>CM041295.1:159698365-162098365 GCA_023052935.1 Piezodorus guildinii | reverse complement strand
GCGGACTAACAAGAGGAAGACTACAAGATATTCTTAATTGCAACAGTGGCAATGATCATTAAGTTTCGAAAATCGAATTAATATTTTTAAAAGATATAACCTATATAAGTAATAATATAAAAACGTAAGTTTGATTTTAAATAGCAAGACTAAATCTAATGTTGAAGTTAATCTTAAGATACGTTAATGTTTTATTGATTCTAGTTTTGGTTAATTATTCAAGAAAATTACTTTAAATTTTGTCATTCTGTCACTAAAAGACGATAAATAAAGAGCTGATAGTTAAACACATATTTTACTTTATTTCTAGTCGAAATTGAACCCATGGTTTGGTTAGACATTCTTAGAGCTGAACTCGCCCCATACCCTTCCTCAACTTACCTCAAATATGGGGTACATTGAACAAATTTGACTTCCTGGATTTAAATAGCTGTAGCTCTTAAATTCGACTTCTTACCAAAAAATTACTCTGGACATTTCACCAAAGAGATATATTATGAATCCATCAAGCCGCTTAAAAACTCATTGAGACTTATCATTGAGAAGCTATACCCGTTCAATTGAAAAATTTCTCAACTAGCACAGCCCTCCTCTACCTTTTGGAAATCAACGTCTAAATTGTGCAAGTCAATCTCCTGAAGGCAAGGTATGCAAGGCTCACAATTGATACAGGTCAGGCCAAATGGTATAGCATCGCGCCTGATGTTTCTTTGGGGGAAAGAACAACATTTACAATCAGATCTTTTATAAATTTAGGCAATAGACTTCTGAGCAGTCGATTGTTTAATCTGATTTACGTAATTTCTCGAACAGCTTGTTACAGCTTCTTTTGACTTTCGGCTAATCGTTTCCAGATAATCTGAGTAACGAATTACTTTGAGAATGCTAAAGAGCAGGGAGTTTTGAATTTATTAATCAGCGAATATGTAAATGTTAGATGTCGACAATTTAAGTTCATTTTGCTATGATACAGGCTGAATGTGAAAAGAAACAATTCTATTCAACCACAAACAATTTTCTTTTATGCGACGATAACAACTTTATGTGAAACAAGAGGAAAATTGTTTTGGTCATCATATCGCATCCTTTACACGTCTTCACGAAATCGAAACACATGAATATTTCACAATTTCTAAAAACTAATGCATGCATGGATTCTATACAACGAATAAAGGTACAAGAAAAAGGGTATTTTAGAATAATTACGATAAGTGATTTTCTAGACAAATATAGGTTGATACAGTCTTACTCACCAACTGAGTCGGTCGTCCCTTCAATTGGCTCTTGCGTTTCAAAAAGATATTTCTTGTCTAGCGTTGTTTGATTTATCACATTTGAAATATTTAACAACGCTTCTTTTTCGCCAGATAATTCCGTAAGAGCTTTAGATAAGTTGACTTTACTATCTAAAATTATAAAAATTAAAGTGTAAATAAAAACGATACAGCTAAATTATGTTATTATTATTATTTTGTTTTTTTGATATCGAGTAGTTAAAAACTGTTTGAACATTATATTTTTTATAGTTAGAAATTAAACTAAATATTATTTTACAGAAAAATGTGTTCTCAAAGTTATGAAAACCACTTTCGAAAAGAAAAAGAATGTATACCACAGTATCTTTCCTGCGGTGTCCCACAGGGGTCGTCTCTATCTCCTATCCTATTCGCTATTTATATTAATGACCTACCATTCTATATTAATCACTCTAGATACCACCTCTATGCTGACGATTTTCAAATTTACCTTTCCTTTCCACCTTCCGATCTGTGATCAGCAGCAAAAAGACAACAAGAGGACTTAGATCGAATAAGTCATTGCAGCCGGTCCCAAGCCCGGATAAACCAAGAGGGTTGATGGGTAGGGTTTACTACCCACCCATCGTTAAAGAATACCCAAGTCATGAAAACTCAATCTTGCCTCGGGAATCGGACAGTATAACTGCATCGCCCTGGAATCACGGAAAAGGCCACTAATTTTTGGAATATGGAATGTAATTACGTTATACCGACCAGGAGCATTTAAGGAACTGTCAGCTCAATTATCAAAATGCAGGATGCTTTAGTTGTGCTACAAATGGTCCGCTGGACTGGTAGAGGCCACATTAAAGGAAGAGATTGTGACACTTCCTACAGTGGAAGCGTCCATAAATGCTTTTGGAACAGGATTAATTGTTTCTCAGTGCTTATAAAGTTCAGTAATCCATACCTATCAGCGAAAAGGTATACAAAATAAGAATCAGGACTTAATCAAGAAATATCACCATAATCAATATGCATGCACCAACCGAAGAAAAATGTGAAGGGAGTAATGATGCCTTCTATAATACCTTGGAAGGAATAATGAATCAATGTCCCAGCCATGATATAAAAATCGTGATGGGAGATTTTAATGCCCCAGCAGGAAAATAAAAGTTATTCTGACGAAATACTGGTAATGAAATTCTCTATCAAACAATGAACGATAGAGATAGGTTAGGAGATTGATCTAGCAACAGCTAATGTATTAGTTATAATGAGTACAATCTCCTTCCCCCTCCCTCAAAATTAAGCATAAGCATACCTGGAGACGCTAAACGGAACATATAGTCAAATAGATCACGTGTTAGTTTCCATGGAACATTTAAAATTGGGTGAATGAAGTGAGGTCTAATAAAGGCCCGGACGTATACTGAGTCAGTATTACTGACCATTCCCTGGTAGTGCTCAGATTAAAACTAAGACTGTATCGACACCAAAATAAAACAATCAACAGAAAAAAAAATGGTGCACAGAAAAATACACCAAATATTAAGAAAAAGTATGGAGATCAAATAGCTGAAAGGATTACAAAGATACGAGTTGTTGAAGGAGGTCATTCAATCGAAGATAAATGGAGAATACTGCAACAGATAATAGAAAAAATAGCTGATGAATATTGCGGCAGTGATCGCACCAGTACTCGTAATGATTTGTATCATTCGGAATGTGAGGAGGCTCTGATAATGCGCAATAGAAAAAGACTAGGTTTCTTAGTCACGACACTCGTCAAACAAGGAAAGAATGGAGGGACGCTCGTACTCATGCGAGGAGTATCTGTAAGAAAAATAAGAAACTGGCTATGGCTAAACAAAATCAGGAATTATAACGGGATATCAGTAAAATGATACGATAATAAGAGACGAAACTGGTATTCTCAAAGAAGTATTGAAAAAATGGTAGAGGTAATTCAGTAAACAACTGAATCCTATATGTGATGAAGGCCATGAATGCAATCGTGACATAGTTGATCAGGAAGATGAAGAAATACTCCCAGAAGCAGAGGAATTAGAGGACACCTTCATTGCGATGAAACCTGCCTCGGGATCGGTCAATATCGGTGAAGCTACAAAAAGCAACTGGTCCTGAAATGAATACAGAAATAAGATGGTCGCTCATATATGGCAGAAAGAAAGGACACCTGAAATCGATTGTGGAAGGAATCGATTGTTGTCCCAGTCTTCAAGAAGAAGTGCGATCCCACAGAGTGCTGTAACTATAGAGGTATTAGTATCCTCAATGTTGCATATAAAGTATTTTCCATTGCACGGTATAACTGATTAATATTGGAAGAACATTTCCGCAATAGATCAAATCTTTACCCTTAAGCAACTAGTAGAAAAGATGTATAGATTCGTCCTTTCTATATGAACCCTTTGTGGACTTCGAGGCGGCTTATCATTCTGTAATCAGAGAGCAGCTCTACAGCGAAATGAAAGAAATGGGTATCCCTAGAAATTTAATTGAATTGACAATGTGTACTAAGGAGGGGAATATTAGCCTAGTCCGGATGGGCGAAAAAATTAGCAGCACATTTGCTGTAAACACAGTTCTAAGACTGGATGCACTGGCACCAGCTATCTCTGAAAAAATAGAAGAGGAGACTGAGATAAGGTTTAGACTGGCAGCAGCCAATAAAGCTTATTTCTCCTTATCCAAGCTCTTCAGAAGCAAACTTCTAAATTACGCTACAAAAATAAGATTTAACAAATGCTTTATAAGGAATATAGCAACGTATGCGTGTGAGGCATGGGCGATCAATAAGTATGTAGAAGACAAGGTTGCCTGCTTCAAAAGTACGATCCTCAAACGAATTATCGGACCTGACAAGGAAAATAAAACGTGACATCTGCCCAGGAATGTGGAATTGCACGCTGAATACCGAGATTTGAGCATTTCAAACTTCACCAGGTTGCAGATAATCAAGTGAATCGGACACGTACTCAGAATGGAAAATAGCAGGGACCCTCTAAAAGTATATAGGAGCACTCCAGACGGGATAAGATCTAAAGGCAGGCCAAGGTCACGATGGAAAGACAACGTCCTTTCAGATCTGAGAAGATCAGGAATAATCACAGCACATATTGCAGACAGGATATCTTGGTGTAGAAAGATTAAGCAGGCCAAGGACAGCTTTATACCTCTATTAGATAATATGATATATTTTGGTAAGAGACGGTGTTTATAGTATATAGCCTTTTAATTAAATCAAGTATGCAATGCATTTTAATTAATTTATTGTAATCTGTAATAGATAGATCTATGTAACATTTATTAGTGAACAAATAATGGAATAATAACATCCCCTCCTATATTAAAAAAAGTAGTGGCTAGAATCCATTGATAGCTCTGAAGATTGGGAAACCTTTTCTAGATGGTGGGCTTTTAAAGTTAAGAGTTTTAGGTTGCAGTCGGTCAGATGTATGTGCTAATGGGTAATCTAACTTATTAATAATTAAGGATTTATTATTTCCGTACTGTGTAAGTGTGATAAGGTTCTAGGTTTAAGGTACAGTTAAATCATAAATGCCACAAATGCGATATAATTTCTTAATTTAGTATTTTGTTTTGGGAACACTCAATAATAATCAGTAGTTCTACATTTTAATCTTTTCTAAATACTGAATAATAAAATGTTACCTATTTTATGTTGTGACGGGCACTTGTGAATTATCGTACTATTATGCCAGTTGAAGGTCATGAATAGTTTAATGGCTCTTAATATATCCTTTAGAGCGTTTAACGTAGTACTTCCAAAGCCTAAAAAATTAACATAAAATTGTATGAGAAAAGTAATTTGAACACCCAAATTTGATTCTAAAGCCAATTTTATTTTTAAATAGCCCGGATAAAAAAAATAATTACTAAACGTCCTACCTGTATTATTGAGTTTTTTAACTTCCCCAGGCTCTGTGGTTGAAGTGATATTTACTTTTTTTGACTTCTCATCATTTAATGTAGTGTTTTTAGTGCTTGAATCATTACGCCAAATTACTATAAAATAAAATCATTTAACGACATAATTCGTTTTCGAGAACTAGATTTTTTTTAAAAACCTGATAGAACATAATAACAACTTTAAGTCTTACCAGTATGATTGGGCTTTTTAACTTGCCCAGGCTCTGTGGTCGAAGTGATATTCGCTACTTTGGGCCTTACAGCATTCAAAATCTTTGTCACTTCTTTGTTATATAATGTATTATTTGCAGTGGTTGATTCAACACGTTTTATACCTATAACATAAAATCATTTACATACACATTTTGTTTTTTTGAACTAGATTTTTTTTTTAACCTTATAAAAGATAATTACTAAAGTCTTACCTGTATTATTAATTTTTTCAACTTGCCCAGAATCTGTGGTTGAAGTGATTTTTGCTACTATCGGCTTTTTAGTATTTAATAACTTTATCATTTTTATGTTATGTAACGTATTACTTGATGTGCCAGACTCATTAGGTCGGATACCTATAAAATTAAATTAAAAAAATTTATCTAAGGAAAAGGAGATTAACTATATTAATGATGACGCTACTATTTTCATAATTTTATTACCGCAAGCACAATATTTATTATTTTAATTTATCATTAATATTCTCCGTATATTTTTCATTTATATAATTGTTCTTATAAAAATAAGGGGGCAGTAAGGGGAAGTATTGTTTTCGGAAGAAAATTTGAATCCGAGTATTTAACGAATATACAGGATATAAATTCCTCAGAGAATGAATAATCAAATATTCACAAAATGAACTATTTGTAAAGGAAATGTATAGTTCCGAAACGACAAGTTTTTAAAATTATATTCGTATAATAGATATTACATTAAGAAATTAAGTTTATTATATCATAGACTCTACAAATGTTAAAAACGTTTTCTCAAAAATATGTTCCATCGATTTAAACTTAATTAGTTTTAATATCACCAAGGTCATAACTTCATCGAAGTATTTTAACAGACGTTAAATTACAATTTTTCGAACTGTCTTCCTTAATGGGATTTTCAATTTTGTTTATTTCAAGTGATCGTAAAATTCCATTATTAGAGATATGAAGTTTAAGACAATACAATACTTAAAAGTTTTTCGATTTCAAATTAATTATTATTCTTACTTACAACTGTATTAACTGTGGTGTATATATATATATATATATATATATATATATATATATATATATATATATATATATATATATATATATATGAGGTTAAAATGGCCCAACGGTAACAAAATATGATGGGATGTTTTTAACCACTGAATTAGGATGATATACTTACTGCTATTTTTAGGGCTAGTAGAATTTATTAGACTTCTTCGGTAATTTACTTTAGTTTCTTTTGGTAGTTTACTTGTGCCAACAGATATGGTATGGTATTTCACAGCTGGTTTGTCAAATTCTATAAAAATAAAAGTAATTATAATCATTTACTGTAAGGAAAAGTAATAAATCTGTCTTGGTTAATTGGAGTGTTAGCAGCAGCGTAGTATTATCAGTAATATTATTACTTATTAATACTCATGTTTTTAGTAAATTTATTGAATCAAATAATAAAATTGTACAAAAATTATATCTCTGACATAAATGCTTAATTTTGGGCGTGAAGTAGACCAATTGGCTCAATATAGCATTCTTATGTTCTGAATCTATATCACAATCTAAAAAACTTTAGACAAATAATATATATATATATTTTTTTAGTATTGCAAAAAGAACTCGAAAATAACTACAAATTTAACAAAAACAACTCAAGAGCAGAAAAGACATTTGAGTGATGGAGGGAATATTGGCGAAGAAACAAAAAAAAACTAAAGATTAATTTCTGCATAGACTTTATCCTATTAATTGGGAACTTCCTGTTTCCTCAAAACATCTCCCTGAGCAATGAACATGGTCTAAGAGCTAACAAGTTAGAACAGACCTGAAAATCATTTAGTAGCATCACAACTATTTACTACTAATGTAGATTTGTTGCTATAACACTTGCTTTATTAAACGAGAGAGTGAACCCTCACTGTAACCCTAAAGTAGTCTATACATGCTCATGGAGTTTATACATAATGGTTTAAGGTAATGTTGTAGTGACTGAAACATTCTTTCTTGGAAGTGGAAACAAGAACAGAAGAGGGAGGATGGTAAATCAATGTGGTTCATAAGGTGAAGAATGAACCAGATGCTTGTGGCATTATGGATACTTTACAAAAATACAACGAAAATTCTGAGGGAGAAAAATCGATTTCTCATGGAAGGAAGTTAATTTTGACTAGACAAATACTCTATGAAAATGCAATGGAGCGTTATTTCGATGATATAACGTATGACGATAAAAAATAGAATTAGTGAGGCAGTAATAATATTTGCTTACTAATGATATCTAAATGATGTTCAAAAGATGTACTTTGCTATTTATTTTCCTTCTGATCCCACATTCATGTTTCAAACAGTGGATAGTGAACATGAAATGTAAGCCATGGATAAAGGTACCACTGATCTTATAAAAAAGTTGGTAACATGGATTGAAGAAATTGAAGGCAGGGTTCAAATTAGAAAATTAATATGAATACAGCAATAAGAAACATTGTTGGGGAACTTGCATTTCTAACTAAGTAGACAAACAGACCTTCCTACTTAAATACACATATTTTTTAAAAAAAATTATTAAGCTATGGTAAGTTTCCTTGTATACTCATGGATTGGAATAAATTAGTAGCGAAGAATAGAGGATTTACTTACGCTTTTGATCATGCTTTAAGGGAAAGGGTATAATGGATTCTTTCTTTATCCTTTCCCTTCTATAATCTAAAAAAGACTGTTCTGGCAAATTTAACTTTCCAGCGCTCGGTTGAGTTTCACTTTGCATGTTAATAGCTGAAATTTAAGAAGAGTAATGTATTAGTTGAGGTAATTGGGAACTCTTGGAAAGTTAATTTTAAAATAAAATCATGTGAATAGTATTTAATTACCATCTGCATGCATTTCGTTTTTTCTATGTAGTTTAGATTTAATCTTATACCGTTTCAATTTAGCTTTGATTTTTTTCATAAAAGGGGCAGAAAAAGGTCTCGCTACCCTACTTTTGGCTCTGTCTAAAAAAACCTCACTGGGCATAGCGAATTGTGGAAATTTTGGTGTAATAACTGAAATTGAAGATGAGTATATTATCAGTTGAGGTATTGATGAATTACTCTTAAAACAATAATTTTATTTTCTATGTGTGTATAAGGTGTTCTCTCAGATATTTAATAAAAAAACTGCTTCCTTTTGTCGAGCAAAATATCAGAAAGCAACAACAGGCAGGTTTTATGAGAGGAAAATCTACCATAGATCAGGTATTCTCCATTAGAAGAATTCTAAAGAGGAGCAGGGAGTATAATATCCACCTCTTCATCGATTTCGAATGGCCTATGTATCGTAGTTGCGTCAATGAAGCCGTAAAACAGGCAATCTTCGAAAGTCCTCAGAAACAGCTCCGATTTTGATCTTTTTTTTTTTTGTAATTTTGTTTTTTTTATATTAATCAAAATCAGAAACCTTTCAAATGAGGGAAGTAATTATTTATATTGTTTAAACAATAGGTAAGCTATGTATATAAAGAAATCAGTTTCTGGGTGGTTTTCTTTAAAAAACATTATTCGTGTATTAATTTTGGTGTTATGAAGTTGTTAAAGTTACAATTGTACATGTATTTCGATTGATGAAACAATTATTTTATTTTATTTATTTTATTTTATGTAGTAGTAGTATTATAATCTCTAGTATTATAATATCAATTTTTCATCATAGTGGATATGATTAGTTGACCGTTGAGAATCACTCGAAGGAATTTTTGTTTTTATTTTTACAAAAGAAAATTTAATTTTCAACAATATTTTGTGTATTTGTAACTTCATCTACTTCAAGTGGTGGGTGATTGTCACAGCCACTTCCTCTGCGTACAATGGAAGCGGGTGAGCTATACAAACCACTTTTTCTCTAGCCACACGCTCAACCCTCTTTTACAAGAGCAAAAGATAATTTTCAAGAGGTTCATTGGTGCTGAAGTTTGCGTCATTTTGATTGGTTTGAAATAATTACCTAATTACCAACCCCAATTTCTGGGAAATATTAAATAATTACTTTTCCATTGTTGAACTTGCAGACTCTTTTAATATGATTCTTTGCTGTATCCTCTATTGGAGGTAATGAGCTCAGTTGTACACTATTGTCTTTGAAGCTAATACTATAAAACGCTTCTTTCGCAGTTCATTCAAGTTTTTGTTAGATTTAGCACCATAGATGATGAGAAAACTATAAATACCTCCATTAAAAAGTATTTCTTCACTGAGTGCATGAATGAAAAAGAGATGATTTTTGGTAATATTTTGATACTTTACTAACATGGATTTGTTGAATAAACTCATTGCAACACATTATTTTTTACAGGTTTTTAAGAAATATATTTCTATATCATCAGCTGCTAAAGCCATCAATATCACTAAAATATCAATGTCCTCTGCTACAATGACAGGACTTTCAAGAGCTGATTGTACAATTAAACGATCTGCATCACTTTCTGCTTGACTCCATTCAATATTATTTTCAGCCAACAGCAGAAAAGATTTATAAATCTATTTTTATTTTTGCTGTTTCCTAAGAATTTCTCTTTAGATGTATTCAGAGGCATATCTTCTTCAAACAAATAATCGATTGAAATATTACTTATATACCAGAAATTTCTCTCGGACGCATTAGTTCCATCATTATTGTATCCACCAAAAACAATTTTGACGTTGGTACCATAGTTATTACGTAAATATCTGATATACTGTTGAAAAATATCCATAAACTTTTGATTATTTTCCTATTTTAATCGATGAAGTAACATACCACCATCGATAATGTAAAGAAAGTGTGTAACATCATTAAAATCCGTTTTACATTAGGATTATAGTTAGGGAGCCAGCTCATAGTTAAAATATTGACGAAGTTCATCAATACTCTTTCTCAAAAAGTATAAGCGTTGGACTTTCGGCGAAAAAGCTTCATTGACGCGACTAATGATAGTGCAAAGAGAAATGAACTGTACTAGGAGCTTCTAGAAATGGGAACACCAGCGAAGCTGATACATCTGATAAGACCTATAATGAAGAAGGTGCAATGAACAGGGCGTATTTAGGGTGTTCTGACAGGTAACTTCGAAACTCACTAAGGACTAAAAGAGGGTGATTGCCTCTCATGCTTTTTCTTTAACCCTCGAAAGGGCAGTACGGAAATCTGAAATACAAGTTGGGGGAACTATATCTAATAGAACTTCAATGATTTTAGCTTTTACTGATGACATAGATATTGTTGGAAGAACCCTACATATTTAACTAGAGCTTTTAACAGTCTTTAGATAGAGTAGCCAGAGTGGGTTTCTAAGTTAATGAATCAAAAACCAAATACATGGATGCAAGCTCACAGAGTGCACTAACCACCGTATTTTATATCTTGAAGCTTTTAATTTGAAACGGTAAAATATTCTGTGTACATTGGCTCGCAAGCTAACGCAGAAAGTTATTAAGTTTATGGGCACTCAACAGCCAAGGTCATTAGTGGGTTAACACTGATAATGATATGCAAGCTGAAATTCATCACAGAATAATGTCCAGAAATAAATATTATTTTGGATTTTTGAAGAATTTCAGGAGCAGAAGCATTCCTCAAAACACAAAGGTGCAACTGTACAAGAAGCTGGTAAGACCGGTTCTCACATCTCTGAATGAATGCTATGTGGACATTACCGAGTTCAGAGAAGCCCTTCTCCTGAGATCAGAGAAGAACATATTAAGGACAATTTATTGCCTAGTTTGCAAACATGGAATCTGTAAAATAAGGATGAATGCTGAGTTAATAAGCCTTTACAAGAGCTCAGACATCGTAAGGGTTATCAAAGTATCACGGCTTCATTGGGCAGGCCATATAAGTAGAATGGCCAATGATCAGATTCCTTGAATGACTCTCGAATATTTATGGGACAAGTAGAGTGAGAAGACCTCTCCTACGATGGACTGATAAAGTGGCAGTGGATGCCAGGCACTAGGGGTGGGCCTAATGGAATGATCGGAGCTCGATGATTTAAATAATCGAATGATCGAATGATTAATATGCATTCCGAAAGACAATATGGCACAATTTCCCTCCCTATGATTGCTGAGTTGGCTGAGCCTAGGTGCAAATATGCATATAATTTATGTGATAAGCTAAAAAAAAAAGTCATTCGATTATCCCAACCTCTTATAATCCCTCGATTATCGTTAAAAAATTCGGTTCAAATGATCATTCGTTTTTCCGAACCGATTAATTCGATAATCGATTTAATTGAATGATCTGATAATCGTCATTCGATTATGCCCATCCCTACCAGGCACATCTTAAAGACCCGCAAAAGAATCAGTTTTAAAGTTGGGAAGAGTTCCTTGTGACAAAATATTTCAGTGTACTTTTGGAGATATTTAACCCACTGGAGAGGGCTTCAGTTAACTTATCTACTATGGACAATTTTGATAAGACAGAGTTGATGAGTAAGCAACCATCATAAAAAGTTACGATTGGTTGACAACGAATTGAGCATACCATAGTTTGTTGCTCTACTACAAAATTCGTATAGAGCTTTTGCAGAAGTGACGCCACTAGTCCCTATTGGCGGTCCTGATTCTGAACTCATCCCCGTCTGAATGTAAGTCCCACTGTCCTCAGGGTCTGCATTCTCCGTCTACTCGAGCTTCTTCCATCGCTCGTCTCAGGTATTTTCCTCTTTTTATCCTTTGGACATGCCCAAGCCATCTCAGCTGAGAGCTCTTTATTGTGTTCAGCATGAGCTTTGCATCCAGGGTTAGCCTGATGTTCTGGTTTTTTATCCGATTCCATTTTGTTTTTCCTGTTATGCTCTAATGAATCTCAATTCTTGCTCAATGAATTGCAGCAGTGCCCGAATATCCCAAGTTCCCCAAATATCCAAATATAGAAGTTGTGCAATTCCTAGTGCATGTTGCAAGGCAAAAAAAAAAAAAAAAAAGTTGCACAGAAGAGTAATTACATATTTAAAGTAGCTAAGGTAACTTTTTCACTATGATCAACTCACTGTCAATGTCACTTTACATGATTGATTTTACAGAGTTATAAGAAATGAATGTCCCTACCAGATGCAATTTTGAACTCCTTTAATTTTAATAAATATCTTTGTTTAAAAAAAAAAAAATAATAAAATGACCAGGTATGGTTATACTTACTGTTTTCATCAACCTGCGCTTTAATTCTTTTATATTTGCCTGATTTTAATTTCTTTTTCTTTTTTATAATTTGATCTAAAGTTGAGCGACTTTTGTATAAAAAATTTATATCATTGGTTTTAGTATGTTCCAAAAAACGTTCATTATCTATAATTTCTGAAATTATTGAAATAAATAAATATCAATGAGGACTAATGAAATGAAAATAAATTTTTATTCTGGGGCAGTTAGTCCCCTGAGAACAATAAAAATGTACATTTGTAATTTAAATTCTGGCTATAAAATCATTATAATACTATGTTAACGATTCGAGGGTGATGCTTACTATGAAAAAAACTTCTATACCTATCCCTAAACATATTGTAACGGCCAGGACCAGGGCAGGTAAACCACGCCTAGAGGGGTCCGGATTTGGCTAGAGGCTTCTGGACCTGGACAATCCTCGAAGTGCCTATCCGCCTCCCAGCATTTACCTGCACACCTCCCTTTGTCCAGACTCTTCTGTTGTGGTATAAATACCGGTCCACTACGCCTGGAAGAGATCAGTCTTAATCCGGCTCAACTAGATGATGAATCAGTGGCAGTGAAATGTGACAGTGGATAATTCGTGGCAGTGTGACAGTGTAGTAAAACTGTGTGTGACAGTCTTGTGATAACCGGTCGTGGGAAATTAGAAGACTGTAGGTTATATATAATTTATAGTTGTAAGTTTTAAAATAATTCTAGTTGATTGTATAAATTCAAGTAAGTAGTTTAATAGAAATAGGCCTATATTAAATCGTAGGATAATTATTTTGTACATTTAGTTAAGTTAGAATTTTTTTTTTTTTTTTTTTTTTTTTTTTTTTTTTTTTTTTTTTTTTTTTCAGATCCCTCAAACAAAAGAAAAAATAACATTAGTAAGGAAATATCATATAATAAATATTGATAAATTATTTGTAAACATACCTTTTTCTACCTGTCTGGTACTTGAAGGGTGATTGATTCTTATATATAAATGATTGAGATCTATACTACCTGTATATTGATGACTCTTATTTGGAGGTGAGGGGCCTCCGCTTATTGTGCGTTATTAAACGAATAAAACTAACTTAAACAAAATTAATGATAAATTATAAACATAACCATAAAGAAATATAACAAAACTGAAGTATAAACATAAAACATAAACATAAACATAAAACATAAACATGAAATAAAACATAACCATAAGATAGTGAAATAGGATAGGGTGTAGCTGTGGGTGGGGTGGGGGGTGGGAGAAGAGTGGGAAGAGGGAGTAGGATAATGGAGTAGGATGGGTGTTTAGGAAGGTTGCTAGGCAACGGAATGATCTATAATATATTTAGGATTTACTGGTCCCTTACGCCCCTGCCACCTCTGAGGGAGCTTGGAGGGGGTAATGGATCGGAACAGTGGATTGAATGAGGCAGGGAGATTGTCGTAGAACTTTATGTGTCTCCTTGAAATGTGTTGTTGAACAGTTTCAATGTTTAATGTCTCATGAATGAGGTCCATGTTTTTTCTCTCTAGTGTAGTTCGTTTTGTGATTTTTTGGAGTATGTTGTTTTGACATGATTGAAGGGACTTCAGGGTTGTTGGATAGAGGTAGTGTAGTAGGGGCGCTCCGTGAAGGAGCGATGGTCTAAGGATGGATTTGTAGATTAGGATTTTGAGTCGTAGTGACAACCCTGGTGAGTATATTAAGTGGTTTAGTTGTGTAGCTGTGGCGCGTACAATGTTTATTCTGTTTTTGATGTGTGCTGTGAATGATAAGTGTGATTCCAGTTTTAGTCCTAGGTATGTGAGGTGTTTTTTAGTTTGTATTACTTTACCGTTGAGTTTGGGTTGTTTCTTGAGTGAAAAAAAAAAAAAAAAAAAAAAAAAAAAAAAAAAAAAAAAAAAAAAAAAAAAAAAAAAAAAAAAAAAAAAAATAGTTAAGTTAGAAATTCAATTATGATTGTATATATAGTAGCTAATAATTCCCTTGTATTTTAACATTTAGTATTTAATAAATATTTGTAATTTGTAAATTGAAGTAGTTCATTTTTCGCACCCAGTAGCCCGTAACAATTTGGTGTCAGAAGTGGGATCATTGTTTAATTGTTGTAATTTTGGATGTCTTTATTTAATAATTATTGGGCTACTGAGTGGAAAATGACTTCTCAAAGTGTAAGATTAAATGATTTATAAGTTGCAGACTTAAAACGGGAGTTTGTCGAGGCTGTCAGGCAGTCAGTACACGGACATGCACGAGCTCAAGCAGCAGAAGTAGGGCCTAACGCGGTCCCCACCATCGAGGACATAGTAAAGAAGGTTTTGAAAGCCCTCTAGACTCGCGAGAAGGAGATACGCTACGACTTCGAATACGCTCATCGTTCTAGAACGAGTCACCGGAATGCGGATGCGCTCACAAGGAGAACATGTGATGGAGAATCCAGGCATTGTTCTCGACAATAAGAAAAGCAGGCAATAGTGTTGCGGACTACGGTTGTTAACGAGAGTTGGCAGGACGCACAAGTGTCAAAGGAACAGAACGAGGACCCGGACTTGAAACAAATAAATGAATGGAAGCTATCAGGTCAAAGAAGACCAACCTGACAGAATGTTGCGCCAATGTTGAAAAATATAAAAATGTATTGGGCTCAATGGGACTCCATTCTACTGGACGACGGGCTGCTGAAACGAGCATTGGAGAACAAAGAGGGAGATCAGCGAAGACTACAGCTCATCGTGTCAAAGATTACGAAGTACTGAGGGAACTACATGATGGAGTATCTGGCGGCCACCTTGGAGCTCACCGGACATTAGAAAAGGTTCGTGAACGCTTTTACTGGACAAACCTCAAGGACGATATGTCAGACCGATGACTTGTGCAGCCTCTAATGGACTGAAAAGGAAAAATAAGGCACCTATGAGGAAATACAACGTGGGAGCTCCGTTCGAGAGAATAGCGGTATACATCGCTGGCCCTTTTCCTGTGACAGATGATAGAAACCGTTATATTCTCGTGACCATGGATTATTTTTCAAAGTGGGTGTAAACTTACGCCCTTCCGTATCAGAAGGCCGTCACGGTTGCAGACGTACTCGTGAAGCAGCTCGTCAGTCGGTTTGGAGTGCCCATGGAACTTCATGCTGACCAGGGAAGAAACTTTAAGTCTGCAGTTTTCACCGGAATGTGCGTTGCTCCAGGAATACGAAAGACCAGAACGACACCTCTTTACCCTCTATCCGATGGCATGGTGGAGCGCATGAACAGTACAATGGGTCGATATTTGTCCAAGGTAGTCTCTAACCATAAACGGGACTGGGACCAGTATCTTCATCTATTCCTGCTAGCCTAACGCAGTTCAGTGAATGAAACGTTAGGGCATACTCGCCAATGTGGTGTTCGGCAGAGAACTACGCTTGCCTTGTGATCTGAAATTCGGTTTCAAGCCTGATGAGGAAGTCGCTGGAGAAGACTACGTCACGAACCTACGGAAACGGATGAACAATATTCACGAGAAGGTTCGCTCAAACATTCAGGGAGCAAGTGACTGAATGAAGGAGCGTTACGACATCAAGGTAGAGAAAGGTGGCTTCCAACCTGGAGACTATCGATGGGTTATGTCTATTTGGACATATGGATTACAAAAACTATTACAATTAGAAATATAAATATTTTTAGAAAGAAAAAAAATAAATATTTTAATTATATATATGTTACTGTCTAATTTTATTCATTTAATGCTAATATGCTAAACCATAAATGCCACTACCACTCTTGTTCCTATGATGCTACAGCCCATTGCATTGTACATTCAATACTCGGCATCATTGGGATTAATGGATTACTTACTTTCTGTGTCAACACCCGCCCAATTTTTCTTGTCTGATCTTGGATTATTTTTCTTCCTCCTGTTTTTTAATTTTCTAAACTCTTCCTCGATGTCTGTAATATAGAATCCGTTTTAAAATATAAATGTAAATTGTATAGTATATTATGGAATACAAAGGAGTCTATTTAAAATAAAATAATAAATAAATTATTATTATTACTATTATTATAAAAGTTGGGCAAGAAGAAATCTATCGACTACCAAATGGAAGCCATAGTCTTTAGCAAGCACAGTCTATAGCAATGATAATGGTCAGAGATTAATATATTTCGTTGCTTCACGCAGACTTCTGATAGAAGGCCCCTTCTTTCTGCACAAAGATATTCACAAGAGAACATGGACTTCTCCGAATGGCGAATCAGTCAACCAAATTGACCATATTCTTATAAGTGCGAAGAATAAGTCTGAACGTTTGTCTATTTAGAGGAGCCAATATGGACTACGACCATTTTCTTGTAAATGGGTGTGTTTGAGCCCGTATCTCAAATGTCCAGACCAGACGGGCCAAAAAGACAAAAAAGTATAACGCTAATGGTCTAAGATCAGAACCGAATCAGAAAGATTTCGCCAATGCCATTGAAGACAAGCTTCGAGAAGTGCAGATAGATAAATTAGTGCTATGGCCTCATATGGCACGAATCTTGCAAGGTGACCTAGCAGGTGGCTGAGGACTTCTTCGGAGAGCGGGTGATAGAATCCAGAACCAATAAGGTTATAATAGTCCTATAAGGAGTGTAAGGTAGCTTTCGAAAGAAAGAATATAGCGTATTATAGAATCCAGGGGCCACGAGCCTCTCTCGAAGACTACCGCCAACTGAGGAGGGAAGAAAAAAGTCTCCATCAAAAGAAGAAGAGGAAATGAGAGAACAATAAAATTGCGTCGATGGTTTGATAATCAGATCAGAAAAATCTACCAGGAAGTTAATATAGGAAGAAGCCGTTTAAGACAAGGCTCACTCCCTGCAAAGCCGAGGATGGATCCCTTCTAACTTAATCAGGTCAAATACTGGCTAGGTGGAAACATTATTTTGCTGATTTTCTGAATGGCAATCATCAAGCAGTGGAATCAGAAGAGTGTACTGGAACCTTTATTACGACTCGGAAAGCAGATGATGAGATCAATGATGCTATCAAACGGCTAAAGAATCAAGCACCACACCAAAACGACATACCATCCGAGCTTTTTAAGTATATGGGAGATCCCTTAGGAAAGTAATAGTGAAATGATCCCATCTGTTTGGCTGGAAGAATCGCTGCCTGGCAGAGAACTATTATCTGCCCTATCCATAAAAAGGGCGATCAGCTGAACTGCAATAATTACAGAGGGATTTCTCTCCTCCCAACGGTGTGCAAGATTTGTTCACTTGTCTTGTTTCGGCGGCTTCTCCCGTTCACTGAGACGATAATTGGAGACTACCAGTGCGGTTTCCGTCAAGGTGGATCTATAATGGACCAGATCTTCTGCCTCAGAATTCTCGAGAAAGGAAGAGAGTATTTATTTCCAACACATCACCTATTTATTTATTTTAAGGCGTCCTACGACATCATTAAAAGGGGATAACTATATAATGCGTTAGATGACCTGAAGTTCCCTAGGAAACTAATCCGCCTAGTTCGACTCACTATGAATACGGTGAAATGTTTGCCCTCCGTTGGTATTTAAGTAATGGCTTAATCTCCAGGCAATATACAGACATGACTCACCCCGTCAAGGGGGCGTCGCCCTAATGGTGCGTAAAGGCGTCCCGTCTAGGATCATAAACAACAATACGCTCAGTGACGACAAACATACTGCCATCACGATACAAGTTAAACTCAAACATACATACAAAATCACATGTATTTATAGAAGCTCCAAAGGCAAACCGGAAACGACAAAAACTTTTCTACAAGAAACTGAGACTGACAGACAGCATATCATACTAGGTGACCTGAACGCTAGACACCACTCATGGAACTGCGCGACACCCAATGCTTTGGGAAATCATCTGACCAAAACAAAATACACAATTATACACCCCAATGCACCCACATTCAGACACCACGCTAACCCATCATACACATCAACACCAGACCTACTACTCACGCAACAGGCACACAGATTCACAAACTGCACAACAGTTGACTTCAGTGACAACGACCACATCCCTGTACTATATCAACTAGGACATGACACAACAAGAACACGACATACAGACCTAAAATACGATTTTCAGAACGCAGACTGGAAACTATACAAAAACACTGTTCACAGCAACACACCGACCATCACACCACTCAATAACATCGACGACATAAACAAGGCCATTGAAACACTACAAAACACCATAAAAGACGCAGCAAGAGACGCCATACCCACTTTTCACCCAACACCTATACACCTAAGAAAACCGCCAGAACACATACTACAACTCATAAAACAACGAAACAACATTAAAAACTGCTGGTACAGAACAAAAGACCCTACTTACAAACCCATTGTAAACAGCCTCACTAGACAAGTAAACACACTCATGTCGCAGTGGAAAACATCAATATGGCATGATCAATTACGCCGTACCCACTATGACCCGAAAAACTTCTGGAGACTTGTCAGAAGCCACAACACAAAATCAAAAGTGGTGAAAATTACCCGAGGCGACGAGCTTCTCACACCCGCAGATCAGGCCACCATTCTAGCACAGTATTATGTTGACCGGGACAAAGCACGCACCGACAGCACATACGAACACAACCCCACGACAATCAACACACAAACCCCCCTATACTCCACGCATAAACAACTGACTGCAATATTGAGAAGAACAAAGGGAAACAAATCAACAGGACAGGATAACATTCCATATGTCCTACTCAAACAACTCCCGAGAAAGGCCCACATGTTTCTCCTAAATATTTTCAACTCATGCTCTCGCCTCACTTACTTCCCAAAACAGTGGAAACATGCTATAATAGTTCCACTCTTAAAACCCAAAAAACGAGGAAAGGTCCCGGAAGAATACCGGCCCATCAGCCTCCTCAACCATATCTCAAAAATATATGAGAAACTAATACTCATACACGTCCGAAAACACTGCGACGCACACGACGTAATACCCCCAGAACAAACTGGGTTTCACCGCGGAGTCAGCTGCTACCATCACGTTGCTAAACTACAGCATGATACAGCCAACAACCTTAGACAAAACCGTGCCACAGCCATGATATCACTCGATTGCACACAGGCGTTCGATTCTGTATCCCACACCACCCTTATTGACACACTAAGGCTTCACCGATTTCCGGACCAACTGGTCGACTTAATTGGATCATACATCAGTGAGAGGACTTTTTCAGTCCGTGTGAACACTGAATTGTCTACCCAACGCAAAGTGACATGCGGCGTCCCACAGGGCTCGGTCCTTGCGCCTACACTATTCAACATATATACAGCCCAAATAGTAGGGCAAAAAATCGACAGAGTACAAGTCGCCGCATATGCTGATGACATTGCCATATACACGGCCAGCATGAATGCGGATAAAGCAATGCGCAGGGCCCAAAACGCAGCTCAACTAATCACAAACCAACTGAACGACATAAACATTAAAATAAACACTAACAAAACGGATGCAATTACTTTCTCATACATGAAAACACTTAAACATCAACCCAAACTAAACGGAGAAACTATACAAACCAAAAAACAACTCACATACTTAGGAATGACATTAGAGTCACATCTATCATTCACAGCACACATTTCAAACAGAATACGGATTGTACGAGCGACTGCAGCACAATTAAATCACCTATTATACTCTCCAGGGCTGTCACTAAGACTTAAACTACTAATATACAAATCAATCCTTAGACCCGCACTCCTTCACGGAGCACCTCTCCTACATTACCTATATCCCACAGCCCTGAAGTCACTTCAATCAACCCAAAACAACATATTACAAAAAATCACAAAACATACAACACTCGAAAGACGGAGCATGGACCACATACACGAGACTTTAAACTTAGAAACAATACAAACACACATATCACGACGACATAAAAAAAAAACAAAAAAAACAGGCAAACAATTCTGTACAAGACGCTGATTCGTCCTGTCATCAAATATGGGGCGGAAACGCGGAGCTTCTCCAAAAATGATGAAAGTAAGCTGCTGGTCTATGAAAGAAAAGTATTACGTCGCATTTATGCGTAAGTACGCATAGTTAGCGATTGGAGGAGAAGTAATGCAGAATTAGCCACCATACATAATGATACGGACGTAGTCCGGTGCTTGAAATGGGCAGGTCATGTAGCCAGGATCGATGAGCGTTGCCCAACTAGAACAATTATGTTGACGCGTCTAGAAAAAAGAGAAGAGTTGGAAGGCCTAGATTACGCTGGGTGGATGGGGTCAAAGCAGATAGCAGGACTGGTTTGGTTGGTTTTTTAAAATTTCAATGGCACAAAACATCGCGGTCATCAGTGCCAGATATATTAGTTTTAGAAGATTAATTTTAAATAAATAATATTAGTTAAAATATTAAAAGATATATTCATTTAAAGGTATTATAATATTTGTATAAGTTTATTTGAAATAAATGAATGTTAGATGATATTCAAAGGGAAGAAAAAAAAACTAATAGTAAATAAAATAAATAATAATAAAAACATATAAAGAATAATAATACATTAATATTAATTAATAAATAAAGTAATAAATATAATAATTTAAAAAGGAAAAAAAAAGTAATTAAAAAATAAGTAAAATAAAATATAATAGAAAACAAAATTAAATTAAGAGGAAAACAATAGTAGTTCAAATCTGCTTGTAAAAATCCATTTGAGAGAGGAGACACCTTAATTCAATCCTTTTTCCATTGTTTCCCAAAGCATCTGCGATGTTACTTGGTATTCCATTTTTGTTCAGCTGCCTGGTGTAGAAGGAACATTCTTCAAAAATATGAGCTATGGTCAAGGTTCCCCTACAATGCTGTGATCTTGGGGGAATTTCTTTTGATATTATGTGCCCATGCGTTAGCCTTGTATTTTATTAGTAGACGTGCTAGCTCTGATGGTATCAGTAGTGCCCTACCACGACCTGGGAGTGTAAAGGCTTCTTTGGCAGCCTTGTCTGCCATTTCATTTCCTATTATCCCCACATGGCCTGTTATCTACAAATAATGGATTATTTTTCCTTCATCAGCGATTGATTGGTTAATTTCAGGATTGTTAAAATTCCTGGATGGTTGGAATGCATATTCTCAAGAGCTTTTAGAGCGCTCAATGAGTCTGAGGCTATGGTGATATCCTCTATACGGAGTGTTCTGGAATAATTTAGAGCCGTTGCGATCGCATTCACTTCAGGTGTGTAGACGAAGCAAAACTGATGGAGTTTCGTATTGCAGGTGCAATCTCATGTGACAAAAGCTGAGCCAGTGGATGAGTCCGACTTCGAACCATCTGTGAAAATTAATTTGTGGCTAGGCAGTGTGCTGATGATTTTCTCAAAACGGTCTTTTTCTAAATTAGTCGGTAAATTTTCCATGGTGGTGTCTTGTTTTCCACTGCATTTTTATTTATTAATTTTAACTTGTTAACTACGGTTGATATTCTTTCTGCTATTGGTAATGTTGGGTTAGCCTTTAGTTGAAATCTCGCTCAGCATTTAGGTTTGAAGATGTATCCGTGAACAGGATGGGTATATTGTGTGAATAATTTGGTGATGTAGCTGATGGCCCGTTTATCACGTCTGTAAGATAGTGATGGTAAGCAAGATTCTGCACAAAGACATAGTGAAGGACTTGTCCTAAAAGCTCCTATGGCAATACGTATGTGGTACATGGTGTACTACATCGAGTTTAACCAGATTGTCCCATTTTGTAGAACCAAAGACAAAACAGCCATACTCCATCTTTTAACTTACTACTGATAGGTATACCTTGAGTAAAGTAGTGTGATCTGCACCCCAATTTGTTCCAGTTAAGATTTTTAGTATATTAAGCTTTTTTGTACATTTTTCTTTTAAAGATTTTATGTGATTCTCCCACGTTAGGCGTCTATCAAATTCTAATCCTAAAAATCTACAACTATTTACGTATGGAAGAGGAACGTTGTTGAGCAGGACATCTGGTAGGTCCAGGTAATGTTCTTTTCTACTGAAATATAAGCATTTTGTTTTCTCTGCCTAGAACTTCAGTCCTGAGTTTTGTGACCGATCATTAATTCGGTTTAGTGACACTTGTAGCTTCTCTTTTATAGACAGCTGATCTTTGGAGCGACAAAAGATTGCCAGATCGTCAACATCGTAAACGGCATTGACTCCTCGTGGTAAATTGGTAGCTAGGTCACGGATTGCGAGGGTAAAAAGGGTTGTACTAAGAACGCAACCTGGTGGGACTCCATTTGTTTGTTCATAGGACATAGACGATATATTTCCAATTCGAACTTTGAAATAGTGATGGCCAAGAAATGTTTGGATAAAGTTCGGCATGTTCTCACGGAATCCTAATGACATTAATTTTATCAGAATTGTAGTAGTTTTGGTTTTATCAAATGCTTTGTACATGTCAAAGAAAATAGCTATGGCTTGTTCATCCGAATAAAGGTGTATTGGAGTTCCGTTTCCATTTGAACTAAATTATCAATTGTAGATCTTCATTTACGGAATCCACACTGGAGTGTGGTTTTGAATGTAATGATTGGTTTCCAAAATCCAGGTGTCTTTTATTTACCATGTGTTCAAAAATTTTGGACAAACACCTCGTTAAGAAAATTGGTCTGTAGCTAAAGGGGTACCTCTTATCTTGACCATTTTTCAAAATTGGAGTCACTTCTGATTGGAGCCAAAAATTAGGAAAATCGCCATCCCAATGTGTCTCTCCCACCTGTGTTACTGGTATTGTTAGCCAATATGGTCTGAGCGAGGGAATTAGAGTATTTAAAATGGAAACGAAGATTTATTTAGGTCAATAAAGAGTTACATATTTCCCGAAAAATAATCTATATCTATAAAATCTATCTCATAACATTATTATTGAAACGATAATTGTACGGGACATATTTTTGTAAAATTATATGATGGAATATATTTTATAGGTAGAAGAAAAGCTCAACTTACGTTTGGTCATTGATTTAAAGCCAAATGATTTTAAAGTATTCTTTTTTGATCTGGCTGTAATTCCACTATTTATGATAATAGCTGAAATTCAAGAATGATTGTTAGTTGAGGCTCAAATGAACTCTTAAAAAGTTTATATGTAGTGAGATGCTATTAATAAAATGTGTGTGTATATATATATATATATATATATATATATATATATATATATATATATATATATATATATATTACATTTAGGGTCCCCTTAGTCTAAATAACCAATTCCGCAAAAAGGTCTGTGTGTCTGTGTCCGTAAGTGCGTCCGTGTCCGCGTGTGTGTGTGTGTGTGTTTAGTCCAGCGCGAAGACGTCGTACGAAACTGAAATTTCACATTTAAGACAACAATACGCTCGAGATGTTACAACTTTTTCATCTAAACGGTCTAGCCAGAAGAGCCACTTTATACCAATCATTTTGCACCTTTTCACAATTTCTTCCAAAACGGCTTTAACGATTTTGATTATACTCCCTATACCGATATAAAATTTAATGGGCTTTAATACGACAGGACTTAAATGCCGATTGTTCAAATTTTCTTCCTCTAAAGTACCTTTAATTTTGTACATTTGAATAAATTAACTATATCATCTTGTTAGCATTGATAAAATACTAAATAATCTTTAAGCTGAACGAATTCGATATCCAACGAAAGGAGAAAAGATCAAAAATATTATATATTTTTGTGGATGTAATTAGTTGACCGTTGAGAATTACTGGAAGGAATTAGTCCGGGTGGCGGTCATTAAATGAAACAACTAAATAGTTTCAACTAGAACTCCATAATACCTCGACATTTTTTATTCAGTAAAATTACAATCTGTCCCAATTTGGACATTAATAGTAGTGCTGAAAGATATCATACATACTACATTCATACAATATTTACAGGGAATAAAATTACAATAAAATATATACACAATAATGAATCAATACAATAAAATTCAACTAGAACTAGACCTAGTTTCCATTCTCCCACCATGCGCCCTGATGATGACCCACAAAGGGGGTCGAAACGTTGGCAAACAATAAATAGTTGAAACTATTTAGTTGTTTCATTTAATAACCGCTACCCGGACTAATTCCTTCCAGCAAAAATATTTTTGTATGCAATATTTGTGTTGTGGAACATTAAAATAGTAATATATATGTATAATATACCGTTAGAAAGCTTAAGATTTTAGAAAAATTATTATCTCATACACAAAAACGTAGAAGTTAATTGAGAGTGAAGAAAAGCCGATAAAACTAACTGATTGTCGTAGATAATAATTAATAGATTATTAAATAAAAGACATGTTTCTATTTGAATTCAATGTAATGAATTCTTTAACAATATATTTTTATCTGTAACTGCATTTCGAAATTCTTAAGACCTCTTTAAATTGGTTTTATTAACGGAGGTAAGTGAAGGTCGTGTGTTGTAAAGATTGTCTCACTCCTCAAGGGTTTAAACTATTAAACTAAAAGGTGATTAAAATGTATAAGTGAATTAAATCACAAATTTATAACTACAAATAAGCTTTTATTACTACTTAATACATCATGGTAATTGTTTTGATGCAAAAAAGTAGTGAGCTAAGGCTTTTATGTCTAATCTCTTTGATTGTGGTAAACATTGTAGAACCTCCCAATTGGGCGGCCATTTTGTTATTCATTGTTCTCTTGTGAAAAATAAAGAGTATGTCACATGTTGTGTATCCAAAAGTGTAGTTTTATTATATTTTAAACCTTTAAATTGAGACTCATTTTAGTTTAGGCAAGAGATATAACAACTGGCGAAGAGGAAATAGCAGACAAATTACGGGCACCGATATTGTATGACAGTCGACAAAGTTGGAAGTTTTTATTACAACGGATGGTGAGTACATTCAAGTACACTTCTATTACTGATGAAGAGACAAAAAAAAATTACTTATTAGCGTCATTAGGAGATGATGCAATAAGTGTATTGCAATCTATTTGAATTCCAGCTGATCCTACAACTAAAACGTTCAAGGAACTTACAACCCTGTTGATCAACCATTTTGTGCCCTTAAAATCCGTGTTTGCGGCACTGAAGGAATTGTACACAGCCCGACAAAAAGATAATGAGACAGTGACTGAGTTTCCTGCTAGAATTCGTTCCTTGGCAGCACCCTGCAAATTTGGAAATGAACCAAATGAAGTTTTGAGGGTTATTTACGTTTTGAGACTATCCAATGTGAAAATAAGGGAGTGACTTCAAGAAGAAGATGCATCACAGACAGGTTGTACGTTTACAAAGATGGTCACACTTGCTGGATCAAAATAAGCTTCATTGAAGATAACTTCTGAGGTTAGTATTAAGAAAGAACCAACAGAATGTTTTCATACTAGACAGAAGGAACATCGGAATACGTGTCAAGTTTCTGGACGAAACAACCATTTGTCAGATAAATGCAAATACAGCACATATGCTTGCCATAAGTTTGGACATGTAGGACACTTGGTCTCTATGTGTCGAAGCCAAAAATCGGGTTTCAAGAAGGAAAGGACAATATTTGACAGAAGGCCAACAAAGTTCTCAGTCAGAGTCGGTTCTCTCTGAAAATGAGATAAGCTTATCTAAGACATTTTTTTCCATCAGGCAAGATAAGGGAATAATTCCCAATATTGTGTGGATTTGATTATTGACAATCAAACTTTTAATTTTGAGATTGATACTGGGTTTACATAATGTTGTTTCAGATGATTTTTATAAGACAAATTTTTCACACATTTGACTTGCTCCTAATGATATTAAATTGTCAGATTATGTAGTTAATCCTATAATTTCAATAAAAAAAAATGAATGTTGAAGTATATTATATGGAGGCAAAATTTCAACTGGAACTCTATGTTGTGAAAAATGGGGGCCCTCCATTAATTGGCCGAAGAGGATTGGAACAGATGAAAAGTAATCAGGTATTTCCTTTATTTTTAAACACCACTGATGGTAAAGCTCCTCAAGACATTCAGGGAATATTAAAACAATTCCCCAAAGTTTTTGAAGAACCTATGGTCACTTTCAATATATACAGAGTTTTATTAAAACTTAAACCTGGAACTACCCCAAAATTTTTGAAAGCCCGGTCACTACCTTTAGCGCTGAAAGAAAGTTAGCTTTAGGAATTTTAGAAAAAGTGACCAATAGTGAATAGGCAACTCTAATTGTGCTAGTGCTTAAGACGGATGGGGGAGTCAGAATATGTGGAGATTACCGTCATATTATTAACCCCTCACTACTTGATGATAAACTCCGATTAACCCGCCTTGACCATATGTGTGCTAATTTTGGAGGAGCTAGGGTGTTTTCTAAGATAGATCTCAAAGATGCTTATCAACAGATGTAGTTGGATGATTAATTTAGGACTCCCACATAGTATCATCGTCCGATTAGCCATAGTAGCATAAAGTGACGTTAAATAAATAAATAATAATAAAATAAGTTGGATGATTATAGTAAAAATCTTACCACCATTAACACTCAAAAGGACTGCTTCGGTACACTCGTTTGTGTTTTGGTATTGGCAGTGCTTCGGGAGAATTTTAAAAAACTATTGATCAACTTCTAAGAGGAATACAAGGAGTGGGGTCTCTCCTGGATGATATCTACATTTCAGGGAAAACTTGGCAAAAACACATTGAACGTTTACGAAAAGTATTGGAAAATTTAAGTGATTCAAACTAGAAAGTAAAAAGAGAAAAGTGTTCATTTGGACAACCATCTATTGAATATTTGGGGCACATTTTGATAAAGATGGAATTTATCCAACAGATTCACACATAAAAGCTATCAGAGATGCACCGATTCCAAAAGATGTCCATGCACTGAAATCATTTCTAGGCCTAGTGACTTTTCATTTTAAATTCATCCCTCAGGCATCTGAAATTTTGAAACCTTTGTATGATTTCTTAAAACAGATTCAAAATATTCGTGGACCAGTAAATATAAAAATGCATCCCAGAGAGTTAAAGATATTCTTACTTGCAAACCAGTATTGAAACATTTTGATCCAAGCTTACCGGTTCAATTAACAGTAGATGCCTCAGCAAAAGCCGTTGGCTGTGTTCTGTCTCATATTTTATCGGGTGGTTCTGCTCATCCAATAACGTATGCATCCAAAGTATTGAGTGCAGCTCAACAAAAATACCCTTCTATTGAGCGGGAGGCATTGGCAGTAGTATTTGGAATAAGCCATTTTAGAGATTTTCTGTTTGCCCCCTTACAACAGATAGTCGTCCCCTTCTATACATATTTGGGGAAAGAAAGGGAGTACCTATATATGCCGCAAATAGACTCCAGCGCTGGGCATACTCCCTGTCTAATCACAGCTTCACCATGAAATGTGTACGCACTCATCAAAATATTGCGGATTTCCTATCTCGGATAGAATTACCTGGTTCAAAGCCAGCAACAGATAGTGAAAGCAAATTAACATATCTTAATTTTTTTCATGAAAATTGGCCATTAAATTTTAATTTATTAATTTTTAAAGTAATGTTCAAACCACAGGATTTAGTATGGTCTCGGGATTATCGAAGTACAGAGGAGAGCCCTCCCCTTCTGCTGGAGACCATATCGCTAATTCAGCCGCCCAGTCTGCTACAGCCGGGACAAACAGGAGATGATACACCAAGGAGGCCTCAGCGGGAAAGAAAAAAAAAAAAACTCTCCGTTTTCGGCAGGATTAGATACATATCAGTTCCAATATGTGATTTGTGTTTTGTTTTTTTGCGGGTAGAAGTGTTGTGACGTAAACAAGTGGTAAGCTAAAGTTTTAGTAAACTATTAAACTAAAAGGTGATTAAAATGTATAAGTGAATTAAATCACAAATTTATAACTACAAATAAGCTTTTATTACTACTTAATATATCATGGTAATTGTTTTGATGCAAAAAAGTAGTGAGCTAAGGCTTTTATGTCTTATCTCTTTGATTGTGGTAAACAGTGTAGAACCTCCCAATTGGGCGGCCATTTTGTTATTCACTGTTCTCTTGTGAAAAATAAAGAGTATATCACATGTTATGTAACCCAAAGTGTAGTTTTACTATATTTTAAACCTTTAAATTGAGACTCACATTAGTCTAGGCAAGAGATATAACAGTAATCATGTACAAGCTTTATATATTTCTAAGAGTTGGGGGGTGCAACAAACATTGCTAACAGTTAAATGTCTTCAATGATTCACTTTCATCTTAATTGAGAAATCCAGAAGACCATCTTAAGAAAAAAAAACCACGTCACTAATATGCAACATAGGCTTGGAATTGCCAAATCCAGCTAAGGCTTAATATAAATGGTGGTGCAAGATTCCCTAGAAAAGCTAGAATTATAGTCTCCAACATGCTCTGGAACGGATTCTTATCCAGTATAAACTTTCGCAAAGAGTCTCCTGTATCTACTTGTATGGTCTCCCTACTTTGGAGCTAGAATCCTTTAATTAGAAAAGATCTTGATTCCGAAGATCTAGAAGCAATCGCCAATCTCATTTGTGAAGTTGAACAATTAATACATAACCTTATTATAGATATTTTCACGGTTGCGATATTATTGCTGTAAGTGTTAAGCTATTCTGGCCGTACCTAATACTTCACATGTGATAAGAGAGAGAGGCGCACCAAGTGGCAGTTACGAGACAACCGAGTGACAAGCAGCTACGCTAGATCTTTTTCCTTCTACTGTCCCGTAGACTTCGTGAGGAACCCGGGAGATTTTTCCGACCGACAGGGAAGTGTGACACGAGGACTGATGGTAACTGAGAGAGCAGAAAAAAACCGCCCCCTATCCTCATGTGTTTTCTTATTAATCCCACTGGCCAGGAGAATAAGAAGTAATAAAACCAATGAATATAGATTTGTAGTGGATGGAGTATGTTTTTATTCAAAAATTAAAAAAAAAAATCAATGTTTTCGTTATTAACATAAAAAATAACGTGGCTCCCAGAAGAATAGACAATGATAAATTTGAATACTTCACTGAGTGTTGGCACTAAAAGAAACTAGGGTTACAATATGTATACTTTTTTTTTTTACAGTGAAGTTACCTTCTTTATCATCAATTGGGATCGATCCGAACGATTGATTAGCCACTTTGTCTACTACTTCTACTTGAGGTACAGCTGTTTTTGCAAGCGATTTTTCTAAAAGAAAAAAAAGCATATGAATGAAAGTTTACGAAAATTCAATATTAAAATTAATGCTAGTTCTTAAAAAAAAATCCTTTATTCAGTTTTAAAGTTGGTTGAAGGATGCTTAAAAAAATATATAACTTAATTTAAAAAATTTTCATTTCGAAAACTGGATTTATGCGTTACTAAAATTAACCGATACATCTCCACAAATTCTACTATTTTTTGAAATATTAGCACACAACTAAAAATAAAATGAACTCACCTTCATCGTCTGTAATGACTAATGTCATATTTGGCTCGTTATGTGATTTGCTTGATGACATTTTTGATCCATTAAGGATGGCTTCTAAAGCTAAAAAAGAGCAACAATTTTTGTATTAACATAAAGCTAAAGATTTTGTTTGTTGTGTTTAATTTGCTGTTCAATTAGAAAAGCACCTGATGCCAGCCCATGCTATGTTTATCAAATATAACTCATTTGCTTATTGTAACTTATACAGGTGCAAATCAAATTATGAAGTTAAAAAAAATAAAATAAAAAATATTAGAAAAGCAAATGTTGGAATAATTTGACTGACAAGCATAAATTAATATGCTTAGATTTCACTATTCTTCGAAGAGTCAGCTAATGTCCATAGCGAACGGACAATAACGCTCTCACAAATTTTATGGGTTCAGAACACTGCACAAGAAATATAACAGAACAGTTATCAGGACTATGTTTTTATTCAATAATTAAAAAAAAATTCAATGTTTTCATTATTTACATAAAAAATAACGTGACTCCCAGAATAATAGACAATGATAAATTTGAACCCACATCCTACTTCACTGAGTGTGGGCACTAAAAGAAACTAGGGTTACAATATGTATATATATTTTTTTAAATATACAGTGAAGTTACCTTCTTTATCATCAATTGGGATTGATCCGAACGCTTGCTTGGCCACTTTGTCTACTTCTTCTACTTGAGGTACAGCTGTTTTTGGAAACGATTTTTCTAAAAGAAAAAAAAAAAAAAAGCATATGAATGAAAGTTTACAAATATTCAATATTTTTTTTTTTTTTTATTCATTGGAATTTACAACTGTATACAGGAATACAACTAGTAAATTAGATGAAATATATAAAGGCATGAAACACTCGTAGAGAAGCTTCCCAATGGAAGCACTCTAAAAATGTTCTAAACTAGAAGGGCCATCTCCTTTTCAGACGCCTCGGAGGGTTGTCAGGAATTGAAGAGGAAGAAAGGTTTGAAACTAGAGGATTAGGGTGGGAATGGAGTTTGCCATGAAAGGAATGGTATCTAGATCGGGCCAAATCAGCAACATACGGAACATTAAGATCTTTATGGATTAGTGTATTCGTGACAAAGTAAGGAGCATTGAGGATTTTACGAAGGATTTTGGATTGTAGGGATTGGATACGGGAATAATTCGATGGTTTAGTAGAGCCCCAAAGCTCTACTCCGTAAGTCCATATCGGCCTTATGATAGTCATATAGATGAGTCTTTTGTAGTTAAGTGGAAGATTAGAACGTTTGTCTAGTAAGTGTTGAAGTAGTCGAAAACGTCGAGCAGTTTCTTGTCGTTTAAGTCTTGTATGAGGGTTCCAAGTGAGACGTTTGTCAAGGTGCAGTCCTAGATATCGGATCTGTTCAACCGGGACAAGAGGAGTATTATTGAAGGAGACAGTAGGGCAGGATGTCATAGGTTTACGACGAAGGGTAAAGGTAATTTGGTTGGATTTGTTGGCATTTATTTTAATTCTCCAGTTCTGACACCACACTTCAAGGTCTCTGATTGGAGAGTTTGAGAGGCAATAGTTGGATCAGTATTGACTGATAACACACAAGTGTCATCAGCGTAGGTAGAAAGGAAAGTGTTAGGATGGGATGGGATATCAGCTGTATAAACTGTGAAAAGAATAGGTCCCAGGATACTGCCTTGAGGATACCAGTAAACTGGCTAAAAATGGATGAATAGGAATTATTATGATTTACTTTGAAGGATCTGTCAGTGAGGTAGGACTTGATGATAAGGAAGTATGTAGGGGGAAGAAAATTGCGGAGTTTGTAAAGCAATCCCGGGTGCCAGACTCGGTCAAAGGCTTGTTCTACGTCGAGGAATGCTCCCGTGCAGTACAACCCGCGCTCTAATGCAGACGAGACAACGTCCACCACACGATGACATTGCTGGATAGTGGAGTGGGAGGTTCTGAATCCAAACTGGTGATCAGGAATTATGGAATTAGTATCTAGGATGGGATATAGGCGTTTCAATATATGTTTTTCCAAGATTTTACCCATGATTGGTAAAAGTGAGATGGGACGGTAAGAAGATGGATTTTCAGGCGGTTTCTTAGGTTTGGGTATCATATTGACAATGGATAATTTCCAGGAAGCAGGAAAGTATGTGGAACGGAGTACGGAATTATATATGTAAGTAAGATATAGTATAGCTTTTCGAGGAAGGAGTTTTAAAATATGGGAAGTTATAAGATCATGCCCAGAAGCTTTGCGGGATGGTAAACTCTGGATGATGTTAGATATTTCAGTAGGATGGAACGCTTTAGGAGGAAGGACCATTTGGAGTGGGATATCTAGTTCTGCTTCTATAAACTTAATGTGACCGGGATTATGAATATCTGGATGTGGATTAAAGGTTTTAAAAAGGTGCTGACCGAATATCTGGGCCTTTTCTTCATCAGATCTTGTCCAGATTTGGGATTCAGTTAGGAGTGGATGATTACATTCTTTGTACTTCAGTAACTTTTTTGTGGTCATCCATAACGATCTGTCTGTAATAGTTAGTTTTTCAGTAAAGTTGAGTAAGTTTGAATTTTTACTTTTCTGATTTCTGATTTTAGTCTGTTAGTAAGTTTGTTATAATAAGTTTTGTCTGAAGGGTATCTAGTCCTATGCCACTTCGATCTTGCTCTGCGTTTTTCCCTTAATAAGATTCGAATGTGCTGTGGCAGGATAGTCTCCTGTGAGTTAGTAGTGTGAATGGTTGTAGTGTTGTCGAGTATACTACTGCTGATTGAGTCAGTCAGTTTTTCAACAGCTTTATCAATATCATGTTTAGTCTTTAGTGGTATTTTTTAGTCAAGTTTGTTTTCCAAGTCATATCTGAATCCGTCCCAGTCTACTCGTCCTGTAATCAGAGTGGGAATGGTGGGCTTAGGAACAAGGCTTGAATGCAAGGAAAGCAGAACCGGACTATGATCGGATGACAGGTCATTTAGGGATTTGATTGTGGATTGGGAAGAAGATATCTGAGAGGAAACAAATATGTCTAGGATATCAGGACGTTTTTTGAGGGATGTAGGCCAGTATGTCGGGTTCATTGGCGAAAGGATTGTATAACAATGGGTGGTGGAGACTCGAGAAAGAAGATTGCCATGGGAGTTGGATGTTCGGCAACCCCATCGCTGATGTTTCGCATTGTAGTCTCCTCCAGCAATAAAGCGCGGTCCTAGGGATCTGAACAGGGTTTCAAGTTGACTATAGGAAAGCGAGTTACCAGGAGGGCAGTATACAGCTGAAATTGTAAGATGGAAAGGACGAGTTGAAATGGTTACTGATGTTGATTGTATGGCGTCAGATGGAGTAGAAGGAATAAGGGAATGAGGTAAGGATTTATGAATGAGGATACATGACCCGGCATGGGAAGTATTGTCTGGGTGGTCTGATCTATAAGTGATGTAGTCACGTATGTAAAAATGTGATCGTCGTGTGAAGTGTGTTTCTGTCAATAATGCTATATCTATGTGTTTGTCGTGTAGAAATACGTCCAGTTCGTCACGATGGCTATGCAGGCCATTAGCATTCCACAAGAGGATAGTTAGGGGCTTTACGCTCATAGTGGGAGATTGAATGGGATTCGGGAAAGGACTCTAGTTAGAAGATTGATAAGCGGTTGGATGGTATCTCTAAGATCTGAGAGAAAGGAATTTAGAATGGAGTAAATGTTGGATAGATCTGGGTTGGAAAACGGATGTGGATAAGCGTCGTGGGAAGGATAACTTATTTGATCAGGAGTGTTGGCTGAGTGCTGAGCCCACCGTGGGGTACGAGGGTGTTCAGTCCTCTGGGTCACTGGAGGTTGAGGCTTTGGCTGACTAGGAGGAAGAGAAGGTAGTTCTCGAATTTTGTTAGGGTGCTCTGGGGGTAGTTTGACACGTAAGGGCAGATTATGGGGAAGGATCGGTTGACGGGAAGCTTGTGGTTTAGGGTGGGAGGCTGGAGGCCTGATTTGGGACTTTGGAGGCGCCTAAATAGTAGTCTGTTTCTTCTTTATGGTGGTGACGTCGGGGAAAGTTTTTCTGGTTTGTGCAGTAGAATCCCTGACTGTAGATGTGGTAGGCTGCTGTTGAGCGAAGGTAGTTGCAGGCTTCTGAAGTTGAGGGAAGGCAGACAAATTGTTCAACTCTGGTTCCTGGGTGCGTGTCTCTTGGTCATCTCTTTTTACATTAATGTAGTGAGATCTTTGTCGAAGATGGGTTTTGTAGACTTTACAACCCCGGTAGCTGGCTGGGTGACCTTCTCCGCAAAGAGCACACTTGGCTGGCTCATCTCGAGCTTTCTGGCACGTTTCAGAGGCATGTGGGCCGGCACACTTGACACACCTAGGCGGGTGATAACAGTAGGACTTCGTGTGTCCTAAGGTTTGGCATTTGGTGCACTGAACAATTGTCGTCTTTAGCCTAGGCTCTTCGAATCGTACAGATGAGTAGACCAGTCTTCTCACCTGAAATATTTCTGGATTGTTTCTGGCTGGTTCGAGGTCTACGAAGAATAGTGGCAAGGGGTATTTTTGTGTATGGTGTGTCACTGAAGAAATGTTCCTTACGTGATGTCCATTTCTTCCAGACCTTCTTTAATGGCTTCAGTGGGGGTGGATGAATGGAGTCCGCGTAAAACCACGCGATATGATTTTTCTTGTTTGAGTTGATAAAAATGAAAGTCGTAGTTTTTTGAGCTCAAATAACTCACGAGTTTCTTGTAATTTTCTTTCGTGGATGTGTTTATTTTTATGTCGTTTGATCGGGAGAAACATTGGAAGTTTGGTTGTCCGATTAGATTGGCGATTTCTTTACCGAACGACATAAAATTACTAATATTTGTTACAAATATTGGAGGTGGCTCGGGGTCGGAAAATCCTTGAGGTCCCGGAACTTTATTTGCAGTGTTGACTGTAGCGGCATGGATAACGATAGATGAAGGAGGTACATTAGTAGGAGACGGAGCGGCCGAAGTAGATGGCGCTGTTGGTTCATGTTGGTTGGCTGCAGTGGTGCTGCGAGTTTTTGGTGGTGATTGTATTGTATTTGGCTGTTGCTTGGACTTGGCCGATTTATTTTTTTTTTTGTTAGGAGAATTTCTTCCGGACCCAGTATTGTTCCTGTGGCGTTTTTGGCGTCGCGTTAAATACTGCGAATCTGATTCGCTTATTTCAGAGAAAGGCGTCTCTTCCCCTGATTCATCACATGACAATGTTCTATCGAGATCCATAACTCAATAGAATAAGAAAAAAAAAATGAAAAAAAAAATAAACATATAAAGAGATCTATTTGAATTATATAGTGACCTACACTAAAAAAATAAAAATAAAATAAATTAAAAAAAAATACACTTATAGAGACTTATATAAACTAATTAATAGAAAATTAACCTAAAAGATCCTAAAACTAAACTATTAACAATATATACATAGACAACATACAATAAACAAGCATTTCTAATTTAATAAAAATAAAGTCTTAGAGAGAAAAAAAAAGTCTTAGAGAAAAAAAAAGTCTTAGAGAAAAAATAAAAAGTCTTAGAGGAAGAGAACTAAAAGTTTTAAAAAGAATGTCTTGTTGGTTACGAAGTCAGATGACAACACTTCCGACCAAGACCTTGTAAATAAAGAGAAGAGGATTAGCCTAGCCCTTATCTCCAGCCTGGGACGGCCACCAGTTTATAGGTGCCTATTTAACTAAACAGCACTCACCTCTCAATTTCTGTTCATCAAAGTATGTTATAGTGCTACGACTCACGATTTACAAAGTTTGATGGATATTCATGCAGTATCACACAGATAAAAAGGTAACTAACACAGAGCGATACGTAAATAGAACTGAGCTAGCGGCCATTTTTTCGGAACTCTCATATTCAATATTAAAATTAATGTCAGTCCTTAAAAAAATCCTTTATTCAGTTTTAAAGTTGGTTGAAGGATGCTTAAAAAATATATATGTCTGAATTAAAAAAATGTTCACTTCGAAAACTGGAATTATGCGTCATAAAATTAACTGATACATTTCTACAAATTCTACTATCTTTTGAAACTTTAGCACACAGCTAAAAATAAAATGAAGTGTATATTATCTGAAATTTTGCTTGTTTAAAAAATTCACTATGCTTTAAGGGTTCAAAAATCGACTGAGAGCAAAACTTGTGTTAATGTTGTTGTTAGTTAGAGCATTGAGACGTCAAACATCAGAGGTCATCAACGCTTATACGACTTGTGTTTATGTGTATACATTCTTATGTGCTATTTATCACACACACACACACGTATTAATATAATATTATATATATATATATATATATATATATATATATATATATATATATATATATATTATTGACTAGTATGTATAAGGTTAAATGGCCCAACCGTAACAAAATATAAATCTGTTTCAAAACGAAAATTCTAAACTCACCTTCATCGTCTGTAATGACTAATGTCATATTCGGCTCGTTATGTGATTCGCTTGATGATATTTGTGATCCATTAAGGTTGGTTTCCAAAGCTAAAAAAGAGCAACAATTTTCGAATTAACATAAAGCTAAAGATTTTTTTTTGTTGTGTTTAATTTGCTGTTCAATTAGAAAAGCACCTCATGCCAGCCCATGCTATGTTTATCAAATATAACTCATTTGCTTATTGTAACTTATACAGGTGCAAATCAAATTATGAAGTTAAAAAAAAATAAAATAAAAAATATTAGAAAAGCAAATGTTGGAATAATTTGACTGACAAGCATAAATTAATATGCTTAGATTTCACTATTCTTCGAAGGGGTCAGCTAATGTCCATAGCGAACGGACAATAACGCTCTCACAAATTTTATGGGTTCAGAACACTGCACAAGAAATATATATATTTTTTTTTTTAAAACAATTTTTATTGAGAAAAATTACAATCTGTCCCAATTTGGACATCAGCAAAACTTCATACATACTACATTCATACAATATTTACACAACATGAAATTACAATAAAATATATACACAATAATGAATCAATACAATAAAGTCAAGAATTCACTTATACCTATATACACATACATACACTCATACATACATCACATTGAGTGGAGAATCTAGCCAGTGCTAGAACTCCAATATATTTACAAAAGGTCGCGGGGCCACTGCCGTTTCAACCTTCTAGGTGGGTTGTATGTATGAGTGGAGCTGGATAGGGATTGAGCTAAAGGATTAGGATGATGAATGAGGTTCTAGTGGAATTTGGAAAATTTGGATGGAATTAGGTCTGAAATAAATGGAACATTAAGGTCGTGGTGCAAGGTATAGTTGGAGACATAATAAGGAGCATTTACTATTGTACAGAGGACTTTGGATTGAAAGGATTGAATGCGTTTGATGTTAGAACGTCCCCCACAGTTCAAGTCCGTAGGTCCAGATGGGCTTCAGTATTGTCTTGTAGATTAATAATTTGTTGTCAACTGTAAGTTCAGATTTTCTGTTGAGTAGTCGGTATAACTGTCCGAATCGTCGGTTGAGTTCTTGTCTTTTAAGTCTTGTATGTGGGTTCCAAGTCAATATTTTGTCTAACAGTAAGCCAAGGTACCGGACTGTATCTGAGAGAGGAATTGGTAATGAGTTGAAATAAACAGGCGGACAGGATTTTCGTCTAAGAGTGAAGGTTATGTGTTTACATTAGGCTTCGTTCACCTTTACACGCCAGTTATTACACCAGTGTTCGACAAGGAAAAGGTGTCTCTGAAGGTTTAAGGATGCTGTTTCAGGATTGGAACTGGATGATAGGATGGCGGTGTTGTCTGCAATAGTTGCCAGAAAGGTATCAGGATGTGTAGGAATATCAGCAGTGTAAAGGATGTAGAGGACGGGTCCCAAGACGCTGCCTTGAGGAACACCGGCCTCAAAGGTCAGAAAATTCTACACCACAGTGAACTCGGAAGGAACGGTTTGAGAGATAGGATCGGAGAATGAGGTATAGAGACTGGGGTAAATCGGTTTTCAGCTTGAAGAGTAATCCAGTGTACCATACTCGGTCAAAAGCTTACGCAATGTCCAGAAACGCACCAGAACAATACTCTTTGCATTCAAGAGCTGAGGAAATATGGTCTACAACTCGGAGTCCCTGCTGAACTGTACAATGCTGAGGACGGAATCCAAACTGATGGGAAGGAAGATTTTGAGATTCTAATATGGGTAGGATACGTTTAAGAAGAAGCCTTTCGAAGATTTTTGAGAGGATGGGGAGTAGACTGATAGGCCTGTAGGATGAAGTGTTGTTGGAAGGTTTGCCTGGTTTTAGAAAAATAATGATAGTGGAATGTAACACAAGAAATATAACAGAACAGTTATCACTCATTGAAGAAAGGGCGACGTTTCCTGAGACGACTAATGGTCTAGTAGTATACCCGACCATCATTCCTCCTTAGCGATCAAATATTCGATAGGCCAGTGATACCAAGGTTACGAGCTCTAGTTTGCGGGTTGGCCCATAACAGTAGGGCCCGTAACCTGAATCGACGGTTCAGAGCTAATTAAGTTTTCTCGGACAGACAGAAAATAGAATGTAACAGAAACAGAAAATGGAGTTGGAGTGGCACCACCTTTCCCTGAACTCTAATTAAATAAAACAATTTATTTACAACAATATTTAATATAATTCTCCAGCATTGGAGTTCTGAGGAAAAAATAAAATCGTATATATTATGAACGGAAAAAATAAAAGTTTTCACATTTCGCAGTAAAACTCATTATTATTATTAACAATAAAAATTAATTTGTTTAATTAATTGTAGGGATTCTTTTTATTGTTTTTTTTTATTTTATTTTAATTAATTGAATAGCAATTTCTTTTTATCAAATCGAGTTTTAGATTTGATTTCTCCCTCCATTAAAGTAATCCGTTTATAATTTCCTAATCGCTGTTCTTTGTTAAGTTATTATGCTTACTTGTTAGTTTTTTTTACACAACAGAAATGTATCTATATATATATATATATATATATATATATATATATATATATATATATATATATATATATATATATATATATATATAGTTCGGTGCTGGAATCGGTTGAGTGCAGATCAAGTCCCGTGTTACTTTATTAAATAAAGGTTTTAACAAACCGTACAGTGACAAAAATTTACAATAGTTTACATTAATAGCAAACCATCACAGTGGAGAAGTTTCAGTGAAAAAAGTGTAAAGGAAGAGGAGATATTAATAAAAATTGATAGTCGATAAATCCAGGTTAGACAATAAAATAGCCATTATTCTCTAATAATACGAATGTGTATCTAACCCCTCTCCAACTATTGTTTACATCTTGATTGTAAACAAAGCTACAGTAGTGCGTCCGTCATAGGATTATTGTTTGACGGAAAGGACTCGCAATAATATTTACATAGTTTAATAACAATAATATTTATAATAACAATCAAAATGTCAAATGAAGAGAAATTAGACGCTATTCTGTTTAAGCTTGACAAGTTAAATATATTAGAAGACAAAATAAACTCAATAGAAACAACAATTTTTAAAGATATATCTATTTTAAAAAAAGAGGTAGAAGAAATAAAAAATAATTACGAAAGAAACCGCTTGTTGGGGGAAAACAATAAACGGAGATACAATATTATAATTTTCGGAATGAAAACGGAATCACTACGTTTAATTTATACTGGAATAATAAACATCTTAAAATCACTTGAGCTAACATGTAAAGATTACTGCATCGATAATATTATTAGGCTAAACAAAAAAAAAATGCTACTGGTCCAATACTGGTAAAATTTAATTCAATATATCTTAGAAATGAAATAATCAGGAAAAAAGGCATATTAAGGAAAAACGAAGATTTTAAACATATTGTTATTAAAGAAGATCTACCCCAGAACATTAGAGCAATTAGAAAGGAATTATTTCCGTTTCTAAAATTTCACAAAGAAAGAGGTGATAAAGCCGTTTACAGATATGACAAACTGTTGATCAATGGCAAATTATATTCGTTGGAAAATCTGAGAAATGAACCACAAAAAACAGGAAAACGACAGAGAAGTGAAGAGAAATCTCCTAAACCAAAAGAATTGAAAAATAGGAATGGTGTTAGTATTGCAACAATTAAAACAGAAGTGAAGCGTTATAGGAGCAATAGCTTATATAATTTTTTCTTTAAAAAAAACTCTAAAGTTCATAATCTAGATCCAAAAATAATACAGGATAGCGCAAGTGAAACAGAGGACTGACAAAAAACCGAAATTGTCCACGGAAAACCTATATGACAGACAGAGGAAATTTCACATCAGGAAAACATCAATTATCGGACTACTAAAAATATCATCAGAATATGTACATTTAATACAAGAACTTTACTAGGGGAAGAAAGATGGATTGAATTAGAAAAGGCTCTAAACAATATTAATTGGGATGTAATCGGTCTATGTGAAATAAGAAGAAGAAATACGCAAATAATGGAAACAAAAACAGGAGAAATTTTTATGCATACATACTCTGAAAAAGGACAGTATGGTGTCGGTTTTATCATAAATAAAATATGGAAAAATAATGTTATCGAATTTAAAGAAATTAAGTCAAGAATAGCCCTTTTGAAGTTAAGGATAAATAAGGGAAAACAATTGATACTAATACAAATACACGCTCCTACAGCTAGATCTTCTAATATAGTCAAAGAATTATTTTATTCAGAATTAGTGACAACGCTTACAACACATAGGAGTAAGAAAAACACGGTGCTAGTAATGGGTGACTGGAACGGAAGAGTTGGTCAGCGCTTAGAAGGGGAAGAGGCGATAATGGGAACATCTAACTACTGCTTCAGGAATGAAGGCGGCGAGATGATAATCGATTTTGCATACGGTCAGCAGTTAATAATAGAAAATACTTATTTCAACAATAAACTAAAAAACAAATGGACATGGATGGCTCCAGACAAAAAAACGTATGAATATGATTTCGTTTTAATAAACAGTTTAAGCTCAGTTAAGAATATAGAAGTTTTAACGAAATTTAATTTCAATTCAGATCACCACTTTGTCAGAATATCATTAAATATTGACACGACAAAATAATTTCACAACCCTAAATAACATGGAAATTGAAATGTTTCAAGAAAAATTGATATCCAATTTAAATATAGAAGAGCAAAAAAAACTTCCAGATATCCAACAAAGATATAATACAATAACAGATACCATAATTAACAGTGCAATAGAAGTAAAAAATAAAGTGGGTAAGAAAAAGGGCTATGTAAAATACGCTAAACTATCAGAAAATACGCTTTCTCTTTTAGAAAAAAAGAAGAAAAATAAAAATAAACTCGGGGGAGGAGAGCGAAATCAGGCAGCTCAATCGAGAAATCAGGACTCAAATAAAAACAGACCTAAAAATATTCCGAGAAAGAAAAATTATAGAAATTTTGGAAAACAACAAATCAACTAAACAATTAAGAAAAGAACTTAACCCAGGCAAACATTGGATCCTTTCAATTAAAAACAAAGAAGGACAAAGCACAACAAATAGACAAGAGATGATTTCAATAGCAACATTTTTCTACAAAAACCTCTACAAAGAAGAGCATTCATCGAAATCTAAACAATATACTAGAAATAATGAAGAAGATGAAGAACCAAATATTCTTAAATCAGAGGTAGAGAACGCTATAAATAAACTGAAAACAAGAAAGAGTCCAGGAGAAGACGGTATAACAAATGAAATGTTAAAAGCTGGAGGCAGCATCCGAGTCGAGGCGTTGTGCACAATATTTAACGAAGTACTGATTAAAGAGCAAGTCCCAGCACAATGGAAAAGATCTAAAATAATTCTTTTACACAAAAAAGGGGATAAAGAAGAAATTGGAAATTATCGACCCATATCTTTGATTTCGTCTATTGGTAAGCTATTCACAAAAAATTTAAATGATAGAATAAAGAAACAAATTGAATACTATTTAACAGTTGAACAGCCAGGATTCAGGAAGGGTTTCTCAACCATAGACCATCTTCACACTGTGAACCAGTTAATAGAAAAATCAAAAGAGTATAATATTACTCTGTATCTAGCAATTGTTGACTTCACTAAAGCTTTTGACAGCCTCAAGCATGACAGTATATTTTCAGCTTTGAAACACTTAGGCGTGGCAGAAAAATACATTTCTATAATTACTGAACTATACAGTGATAACATCGCCTATGTTGAAACATACATTAAAGGACCTATATTTCCTGTAAAAAAGGGAGTTAGGCAAGGCGACCCTCTCTCTCCAACTCTCTTTATAGCGGTCCTAGAATTCGCTCTTAGAAACTTGGAATGGCAAACCAAAGGAATTAATATCCACGAAAACAAATTAAATCATCTAAATTTTGCAGACGACATAGTGTTGATATCAAGTACCCAGGACGAGTTAATAGAAATGCTGAAGGACTTGGAGAGAGTGTGTGGTCAGGTTGGTCTTGTGATGAATTTATCCAAAACTAGAATAATGACAAATTCAGAAAATATATCCAAAATAGAAAATGCTGTCGCAAAAATAGAATTAGTCAAAGACATTACTTACCTAGGACAGACCATTTCATTCGATGACCGCCTTTCCAAAGAAATTCAAAAACGGATTGCCTCTTGCTGGAAAATATTTTGGGTCTTCAAAAACTTAATGAAAAGCTCCACCGAAATTAAATGGAAAAGGTTAGTATTCAATACCTGCATTCTCTCAACTTTGACTTATGGAAGCCAGACATGGTCCCTCACTAAATCTCACGAAAGAATAATTAACGTTTGGCAAAGAAGAATGGAGAGGAGTATGACAAATGTGAATTTAAAGCATAAAGTAAAAAATACGACTCTGAGAGAGACCACTTTGGTGAGGGATGCTGTGGGTTGTATAAGGAAGCTGAAATGGGAATGGGCTGGCCATTTAATGCGAAGAAAAGACCCCAGGTGGAGCAAGGCAATTACCGAATGGACACCTCTTGGAAAGCAACGTAAGCAAGGAGGGCAACTCAAAAGATGGTCGGACGAAATTAAGAAACAAGAAGGAATATTTTGGCATTGGAAAACAGAAGACCGAAAATATTGGGAATTAAAATGCCAAGATATTGAAAAATCAGCGGCGAACTCATAATCCAGAAGGTACGGCTGGTCACCGATCAAGACTATTCCTCCTTCAGGAGAGGCCTACACATTAGTAGAAAACCATTTTATTTTTATTTATTCTCGCACTGTCCTCAATACTTATGCTGATGACACGTGTGTTTTATCAGTCCATAATGATCCAACTACTGCATCCCAAACCCTTCAGTCCCACATCAAAGCCATTGAAGAATGGTGTCAAAATTGGAGGATTAAAATAAATCCCAACAAATCCCACCAAATCACCTTTACCCTTCGTCGTAAACCGATGACTTCCTGCCCCCCAGTATCCTTTTATAACATTACCCTTACTTCTGTAGAACAAATCCGATACCTAGGTCTCCATCTTGACAAGCGCCTTACTTGGAATCCTCACACAAGACTAAAACGACAAGAAACTGCTCGAAGATATCGTTACTACAACACTTACTAGACAAACGTTCAAAACTTCCAGCACATTACAAAAGACTCATCTACATCACAATTATCAGACCTATTTGGACATATGGAATCGAGCTTTGGGGCTCTACGAAACCATCTAATTCCTCCCGCATCCAGTCCTTACAATCCAAAATCCTTCGCAAAATCCTGAATGCTCCTTATTTTGTCACAAATCAAATCCTCCATAATGACCTAAACATCCCATTTGTTGCAGACATAGCCCGTGATAGATACTCCTCTTTCCATTCTAAACTCCCTGCCCATACATACCCACTTGTCCGTAATTTATCTTCCTCAGATATCCCTGATAACCCTCCAAGGCGACTGAAAAGAAGGTGGCCTCGGGACCTACTGTATTAAAATAGTTAGTGAAGTGCTACCACTGGGTGGTTCTTTCTCAAGACATTTTCAAGACTTTTTATATTCATTCTACATATTTACTTATTGTATTCTTTAGTACAGTTGTAAATTACTATAAATAAATAAAAAAAAAAAAAAAAATTTATTTATTTTTTTTTTTTTTGTTGCAATTTTAATAAAAAAGATGTTAGTAAATTTTATTTAAAAAGTTGTATACAATATTTGGTCACATGTTTTATTTTTACTTACATCAATTATTGAAAGTGTTTTTAAAATAAAAATAAATATATATAAACTTTATGTACCAACAAAAATTGTAAATATGTGTAAATAAAGGCTTATCTTATTTTATCTTATCTTATATATGTATGTATAAATTATAAACTATCCTCCAAAATATTTTATGGGTTTGTATTAGTCAAAGTTTCGTGTAAACATCGAGAAAAACGATTTATTAAAAATTTATATACATCTCATGATCAAAATTTTTACAGCAAGTAGGATTATGACTAAGGCATATAATAAAATATAATCAAAGATAATTCTCTATTTCTGGATATACTTTTATCACGCTAAAAGTCTTGTTTTTTTATTAATTTTCGAAAAAATTTTAAACAACTTTCTTCACTCTTTAGGTAATGTGTTGTGAGGACAAAAAATATGAAGCATATCCTTAGCATATTGCTAGTTTTTGTTTTGATTTGATAACTAAAAAATTACAAGAATTCGAAAGATGTTCCCAACACATGTCCTTAGCCGCGGCTTAAAACGGCTGCAATACTAATAGTATTTTTCAGAAAAATATTTTATCTACGGTTTTATATTTAGGAAAGGATAGATCATAACTGGTAAAAAAAATGTTGAGAGGCAAAGAATGGACGATTTCGAATGGTTTGATTCAAAGGCTATGAGGCGAAGGGGTCACAGGAGTGGGGAGAGGATTGGCGAGGTGGTGCCAATTTGGTCTACCTATCTGAGCTAGTGTAGCAGTTCTATTATATTATATGTTCTGTGATCGGACAGAACGGTTATATAATACAATAACATAGCGCTCATAAGGATATCTGGCTAGCTACTTGGAAAGACGGACTTATAATAAAGGAGACGGTGATGACAGCTCACCACGTCGATGTACTTGGAATAAGAGAAATCAAAAATATAGGCAGCAGAGAGATAAGACTACCATATCATTATATTTTCCGGAGTGCAGATGGACATCAAAGCTATATTAGAAGGTGTAGAAATAATCATGAACAAAAATATATTTACCAAGGTAGAAGAATAGAACCTAATATCATCCAGAATCCCTAGATATTTGTACTGCTGTACTACTTCAATATTTTCTGAGCCTAAGAACCATTTTTCTTTACGCGCTGGCCTACCACCATTTCGAAAGACCATTATTTTTGATTTTTCCAGATTTATTCTCAGATTCCATTTATTGCAGTACTTTTCTAAAGAGTTAATCATATTCTGTAATATCGAGGGATGTGAGGATAAGAGCACAATATCATCCGCATAGGCTAAGTATTTAATTTTACAATTTTCTTCAACCAAAATACCGCCATCTAAATTCTCTTCCAAATCATTCATATATATTGAAAAAAGAATCGGATAAATAAAAAAAAAAAGCAGTACAAATATCTAGGGATCACTCTTACGCCCACTCTTTCAATGACAAAACACCTCGAAGAAAAACTGAATAAAGCTAAGGTAGGTTTGAGTTTGATTTGGGGCCAGTTTATGGAAAACAAAGACATAGTTCTTTCAAAAAAGTTGGAGATATTTAATTCCATTAGTAGGACAGTTATGTGCTATGGAGCACAAGTCTGGGGGTGGGGTTAGTCATGATGCCGTGGAAAAACTACAAAGATTTTTTCTTAAAAAACTATTTAAATTGCCAAAATATAATCCCACTCATATTCTTCATTTTGAAACAACAATAGATCCAATTTTTATATTCACCCTAAAGATGCATTTCGATTATATTATTAAAATTTTGAATTTACCACCACATAGATTTCCAAAGATATTAGCATTACATATAATTAAGAAAAAAATAGCATGGTTCAAAAACATACTTTATCTGAAAGAATCGCATGGATTAAATTTTAACTTAAATCTATTTAACTGTGATGATATTAAGTTATGGAAAAATAGTCTAGCAGCATTAAGGGTTCAAATGCAAAAAGATATTTATACGCAAAATATTATTAAAGATAAAAATTCTAAAACTTCTCCCTTTTATCCACATTTAACCACAGTAAATTACATTACTGACAAATGTTCACTGCAGGTGATTAGATGGGTAATTAAAATCAGAGCTGATGTATTAAACCTGAATTACAAACATTTCATGAAAACAAATAATAAATGTAGTTTGTGCAACACAAATAAAACAGAAGATCTTTTTCACTTTTTGGCTGCCTGTCCGATACTTACTGAGTTCAGAAAAAAATATTTTTATTCTAAACATTTAACGTGGGATCAAGTTTTAGAGTTGATAAATGGAAAAGATTGGCTGGCGTTAGTTAATTTCTCCAGATCGGCTTTTTCTTATAGAATGTTACTAACGAGAGAATTTAACTATTAGTGAATTTGTTAAATTAAATTTAACTAATTGTGAATTTGAATATTTGTGAATTAATTTTAGTACATAAATAACATGGGAAGTGTTTGTTTCTTATTTTGTTATTGATTATTTATATTGAGAGATTAAGGATTAATTTTGTTAATAAACACAGACTCCACGGACGGTCAACAGATCATGTAGTGTGTCTGATTTTTATTATTATATTTCGTAATTTGTTTATTTTATTTTTTATTTGCTTATTGGCTATTTGATGTAATTTTGAAAAATAAAAACAGACTTTTCTATCTTTCTATCTATCTATCTATCTATCATCCAGAATCAATAAAGAAAGAATTAGCTAATATTCAGGTATACGCTCCAACCGAATATTCATATATACTTGGCCAAGAGTAGTTTTACGCTGAACTGGAGAGAGAAGTAGTTAAGACACAGAATTGGAATAGAGGGGTAATCATAATGGAGGACCTAAATGCAAGAACAGTAAAAAACTTCATCCAAAGACATAGCATTATGGACAAGTACATTGTAAAAGAAGTAACATTGGTTATGAAGGAATGAATGCAAATAATTTTATTCTGGGACATTTTTCCTCTAAGAATAAAAAACAATTAACATAGAGGTCAAGTATCATTTAGATAGATAATTACATTGCCAGCTAATAACTATGCAATATATACAATAAAAATAAGTAAAAGATATATATAAAACAGACGAAAAATGTATGAATTAAGCAGCTCACAATTAAGTCGAGACAGTTTACATATGTGCGGAAGTTGATATTTTAGTAGGTGTAGAAATAACTGGTGCTGGTATGTAGTTAAGGATGATACATTACGAAGGAAGATGGGTAGTGAGTTCCAAAGTATGGTACCAAGCATGGATGATAAAGGAATTCTCAAAATATGTAGTTCTGCCTGGTATATATCAATCGAAAGCCTGAGATCTTGTATATAGGGTATCTACGGAAGAGCGAGGAGTGAAAAGGTATATACTACTGGCATCCATAGTCAAAGTGAAGATTATTAGCGAGGACACTAAGAGATGGCCGGATTTTAGAAAGGTACTTCTTATCGGGAGAGTCTGACAGGATATTGATATTTAAGTTATCTGATGTATTAAGGTTATTATATGAAGGGACATGGGTGTTTCAAAGGTTGGATCAAGTATGAATTGTTGCGGGTGGTAGACAATGACGTAAACGAGACTAGATGAAGGAGTCAATTTTTCAGCAAAAAGGTAATCGAGATGCAGGAAGTTGGAAAAAGAAGATTTGGAGAGAATTTAAACCTTCAAGCCGACACGAACAGATCTACTCCCCTACTTTCCGGATGGCTCGATCATGACCGATGAGTGTATGATTAGGGATAGTGATGGAAGAGGTAGGGAGGAATACTTGGTTTAAGCCCGGTTTCTGAGATTGCGATGTGATAAGTATTGCGTTGAAAGGAGCAAAGGAATTCATCAAAATGTGCAGAGAGGGATGAGGCATTAACGAGACAGAAATAACAAATATTCATAAATTCAGTTTGATAATGAGTTAAATGATATACAAACAGAAAATAGAAATAACTAAAAGAGTTAATAAAGACAACAAAAAATAGTACCCCTTAAATAAAAAAATAAAAAAAGTAGAGACAAAAATAATTACGACATAAATGAAAATGACTTTGATAGAAATGAAGAAAACTTTGATAAAAATTAAAACAACTTTGATAAACTAAAAAAATAGATTTGATAATAAAGAAAATACCTTTGATAAAAATTAAACGATATTCGATGAAGATGAAATACTATGGCTAAAAATAAAAACTTTGTTAAAAATAAAAACCTGTAATTTAGGCCTGTAACGAAAACAGTTTTCTCATTAAAATGTGCTTAGTTCACGTTGCCCATGGTCCTCCTCTGTCTCGCGAGCCAATGAAGATGGCGGTTAGCAGGGATCATCTCCTTCCCGATGTATATTCGTACATCCGCCTCCTTACCCACGTACCGGTTAGAGAAGTACATTTTTATTTTTCGGAGACCCAACACCTTGATATGTACAGCCGGTGGTCGGGTGTCTTTTCTCGGCCTTTTCCTCTTCTCCAGGCCCAGGTAACTGGGATCAATCTTCATCCTTAACACTTTAGTGATGGACAACACAAGCTCCTATCCGATGTACGAGGGATAGCTTGTCTTGCTCGGTGGGGTTCAGTCAATAATCTAGCATTCTTAGCTGTATTTTGTGGCTATTATTTTCTAATAACAGCCTCTCCTTCAACTCTTCCTGTTTTTTGGATCTGTCCTCCATTGCCCTCAATCGATTATTACTATCGAAAGCTAGGTTGCTTTGATTGCTCATGTTTGTTATTATGTCTTTAATATCATCACAATTGTGACATAATCAGGGTTTTTTTTTGTTTTTTGCTTCACTGAATTGTCATATTCAGTGACGCATTTTATATGGTGTATGTTCTTGCGAGAGAAATAGGCCAATGTCGGTTTGCCGTCTCTGACCTCGGACGACTTGATAAAAGGACAAAGTGCCATGTTAACGTTTTCCCTCGCACTAGAGAGTAGATAGGAGCGTTAGTGATAGGGATAGGTATCAATGTATCGGCTAAGACTTGCCTATCCTTAATCCTCTACTAATATTTCCAAATTATGTTATATCTAGTTAAATATATATTTTTGTTTCTTTTATATATTCACTGTTTATTTCGGTATATGTTTATACTGTTTACTTATAAGTTAACTGCTAAATGGTCATTATAAAGTTGTATAACTAGGGCACTACTCACTCGATGACAGCCGAAGAAAGACTGATAACGTTTGATCGGCTTCGGTGTGGAATTTGAACTACTGATTGGAAACTCCCTATTTCCTCACATGAAAGTCCACAAAATTACGTTTAGTGACTAAGAATGAAATGTCAATAGGTTTATCGACAACTTCCTGTACAGCAGAAATGTCAAAAAGCTTATCATTGATCATAAGACCTTAAGATGCTTAATGCTGATATGCAAGTTGTAAAGCTTCGGAAAGCTCCTAAAAGATCATATAAAATAAAGGATCCTCAAATAAGAGAGAGGTATGCAACAGACCTTGGAACAAAGCTTCAGCAGATAAAATTTGATGCGCCTTTGGATGAAATTTGGATTAAGACAAAATATAAGATTATGCAGACTGGAACCGCGGTATGTGGGACGAAGAGGTATTCCTCCAATGGAAAAATAACAGAATAGAGGAACGAACGGGTGAAAACTGTAGTATCAAGGAAGAAAATGTGCGTGGAATGCATATCTGAAATCCAAAACATGACAAAAACTAGGAACTATATATACGGGGAAAATTTTTTTGAAGGTGAAAATCTCAACGAAGTATAAAGTTTTAAGCTTTCAAATAGTGTGTCTATCTTTCTTTTAATATATTTACTATCAGTAATTCAACATTACCGAATTGAAAACCTATATTCGTTCCAGCCGCCGTATTCGCCACGAAGTTTTCTCAGCCAAGTATAGCATTACAGGATTAACATGAATTTTTATTCTCCTATGATGGGTATTAGCATAACTAGTTATTTCTTTCTTTATAAAGTCAACTTTTAGTTCATTATGTAATGCTTGTTGTTGGAGTAACGACTATGAATCGAAAAACTTTACTTTGAAAAGTCTTAATCTTTTGTGTAATACTACTCTTGTAGATCCCCAGAGCTGAATCATATAAGTCCAAACAGGTTTCAGTATTTGCTTTTATATCAGAAGCTTATTATCTTGGGCCAGTTTGGAATTCCTATCAAGTAGCCAGTACATTTTCCGAAATGTAATGTTTAATTCTTCAGCAAGTGTTTTCTCTAATTCAGTCTTGTAGCAAGCATCATCCCTAGGTACTTTACATTGTTTGAATATGGCACCTCCTGACCATTAATTTAAAGTTTTTGCCTTTCAAATCTTCTATTCGTGAAGTTTATATGCACTGATTTGGTTTTATTTAGTTTGATTCAACAGCATTTAGTCTGTACAGTTACATACCTCCGTGATTGAGTTCTGGAGTTCCTTTAATGTTTTTTCGGCATTATATCCTTATGCCAATAAAGCAGTATCGTCAGCTGTTGTTCCTTTCTTATATTCACTATTTCTGTTATTACTACATTTTGCTGAATTTTATTTTTAGATTCATTATATGAGCTCGATTTGTTTGCTATAGACACCTATGTTTTTAAGTCCGTGATAGTCTGAGATATAACCTTTTCCATTTTACTTGACATGTTAATCAGTTCAAGTTTTCCTATATATGTTATTGAATAAACTTGAAGTTGGTGAATATGGGAAAGTTTATAATGAAAATATAAGACCTCTGGAGAAAGATAAAATCCCTAAAAGATATCAGTGCAAACCCATATGAAATGTTAGATACCTGAGGTTGTGTTCTGACCAAGGAGAAAGATATTCTGGTGCTAATGTCTGAGGACTTTAAGGGGCAAGGAAATGAAGAAGTAGAAATAAAGTCAGAAAAGATTAAAGACTATGATGGCACTATATGATAAGAAGAAGTTGAGTCAGCAATAGAGGGGCTGAAATTAAATCAGCAGGGAGAGAGAGAGAGAGTATCTACCAAGAACTTCTTAAATACGACGGGTGTGAGGCGTGGAAGAACTGATCGAATTTACAGGGATTATTTCAACAAGTATACGATGAGAAAAGCATTAACAGAGATCTTGAAGAAGAAGCAGCTAAAGAGGATTCTGCCATCTGCGTCCAATGAGCCAAGATCGCAAGCAAACCACGCAAGCTCCTCGAGACCAGACCAACGGGCAGGATACTAAGAGACAGGCCAAGTTTTTCATGGGTGGATCGAATTACTCGAATGAGATGAAAAAGACGCTCGATGCAATGGAAGAGTTGGTAAGTGACCGGGATCATTAGTAGGATTGGGTCGAGGCAATTCAAAGAAGAAGATTTTACCATTAATTTCAGAAACATGGTACATGTCTCTCTGAATCAGGAGATCAATCATTAAATGCCATAGAACGATATAAAAAAATCAAAAATGAATATGAATGCATGATACTATGCATGAATACTATTCTGCATTTCTAAAAATTAATGCCGATTTAAAATACAGTTAAATGAGTATTATCAATCTTCAATGGGCTCTAAACCAAACAACAAGCACTTTTATTTTAAAATGTTCTAACTTTTTTTCAGGGAGGAAAACTTTTTTAAGACCATTTGTGTCAAGATTTTACAAGATTGTTTATGTCAGAACTCCATAAAAGTTATTTTAAAAAGTATTTATTTGACAATATATTCTGTAGTCATCTCAGTCGAAAGATTATAATAAATGCATATAGAAAAATATTTTTATAAAAGTAAACAAACTTATTTATCACTGCATAATTAATTACGAATATTAAATATGCATATTATGCAATGAATTTATTTTCTTACCACCAGTACTGTTATCAAAGCTTTTCATCATTGGATGAGGTATTTTTTTGAGTGCCTCTTGAAGAAACTTTGTCCTCTTATTGCACAATTCTAATACTAATACAAAAAAAAAAAAAAATAAATAATCATATCTCATGACCGTTGTAAAATATTTTATAGTAAATATTGTTATATTATAATATATATATATATATATAAGTCAAGGTCTAATAAGGTACACTATCAGGCTTAATTCCAACTCACCTGATGTAAACACATTGAAATGTATACATAGAGGATTATATGAATCAATAAATCAGTGTTTGACTAGCCATCAAGTGAGTTGTTTTTGTGCCCCCTTTCCTTATTTTTTTTAAAGTTATATGTTGGCCAGCTCATAAGTGGTGCCGAAACCCGGGACCTTTAGACAGTATATTTATTTATTTTTTCTCTTTGTATTATTATTTTCCCGGTCTGGAAATCTTCAGTATTTTATTTAATTTTTTTCTTTCTCTCTCTCCGCTAAAATTAGTCAAAATAGTGGTCATGGCGGAAAACAGAGTGTTAAGACTGGCATTTCTAAACGTACCACCAACCGGACCAGCACCGGCGGTGGCAAATGAACTCCCGCCACTTCCGGAAGTCTTGTTGGCGCAGGCGCACAGGACGACATTGGAATGGATGGTAAAAGAGAAGGGTTTCAGAGGGAGCGCTCATTCGTAGAATGCGCGCAAGAGATGATGGACGCTAGTGCCAGAGAGGAGGAATCCCAAATGGAGATAGAAGAGCCAGGTTGGACGAGAGTTGCCTTCAACCAGCGAAGGGTCGCTCCGACATGGAAAAAAAGAGTACCGAGAAGCGAGAAGAGAAAGACACCAGCAAAGAGAGCGACGGTCAGGCCAGGCGAGACCAAGATACAGTGGACGGCGAAAGGATCGTAAGTGTTATGGGTGTAGCAAGATTGGACACATGGTAGCCTAATGTCCCCGCATTAGGTGCTTTGAGGGCGGAGTAGAGGGACATGTAACAAGACATTGCCCTTATATGTATCGGCGGTGCGATGGGAACCAGCCGGAACCCATGGAAGTAAACGCTCAGAGAGTCCGACCAGGAAGGCAGGAAGGGGGAAGAGCGGTGAGTTACATGTCCATGTAATAAGTAGGATGCCAAGGGAGTATAAGGCGATACTAGGGAATAAGCTATTAGGAAAAATCGGCGCGCGGATCAGAATCGGAGGTAGAAAGTATACCTGTATTCGTGAGGCTGCGGGCGGTGAAGCGCGCATCGGAGCGCTGAATCAGGTCGATATTTGGAAAACGTCGATCATGAAAGAATTCAGCAATATATTTTTTAAAGAAAGGGATGTCCTTGGGGATACGGGAAGGACAGTGGACGAAATTCCGCTTATGCAGGATCGGGTCATTTATGTCAAAGAAAAACGGTACCCACAGGCGCTTCGTAGGCATATTCGGGAAGAGCTGGACGATTTACGGCAGCAGGGCATAATCGTGGACAGCACGTCCCCTTAAAATAGTTTGTTATGAACCGTCAAGAAGAAGAGTGCACCTGGCGAGACAACGGAGAAATATCGGGTCGTCATTGATTACCCTAAGTTAAATGAGAATACGGTTGACGAAAAATATCCTCTCCCGCGCTTTGACGATATTTAGGACCGGTTGGGTGGTGCAAACATTTTTAGCACTTTAGATCTGAAGGCAGGGTATTATCAGATCGGGATGCATCCTCGTAACCAACACAAGACCGCGTTTACCTTCGAGAGGAGCCATTACGAGTTCACTCGAATGCCGTTTGGCCTGAAGAAGGCCCCTATTACTTTCCAACGGTTGATGGACAAATTTCTTCGTGATCTGGACAAGCCCGTTTGCCGTAGACCTAGCTGGATGACCTCTTGGTCTTCAGTCGGTTGGAACGGGACCACGTTCAGCATATCCGGGGTGTCTTTAGTAGAATGCAGGAGTTTGGTCTCCGTCTTTCTCCGGAGAAGTCGATCTTGGGTCAGGGGAAAATTATCTTTTTGGGCCATACCATCTCCTCGGAGGATGCTAAAAAGGTAGCGGCCTTACAGCGTATAGCCGTGCCTACCGAGGTTAAGGATATCAGCTGGTTGCTTGGCGCGTTAAATTATTATCGTCGTTTCGTGCCTGATATGGCTGAGTATCTCGTGCCCCTTAATAATTTGCTGCGGAAAGGGTGTATGATGGCGATGACCCCGGATATCGCAGACAAGATACGCTTGTGCATCGAGCACTTACAGCGGGATTCGGTACTCGCGTTACCCAAGTTTGAACGGCCGTTTAATATCACTACGGAAGCAAGTGAATACGCTCTTGGGGCAGTGTTGTCTCAGGACAGTGACCGGGGGGAACGACCAGTTGCGTACGCCAGTAGGCGTCTTATGGAGCCGGAGTCCCTTTATAGTGCATTAAAGCGCGATCTTTTGGGGATTGTTTGGGCTGGGGACCATTTCCGGCCGTACGTATTCGGGAGGCGGTTTCGAGTCCATACCGATCAGCGTCCTCTTCAATAGGTCAGGAGGCTGAAGGAATCGTCAGCGAGGTTTACCTGGTGGAGGAGAACCGTGGCGAATCTTCTCGGGATGTCCGGAAATTTTTGAGGGAATGGACCCCGGGGGAGGATCTTCGGGTGGGGACGCGTCATCGGGAGACTAGCATTCGTCTGAGGGGCGCCCTGCGGATATAGATGAACTGGACGAGATCGTTAACGACAAGCGTCGTCAAATTATCTGGAAGACGAGGACGTCCGGGTTACTCAAGATCGATTTTCAGCGCTTTGGCGGGTGTTCGGTTGTGACCGTCCGTCGGGGAGGACCAGATCTGTCGAGCGCTGGCGGATGCGTCCAAACCTGGTAAGACCCACCACTCGTTTGGTGGCATAGGAGCGTATACAACGGTTATGACGGGCGGAGCGCATCGGGTTTGACCGGTCGTTTATCTGCTGTTCCATGCTGGTGGAGACCATCCGTGATGCGGAACGCCAGAGGGAGGTGACGCTTGCATATCATCAAGGTAAGACGAACCACCGGGGCCTGACCGAAACGATGCACGTGTTGCGGTGGCGGTATTATTGGCGGGGGATGAAGCGTACCATCCAGGAGACCATCGACAGTTGTGACGTGTGCCTTCGAGCTAAGTATTATCGACATCCACCACGCGCGGTCCAGGAGGAGACCCCTACGGTTGATGCGCCTCTGGTTGATCTCTAAATCGATTCTTTTACCTGGCGGGGCTTTAAGTGGGTGACGGTTTTGGACCTGTTTAGCAAAGTAGCGATGGCGTATCCCAATCAAGAGCGTACGGCGGAGGCAGTCTTCCGGGCCCTTTGAATCTGGTTCCAGTTTTATGGCGTCCCCGACAGGATTTCATTTAATAGTGGTCGCAAATTTGATAACGCTAATGTCCGAGAGGAGATGAAAGTTTTGGGTTCGCGTGGCATCTTGACGCCCCGGGACATCCGAAGAGCCGTGGTGGTATCGAGCGCCTTCATAGTACCCTGAGTGATCATCTGCGTGTGTTTCAATAAGACAAGGGGCTAGAGCCGGACGTGGCGATGGAGCGCGCGATCATCGCTTATAACCACTCCGTGACGGAATTTACCCCTTCTAAATTCTTTTCGGATTGCAGGGTCGCCAGCCAGATTGTCGCAGGGCATCGGCAGGTCAAATCGTGAGCAATAGTCTTGCACTTAAGAAGCTGTGGGTCACAGTTCGAGATCGGAATGAGCAGGAAATGCGTCGTCGCGTGGCGCACCATAATCTCGGGGTGCGGGATCTGATGGGGCTCGTTAAAATCGGTACGGTGGTATACCGGCGTGTGGGGACCAGTAGGGGAAAGGAACTCAAGCGTTATGAGGGCCTATTCCGGGTGGTTGTACTTCGTGAACACAACTTGGTCACAATTGAGAGCTCTACTTCTATTTTTGTGTTATAAAGTGGTATTTCTTTTGTATTATTTCATGTGCTTTTATTTTCATGCTTTTTTTATATATAGTTTAAGAGGATTATTCGTAAACTGGTGGGGGGGGGGGGAGGGTGGTAGTTAAGGACTGATAAGGTAGTCTATCGGCCTTAATTCCAAACCACCACTTGTAAACATAGGAAATGTATATATAGAGGATTAGTAGACCAATAAACTCAGTGTTTGACTAGCCATCAAGTGAGTTGTTATTGTTCCCCTTTTCCTTACTTTTTTAAAGTTTTATGTTGGCCAGCTCATAAGTTATATACGTATATACGTGATTCGATGTAAACAAATATTTAATTTATATGAAGTGGGAATTTAATTACCTTCATTATGTGCCTCAATTTCACCCGTATTTTTGTTCTTTTCATCATACAATTTACTATTATTTTTCCTTGAAGGTTGATTTAGGTTTTTAGAGGTAACAGGTCTTTCAGAAAAATCACCTGCATTTTTCTTATTGTCACTATTTATAAAAACATCTGAAACACAAGAAGTTTTGAGAGATAATGAAAACAAATTATAAGTTGGAATTATTAGTAAAACTTGACAGTTACTCACATTCTATATCTTCTGTACTGGTTTCACTGTCTTCATCAAAAAAATCAGTTTTACTTATTGTTCCGCTGTCGATGAAGATCACTGAAATCCAAGGAGAATGGTTAGAGTTTATGTTTACAATTAGAAAAAAAAGTTTTAAGTAACTCTTTAATGCATAAATATCAAGTGAGTTATTTTGTTTTAACAATAGGAAAATAAAATCCTACCAATTAGAAAACGAAATTTCATTGCTTTTAAGCCAACACACAGAAAGACAGACATATTTCTCTCAATCTATTCATCTATCTATCTACACAGACAGACACACACACACACACACACACTCATACATATCCATAAAAACAAATATAAAACACGCATCCCCACACCACTTCAATGACATCTATTAATCTCAGATGTCATCAGTGTGTTGTTGAAATATGATATTTTCTGCTAAAAGACAATTATTATTTAAAAAAATACTATAAATAAAGTTATAGCCAACTATGCTTACCATCGCTCTCCGTTGTTGTTTCCATCTTGTTACTTTCTCCAATATTCCAAAACTTCTCATGAGGGGATTGTACTGTTTCTATAATAATCATGTTCTTTTTAGGTTCTTCGGTTTTATTATAGTTGCTCGTATCAATAAAGATGACTGAAATAAGAGAATAGTAAGATATGAATGATTTTGAATCATATCGTCACCGTATTATTTATACATATTGCTATAAGAAAGGATCATATTAAATGAATAGTGCTTAAGTAAACCCACAAGGAATGTTCTCTCTCCTATGGGTATTTGCTTTTAAACACCATTTCTAATAATAAAAAAGATACACTTCTTCTTCTATTGGCACAACAGACGCAAATCGCTTTATATGGCCTGCTCAACCAGCCTATTCCACCCCATCGTGATCTACATTCTGCTATGGTTACGCTTATTCCCAGCTTTCGGAGTTCACCGCTTACGTTGTCCAGCCGTCTGGTCTCAGGTCTTCCTCTCAATTGCCCTCCATCTGGGCCGTGAATGCCTGCTCCTGTATCTTCCATTCTGTGGACATGGCCCAGCTATTTAAGAAGCTGGATGTTTACAAACATGGACGCTGCTAGTTCCTGATACAGCCAATATATTTCCATATTTGTCCTTATTCTCCATCTTTCTGACTCTTGAACTGGTCCGAAGATCCGTCTAAGATTTTGTCTTTCAAATCGGTCCATTTTTTCAGAAGCAGTCGTGTTAAATGTCCATGTCTCACGTCCATATGTTATCACTGGTCTAACAAACGTCTAGTACAACCTAATTTTAGTTGTTCAGCTCAGCAGTTTACTTTTAAATAGCTTGATAAGAGCAAAATATACTTTGTTACAACCAACCAATCTAGCTCTTATTTCCTCATCCTCATTTGCATCTTCATTGATAAGGGATCTGAGGTAGCTGAAATTGCTGACCACTTCACGTGTGTAATCCCTGATAAAACGTGTACGTTCTTTCTTCTGCATGCCATTACTGTGGTTTTTCCCTCAAAAGCTCTTTATCAAGTTTAGAGAACTCACCTCTCACACTGGCTAACGATCTTCCATCTTGTTTCGTTCATTTTTTCTGGAAGATTCAATTTTCCCTACCTCTTTCAGTAAGGTTTTTCGCTGCATCATTTTTAGAACTTTCTTGCTGTGGCGCCCTCACTTAGCTTCCGCTGGCTCTCACCAGTGATGCGTCTGGAGGGAGGCGCTGGGATCCTTTGGACTCTGCTTGTCCTTCCACAAGTGGGGGAACAAGCCCCGTCCGGGGTTCCCGAGCTGATTGTAAATATTGTACATAGGTGTTAATGTGACATGTTTTGTTTATTTATTTGTTAACTTCATTTATTTGTATTTATTTTGCCTACAATTTTTGTTATTGTATACATTTATTTATTTTGATTTTATTTTATGTAATTTTACTTTCCTTTTGTTTATATTGTAAATATTGTATAAATGAGATCCTGTAGCACTATTATTATTGTCTATTGTGACAAATTGTAGTATATACGAATTTAAAAAAAAAAAAAAAAAAAAAAAAAAAAAAAAAAAAAAAAAAAAAAAAAAACTTTCTTATCATAAGCTCTTACATCTCTATATTCTGTGTGGTTATGCTGGGTAATCTTTTTTAGAAACTGTAACCTTTTCATGTTCCGCTCTTTGATAACTGCTCCACATTCTTCATCAAACCAGACATTGTGCCTTCTTATTGTGCTTTTTGGAAAGATTTATTTAGCTGTTTTTATGTCATGCTACCTTGTTTCGATTGAGCTTGTCTCGTCTGTCTCACTGGGGATACTTTGTACGAGTTCATTTACCTTTTTCTGGTATTGTGTACATATCTTCTCATCTCTTGATAGGTCAAGGTTCCATGCCTGTGTTATTTCTCTTCCACCTCTTACTTTTCATTCAAATGCACTGCTTCAACTTCATAACAACAATTTAATAGTCGGAGTTTATACTAATCCTATATATGACTGAACCTAGTTAACAATATTAAAATGCCTATTAGAAATAAGCATATGGTCAGTCTGGTTGCTTATACTTCCATCCAACAGGAAAGCCAGGTTTGCTTGTGAACGATTTTATGTGGAAAAATGCAGACATAGAGGTAAGGTTTCGGGATATAAAGAAGTTTATAAGCCTTTCTTCATTATCATTTGTTCTACTGTGCAAACTGTGATTGCCAATAGTTGGTTTAAACTCTACTTCCCCTTCAATTTGTGTGTTAAAGTCAGTAGATAAGAAATGGGGGAGCTGGCACACTTTTTTGAGGAGCCAATCAGATGCCAGCATTTGGTCACGTGACCTATGGCGGGAGATTTGAATTTGAATTTCGACCACGACCTAACCTTAACCACGCTGGTTCGCGCTATCGACCTAACCTAAACCACCGGGCCACGTCCCTTTTTAGTCACGTGACCCTTCATCAACCTAACCTAAACCACTAAGCCACGCCCCTTTTTGATCGCGTGACCCCTGTTTGAGAGTATTAAGTCTTTATAAAGCATGAGTCTACCCGGCGTCCATTTTCTTTTCCCTACGTTTTGGGCTAATTTAGTCTTTATAAAGCATGAGTCTACCCGTCCGCCATTTTCTTTTATGACGTCACAATTCACAAAGCATGAGTCTACCACGCGCCCATTTTCTTTTCCCTACGTTTTGGGCTAATTTAGTATTTATAAAGCATGAGTCTACCCGTCCGCCATTTTCTTTTATGACGTCACAATTTACAAAGCATGAGTCTACCCGACGTCCATTTTCTTTTTCCTACGTTTTGGGCTGATTTAGTATTTATAAAGCATGAGTCTACCCGTCCGCCATTTTATTTTATGACGTCACAATTCACAAAGCATGAGTCTACCCGACGTCCATTTTCTTTTCCCTACGTTTTGGGCTAATTTAGTATTTATAAATCATGAGTCTACACGGCGTCCATTTTCTTTTCCCTACGTTTTGGGCGTATTTATTCTTTATAAAGCATGAATCTACCCGGCGTCCATTTTGTTTTATGACGTCACAATTTAAAAGCCTTAAGTCTATCCAGCCGCCATTTTTTTTTTTTTTGTAATATAGGATGAGTATACCTGACCGGTTCGAGCATGCACTGACAGGTCCGATCATGTAGAAACAGATTTGTGGAAGTACAAACAGGTTTGAATCATGTTTAAACATGCAAGTAAGTGAAACGTAAACATGGACTTTGAACCTTCTTAGTGGCTTAAATATAAACATCGTTATACGGCTTCTTTCTTAATCCTATACAGCTTTGAACTTTGATCCTTAATCCTACATTTTAAGTAGCGATAAAAAGTTCCTTAAGCTTAAACGTAAACATGGACTTTGAACCTTCTTAGTGGCTTTAATATAAACATCGTTATAGGGCTTCTTAATCCTATACAGCTGTGAACTTTGGTCCTTAATCCTACTATTTAAATAGCGATAAACGGTTCCTTAAGCTCTTGGACCATGGGCTATTATCTTCCTATGTATAATGATTTTTAATACTATACAGCTGTGAACTTTGGTCATTAATCCTACTATTTAAATAGCGATAAAAGATTCCTTAAGCTCTGAGACTTTGAAGCATTATCCTCTTAAGTATATATATAAATATAATGCGGACCTTGTACGTTTTATCTCTTAGTATAGTAAATCCCTAAAGATTTAATCGTAAACAAGATAAATTTAAGACGTCAATATCAACTTTGTACTGATAATTGCTTAAAGTATAAATATTCCTCAAGCTCTGAGACTTTGAACTATTATCTTCTTAAGTATATGTATAAATATAATAAGGACCTTGTTCGTTTTATCTCATAACCATATATAGACCATAAATCCCTAATGATTTAATCGTAAACAACACCAATTTAAGACGTAAATATCACCATTGTACTAATAATTGCTTAAAGTATAAATATACAAAAATATAAAACTTGTACCTATTTCGGTAGGCGAATTTAATTTTTTATATATATTTTTTCAACCTTTTTAATTGTTTTCTCAACTTCATAGACCATTTTCTACTTTTTTTATGTATTATTTACTTATAATTAACAATTCTGCCTTAGAATTGCTATTTGCGATGTTTTCGGAAGGGTTCGGCTAAGCTCGGAAATATTCGGCTAGCCGCTATTTTTTAGAAACACTCGGGAGTGTTTGGGCTTTTTCGGCTGCTCTCGGTGCTTTTCGGCTTCCCCCACTCCTTCCCCCACTCCTTTCCTGCCATTCCCCCACTCCTTCCCTACCCTTCCCCCACTCCTTCTCACACGTCTTAATCCTATACTCTTTGAACTTTGATCGGATAATCCCTAAGGCGGCTATAAATAGGCGTGTTTTTCAGAACTCTTTCTCATTCTCTTATCCAGCATCAAGGTGACATCTCGATAACTTGTGAGTACCATTTTTTCTATTTTGGCCTTATAGTGTGCATCAATGTTTAAAAAAAATTATCCAAACTTTTCTTTCAATTATTTCTTTGAATATTTTTTTTTTTTTTTTTTTTTAATTCATACTTAGCTTCATCTTTCATTTTTTCTTTAGTTTTAATATTAATTTTTTTTTTTTTTGAGGAATCAATTTGTTTTTGTTTTTTGTAATTTTTAATTAATAGCTTGAATTTGTTTTATTTTGACTTAGTATATAATTTCATATATATATAATTTCATAGTATATAGTTTATAATTTTATATTTTCACTATCTGACAGTTTTTGGGTTATTTGTGTTTTTTAAAGTTTAAAATCAAAAATGCCAACTACCAATAAGAACTGCCAGTATTGCAATAGAGAGTTTAGCAGGGAGGATAATAAACTTCGTCATGAAAACTCATGCTTAACCTCACAGGCACGGCGTACATGTGTTTCCTGTGGGGGGAATTTCCAGTCTAAAAAACAGTGGATGATGCATGTACGTCGCTGCCTGAGAGAAACGCCGCTCGTCATGACCAAGCGGAGGCGGTTGGAGGCGGCTATGGGGTCTTTATACCAAATTGAAACATCCTTTGGAGGAGACCTCAAGACTTTTTTTCTCCCATGTTCGGAATCAATTGATGCTGTGGAATTTCTGTGTAAACAGACGGACACACTGCATCGGTTGATTTCAGAATTTTGGGCGGAATCAGACTCTCCCTTAAAATTTAATTTGGTTTTGGAGGCCACGTATGAAAATATTAGAGGGGAGACGTGCGATCGTGCCTTCAAAACCAAAAACAAAGCTATTTATGACATCTCTTCCATCTTGGATATTCTCAGTGGCATGTATGCGAAGTTGGCTACCGAGATGGAAGAGATGGCAATGAAAGGGAGCGGCTGGTTCCTAAAAAGTCTTGACGGTCTTCTCTTAAGAGTAAATAGATTCAGACCTCTAGGCGCCTCCAGCTATATACCTCTTCCACCTAAAATAGCCGCCAGAAAAGCAGTAATTAATGTCCAGAATAATGACGAGCGCTGTTTTAAATACTCCATATTAGCCCACCTTATCGATAGTCGTAATTCTTTTCGAGTTAGTAAATATAGGAACTTGGAGCACAGCTATAACCTCGACTGCGTTTCCTTCCCCACTCCTCTCCAAGAGGTGAAAACATTTGAACGACACAATAACATCAGTGTGAATGTTTTTGCCATTGGAGAGACAGGAGACGTGTATCCGCTGAAGGTGGTAAAGGAGGAGAAGGCCGACCATCGTGATTTACTTCTGCTGACAACGGAGGATGGGCGAAGTCACTACACCTATATCAAAGACTTCAATAAATTAGTGGCTTCGCAGATCTCCGGCCACCGATGCGGAAAACACGTCTGTAAGCGATGTTTCACCCATTTTAATTCAGATGCGAGAAACATCGCTGAGCGGGTGAGAGAGCACATGGAGTACTGTGGGGATAATAAGGCTACTCGCATCGTACTCCCGGCTTGCGACGACGAAGGGAATCCTCAAAAGTTATCCTTTATTAATATACAACGGCAGGTGAGGATTCCTTTCGTTGTCTATGCTGATTTTGAATCTATGTTGGAAAAGATTCAGCCGGGAGATTCAAGACAAACGAGACCCTACCAGAGACACCTTCCTATGAGTTTTTGCACGTACGTCAAGGTATCAGAAGATATCCCTCGCCACTTATTGCCTATAAATTTTCCCACTGAACCCTTCATCTACACAGGTGAGGATTCAGCGGAAAAATTTATGAATTATATCAAGGAAGTAGCAGGGAAGGTGTCTCAGGTGTACTCCATGAAGCGGCACATGCTACCCCTGACACCATCGCAGATGGAAGCTCACCTTCTATCCCAATCCTGTTACCTCTGTTCCCGCCCATTTACTCCTGACAATGGGAAAGTGATGGATCACGATCACATCACAGGGATGTATCGTGGTCCAGCACATTCCAAATGTAACATCCTGTATAGAACCCCACGTTTCCTACCCGTCCTATTCCACAATCTTAGCGGTTATGACGCTCACTTCATCGTCCGAGAGTTAGGGCATGGGTTAAGTGAAGAAGAAAAAAATAAAATAAGAATAGATGTCATCCCCAACTCTGAGGAAAAATACATCTCCTTTGGAATGACAGTGGGCGCATTAACCGTTAGGTTTGTGGATTCCTTTCGTTTCATGGCTTCCAGTCTCGATAGGTTGTCCAAGAATTTGCCCAAACCTAATTTTAAGGAGACGAGCAAATTCTTCCCCGCCGATCATTTGGATCTCGTGATCAGAAAAGGAGTGTACCCCTATGATTACATGGACTCGTTTGAGAAACTTCAGGAGACGGTTCTGCCCCCGAAGGAGGCATTTTATAGTCAATTGAATGAAATGTCTATCTCAGACGAGGACTATCAGCATGCTCAAGCGGTATGGGACGTGTTTAATATCAGAACCCTGGCCGAGTACAGTGAATTATACCTCAAGGTAGACGTGACGCTTCTTTGCGACGTCTTTGAAAATTTCAGAGATGTCTGCTTGAGGGCTTATTCACTGGACCCGGCCTGGTATTACACGGCACCCGGACTTGCTTGGGATGCCATGCTGAAGTATACGGGAGTACAATTAGATCTTTTGTCTGATTATGATATGGTCCTAATGATCGAACGGGGAATAAGGGGTGGCTTGTGCCAATGCAGTCACCGGTATGGAAAGGCGAATAATAAATATCTGAACCCAAGTCGCGATCCCCAGGAGGAAACTTCGTACATCGCCTATCTGGACGCTAATAACTTGTACGGGTGGGCGATGTCGAAAACCCTTCCGTCTGGCGGTTTCGAATGGGTTCAGAATCCGGAAACTCTAGATTGGCTCAACTTACCGGAAGACGGGCCTTTCGGTTACATAGTTGAAGCCGACTTGGAGTATCCGGAAAGCTTGCACGATTTGCACAACGATTTCCCTCTGTTGCCAGAAAATAAGGTACCCCCAGGATCAAATTTTAAAAAACTTTTAGCTACTCTGAGCAACAGAGAGAAATACGTTTTGCATTTCGTTAATCTACAGCAGGCCATGGGCTTAGGACTAAGGTTAGTTCGAGTACATCGAGTACTTAGATTCGGCAATCACCTTGCTTCGTAGTTACATTGACCTCAACACCAGACATCGACAACAGGCGACTAACGATTTCGACAAAGACTTCTACAAGCTCATGAACAATGCCGTTTTCGGCAAGTTTATGGAAGATGTTCAAAAACGGCATAAGATTGAGCTTGTAGTTAGTCAAAGACGACTGAACAAACTCATATCAAAACCTACATTTAAGGACAGGACAGTATACACAGAGTCATTGGTTGCAGTACATTCGGACTTTGAACAGATTAAGATGAACAAACCTATTTACGTAGGGATGGCCATCCTTGATCTATCCAAAGTCCGAATGTACGATTTCCATTACAACACGATATTACCATATTACGGACCGAACAGACTAACACTCATGTATACAGACACAGACAGTTTATTATATCTTATACAGACTGATGACTTTTACAAAGACATACAAAATTTTATAGACGAAATGGACACATCAGACTACCCCCACGACCACCCCGCATACAGTACACACAACAAAAAGGTGTTAGGTAAATTTAAAGACGAAGCCAACGGAGTGCCCGTCTCTGAGTTTGTCGGACTGCGTGCTAAGATGTACTCGATACGAATTCACGCCGATAAAGAAAAGAAAAAGGCGAAAGGGATAAAAAAGATCGCTGTAGAGAAGAAACTGACATTCAACTACTACATCACATCTCTGTTCGAAGGAAAAGAGTTCAAAACTACTTTTTGCTCAATAATTTCAAAGCACCACGAACTCTTTTCCGTCGAACAGACTAAAACATCCCTTTCGCCTCACGACGATAAGCGACATCAAGTCGACGGAATTCGTACCTTGGCCCATGGTCATTATTCCATACCGGATGTGTAGATGAGGTGTGGCGGCAACAATCAAAATCTCTGTTGCAATATAGGCAAACATTGATAATGTTCACTTGTAAATATTGTATATTATAAACAGATATCAGTTTTTTTTTGTTTTTTTTAAATTAGTCACAACTTTTTTTTCTGTTCAAAACATGTTTTGTTTCAACTATTACAAGATGACTTTTTATTTTATTTTATTTAATAGAAATCTTTGAAGTTTTATTTTTATTTTTATATATATATATAATATATATATATTTTATATATTATTATATATATTTTAATAAAAGAGGTTTTTTTTTTTGTTTTTTTTTTTATATATGAAAGGATGGAATTTTTTATTTTTAGTATTTGAAGATTACGTTTTTATTTTTCAACATATATATTCCGAGTGAATTAATCAAGGCGTGTGGAGAAGCGGGCGTTTCCAAAATACATTTTTTAGTTAAAAAGATCTGGGAAACTGAAAAAATGCCAGAAGAATGGAAAGAATCAATACTTATTCCGATTCACAAAAAAGGACCGAGGTCGGATTGTAACAACTATCGTGGGATCTCTCTTCTCCCAGTATGCTATAAAATATTCTCGTCAATTCTAACTAGTCGAATCACGGAATACGCTGAGGAAATTATCGGAGATTACCAATGTGGTTTTAGGCGGAATCGCTCGACTATAGACCAAATATTTTCCTTACGTCAAATATTAGAGAAAAAATTGGAATACAACGGTGTAGTCCATCAACTTTATATCGATTTTAAAAAGGCTTATGATTCAATAGACCGTCAGAAGCTATATAACATCATGATTGAACAGGGAATACCTAGAAAGTTAGTAAACCTAGTAGAGATGTGTTTGTCGGAAACATTCCATAAAGTTAGAATCGGTCATAATTACTCCGAGAGATTTGAGGTGCGATCGGGTTTGAAACAGGGTGACTCCCTTTCACCTGTGTTATTTAATATAGCTTTAGAATATGTCATAGAAAAGGTGATGTGTACCGAGAAAGGCTTAAATATGGGTGACAAGATTCCGGTTTTGGGGTATGCCGATGATCTGGTACTGCTAGGTGAAGACACGGAAACCATACAACTAAATACAAGTGTGTTAATAAAAACCGGTAAAGAAATAGGACTCGAATTAAATACCGATAAAACGAAGTATATGATTAGTAGCAGAAACGGTGTCGATCTTGGTGATATTGATGTATCAGGTCATACTTTTGAACACGTAGAGAAATTCAAGTATTTAGGTTCAATTATAACTAGAAAAAATGAAATCCAGGAAGAAATAAAGTCCCGATTAAAGGTGGGAAATGCGTGTTATTATTCAGTTGCTAAGTTACTTAGATCGCGGCTTCTATCTAAAAACTTAAAGATTAGAATTTATAAAACTATTATTCTTCCAACGGTTCTTTACGGATGTGAAACGTGGCCGCTTACTTTAAAAGATGAACAACGGCTTAAGGTTTTCGAGAATAAGGTACTGCGTAAAATATTTGGTCCGAAGAGAGATGAGGCCACTGGGGAGTTTAGAAGGTTGCACAACGCGGAATTGCGGAGTTTGTACCCTGTGAATATAATTGAGTTGATAGCATCGCGGAGACTCAAATGGGCGCGTAAAGTTGTTGGGCTTAGTGAGGAACGGATTCCGAGAAAGTTGGTATTCGCTGAACCGACTGGTAGGCGTCCGAAAGGTAGGCCGAAGCGGAGATGGGAGGATTGCGTTAAGGCTGATCTCGGGAGCTTGGGCTTGAATGGTGAGCATTGGACGATTCTGTGTAGGCGGAATTTGGTGGTATCGGCATCGAACCTTCGGGTTCGCTAAGCCTATTATTATTATTATTATTATTATAACATATATATTCTTTTAATCTGCACTGTGGCCAAATGAAAAATGGTTTTAATAAATTTTTAGTTATCGCTCCAGATGCTGTATAAGAGATTTTATTTTTATTTTTGTTGATATAATATTGTTGTTTTTATTTGTAAACTAAAGTATGTATGTGAGATGGAATGAATGGGTCCCTGGCTTGGCTCTAAAGGCTCGTAAACCTAAAAGGAATGTGTGTTATGGTTTCAAGAGAGGTTTAAAACGATAAACCTGGAAACCAAAATTGAAAAAAAACTACGTTGTGGTTCCAAGAGAGGTTTAAAAAGATAAACCTGGAAACCTAAAATGAAAAACTGCGTTGTGGTTCCAAGAGAGGTTTAAAACGATAAACCTGGAAACCAACATAAAAAATATGAAAAATAGTTTTACAAAATATTAACAACCATATTATATCAACATACCTTCTCGACGCACTCACACCTTGACGAGGTGGGAAGGCTTACTTCTAAATTATATTTAGAAAACCAAGATGAGTGCAAAAAATAAAAAAATAAATTATATATATATATATATATATATATATATAATTATATATAATAAATAATAATTTAATATGATACCAATTTTTAATTTGAAAAATTCTATTAACGAAGATTAGTCAATGAATTTCAACCACGTCGGTAAGTATAAAAGGAGTGGTCAAAGTGCGATGCTTTTCATTTACCATCATGCGCTTGGTAAAGCAACATACTACGATCCGTATTCATAACCTGGACGGAGGCGCTCCACTTAAGAAAGAATCTAGGCACGGTTTACTATTTCCTGATTCGATTCGATGTTTAATATGCGGTCCCTCCAATTGTGGTAAGACTAATCTTATGCTAAGCTTGATTTATGACTCAAAGGGATTAAAATTTGAAAATATCTATTTGTTTGCAAAATCCTTACATCAACCTAAATCTAGAGAGTTAGCGCAAATATTAGAACCTTTAACTGATATCGGGTTTTATCAATATGAAGATAACTCACAAGTCCCTCCACCCAAAGAGGCACTACATAACTCAGTCTTTATATTCGATGATATTGCCTGTGACAAACAAGATAATGTGAGATCATACTTTTGTATGGGGCGTCACAACGGTGTTGATATATTTTATCTGAGCCAGAGTTATACTAGAGTCCCAAAACATTTGATTAGAGAAAATGCTAACTTTCTTATACTCTTTAGACAAGACGAATTAAATTTAAGACGAATTTATGATGATCATGTCAATTCAGACATGTCATTTCAAACTTTCAAAAAGGTTTGTCAATGGTGCTGGAAAGACGACAGGTACGGATTTTTAGTCTTGGACAAGGAGAGACAAATTAATGATGGAAGGTATCGAAAGGGTTTCGAGGCCTATATAATACTGTGAGGTGTTGGGACAAGCTCATTCTCTAGTTAGACATGGAAGAGTCAACTAGTGATGTAGTAATGCGTGAAATAATCGAGACCAGGAAGGCTATACAGGAAAAGTGTAATTTATTGAAAAGGAGTCGAGAAGAGACTGATGAATATTTGAAATTGAAGTATAAACCTTTATTGAAATCTATGGAAAGACTAGCGAGTAAGCAGGAGGTTAAAATTCCCCCCTCCACACAATGTGAAATTCGAAAGAAGGAAGAAGAAGAAGAAGAAATTCCTCATATTCCATCAAAAATGCCTAAATATTGTCTAGAACAATCGTCACTAACAGATAAAACACCAAAGCCTGGGCCTTCTAAAATATTTACTCGTCGTTTAGAGCACGTTTGGGAAAGTACACCAATTCTAAAGTCGGAAGAAGAGTGTGAGCCACCGAAAACCCCACTGCAGGAGGTGAGAGAAGCAACTCAAACTCCTAAAGGAGAAGAAATGTTACAAAAATATTTAGAAAAGATTGGAAATATATCCTCAAAGTATATAATAAAGCTTGTGAACAATGACATTAAAGATCTGGATACTGTATATGGAATCAAATATGATGGTCACAAGTTTACCATCGGCGATACAGTGATTTATATCAATGAAGATATTCTTACTATAGGTGATGATATCTATCATGGTACACCAGGTCTCTTCGAATTGTTATTTATAAAAAATCCGAATCTTTCATTCGTTAAACAAAGTGATTATGCTTTGTATAAAAAGATTTTGATGCAAACTAATGCACATTTCGAGGGACATAGCCCAAGCGGTAATATGATAAGACTTAAAAATTACCCCAAATACAAAAATGTTATCTCAAAATTGTTCAAATCAAAAAGCGGTACAGGCATTGTTGATCCAAACGTATTAGTTAATCGAATGAGATATTTGATTGGCTCTCAAACAGGAAAGAGTGAGATTCTGCGAATAGAAGCTCAACTTAGAGAAGGGGGTATAATAGTGTAGCGCAGATGAGAAGATTAACAGTACGTCATGGCATCCGTTAAAGAGCAGATCGTGCATGAATTGCACAAACCTGCTAGGAGGGTTTTTAAAGAAGATCTGTATTACTCAAAGGTATTGATGATTTATGGCAGGCTGACTTGGTTGAAATGATTCCTTATGCTAAATTTAATAAAGGTTACAAATATTTGCTCACTGTAATAGATTGTTTTTCTAAATATGCTTGGGTAGTGCCTATCAAGAATAAAACTGCGTCTGTAGTGTGTCAAGGTTTCGAGAAAGTATTATCTGAGAGAAAGCCAAAGAATTTGCAAACAGACAATGGTAAAGAGTTTTATAACCAAGTATTTCGAAAACTCATGACATCTTGTAATATCAATCATTATTCAACATATAGTAACCTAAAAGCATCAATAATAGAAAGGTTTAATCGCACTCTAAAGTCAGCCATGTGGAAAAAGTTTAGTTTACAAGGCAACTACAATTGGCTTGTAGTACTGCCGGCATTAGTAGACAAATATAATAAAACAAAACATAGTACAATCAAGATGGCACCGGCATCCGTTCACGGATTTAAGATTGAAGCAAAACTAATAAAAGAAGTTTATTCTAAGAAAACGAGTACAAAAAAGGCTGCAAAATTTAAAGTTGGCGATCATGTAAGGATATCAAAGTATAAAGCACAGTTTGCGAAAGGTTATCAACCATCATGGTCTATAGAAATATTTACTATAGCTGAAGTGAAAAAAACGGTACCTATCACCTATCATCTGAAAGATGATCGCGGAGACAACATTGCTGGTGGTTTCTATCAAGAGGAATTGCAACTTGTAAAGCATCCTAATTGTTACCTTGTAGAAAGAGTTGTAAAAAGGAAAGGTAATAAAGCTCTAGTGAAGTGGCTAGGTTTTGACAGTTCTCATAATTCATGGGTTGATAGCAAGAATGTGGGTATATAAGGCTTGTCAGCATTACCTCTGTATCAGTAGACCATGAAGCGTGTTACAAACAAGAAGAAAAAGATGCGAGTCATTTCCACACCAAAGAGGATCGGGGGAAATGTACATCAGTTGAAAACTAAAGCCAAAGAGATCTTAAAAACTTTTCCTCGCCAAAGGCTAAGCAATTTTGACTTACTCAGATTAGCAAAACTTCATAAACTGCGTCGTTTTAGAGGAATTTTTATGGTAGATGAATTTCCTACAAAGCCGTGGAAATCTGAACGTGGTATTTTTAATTTAGACAATAGTAATGGTAGAGGAACGCATTGGGTCAGTTACAAGAAAAGAGGAAAATATGTTCAGTTCTTTGACAGCAGTGGAGACAAACCGCCAAGTGAATTCGTTCGGTACATGAAAGATTGCCGAATTTCATTAGATAGAAAACAATTCCAGAAAGTAGGTTCAAACAACTGTGGTCAGCTTTGTTTACTCTTCCTACTTGATCTTATATAAAAGGAGTTATAACAAAGGAATGTCCATTCAGTAGTCAGACAGCGATGGGGTTGGACTTTAAGAAAGTACATAAAAGCGCGTCTTCAGAGAGAAAAAGTATCATTCCAGTGAAAGCCATTGTTGAGTGCACATCGTTAACTGCGAGCAATATTAGATTTCTTCAAACGGCAGGATATTACGTTTTATCATCAACATGGAAATATTGAATTTGGAAGAAGCTGGTACTTTTGATAATTCAGTTGAAGGGATTGAATTTCATTCTCACCATCCTTATTCGTCAACAAATCTTCAGCCAGGGGACGAAATACGCATCAGTCTGCAACATCAAGATTTATACACACTACCTAGTCAAAGCCTGCTGTATGTAGAAGGAAGATTTCTAAAGCAGGATGGTTCAGCAGTTCCCATTGCATCAAAATTAACAAACAACATGTTTGCGTTTTTGTTTGATGAAGTAAGGTACGAATTGAGTGGAGTCGAAATAGACCGTGTGAAAAATCCTGGAATCACTTCAACTTTGAAAAATCTAGTTTCGCTCAAGGGAGGTTCCCAGTTTTTGGATAATTGGGGATGGTGCTATCCACAAAGTGATACATTAAACATTACATCGGCAGAGGGGTGTTTCAACCTATGTGTTCCTTTATCATCCCTTCTTGGGTTCTGTGAGGATTATCAGAAAATCGTAATGAATGTAAAGCAAGAACTGATATTCATAAGAAGCAGACATGATGAAAATTGCTATATCACTAGCCAACCAGTAGCTGGGACTAATGCGGTAGAAAAGTGTAAAATAGAACTGGATAGGCTATGCTGGAAGCTACCTTATGTTACCGTAAACGAACATCAGAAGCTGGCTTTGATGCGTCATCTCAAATCAGAAAAAATATTTTCACTAGCCTTTAGAACCTGGGAACTTTACGATTATCCTTTACTGCCAGCAAGTCAGAGACAAATCTGGCCAGTCAAAACATCCAGTCAGCTAGAAAAACCGCGTTATGTAATATCAACTTTTCAAACTGGAAGACTGAAAAATTCTCAAAAAGATGCAAGCCACTTTGATCATTGTAATATTTCCAATGTTAAATTGTTTCTAAATTGTAAAGCTTATCCGTATGATGATTTAAATATAGATATGTCGTCAAATCGGTTCGCTTTGCTCTATCATATGTATGCTTTATTTCAAAATTCTTATTATGGTGGACAAATGCAACCTTTGTCCTCTTTACAAAACTTTAAAGATAAATCACCTTTAATTGTAATAGATTGCTCAAAGCAGTCTGAATCTATAAAAAGTGGACCAGTCGATGTAAGATTAGAATTTGAATCGAAAATTTCATTCCCGGCAAATACTACAGCATATTGTCTAATCATACACGATAGGCTCGTAGAGTATAATCCTCTAATTGGTACAGTTCGGCGAATGGTATAAAATGGGGTGAATCCTTTGCTCAGTGTTCAGTATGGCTACGGCAAGCGGAGCGATAGTAGACTTTCAGTGCTTTGTCGATAGCCTGGGAGGTTATATTATTAAAGAGTTTTCTCTGTTTGATCAAGCTTACAAGTCTTCAAGGCATTGGATTTTAAAATCAAATGGGATAAAATCAAATGGGATTCTGGAGAAGTTGAGTATGGCATCATTGATAACATTTTCAACTACATTGACCTTAAATATAAATTTGTTTTCGTTAAGGGCCTAGATAAGAAAATGTTTCTATCACGAAATCTCCATCATTGTACTATAATTAACTTGGAAGATTTTGGCTGTCCAAAAATAGAATCACTAATTTTAGATGAGCAAGGCAGCCATTGCATAGTACACAATTTTTCGAAAGAGAAATGTACACAGTATCGCACAAATGCTTTGTCTGCATGGATGAATAAAAATGTGTTTAAAGCTATTCACCATGAATGAAAGGGGTCACTGTCACGGTTTGAACACCTATAAATCCTGAATGAAGGTCAATGGCATGGTCTAACAGCCTCTAAACCTGAATGTGTGAGTGAATGTGTGGTGAATAGAATAACCCTGCAGAATAATTTCGATGCTCATATTTCTCTTTCAAATACATGAACAAAAAATTTAAGAAGAAAAGAAATGTTTTCTTATCTTTGGCTTAATCGAAAATGTCTTAAGCACATTATTTCATATGTACTTCATACACCGTTTCTGATTTGCCATACTCTTCCGACCATCCCAAAAGATTCTCGTCATGAACTGACCTATTACAAAAAAAAAAAGAAAAGGATATGTTTTATTTAATTCTACATTGTATTACATAGAAGATGACATTTTATGTTTGTATAAATTCAGATTTTTATTTGCTTTATTTTACATTTAATTTTATTATAAAAATGTTTCATTTAATTATTAATTGTATCACATAGAAGATTATATTTTATTTTTATTTTTTACGAATTCAGATTTTCATTTTTTCGTTTAATTTTATTTAAAAAATGAAATTGTAAAAAAAAAATAATAAAACTAATAAATTAAAAAAAATTCACATAAAAAGCTAAAAAAATATTTAAAAAAAACAAAACCTCTTCGATATACCTTTACCTTGACGTGGTGAAGAGGCTTAAGGCTTAATGCCGAACAAAAAAAGGTACAACACTTTACTTAATAATAATATTATAAAATCATTTAATAGGAAACCATTATGATGTAGTATATCATTATTATAATTCACAACTATATTATTATTATTTACACTACAGTACATCAAATAATATTAATTTGTTTTCGTTCGAGAGCATTAAAGTTATCATTGTTTATTTCTTTCGGAAGAATTAAGGATTGTCGTCCAACAAGGATAGGTAGAAGACCGAAGCCGGCCGAGATTAGACGAAATCTTCCGAAAACATCGCTAATAGCAATTCTAAAGCAGAATTGTTAATGATAAGTAAATAATACATATAAAAGTTAAAAAATGGTCTAAGAAGATGAGAAAATAACTAAAAATGTTGAAAAAATATATAAAAAATTATACTCGCCTACCGAAATAGGTACAAGTTTTATATTATTATATATTTATACTTTAAGCAATTATTAGAACAAAGTTGATATTGGCAAATTTATCTTGTTTACGATTAAATCTTTTTACTATACTAAGAGATAAAACGTACAAGGTCCGCATTATATTTATATATATACTTAAGAGGATAATGCTTCAAAGTCTCAGAGCTTAAGGAATCTTTTATCGCTACTTAAAATGTAGGATTAATGACCAAAGTTCACAGCTGTATAGTATTAAAAATCATTATACATAGGAAGATAATAGCCCATGGTCCAAGAGCTTAAGGAACCTTGTATCGCTACTTAAAATAGTAGGATTAAGAATCAAAGTTCTAAGCTGTATAGGATTAAAAATCATTACACATAGGAGGATAATAGACCGTAGTCCAAGAGCTTAAGGAACCTTTTATCGCTATTTAAATATTAGGATTAAGGATCAAAGTTCAAAGCTGTACAGGATTAAGAAGCCGTATAACGATGTTTATATTAAAGGCATTAAGAAGGTTCAAAGTCCATGTTTACGTTTAAGCTTAAGGAACTTTTTATCGCTACTTAAAATGTAGGATTAAAGATCAAAGTACAAAGCTGTATAGGATTAAGAAGCCCTATAACGATGTTTATATTAAAGGCATTAGGAAGGTTCAAAGTCCATGTTTCCGTTTCACATACCTGCATGCTTCAACATGATTCAAACCTGTTTGTACTTTCGTTAACCTGTTTTTACATGATTCGACATGTCTGTGCATGCTCGAACCGGTCAGGTATACTCATCCTATATTAAAAAAACAAAATGGCGGCTGAATAGACTTAAGGCTTTTAAATTGTGACGTCATAAAACAAAATGGACGCCGGGTAGACTCATGCTTTATAAAGACTTAATACGCTCAAAACGTAGGGAAAAGAAAATGGCGGACGGGTAGACTCATGCTTTATAAATACTAAATTAGTCCAAAACGTAGGAAAAAGAAAATGGACGTCGGGTAGACTCATGCTTTGTAAATTGTGACGTCATAAAAGAAAATGGCGGACGGGTAGACTCATGCTTTATAAATACTAAATTAGCCCAAAACGTAGGGAAAAGAAAATGGGCGCGTGGTAGACTCATGCTTTGTGAATTGTGACGTCATAAAATAAAATGGCGGACGGGTAGACTCATGCTTTATAAAGACTAAATTAGCCCAAAACGTAGGGAAAAGAAAATGGACGCCGGGTAGACTCATGCTTTATAAAGACTTAATACCCTCAAACAGGGGTCACGTGATCAAAAAGGGGCGTGGCTTAGTGGTTTAGGTTAGGTTGATGAAGGGTCACGTGACTAAAAAGGGACGTGGCCCGGTGGTTTAGGTTAGGTCGATAGCGCGAACCAGCGTGGTTAAGGTTAGGTCGTGGTCGAAATTCAAATTCAAATCTCCCGCCATAGGTCACGTGACCAAATGCTGGCATCTGATTGGCTCCTCAAAAAAGTGTGCCAGCTCCCCCATTTCTTATCTACTAAAGTCTCCAAGCACTATCTTCTTGTCATGCGAAGGTAAGCTGTCATATGCCTGCTCCAGATATTGATAGTAGGCATCCTTTAAATCTATCTCCTTCTCCTCTGTTGCCGCATGCATATTCAAAATAGAGACATTGCAGAATTGCCTTTGACTCTAAGGATACTTACTCAAAATTACTCACATAAAAAAGATACACTATTGTTGAAAATTAATCTAATATTAATCAATAGATAATATATAATCTGTTTTTATTCAACAGATACAAAAACTATTTACAATAGAGTCTTAGAAGGGAATAATTGTGCAAACTTAAGAGGATGAGAAAAATTTTAATTAATTCATTTTAATAAAATAGTAATATATTGAACTGGTTAAGTTAGCATTGTTTGCAATATGGCTTAAGAAGAAGGGGTTAAAGTATACAACTGAAGCCAGAAACATTTCACATTTGATTAAGCATGCTATTAAATCAAAGAGTAGTTATGATATGAACAATATTCAGAGAAGGGAGTAGAAAAATAAAGCACAAAAAACACTGGAAGCACATTAATTAAGTATATAGTTTAAATAATATAATATCTAATAGACATAATAAGATTTCTGATACTTAATATAAACATCATTTATGTGAGGATAGTATGGATAGTAGAGAATAGAAAAAAAAAAAAAAAGAAAAAAAAGATATACATAAGAGAATGGTCTACTCACTATCATTTTCAGTGGTGGATTCGGTATCATTAATTCCTTCTGTAGTTAGCCACCAGTCAATATCTGTCGTGGGATAGTCTGTTTCAATGAATATACGGTTTTTGTTGTCGTATTTTCCAGGGTGTTCACTGTCTATAATTATAACTGAAATTCGAGGAGAATGGTTTAACAGGAGTTAAATATGTAACAATAAAACTGTTTTTTGATAACATATCATGAAACAAAAAAAAAAAAAATAATAAAATCAACATCACTTATTTTTTCAAATGACTATTCACTGTTATATGTCTAGAAGACTAAAAATATATAGAAAATGATGATTTATCAGTTAATAGAAAATAGCTTTTAATATTTTTATTTTAAAAGCTAAGACAACTATAAAATAACCTATTACATTAACATAAAAAAAATTAAATGTATATAATTACTAGTATGTTGCTGTTATGATTTAGATAGATAGCACTTCTGAGTATTATGATCCTGTGAAAAGGTTGTATTTCCATACTACATAAAAGTATTAAATATGAGGAATAAATCAGGACAGAGGTACGATTTTTTGGCCATTTCTGATCCAAAGATGATTTTTTATAATTTGGAATGCCCTAAACTTAAATAAATAAGCTTTTTGGCATGTATACTTGCTTTCTAGTAGCAGAACAACACCATTCAGGCAGTTGTAAATTGTAGTCTAATTCTTGTAAACTATTACTACATTAAGTGTAATTTTCCCTTTTTTAATGCACTTCCATGTATGAATGAAAACATTTATATGAGTAGAGTTAGTGTTTTGTTAAAAATGTTATAGATGAGTTAGCAATTAAATAACCTTTTAATGAAAAAACAAAATCATAATATGCATTAATAATAACTAGGAATAACTAAGTTTAGAGGTGTTGTAATAATAAAAAATGGAAAATGGTAAAGAATATCATTCGAATTTGGGAAAATTTTCTTGTATACATCAATGAAAATGAAATTTGATAAATAAGTTGTGATGAAAATATAAACATTGGATTTACCATTCTCCTCCTCTTCAGTAGTAGTATCCATAGATTGCTTTTCAATTTCTTCTGTTTCAATCATTGAACGAAACTCTATTATATTTGCCTCACTGCTAGAGTGTTCTGTAAGAAAAGTTTAATTTGAAAAGAAAAATAAATAATACACATTTAATATGATTTTTTCTTTATTTCTAAGAAACAATTAAGCGAATCTCAGGCTTTTCAAATGTTGAGAGCGATAGAACTTAAAGTATTTGCTTTTATAATTTTTAGGGTAAACTGATAAATAGGATACTTATCAACCATATTATAACTTAATCATCAGTTTATTAAATTAGTTAAATAGTCACGTAAATAGAAGCATAATTTCAATTACTGTAAGTACAAGTTATTTAAATAATTTTTATTTATATCCCTTATTAAACTAATCATTAATTGGTATTGCAGTTGCTTAGCTCTGAAATGGAAGTTAAAAAAAAGTTATTACCACAAACATATAGCTCAGACCTTTCGAAACTACAAGATTTTATAAATTTTTAATAGATTTATTGCTATTTACAAATGTATAATGATATACATCTAGTAAATGAGAAACAAGATACAAAGATACAAATGGATTAACATGTGGGCATACTACCCATTGGCAGCTCTCCAAAGACTATGTTAAACTAGAAGGTCTCGTGGCCATCTTCTTTTCAGACGCCTCGCAGGATTATCAGGGATTGTAGAGGAAGCAAGGATTGAAACAAGTGGATTAGAGTGGGAATGGAGTTTGTCATGAAAGGAGTGGTACCTGGTTCGCGCCAAGTCAGCAACATAGGGAACGTTAAGGAGCGTTGAGGATTTTTCGAAGGATTTTTGATTGCAAGGATTGGAGATGGGAAGAATTTGATGGTTTAGTAGAGTCCCAAATCTTTACTCCGTTAGTCCATATAGGTCTGATGATAGTCATATAGCTGAGTCTATTGTACTTAAGTGGAATGTTAGAGCGTTTGTCTAGTAAGTGTTGAAGTAGTCGAAAACGTCGGGCAGTTTCTTGTCTTTTCAGTCTTGTATGAGGGTTCCAAGTAAGACGTTTGTCTAAGTGCAGTCCTAGGTATCGGATCTGTTCAACCGGGACAAGAGGAGTGTTATTGAAGGATACCGTTGGGCAGGATGTCATAGGTTTACGACGAAGGGTAAAGGTGATTTGGTGGGATTTACTGGAATTTATTTTTATTCTCCAGTTCTGACACCATACTTCAAGGTCTTTGACGTGTAATTGAAGAGTTTGGGAGGCAATAGTTGGATCGTTATTGACTGATAACACACATGTGTCATCAGCATAGTTAGAAAGGAAAGTGCTAGGATGGGATGGGATATCAGCTGTATAAACTGTGTAAAGGATGGGTACTAGAATACTGCCTTGAGGAACACCTGCATGCTGATTAAAAAGGGATGAACAGGAACGGTTATGATTTACTTTGTAGGACCTGTCTGTGAGATAAGACTGGATAATAAGGAAGTATGTAGGTGGAAGGAATTTACGGAGTTTGTAAAGCAGTCCCGGGTGCCACACTCGGTCAAAGGCCTGTTCTACATCGAGGAAGGCTCCCGTGCAGTACAATCCGCGCTGCAATGAAGACGAGACAATGTCCACCACACGATGGCATTGCTGGATAGTGGAGTGGGATGTTCGGAAACCAAACTGATGATCTGGGATAATGTGATTGGAATCAAGGATGGGATATATGCGTTTAAGCAGAAGTTTTTCAAGGATTTTACCCATGATGCATATGAGAGAGATGGGACGGTAGGAGGAAGGGTAATCTGGAGGCTTTTTGGGTTTGGAGATCATTTTAATGATGGATAATTTCCAGGAAGCGAGAAAATATGTGGAGCGGAGAACGGGATTACAGATGTAAGTAAGATATAGGATGGCTTTTCAAGGAAGTAGTTTTAGGATACGGGAAGTTTTGAGGTCATGTCCAGGGGCTTTACGGGATGGTAAACTCTGGATGATGTTCGATATTTCGGATGGATGGAACGCTTTAGGGGGAAGATTCATTTGGAGAGGAATATCCAGTTCTGCTTCAATACATTCGAGGTGATGAGGATTAAGGATATCAGGATGAGGGTTATATATTTTAGAGAGATGTTCTGCGAACGTCCGTGATTTTTCATCGTCTGATCTTGTCCAGGATTGTGATTCATTTAGGAGGGGATGATTAAAATCTTTGAACTTTAGGTTTTTTTTAGTGGTCGTCCACAGTGAGTTATCAGTGGTAGTGAGGTTTTCAGTCATGTTTACTAAAGTTTGAGTTTTGAATTTCCTGAGTTCTAATTTTAGTTTGTTAGTCAATTTTGTATAATTAGTTTTATATGAAGGATATCTTGTCTATGCACTTCGATCTTGCTCTGCGTTTTTCTCTTAATAAGATACGATGTGCTGTGGCAGTCGTCTGTTGAGTAGTATTGATGTTGAATGTGGATGAAGTGTTATTTTATTACTGTTAGTTTATTGAGTCTGTCAGTATTCCTACAGCTTTATCAATGTCATGTCTTGTCTTGAGGGGAATCTTTAGGTCCAATGTATTCTCCAAGTCGCATCGGAATCCGTCCCAGTCCACACGTCCTGTAATTATTGAGTTGATTGGGGGTTTAGGAACAAAGCTCGAAAGCAAGGATAGCAGAACTGGACTGTGATCTGATGAAAGGTCATTCAGGGTTTCGATCATAGTTTGGGAGAAGGATATCTGAGAAGAAACGAATATATCGAGGATATCAGGACGTTTTAGGAGAGATGTAGGCCAGTAAGTGGGGTTCATGGGTGAGAGGATAGTATAACAGTTGGATATTGAGACGCTTGAGAGGATATTGCCACGGGGATTGGATGTTTGACAACCCCATCGCTGGTGTTTGGCGTTAAAGACTCCTCCAGCAATGAAGCGCGGTCTTAGTGATCGGAATATGGTATCGAGTAGCTTATAGGAAAGAGGTTTATTGGGAGGACAGTATACAGCTGAAAGGGTAACATGGAAAGGACGAGTTGAAATGATTATAGAGGTTTATTGTATGGTGTCAGTTGGAGTTGAAGGAATAAGGGAATGGGATTTATGGATTAGGATGCATGATCTGGCATGGGCAGTGTTGTCAGGGTGGTCTGATCTATAAGTGATGTAGTCATGTATGTAAAACTTTGATGATCGTTTAGTGAAGTGGGTTTCAGTCAGTAATGCTACGTCTATCTGTTTGTCATGTAGAAATACGTCGAGTTCGTCACGGTGGTTATGTAGGCCATTAGCATTCCACAATACTATAGTTAAGGGCTTTACATTCATCGTGGAATATTAAATGGTATTTCGGAAAGGAGTCTAGTGAGAAGGGTGACAAGAGGTTTAATGGTTTCTGCAAGATCTGAGAGAAAGGAGTTCAGGATGGTATATATGCTAGATAGATCTTGGTTGGGAAAAGGGTGTGGATAAGGAATATGAAAAGAATAAGTTATGTGGTCAGGGGTATTGACAGGAGACTGGATTAGGCGCGGGGTACGAGGATGTTTAGTCCTCTGTGAAACTTCAGGTAAGGGTTTCGGCTGGCTTGGCTGAACAATAGGACGGGCTGTGATTTTCTGAGGGTGTTCAGGAGGTACTTTTACCCGCAGGGATTGATGGTGGGAAGGAATTGGCCGAAGTGGAGTTTGTGGATGTGGATGGGATGCAGGAGGCTTGGCGTGGGAGGTTGGAGGCGCCTGACGTCTAGGTTGCTGCTTCTTAAAGGTGGCGGTCTCGGAGAATGATTTCCTGAAGTCATCTTTAACATCGCTGACGGTAGAGGTAGAAGGTAGAGGCAGAGGCTGCGGTTGCGCGATGAAAGGAGGCGGTTGCTTAAATCTTGGAAAATCAGTCAAATTATCTAGTACAGGTACCTGGGTGCATGTATTCTGTTCTATTTTTAATCTCGGTGTATTTTGGGATCGTTGCCGAAGTAGATTTTTGTAAACAGTGCAGTCCCTGTAGCTAGCCGGATGGGCTTCGCCGCAAAGAGCACACGTTGCTGTCTCAGTTCGAGGCTTCGGGCAGGTTTCAGAGGCATGGGGATCAGCGCATTTAACGCACCTTGCCGAGTGAAAGCAGTAGGTCTTTGTGTGTCCCACGTTTGACACTTTGTGCGTTGAACAATGCTGGTTTGCTTCCTTGGTTCTTCGAAACGGACTGTCGAGTAGACTAATCTAGTGATATTAAAAATTTCCGAGTTGTTTTTGGCCGGTTCGAGATCAACGAAAAATAGTGAAAGCGTATATTTTTCTTTGGGATGTACGACGGGTGAAACCTTTCTAACAACATGTCCAATTTCTTCCAGGTCGCTTTTAATGGCTTCTGTAGGTGTGGTTGAGTGGAGTCCTCTTAAAACCACTCGATATGATTTTTCTTCTTTTAATTGGTAACAATGGAAGTCATAATTGTTTGTACTTAAATAATTGATGAGCTTTTTATAACTTTCTTTGCTGGTGGTGTTGATTTTTATGTCACTCTGTCTCGAAAAAAAACGAAAATTATGCTGTCCGATCAACTTTGCCATTTCTCGACCGAAGGACATAAAATCGCTGATTTTAGAGACAAATACAGGAGGTGGTTCTGGATTTGTAAACCCTTGGCTCGAAACTTCGTTGAAATTTTTAACTGAAGATGGAGCGGTGGATGTTGATGGGGCGGCAGTCGTTAATGTAGCGGCTGACGGTATAATTGTTTCATTTTTGTTGGCTGCAATCGTACTGCGAGTTTTAGGAGGAGATATAATTTCTTTAGGTGATTGTTTTATCTTGGCCTGTTTATTTTTCTTTTTGGTCGGCGAATTCTCTTGTGATCCAGGGTTTGAGTGGCGGTTTCTTTTCTGAAGTGATATCGCTTTAAATATTGCGAATCAGATTCACTAATTTCTGAAAATGGTGTCTCTTCGTCCGAGTCATCACACGATGTAATCATATCTGGGTCCATAATCACAAAATACAAGACAAGAGAAGAGAAAAAAAAAATATATATGTAAATATATATATATATATATATATATATATATATATATATATATATATATATATATATATATATACCTACAATAGATAATAAACAGAAAATTTACTTAAAAAATCTTAAAACTAAACTATCTACATTATATACATATAAAAACATAATTCAAAGAAACATATCTGATTTATATATAGAAAAAAATAAATAAATAAAAGAAATACACAAAAAATAAAGAAATAAAATAGTTCGAAATAATAACTTTAAGGACATAAGGCTTAAAATCACAAAAAATAAACCAGATATGAATAACGTCTCGGTTACGAATTGGGAAATGACAACAGTGCTGGCCGAGACCTTGTAAACAATAGCTGAGCAGAAGGAATTAGTAGCCTCTCGGCAGGTGCCGAAAGTAGCCTCGTAGCACTACTTCCAGAGTTATGGAATGAGATTTACTCATCTATTGTAATTGCTATTACAATTGTAATTATAATTATAAAGAGATTATTGTAATTGTTATTAGTAATATTTATATTGCCTCCTATTACAAAGGATGCCGCCTTCTACCTCCGAAGGGTCTTTAGCCCAAGACACCTTTGCACATACCTGAGAACCCCTACAGGAAGTACTTTAACATTATGGGTGCTAAGTGATCCATATGTCCTTCCATTTGATCTCTGCCGCCTTTCCTCCATCCCCTCCACTATTCCTTCATATATCTACCCCCCAAATCCTAGGGCCAGAGCACTACGGTCAAAATGTTCTTTATGTAAAGTTATAATATATTATAGAAGAAAGAAGTTTATGTGTCTCTTTTGATTGTGTTTAAATAAACAAAAGTTTATATAAAAGTGTTATTTGTTAACTCAGGCTCTAGCGAACACCAGTCTATTACGTGCTTATAAAAATTAACTGCACTCACCTGTCTCTCCAGTTGTGGTTTATTAAGTTTTAACTGTTCACTAACTCACTGTTCACAAATTTTGAGGGCTGTTTACTCAGTAAAACAGAAATGGCAAGGTAACAAATACAGAGCGATATGAATATAGAACTGTAGGTGCGGCCATCTTAGATTTTATAAATAAGATGAAAATAAAAAAAGTTGATTTAGTATGGATATTATTTGGTATGGATTTTAAGTTACAGATGACTGTAATTATAATTAATCTACTTCAAAAAGTTACTACGATCCAATTCTAATTACTTAAATTGGAAATATTATATCATACCATTGTTGTCAATGTTGGTGAATGAATGAACTGCAACAGCTTTTCCTTTCAAATCTTTGTCTTTTCCAATATCATCACTATTTATGATAATAACTGAAATAAATAATAATATTTTTAAAGTTTTTTTTATTTTAATTTTACTTTATCATAATTTTCTATAACATTTATGATATACTCGTATAATGTAAGCAAGGACCAACCAATTTTTTTGACTAATTACATGAAAGCATTTTAAACAAAGATTTAAGTCAATAATTATCCACATCTTAACTAATTTAAAAAATCATAAATAATGAATGTGATACATAATCATACTTCATGTAAATCTTTATGCAAATTGAATGTATGAGTATCAACTTTATTTTGTATTGTAATAACTAAATTGTTTTTGTGATGGATTGAATTATGTATGGGATAGATTGAGTTTTCTACAATAATAATTTTGAGGATTTAAGTTTATTAAAATAATGTTGTATTAATCACCTCCATCATCAGCGATATCTAATGCTCCTTGTGTCTCGAGAGAATGTAATTCTTTTTCTAAAACAAAATGAGGATTAACACAATTAACAATATATATATTAGAGAAGTAAATAAAAAGATTTTTTTTTTTATTCCATAACAATTTTTATTGGGTCATATTACAATCTGTCCTAATTAGGACATTTATGATAGAGATCTTCGTTTTCTTCTTCCTCCTTGGTGCCTTTCAACGTGGAGGATTTTTTTTCGTACTTTGAATCATATAATCACTTTTAAGGGTGATTAGCCCAGTAAAAGAGATTCCGTGAGCTAGGAACAACAGCACCCATTTTTACATTGGCCCCCTATCTCTCGTTAGTTGACCGACCCAGCCCTCCGCAGGGATTGGTTACCACCACCTCGGGCTGAGTGCTCGGCTTGGTAGGCTCCACCACTGACAGGTGGAGAGGCTGAGTATGATAGAGATCAAGTATTATTATTAGATAATAATACAATATATATGTATAAACTTTCAAATACATGTTTACAAGAGATCTCAGGGCCACGGCTGTTTTAGCTTTCTAGGGGAATGGTAAGGGTGTGTGGAGCTGGATAGGGATTGAGCTAACACATTGGAGGGATGGATAAGGTCCTGATGGTATTTGGAGAATTTCGATGGAATAGGTTCTAAAATAAATGCAATATTTAGATTATGGTGTAAGGTATGGTTGGTGACAAAATAAGGAGTATTAACTATTGTTCGGAAGACTTTGGATTGAAAGGATTGAATATGTTTGATGTTGGAGAATTTGGATGTTCCCCACAGTTCAAGTCCATAGGTCCAGATAGGTTTCAGTACTGTCTTGTAAATTAGCAACTTGTTTTCAATAGAAAGTGGAGATTTTCGATTTAACAGCTCGTATAATTGGCTAAATTGTTCTTGTCTTTTATCTAGAAGACAGCCAAGATACTGGACTGTGTCTGAGAAAAGGAGCGGAGTGGAGTTGAAGTGAACAGGAGGGCAGTATTGTCGTTGAATTGTGAAGGTAACATGTTTGCATTTCAATTGATTAACTTTAATTCACCAGTTGTTACACCAGTCATCAATTAGAAAAAGGTGTCTTTGGAGATTTAAAAGGTAGCCAAGATACTGGACTGTGTCTGGGAAAAGGAGCGGAGTGGAGTTGAAGTGAACAGGAGGGCAGTATTGTATTTGAATTGTGATGGTGACATTTGCATTTCAATTGATTAACTCTAATTCACCAGTTGTTATACCAGTCATCAATTAAATAAAGGTGTCTTTTGAGGTTTAAGGATGCAGTTTCAGGATCAGAGTAAGAGGATAGGATGGATGTGTCATCAGCGAACGTTGCAAGGAAGATATTAGGGTAAACAGGAATATCAGCCGTATATAGATAGTAGAGGAAAGGACCAAGGTCGCTGCCTTGAGGAACACCGGATTCGACTGAAGAAGAATATTAAGTATAATTTTTTATTTATTTATTTTTTATATTCTTTTTTTATTTTATGGATTATACCATAATTTAAACATGATAAAAATTTAAAATATGTTGGTTTGAACAATAGAAAAATTATATTTAGAATATTAAAGTGTAGATACCTCCAGTTTCCGCTAACTCTTCTATTATTGTAATGAGGTAAGGGTTTGTGACATCTGGATTTACAGGTTCTGAAAAGAAATGCGATGAATAATAGGTGGTATGCAATGCAGATTATAAAAAATGATAATCTATCGTCAACGGGCAATACCTATTATTGTTTTAATAATTCTTAACTGTGTCAGTATTAAAAATATAAAAAGTAACCAGTACCTCAACCACCTATAAAGTTTTTGGTTCAGTACATGTAAGAATCCGCACTTTTGCTTGGCGACCTGTGCAGCAAGGGTGTCAATAGTAGGGGTGGGCATAATCGAATGACGATTATAAGATCATTCGATTATTTCAATAATTCGAATTTATCGGTTTGGAGAAACGAATGATCATTCGAACTGAATTTTTTAAACTTTTTTTTTGATCGCCACACAAATTATATGCATATCTGCACCTAGGCTCAGCCAGGTAGGCAGCAATCATAAAGAGGGGAATTGTGCCATATTGTCTTTTAGAATGCATATTAATCATTCGATCATCCGATTATGCAATCATTCGATTATTTAATTCATCGAAGTCCGATCGTTCGATTATGACGATCATTCGATTATGCCCCACGTTATAGGCTGGGAGAGCCATAGCAGGGCCTCCTTACCTCAGGATCGCCCAAGGGCTGTAGTGACAGAATAAATAATTATCTTACCACAGCCGGGTTCGCACCTAGGACCTGAAGTATCCCTATCGGGGATTAAACACTTAGCCAAAGAGATTAATTATCTTTGTTCCAGAAGCGATACCTTTTTGATGTTTTAGCAACTAAAAATAAAGAATTATTACTTACCAGACGTTGATATGTTTGATGTCGTTGGGAGGCTTGAACATTCGGAACGGGGCAAATCTGTATTTCTTGTTTTCTTAGATGAACCTCGCCGTCTGAACCCTTTAGCTAAAAAAGACTTCAACCATTTTGAAGTTTTTCTTCCCCTTGTGTGATCGGTCGTCACGACACCTGCAAATAATTTTTCATTATTCTTTACGCCCCTTAAAGTAAATTATATTGTTAAAACAATACTATAATGTAATATTAAGATATATAAAACCACGATAACTGTTTGCAATGTAAACCAGAGTATGATTATTGTTTTAATAAGTTTCTTTCCTATTAACGAAAATGCAGGAGCAGTGGGCACCTATTAAAGCATTACATTTACCTAAAGTATACAAATGCAAGCATTCACGGACACGCGCACACACATACAATGCAGTTTAATCATTTTACAAATAAAAAAATCATAATATTCCAAAGAATTAAAAGGCCAAAATGATAGATATTTCATATGGTCACACATTTGTTAGATATTTAATATGTACATGTAAAATTTTAAATGTTCTGAAAAGAAGGTGATGATTATCAGTCCTTGCAAAAAGAGATGATCAACATTGTCTAGTAATAAACCCCCTAATTAAGGCCTGACACGCGATCGCAACGTAAGAATTTAATAGTCTCCATTGTGTTTTTTCTTTGTGACCGGGATTTAATTTATTTTATTCTTCTAACCAACTTTTTTTGTTGATATACTATACAGTGAGCCATCAACGAACAAAAATATATATAATATTGTATTTTTTTTTTCCAGTGGCGCGACAGGCAGTGTAGGCCCTGGGCCCCGCGGTGTAAACTCACGTTTCACGGTGCAATTTTTAGTGTAGGGTGATTACTCCTACGACTAATTTTGTGAGTGGCCACCCTTTGGCTGACGGATCTCACATACCCGGAGGAGAGGTTGTGAGTGAATCTGTGTTTTTCTATTTCTATTATTTTGCCTTTAAGATACTCTCGAAAAAAATTTGAACCCCTATTGAATGCGGTTAAAGATGCAAATAACAATATAATTGCGGAACCGACTGAGTTATTAAATACATTAAAACAACACTTTGACGGCGTTTTAAATATGGAAAATAATAATCAATCTCCTTTCTCTGAATATCAGAGCGCTGAACCATGGATAGACGCACCGAGTAAAGAGGAAGTCGAAATGGCTATAGGAAAATTAAAACGTTATAAAGCTGCAGGAAATGATAATATCACGAGTGAATTAATCAAGGCGTGTGGAGAAGCGGGCGTTTCCAAATTACATGTTTTAGTTAAAAAGATCTGGGGAAATAAAAAAATGCCCGAAGATGGAAAGAATCAATACTTATTCCGATTCACACAAAAGGACCGAGGACGGATTGTAACAACTATCGTGGGATCTCTCTTCTCCCAGTATGCTATAAAATATTCTGGTCAATACTAGCTAGCCGAATCACGGAATACGCTGAGGAAATTATCGGAGATTACCAATGTGGTTTTAGGCGGAATCGCTCGACTATTGATCAAATATTTTCCTTACGTCAAGTATTAGAAAAAAAATTGGAGTACAACGGTGTAGTCCATCAACTTTATATCGATTTTAAAAAGGCTTATGATTCAATAGACTGTCAGAAGCTATATAACATCATGATTGAACAGGGATAGAAACATTCCATAAAGTTAGAATCGGTCATAATTACTCCGAGACATTTGATCGGCGATCGGGTTTGAAACAGGGTGACTCCCTTTAACATGTGTTATTTAATATAGCTTTAGACTATTACATAGAAAAGGTGATGTGCACCGAGAAAGGTTTTAATATGGGTGAAAGGATTCCGGTTTTAGGGTATGCCGATGATTTGGTACTGCTAGGTGAAGACACGGAAATCATACAACTAAATACAAGTGTGTTAATAAAAACCGGTAAAGAAATAGCACTAGAATTAAATACTGGTAATAAATATCGATAAGACGAAATATAGGGTTAGAAGCAGAAACGGTTGCGATCTTGGTGATATTTATATATCAGGGCATACTTTTGAACACGAAGAGAAATTCAAGTATTTAGGTTCAATGATAACAAGAAAAAATGAAATCCAGGAAGAAATAAATGCCCGGTTAAAGGTGGCAAATGCATGTTATTCAGTTGTTAAGTTACTTAGTTCGCGGCTTTTACATAAAAACTTAGAAGTTAGAATTTATAAAACTATTATTCTTTCGACGGCTCTTTACGGATTTGAACTTTAGAGGATGAACAACGGCTTAAGGATTTTTTGAAAATGAGGTACTTCGTAAAATATTTGGTGCGAAGAGAGATGAAGCCACTGGGGAGTTTAGAAGGTTGCACAACGCGGAATCGCGGAACTTGTATCTTGTGAATATAATTGAGTTAATAGAATCGCGGAGACTCAAATGGGCGAGTAAAGTTGTTGGGCTCGATGAGGAGCGGATTCCGAGAAAGTTGGTATTCGCTGATCCGACTGGTAGACGTCCAAAAGGTAGGCCGAAGCGTCGATGGGAGGATTGCGTTAAGGCTGATCTCGGGGGCGTGGGCTTGAACAGTTAACATGGGAGGAGTCTGTGTAGACAGATTTTGGTGGTATCGGCATCGAACCTTCGGGTTCGGTGAGCCTATTATTATAATTATTTTTTCTCCACATTATATATTGTAGGAATTAACAAGTATAAGCGTTTATTTATTAAATATATAACTTTCAACGTCTCCCATCAATGGACTCTAATCGGTTAATTTCAATTGATTAATCTTCTTTAAGAATTTTATTTAGCTGTGCGTGATTTCCTTTCATATTTTTATTCCCATAATATGACAAAAGAGTATAATATATAATAATAATAACATAAGAACTAATTTTTAATTATAAATAATAATATAAGATTTTTTTCTTTTAAATATTTCCATAATTACTCCTTCAAGTTATATGTGTGTGTCAAAACTGTTACTATCTCGCATTCATCGCGATATAGTAAGAGTTGTGATCTCACAGTCCCGCCCCAAGCGGAAAAACGTTGATATTCGCCCCGGCGTGACCGTGTTAAAAACGGTATGTTGAAAAAAATAAATAAACTTCATAGTTTAGAAGCTTATATGCGCCTCTAACGAGTTTTATTAAACTCGAAATAGTGATGTTAAATTCAATGGAATTTAATATTTCCTAGGTTTCATTCTGATTGAAGTAGTCAGACAGGGCTTATATGCCGAGTTTTTAAATTATACTCCTCTGAAGTATCTTTAATTTCGTAGATTCGAAAAAAAATAACCATTGCGTTTTTTAAAATCTTGATATCATTGGTAAAAAACTCGGTAATACAGGAGTTGAAAGAATTTGGTAACCACCTGAAGCAGATAAGAGCAACTATATTTATTTGTTTTTTTAACATAACAGTAGTACAATAGATGTATGATAGAATAATACCGTTGGAAAGCTAAACATTTCAGGAAAATATATAAAAAGTTGTATGTGGTTTGGAGAGTGATGGAAAGCGGAAAGCAAAACTAACTGATTTTTGTAGATAATTATTTATATTGTTTGATTATTTAATCTAGGACACATTTTTCTATCGGAACTCAATGTGGTTCATTAACGTTTTTTCAGCACTAATTTAGTTTAAAAGTTCTCAAATTCATTTTACAACAGAGGTAAGGTAAAGTCGTGTGATAAGCGTAACCGATTTAAATGTACTTAATATATGGTACAAAATCGAAGTGCACTAATTTATTTTAAAAAAATGCTCCAGTCTGCTTTAACGGTGATTATGATCATAAAACGATTTCTTATTATTGGGTTGTTTCACATGAAATGTCTGTTTTTATAGTTTCTGAAATACATAAAGGATTTTGCAGGTCTCTGTTGTAACGTTTACATATTTAAAGTAAACAGTTACTAATCCTCTACCTTCGTATTATAAACATTGGCTTCCCAATCAATTACCCACTTTCTAGTATACCTCCAAATATGAACATGGAAACACGCGATTTTCGAATAATATTTATGTACGAGTTTAAACTCGGCCATTCAGCAGCTGAGGCCGCTAGATATATTTGCAAGGCTTTTGGGGAAAGGGGTGTTAATGAACCGACCATTCGCCGTTGGTTTGCTATGTTTTCAGCTGGGGATTCCGACTTGGAAAACTTGCTCCGAGGAAGACCTCCGTCCGTAATAGACAACGATGTCCTCAAACATACAGTAGAAGGAAACCCCCACCAAACAGTTAAAGGACTCTCAGCACAACTAAATGCAAGTGCATCTACCGTTTCCAGACATTTAAAGTGTATTGGGAAAGTAAAAAAGCTCGATACATAGGTAACTCACTGAGCGCCAGCAAGACCCCATGTTTCAGAACATACCGTGCAAAAATTGATAGAACTGGGCTACAATGTTCTTCCGTAACCATATTCTCCCGACTTGTCTCCAACAGATTACCTGTTCAGGAATTTAGAAAACTTTTTGAAAATGATGATCAAGTGGAAAGTGCGTTTTCAGATTTTGTTACTCTTCAAAGCTCAGAGTTTTTCAGTTCGGATATAAAAAAGTTGGTGTCACGTTGGGAAAAATGTGTAGAAAAAGAAGGTAAATACTTCGAAGAAAATTATCTTGTTTTCATGTCGTATTTTTAATAAAAATCCTTTACCTTGAAAACGGACATTTCATGTGACACAACCCAATATTAAAGTATTACTACGTTTTACAACGCTAAATGAATAAAAGGGTCTTAAATCTCCTTCTCTCTCTCTCTCTCTCTCTCTCTATATATATATATATATATATATATATATATATATATATATAAGTTATGCTTGGTCGAGACAAATGAATTAAAAAAAAGAAAAAGGTTAAGAAGAAATAACACTCACGGTTCCAGAAACAATACTGCTTTATTCATGAAAGTAATCCTCCTTTTATATGTTTGGGATGTTGTTGACATCCCAAGATGGTATTAAGGCTAATACTGCTCGACTCCTATCCTTAACTCCCCCCCACCAGTTTACAAAGATACTCTCAATTTTTGGAAACTCACACCCAAAATGGAGAGAGCAGTCCTTAGCCTTGATACCTTACAATCTAAAACTAACTGCACAATTACAATGACTATTTAATTACAATCTTACAAGCTAAAATGATTGAGAAAAAAAAAAGGAAATAACAGACCTGCACAGAACTAGCACTAAAAAACAAAAACACCCTTGCATAGAAACGTAAAAAGAAAAGAGAAAAAAAAAATACACCACAATAACACTTCTCAATATCTACACACTAACCTAAATCAAAAGATACAAAAATAACATGAGGAACAAAGTTCTTCAAAAACGGCGCACTGACATTCTCACCCCTACTGACAAAAATACAAAAACATATGTAATAAAAAAAATGGACGGAACTGCACAACGAGAAACGAGGAGGCGTGCAGAGGCGAGAGCAAGACAGGTCGCGGTGGTTAGCGCGGATCTACCATTGGAAGCTTAAGCTGTTCTATATGAACTGTGCGCTTCTTTTTAGGCTCCCGAAGACTATCGATCGTGACGAGATTATGCTCTCTGATCGCGGTTACCCTGAAAGGGCCTTCGTACCGGAGCAACTCCTTCCCCCGATTAGTGGTCAGTTTGCGATAGACGATAGTACCTATCTTGATGTCGCCCATCTGCTCACGCAGTTTAAGGTTTTCCCGCTCCACTCGCCCACATTTCTCCCGTTGCATCTTGTGCCGCACCTTGCCCCATACTTTACGCACCTCGACCCTATTGGCTACGATGTCGCTGACGCAACGCTCGTTCGTAGTGGTATCCATCCAGTCGCGACGCTGCCCATGCAACCCGAATAAAACCTCGTTCGGTGAGAACCCAGTGACGGAGTGGATGGAGTGGTTGTAGGCCACGATTGCCTTTCTCATAGCTACGTCCGGCTCCAAACCCTTCTCGCCCTGAAACAGGCGGAGGTGATCGCTCAGGGTGCTATGCAACCTCTCAATGCTACCCCTACTTTTCGGATGACCCGGCGTTGTGAAATGCCATGCTATATCGAGACGTTTCGCTTCTTCCCGGAGCGTGACGTTATCGAATTCTCGTCCCCCGTCCGAGGAAATTCTCCCAGGTACGCCATAGAATTGCATCCAGACATGAAGGGCCTCTAATACTGCTTCTGCGGACTTGTCGAGCACCTGGTACCCCATGGCCACCTTGCTAAAGAGGTCTATAATGGTGACCCACTTGTAACCCCTCCAGGTGAAAGTGTCGATTTGGAGGTCTTGGAGAGGCGCGTCCCCGTAGGTGTCTCCTCCTGGACACCCCGGGGGGTGACGGTCGTATTTTGTGCGCAGGCACACTTCGCACGCACCGATCGTGTCTTGGATGGTTTTTTTCATCCCCCACCAAAAATACCTCCTACGCAACGCGTGTAATGTCTCATTCACACCGCGGTGGTTGGTTTTACCCTGGTGGTACGCGAGGGTTACTTCCTTCTGCTGCTCCTCGTCCTGAAGCGTTTCCACGGAGTACCGGCACCGGATAAACGACCGATCGACACCGATCCGCTCGCAGCGCCATATACGTCTAACCTTGTCCCAAATAGTAGCGTTCCCCACGTAAAGGTGGTGTACTTTCCCAGGTTCCGATGCATCCAGCAACGCCCTGCAAATTTGATCGTCGCGAACCCCTGGTTGAGACCAGATGATATTAATTTTGCACTTACCATATGTGCGATATTCGATTTTTACCGTCCCTTCGGTCCGCGTTTTCCAAATGACCTGGCGACGCTTATCATTGATAATTTCATCAATCTCCTCCATTTCCACCGGCCTATCGTCCGCTGAGCTCCCGTCTTCTGGCGACCCCGCATCACCCTCCACTCCCGCAGCACTAGCTTCTCCCTCGCCGTCTGGTGTCCACTCGCTCAGAAACTGCCTCACGTCGCGGGACGGCTCTCCTTCCTCTACGGCATTGATCATAATGGCTCGCGACAGCCAGTCCGCCACGACGTTGTCCTTCCCAGGCTTATAGGCAATCTCGATGTTGAACTGACCCAAAAATTCCTTCCACCTCGCGACCCTCGCCGAGGACTCTTTTAGCTTCCCGACCCACTGCAGCGGCCGGTGATCGGTATGGACGCGGAATTTTCTCCCGAAAACGTAGGGCCTAAAATGCTCTATTGCCCACACTATACCCAGCAACTCCCGCTCCAAAGCACTATACCGGGTCTCCGCATCTGTGAGGCTCCTGCTCGCATACGCCACAGGACGATCGCCCCCGACATGATCTTGTGACAAGACCGCCCCCACCGCGTATTCGCTAGCATCGGTAGTAATGGTGAACGGCTTAGTAAAGTCCGGAAACGCCAGTACCGGTTCCGCCTGTAAACGATCCATGCACTTACGGATGTTATGTTCCATTACCGGCGTCACGACAAGCTTAGCCCCCTTTTTCAGCAAATTATTAATAGGGACCAGATCTTCCGCCATATCTGGAACGAACCGGCGATAATAGTTAAGTGTTCCGAGGAGGCGACGGATCCCTTTTACATCCCGGGGAATCGCCATACGTCGAATTGCTTCCACTTTCGTAGCGTCCGGCTTGACACCCTCACGAGAAATCGTATGGCCGAGGAAAGTGATCTGCTCTTGCCCCAGTGTCGACTTTTCCTTGGACAATTTGAGAACGAACTGACGCACCCTCTGAAAAACCCGGCGCAAGTGTACCACATGTTCGTCCATTGACCTACTAAAGACTAACAGGTCGTCCATATAGACCTGGCAGACAGTTTCGTCCAGGCCCCTCAAAAATTCGTCCATCATTCTCTGGAATGTAATGGGAGCGTCCTTGAGTCCGAATGGCATTCTAGTAAATTCGTAGTGCCCCCTTTCAAAGGTAAAAGCCGTTTTGGGTTGATCCCGGGGGTGCATCTTGATCTGATGATATCCGGCTTTAAGATCCAACGTGCTAAATACCACCGCTCCGCTCAGTCTGTCTAAGATATCCTCAAAACGCGGAATCGGATAACGTTCGTCCACAGTGTTATCGTCTAGGAGCCGATTATCTATCACCACCCTGTACCGTTCGGTATCATCCCCTGGGACCGCCTTCTTTTTCACCGCCCATAAGGAGCTGTTATACGGCGAAGTGCTGTTAACGATGATCCCCTGTGCCAGCAGACTGTCCAACTCCTCCCGAATGTGCTTGAGGAGCGCCTGAGGATACCGTCGTTCCTTAACATAAATGATCCGTTTTTGTTTCAGGGGGATCTCGTGGACAGTCCTTCCCGTCACGCCTAAGATCTCAACTTCTCGAAAAAAAATGTCGCCAAATTCCGCCCTGATTAGGTCCCTCCAGTCGTCCACTTTATTAACTGCGCCTATCCGCGCCTTGTTTCCACTTACGATTTCCCGACATGTGTAAGTCTGTTGTCCGAGCCTAATGCTCCAGATCCCCTGGCTGTTTCTGACTCTTGCCCCTACCCGTCCTAGCAGGTCACACCCCACTATCACCTGGTATTCCCGGGTCATGTTACCCACTATATGTACCTTTAAATTACCCCCTTTTTCCACCCAACGACCTAGATCGATCTCTGCTTCTCCCTCTACCTTACACGGTCCCCCCAATGTAATTAGCTGGCAATCGCATTTTCGAATCTGAGTTGCTCTCTCTCTATCGCACAACTTATCCAACGCCTCCTGAGTCATTATGGTGCTAGAACTCCCCGTATCTACTAAGCACTTCACTCCCCCAGACACTTTAATTATAGGCAACCAGCATTGCTTACCTCGGATGTTGTTACATATTGCTGTGCGGTCGCCTCTCTGCGAGCACACTCCTCAGATCCCAGCTCTCTGCCTCCTTCCGGCTGCTGCTCGTCGCGGGTGGCTTTACCTGCTGCCTCCCTCTCCTCCACTGCCGCTGCTCCCTGGTTCTTCGCCATACGTCTCCGAAGTATCCGAAGCCTCGGTGACCTCTACTGAAGGCCCGCTTCTTCGAGATGGGATGCGAGTTCTCTTTATCTTCTGCATATTCACCTCCATCGGTTCATCCCGCGAGGCATTTTGCCTTCTAACCATATACGGGCATTGTCTGGCTATGTGCCCCTCGGTTCCACATTCAAAACATTCAGTACGGGGACACTGGGCTACCAGATGTTCCTGTTTTCCGCAACCGTGGCACTTCCTATCGTCTCTTCGAAACCCATTCCTCGTTCGTTGTTGTCCTGACCTCCTCTCTCCTCCCGCCGTAGGTCTGTCTCTGGTTCCATAATCCTGATCTCTCCTCCTCCAAGTTGTCTGCGTGTTCCGAGGACGTCTGTCGGGTATTGTGCTCCATCCTGGTTCCTCCACTTCCATCCTGGATTCTTCTTCTCTAGCGCTGGAATCTACCATATCCTGGGCACACTCGATCAATGTACGATCCCGCGGTAGGGAGTCTCTCTTCCCAGTTTCTTTGGCCAACTGCACCTTGAGAATCGTTGATAGAAAATTCATTCGGCCTTCTACCTCGGGCGCACTCATTGTCTCTCGCATCTTGAGGTGAACATCTTTCCCGAAACATCTGGAAGATATCCTCTTCTGGGGTCCAGCGTCCTCCGCCGAAGGCTTTCTTCAATCTTTCCTTTACTATCGGCCATGGTGTTTCTTCATCCGCCTGGATCTGGTTTAAGATGTTACGTCTCACGCGACAAACTAAGGCCGCCCTCAAAGCTTCGGCGTCCCCCTGGGGTAGTAGGTCTTCTTCTAACTTAGCCTCGATCCTTGCCATGAGACGATCTCCACCCTTGAGGAAGTGGTTTAGGTCACCTACCTCGCCACCGAAACGCTCCAGATCCGAAATAGCTTTCCTCAGATCTTGGCATGTCGCCGTTTTAATCCTCATCCATGCCATGGCATTAGCATGTGCTTCCGCTAAAGTATTCCTGGGTAACGGAGGGAGTTCCGGCACAGGCGGTGGCTGAACTTCCTGGACTTGCGGGTTTTCCTGTATATTCAAACTGCGGGTCTTATCAAGCCGTCCATTCTTCTTGCTTATCGGAGAAGTACAGAAAAAAAAATAAAACTTCAAAATGTACGGCGGATAAAAAAAACGAGTCACTTACTTCGATAGCCTGCCCGTTCTGAGTTCCCGGGTTTCGGCACCAGTTATGCTTGGTCGAGACAAATGAATTAAAAAAAAGAAAAAGGTTAAGAAGAAATAACACTCACGGTTCCAGAAACAATACTGCTTTATTCATGAAAGTAATCCTCCTTTTATATGTTTGGGATGTTGTTTACATCCCAAGATGGTATTAAGGCTAATACTGCCCGACTCCTATCCTTAACTTATATATATATAAATATTTATATATACTAGTTTATTTATTTAACATAATAAGTTTATAAAATTAAAAGAAAAAAAATATTCGGGCGTTGATGACCTGGCTGTTGTACGCCCTAAAACCAAACAAAACAAAGAAACAAGAAAAAAAGTATAATTACTTGTTGAACCAGTGGTGCTTTCATGTTCAGATTTCTTCTCTTCATTATGTTTCCTCTTTTTAAACAAAAATGTTTTTATTTTACCACGCATTTTTGGCTTCTTGGTTTCTGAAATAAAATTAATGATTACCTTACGTTATGTAGCTATGGTTATGTTATAAGCAAAGTCACAGAATAATAGCATTTTTTATTTCCTTCAAATTCTTTAAAGGAAGACAATTCCCTCTAATTAAAACTATTAAATTCATTTAATTAAATAAGTATATTTGCATTGTACTAAGTGTGAGACTGTTAAAAGAAATCGTGACGATTTCGGTGACATAAACAACTGAAATTTAAGTGAACATGAAGGTGGGAGAATCGAACCTTTGTAATCGACCAAATAAAACAATAAAGTACCCGAAAAACGAAAAAAAAAATCCGTTTTTCCGACACCCCCCGAACGCCGTACGCCGTCCGCGGCTTTTTCCTAAACTACTGTACCATTCTTTTTAAAATTTGGCACAAAAATAACACAGTATCCAATGATGATCCTAATACCTAGGCGTTGATATTATCATTATTATTATGATATTATTACGGCGATTAGTTTTTATAAGTGATTTAATTCAGTAGCTCAGTTATTTTTGAAGGTAGAAAAAAAATTATTAGGTTTTTTTTAACTAAGAAAGCGAGAATAATTATTTAAAAAAATAAATAAATAATCTTATATGGTAAAGCGAACAACCTATAACATATGTGATTCCCTGATTTCATGGTTATTATTATTTATAGTAGAGAAACAATTTAACAATGTTCTTGAGTCAGGACATTTTGTTGAACTGGTGAAGTAGCACCATATATAATGTTTTATAGTTTGTGGAATATTTACTTGTGGAAAATGTAATGTATGACCTACCAAATAATAAATAAAATAAAATATTTTCATTCATGAAACTTTGCAATCGACCAAAAAAAAATACCCCCTTTCGAAATTTGAGGGCTTACGTTTCAAGATACGCAGAACTCGAAAAACGAATTTAAAAAATCCGTTGGGCCGAATTAATAAATAAATACGAAAATTTTGCTCTTAGTGCTATTCCATAGATAATTAAATTCCCTACAAAACGAAATAATTGAAATCGGTTCAGAAGTAGCAGAGATATAGAGCGTTTTGAAGTTAGTAGTGGTGATACACCATTTGAAGCCCTTTTCCTCTGAATTATTTATTGCTTTTTAAGGGCCGTTATTTATTGCGTCTATAAATAGCTTTATAAACTGTTATGTATTTGGATATAGCTATTTGGAAATAATAAACCGTTGTGTAATAATTCGCAGCATTTTTTATTAAGCATGCGACACATGAAGTAACAACACTAATCGGTTTAGCAGCCAATGAATCCCTAAATAAAACGTTTGAAAAACAAAAAATAATAGAAACCACATTCTCTTAAAAACAATTAATACGATTCCTCTTAATTATCTTTCTTAAAAATGATGGAAATGTTAATCATATATCGTAGATAAAGACCAGTGAATTGTTGCATTAGATCATGCATGGGATTTCCAGATGTAGCAGGTATACCGAGTTCTTGTTCTCTGCTTTTTCTGATCTTTAAAAAAAAGCACCTTATAGACTCGATATTCTTGCCAAATGCTCCTCATTCTATTCAATAAAAGCAATATCCCAGCCCATAAACTTGTAAATACTTTCCCACAGATCCGCCTCCTTCAAAAAATCGTTTTGTCATTACTGCTGCCCTATTTTGGATTTGATTCCCTATATCCAGTCGTAAAACCTTATTATTAACCAAATTTAAACATCAATTATTTCTCCATCTTCTAAGCTACCAATTTTCCCAAAGTATATAATATTTAAAGCTATAGAAGAGAACTATTCGTCGTTTCAAAATCCGCTTGTTATATTGTTATACTGAAGTCTTTAAAGACCAGAAAAATATTATTTGCATTGTACATTTTTGGTATTCTTACGGGATTACTCATCCTAGAATAAAATTTATTTTCATTTAATTTCATTATTGCTCTGTTAGAATAAATTTTACTTACTAATATAAATACCGGAATCATTCACTGATCTCTTTTGAAGACCATGTTCTACGGGTTGCGATATCTTAGTACGCATAATTCTTAGGTCTGGAGGATGTTTTCCAATCATACTTGTCCGCTGGGGAGCAATAATCCATTCTAAAAAAAAACAAATGAAACGACACATCATAATATGCTGGAAATCAAATTCTGATGAATTAAATTCTTGATTTAAATTGAATAATATCATATTTCTAACGTGTGTGGTTCACAGAGAAGAAGTTCGAGTTTTTTATATCATTTGCCTAGTTCTGCCATAGATACTTTTAAAAGTTGATTTTGTTTACATTCTATGGTATTATTCAAATAATCATCACCTTTATCAGATTATTTGCTTTACATATCAGAGTAATAATCCGAACTAGTTTGTATTTTTTCGATTAAATGTGAATAAATATTTACTTATATTATGATAGCTTAAAACAAGTCAGTTAGGGTGCTACATCAAAATATTTTATAAATTATATTAGAAAAATTGTAAGCGGCAAACTTCTCTGAGATAAAAAAATCGGTATAAAAATATTAATTAAGAATGGAATTCAGTAAGCAGCTCTAGTGACATTAGGAATTAAGGACGTGTGCAATGAGACAAAAAATTGTGAAATGAGAAAGTAACAGTTGTTAAAAGAAGGAACTATATAAAATATAGTTCTTCAACCGTGAATCGGAAAAGGAAGAAATCTATAAATGAGCTATGGGATAAGAACTGTGGATATATTGACCGTTGTATGTACGGGAAAATGTCTGCAGAAGCGTGTAAAATTCTCAAAGAAATTAAGAGTCCGAAGTGGGAAAAAGCTCAAATTAAAGTCAAACAAGAAAAACAATGGGTAGAATATTTCTCTAAGGTATTAAAAGATGATTGAAAGAAATTCATGATGGAATAAATACAAGGTCATACAGAGAAAGTTGATAGATGAATTAGATTATGTATTAAGGGAAACGAAAATTAGAATACCACCAGGTCCAGGAAACATACTAATAGAATCAATCAAATATGGGCCTTTTGAACTTAAAAAGCAATATGATGGGCTTATTTCTTTTTTGTACAGAAAAAGAAACAGCTTCAAGCTATATATAACTCTAATTCGCAAAAAAAAAAGGAAGCGAAAAATGATGTCTAAACTACATATGGATAACAGTAACGAGAAACCTGACTGTATGGGAGAGTTATAAAGGATAGGCTAATGGAAGGGTGTAATAATATGATTCCCGAGGAACAGGCCGGGTTTAGAAGTAATAGGTCATGTACAGATCATTTATTTCATTCACTTCATTTCTTTCATTTATTTTATTCATCGTTGAGATGGGCAAATACTTCCAAAACAAGTAAGTAATGTGCTCAGTAGTTCTAAATGATCGATTTCAAAATTGATAAAATAAAAAACATGGCCTAAATAAATTAATAATAGACTTCAAAACGGACAAAGGTAAATTAGTGAAAAAATAGTCTGTATTTTAACTAGTTGACCATTTGCAGTACTATCTCAACACTGGGGTAAAGAGGTACATCATCTGTGCTATAAAAGTTTTAGATTCACCTATGATAGTCAAGCTCAAATGTTGGTTAAAAATAGAATTCCCAATCACCATAGGTCTTAAGCAAGTTTGCTGTCTTTCTCCTCTACTCTTGTAATAGAATGAGGATAATCTTAGACATTAAAGGCCTATAAAATTTACAATTTCCTGATGACCTATGTCATTATAGCTAATGCCGAAGAAGATTCATCATTTATGACGAGGAAGTTATTAGAAGCCTATAAGCAGCAGGCCGGGAAATCAGAAAATCAAAAACTAAATACTTGGCAATAAATAAGAAATGAAATTCAGCCCTAAAAGTTGGAGAATGGAATTCGACACAAACTGAACACTTCAGATATCAGTCCAGTCAGTACAGTAAGTTCACCCTACATAAGGTACGTCGTTTTATTTTTTAATATTGTTTAGAACCATTAGGTAGTTCTTGACCCAAGTTTTCGTCATCCCAATCCATTTTCTTTGTCCGCCATCTTGAAAAAACTATCAGAAATTGTTAACTTTTTCAGTTTTTGTCCTCATGCTCATTCCCAGTACATTTTTAGGTGTATTTATAAAAAAGTAGACCACAAAAGTTCCAACTCATTCGCTAAAGAAATATTCTTTGCGAGACCAAGCGTATCCGAGCTACGAGAAGGAGGAAATGGAAGAAATTTGGCAAACTTTTCACTTTCTTCCCACTTCTCACCGAGTAAAACTTGATCTTAGCAATAGGTTTATAGAATAAAAGTTGTACAGAATTTAATTAAATTAAAACTCCTTGTCTTAAAACTGGTTTTTACACACAATAGTAGGAGTACGGGTAATAAAAACAGAAAATGCGTATTGTGTGATTCTGCCATAGAACGCCGTTTGGTGAAAGTTTTACGTGTGTTAGTGATATTGCAAGCATTTTATGATCACTGAAATGTATCTATAATATAAAAATAGCTTATATATGATTTGACCCCACATAACCTAAATTTAGGCGCCATGACCATGAAGTGCAACATTGCTCGAATAGTTTTGAAAATAACTCTCCTCCTCCTCGCTTACCTAAAGCTGATGACATTATTAGCATAAGCTATGGTTTAGTTGGAAGTGAGTAGATGATTGGTACAATGCTCAATAAGTGTGTATGGCTGGACAAAGTTGTTGGATCGAAATTCGAATTTTGGTCTAGTTTGTGTAGATCACATCAAGTACATCCACCAGCATTATTTTACAGTGGTAGTGTTCATCTTCGTACAGGTATCTATACAACCTTATGATGAGTAAAAAACATGCAGAAGGTGGAAGCTGAACGCCTCAGTAGATGTCATATTAGATGAAAACACATTGAATTTAACTCCTCAAGAAATATCTCTGTCCAATCAGCACAATAAAAACCGATTTGTTGCACTCCTGAGAAAAAAACTTGATGCATGAAAAATAATGATCAAGTAAGCTGAGGAGGATGCTTGCGTGTAAATTTTTACCACTGCAACATCGATGGCTTCTTCGTACGACGCTATGATGAAAGTGGGGGAAGACATCCATTTTTTAATCATCATTAGGACTGAAAATACGATAAAAAAACATTGCATTAAAAATCTAGGAAGAGGCAATTAACCTATACATGTACTCTGCCTCATCATGTAAGTCTGACTTCGAAGAGAACCGGCTGCTCATCGACCCATCAGTGGGTGTGACATGTATCATTAAACATTTATGGGTTTAGAAAAAATAAAATTGTGTTCCCCTTTTTCAGAGGAATCCTTTATTATTGGAAGGAAGCGTTGTCTTCATGGATACAGAACCCACCATAGAGACAATCTCTAAATCAGGCGAGCAAATATTAGTCATCCTAAAAGATTGAAAAATCGACCCATTACTCACTGACTTCCAACTCTCAAAGTTGTTGCCACAACGACAAACTTAAATCTTGCAAACCAGTGAGGGCGCAAATAAGATTCAAGAAAAAAAAACGATCATTTTTGGCTGGGCGAAAGGATGCAGAGGCTTAATGACTACACCCACAACAAGAGATGCTATTACTCTGACCTAGTAGGGATAAGACAGCTTTATGCAGGTGCGTTGGAGGCTGCACAGGGGCATGTGGATGAAGGAAATCGGGACTGCACTATTCTACACTTTGCAAGTTCTGCCGTCAGATCGGAGGTGGATGTGGACGGATTCAGTGATGAGGAACATAATCGAAAATAAAACAGTCTTGAAAGTTAAATGAATGATTAATAATCTATTCCATTCTAGATTATGTTCCTCACCATAAATAAAGACTCATAGCTGAATCCGTCCACATCCACCTCCGATCTAATCCTGTCAATCACAAAACTGAGAAACTATGTATCTCCTACACCTATAGCCATATATTAAACTCTATTAAGTAACACAGCTTCCCTTGTCCATCCCACTGTACACATTTTGTTTATTTATTGATTTGTTTTTTATCTATTTTATGTATACATTTATTATCTTATTATTTTATGTATATCTTTGTACATTATCTTTAGTCATTATCTGCTCTGTATAGCTCTCTCATTATTAAACCTTAGTCATTGTAATTTAACTAATTTCATTACACATCTAGTTCCTTTTTTATGTTTTGATATTGAAATCCTCTAGCTCAATAGTTTTTAGAATAGTATATTTAATATTATTGTAAATGTATGTTTTTAGCCCTGATGGGGTTCAAAACATTGGCAGAAAATTAATGGTTGAAACTACTTAATCGTTTCATTCACTGACCGGGACCCGGACTAATTCCTTATAGTAATTCACAACAGTTAACTGATTATATCCACTATGAGTATGATGATTTTTTTTCTCTCCCTTATCAATGTAAATACTTCATATATCAAAGCTTTTTTTTGATCAATTAATATTTGGAATCACCAAACGGCGTTCAGGGCAGAATCACGCAATAAGCATTTTTCCTGTTTTTCTTAAATTTAACCCTACTCCTACTATGTGAGTAAAAAACAGTTTTAAGACAAGGATGTTTAAGGTAATTAAATTAAGAATATAATATAGTATAAGTACATTTTTATAAATATACTCGTACTTAAAAATCGAAAAATGTACAAGATGACAAAAAGTGCCAATCTTTGACAGATTTTTCTAGATGGCGGACGAAATAAAAGGATGGGGATGACGAAAAATTGTGCTAAGCACTACCTAATGGTCTTGAACTATATTAAACAACAAAATAAAATTACGCTCCTTTTGGGGGATGAACCCTCCTTTTCAACGTCTATTGACCGGACTATATTAAGAATATAATAGAATAGAAAAGAAACTTTATTTTGGGACAATGTCCCTTAAGTATAACATTAGTAAACAAAATAAAAAAATATATTGGCCAAAAACAATATATAACTACATTTAAATGACAAAAGAAAGAAGAACAAAATAAAATAAAAGGTCATAGTGACATCTCAATGTACATATTATAGAAATGAATAAATAAGAATTAACGTAAAATATATCTCTACATCTCAGTAACGTAGATACACAAATCACCTCACATAAATTGGCATAATAACAATTAGCTTACATCGGACTGGAGAGAATGGAAGTATTGAAAAAGGAGGGATTTAAACGATGATAGGGAAGGAGCATGTCGGATGTTTGACGGGAGAGTATTCCATAAGGCAGTGGAACGGGCTAAAAAGGAGCAATCATATTTTTTGGTTTTGTGGAAAGGAGTTTGGAGGTCGGACAGACGGGATCTTGTTTCTTGGTGACGGGTTGAGGATTTAAAAACCAGAAGGCTGTAGACATAAATTGGATGGTGGGATTTAATGACAAATCATTAACTTCTAAATCCACCATAAAGGATAAAGGAATGATCCGAGGAAATATTGTCTTCGAAAGGTTGGGGATAACCACTTTAACTCGTCGTAGAGGTGGGATACATGCGACCGTCTCGAGGTACCGAACACAAATCTTAAAAAAACAATTCATAATCCTTCTCATTCTGTCCTCGAGTACCTTCAAGAGGCCGCCATATGCCAAACAACTATAGTCAAAGTGGGGGAAAATGAGTGATGAAACTAGGAGCTTACAGGTGGATTGTGGGAGAAAGTGGCGGGATCGGTGGAATAATTTTAAGGTACTTATCGATCGACGGGAAATTTGAGGATCCTAAACGCTTCATAGTCATCTGCTTGCCTGTTACGTCTAAAGCGCCTACGAGCAGGATCACGCTTTCTTTGTAGTTCTCTTATTTCTTGACACATCCAGGGAGCAGGTCGGCGGCGGAAGGTACAGGTTTTGAGGGGAGCATGTCTGTCAAGGGTTTCAAGATCAGGTAGGATGTCTTCACGGGAGAAGGAATTAATGTTAGGGAAAGTTGTGATTTTTGGAAGGATTTCTGGAGCAGAAATATTGTATGATATCTGAATTAAGTCATGGGAGGATAGGAATGGTACTAGCAGTTAAGAAAAGGAGAGAAGGTTCTGTGCTGAATCTATGACGTGAACATCTAACCAAGTGTCGGAACATCGTGTATGATGTGTCAGGGAAAAAGGAACAATTGTTGAGGGAAAAGAAAAGATTTTCTAGGTACTGTTTATCATTGCAATCGGAAAGGATAAGACCAACGCCTCCGACTGTACACCCAATTCTGTCATGACGTGTGAAGGAATATTCCGGTAGGGAGACAGCAGAGGAGGGATTTAGAGCAGAAACAAACAACAGCAGCAAAAAAAAAGATCGATGAGAAGATCAGTCATACAAACCCTCAATTTCGTTCTACGATATAGTGATGTTCAAGTCCACACAACAAATATTTATCTTCCATTTGTTCGTAGAAAGCAACTCAAATTCAAGCATTGGTCACAGACAACTCTCAATCTACGACTCGTGATATCGCAGAAACGCTCAAACATATCTCATGCAAATGCCTCACATCATTTAGGGGATATGTTTCTCGAAGTATTATATGTGTTCCTCACAATTTGACGGAAAATAATTAAATGAACCTCATTTTCATTTAAGATTTCCTCCTGAAACGCAATGCCAATGATCCATTTTTTTAGAGGTTTATAACTGTGGATGCAGTGTGGGTACTGTATAATAATATACAATGAGGAAAAGGTCCTGGAGAAAATGAAGCAAAAGAAAATTACGACTCCAAAAGCAAGATTAAAAAAAAAAAATAATAATAAAAAGTGATGCTGTTTAATTGATGGGATTGGAAAGGTGACCTTTATATTGCGTTCTTCCCGCCCTACCAGACCATTAATTCAGCAGTGTACTGTGCCCATTTGGAATAATTAAAGGTAGCAGTTGAGGAAAAGCGTCCAGCATTGGCTAACTCGAAAGGAATAGTTTTTCATCACGACAACGCTCGTTCTAACATGGCTTTGCAGACCTGGCAGTAATGAAGTTATGAAGTTTGACCGGGTTGTTGAAGTTATGTAAATGAAAATACGTTTAAAAAAATTTGAAAAGCTTATCGTCTTTATATCCTAATACTATACAAAGATAGACCTTGTGACAGCTAAATAAATCTCTTTATTGATTGATTAATTGATGTAAACTATAGATGGTCTCAAGCGTTTGACCAGCACTCTTTGTTTTGAGCCACCTCTATTTCCTGGAAATTGGAATCACAAGTGTAACTCCAGTCTAGGGTAGAGTAGTTCAATATAGGATCACAGTTTTGTATAATCTCAATTTGGTTTTTGTTATATCATATTTTGCTATAGAAATATGGAGTAATTTTGTTGAAAACTGTGGCATTTGTTATGTGCGTGTTTTGTAAAAGTTAAGGATTTGTTCATTTCTGGTTCTAAATAGTTTATTGACTGGGTCCAGGGCATTGTGTTTTCATTCATGTATGTTTTGTTTTTTGTAATTGATGGCCTTCTTTTCGTGAAAACTACTGCCTGGGTTTTATGGGCATTGATTTTAAATTTCCATTTTGAAGAATAACTGATGATTTTTTTTGAGAAGTGCTTGAAGTCAATTTATAATTGTATTGATCTTAAATGAATAGCCGCTTCATCGGCATATAGGGATCGCTCTACGAAGGGAGGTCTGAGATGTATAGGTTAAATAGGATCGGAGAAAAGCAAGAGCCCTGAGGAAAAACAGCTGTAAAGTTTTGGATTGAAGGTATTGTTAATGGTGATGAAGAAGAATCTATTGTGGAGATAGAATTCAAAGAGGTGAATAATGTATGGTGGGAAGTTGTGGATTATTAATTTGTGGATGAGACCCTTGCACCATACCTGTCAATGGCTTTTTCTGTATCAAGAAGTACCATACCTGTGTTTTTCATGTCGTTTTATCTTTTTGTGATGCAGTCTAAGCAGTTGTGCTGCAGTTGAATGTTTGGCTCTGAATCCGCAATGTTCGTTTTGGAAGATGTTATGTTGGTTGACGTGTTTTAGTAATCTGGTTAGTAAGAGTATCTCAAATATAATAGCTATTATATTTAGGGGGCTGATTAGTCTGTAATTGCTAGTTTTTGTTTATCTTTGATAATTTTCGGAATTGTGGTAATTTTGGGGGTTTTCCAGGATGATGGGTATTATCTTAAGCGGAGAATACAGTAGTAAAGTTTGGTAAGGAAAATTAAGGCTTTTCTACATACATTTTTGCCTATGGCGGGTACGGAATCTGGAGCCAGGGGTAGGTTTGTAGTAAATTAAATATTTTGCTTGGTTCCTTGGGTGAAATGAATAGGAAGGAAGTTGGGACTGGTCATTTGAGGAATCATTTAACATAATTGATAACTTTACGTCCGTGGTGTCTACTGTTTTTTTAAATACTAGCTATTATCTTACTAGAATATCAATTCTCGCCAATGGATTACTGTATGACCGCAATCTCCATTCTGTCGCCTACAAACCTCAGGTAATTTAATACCAGTTCTTGGCCAGGTTCATTATTCTGGACAAATACAAATAATAAGGTATTTTTAGAGCAATTACAGTGTTGGAAATGATTGCTCTGAACGAAATGAACAGTTTACTAATAAAATTTGGACACTCGGTAAGAACGAAGAACTGATCTTGTAAAAACTAAGAAAAAATAAAGAAACTACATACCTTGGGAATCTACAAAGTTGTCCTCGGGGCATTTTGGTCCGGGCAATTCACCGACAGGGTGCAAAAAAGATTTTTCACCCATCCTGATTCGCGGACTCGCCCCTAATCCTAAAAAATTCTTAACATTGTTTTCCTTTATTCGGTCAGTGTTATCTAAAAAAAGTTACGCAAATGATAATACCTTAAAAATAATTTAAAAAACTTATAGTCTTTATATGCTCATACTATACACAGATAGACCTAGTGATTGTTAAGTAAATACCACTTAAATATTGTACAAAAATGAAGCTATCCTTCTTGTGGTGGTGAGGAAAGGGTCCAATAACTAGAATTAAAGTTCTAACAAAATAAATCTTTTGTTCTGTGTTTAGTAGCCTTATCAATTATCTAGTGGCCACATCCCTCTATGGACGAAAATATTTACGTGAAACCTTTATCTCCAAACTCTTGAAGCGTTTTCATCCTTCAAAGTAAGAGACCGCGCTTCAGAAACGTCGGGAGAAAAATTATTTTGTGGATTCTAACCTTTAAGTTTATTGAACGGAGTAGAGCTATGGGGCTCTATTCAACCATGGAATTCTTCTCGTATCCAATCCCTATAATCTAAAATCCTTCGTAAAATCCTCAAAGCTCTTTACTTTGTGACGAATAAACTCGTCCATAAAGACCTTAAGGTCCCGTATGTTGCTGATTTGGCCCGATCTAGATATAATTCATTTCATGACAAACTCTATTCCCACTCTAATCCTCTAGTTTCAATCCGTTCTTCCCCATCAATTACTGATAATCCTCCGAGGCGTCTGAAAAAGAGATGGCTACGAGACCCTCTAGTTTAGAATATTTTTCGAGTGCTTCCATTGGAAAGCTTCTCTTCATGAATTCCTTGTCTTTTTATATTTTACTGAACTTTAATGGTTGTATTCTATTAAACAGTTGTGAATTAAAATAAATAGATTTAAAAAAAAATATATTAAAAGAAGCCGCGAATCAGTTTCGCTACTGAATAAAGACACACGTTTCACGGCTTTAACCGCCACCATATTACTTCCTCAATTTCGTTTTTTCTAAAGATCCTAAATACTTAAATTTATCCGCAGCTCTTAAAAGTTTTGAATCAAAGATTTTTATTTTTAAAAGTGGCCACAAGCCTCAGAATTTATAAATAATGTGATATTATACCAATTACATGTTACTAAAAGTGTTATGTAAAAAACGAGGTAAATGGTAATAGTATCCTAAGTTAATTTTGAAAGAGTAGGAAAAATGTTAAGAGTAGAAAAAAAAAAAATCCTAACAAAAAGTACACTAAAAAAGGTATAAAGTGATAACAAATTATTTATCAACATAATGAAATAAGGGTAGGTAATTAACATAAAAAATTACAAACTATTGGTGTTTAATATCAGTTGTTAGCCAGGCTCATTATTTTAGAGAATATACACATAATAAGGTACTTTTAGAGCAATTAAAGTTTTGGAAATGATTGCTCTGAACGAAATGAACAGTTTACTAATAAAATTTGGATACTCGATAAGAACTAAGATCTGATTCTGTAAAAACAAAGAAAAAAACAAAACAAAAACACAACATACCTTGGGAATCTACGAAGTTGTCCTCGGGGCTTTTGGGTCCGGAAAATTCACTGACAGGGTGCAAAAAATCCCCTAACCCCAAAAAATGCTGGGCATTGTTTTCCGTTATTCGGTCAGTGTTAACTAAAAAAAGTTAAATAAATGATAATACCTTATAAATAATTTTAAAAACTTGCAGTCTTTATATGCTAATACCATACAGAGATAGACCTTGTGATAGTTGAATAAATACTACTTAAATATTGTATAACAGTGTAGCTACCATTCTTGTGATGGTGAAGAAAGGGTCCAATAATTATAAATTATATAGTCGAACAAATAATGTGTGCTCCACCAACAGGAGCAGATTAAACTTTAATCCTACTAAAATAAGTACTTTATAAGGAAATAGAAGAGTAGAAGTGAATAAAGGTAGAAATAATAATTGTGTCTTCCTATAATAACTTCTACAGTCGACTATACACCCTCAATGTAGAAGTGAATAGCTTATCAACACTCACCATCAGGGCATAATAATATCCTTTTTGTGGCGTTACTTGAATTATTAATGCGGAATTTTCTCTCATTATTAGGATACAGTTTAGATGTAGAATACCTACGTCCTAAAAAATAATCCCGTAATTTCAATCTTCTTGTTTCCTGCGTTTGATTGGTACCTAAAATCAAATATTATGTGTATATAAACGAAAACAATTTAACAGTTTTAAAATGAACTGTAAGCGTTATATATTTAAACTTGTTGTAAATATAAACACTCTATATAGGAATTGCGATTAAAAAACGTTAAAATGTGTATAATTTTCAGTTGAATATTCTCTTTTCTTGTGGTATATAAACTCAAAAAAATATGCATAACTCATTGTTAGCAGCTTCTTGTCGTATTTTTCAGTTGCTATTTACTTCTAAGGTAATAATTTTTTGGGGGGGAAAGAAGGAGAGAGAAGGCATTGTAATATAACGATAATTTAAAGTTTTTAAAACTCTAATTGATAAAATGTCTAAAATAAAAAATGTTTTCTTTAATTTAGTTCTTGGACTAGTCTGTCTTCACTACCCTGGTTTCAATTTTACCCTAAGGGTTTTAGAATCCAAAGATTTTAGATTCAAGATTGCTATGGGGCACGTATTAGTAAATGTATCTTATTGATATTTTGAAAATATGGATTTCTTTATTAAAATTATTACGGATGAATAACTATTTCTGAACAAAGTTTTGATCTCCAGTGGAACAATGGGCATCTCTTTGTCCCTCTTATATGGACTTCATAATTCAAGTGGATAGATTTTTTTTTATTATATTTTATTGAAATTTACAACTGTATACTATAATACATCAAGTAAATATGCTGATAAAAGATATGAACATGAAAAACGTATAGAGAAACTGCCCATTGGCAGCATGTAGTAATCAATCTAAACAAGAAGGTCTCGAGGCCATCTTCTCTTCAGACGCCTCGGTGGATTATCAGGAATTGTAAAGGAAGAAAGGATTGAAACTAGTGGATTAGAGTGGAAATGGAGTTTGAAATGGAAGGAAAGATACCTGATACGGGCCAAATCAGCTACATACGGGACATTGAGGTCTTTATGAATGATTTTATCCTGACATAGTAAGGAGCGTTGAGGATTTTACGAAAGATTTTGGATTGTAAGGATTTGATACGGGAAGAATTGGATGGTTTAGTAGAGCCACATAGCTCAACTCCGTAGGTCAAGATAGGCCTTATGATTGTCATGTAAATGAGTCTTTTGTAGTGAAAGGTTAGAGCGTCTGTCTTGTAAGTGTTGAAAACGTCGAGCAGTTTCTTGTCTTTTCAGTCTTGTATTCGGATTCCATGTAAGGTGTTGGTCAAGCAAGAAGTGGATAGATAAAGGGGCCTCTCATGTTCTTTTTTTGAGCATCTATTAGAAGTCAGTAATCAGTTCATTAAACATTTCTCAAAATATGAATTCGAATAAATAACTTGATTTAACTTTACCTATCGCGCCTTGCCAATTATTTAGTCGTGTCAACGATGCTTTTTTCGTCGAAAGTCCTCAGAAACAGCTCCGATTTTAATCATTTTTGTTTTTAAATTTTTGTTTTTTTATATTAATCAAAATCAGAAACCTTTCAAGGGCGGGTAAATAATTATTTATATTGTTTAAACAATATGTACGTTATTTTATTCATATAAAGAACTCAGTTTCTACGTGATTTTCTTTGAAAACAAATTTTCGTGTATTAATTTTGGTGTTAATAATAGTTGTTGAAAGTACAATTGTTCATGTATTTCTTTTGATAAAACAATTTTTTTTTATTTATCATTTTTTTTTATTGAGTAGTATTAAAATCTTTCTCAATTAGTACATCAATAATAGTGGCGAAAGATAACATTCATACAATATTTACACAACAATAAAATATATATAAAATAATGAAGCAATAAAATGTTTAGGAAGTCGATGAAACAATAGAGCAAACTCTCATGAAACTCGCATGAAATGATTGATGTTGCGGTAAAGATGGATATAAATATCATGTTCAAGGGATACCTAATATGGATACTAAAGTACGATTACAACTTGGAATAAAAGTTGCTTACACGTGAAATTGACAAATAATAAAAGTATTACTGCAATATTAGCAATTTCAAGCCTAAAACAAATGATCCTGAAATCAAACTTTACTTGCTTCAAGTGAGGAACAATCCATGTTTTTTTTTTAAGAATCATTAATATTAACGGAAAGCAAGGTTCCTATACAAAAGCTTACAGCGAGAAAATCTCTACGAAAAAGTATATCCTGTGTTCCTCATAAAATAGGAAACAAAGGCCACAGATATCGTTTTTTTTTTTACTGAACTAAGTATGGACACATTATGTACCCAAAAAGTGGAAAAATTGAGGTTATACCGATATTTTAAAAAAATGGCAAAATTCAGGCCTATAGCTCAAAGAAGATGCTTTTGCAAGTTATTAGAGAGAAGTACTATACACCGAATACAGAAATTTGTCGAAAAAAAAAATATTAATATTGCCATTAAAAGATGGATTAACTGAAATTTTTTCAGCCAGAAAAATATCAAATTCTTTTGTATTTTCACCGGCTGAGTTAAAAAATCACCATAGAAATGCTCCATGATCTTTTGATTTTGATATACAGTCACATGTCATTTTTATGGTTAAAGTTTTTACTTTTTGGGAAATTTAGTTTTTGATAGTTGGTAGACTGATCAACAAAATCTTGTACAGCTGCCATATGTTGGTAACCATAATCCTACGAAATTGTGTGAACTTGGTGAATAATTTTTGTTATATTTGTGACGAAATAACATTTAAAATCCTTGTACTCTTCGTCTTTTCCAAAGCGTTCGACGTGGTGAATCATGATATTTTGTTCTCAAAACTCGAAAAGCTATCCCTTTCAAACAGTGTCTTAAAATGGTTCCAATCCAACCTATCTAATCGTACCATAACAGTTGTTATCCCTGATAAACCTAGTCCCTCTTCCCTCTTACTAATCCGCGGTGTTCCACAAGGATCGTCGCTCTCACCATCCCTGTTTTCTTTATATATAAATGATTTACCTGACTCTATTCATTATTCACAATATCATTTTATGCCGATGATCTTCAGATTTACCTTTCCTTTTATCCCACCGAGATGTTGGAGGCGATCCGTCAGATTTATGAAGAAATAGATATTATTAACGCGTTTGCATTAAAGAATGATTCAAGATTGAACGTTGATAAAACTGAAGCCATAACCATAAATTCCAAACATCTCGTTAATTCCCTTCCTTATTATCCCTTACTATATCTTAACGGACTGTCTACCCATTTCCATAATACCATTAGAAATGCTGGTGTCATCTTCGACCAACAATTTTTCATGGACTAACTATGTTTCCCATATCACTCGCATTTCAATCGCTACTCTTAAACTATTTTCTAGATTACGTGATACACTGCCTTTCAAAGTTCGCCGGCTCCTTGTTTCTTCTCCTACTTTGACTCTGGCTGACTAGTGTTCGATGGATTGTCTGGTGGACTTGAAATGAGTTTGGAAAGACTTTTGAAATGTTTAATTAGATTCATATTCGGAGTCTCCAGACGCACCATCGTCTCTGACAGGTATGCCGAGTTGAAGTGGCTCAATCGAGTTTTTCCTGGGAGTATTCCTATTCCGCACTTTTAATACCCAAAGTCCATCCTACATTTTTGACCTACTCATCCCTTGTTCATCGGTACATTCGTTTGACACAAGATCCCAGCCCACTAACCTCTACTTTGCTTCTCATCGAACATCATCCTTTAAAAAATCCTGTAGTTTGCGTGCCACCTCAGTTTGGGATTCCATGCCTACCTCTATACGCAAAGCATCTTCTTTAACCTCATATAAAAACAAATTATTTCATCATCTCCTCAGTAAAAATCTTCCGAATAATTTTATACAAAATTAAGAATAATAGTAATATTTCACTCTAATACGAGGAACACTACAAATATGTTAACAACAACTTTTCTTCTTTCAATGATTTTATGATATGAGTGTGAAGTACAATTATAGTATCTCTGCATGCACATGTGTCTAGTATTATAAAGTCATATATGAATGTACTATTGTCGTTGTATTTACTACTTCATAAATAATGCAAAGAGTAGTTGTATGTAGTTCAAGTTTACTCCATTTATAAATAATATAAGTATAATCTCATGTTTGTTCTTGTAATGTTTTTATTTTTATGCCAGAAGCAAGACTCAGTTATTGTACTTAATTGTTATTCTTAGGGGATAGAAGGTTCTAGAGTAAAATTTACATTTCTTTCTTTCATTCTTCCTAATATTAAAAATAGTTGTGTTATCTGCTGTCCTTCTGTGGGACTTGATTTTCACCCTGAGTGACTTGATGATAAGTTCTGTAGTAACGTTCGCACTCGGTTATTACTTACTCACGACTCCAGCATTTCTGCACACGACCGTTGAATTCTCGGTATTGCGCATACGCCGTCAGTGTTTATCAGAACCTCTACTTCGTAGATTAAAACAAACAAGCATAAAATCAATTTATATAATTAACTATTTTTCATAGCATCACCAAGATACTGTTTTTTATTTATGTAAGAGAGTATGGATAGGAAATCAATCAACTTATATAGAAGCAGACTGTCCTGAAAGAAATCTTAGCCGTAATGAAAAAAGTTGTTCCCGTTCCTCTCATTGATTCAAAAGATAATTTTCTTCACCCACTCCATATATATAAAACTCGATTTAAAGAAAACTTTTATTGAAGGTATGGACCAAGAAGGAGAAGTCTTTGGATATTTAAAAGACTATTTTTCTATCTTAAGTCATGCAAAAGTTAAAGAAAGTGTTTTAGTTGGGCCACAAATTCGACGACTAGTAAGAGATCCTGCGTTTGACCGTGCTTTGGTGGGAAAAAAAAGGAAGCTATTCATGGCTTTTTGTGGAACAATAGAGATGATAAATATGCTTAGTTGTGACAATACTTGGATGGAACATGTCACTTAAAACCAACTTTCTCCTCTCTCATATAGACTTTCCCCCCTAGTTGTGGAGCTGTTAGCTACTGAAACAAAGATATCAGAGCATTTTGAATGAAGAATGCTAGCAAATCGGCGTTGGTCTGTGAATAGGGTTGCTCCAGCACTCACAAGAGACAGGAAAACAGTAATGAAACAACCTTTTAATACTCTTTAGATCCAACTTACCAGATATTTTTTTTAATTTTACCGTAATTTGAATATACCAAATGGACTTTCAATTAGTAATATGAGACTCATGGGAAAAACTTCCACTGCAATCGGAGTGGTGGAATCTGCACTTAGCTGTCTCAATGATTCGGAGTGTGAAATGGGTGCAGCGTATTTAGAATTATGCTCAAGGTTACAGAAAATAAGAGATAAAACTCCATCATCAAGGTCGGAGTAGTATCGGGCTGCCAGATTCCTTATGGCGTGAGCCGAGGAGAGGCAAAATTAAAAACAAGAATGTATCATATCAACATGCAGTTAGTTAGTTATCCATAAAAACTACTTATTCTATATCAGAAAAAATAACAGAAAATAATGTATTCTATTTTTGGTTCTCAATAAGAATAATTGGAAAGTTTAAATTACTTACCATTCATTGGTTGAGATCTTTCAGGCGTAGTTTTTATTTTATCCCTTGAAGCCAGCGTGGTACGTTGGTATTTCATAGAGTTTTGTAGCTTACGTTTTTTAAATAAAAAACGGTGAATGAAGTTTTTCTTACTATATCCTGAATATATTAAATAATATGAATTATGACTTTGTATTTATTATAAAAATATTACCTATAATACAAGACATAATTTTTATTTATGATAATCAACTTTATTATAGAATAGTTGCTCATTTTGTATTAAACTGATTCTTGCCTATCTATCTATCTATCTATCTATCTATCTATCTATATATATATATTTATCTATCTATCTATATATATATATATATATATATATATATATATATATATATATATATATCTCTCTCTCTCTCTCTATATATATATATATATAAGTTAAGGACTGATAAGGTAGACTATCAGCCTTAATTCCAAACCACCTCTTGTAAACAATAGAAATGTATATATAGAGGATTAGAAGACCAAATAAAGTTAGTGTTTGAATAGCCATCAAGCGTGTTGTTTATGCCCCTTTCTTTATTTTTTTTAATTCATATTTCGGACAACGCATAAGTGGTGCCGAAACCCGGGAACTTTAGATAAGTTCGAAACATAATTTTTTTCGTACTTGCCTGTTACTCAGCGTACGTGAGTTCATTTATTTTTTTTTATTTTATTTTTTAATTTCTTGCCAGTGAAAAACCGATATCATGGCAGAAAACGTAGTTTTGAGGCCAGCCGTTCTGAATGTCCCACCGGCTGTGCCCCAGCAGGCGGCAGCAGCGGCAGTTGAGTTGCCGCCACTACCGGAAGTTTCACTGGCGCAGGCGCATAGGACGACGCTGGAGTGGGTGAAGATCCAAACAGCGACAGCTCAGGAATTGAGGAAGGCTACATCCGACCTTGACAGATTTACTGGAGAGATTGGTGAGCTCAACCACTTTTTAAAAGGGGGCGATCGCTTGATGGTGAGGATTCAGTCTAAGTTGTCCGAAAGACTATTAGACGGGGAAGATGCTGAGGCGTTAAAGGCTGCAGTGGTTTGCAGGGTGAGGAGGAGCATCCTGAACCATATCCAAGCCGACGAGGAGACACCCTGGAGCGTCGTGAAAGAGCGACTAAAGAAGGCCTATGGAGGGGGAAGATGGGCCCCTGAAGAAGATGTGTTTCACCTAATAAGGGAAACTAAGAAGCCGCGGCAGTCTAATGGCCAGTATGCGGGAGAACTTCTCACGAAATTTAATCGGATCACAGAGAAAATGCGAGAGACCGCTAGTGTTGAGGAGGTCCACTTTAGGATGGATTTCTTAGCGATAATTCTGAAGGTGCAGCTGGCGAAGGAAGCCGGTAAAAGAGAAGGGTTCCAGAGGGAGCGCTCGTTCATCGAATGCGCTCAAGAAATGATGGACGCCAGTGCCCGCGAGGAAGAATCTCGGATGGAGACGGAGGAACACGGTTGGACACGGGTCTCGCACCATCAGCCCAGGACCACTCCCGTTTGGAAAAGAAGAGAATTTCGGGAGAATAGGAGAGAGAGGCCTCCGCAAGGTGATCGACGGCCAGCAAAACCGAGAAGCAGCGGGAGGCGGGAGGACCGCAAGTGCCATGGTTGTGGCAAGCTCGGGCATCTGGTGGCCCAATGTCCACGCACTAAGTGCTTTGAGTGCGGAGTGGAGGGACATATGGCAAGACATTGCCCTTACATGTACCGGCGGCGCGATGCGAACCAACCGGAACCCATGGAAGTAAATGCCCAAAGAGTCCGACCGGGACGGTTCCAGAGGAGGCATATAGCAACGGCAGCGCAGTCATCCCGTGAGGAAATCTGAGGCGGGTATCAGCAGAGTGGCAACCGCACGTTGGTGAGCTACCATGCGAGGGGAGAGAGCGGCGGTCTGCCTATCATCAGCGTGGAGGGAGTCGCATGCCTGGTGGACACCGGGAGCTCGTGCACCATCGCATGCAGAGAGGCGCTAGAGAAGTGGAAAGGTGGAGAGAGGGCACTCCAGGTTAAGGTATGCCAATGTAATTTAATCACCCTGGGAGGGCCCTGTCGTGTGGAGGGGGAAATCGAGCTGGGCTTAAGTACATGGGGGGAAAGGAGCGGAGAGTTTCATGTCCATGTAGTAAGTAAGATGCCAAGGGAGTATCAGGCGATAATAGGTAATGACCTATTAGGGAAAATCGGCGCGCGTATTAGGAACCTAGGGGGCCGATGGGCTATCAGAATTGGAGGTAGAAAGTATACCTGTACTCACGTAGCTGCGGGCGGCGAGGCGCGTATTGGGGCGCTGAATCAGGTCGATAATTGGAAAACGTCTATCCTGGAAGAATTCAGTGATATATTTTTTAAGGAAGGGGATATCCTTGGGGTTACGGGTCGGACTGTGCACGAAATTCCGCTTAAGCAGGATCGGGTCGTTTATGTCAAGGAAAGACGGTATCCTCAGGCGCTTCGTAGGCATATTCGGGAAGAGCTAGACGATTTACGGCGGCAGGGTATAATCGTGGACAGCACGTCCCCGTATAATAGTCCGTTATGGGCCGTCAAGAAGAAGTGTGCCCCCGGCGAGACAACGGAAAAATATCGGGTCGTCATCGATTACCGTAAGTTAAATGAGAATACGGTTGACGAAAAATATCCTCTTCCGCGCTTCGACGATATTTTGGACCGGTTGGGGGGTGCAAAAATTTTTAGCACTTTGGATCTGAAGGCGGGGTATCATCAGATCGGGATGCATCCTCGGGACCGACACAAGACCGCGTTTACCTTCGAGAGGGGCCATTATGAGTTCACCCGCATGCCGTTTGGCCTAAAGAATGCCCCTATCACTTTCCAGCGGTTGATGGACGAATTTCTTCGGGGTCTGGACGAGTCCGTGTGCCAGGTCTACATGGATGACCTCTTGGTCTTCAGTCGGTCGGAACGGGACCACGTTCAGCATCTCCGGGATGTCTTTAGTCGAATGCGGGAGTTTGGTCTCCGTCTTTCTCCTGAGAAGTCGATCTTGGGTCAGCAGGAAATTAGTTTTTTGGGCCATACGATCTCCGCGGAGGGCGTGAAGCCGGATGCTCAGAAGGTGGCGGCCTTACAGCGTATGGCCATCCCGACCGAGGTGAAGGGGATCAGGCGGTTGATGGGCGCTTTGAATTATTATCGCCGTTTTGTTCCAGCTATGGCGACGTATCTTGTGCCCCTTAATAATTTACTGCGAAAAGGGTGTAAAGTCGTGATGACCCCCGATATTGCGGACCAGGTGCGCCGGTGCATCGAACACTTACAGCGTGATCCGGTGCTCGCGTTTCCGGACTTCGAACGGCCGTTCACTATTACGACTGACGCCAGTGAATACGCTCTTGGGGCAGTGCTATCTCAGGACAGTGACCGGGGGGAACGACCTGTTGCATACGCCAGTCGGCGTCTTACGGATGCGGAGTCTCGCTATAGCGCCTTGGAGCGGGAACTCCTCGGAATTGTATGGGCTGTTGACCATTTCCGGCCGTACGTCTTCGGGAGGCGGTTCCGAGTCCATACAGACCATCGTCCCCTCCAATGGGTAGGGAGGCTGAAAGAATCTTCCGCACGGGTCACACGATGGAAAGAGCTCCTGGGGCAGTACAATATGGAGATTGTATACAAACCGGGCAGGGAGAACGTTGTCGCGGATTGGCTGTCGCGTGCGCTCATGGTAAACGCCGTAGAGGAGGAACGGGGCGAGTCTTCTCGCGATGTTCGGCAGTTTCTTAGGGAGTGGACTCCTGGGGAGGAACCCCAGTCTAGCACGGCTGGAGTTTCGGGTGAGGCCGCGTCGTCGGAGGACGAGCGTTCTTCTGAGGGGCGTCCTGTGGACATGGAGGAAATAGACGACATCGTGAACGACAAGCGGCACCAGATTATCTGGAAGACGAGGACGTCGGGGCTCCTTAAGATTGATTTTCAACGCTTCGGCGGGTGTTCGGTCGTCACTGTCTGGTCTCAGCCATCCGTCGGGGATGACCAGATTTGTAGGGCGCTGGCGGACGCGTCTAAGCCGGGCAGGACCCACCACCTATTTGTCGGCAACGCCGTAGTATGGGGTCGGATCCACCGGTTTGTGGCGGGCGGAGCGTATCGGGGTTGACCGGTCGTTTGTCCGTTGTTCCATGCTCGTCGAGACCATCCGTGATGAGGAACGGCAGAGGGAGGTGACGCTCGCTTATCATCAGGGGAAGACGAACCACCGGGGCCTTACCGCGACGTTGCGTGCGTTGCGGCGGCGTTACTATTGGCGGGGGATGAAGCGCACCATTCAGGAGACCATTGGGAATTGCGATGTGTGCCTGCGAGCCAAGTATGATCGTCATCCACCTCGGGCCGTCCAGGAGGAAACCCCTACCGCTGATGCGCCTCTGGTTGATCTGCAAATCGATTCCTTTACGTGGAAAAACTATAAGTGGGTCACGGTTTTGGATTTGTTCAGCAAGGTAGCGATGGCGTATCCCGTTCAGGAGCGTACGGCGGAGGCTGTGTTACGGGCCCTGTGGATTTGGTTTCAGTTTTATGGCGTCCCCGAGAAGGTTTCTTCGGATAGTGGTCGCGAATTTGACAACGCCAAAGTCCGGGAGGAGATGAAGGTTTTGGGTGTCACATGGCATCTTAACACACCGGGTCATCCCAAAAGTCGCGGAGGTATCGAGCGCCTTCACAGCACGTTGAGTGACCACCTGCGGGTGTTTCAATTAGAGAAGGGGTTGGAGCCGGACGTGGCTATGGAGCGTGCCATCGTCGCGTATAACCATTCCGTCCACTCGGTCACGGAATTTACCCCTTACGAAATCCTTTTCGGGTTGCAGGGTCGCCGGCGTGATTGCCGCGGTGCGGCGGATGGTGAAGGGCGAATTGTGAGCAATAGCCTCGCGCTTAAGAAGCTGTGGGTCACGGTTCGCGATCGGATTGAGCGGGAAAAGCGTCGCCGGGTGGAGCGGCATAATCTTGGGGTGCGGGATCTAATGGGACCTGTCAAAATCGGTACGGTGGTCTACCGGCGTGTGGGGACCAACAGAGGGAAGGAACTCCGGCGTTATGAGGGCCCTTTCCGAGTGGTTGTGATTCGTGAACACAATTTGGTCACGGTCGAGAGCGTGCGCGAACCCAGGAAACGGCGTACGGTTCATCTAGAACAATTGAAACTTCCCCCGATGGAGGCATCCTAGGACGCTGGAGTGTCCTCAGCTTTTTGTATTTTTTGTTTTTTTGTTATTGTGAAGTTGTCAGTTTTTTTTTATGCGGTGTTCAGGTTGCAGGAAGTGTTGTTCTTTTTTATTTATTGTATTCTCTTTGCAGGTGTTATTTTATTACTGAGTTTTGTCATTTTTTTTTTGTATGTCTTGTCAAATTGTTATATTTTATCTCATGGAGGATTTCCATAACTTTTGTTTTGTATATAGTTTACGAGGATTGTTCGTAAACTGGTGGGGGGAGTTAAGGACTGATAAGGTAGACTATCAGCCTTAATTCCAAACCACCTCTTGTAAACAATAGAAATGTATATATAGAGGATTAGAAGACCAAATAAAGTTAGTGTTTGAATAGCCATCAAGCGTGTTGTTTATGCCCCTTTCTTTATTTTTTTTAATTCATATTTCGGACAACGCATAAGTTATATATATATATATATATATATATATATATATATATATATAATATAAGTTAAGGTCTGATAAGGCAGACTATCAGCCTTAATTCCAACTCACCTGATGTAAACACTTTGAAAAGTATATATAGAGGATTATATGAATCAATAAAGCAGTGTTTGACTAGCCATCAAGTGAGTTGTTAATGTGCCCCTTTTCCTTATTTTTTTTAAGTTTCATATTGGCCAGCTCATATGTTTTATATATATATATATATATATATATATATATATATATATATATATATATATATATATAAGTTATGATGACTCGGACGACTTAAATAAAAAAAATAAAAATAAATGAGAGAAAGGGGTGCATAAATGACTCACACGGCAACTGTGTTAAGACTGACTTTATTCTCTATAAATCCTCTAGTTATACATTATCGCATTGTTTATACGATAAGAGTTGGTATTAAGCTGATACCGTCTCGCCTCGGTCCATAACTCCCCCCCCCCACCAGTTTACGAACATCCCTCGTAAACTTACAGATCCAAGCGGGGAGCCGGAGCGATCGGTCAGCCGACAAAACATAATGTACAAAAGAATAAATTCTGAAAAGAACATAATAGACAACAGTACAATAAGAATAAAAAGAATATACAATAAAAAGAAACTCTGAAAAGAACGTAATATACAATAGTACAAGAATAATCAACATAATATACAATAATACAATCTCAAAATAACATAATACACAATAGTACTATGAGAAAGAAAAGACAAAAAAAAAATTATCCATAACAATTAGCAAGAAACGAAATTTATAATACATCTGTCAAACTCTGACTTTGAATCACTAGGAACCAAAACACTAGACATAAAAAAGAAAAAGGAAGCACAACACTGTGAAACAAACTAAAAAATGAAAAATAAATGAACAAAGAAACACTGAGTGATAGCGGGCCGACGGGGCAAACCGGGCCACTAGGGATGCGGCGAATCAGACGGTGGAAGTTTTAACTGTTCTAGGTGCACGTTTCTACGCTTTCTAGGGTCTTTCAGACTCTCAGTGGTGACCACGTTATGTTCGCGAATAGCGATCACGCGGATCGGGCCCTCGTACCGCTCTAACTCCTTTCCCCGGTTCGAACCCCGCCGACGGTACACAACCAGCCCGATTTTAATTTCCCCAGCAACATCCCTAACACCCAGGTTATGTTTGGCGACCCGTCGACGTTTCTCGGCCTCGATCTTCTCTCCGACCTTGTTCCAACGTTTAATCAGTGACACGCGGTTAGCAACTGCCCGATCCCGCAAGCCGAACAGAATTTCGAACGGCGTGAAGCCCGTAACCGTATGCACGGAGTGATTGTACGCCGCAACTGCCTTCGCCATCGCTACATCTGGGTCTAATCCGTTGGCCACCTGATAGACCCGCCAGTGGTCACTTAACGTACTATGGAGCCGTTCAATGCCTCCCCTGCTCTTCGGGTGCCCCGGTGTATTGAGGTGCCACGTAAAGTCCAAGGTCTTAGCTTCCGCCCGCACAAGAGCGTTGTCAAATTCCATGCCACTGTCAGACGCTATCCGTTCGGGGACTCCGTAGAATTGGAACCACGTCCGCAAGGCTTCCAACACCGCTTCTGACGACCGTTGCTGGACCAAGTATGCCATCGCAACTTTACTAAAGGTATCCAGAACCGTCACCCACTTGCACCCCCGCCAGGTAAACGTGTTGATCTGTAGATCCCGCAAAGGGGCCTCCGCGGTAAGTGTCTCCTCTTGCAAGGATTTGGGGGTTTGGGGGGGATGACGATCATACTTGGTAGTGAGGCATACGTCGCAGCTCCCGATGACATCGTGAATCGTGTTCCGCATGCCCCACCAGAAATACCTTCGCTTCAGATCCTGTAATGTCTCGGTGACTCCGCGATGATTCGTCTTACCCTGGTGGTATGCCAACGTCACTTTATTATAACGTCACACACGGTATTATTCCCGACATACAGGTAATGCGTTTGCCCAGGCTTAGAAGCGTCCTTAAGCGCACGGCAAATCCCCTCCTCGCTAACACCCGGTTGCGACCAAATTGTTGTAATTTTGGTTTTTCCGAACTGGCTGTATTCAAGCTTGAGCAATCCTGCCGTCCTCGTCTTCCAAATGATCTGCCTGGGTTTATCGTTGATAATTTCCTCCAGCTCTTCCATATGCGTGGCTCTCTCATCCGCCGAACTCTCGATGCCTGTAGCCTCTTCCTCAGCAGGGGTTCGCTCGCCCTCCCCGTCCGGCGTCCAATCCCTGATGAAGCGGTGGAGTTCTCCAGACGGTTCCCCCACCTCTTGGTCTACCGCGTTAACGACAAGTGCCCAGGACAGCCAGTCCGCCATCACGTTCTCTTTACCCGGTTTATACACAATGTCAAAATTGTATTGGCTAAGAATTTCCTTCCACCGGGTGAACCGCGCCGAAGATTCTTTCAAAGTGCCCACCCATTGTAATGGACGATGGTCCGTGTGAAACTTGAATTTCCTCCCGAAAATGTAAGACCGGAAGTGTTCGATGGCCAAGACAATTCCCAACAATTCGCGTTCCAGGGCGCTGTACCGCGTTTCCGCATCTGTGAGGCGGCGGCTAGCGTACGCGATAGGGCGGTCCCCCTCGTCTTGCTTCTGAGATAGTACTGCACCCAACGCATATTCACTGGCATCGGTCGTGATGTTGAAGCATCGCGAGAAGTCAGGAAAAGCGAGCACGGGCTCTTCCTGCAGCCTCGCCATATAACGCCTAATGTCGTTCTCCATCTCGGGCGTCACCACCACCTTCTTCCCTTTTTTGAGTAGGTTATTAAGGGGTACCAAGTACGCGGCCATTTTTGGAATGAACCGCCGATAATAGTTCAACGTCTCAACTAACCGTCGTATGCCCTTGACATCACGCGGCACCGCCATCCGTTGTATTGCCTTTACCTTCGTTTTATCGGGGCTCACCCCTTTCTTGGAAATAGTGTGGCCTAAAAAATTAATTTGCTCCTGGCCCAACAAGGACTTATCCGGGGACAGCTTGAGGCCAAACTGCTTTAAATATAGTAGCCCCGCTTAGCCTGTCGAGGATGTCATCAAATCTTGGAATGGGGTATTTTTCATCCACAGTATTTTCATTCAACTTCCTGAAATCTACCACCAATCGATATTTCTCTTTAGATTCTCTTCTTTTTTACTATCCACAGGGGACTATTAAACGGGGACGTGCTATCCACAATTATTCCCTGGTTCTTCAGATCCCGAATTTCCTCTCTGATGTGCTCCCTAAGTGCTTGAGGGCACCGCCTATCCTTCACGTATGTTACCCTATCCTGTTTCAGGGGAATCTCATGCGCAGTTTTTCCCGTTGCTCCCAAAATGTCGTCTTCGTTAAAGAAAATATCGCGATATTCTTCCCACAATTCTGCCCTCCAGTCCCTTACTCTATTCACCGCTCCTATTCTCCTGTCTCTAATGCACTCCCGGCACCGGTAAATTTTATTCCCTATCTTTATCGACCAACGCCCCCCATTGTTCCTAATTTTGGCTCTTACCTTCCCTAACAGATCACACCCTATGATTACTCCATACTCGCGGGGCATGCTTCCCACTGTATGCAATGTAATTTCGCCTCCCCCTTTCGCCCACCGTTCTAAACCTAGACGTACTTCCCCCTCTACGTCACATAGCCCACCCAGAGTGATCAATTTTTATCTACATACCTGTGGCTGGAGTGCCCCGCCATCACGACACATCAACTCCGCTGCTCGCCGACTCATGATGGTGCTGGAGCTCCCTGTATCCACTAGACATCTCACACCTTTCTCGACTCTAATGATAGGCAGACCGCCGCACTCGCTTCTGATGTTGTGGTTTACTATCGTGCGGTCGCCCCTCCTCTGACACGGTCCTCAGGCATCTGCTCGTACTCTCCTCTCTGCTGCTGCCGCCCGTTTTCGCCACGCCGACCTCCATTGCGCCTTTTTCCGCTGCTGCACCCTGGTTCGTCGTCTTCCGTCTCGGATGTCCCAGTACTGTCGGTGGAATCTGTGGTCCCTCTATCCCTCTTTCACATCCTTTGGGCGTTTACCTCCATTGGTTCTCCTCTTGGTGCATCCCGTTGGCGGAGATGTACGGACACTGCCTAGCGATGTGTCCTTCCGTACCACATTCAAAGCATTTTGTCCTCGGACACTGTGCCACTAAATGTCCTGGCTTCCCACATCCGTGGCACCGTCTTTCCTCACGCCTTCCAGTGGGTCTGGTCTTCCGCTGGGATTGCCTTCTGCCGTCATTAGGAACCCTCTCCCGTCTTTCATAATCTGGCTCCTTCCTCCTCCATGGGGAATCAGCCTCCTGACTACGGCATACAAAATATTTTCAGTTGTGCTCTATAACTGAATTGTGAATTTTGTAGAACCTTATTTAGGCGATTACCAGGGGGATTTCTCTTTGAGACAAATAATGAAAAAAACAAAAGAATTTAACCAGACTGCATGGATCCTTTTCATAAATTTTAAAGCCGCTTATGATTCCATTATTAGAAAAGAACTCTACCTGGCAATGAAAGAGTTAGGAATTCCACCAAAAATAATTCGACTTGTAGCATGTACTCTGAATGAGAGCACGAGTCAAATAAAAATAAATGGGAAGCTGGGCTAACCTTTTGCAGTAAAGTCAGGAGTTAGGCAGAGTGACCCCCTTTCTCCACTTCTGTTTAACATCGCCCTTCAAGTGGTGGTCAATAGAGCAGGGCTTAGTCAGTCGGGCACCATTTTTAATAAAACAACACAAGTGCTTGGATATGCTGATGATATGGCAGTAACTGGATTATTCCTCAAGGCTATCAAGGAGGCCTGTGATGGGCTGCAAAGATAATCAGGAAGAATGGAAATATCCATAAATGAGGATAAAACAAAAAATATGGTGCTCAGAAAGAAACCTTCTTTAAATCCGCCAAAGCATTATGTGGTGGGACAATATACGTTCCAGTGTGTGTCCAGTGCTCAAGTGCAATGGGAACTAACAACGCATATTTCGCCCTGAGAGTTTTATTTGAAGTAAGCTTCTAAGTAGGGGTACTAAAATGATTATTTATAAAACAATCATCCGACCGGTACTGACCTATGCCAGTGCAACCTGGACCCTACGCAAAAGGCTGGATGAAAAGATCGACAGGTTTGAAAGAAAAGTGTTGCTGGGCTAACCTTTTGCAGTAAAGTCAGGAGTTAGGCAGAGTGACCCCCTTTCTCCACTTCTGTTTAACATCGCCCTTCAAGTGGTGGTCAATAGAGCAGGGCTTAGTCAGTCGGGCACCATTTTTAATAAAACAACACAAGTGCTTGGATATGCTGATGATATGGCAGTAACTGGATTATTCCTCAAGGCTATCAAGGAGGCCTGTGATGGGCTGCAAAGATAATCAGGAAGAATGGAAATATCCATAAATGAGGATAAAACAAAAAATATGGTGCTCAGAAAGAAACCTTCTTTAAATCCGCCAAAGCATTATGTGGTGGGACAATATACGTTCCAGTGTGTGTCCAGTGCTCAAGTGCAATGGGAACTAACAACGCATATTTCGCCCTGAGAAGTTTTATTTGAAGTAAGCTTCTAAGTAGGGGTACTAAAATGATTATTTATAAAACAATCATCCGACCGGTACTGACCTATGCCAGTGCAACCTGGACCCTACGCAAAAGGCTGGATGAAAAGATCGACAGGTTTGAAAGAAAAGTGTTGAGGCGCATCATAGGGCCAGTTAGAGAGAATGGTACATATCGCGTAATGAAGAACAAAGAGATTTACGACGATCTCCGAGTTTCTCATTTTGTGCGAATTCAGATCTTAAAAGGGCTGGAACGTGTTATCAGAGCCGCAAGAAAATTATATTATGGGACCCCGGATGAAGTCAGACCACGTGGAAGACCGAAGGGAAGGTAGAAGGACTCCGTGGCTGAGAACTTGAGGATGGTAGGAGTATCCAGCAGCCATGCTGCTGACCGAAGTGATTGGGAAAGGGCCAAGGGCAGCTTCAGGCGCCTGTCGAGCCGAGTTTTTTACATTTTAAATATTTATTTGTGAACATGCATGTCCTTTCTGTTACAGTCTCGTTTAATAATTCATTGTTTAGCCATTTCATTATTATCGAGTAGTGAATGTGGTGGTTGTAGCTTCGGATAACGCATAACAATTTTAAAGTTTGTTATGCCTAAAAAAAAAATAGAAATTGGTCAGACGGTATGGGTTCTGAGAACTGGGGGAACTCTTCAAGAGGCAGTGGTTCCCTCCGTCATGTCTGTTGCGGCTGCGGGAGGCGAAGAAAAAGAATATGTTCAAGTAGAATGGCCAGACGCAGAAGGTTTGATACTGGGGAAAACAGTATCTATTGACGATGTGTTTCCCCGAAAACCGAAGGTTCAGCCGAGAGTCGCGGAGGCGGCCGGTGGGCGGCAAGATAAAGGTCCATGCCCAGGTAATAAAGTCTGTCCGCTTTGTGGGCTTTCTTTTAAGGTGAGAGTGGTCTCGGAACCCATATCGCTGAGAAGCATCCCAGGGAGGCTAACGAGAACACACTGAGGGGAATAGTAAAAAATGTAATAGGCCCTAAACATGGAGAGGGTGAACAAATAAAGGAGGACATTGCACATTGGTCTGCCCGTTTAAAGGCCTTTTAGATAATAGTACAATAAATCCTGCGGATTTCGATGAGGCTATGGGTAAGTTCTTAAAATTTCTGAAAGATATAAATTCGGAATTGCCAGGCCCCCAGCATCCTGCTATAAAGTTTTACAGAATGAGGAAAAATAAAACTATTATATCAGACAAGGGTGCTGGAAAAGTTTCGAATCCGCCGAGGGCGAACAAGGCAGACAGGAGACGTCGGCAAGAGCAATATCAATACGACGTCGCTCAATATAATTATTTTAATAAAAGGAAAAAAGTAGTGCAGAACATTATCAACGCTGACGCTCCTAAGCAATGTCCTCTCAAGATATCAGATGTCCAAAAACATTATAAAGATTTCTTTGAGACCGGAAATCTCCGTAAGCGTGCGAATTATGAAAATCTTGTCCCTATGCCAATTCTTATGTCCATCCAGATTTCAACAGTAAAAAAGGCAATCGAATTTACTTCACTGGACACATCTCATGGCCTGATGAGGTAATAATCCGCACCATCAAGTATTTTGATGTGTCTCACATAATTAATACGATTACGGAGATAATGTTGAAGGTGGCCTACGTACCAGAACCACTTAGGCAAGGGCGCACAATTCTAAGATATAAAGGCGAAGGAGAGACAACAAACATCTCTTCCTGGAGGCCTATCACAATCTATTCAATTGTGCGCCGAATTATAGAAAAGGTTCTGGACCACGAACTCAGGAAGCAGGTCACCATCAGTAGGAGTCAAAGAGGTTTTATTAAGGGTCTACCGGGAACGCACGTCAACGCGAGAATTATAGACGCAATATTGAAAGATGCAAAAAAAAAAAGAAGAATAATTGTGCAGTAGTCTTTCTCGACGTTGTTGGTTTTTGACAATGTTGGGCATGCTCATATTACCAACTCATTAGAGGCAAGAGGTGTATCTCTGTATCTGAAAAACTTGATATCAGCTCTCCTATGCACTAATAAAATTAAGCATAGGAACCCACACTACAAGTCCCATCAATGTTCTGCGCGGAGTTCCACAGGGCAGTCCCTTATCATCGTCGCTATTCAATCTGACTATTGATCATTTATACCACGACCTGTGCGATGACAAATTTTCTAACGAATTTGGCTACAAATTAAGAAGTGATCAAGATAGTGTAGTCCTTACAGGTTTCGCGGATGATCAGGCTGTCTCGGCCCGTGACAAGGGTGCTGTGAAAAGGGTAATAAAAAGCGTGTTAAGAATCTTCGCCGATATTGGTTTAGGAATAAATCCACTTAAAAGTTTGGGAATGGTGCTGAATAAAGGGGAGCTGGAAGCAACAACGCTCTCCCTTGAGAATGTAGATAGAATACAAACTCTGAAGCAAGGAGACAGTATAAAGTATTTAGGATGCTCCATCTCGGGGAGCTACGTTTTAACAAGGATTCGGTGACAAAGTCATCCGAAAATCTTAATAACCTTGTTACCTCTTGCTTACCAAAACCTGAGCAGAAGCTAAACATTGTCAACCAATACTTGTTCCCGGGTCTCACATACCCTCTTCAAACTGCTCCTCTGACGAAGCTGCGTCCAGAAATATTAGAGGGCATTGACACCGTGATTCGAAGGAGTGTAAAGGCCATCATTGGGCTCCCTGTGAACACCTCCACGGCTATGTTATATGCTCCCAGGAGGTTTCGAGGACTGGGATTGATCCTTTGCCTATGGGAGGCTTCTTTGCAACACTGGTCCATTGCTCAGCGGCTGTCAATTGTGCCGGATGCCCTGTTCCAATCCACGTTCGACTATTCAGCCGGGGCTACTGAATGTGCCGAGAAATTGGGGGTTGAGCAGGGACACCGGAGTGTGAGAGCTCTACGGCAGTCGCTACGATAAAACTCGTTTGAGGTATATATATATATTGATGCCGTATAATATATGAAAAAAGGGAAACCAAAATGTATATGATCAATTTTTTAAATGTGAATTTTAATCCCGATTTAGATTTTTTTCATTTTTATTTTATTTTTTTTGTATAATACCTGTCCTCTAAAAATAATTCAGTTGATCTAAAAAAATAAAACTATGATATGAATTAAATAGTTGAATAAGTATTACTTTTTGTGCTTGTTACTAATTTTGTTCAGAATTTAATTACTTTGAAAAATTGCTATTATGTGGGTTGCAATATCATAAATTATCGAATAAAAGAGGTTGGAAATATATCTTTGATATACAAAATGTATACTAGTTGACGTTTATCTTAACAAAGCAAAAATGTTTTATATTTCCAGGGAAAACTGAATGGATAAAAATTAAACACACAAATCATTATGATTGATATTAATTGACAGCAATATTACTGAAAAATGTTTACCGTTTTTTGGCGTTGATGGTTCATTGATTCCGTTGGTCATATTTTCTCCAGTTGGTTTCTCTGTCACGATTATTTGTTTACTATTTTTTGTAGGATCTCTTTTTCTAAAGGGTAATCCTAAAAAAGACCTGATCTTTCTATTCCCTTTGCGTTGATCTGAAATCAAACAGTATGTGTAATTTACCTATTTATAAACACACAGTTTTAATTGAACCATGTAATAATAAAAGGAGATCTTTGATAAAATAGATATAATACAAGTTTGGAATAGAAAGATATTAAGGATTAAGTTCTAGGAAATCAAAAAGTTGAAAAAAATTAAACTTGATGCTTTATTTTTACGTATTACGGATCGTTCTCACCTATTGTTCTATTTGATGATCCATTGTTTTCGTAAGTCAAATTTCCTCCAGTTCGTTTATCAGTAATGGGTATTGCTTTACTATTTGCCGTATTATTCGTCTTTTTAAATGTTCCCCCTAAAAAATGCTTGACTGTTCCATTTCCTTTTTTTTCATCTAAAATCAAACAGTTCGTGTCATTTAACATGTATAACTCACGTGTTTACATATACTTAGCATAGATAAAACAATAAATAATTAAAAGGAGGTAGTGATTTATTATAGATACAATACTGTTTTGGAATGGAAACATATTAAGGACTAAGCTAGACAATCAAAACGTTCAAAAATAATTTAGAAAAAATAATAATTTATGGATCGGTATAAATTAAACAAAAATAAAATTGAAAATTGATGCTTCATTAACTTCTATTATGTGTTGTACCCACTTTTTGTTGAATTTGATAATTCATTGGCCCCAATGTTCAGACTGCCTCTAATCGGTTTACCAGTCATCGGTGCTTGTTTACTATTCTTCGTATCATTGGTCTTTTTAAACAGTCTTCCTAAAAAAGTCTTGATTGTTCTATTGATTGGTTGATCTAAAATCAAATATATGTTATATATATATATATATACTTAACATATATGAAAGATTAAATAATAAAAAGGAGATAGTGATTTAATATAGATACAATATAGTTTAGGAATGTTAAGATAGAAGCGGAAATCCAGACATTTTTTTTTTTTTTTTTAGCATATTTATTGATATCTACAACTGTGATGAAAAAAATTCACCGAGTAAATGTGATGGTAATATAGAAAACTATCGTGAAATACATGTAGAGACACTACCCAGTGGCAGCACTCTAAAAATATTCTAAACTAGAAGGTCTTGTGGCCATCTTATTTCCAGACGTTTCGGAGGATTATCAGGGATTGAAGAGGAAGCAAGGATTGAAACTAATGGATTGTAGTGAGATTGGAGTTTGTCATGGAAGGAATGGTACCTGGTTCGGGCTAGGTCAGAAACATATGGAATATTAAGGTTTTTATGGATGAGTTTATTTGTTACGAAATAAGGAGCATTAAGAATTATCCGAAGGCTTTTGGATTGTAAGGATTGGAAACGAGAGGAATCCGATGGTTTGGTAGAGCCCCATAGCTCTACTCCATAAGTCTATATCGGTCTTATAAATAAGTCGTTTGTGATTAAGTGGACGGTTAGAACGTTTGCCCAATAACTGTTGAAGTAGTCGAAAACGTCTGGCAGTTTCTTGTCGTTTCAGTTTTGTATGGGAATTCCAAGTTAGACGTTTGTCAAGGTGGAGTCCTAGGTATCGAATCTGTTCAACAGGGGCTAGTGGAGTGTCATTAAAGGATACCGTAGGGCAGGAAGTCATTGCTTTACGACGAAGGGTAAAGGTTATCTGGTGGGAATTGTAAGAATTAATTTAGATCCTCCAATTCTGGCACCATATTTCAAGGTTTCGGATGTGGGGTTGAAGAGTGTGGAAGGCAGTAACTGGATCATTATCTACTGATAGCACAGACGTGTAATCAGCATAGGTAGAAAGAAAAGTGTTGGGATGGGTTGAAATATCAACTCTAGGGACTGTATAAAGAACAGTTCCTAGGATGCTGCCTTGAGGAACACCACCAGATTGAGAAAAAAAAGGAGGAATACGAACTATTTATTTTGAAAGATCTTTCAGCGAGGTAGAACTGGATGATAAGATAATAGGTAGGAGCTTGTACAGCCACCCCGGATACGAGACTCGTTCAAAGTTCTACGCCGAGAAAGGCCCTCTTACAATACAATCCGCGCTCCAACGCAGAGGAGACAACGTCCACCACACGATGACATTGCTGGATAGTGGAGTGAGATGTACGGAATCCGATCAAAACATTTAAAATATATATATATATATTTTTTTTTTTTTTTTTTCCTTGAATGGATGGCATTGGCATACACCATACAGCCATTTTATATATTATGTATTATTAGTGAAAACTATTACAATCACCAAATTGAAACTACCAATTAAAATTACCAAATTACAATTACCAATTACTGAACTATTACAATTATCAAATTCTTTTGTTAATCGATTGTAAATATTTATTTATACTGAAAATTTTTTTATCGTTCGTAAATTTTAATAAATTTTCATAACTAATATTCTGATTATTATTTATTTCAAAAATCATCTTTTCTCTTTGAGTTTTGTATGCCGGGCACACCAATAATATGTGTTTTAGGGTCTCCCTATCACCACATTTGTCACATTGCGGAGATTCTGATACGCCTATTTTATGAAGGAAATTGTTGCAGATCCCATGATTTGTCCTTAATCTAATATATGTTTTTACCACGTTTTTGCTAAAATTTGTTTCCGCGAACCAAGATTTTCGAATAATTTTGGGAAATATGGTTTTGTAAAATTGTCCAGTGGGGTTTTCCTGATATAACTGCTGCCAAATTTCGAATGTATTTAATTTAATGGTTTTGTAAAAATCTTTGAATGGTATCCGAAAGTCAACTTGTTGCCCAGCTGTGGTGGCAGATTTAGCCAGTCCATCTACTACCTCGTTGCCTGGGATTCCCGCGTGACCCTTAATCCACCGAAATACTAAAACTTTTTTATTTTTGACTGCTATGTAGTGGTTTTTCATGATCTCCATTTGTAAGCTACTGATGTTTTTGTTAATAATATTAGTCAGTGACAATAATGCACTCTTACTATCCGTCAAAATAACAAAATTACGATCCGCGGATTTATTAATGAAGCAGTTAATGAGTGGAGAGAAGAACTATATAGAAAGGGTATGGCTATAAATGCTCAGAAAAGCAAAATCATGAAAGTAGGGCGAGACGAAACAAACGTGAATGTGACCTGCAATGGTGAATTGCTCGAAACTGTAAACACATACGAGTATTTAGGCACAACCGTAAGCAATGATGGAAGAATAGAACATGAAGTAAATAGCCGGATTAGAAAGGCCAACCTCGCATACTACCAAATCAGCCACATTATAGGAACAAAAGAAATAACTAATGCCACCAAATTAGTCCTTTATAAAACAATTTTCCTTCCTATCCTGCTGTATGGAGCAGAGCACTGGACAGGCCCAAAGCAAGTCATAAATAGAATGACGGCCTCAGAAATGAGATTCCTGCGAAGGATAGTTGGAAAAACAAGAAGGGACTGCGTTAGAAACGAAGTCATCAGGGAAGAATTGAAAGTGGTGGCACTGAAGGAGACAATAGAAGAACGCCAATTACGCTGGTTCGGGCACGTGTGCAGACTCCCAGAAGACAGAAGAGTGAAATGGTTCATGGAAGCCAAACCAATAGGAAAGAGAATGGTTGGCAGACCCAGAACTACGTATATGCAGTACCTGGAGGGACTCGGAAGAAAGAGAGGCAAATCAGTTCCCCAAATGAAAAATATGGCCATTCAAAGGGATGAGTGGAAGCGATGGACTGAGGCTGGTGCTCCACGCTGAAAGGCACTAAGGAGCTTGGGAAAGAAGAAGGATTTATTAATGTATCTGACGGCTTTCAATATGGCATACATTTCAGCAGTATGAGAAGAACAACCAGTAGGTAATTTATACTGTGCATTATGGTTGTATTTAGGAATATGAATCGCACTACCTGAATTATTATTAATATTTGAGCCATCGGTATATATATGAATATGATGCGGCCATTTGTCTGCAAGCAATGCTTTAGTAGTAGAGGCAATCATTGAATGAGGCAATGGGTTACCGACTTCTATTTCTATATTGAATTTTTGTAATAGCATCTCGTATTTTAATTGATATTGAGGTAGCATTTTATTTGAATATATATCACGTAATGAATTTTGATATTTTATAAAACTATTGAAAACTAATGGTGTATATTTCTTTTTCTCCCAATAAGCTTTACTTAAGATAAGAATGCATAGGTTAACTATTTCACTGTAGCAATTCTGATTGTTAGTCTGTCGGTTAGTAGCTGTCTTCTTAGTTTTAGGGGTGGTTCGCTGGCTTCGTTTAATAAGGCATCGATAGGGGTGGAATTAAGAGCTCCTAAACAGATTCTTATGCACCTATTATGAATCATATCTAACTTGCGCAATTGTGTATTAGGGGCCTCACCGTATAATGTGACTCCGTAATCGAATATGGATTTTATTGTGCTCCTATAGAATAACAAAGATATGCTTGGATCTGCTCCCCATTTACTGTTATTGCTAATCATTTTTAATATGCTCATTTTTTTTTCCGACCGTTTTATGATTTCATAAATGTGTTGATTCCAATTTAGTTTTCGGTTGAAATAAACGCCTAAGAATCTCACGACATTGACGCTTGTGAAAAAAGTTCCAGCTAATTCAACTCGCTCATCAAGTGGAAATGTGCGTTCTCTAGTGAACGGGCATATAACTGATTTAGAAGCTGAAATCGTCATTCCTGTCTCTAACTCCCATCTCCTTAACCCTCTTACTGTCTCGTCCAGTAACTCGACACATTTATTAATATCTTGATTTGAGGTATATAGGCAAATATCATCGGCAAATTGTAAGATTGAAACTTTCTCAGGTAAGTATTTTTTTAAATCAGTAGAAAATATTGCAAATAATAAACTACTGAGAATACCTCCTTGAGGTAAACCTATCTGTGCCACCCTACTCATGATTATTGAATTTGATATTTTTAATGATATCATTCTATCGCTGATCAGATTGATAATATTGTCAATATATTTTATGGGGAAACCCATGTCTGTCATTTTATAATTGAGTATGTGTAACGGAACAGTGTCGTATGCCTTTTCTATGTCTAAAAATAAAGCGACTGTTTTTTTCCCTGATGTGAAAGCTGTATGTATGTCAGTATGTAATTCTAGAAGGCAATCCATCGTTGATTTACCTTTACGGAAACCGAACTGGTAATCAGGCAATTTATCTTGTGATTCTAACCACCACTCCATTCGTACCTTTACCATTCTTTCAAACGTCTTTAGTACACACGAACTTAACGAAATCGGTCTATATGAGGAAGCGTTATTGGGATCCTTATCTGGTTTCAATATTGGTACAACACAGAACTCCTTCCATGAGTCAGGTATTACATTTGATTGCCAAACATCATTTAAGATTTTTAATAAGCTCATTTTAATTTTCTTCGGAAGTCTGTTTAACATGATGTAATGTATATTGTCAAGTCCTGGTGCTGTATTAGGGTTCTTCTTTAAAGAGTTATTGAGCTCTTCTAGAGTAAACTCTTTCATTAGTTGAAAATTTTCTTCAGACGTTTCTTCTCTACTGTCAGTGATTAAACTATTTTTAAAAATGACATATGGGGGCGCCACTGTGTCCATAAATTCTTCACACCATTCATCCTTTGTGACTGGTAAGCGGTTACTTGTTTTGCGATTGCTGAGTACAGCTAGTTTATGCTAAATATCCTTAATCGGGGTAGATTTATTGATACTTCCACAGAATAGTCGCCAGGAATTTCTCTGTTTATCTCTTGTGAGTTTTTTGAATTCCGCATCCGCCTTTTTGTATGTCAAAAATGTTGAAGAATTTGGGGTTTTTATATATGTTTTGTAGGCATTTTTTCTATTTTTTAGTGAAAGACTACATTCATTATCCCACCAATCTCTGCTAAATTTTCTCCGGTAAATTTGTTTGTAAGTTGGTATTGACTTCGTGCCAGCTTTATTCAAAAATTGTATGAACTGTTCATATGTAGGGTTATCGGATAGAAGGTGGAAATTATCTGAGGTAAACGTTTCGTATTCCTCCCAATTAGCAGCCTTTATTTGCCACTTTCTGGTCGATTTACTCATATTGGTATCAGTAGATGTAAAATGCCGGTTCTGGCGCAGGGCTCCGGAGCAAGATGGCGGCGCCCATGGTTTGCCGCCAAAACTGGCCTTTAGCGAACGATCGTTCGCGATCTACCTGTCGTTCGTGATCTAGTCAATCCAGCCTGACCTCATATTGTCAGTTTAATTTATCGATTAAATATTCGATAGTAGATAAGAATTGCGGGAGCTGGCGCACCGATTCCTCCATCCCCTCCCCTACCACTCTTAACCACCTATGACGTCATCACGACCTAACCTTAACTACGATGGTTCGCGCCATCAACCTAACCTAAACCACTAAGCCACGCCCCTTTTTAGTCACGTGACCCTTCATCAACCTAACCTAAACCACTAAGCCACGCCCCTTTTTGATCACGTGACCCCTGTTTGAGAGTATTAAGTCTTTACAAAGCATGAGTCTACCCGACGTCCATTTTCTTTTCCCTACGTTTTGGGCGTATTTAGTCTTTATAAAGCATGAGTCTACCCGTCCGCCATTTTGGTTTTATGACGTCACCATTTATAAAGCATGAGTCTACCCGTCCGCCATTTTGATTTATGACGTCACCATTTACAAAGCATGAGTCTACCTGGCGTCTATTTTGCTCCCCCTCCCCCCACTCCTTCATTAGTTAACCAATCAGAGTGCCTAACTTGAGAGTTCCTCCCGGCTAGGTCCGATGGTCAAATTGTAATGTGTGCTTTTACGAAACCTTTCAAACTGTGACATAACCTTCTCATTGTTTACATTTTCGGAAACCCCCCTTACTGTTACATAACCTTCCCAATGTTTACATTTTCCTCAACCTCTCCATTGTTTACATTTTATGAAACCTCCCTCACTGTTACATAACCTTCTCATTGTTTACATTTTCGGAAAACCCCCCTTACTGTTACATAACCTTCCCAATGTTTACATTTTCCTCAACCTCCCCATTGTTTACATTTTATGAAACCTCCCTTACTGTTACATAACCTTCTCATTGTTTACATTTTCCTCAACCTTCCCATTGTTTACATTTTATGAAACCTCCCTTACTATTCCAGAACCTTCTCAATGTTTTTACATTTTTCGTAACCTTCTTAATGTTTACATTTTATAAATATCTTTATTTACTTTTATTATCTCTTCACATAGTCGTAGTGCACACTAACCTTCTAAAGTATCCGCAAGAGCGCAGCACCAGCTCTACTTTTTAATATGTCCACCAGAGTGCAGCTCTCCCTACTTTTTTATGTAATCTTTCCAATAATGTTTTTTTTTTTTTTTTCCAAGTAAGGTTTTTTCAGCCGCCATTTTGTTTTGATGACGCCAACATTGCAATAATTTAAACAGGTATGAACATGTACAAACAGGTTTGGATCATGTTTAAGCATGTTGATAAGTGAAACGTAAACATGGACTTTGAACCCTCTTAACGGCTTTAATATAAACATCGTTATAGGGCTTCTTAATCCTATACAGCTTTGAACTTTGGTCCTTAAACAATTCCTACAATTTAAGTAGCGATACTGGGTTCCTTAAGCTCTAAGACTTTTTCTCCTCTTAAGTATATATATAAATATAATGCGGACCTTGTACGTTTTATCTCTTAGTATAGTAAATCCCTAATGATTTAATCGTAACATCAATTTAAGACGTAAATATTAACTTTGTACAGATAATTTTTATATAAAATAAACAATAATATAAAACTTTTATCTACTTCGGACGGAAATTTATTTGGTTTAAACATAATACTTTCAACATTTTAAATTTTTTTATCATATACTTTGACCATTTTGTACTATTTTCAAGCAATATTTACTTGTAATTAATAATTCTGCTCTGCGATTGCACTGGTGACAGCCTTTACGATGTATTCGAGGCTGTTCGGCTACTCCCGGTCATCTTCGCTATAATCCGGAGTTCTATCTAAAGAAATAAACAATGATAACGTTAATTCCATCGAAGGTAAACTACTTCCCTATCTTCTCTGCGTTTCTTGCTAAAGTATAAACAATATTATATTCTAGTAAAATAATATTGTACATCGTAAACATTTTATTCATTTTAGTTAACATCATTATTAGTAAACAAAGTTTTGTACCTTTTTTAGTTCGGCGTTAAGCCTTAAGCCTCTTCACCACGTCAAGGTAAAGGTAACTCGAAGAGGTTTTTATTTTATTTTACAACGTGATTTTTACAATAAAAATGTGTGCAAATTAAACGAAAAAATAAAGTTTATCGAAAAACAGAATTCATAAAATATAATTTCTAACACAATCAAGAATTAAACTAAATTTATGCTAACAAAAAAATAAAATCATCTCTTTTTTTGGTAATGTATAATCATATTGAAATTTAATTTTTCACCTGATGGCATAAACGAAATATTTGCTGTTGAAATGGTCGGCAATAACTATTTAATCTTCAATAAATTAACAACACCATATACTTTATCATTTTTTTTGTTTATGTATTTGAAAGAGAAATATGAGCATCGAAATTATTCTGCAGGGTTATTCTATTCACCTCACATTCACTCACACAATCAGGTTTACAGGTGTTCAAACCATGCCATTGACCTTCATTCAGGGTTTATAGGTGTTCAAACCATGACAGTGACCCCTTTCATTCATGGTGAATAGATTTAAACAAATTTTTATTTACCCATACAGATAAAACCTTTGTTTGATACTCTGTACATTTCTCTTTCGAGACATTATGATAAATGCAATGGCTGCCTTGCTGAGATGGCTTTATTAATTTAAAGACCGCTAAAATATTCCAAATTCATTAGTGAACAAACATATTGCCACACCATGAACCATCATTTTTTATTATTTGTTACCTTAGTTTTTTTCAGGCCAAAGACAAAAATGGTTGTAAATTCGCGTTTTGTTTCTTATTATTACCAAAATAATCTTTATATTATTTCACTTCATTTAATTTATAATGACCATAGGCCAAAGTATTGATTCCATCTTTTAGGATGTGTCTTTTATTATCAAAAGGAGACAGAGAAACCTTATTTATTTCGGAACTAAAAATATTATGCAGCTTAGATTGTATCATCCTCATTGGCGTATGCATAATTTCCTTTTTAAATAATACATTTTCATAATCCTCAAAACTAATATATTGTTTTAATGAGGCTGTTTTTACGCCTTTAGCTCGCTTTTTTACATCGTTTTCTGTCATAATAGCGTACATTTTCGCTCTTAATCCCACATATTTTAAAATTATTTTGGAATTAAGCTCATCTTTAAACTTCCCTAACTTCTTTTTATTTTTATTCGAATAACACAAATGTGTTTCAGGATAGTCTGAGAAATCAAAATATTTATTCATTTTTTTCATATCTTCATAGACATCATCTGTTAAGACTCTATAGATAAATGAATCTGTATCGGTATACATCATCTTCAAGTTTTTTCCAGAATATGTTTTCATCATTATGTCATAATGAAATTGATACATTACAGTTTTTGATAAGTCTAAAATGCACATTCCAATGTATATAGGTTTATTAAACAATACTTTCGATTTCCCCATATGTACAGCCACTATATTCTCATTGTAGATTGTACGGTCAATGAAATTCGGTTTAGCGACAAGTTTCATCAACTTTTTACTGTCAGTTACTAGTTGAATATTCTGGCGGTTCCTGATATTTTCCATCGTTTTACCGAAAACTGCATTGTTAAGCAACTTATAAAAATCTTTTTCAAAATCGTTGGATGCTCCTTTCCTTAGCTCTGTGTTGTATTCTATATACGATCGTAGCCATGGTGCTTGGTTAAACTTTAGAACACGGTGAATTTTTTCCAATTTTAGCCCATGCTGTAGACTTTGAATCAAATTTTTATAATGTAAGACGTAGCGATATCTTTTTCCAAAATGTGTTATTAATTTTTTTGAATTAGAATTTGCGCCCGGTGGTATTATCGCTTCAGGTAAGAACGGTAAATCATCATGTAAATGGTGAAGTTCTTGAGGATAGCTGATGTCAATTTCAAATATGTAACCAATATCGTCATCATCCTTAAGCTCTGATATATTTATACGTTCGGGATTTTTAACCCATTCGAATCCTCCGTATGGTAAATACATGCTCATCGCTTGTCCATAAAGATTATTAGCGTCTAAATAAATTATATAACTCGATTCTTCGTTTGGATTAAAACTAGTCATGTACTTATTATTCGCTTCTGCATACCTATGCGATGCCTGGCACAAACCTCCTCGAATACCATGTTCTATCATTAAAATCATATCATAATCCTGTAAGAGCTCTATGTTCATTTTTGTATATTTTAACATGGCGTCGAAGGTCAAACCGGGAACGGTAAAATAATGAGCTGGATCAAGTTTATGGGTCTTCATCATAACATCTCGGAAAGATTCGAAGACGTCACAAAGTAGAAGGACATCACTTTTAACGTAAACATCGGTATATTCACCCAAAGATTTACATTTAAAGTGTTCCCATATGTTTTGAGCGTGTCTATAATCTTCTGCGCTGATATCGCTCTGATTCAATTTATTATAAAAAGCTTCAATTGGTGGTAGCTCTGTTTCATTCAACTTTTCTTCATTGTCTAAATAATCGTAGGGAAACACACCTTTTCTAGTAACCAATGCTAATTCCTCATCTGTATAATATTTTGATATTTCTTTGAATTTGCCAGGAGATAGAGATTTTACGAGGTAATCTAAGCTTCGAGGCATGAATCTGTAAGAATCTATAAACCTCAGTTTCAGCTTACCAATATGTTTTGTGAAGGATATATATTTTTCTTCGCTATTCGGTATTACTTCAACTTCCCCAGGAACATTTCCCAACTCCTTAACTATGAAATGTGCATCATAATTGCTCAAGTTATGCATTATAACAGGTATAAACAAGGGATTAACACGTCTTAAATTACAAATATTACAAGACGCTCCTAAGTACGTTCCGGTTAGGTGACAGTGGTCTCTAACTTTCAGATTGTTTTTTGTAAATACATTTTGACACATATAACAGGTTTTAGCTTCAGACCAATCCTTTTCTTCCTCCGATGAGATCATTATTGTTTTGTTCATCTTATAGATTTCTTGAATTTTTTTAGCTATATTGGTGATACATTCCATGAAATGAAAAGCGGCATCAACTCCCCTATAAACGTACGGTTGGTTTATTGGAACGTTAACTCCTTCGATTCCTTTAACATATACACAAAATGATATCGGATCGTGCCTCTGATATTTAGTCGTATTCTTTGACAATTCGCTTATAGAAACTAATATCGATTCAAAGTCGGCATAGATCACAAACGGTACTTTGCTTTGTCGCTCCACATTTGAGAATCTGATGAAGTGATCTTTTATCGGTAGTTCTATTCTTACTGGTTTATTTTCTGAGCAATATATCTTATGTTCTTCAAGTTTCTTACAAGCTTCTTTTCCAGAAACGTTGTTGAAATGTGTAAAACAGCGTTTACATATTGTTAATTTATGTTCATGCTGACTGATTTGATTCACGACCAGCCTTTCGAAATTCTTTATGTAAACATAATGGGAAGTTTCATCATCAGACACGAGTAAAAGATCGCGGTGGTCTTTCAATTCTGTTTTAGAGACTTTCAGAGGGTATATCTTATCTTTTTCATCGAGCCCATAGACATTGATGGAGATGCTATTTACCTTTTCAAATTTTCTTATCTCACTCAGTGAAGTTGGGAATGAAACGCAAGTAAAGTCATACACATGTTCTAAATTTTTATACTTAGTAACGCGTTGTGCATGCTTTTTCACAAATTTTGATAAAATTGAATACTTAAAACAGTACATATCATTATTCCGCACATTAATGCAAGCTTTCTTTGAATCTATAGATGGGGGAGTGGAAGATACGTACAACCCTTAGTGGCAAATATTTGTTAATTCTTAATCTGATTCCATCAACTCCACTCAGCTTCCATCCGCTTTTTTTAAATTGAGATTCCTCAGCTTCAGTTATGATTTTGTTAAAACTATTATCGATAAATTTACTAAGATCGCTACCTTTAAACACACAATTGTTTCGTGTTTTAAATGCTTTATCCATCTGGTCACCAACAGAATTTGAAAAAGTACATTCCAATAGGCAGTTCACTTTTAATGCACCATGTTCATGTAGTGAATCTCGAATTTTATACACTAAGAGGTTCTTAACACTTTCCAGAAACGAGTTAATATCCATAGAATCGGACGATCTGATGAAGAATGATGCCAATCGGTTCTGAAATGCTGTCTCATACTCTACAAGTCCCTGCTTGTCTGGTACGAGGGCTAAAATGGCGCTCTTTTGTGGCTCAAATAATTTTAATTTTTTAATCAACGGTTCCTGGGTGCATACATTTTCATGTCTTTTACCGTTATAAATATTGGGAAAAATACCTCCACACCTCGTGCAAGTATAAGTCGATTTACCGTTACATGACTTTTCATGTCTACGAAGGCTCTTCAAATACTCATACGTATTACCGCAAAGATAACATTTAAACTGACTCATATTTAAGTTTTAATCTTCAAAATGTCTGAACGGAGGTAAATGTAATAATGCACACAACTTACCTTTCGTGGACAAATGGAGAAATATCTACTAGTTTAAAATTAACGGAAAAAAAAAATCTTCTATAAAACTTAAATAATATAAAAATATTTATGGCACCAAGAAATTAAGAAATATTCTTTAAACTTAGATAGCAGCAACAGCAACAAATCAATGTGTTCGCTTTGAAGTCTGAAGCTAAAATGACAGTAAAAGAAAATGGCAAGTAACTCCTTAACTATCAGCTGTTGGTTACCCCCCCACCACCTCACATTTTACCCCCACCACCTCATATTTTACCCCCACCACCTCATATTTTTACCTCCACTTCCCCCCTCCCTCTACCTCACATTTTACACCCCTCCTCCAAAACCTCATATTCCGCCCCTCTCCCCCCCCCCCCTATAGCCACATAACCCATACAGTGCATCCGAGGATATCCATCTCAAGTTATGGATATTACTCCAGTTACGGGTTGAATGAGATGGTCAGAAGTGGTTAAGAGTAATTGGGTGGAGTCAGAGAGGTTCAAATGGAAGAAAAAAATCAGTGCTTAATGGAATTTCTAGGAAAACTTAAAGACCATATAATGGACAATGTATGGAGGTTCACTGATTTTTTTCTTCCATTTGAACCTCTCTGACTCCACCCAATTACTCTTAACCACTTCTGACCATCTCATTCAACCCGTAACTGGAGTAATATCCATAACTTGAGATGGATATCCTCGGATGCACTGTATGGGTTATGTGGCTATAGGGGGGGGGGAGAGGGGCGGAATATGAGGTTTTGGAGGAGGGGTGTAAAATGTGAGGTAGAGGGAGGGGGGAAGTGGAGGTAAAAATATGAGGTGGTGGGGGTAAAATATGAGGTGGTGGGGGTAAAATGTGAGGTGGTGGGGGGGTAACCAACAGCTGATAGTTAAGGAGTTACTTGCCATTTTCTTTTACTGTCATTTTAGCTTCAGACTTCAAAGCGAACACATTGATTTGTTGCTGTTGCTGCTATCTAAGTTTAAAGAATATTTCTTAATTTCTTGGTGCCATAAATATTTTTATATTATTTAAGTTTTATAGAAGATTTTTTTTTTCCGTTAATTTTAAACTAGTAGATATTTCTCCATTTGTCCACGAAAGGTAAGTTGTGTGCATTATTACATTTACCTCCGTTCAGACATTTTGAAGATTAAAACTTAAATATGAGTCAGTTTAAATGTTATCTTTGCGGTAATACGTATGAGTATTTGAAGAGCCTTCGTAGACATGAAAAGTCATGTAACGGTAAATCGACTTATACTTGCACGAGGTGTGGAGGTATTTTTCCCAATATTTATAACGGTAAAAGACATGAAAATGTATGCACCCAGGAACCGTTGATTAAAAAATTAAAATTATTTGAGCCACAAAAGAGCGCCATTTTAGCCCTCGTACCAGACAAGCAGGGACTTGTAGAGTATGAGACAGCATTTCAGAACCGATTGGCATCATTCTTCATCAGATCGTCCGATTCTATGGATATTAACTCGTTTCTGGAAAGTGTTAAGAACCTCTTAGTGTATAAAATTCGAGATTCACTACATGAACATGGTGCATTAAAAGTGAACTGCCTATTGGAATGTACTTTTTCAAATTCTGTTGGTGACCAGATGGATAAAGCATTTAAAACACGAAACAATTGTGTGTTTAAAGGTAGCGATCTTAGTAAATTTATCGATAATAGTTTTAACAAAATCATAACTGAAGCTGAGGAATCTCAATTTAAAAAAAGCGGATGGAAGCTGAGTGGAGTTGATGGAATCAGATTAAGAATTAACAAATATTTGCCACTAAGGGGTTGTACGTATCTTCCACTCCCCCCATCTATAGATTCAAAGAAAGCTTGCATTAATGTGCGGAATAATGATATGTACTGTTTTAAGTATTCAATTTTATCAAAATTTGTGAAAAAGCATGCACAACGCGTTACTAAGTATAAAAATTTAGAACATGTGTATGACTTTACTTGCGTTTCATTCCCAACTTCACTGAGTGAGATAAGAAAATTTGAAAAGGTAAATAGCATCTCCATCAATGTCTATGGGCTCGATGAAAAAGATAAGATATACCCTCTGAAAGTCTCTAAAACAGAATTGAAAGACCACCGCGATCTTTTACTCGTGTCTGATGATGAAACTTCCCATTATGTTTACATAAAGAATTTCGAAAGGCTGGTCGTGAATCAAATCAGTCAGCATGAACATAAATTAACAATATGTAAACGCTGTTTTACACATTTCAACAACGTTTCTGGAAAAGAAGCTTGTAAGAAACTTGAAGAACATAAGATATATTGCTCAGAAAATAAACCAGTAAGAATAGAACTACCGATAAAAGATCACTTCATCAGATTCTCAAATGTGGAGCGACAAAGCAAAGTACCGTTTGTGATCTATGCCGACTTTGAATCGATATTAGTTTCTATAAGCGAATTGTCAAAGAATACGACTAAATATCAGAGGCACGATCCGATATCATTTTGTGTATATGTTAAAGGAATCGAAGGAGTTAACGTTCCAATAAACCAACCGTACGTTTATAGGGGAGTTGATGCCGCTTTTCATTTCATGGAATGTATCACCAATATAGCTAAAAAAATTCAAGAAATCTATAAGATGAACAAAACAATAATGATCTCATCGGAGGAAGAAAAGGATTGGTCTGAAGCTAAAACCTGTTATATGTGTCAAAATGTATTTACAAAAAACAATCTGAAAGTTAGAGACCACTGTCACCTAACCGGAACGTACTTAGGAGCGTCTTGTAATATTTGTAATTTAAGACGTGTTAATCCCTTGTTTATACCTGTTATAATGCATAACTTGAGCAATTATGATGCACATTTCATAGTTAAGGAGTTGGGAAATGTTCCTGGGAAGTTGAAGTAATACCGAATAGCGAAGAAAAATATATATCCTTCACAAAACATATTGGTAAGCTGAAACTGAGGTTTATAGATTCTTACAGATTCATGCCTCGAAGCTTAGATTACCTCGTAAAATCTCTATCTCCTGGCAAATTCAAAGAAATATCAAAATATTATACAGATGAGGAATTAGCATTGGTTACTAGAAAAGGTGTGTTTCCCTACGATTATTTAGACAATGAAGAAAAGTTGAATGAAACAGAGCTACCACCAATTGAAGCTTTTTATAATAAATTGAATCAGAGCGATATCAGCGCAGAAGATTATAGACACGCTCAAAACATATGGGAACACTTTAAATGTAAATCTTTGGGTGAATATACCGATGTTTACGTTAAAAGTGATGTCCTTCTACTTTGTGACGTCTTCGAATCTTTCCGAGATGTTATGATGAAGACCCATAAACTTGATCCAGCTCATTATTTTACCGTTCCCGGTTTGACCTTCGACGCCATGTTAAAATATACAAAAATGAACATAGAGCTCTTACAGGATTATGATATGATTTTAATGATAGAACATGGTATTCGAGGAGGTTTGTGCCAGGCATCGCATAGGTATGCAGAAGCGAATAATAAGTACATGACTAGTTTTAATCCAAACGAAGAATCGAGTTATATAATTTATTTAGACGCTAATAATCTTTATGGACAAGCGATGAGCATGTATTTACCATACGGAGGATTCGAATGGGTTAAAAATCCCGAACGTATAAATATATCAGAGCTTAAGGATGATGACGATATTGGTTACATATTTGAAATTGACATCAGCTATCCTCAAGAACTTCACCATTTACATGATGATTTACCGTTCTTACCTGAAGCGATAATACCACCGGGCGCAAATTCTAATTCAAAAAAATTAATAACACATTTTGGAAAAAGATATCGCTACGTCTTACATTATAAAAATTTGATTCAAAGTCTACAGCATGGGCTAAAATTGGAAAAAATTCACCGTGTTCTAAAGTTTAACCAAGCACCATGGCTACGATCGTATATAGAATACAACACAGAGCTAAGGAAAGGAGCATCCAACGATTTTGAAAAAGATTTTTATAAGTTGCTTAACAATGCAGTTTTCGGTAAAACGATGGAAAATATCAGGAACCGCCAGAATATTCAACTAGTAACTGACAGTAAAAAGTTGATGAAACTTGTCGCTAAACCGAATTTCATTGACCGTACAATCTACAATGAGAATATAGTGGCTGTACATATGGGGAAATCGAAAGTATTGTTTAATAAACCTATATACATTGGAATGTGCATTTTAGACTTATCAAAAACTGTAATGTATCAATTTCATTATGACATAATGATGAAAACATATTCTGGAAAAAACTTGAAGATGATGTATACCGATACAGATTCATTTATCTATAGAGTCTTAACAGATGATGTCTATGAAGATATGAAAAAAATGAATAAATATTTTGATTTCTCAGACTATCCTGAAACACATTTGTGTTATTCGAATAAAAATAAAAAGAAGTTAGGGAAGTTTAAAGATGAGCTTAATTCCAAAATAATTTTAAAATATGTGGGATTAAGAGCGAAAATGTACGCTATTATGACAGAAAACGATGTAAAAAAGCGAGCTAAAGGCGTAAAAACAGCCTCATTAAAACAATATATTAGTTTTGAGGATTATGAAAATGTATTATTTAAAAAGGAAATTATGCATACGCCAATGAGGATGATACAATCTAAGCTGCATAATATTTTTAGTTCCGAAATAAATAAGGTTTCTCTGTCTCCTTTTGATAATAAAAGACACATCCTAAAAGATGGAATCAATACTTTGGCCTATGGTCATTATAAATTAAATGAAGTGAAATAATATAAAGATTATTTTGGTAATAATAAGAAACAAAACGCGAATTTACAACCATTTTTGTCTTTGGCCTGAAAAAAACTAAGGTAACAAATAATAAAAAATGATGGTTCATGGTGTGGCAATATGTTTGTTCACTAATGAATTTGGAATATTTTAGCGGTCTTTAAATTAATAAAGCCATCTCAGCAAGGCAGCCATTGCATTTATCATAATGTCTCGAAAGAGAAATGTACAGAGTATCAAACAAAGGTTTTATCTGTATGGGTAAATAAAAATTTGTTTAAATCTATTCACCATGAATGAAAGGGGTCACTGTCATGGTTTGAACACCTATAAACCCTGAATGAAGGTCAATGGCATGGTTTGAACACCTGTAAACCTGATTGTGTGAGTGAATGTGAGGTGAATAGAATAACCCTGCAGAATAATTTCGATGCTCATATTTCTCTTTCAAATACATAAACAAAAAAAATGATAAAGTATATGGTGTTGTTAATTTATTGAAGATTAAATAGTTATTGCCGACCATTTCAACAGCAAATATTTCGTTTATGCCATCAGGTGAAAAATTAAATTTCAATATGATTATACATTACCAAAAAAAGAGATGATTTTATTTTTTTGTTAGCATAAATTTAGTTTAATTCTTGATTGTGTTAGAAATTATATTTTATGAATTCTGTTTTTCGATAAACTTTATTTTTTCGTTTAATTTGCACACATTTTTATTGTAAAAATCACGTTGTAAAATAAAATAAAAACCTCTTCGAGTTACCTTTACCTTGACGTGGTGAAGAGGCTTAAGGCTTAACGCCGAACTAAAAAAGGTACAAAACTTTGTTTACTAATAATGATGTTAACTAAAATGAATAAAATGTTTACGATGTACAATATTATTTTACTAGAATATAATATTGTTTATACTTTAGCAAGAAACGCAGAGAAGATAGGGAAGTAGTTTACCTTCGATGGAATTAACGTTATCATTGTTTATTTCTTTAGATAGAACTCCGGATTATAGCGAAGATGACCGGGAGTAGCCGAACAGCCTCGAATACATCGTAAAGGCTGTCACCAGTGCAATCGCAGAGCAGAATTATTAATTACAAGTAAATATTGCTTGAAAATAGTACAAAATGGTCAAAGTATATGATAAAAAAATTTAAAATGTTGAAAGTATTATGTTTAAACCAAATAAATTTCCGTCCGAAGTAGATAAAAGTTTTATATTATTGTTTATTTATATATTAAGAAATTATCTGTACAAAGTTAATATTTACGTCTTAAATTGATGTTACGATTAAATCATTAGGGATTTACTATACTAAGAGATAAAACGTACAAGGTCCGCATTATATTTATATATATACTTAAGAGGAGAAAAAGTCTTAGAGCTTAAGGAACCCAGTATCGCTACTTAAATTGTAGGAATTGTTTAAGGACCAAAGTTCAAAGCTGTATAGGATTAAGAAGCCCTATAACGATGTTTATATTAAAGCCGTTAAGAGGGTTCAAAGTCCATGTTTACGTTTCACTTATCAACATGCTTAAACATGATCCAAACCTGTTTGTACATGTTCATACCTGTTTAAATTATTGCAATGTTGGCGTCATCAAAACAAAATGGCGGCTGAAAAAACCTTACTTGGAAAAAAAAAAAAAAACATTATTGGAAAGATTACATAAAAAAGTAGGGAGAGCTGCACTCTGGTGGACATATTAAAAAGTAGAGCTGGTGCTGCGCTCTTGCGGATACTTTAGAAGGTTAGTGTGCACTACGACTATGTGAAGAGATAATAAAAGTAAATAAAGATATTTATAAAATGTAAACATTAAGAAGGTTACGAAAAATGTAAAAACATTGAGAAGGTTCTGGAATAGTAAGGGAGGTTTCATAAAATGTAAACAATGGGAAGGTTGAGGAAAATGTAAACAATGAGAAGGTTATGTAACAGTAAGGGAGGTTTCATAAAATGTAAACAATGGGGAGGTTGAGGAAAATGTAAACATTGGGAAGGTTATGTAACAGTAAGGGGGGTTTTCCGAAAATGTAAACAATGAGAAGGTTATGTAACAGTGAGGGAGGTTTCATAAAATGTAAACAATGGAGAGGTTGAGGAAAATGTAAACATTGGGAAGGTTATGTAACAGTAAGGGGGGTTTCCGAAAATGTAAACAATGAGAAGGTTATGTCACAGTTTGAAAGGTTTCGTAAAAGCACACATTACAATTTGACCATCGGACCTAGCCGGGAGGAACTCTCAAGTTAGGCACTCTGATTGGTTAACTAATGAAGGAGTGGGGGGAGGGGGAGCAAAATAGACGCCAGGTAGACTCATGCTTTGTAAATGGTGACGTCATAAATCAAAATGGCGGACGGGTAGACTCATGCTTTATAAATGGTGACGTCATAAAACCAAAATGGCGGACGGGTAGACTCATGCTTTATAAAGACTAAATACGCCCAAAACGTAGGGAAAAGAAAATGGACGTCGGGTAGACTCATGCTTTGTAAAGACTTAATACTCTCAAACAGGGGTCACGTGATCAAAAAGGGGCGTGGCTTAGTGGTTTAGGTTAGGTTGATGAAGGGTCACGTGACTAAAAAGGGGCGTGGCTTAGTGGTTTAGGTTAGGTTGATGGCGCGAACCATCGTAGTTAAGGTTAGGTCGTGATGACGTCATAGGTGGTTAAGAGTGGTAGGGGAGGGGATGGAGGAATCGGTGCGCCAGCTCCCGCAATTCTTATCTACTATCGAATATTTAATCGATAAATTAAACTGACAATATGAGGTCAGGCTGGATTGACTAGATCACGAACGACAGGTAGATCGCGAACGATCGTTCACTAAAGGCCAGTTTTGGCGGGAAACCATGGGCGCCGCCATCTTGCTCCGGAGCCCTGCGCCAGAACCGGCATTTTACATCTACTGGTATCTTTAAATTGCATATTGTGAATTTCCATTACGATCGGTAAATGATTAGAACCTAAGGGATCATCGTGAACTTTCCATTGTATATTGTTTACGATATTGGGTGAGCAGAGAGTGATATCCAAGGCAATATTATTAGTCTGACTCACATTATTTACGTATGTAGCGGATCCATCATTCAACAGTACTAAGCTGGAGTTTTCTATTGCAGAAACTAATTCTTTTCCCATTTTATCACAAAAATTACAGCCCCACTGGTAATGGTGAGCATTGGCATCTCCTGCCAGAATTAATGGAAAGTCAAAACTCGTAATAAATTTTTCCCAATGATATTTAATTACTACATTTTTAGGAGGGTTATAATACGAAACTATGTTAATTTTAAAATTTTTATTGAGTACGACTTTCGCGGCAATCGCATCCATACCGTCTATTTTATGAAAGTTTCTAACCTGTGTAAAGTTGTATTTATTCCTAATCAAAATGGCTACTCCCCCCCAGCCATCATCTCTATCTTTCCTTATGATATTGTATCCCGGGAAATTCACATATGTGTTATGCTTGAACCAAGTTTCTGATATTAGGGCAATATCAATATTGTCTGTAAATAAAAAATATTCTAAACTATTTTTATTTGCTATTGCTGATCTAGCGTTCCATTGTAATAATTTATAGGATTTAGTCATAAAAATGGTGGGCTAAATTAGATACTGATGAATTATTTTTTGAAAAATTATTAAAATAGTTTAGATAAAATATTTTTATCTGAATCAATGGTTTATTAACAAGCTATCTCCTCTCTCTTTTATTATGTTCCTAATCTCTTCTTCAGAAATTATTAAATTTTTGTTTGACAAAATTGAACTTACAATTGAATAAATAGCTTCTGAAATTTGATTTATTTTATCCGGTTTAACCTGAGGTGTTCCAGTAGTTTTAGGTTTTGGGAAATTTGTATTAGAAGGTAAAGGGTTTGATGGGTAAAAAGGTATTTTATAACTATTATTAATCTCCCTCCTTGCTTGTTCGGTAGGGTCAACGCTTGGATGTTTCTCCGGACTTGAAACTCTTACTCGTTTGTTTACACTAATTTTACTTATTACTGAAGAGTTATTTTTGTTATATAATTGTTTGTTATTAGTTTGATCTAATGCTGGGAACGATTCAGGTGTCTGTCTTAATACGGCCCAACTGTATGATTTGCCTTCTAGGAAATGTTTTGCTTCCATATAGGTTAGATTTTGGGTGGCCATTAATTCTTTTATATTTTTTTGTTTTTTATATTCCGGACATATATCTTTAGCTAGAGAAGAATGATTTTGATGGCAGTGAATACATTTCAATAATGTACCGGGAGGGCACTCTTCTTTCGCATGTTTTTCACCGCAATCCCAACACCTGGGTGTCGTACTTTTACATTGAGTGGTCACGTGACCATAACGAAAGCATGCTTGACATTGTACTACTGATTGAATGTACTTTTGTACCTCGCATCTCACGTGATGAATGCTTACATAATTAGGGAGGAACTGTCCTCTAAAATTAATTAGAACCGTACCCGTCGGTTTAAGTTCATATTCTTTTGTATCTCGGTTTAAAACCTTCCTTTCGAACCTTCTGACTGAGATAATTTTTAGAGATTCGGAATATAGAGTTTTAATATTAGTTAATATGTCTTCCTCGGATAAATTAGTATCTATTCCTCTAATTACTCCTTTTCTTTCCAGCATAAATTGTGGAATATACACTACAAAATGTTTAGACTTTAAAATTTCCGAATTGACTAGTGCGTTCGCGTGTGAACCTAAGGGAGTTTCAACTTTTATTCTATTGCGACCCGACCTGGTGATAGACAGAATGTTATTGTAAATTACTGGACAGGAATCATTTAATAGTTTTCCAACAGACATTGGATGTATTCGACTAATTCCAACCCCTTCCATCGACTTACTCTCAACAAAAACAAAATATGGGCCCATGTCTCTCTCCTCATATAAGCGTGGTAGAGAGTTTTGTGTTCTATCTGTCGAGGCTTTACTAATTTCCTGCTCTTTGTTGCTTGCATTATTTTTGTGTTCTGCAGGCATCATTTCTATTTCCGTGCTTAAGTTTATTGTTTCATTATTATTCAAACTACGTAACTTATCAGGCGGGATAACCTCCCTCCCATCACTTGTGCCAGACATAGTGAATTATTTCAGTGCAGAATTATGCACAGTTTACAAAAATAACGATAAAGAAATCTAAAAAATAACTAAACAATATGTTTGCAAAGAAAATAATATTTATAAGGAAACTAATTAAAAGAAAAAAAAAAAAAAAAACTATATCAAAAGGTTATCTGTTAAACAGCGCGAAGGTCTCTCTGCCACCGCCTCCGCCGAAGTCCAAACAGGAGCCTTGTTCTTGATAACTATTTGGGACACTATATACACCGAATAACATCGAATTACCGAGTAAAATAAATACTTAAAAATTGCGAAAATTTTTCACACTTTTAAGACAATGTTGGTAACAGCTGTGTCAACTATAATGTAAAATATATTTTAGAAAATTCATAATATATGGATCGATATAAAACAAAAACAATTCAAAATCGATGCATCATTAATGTCTATTATGTGCTGCACTCACCTTTTGTTGAATTTGATAATTCGTTATTCGAATTGTCTCCCGTTCGTTTAGCAGTATTGGGTATTTGTTTACTATTTTTCGTATGATTCCTTTTTCTCGAAGTTAATCCCAAATAAGATCGGACAGGCCTTCTGTATTGTTTGGGATGATGGTCTAAAAACGAATAGTTCGTTTACTTGATCATGAATGATATATTTGTTTACATAAAGTTATACTAATTACAACGATTGAAACATTAAATAGTAATAATAAAAATTAATTACTAAAAAATAGAGATGATAAAACTCGGGAATGAGAAGTCAGTCAGTAAGCAAGTAAAGGATTAAGTGCTTGAAAACAATAGGATTATATAAAATCGGATAAATAAATTTTATTCAGACATGTTATAGTTTGTCTCAATATGAAAAATAATAATATTACTTCGGCAACAGTAAAAAAAATATAACATGATAACAGGATTATCGAACCCGACGGTTCGATGCCGATACTTCCAAATGCTGCTTACACCGAATCGTACAATGATAACCTCTCAAGCCCAAGGCGCCGAGATCAGACCTAACACAATCTTCCCATCGACGATTCGCCGTACCACTTGGACACCAACCGGTCGGTTCAGCGCATACAATATTTTTCCGAATTCTTACTTCACGGAGCCCCACATCATTGCATACCCATTTGAGCCTCCGCGTTGCAATCAACTCAATTATACTGACAGGATACAAGTACCGCAATTGCTTCTGCAAGTTGTGCAGCCTTCTTGATTCCCCAGTGGACTCATCCCTCCTAGGACCAAATACTTTACGCAGTTCCTTATTTTCGAAAACCTTGAGGCGCTGTACATCGTTCAAAGTAAGCGACCACATTTCATATCCAGAACCGTCGGAAGAATAGTTGAATAAATTCTAACCTTTAAGTTTATTGATAGAAGCCGCGAGCAAAGTAATTTTGCAACTGAATAATAACACGCATTTCCCGCCCTCATTTTCTGCTGAATTTCGTTTTTTTGTCTTCGTTGAACTAAATTTCTCAACATGTTGAAATGTATGTCCTGATATATCAAAACCACCAAAATCGTCAGCGTTTCTGCTACTAATCATATATTTCGTCTTTACTTGTTTTCATTAACGTACTTTTATATAGTTTCCTCGTCTTCACCCATTAGTTCTTAATAGTGCAAAAGAAAAAATGAGAAGTTGTTTTTTGTAATGTTTTTTGAGTTGCATGCTGAAGATATACACATTTTTTTAAACCTCCTATATTCTCTACCCTTTGTCTATATTAAGTCCCATTCTTGGGGAGACTTTAGCCTTGTCGACAAAGAAGGTCGTGGAAGGAGGACTTACTCCCTTGATGAGGATGTTCTGAGGGCTTTGGTGAAATATTTCCCAGAAGTGTTCGAGAACTTGCAGTTAGCGAATCGATCGTGGATGATCTCCCAAGACGATTAAAAAGGTAAAAAAGCTTTAATATATTCCAAAAAAAAAAAAAAAAAAAAAAATATGAAGTTTGTGCTTCACATCTTTTCCAAAACATAAACGATATCATTCTGTCCAGAATTGTTACATGTGATGAAAAGTGGAAACTTCACAATATCAGTAGATGTTCTGGACAAGGACTCGATAAAGGAGAAGCAGCACAACATTTTCAAAAGTCATCATCAAAAAAGTGATGGTTACTTTTGGATCTGTGCGTTTGGTGTGATACACTACTGCATCTTAAAACCTGGAGAAACCATTATTGCCTAATCGTATTGTTACTAAATTAATGAAATTCAATAGAAAAGTCAATAATGACATCACAAAAACTGCTAGAGCTTGGATATGAAACTCTGTCTTACTCTCTAGACATCTCGCCTACTGACCATCATTTTTTAGACAGATGGACCTCTACTGTTTTTAGAGTTTAACAATACTGAAGATGGGAAATACGATTTCGAGGGAATGATAGTGATGCCAATACGTCGGCAGAAATCTATTGATAGTATTGGTTACTGTTTTCATTAAATAAAATAGTTCTAAATCTTTCTTTTTCTGGAAAACCGATATACAGCTTTATAACTTAGTGCATGTTTTTTTTACAGAGTTTTAGTATCTGCATATTAAAATTCTAAGGAGTTAAAAATTATAGAAAATAAGACTGCATTTATAGGTTGGAATCATAATTTCACAGAAAACTGAGTGTTTTTATTTGCATTTAGCTTTTAAAAATATATTATTTTGAGCTACTTACCTAGAAATACTATATCGGGAATTTCTGTGTTATTGTATGAATCTATAAGACCTGTCCAGTTTTCTGAACAACTTTCCTTTCCGTTTTTTGCACTTGACTTATTATCGTTGAATTTCTTGTGGAAGAGGAAGGAACCTGTTAGAACATGAATAATGAATCATTTAAAAATTGTGGTGACTTGAAATATAGCTTAAACGAGACAGGTATTGACACCCTTTAGACTACATTTCTACTGCAAAATTAAAAATTGAATTTTCTATATCTCTCTTCATTAATTCTTCTAAAGACTCAAGAGGTTTTTTCGAGTTGAACGTTCAATAATTTTACATTATGGAAATATTTAGGTAAAAAGCTCAAAAACTAGTTATTGCCACCCTGTGAATGGATAGGCTATTGATGCCACGGTTATTGACACCCACTGTCACTTAAATTTTTTTTTTTTTTAAAGTTATAATATGTCATTAGAAAGAAATAACATCACACGCACATGCTAAATTTTTATGTAATGTTAAAAAAAATTGAAATATTCAACCTCTTTATTCAATATTATATACGAAAATATTTTAAATAACACAAAAAATAGATAAAAAATTCCTGTAGGTATATGCAACATGAGATAAAAAAATTAAAATTACAAATTAATTTACATTTATCATCTTCATTTATATCTGGATTAAACTCCACGATGTAACACGCAGAGCAAACAAATTAAACAGACTCGTCATTTCTATATGTTCATGTCTTTTTAAATATTTTTTTTGTTGGCGGACCTCATTGCATAATGGACAATTAAAATAAATCCACTTTAGGATATTGCCAAATTTGTAACATAGGGTTGTTGTTGTTTTTTTTTGTGTTCATTTTTCTTTTCTGGAATTTATATTTCTCCTGCTCCAACCTTTTTGTTTCTTTTTTTTTTTTTTCTATTATGACTTCCATCTTAGTTTCCATCGTTTACTTGTGTCGAAAAATAGAAGCCTTTGAGTGTTTCTTAAGACAAGGACTACTCTTCGTTGCCAGATGTACTAACAGATACTGTTTTTGATATCCCGTTTCATCGGCATTGAAAATCCTTTCAGGATGGCGTAATACTTTTAAGCATTGCTCTTCTTCTAATATGTTTTGGACGTTCTTGAACCACTTTCTAACACTGGCTTCAGAAACACAAACTCTGATTTCGGAAGTCCTCTCTGCTACAGAGGGGTGCCTTCGTAAGAAAGCTTTATACCAGCCAACACCAGGACAATTATCTTTAAAAGTAGTGGCCATAAATTCAATCAATTCTTTTACTGATTGTAAAATGTTTTTCCTCCTCGAGAATCCCTTTTCGCATATTTTTCTATCCGATCAGCAAGAGTAAGTTCGTCTTCCTCTGAAAGAATCGGCCGTGATCCAAACGATGATTCTACAAATTTATGACTGATGCTGAAGTGCGAAGTTTCCCGAGGAACCCCAAATCTTTTACATATTGTTTTACTGAAAGAGCCATCCTTTATGGCCTTCGAATAATTCTCTAAATCCTTCTGGCTATAACTGGGCTTCTTAGGCATACTAGCACCCGTACACACTGAAAAAAAAAATTACTACTAGGAACTGACAGAGTCAATAACTAGTCATTGAGCCCCAAAATTACTAATTGACTACCCATTAGTTATACTAGAATTAAAGTTAAAATAACATTACACATTTATCAGGAAGATTAAACTATTAAAATTAAAACAGAGACATTAATATTAAAAAAAAATAAAAAATTAGTTATTGACTTGGAGTGTCAATAACAAAATACATTAGAAAAAAATGACCAGTTATTGCCATAATATAATAATTATCATTCAAATGCGTAACTTTTTTTTCCATTTCCTGTCAAATGTTATTTACTATTGTTAATATGTTATTACTAGTATTTATAAATTATTCAATGTTATTAACTATTTAATTTTATTACCACCATCAACTGTGGAAGTATAAAATTCGATTCAAACATCTCCTCTAATTAAACCGAGACATTTAATTAATAGGGTATATAAAATTACCGTTTTAACAATTTAAAGATTTCAAAGGACTGTAAATATTTTAATACTCTTTAATATTTACTATAACTTAATAATCCATCTTTTTTTTTTTTTTTTTTTTTTATTCAACAACAAATTTTTATTGATAAAATTACAATCTGTCCCAATTTGGACATCAATAGTAGTGCTAAAAGATATCATACATACTACATTCATACAATATTTACACACCATAAAATTACAATAAAATATATACACAATAATGAATCAATACAATAAGTCAAGAATTCTCTTATACCTATATACACATACACACATCACATTGAATGGAGAATCTAGCCAGTGCTAGAACTCCAATATATTTACAAAAGGTCGCGGGGCCACTGCCGTTTCAACCTTCTAGGTGGGTTGTATGGATGAGTGGAGCTGGATAGGGATTGGGCTAGAGGATTAGGATGATGAATGAGATTCTGGTGGAATTTGGAAAATTTGGATGGAATTAGGTCTGAAATAAAAGGAACATTAAGGTCGTTGTGCAAGGTATAGTTGGAAACATAATAAGGAGCATTTACTATTGTACGGAGGACTTTGGATTGAAAGGATTGAATGCGTTTGATGCTAGTACGTTTAGCTGAACGGTGGAATACTGAGGACGGAATCCAAACTGATGGGAAGGAAGATTTTGAGATTCTAATATGGGTAGGATACGTTTAAGAAGAAGCCTTTCGAAGATTTTTGAGAGGATGGGGAGTAGACTAATAGGCCTGTAGGATGAAGTGTTATTGGAAGGTTTGCCTGGTTTTAGAAAAAGAATGATAGTGGAATGTTTCCATAACAGAGGGAAATAGGTGGTGCGTAGGATGCAGTTGTAAATATAAGTAAGGAATATAATAGCTTTCTGGGGAAGTTGTCGGAGGATCTGGGGAGTAAGGAGATCGTGTCCAGGAGATTTACGGAGGGTCAGTTTGTGGAGAAGATATTTGACCTCAGAGGGATTAATAGTTTTAGGAGGTAGGGGAAGTGGGATTGGTGACATATGAAAGTCTTGCACTGTTGCGGTGTGATTGGCGTGGGATTCCGGGTGAGGAGTGAAAACTTTGGAGAGGTGTGTGGCGAATTCCTCTGCTTTATCTTCATCAGACGCAGCCCAGGAGTCATCACCACGTCGGAGAGGATGGGAAACTTGATGGTATTTTAGGATCTTTATCGTGACATTCCACAGGGAATTATCACGAGCTGATAGAGAGGAGAGGTAGGAATTAAAGGACTGGGAACGGAAGGTCGCCAACTCCCTCTTCAAATGTCTACAATAGAAGTTATAGGAGCGGCGATCTGTTCGGTGTCGGGTGCGCTGCCATAATGATCTTGCTCGGCGTTTGGTATGGATGAGGTCTATAATATGTTGTGGAAAATGATTTTGGTGAGGATTTATATTGGAGTGTTTAGGAGAGGAGGCAGTCCAGACAGCTTGTTGGATGGCGGTGGTAAAGGAATAGACGGAATTATCTAGGTCATCTGGGGTTTTGAGGGTTACTCTGAGGTCAATGTTATCATTCAGGATTTGGCGGAAAAGGTTCCAGTTGACAGGGCCTCGGATGAATGATGGTGGAATGGGTTTTAGAATTGGAGTGAGAGGTACTTTTAGGATCAGTGGACTATGGTCTGAGGATAGTTCATCAAGGCGAGTTACAGACAAGTTGAGGGAGCCTAATCCGCTGTGGATAAAGAAGTCGAGGATGTCAGGATTGCGGTTAGGATCGGTTGGCCAGTAGGTTGGGGAGTCAGGAGGCAGGATATTAAAATTTCGGGAGTTGAGTGCAGACAGCAAATTTCGTCCCCGAGAAATCGTGGTTCTGGAACCCCATTGCTGATGCTTAGCGTTTAAGTCTGCACCCAGAATGAAACGATTTCCTAAGGAATCCAGGAAGGATACTAATTCGGAATTGGAAATGGAATGTTTAGGAGGGCAATATGCAGATGTGAGGGTTACCGGAAAAGAAAAAGTCTTGATTACTATGGCTGTGGCTTGTAGGAAATCATAGGTGGGAAGTGGGAGTTACAATTGATCGCAAACTTGCCATGGAATTCGGTGTGTCGAAAGATGCTGTTAGTCGCCATCTACGCTCCATGGGAAAGTGAAAAAAAAACAGCAGTAGAGTAGACTGGTTTCTCAAGAATTTACTCCTCAGCAATCAGCCCACTCTATCCATTTAGTCTAAAGACCAGTTTAAAGAACTTCATTGGTTTGAACTCCTGCCTCATTAACTATACTGTCCATACTTCGCACCATCGGTTTACTATTTGTTTTGATTCATGGTCCATTTATTTCAAGGGGAAAAAAACTACGGAATATTTCAATGGCTTGGATTGACTACAGAAAAGTGTTTGACACAGTAACCCACAGCTGGTTAATTCAAGTGCTTGAAATATACAAAGTTAACCCAGGCACAGTAAACTTCCTAAGGATATTTAAGGATTCGTGGAGCACAAGAATGGTAGTGGGTAAAGGCCACTGTACTGATACTGTAAAAATTTGTCGACTAAAATACCAAGCCCACAATGGTTTTGTTTACCTAGAGCACTCTTAAGTAATATCCTCTGAAGAAGTAAGCTTGGATACCAACTGAAAGTAGGTTACCAAAGTTCCATTATTAGTCATAATCTGTAGATGAATAACCTTAAGTTATATACGAAAAATCAAGATCAATTACAAACTATGTTGGAACTGATATTTCATATCCATAATTCAATTGGAATGGCATTTGGTCTCGAAAAGTGAGCTATAGTCAATGTTACAAGGGGTAAAATAAAGGACAAAACATCTTAGCAACTACTTTTAGGAGAGACCATAAAGCACTGATCTCTAGGAGAAAACTACAAATATCTGGTAGTCAAGCAAGCTATTAAGATACCAAAGAAAGAGGTATTCAGGGTCATAACTATTAATTTCAAGAAAAAGATGCAACAGATTATTGGGAGTGATCTAAGTAGCAAAAATAAAATGTCTGTAGGGGAAGGGGCGGTGTTGAAATATTTACCACTATCCTTCTTCCCTATAATAGATGCTGGTTCAAAATTAGTTATAATTTTACTTATAATTAAGGTGATTAAAAGAAAGAAAAAAAATTGCGAAAATTATTGTTATACACTTTTAATATAATAAAAATAACATAAATTAAACTCCTAATTATTAACAAAAAAAAGGAAAATAAATCTTTTAAAAAAACTGGCTCTAATAAAATTATAGAAAAAAAATTAAACACTAAAACTTAATATATAATAAAAAAAATGTCAATACACTACGATTTGTACACCTGGTGGCTCCCTCGCTACTACGTGTAAGAAAAGGTCGGCGTGCCGATATATTGGAGGCCGGGCCCGGTTGGGTTGGCTTTAATGTAAATGGTTGCAGTAACCAAAAATGTGCACTATTATGTGGTCTTGCTAGGGCAAAGACTTGGCGAGAAGAGAGAGATAAGCGGCTGAGGCGAGCGTCGAGGAGACGCTAATACCACTGCTTGTTTACATTTAGATAGATAGAAAATAATTTTTATTCTGGGACTGGGTCCCTTTAGAATAACAGCTTTGTACAGTTTAAATATACAATATGTCTGGCCAACAGACAAGATAAACATGATAAACTACTATTTACAATAATTGATTAATTTGTATACAACACAAAATAAATAAAATAAAAACAATCTTCAGAAGCTAATTTATGTTAGAAAAAAATGAGAAATATATGAGTTGATAACAGAATCCAAATTAAAAAAGAAACAAAAAAAAAATTAAATAAAACAAAAATAATTAGTAACATTGTACTAATACTTAGTATTCTTAAAATAACATTAACCCTGAAATAATAAAGGATCTATATTAGACCAAGAATTAATGAAAGATAATACCATTAAAACATAAATAAAAATAAAAAATACAAATATAAGAAATGAAATCTTCTAGAAAAAAAAATAACGATATAAAAAAAACTAAACAAATACTGTAAAGATTGAACCAAATGAAAAAAAAATTATATAAAAATATATTTCATATTTAAAATATATGTCAGGCAGCGTCATTTTGGGATGTTAGGAGGTGCTGGAAAAGAAGGAATTTAAATGTAGAAAGGGAAGGAGCATGGCGGATGTTTGATGGAAGGGAATTCCAGAAACTAGTAGAACGGGCTAGAAAGGAGCATTCGTATTTTTTTGTTCTGTGGGAGGTGATATAAAGGTTGGAAAAACGGGATCTAGTCTCTAGTGGGTGAATTGAGGGTTTGAACTGTAGGAGATTGTAGATATATGGAGGGTGTTGTGAATTAATGGTTTGGTATAGGAAAGATCCAAGGAAATATTGCCTACGGGTAAGAGGAAAGAGCCATTTTGATTCGGTATAAAGATGGGATACATGAGACCGCCTCGATGTGCCAAAGACAAATCTTAAAAAACAGTTCATAATTAACTTTAATCGTTCGAGAGGCCATCATATACCATACATCCATAATCAAACTGAGGGAAAATTAGAGAGGATACAAGGAGCTTGCGAGTGGAATAAGGGAGAACATGGCGGGAACGATGGAATAGTTTAAGAGTACTGATTGACCTTCGGGAGATTTGGGCCACATGTGGTTTCCAGGATAAGGTTTGGTCAATATGGATGCCTAAATTTTTTACCGAGGAACTGAATGTGATGGGATGGGCGTTCAGAAATAAGGTAGGAAGAGAGGGAATAGATGTAAGGAGGGAATTGGATCCAATAATGATTGCCTGAGTTTTCCCGGCGTTTAACCTTAGTTCGTTCTGATTCGCCCAATAGCAGATCCTGTCCAGGTCTTCTTGAATACTCGTAAACGCGGCTGATAACTCAGAGGGAGGAAAGGATAGGTAAATCTGAATGTCATCAGCATATAGGTGGTAGGAGCAGTGGAGGATTGAATTAGGAAGATCATTTATAAAGGTATTAAAAAGGATAGGAGAAACACTTGAACCCTGGGCAACCCCTGAAGAAACGGTAAGAAAAGAAGATAAAGGTTTGTTGGGAATTTCTACTGCTTGGGTACGGTCAGAAAGGAAAGACTGGAACCAGAGAATAGAGCTGTTGGAAAAGGAGAGAGATTTTAGTTTGGAATAAAGGATAGAATGGTTCAAAGAATCAAATGCTTTAGAAAAGTCAAGGAGTATTAGTACTGTCAGCTGTTTGTTGTCCATTGCAGTGTATATGTCTTGAGTGATTTTGGTAAGAGCAGATTGAGTGGAGAAACCAGATCGGAAACCGGATTGGGAAGGATTGATTGATTTGGCTTCTTCGAGGAATTTTGACATTTGGGATTGGACTAGTCTTTCTAAAGGTTTGGAGAGATTAGATAAGATGGAGATCGGGCGGAAGTCTTTAGGAGTTGCTGGATTTGGAATTTTGTTAATGGGATGGATTATGGCTTTTTTCCAAGAGGTAGGAAATACTGAATTTTGCAGGGAAAAATTGTAGATGAAAAGGAGCACTGGTAAAATTTCTGGGAGACAAAGTTTTATTAATTTAACAGGGATTCCGTCAAAGCCAATAGAGTTTGTGCGAGATTTCATAATTGAGGTGATTAAGTCAGTTGGTGAGATGTCAGAGAAAAAGAAGTTTTCAGAGTTAAAGGATGGAACTGAGAGATGCAGGGAAGATGGTGATGATGAATTGTGAGAGGACGAAGATAGAAAGTGGGAGTTCAATTCTTCAGGTGAGACTGGAATGTCTGAAGAGGTTGTGGATTTACAGAGGGAGAGTTTTCGGAGGAGTTGCCATTTAGACTTAGGATCGGGGATAGAGGAAAGGGCTTCGTGGAAATAATTAGATTTCGCTCGTCTGACTCTTGATTGTGTCAAGTGACGCAGTACCCTGAACGCTTGGTAGTCATCCTCTAGTCTTGTGCGTCTATAGCGTCTTCGGGCAGCCTCACGTTTCTTTTGAAGATCTTTTATTTCTTGACACAACCATGGAGCAGGACGGCGACGAAAGGTGCAGGTTTTGAGAGGAGCATGGGTATCTAGGATCCTGAGTAGATTTGAGGTGAGGATATCTACCATACAGTCAATGGACGAGGAGGAGTAAATTTCTTCCCAATTCAGAGACTCAACATCTGGTAGAATCGTTTCACGGGAGAGGGCGTCTAGTTTACGGAATGTTATGGTTTTAGGAAGGACTGCTGGAGTTCGGATATTGTAGGATATTTGGATTAAATCGTGGGATGACAAGAATGGAACTGGTAATTGGGAGGAGGAGAGAAGGCTCTCTGCTGTATCTATAACGTAAACGTCCAACCAGGTATTAGTCCAGCGAGTATGATGGGTAGGAGCAAAGGGAACTATGAATAAGTGGAGGGAGAAGAAGAGATTTTCTAAGTAAAGTCTGTCATTAGAATGTGATAGGAAGTTGGTATTAAGGTCACCAGAAATTATTATATTATTGTAAAGAGGAACGTATTTGTAAAGGGTTGATTCAAGGGATTCGTCAAAAGGTACCAAAGGAGGGCGGTAGGCTACAACATATAGGAGAGGATTTTCTTTGAAATTAACTTCGATGAATAGGAATTCGATATGAGGGTGTTCAGATGGGGATGAAAGTTCAAGAGTTCGAAACCTAAGACTATTGTGGATATAGAGCCCGACACCTCCCCCAGTACGACAGATGCGGTCGTGACGGATAAAGGAATATTCCGGAAGGGAAACAGAAGAGGAAGGGATGTAGGGTTTTAACCAAGTCTCGGAAACGGCAATAAGATGGTAGAAGTTATGGGTGAAATATTGAAGGAATTCGTCGAAGTGAGCGGGTAAGGACTGGGCGTTAACGTGACAAGTAGTTAGGATACTAGACATGATGAAGGTAGGAGGGAAATTACACCGGGATTAAAGGGAAGACGCTGTACGTATAATACTAAACATCCATACACTATATAGCAATGTTGTGAAGACAATTGGAAGAGAGAAAGTAAGAAATAGATATATGAAAATAAATACACACTTAAACATAGAAAAAAAATCATAACCCATCTCCTAGGCAAAGAACTAAATTTAAAAACACTTGAATAAATAAAAATCATAAAAAAATATAAGAAATACAATGATAGTGCAATGTAGAGTATATCCGTGAAACGGTTAGTCGTTGTTATATTCTGATTGAAGCCGGCAAGATAACGGGAATATGGATGTCAGCCGAAAACTTCTAGATCTTGCGCCTGGTCAATGTAGATGACAGGGTGACCGTCTTCTTTCCTGCAACGGACTCTTCCGCCGGCGAACCACACGTATTTTAATTTCCCCGCTGTCTTCCTTTGACGGCGAGCCAATAGAGGTGCCTGTTAGCGGGGGTCATCTCCTCGCTCAGATATATCCGGTGGCAGTCATTTTCCTGCCAGTCGATATCCCTCGTGGTGAAGTCCCTTTTAATCTTTCTATTTCTAATTAGCTCATCACGAGTGGTCTGCCTAACAAAGCGAGCGATGACAGGGGGTGGTCGCGGGTCATCTTTTTTCTGTCTACGACGCTCCACTACGTCTAGATCCTCCATTTTGATTTTAACGCCTAGGCCTGCCGCTATATTGTTCACCAGAGCCGCAGGGGTTTCCCCGGGCGGACCGGTATGCCCCTAATTTCCAAAGATCTTGATAATAGTCCTTGCTCAGCCCTGTTCAGCCGGACCTCCAGTTCGCCCACTCGGCACTTTAATGCTTTATTTTCAATTGTTAGGTCTTCAAGATATTTCGATTGACCCTCCAGATTTTTTTCAATTTTGCTAAGCCGCTCGTTAAGCTCAAAGCTCAGTTCTCCATATTTTTCGAGCGATGATTTAATATCTTTAATTTCTTGGTTTACCTGGTCGCCTTGCTTATTAATTGCCGAGAGTATATCAGATGGAGATGGTTCTTGCTTTTGAATGCTACTGGGTGAAGTAGGATTTTCGGTGGATGTACCTGACTTCTTTCCATAGACGCACTTAGGGCAAAGCCAAGATTTTTTATGTGCCTTGAGCGCATCAATATCTTTTTCAGATAGATTACAGCACTTGCCGTGAAAAATGACGCGGCACTCATTACAGCTAACACTTTTTTTCTCTTCCCTGGTGATGGCACCATCGCAAATTGAGCATTGAACCATTTTAAGTTTAATAAATAAATATAACTTACTCGTAGAAGTGTTTGTAAACAAAGGCCTGATGTTGACGTCCTTTAATACTCATACTGCCTGGGGATTACCTCTCTGACTGCCAGCTGCTTCAGAATAAACCCGAACTTAATCACAAATTATGGCTTTGTTTCGGATGTATAATTAACTTTATTAATCGGAATAAGGTATGTTTAGATTATATACTTCTGAATATTTTGCGTGAGAAAAAAAGAAGAAAAAATGACGGAAATTAAACAAAGAGATAAGAGAATAATAGAAAAGTAACACAGGAGCGATGTTGATACGTTGCCGTCTAAGGCCAGACTGATTATAGCTGTTATAATAGTTATAATATTTATGGTATTATAGCTGTATACAGTTGTGTTACTGTCCAAATAATTCTCTTATATAAAATATATATATATATATATATATATATATATATATATATATATATATATAAAATTTTAAAAGATGAGCTTGAACATAACCGCCCACCAAAATTTATATTAAATTTTCCCACTTTGAAGGGAAAAATTGAGAAAAAATACAAAGTAACAAATATTTCTTAGAGATATTGAAGAATTTACTATAACTCTGGGAGCAGCGGGGCTAGTTTACAAACTGGGCGCTTGTATGTGCCTTCAGAAGTTTTTATCTGCACTACGCTGACTACTCCATCTGGTCCTGGATATGTTTCGATAACCCTTCCGACAGGCCGGTATAAGGGTTGCACATCTGGTTCCTTTAGTAGTACCAGGAGACCTGGTTTCAAGTCTTCCGTCTTCTTTTCCACTTGCCTTTCATCTGTAGTGCATGAAGGTAATCGTATCGCCACCTATTTCAAATATCTTTAAGGCATTTCTTGAGGAGTTGCCAGCGAGATAATCGATTGGTTGGAATGTCATTGCACTCATCGGGAAGGCTCACCAATGGCGCACCAATCAAAAAATGGCCAGGTGTTAGTACATCATAATCTTGAGGAGATGATGACATTGGATATAAAGGCCGAGAGTTTAACACTGCTTCGATGCGAATGATGAGTGTGTTGAATTCCTCAATAGTGAGAACTTGTGTCTTCATTACTCTTCTCAGGTGGTGTTTGAAGGATTTTACCCCGGCCTCCCAAAGTCCGCCAAAATGTGGGGCTGAAGGTGGTATAAACTCCCATCTAATCTGCTGACCAGAAAGATGCTGAACAACTCTGTCTTGGGTTTTTTGAGACTTCCACCACTTGTATAAATCTTTTAAGTAACGATCGGCTCCGATAAAATTTCTACCGTGGTCAGATAAAATCTTATGAGGAAGCCCTCGTCGTCCAATAAATCGGTCCAATGCCGCCAAAAAGGCGTCCGTTGTAAGCTGCGACACCAGTTCTATATGAACGGCCTTGGAACTGAGGCACACGAATAGACAAACATAAGATTTCCATTGAGGTCCCTTTCTTCTTTGTGTCTCTTTCGTGTTGAAAGGACCAGCAAAATCAATCCCGATATTTATAAACGGGCGCCCTTGTGCGAATCTTGTCGATGGTAGGTTAGACATAATAGGGCTGAAATTTTTAGATTTGAATCTATGACAAATTACACATTGGTGTATGCGTGACCGAACGATTCGTCTTGCAGCAATCACCCAATAACGCCGTCGCAACAAGGACAACAACAGCTGTGGTCCTGCGTGTAAATAGGTTCGGTGCGTGTCATCGATGATCAGTGATGTTATATGTGCCTTATTTGGCAATATTATTGGATGTTTTGCAAAATAAGGCAAAGGACTATTAGCTAGCCTTCCGCACACCCTGAGGATTCCGCTGTTGTCAAGAAATGGTGACAATGATTGGAGATTTGAGCCATTTAGTGGCGATTTCGACGAAAAACACGAATCCTGGGTAATTTTGATAATAATGGAAGTGCTATTTTCGAGTTCTTTAACAGTGAGAGGACCTCTAAACCTATCTCTTGAGGGAGCTTTACAATTATGAATGAAGCGTGTAACAAACCCAAAGATGCGTACTAATTTGCCCCATGATGAATATTTTTCAATAACCTGAAGAATCTCATTTTGTGAAGTCATGTTCATAATTGTCCAACTGTCTTTTTTCAGTTCAGGCACTGTTACAATGTCCGTTAATCTTGAAATTGGCCAAGAAGTAGGTTCATTTCGCATCCAACGGAATCCTGTCCACCAGAAAGGATGATTTACTAAGAGATGTGGTAATATTCCTCGGGATGCAAGATCTGCTGCATTATCCTCAGATTCTACGTGGAACCAGTTTTCAATTGATGAAGATTTTAAAATTTGGACTGTTCGATTAGCTACGAAAGTCTTAAGTTTGTAACGTGGCGTATTGAGCCACGACAGGACTATTGTTGAGTCGGTCAACAAATAGATTGAATTAATTTTGAATTTGCTGAAAAATTGTTGTAGAGAATCCAAAACTTTTACTAGTAATACTGCCGCACAGAGCTCCAGTTGGGGAATCGTCATTGTCTTCAGAGGTACTAAGCGTGTTTTAGAAAATAAAAGATGACTTTCAACAACTCCCTTTTGATTCTCAAGTCGAATGTAAACAACTGCTGCGTAGCCTAATGAAGATGCGTCTGCAAAACCGACTACGGTTATTTCTTTATTCCTTTTGGGTAAAATGCATCGAGGTATTTGAATGGACCTTAAATCAATTAAACTGTCAAAAAATTCTTCCACTCGGTGGCGACACAATTGTTTATTTTTTCATCCCAATCAAACTTATGCTTCCATAGGGATTGTAGTATTGTCTTTGCCTTGAAAATAACTGGAGATAAATACCCTAAAGGATCATACATCCTCGCTATGGCTGACATGATTCCTCTGTTGGTAGGTGTGTATTCCAGGGTTTGGATTTTATATGACAAACAATCTTTAACTGAATCCCATTGTATTCCCAAAATTTTAATAGAAGCTTCTTCTAAATTCGATAATGACACGGTTTGTTTGTGTTCACCTTTTGATACGTGTTGCAGCAACGTATCGGAATTGCTCGCCCATTTTTTAAGCTGAAAACCTCCTTTTCCGAGAATAGAAATTAACTCCATCTGCAGTTTAAGAGCTTGTTCTGGGTTGTCCGCACCTGTGAGTATGTCGTCAACATAAATATTTTCCCTGAGGGCCCTGCAGGCTAAAGGGTGATGGGCTCCTTCGTCGTGAACCAGTTGTTGAATTACACGAACAGCTAAAAAGGGAGAGCAGGATAATCCAATAGTCACCCGATTGATCTCAAACTCTTGTACAGAATGGTCAAGGTCGAATCTATATAAAAAATGTTGAAAGGATCGGTCATCGGGATGTACCAATATTTGCAGGTACATTTGATGAATGTCGGCTATTACGGCGACTGGAAAAAGACGAAAATTTAAAAGAACATCTCTTATGTCCAATTGAAGTTTCGGGCCGGCTAGCAGTTTGTCATTCAATGATCCTTTGGCAGTCTTCGCTGAGCCATCAAATACAATTCTTAAGCTGGTTGTAGAACCATCTTTTAAAACTCCATGATGAGGCAGGATGTAGTTTCCTCGTTTATTGGTAGGAGAAATATAATTTAGTTGCAAGTGCTCTCGTAAAACGGCTGAGTATTCAATCCTCATCTTGGGGTTTCTTACTAATTTAGGTTCCAATCGATGAAGTCGCTGTACAGCTGCGTAACAATGTAACGCCCAGTTGAGTCACGTGAATGGGTTTTAAGAAATTGTTGTTCACATTGGATGTCAATGGGATTTTGATGTTTTATTGAAGCCACTTCTTCAACCTCCCAAAACCTTCGCATAACATGGCTGAGACATAAAGCTTTAAACTCTTCCCTAGTTGCCATCAAGGCTGAAATTTCCGTGTTATCAGAACTTGTGTCCTTGATTGGCCCAAGGATGACCCATCCAAAGATTGTATTTATGGCGTGGGGCATTCCTTCTGGTGTCGAAAATTGTTCTCCACATAGAATTTGTCCAAATAAATCTGCCCCTATAAGAAAGTCTATTGGTCCAGGTACTGCAAAATGGGTGTCCGCTAAATCGAAACAAGTAAAAAATTGTTGAACTTCGATCGGGACGACATTTGAAGGCATGCGGTCGGTAATACTCGGTACTATTACCGCACTTGTTGTTAGCCGTGGATGATCTTTATTTTTAGGTAATAATGAACAAATGGTTTGGTATTTTCCTCCTGAAATAGTACTGTCACCAAACCCCTTCAAGGTATGTGGATTGGGTGCACGAGGTAAACTTAATTTTTTGGCACACTCGTTAGTAATAAAGGATCTTTGAGCCCCACTATCGATGATCATACCGATGGTTTTGTAATTTCCATGAATATCTTGGATTCAGTGCCGTTGGGTATATGAATATCATTGGGTGCAGTAGCCGTTCCTAATAATATACTTACGGTCCCCATAGCGGCTGAGGATAAAACTGTGCTACTGGAAGTTGATGTTTCGGGAGTACTACTTTCATCTTTGGGCGCGGGTGTTTTAAATTTTGTAGCTTGAGATGTGGCCAAATTCTTGTTGCTCTTGTTGAAATGTAATAATAACCGACAAGAAGTGGCAGATGTACAATTTGAAGATGAGTGGGGAGAAACAAAGCAATTTACACACAGTGAATGAGATGTAACTTGTTGAAATCTTTCTGAAGGATTTAATTTTAGAAATTGCTTGCAGTGATACATTCTATGTCGCTGATGACATAATGGACAACTGTTACGTGTATCTTCTTTTGTAGTAAAAAATACTTGTTTGGCGTTTCTAGTATATGTGTGGCCTTGTTGACTAGGATTTAGGGCAAGGCTCGTGGCTTGCAATTGTAAAAATTGCCGGTGTATAAATTCTGAAAAGAAATCAAACCCAGGAATATCTGCTCTACCAGCACATTCAGCTTCGAAACGCTCGCGGGTTTGATGGTCTAGTAATCGTAATGCATATGTGTAGATAATGAACCCTGCTGGATCGGCCAAATTTAATGATTTAAAAAAAGCAACTGCACTTTCTAGTACAGTTTCAGAAAATTGCTGGAGACTATTAAAGGTCGCCTTTTGGATAGGTGTGAAATTAAAAATTTTGACAAGGTAGTTGGACGCTTGAAGGCGTTTATTGTTATATCTTTTACAAAGGGTTTCCCATGCTTGGGTGTAACCTGCTGCTGAAATAGTTATTGCTGAAATTGATTGTGCGGCTTGACCTTTTAAGGAAGATTTCAAATAATGGAACTTTTGAATTTCGGGTAAATCAACATTTTCATGTATCAATGAAAGAAATGTGTCCCTGTACGAAATCCATTCAGCAACATTCCCATTAAACGTAGGTATGTTTATTGATGGCAATTTTACCGCTCGGATTGATGGTTCAGTAACTGATTGATTAAAAGATGTCGATTGTATTTCAGATTTGGATTCTTTAATTTCTACCGCAAGGACTTTGTAGAATAAATCCCGACCTTCCTTCTTGAGAGCTTTCAAAGACTCTATTTGATTAGCATGTGAAAGTATCTGTCCTAAACTAATAGCTTTATTAGACGTTTTCCTAAATTTTTCATAAGTGTCATCAAACTGCGAGATTCGGGCCTTAAATAGTATTATCTGACTAGGGTCACTTGCTACCCGAAGACTTAATTGCTCAGTTTCCCTCAAGTCATCAAACAGATCGTTGATTTCCGCTACGAGGTCATCGAAACGTTGTTCCTGTCAAGGGTCTGTCTTAGGTGCCATTTTAATTCAAGAAAAATATTTAATTTTAAATTCAGTTTAAAAAAGAAATAATTATAACCAACATAGCACCGCTGCTTTACAATAGAGTTTGAAATTATTATAAATTGTAAACAAAATATTTGTAATGCTGAAAAATTAAATCTAAATAATTATTTAAAAAAAGAAAGTGTATAACAATAATATCGGATAAACGAAGAATAAAAATCTGTGAGCTGGAGGACCAAAATGTAGGGGAAGGGGCGGTGTTGAAATATTTACCACTATCCTTCTTCCCTATAATAGATGCTGGTTCAAAATTAGTTATAATTTTACTTATAATTAAGGTGATTAAAAGAAAGAAAAAAAAAATAACGAAAATTATTGTTATACACTTTTAATATAATAAAAATAACATAAATTAAACTCCTAATTATTAACAAAAAAAAGGAAAATAAATCTTTTAAAAAAACTGGCTCTAATAAAATTATAGAAAAAAAATTAAACACTAAAACTTAATATATAATAAAAAAATGTCGATACACTACGATTTGTACACCTGGTGGCTCCCTCGCTGCTACGTGTAAGAAAAGGTCGGCGTGCCGATATATTGGAGGCCGGGCCCGGTTGGGTTGGCTTTAATGTAAATGGTTGCAGTAACCAAAAATGTGCACTATTATCAGGTCTTGCTAGGGCAAAGACTTGGCGAGAAAAGAGAGATAAGCGGCTGAGGCGAGCGTGGAGGGGACGCTAATACCACTGCTTGTTTACATTTATGGCATTATAGCTGTATACAGTTGTGTTACTCTTATATAAAAAAAAAATATATATATATATATAAAATTTTAAAAGATGAGCTTGAACAATGTCTGCCATCAACACTTGGGCAATACCACTGATAATTTATATTTTTGGTATAATTAAATAGTCAATTACCAAACTACAAGAAAAGGATCGGCTAGTGTGTACGATGATGACGGATGCTTAAATTCATCATCCAAAAGCGTCTGTGAATAGGCTCTATTCGCAAAGAAAAGAAGGTGGGCTTGGGCTTATTCCAATTGAGGATTCATGTCAAAAACTTCGTGAAGGAATATTTTCTGACAACTAGATCTTCAATTCCATGGGAAGTTTTATCTTCAACTGCATGAGCCTGATAATGACAGTAAGCTATCCGTCGATTGGTTGAGTGTGGGTCAACATTTTGGTAAGACAGACAGATTTCATGTTGCTATACATGACCAATTAGTTATGAATAATAGCGGAAAACATAGTAACAGATTGATGTAGCCTTTGCTCCAAGATCCGTGAGTTCATTCAACATGTGAAAAATGGTTGGGAGACTTGAACTGGGACGGATTATTTTATGAGGTACAATAATATTGCCAAAGTATACCACCAAAGTTTGTACAGAGCTCTAGGATTGTTGATTGAGGAAGAGACGCCCTATTATCGGCGTACCCGAGAGAAATTTATAGAAAATAAAAATGTAGATGTATCATAAGATGAACAAATTACCACGGACCACAGAGTGCTGCACAATCGTCGAGATATTTTAGTGCTATATGAAACTAGCAAAATGGTTAGAATCATTGATACAGCTATCCCAAGTGGCTCCAACCTGTTAAGTAAAAGGGCCGGCAAAATCAGAAAATATCATGAACTTTCTTAAGAGCTAAAATCACTTCACCACCTGTAACAAGTAATAATGACTAATTGTTCTCTCTTAGTATGGTCTAATACTAAAAAGCACGAAGCAGAGCATGGACGAGCTTGGCCGAGACCTCCAAAATTTAAAATTAGGGCAGTTCATATCAGTTCTCCTGGATGCCTGCAGGATTGTTGGAACATTTTTAAATAAGTAAATCTACTTTCCCTTAATTGTTATCCGAGAGGTGCATCAAGTTCCAGTTACCTGAGAGGAAGAAAATAAAAATAATATTAATAATATCGGTCTTAGATACTATTGAGTCCTTCGCACGAGGAAGAAGAACCACCGGCCCAAGGAATAGACAACGAAGGACGAAGTGGGACCGCAATATCAATATTGCTGCGATCCGTGCTTATTTATTGGCAACAAAATCAGATAAAGAGAAAACAAGATAACAAGATAAAACCTGAAATAACAATAACCTCGCTAAGACTCGCTGATCAGGTAAAGCAAATTATGGGCAGGAAATTCTTATCAGATTCAGAAATTACTGCAATTAAATATGAGATAAGGAACTTGTTTGTACGGGACTCAGAAGGGAAGCTAGATCAAGTGGAGGATGGACATATAGATATTGTTAGCAGACAGTTAGACACGACGTCAACGAATAACCAAGAAACCCAATTCCTCACTGAATTACGTAGTAAAATGCAAAAAGAGCAGATGCTATATTATGGAATACCTCTGAATAGTAGGCCCAAAATACTCAAGGTACCTTACTCAAAAATGACTCTTTCCACCGTTAAAGATGTCAATGAAATATTTGCTGAAAATATGTCAGAGAAAATAAGTTTAGAAGCTGTCATTGGATATATGTGGGAGGTAGGACAGTAGAACTTGAGCTTGAACTGATATAAGGTGAAAAACAATGTAATAGAAGTAATGAAAACAATTGCTTATCAGACAATCTTCCCAGACCCTAAGGAAGTATCTGAATACTGGAAAACAGTGTGAAAAAATTGTAACAGCACAAAATTGTAACAGTACGGATAGAGAAGCCAAAACTCAACCAACAAGGAGAGGAGGAATCAAGACTCAACATCGCAGATAGACCACCAACATCCCAAGCGGCACCAGCTAAGACTGTCAACATGGCCAGCTTCAACAAACAGCCTGACTACTTCATGGATCAACACAACCATGACACCACGGCTAGACTTCAATCAATGTATGTCCGGAACTACTCCCTATGGTCCAACGGGAAGTATCTGACAGCTGCTCACAATCAGCCAAACACCCTGAAAAACACCAACTTCTACAAGAGATGTCAGCAAATTGGCCCACACTCACATGAAATATAACCACGGGTAAACAAGCCGTAGGTCTTCATTACTAACCAGAGGCAATTCGCCTTAGGCAACAGCTCCAGCAGAATTTCCAAATGAAGAAACTCGCTCCGGAAGCTGAATCGAGTCAATGAGTACCACATTCACCGCCTAAACACGTCCACATTGGCGCTAACTCGGCGCAGGGTACAAATAATCACGAGGTACACGGAGACATCCAGTCAGCATGCTTCAAATCTGCCCACAGTGAAACACTGAAGTAATCCACCCTAGCAGCCTAACCTTGCACCAAGCGGCTATTCGATGCATCTCCAATCCTGCTGAGCACAATATACTCCCTAAACAGCAGGGATACTAAAATAGACCAGTCTGTGAGGCGATTAGAGGTTCTCACAAATCAACAGTTCGTAGAGCGACTCACTGCTCCGACCCATCAGGATCCACAGTTGTAGAGCGACTCACTGCTCCAAACCACACCAAATAAGAAGACAGAAGTTCGTCGAACAATTAATGACTCTGAACATCGGCAGACATTTATCCCAAACACAGACCTGAATTCCAACAAGGGAACTTAGGCGGGACAACCAACCAAAACAATTTCTTCAACAAGACCCTATACTGACACCGTCAACAAGGAGGAGAGTCCTATGGTGGATGCTTCACACGCTCGCTCACAGATAGCGCTAGCTACATGGGTTACCGGCCGAATATAAGAAAGTAATTTGACCTAGGGACTCTAGGGGCCCTCACCATTAATTATTGACATGGAGGACTAACATCCCCAAGAGCTAGCTCAGCTAAACAAACTACCAACCTGCCTCTACCAGGTGGTGTCTCCCTAGGTCACAGTATCTCTGCCTTTGTAACGTAATGTGGTCTATCATTTCTTAACATCTTTCGTATACCTTCTCTCCTTATTCCTGCCTACCCTCCTCATGGGATGGGGTGCATGGCTTCTACCCATGTGCACCTATGAGAGATCCTAACCAACACTATTGTGCTATTACCACACGGGGTGTATTTAACCTAACCTAACCTAACCTAGTCCCCTCTGCTAATTGATAGGTGCGGATTCGCCACCTGCCAGGCAGAGTACCTCTTCCTGGTGCTGCGGTACGTGCTTCTACCACAGCGAGCACCCTACTCCATATTATCACTCCTATATGGACAGGCATTGTCGAGGCCTTCTGAAGACCTGTCATTGAAATAGTAACCAAACTCGACATCTGTATGGGAACATAAACAAGGTTACACAAGTAATGCCCAATGGTTGGAAAACATCTGCAGTAATCTGGCTGACATTGAGCCCATGGAAGCTATTAGCATTAGCGCAGAGGATATTACTATGGCACTTTAACAAATGAAAAACTGGAAAGCTTCTGGACCAGATAAAATACAAAACTATTGGTTGAAACATTTTAGTAATGTTCACAGCTATCTTGTTTCATGTCATCGGAAATTAATAAGTCAAGAGATAGAGATTCCTTCTAAATTCTGCACTGGTGAGACGTATTTAATAAAAAAAAAGAAAATAAAGAAAAAATTGGAACAGCAACATTTAAAGCCCATAACTTGTCTCAACAGTGTATATAAATTGCTGACAACAGTTATAAAAAAATAATCTAACTGAATTCATTCAGGGAAAGGCCGGTAGAGCAGCTAGGAAATAAGGCAGGTTCGAGAGGGTGCAAAGAAATTTTGATTATAGACTTTCATTACTGCACAAGCTGCAAAAAAATCTCGTAACCTTACTGTAGCATAAATAGACTACTGCAAAGCGTTTGATTCTGTTCCTCATGATTAGTTTTTAGAAGTATTCAATATTTACAATGTGGATCATGTAGTAATTGACTTATTAGGATGTCTAATGAAGAATTGGAATGTGTCACTATGTACAGCAGGACATGCTGATGAACATATACCTACAAAAAGGGGTATATTTCAAGGTGACTCTCCTAGTCCTCTATGGTTTTGCCTTGCACTTAACCCTCTTAGCAGCTTGCTGGAGAATACATACAAAGGATACCGACTCAACTTTGGAAAGAAGCTATCGCATTCATTTTATATGGACGACCTTAAACTTCACGCAAGAAAAATGTGCTTACTGTGAAGAAAGGAAAAATTACAGCAGGAAACAACATGGAGTTGTCTGACGAAGTAATTATTAATCAACTCAGAGACACTGGCTTACAAATATTTAGGTATGCACCAACTGCTGAAGTTCAAAGCCGACTCACAGAAAGTCTTCGAAGACGAATTTAGGTATGAAACAAGTTGATCCTTAAATCTCATCAGATTAAAAGACACCCAAAATCCTCAGTGGCAAGGTTGTACCTATCCAGGAAATCTGGTGGGCGTCGCTTGATCAGTCTCCTCAAGTTATGCCGAGAAGATAAAAATAATTTTCGAAACTATATGGTTAACAGTGACTCTGTAATTCTTTCGACTGTAGAAGTACTGGATGCATACTACACAGCTTTGAATCTACTAAGCGCAACAAAATCGAATAGTGAAACTGACTATGCTTCTCTAACAGAGACGTGGTAAAATAAGCCGTTACATGGGCGATTCTATCACTCATTAAACGAACCAGGAATAGACGTGCAGGCATCGCTAACATGGTTGAAAAATGATTATCTTTTTCCTGAAACAGAAGGGTTTCTGTTTGCTATCCAAGAACAAGCAATAGCCACGAAAGCATACAGAAAACATATCTGCGGAGAGGTCATAAGTGACCTATGCTGTTTGTGCAAAAAGACTGCTGAGAGCATACAACTTGTGACTTCGGGTTGTTCGATTCTGGCTGGTAGGGAGTATCTCCAAAGACACAACGATGCAGCGAAAATTATTTATCAAGCCATCGTAGCAACAATGAATCTCCTAAGCCCCCATTCTCCCTATTACAGATATAGTCCATCACCAATTAATACCGGTCACAAAACTAAAATTTATTGGGATCACCCTATCATTACGGACCACACAGTTTTAAATAATCGGCCTGACATCATAATTATTGATAATAATAGAAAACTGGCACAGATTATTGAGATAGGTGTCCCATCTGATGATAATATTCAAAAAACTGTTTCTGAAAAGAAAAGGAAATACCAGGAGCTGGCGGAGGGGCTTAAACAACTCTACGATTGGAAAGCTGTTGGATAAACTCAATTATATTATCCTGTAATGGCCTGATTCCAGAGATTAAGCTAGAATCAATTCAACAATTAGAGCTACCTATAAAGATTCTAGCGGAGGTTCAACGAACAGTCGTTCTAGGAACAGCAGCCACAGCTCGAAAAATTTTAAATATAACATAATTAGAGCCTAACCCTTGACTCATTGAGTCCGGGTAGGTGAAAATTCCCATCGAAAGCTGAGGAAGTACGAAATTCTAAAATAATAATATACATATGTATAGTAATGAGGATTTAGAAATACTGAAGGGATACCTAAAACCTAATATAAAAATACTTTAATTTTTGAATGGGCTTATTTTGACGTTCTTCGTTTATTCTTTTTATAAATCTTTGGAGGGAAATTATTTAACGGCTCTTGTAAACGAATAAAGTCACTCACTTTGAACTTCCTCTTTTGATCCAAAATTTTTGTTGGTACACTTTCCGTTGCTCGTCGGTCTATTTGGTTTTCTTAGAGTGCGGAATTTCGGGCCGCGGTACGTCCAAAACGCATCAGCTCCATAAGGACTCGGTAAATCTGAAATCATATCATTATAAAAATGAAACAACACGATATTCTACCTACAACTATCTTAATAATTTAAATATGCTTCCTTAAGTATCCAAAGAATTTTAAAGTTAAAAAAGTTTTACAACTACTAATAGAGATGGAAAATTATAAATCCAATATACTATTCTCAATAACGCTATATAATGATTCTAAAATAATTTAATACTGTATAGATTAAAAAACAGCAACTTTTTCTTCGTTTTCGTTTTATAATATAGCACGTCAATTTTATCATGTTTGGATCATTTTTACTGCTAGTAGGAAACCTTATATTTAGTTACCACAGCAGTTTCTAAGTCTACTGGTATTCCTCAAGGCAGTGTCCTAGGACCAATTCTTTACATACAGCTAATATCCCAACCCATCCGAACACATTTCTTTCAACCTATGCTGTGACACTTGTGCGTTATCAGTCAAAAAAGATCCCATTATTTCCTCTCAGCTCTTAAATACCACATCACAGACCTTGAGGCATGGTGTCAGAAAAAGGGAATTACAATAAATACCTCCAAATTACCTTTACCCTTTGTCGTAAACCTATGACATCCTCCCTCCCCCCCTACAGTGTCCTTTAGTGATATTCCGCTTACCCCAGTTGAACGAATTACCACTGAACTTCTCCCCCTCCCCCCACGCTACATAATCCAAAGCGAGAGATTCCGGACATTTTTACCAGACATTACAGAAAGTATACTGAACATATCTACCTTACTTTTTTTTTTAATGAACTGATTACTGTGTCAATAAAATTATGTGGAAATGTAAGATTAGTACGTGTAACTAGGTGATGAGGAGTAGTAAACACAAAGGCTTTTATCAACATTCAATTAAGTAAAGAAATAAAAACCAGCTCGAAATTACTTTTTTTGCAAAGATTGATTCTCGTACTAATAACAATATATAATATTTTTTAAAAGAAAAAAAATGGAGTGAACGATGACATAAATAAGTTCATAGTAAATGCACATAGAAGAAATTCAATTAAAAAGTGACTACTTACGTAAGAACATCATCTCATGGCTTTCATTTTCGCCATTCCCGATTCCTTCGTATGGTTCCTTTTTACATTTGGTCTTCATGGCTCCAGCTAAGACGTCTAACCCTGTGAAAATATCAATAACACTTTAATAGTGGAAAAGTATAGAATACTGCCTTATAGTACAATAAGAATCTATGTTGGTAGCATTAATGCTCCATGACATATCATATAAAACTGCACCACTTTTTAAAATAGTGAAAATTTAATATCACCCACAAGAAGTAACGCTGAAGTTGCTGGTAAAACCTAGTTTTTCTAATTAAACTAATACATTTCGGTCGTGTTACGTAGGAAGTTCGTTGCTTATTATATTTAATGTATTGTTTGGCAATATATTGCTATGTTTTTTGACCGGCTGCTTTTCTAAGGCAGCGGTAGCTTCAAAAACTAGCTTACTTACTATATTTAGTCAATATATAAACTATATTTAATGATACCACGGATCTCCTTTCCAAAGGTATCGTGTTTACCAATCCAATAGGTGGCATGCAGGGTAAGATTAAAGTAAACAAGATTCAATTAATACATTACTATAATTATTAATTTACACATATCATTATATTAACACATTGCCTAAAACTCTGATTGAGAATACTGAGGGACATTTTACTACCTTTGCCATACAATATTACAAATAACGATATACCTTTGAAACCCTTAACCGGCTGGCGAATGTGAAATCAGTCTTAGGTCCCCTTTCTCGGCATCATCCTCCAGCTGCTCTCAGAACCCCGACGGCCACTTCCTCTTCTTGTAGGTGGAACCCGAATCACTCCTCTTGAGGATCAAACTTGACTACACTCCTGGTTCGAATAAGACTGCCCTACGAATCTTCTCTCCCATCCTCGTCACCTCGGGTGGGCTGACATGGGAAATACCCCGGTTGGCGGTACAGCACTTGTGATCTTATTCTTATCTTTTGACCACCCTTAATATTCTTGTAGGCTGCCGCTGTAGGAAACTACTAGGGGTCTCTGGTACCGCTGGGGGGGTCCATACCGATGGGAAATCTAGAGGGCTAGGTAAACACCCTTTGATGTTTTGCCGACAAAGGTTCGTTATCATTAATTGTTTAATATTAAAATTATTTAATTATGAGCTCCCCTCAGTATCCTCAATACATTACATTTCCCCCAGTCTGCGAGGAAAGAAAAATTAAAAACCCTAGGGTTTTTGATTTTTCTTTTATTATTATATCATCAAAACATAAACTTACAATAAACACCAAGAACTAATAACTACTACTATACAATGACATTCTCTTACAGAAGCTATAACAAATAACCAACACACTACAATACAATTTACATATTTGTAATCGTTACTTTAACAGATATAATTTTATGTTATAATTATACAATTAGAGTATCGTTTAATTCTAGTTTATATTAAAATACTTTACAAGGACAACATATCAAAATGGTATTTAACTATATCAATTAACATATCTAGTTATCTACAAGATTTTTAACAAAATACAAATTATTTTTTCTTTTTATGAATATTGGCTTTGTTAAGCTTACTTTTCGTTAAGTATTTTTATTCGTTATCAAAGCTACAAAATTAATATTTACAAAAACAATTTTCATTATGTATTCTAAATTTTTCTTTACAATCTACAAAATACATATTTACAAAAACAACATCTCATCTTCGAGAATTCTATTCAACACCTTTTGTGGTGCTCTGTCTAGATATCAAATTAACGAAAAACAAGAAATAATGTCCACCAAGACTTTCTATTGTGTGGTAAGCTATTAAAATCAACAAAATTGACTCTACTATTAGGTTTCTATACCTTTTATAAAAACAAAAAATTACAACATATTACATACACTCAGTATTCTCAATATATTTAAAGTTATAAATATTTTCTTTCTTCTGCCATTTGGTCTAGTCAATAATCTATAAGGTACAATCGTGTTAAATAAAAATTCAGAATATTGAAAAGATTTATTGTTACCAGGAGGTAAACAAATGGAATGGATCTCATGGCATGCCTAGAAAATTGTATTACTAACTTTCTTTAACTTGTTCTTGAAAATAGTTAATTAATATTTTTTTTTTCATACTCTAGAAGATATTGTTAGTCTCTAATTAAAATTTTTTATACTATTTCCTAATTATCATTTTTATTTTATTTATGTCTGTGACAAAATTAAAAGGATTTACGAGCGCAAATTCAGTAAAAATAAAAAAAAATTGAGCCCCATTGAATTAATATAACTTTTAGCGTTCACATTATGGATCAATATAAATACAACCTCAGAACTCTGGGCGTACAAAGGAGATTTCTTAATCTTCACAATAATTAAAAATATCAATCCCGCTTTCGGAGTATAGGGAGGCAATACAGCAACTCCACACTAAGGGTTCTTCCCTTTAACGAAACAAATTATAAGGTAATAATCCTTTAGTAGGAATGAATGGAGGACCCATGTCTACTCCACCTTAGAGGGTAATTATTCCCTGTTTAAGACGAACACATCCATATTTGGGTTGAGAAAAAAAATAAATATTAGATCCAACGCTTTATAATATTACTTAAGAGAGCTCATTATTACTAAGTTATCAACTTATTACTAATGAAAGAAATGTTTTTTATGCTCAAACCAGGCAGCATCAATTACTACTGTGAAAAAATAGGATAAAAACAGAGTACTTTTCATTCAAAATTAGGTCATTGAATGCTCTACCTATGTTAAATTATTTCCTTAATGATAAGAGGAGTCTAAACCAATAATTCACCCTGAGATCCACCCATATTTATCTATAAAATGTATGCCTAACCCTAATCATCTAAACAATAAAGTACTAACTTTACTATTTACAACAATTTAAATTCAACCTATACAAAAATCTAACTATTTACAAAATATGTACAAATTATTTACAACTTCCAGTCCGGTTCGACCTGAACATAGTTCAAAGCTTCCCGGTTATAGCTCGTCTGACGGAAGGAACGCTAATTACCCCTTTTTACCCCCTGGAAAAGGATAAAGACTGCCGTGCACTACCATAATATGGTATGCGTTCTCTCCTAACATGGTCCAAGACCATATAACCCTTATAAAATACACATACTATCAATTTAATGATAAACTGTTGGCTTTGCACATCTCTGTAATAATGAACTTTGCCTATTATCATTAATGAACAATTATAGACGACGGGAAAACTCTTTTGAAAATTATTTAAAGTGGCTAACCTACAAGTTACCGGCTGGGGCCTAATTTGGGAACTTATGAAACTGAGTAGATTTCTGAAAGATGCATCTTTTTCTTCATTAGGCTTCCTATATTCGACCTCATCTTCTTTGATGTTGATATTTTTTTCTACATCTAAATCGCAGATTATTTGGGACCTGTCTTGGGTTTCTTCATTGTTCAAAAAATTGACGGTAGGCGTCATTGATAAGGTAGGATTTTCACTCTCTCTGACTTCAGGCTTCGTTTCTATTTCTACCTCTTCACTTATTCTAATACGAGGTTGATTTGCTGTCTTGAGCACTTCACTAGGTTCAGCATTATTAATTTCTTCTTTATCTTCCGTGGAGGCCGTCTTCTGAATTTGGGGTTTCAGACATTTAGGGCAGGCTGTGGCTGCATTTGAGCGTAACTCATCTATCATTGTCTTGGCAGTTTCTACAAACAATTCGAATTTCTTATTCATTATAGCCATTTGTTCATCTTTTTTTTCTTTAATCTGGTTTTGAATTTGTTGGAGCATTTTTAATATTAGTAGCTGTTCCTCGTTTGGCATTCTATTAAACCCTTCCTGTGTTTTTTTCAGGATCTGTGACTCAACTTTATCCAAAAGTGAGACTATCTTGGCAAAATCTAGACCAGTTTCTTCTTCTGGTCGCTTAGGCTCTGGTAGCATATCTACTCTTGACGCCATAATTAACAATCGTGTGCGTAAGAAATAACCCCTTTTAATAAAATATTCGAAAAATCTTGATGTGGGTTTAAACGCTAGCACGACAAGTATAATACACGAAGAAAATAATAATAAATATCCTCAAGAAAGAACAAAATGCAAAAAATAATAGCCAATTGTATAGATCCATGAACCGTAGGAGCATGATTAATATATAAGCATAACAAAAATCATTACTAAGAAGGAAAGTTATGTTTTTGATAAGCAAATATAAACAGATGATACTTTTACCTTATATGATGCCATATTATATGATTAAAATAATCTAATAACCCTGATGCCACGTAAAAGAAAAAAAAAAATATTACTTGTTAATTTAATTATTGATATGAAGTATAGAAGATTGGTAAGTACGTCCCCACAATCGGATGCCATTTAAATGCTATGTTTTTTGACCGGCTGCTTTTCTAAGGCAGCGGTAGCTTCAAAAACTAGCTTACTTACTATATTTAGTCAATATATAAACTATATTTAATGATACCACGGATCTCCTTTCCAAAGGTATCGTGTTTACCAATCCAATAGGTGGCATGCAGGGTAAGATTAAAGTAAACAAGATTCAATTAATACATTACTATAATTATTAATTTACACATATCATTATATTAACACATTGCCTAAAACTCTGATTGAGAATACTGAGGGACATTTTACTACCTTTGCCATACAATATTACAAATAACGATATACCTTTGAAACCCTTAACCGGCTGGCGAATGTGAAATCAGTCTTAGGTCCCCTTTCTCGGCATCATCCTCCAGCTGCTCTCAGAACCCCGACGGCCACTTCCTCTTCTTGTAGGTGGAACCCGAATCACTCCTCTTGAGGATCAAACTTGACTACACTCCTGGTTCGAATAAGACTGCCTACGAATCTTCTCTCCCATCCTCGTCACCTCGGGTGGGCTGACATGGGAAATCCCCCGGTTGGCGGTACAGCACTTGTGATCTTATTCTTATCTTTTGACCACCCTTAATATTCTTGTAGGCTGCCGCTGTAGGAAACTACTAGGGGTCTCTGGTACCGCTGGGGGGGTCCATACCGATGGGAAATCTAGGGGGCTAGGTAAACACCCTTTGATGTTTTGCCGACAAAGGTTCGTTATCATTAATTGTTTAATATTAAAATTATTTAATTATGAGCTCCCCACAGTATCCTCAATACATTACATTATACTCAATAAAATATTATTTACACAATTTAAAAAGTCAGTAAATAACATGAACAATAAATTTCACCTTCTCCAACAAAACTGTTTTTCTAATACAACGAATACATTTCGATATAACGATAAAAAGGGTTGTTATTTTGAGGGAAACGGAGTGTACATTGTATAGAATTACTTAGGATCAATTAAATTGTTTAACATATATTGCAAAGGATGGGTTTGATACTTACAGCTCTTTTTATGTTTCGTACCACTTTTAGTAGTTACTCCTAAAAAATGTTTCGGGGTGGTATTATCTGAAACTGAAATGAAATAATTTATTTTATTTAAACCTTACTTTTTATCTATACTTAATAAAAAAAAAAATAGATGAATGACCTATCATTTTCGGGATCGTGTTACGTAGGAAGTTCGTCGCTTATTATATTTAATTTATTGTTTGGCAATATATACTCAATAAAATATTATTTACACAATTTAAAAAGTCAGTAAATAACATGAACAATAAATTTCACCTTCTCCAACAAAACTGTTTTTCTAATACAACGAATACATTTCGATATAACGATAAAAAGGGTTGTTGTTTTGAGGGGAACGGAGTGTACATTGTATAGAATTACTTAGGATCAATTAAATTGTTTAACATATATTGCAAAGGATGGGTTTGATACTTACAGCTCTTTTTATGTTTCGTACCACTTTTAATAGTTACTCCTAAAAAATATTTCGGGGTGGTATTATCTGAAACTGAAATGAAAAAATTTATTTTATTTAAACCTTACTTTTTATCTATACTTAATAAAAAAAAAAATAGATGAATGACCTATAATTTTCGGGATCGTGTTACGTAGGAAGTTCGTTGCTTATTATATTTAATTTATTGTTTGGCAATATATACTCAATAAAATATTATTTACACAATTTAAAAAGTCAGTAAATAACATGAACAATAAATTTCACCTTCTCCAACAAAACTGTTTTTCTAATAAAACGAATAAATTTCAATATAACGATAAAAAGGGTTGTTGTTTTGAGGGAAACGGAGTGTACATTGTATAGAATTACTTAGGATCAATTAAATTGTTTAACATATATTGCAAAGGATGGGTTTGATACTTACAGCTCTTTTTATGTTTCGTACCACTTTTAGTAGTTACTCCTAAAAAATGTTTCGGGGTGGTATTATCTGAAACTGAAATGAAAAAATTTATTTTATTTAAACCTTACTTTTTATCTATACTTAATAAAAAAAAAAATAGATGAATGACCTATCATTTTCGGGATCGTGTTACGTAGGAAGTTCGTTGCTTATTATATTTAATTTATTGTTTGGCAATATATACTCAATAAAATATTATTTACACAATTTAAAAAGTCAGTAAATAACATGAACAATAAATTTTACCTTCTCCAACAAAACTGTTTTTCTAATACAACGAATACATTTCGATATAACGATAAAAAGGGTTGTTGTTTTGAGGGGAACGGAGTGTACATTGTATAGAATTACTTAGGATCAATTAAATTGTTTAACATATATTGCAAAGGATGGGTTTGATACTTACAGCTCTTTTTATGTTTCGTACCACTTTTAGTAGTTACTCCTAAAAAATGTTTCGGGGTGGTATTATCTGAAACTGAAATGAAAAAAATTATTTTATTTAAACCTTGGATGCGCTCGATGATAACAGTCATACGTTACATCGTCTCTCAGATTTTTGCTTTTTTCAGTAGGAATTCGCTAGAATTCAGTCTGGAGAACATCACTAGACCTAAGGAATATTACGGCAGTGAATATTGGAGAAGTTTCGGTAAGCAAAGTTATAATTTACTTTGTACAATCACGAAAAAGTGAAAGAAGGGTCACTGATCAGCTGATTGCCGCTAGCTCGGCAAGCTCGGGCTTGCTTTTCTTTTAATTATCTTTCTTTTATCTTTAATTCTTATCTCATTATTTATTTATTATTATTATTTTCTTAATCAATGAGATATTTTCATCAAGTCATGTCCTCAAAGTCTGCAAGTAAAAGATCTAGATCTGCAGGTTCTAACTCGTCTCCCACAAAACAGAGACCCCGCCGTGAACAAAATAAAAAAATGATTCCACCAGCGACCGCGTCAGCTACCTCATTAGGTTCTGAACCACAGCCCAGCACATCATCACAAGGAATAACTGATGAATCTCCGTTTTTTACACCGAATCCATTTCAGATCCTCCAAAATGAAAAAGAAACCATGGAATCTTCTCCTATACCCAGAGAACCACTACCTCCACCAATATTTGTTAAAAATATTAAAAATTTTAAACTGATGTGTGCGCATTTAAACAAAGTAACAGATCCTAATAGTTATTATTGTATAAGTAGAACCAATGATACTAAAATATCTCCGACTACTGCTGAAACCTACAGAAAGATTGTAAAATATCTGACTGAGACCAAAGCTGACTTTCATACTTATCAGCTGCGCCAAGAGAGAGCACTAAGGGTCGTAATCAGAAACCTACATTCCTCAACACCCGTTGAAGCAATCAAAGAAGAACTGACAGAATTAGGATTCCAAGTGAGGCAAGTCACCAACGTTCTAAAAGATAAAAGTCCACTGCCTCTATTCTTCGTGGACTTGGAACCATCAGCAGGAGTCGAAAAAATCTATGACCTCAGCAGACTGTACTATACCCGTGTAAAAGTTGAAAAACCTTACACAAAGAAAGAAATAGTCCAGTGCCATAACTGTCAGGCATATGGTCATACCAAAAGTTATTGCCATCACATACCACGCTGTGTGAAATGCGGTGAACAGCATAAAACAGAACAATGTACAAGATCAAGATCAGCACCCGCTGTATGTGCTCTGTGCCTCAAGGACCACCCGGCTAACTACAAGGGATGTGAAATCTACAAGAAACTCAGAACCAGATACCAAAAACCTCAGCATCCGAATGAAACAGCTGTACCAACCAGAAGCAGAAGAGAACCATCAAAACTTGTAAATTCTAACGTGTCATTTGCCCACTTGCTTGGAGGTGGTAACCAGAATCATGAAGTCGAGGCACTGCCGGAACAACATTTTCCTCAACATTCTCAATCTATTGTACAAGAATCTATCCCTCAAAGTTTACCTAATCTTCAAAAAACTCCTCAACATCAAATTTCTCATATCCCTCCACCATCAAACGTCACAGATCTTACCAGTCTAATGACATCGTTCATCTCCGAAATCAAATCTCTTGTTATGCCGCTTATATCACTCCTTACAAATCTAGTATCGAATCTAATCCCTGCCTTGAAAAATCCTTAAATGACTTCACCTAACTCCTTATCCATTCTCCTTTGGAATGCAAATGGTGTTAGAAATCATACTGACGAACTGACAGCGTTGTTGCAAGACAAAACAATCGATGTTGCACTTATAACTGAAACAAGACTAACGACTAAACAGTACTTCAAAATACCGCAATACATGACATACCGTACTGACCACCCAGACGGTAAAGCCCATGCCGGTTCTGCTATCATTGTCCACCAATCCCTCTCTCATCATTTACTCCCACTTCCCACCTATGATTTCCTACAAGCCACATCCATAGTAATCAAGACTTTTTCCTTTCCGGTAACCCTCACATCTGCATATTGCCCTCCTAAACATTCCATTTCCAATTCTGAATTTGTATCCTTCCTGGATTCCTTAGGAAATCGTTTCATTCTGGGTGCAGACTTAAACGCCAAGCATCAGCAGTGGGGTTCCAGAACCACGAATTCTCGGGGACGAAATTTGCTGTCTGCACTCAACTCCCAAAATTTTAATATCCTGCCTCCTGACTCCCCTACCTACTGGCCAACCGATCCTAACCGCAATCCTGACATCCTCGACTTCTTTATCCACAGCGGATTAGGCTCTCTCAACTTGTCTTTAACTCGCCTTGATGAACTATCCTCAGACCATAGTCCACTGATCCTAAAAGTATCTCTCACTCCAATTCCAAAACCCATTCCACCATCATTCATCCGAGGCCCTGTCAACTGGAACCTTTTCCGCCAAATCCTGACCGATAATATTGACCTCAGAGTAACCCTCAAAACCCAAGATGACCTAGATAATTCCGTCTATTCCTTTACCACCGCCATCCAACAAGCTGTCTGGACTGCTTCCTCTCCTAAACACTCCAATATAAATCCAGACCAAAATCATTTTCCACAACCTATTATAGACCTTATCCACACCAAACGCCGAGCAAGATCATTATGGCAGCGCACCCGACACCCAACAGATCGCCGCTCCTATAACTTCTATTGTAGACAATTGAAGAGGGAGTTGGCGAACTTCCGTTCCCAGTCCTTTAATTCCTACCTCTCCTCTCTATCAGCTCGTGATAATTCCCTGTGGAATGTCACGAAAAAGATCCTAAAATACCATCATGTTTCCCATCCTCTCCGACGTGGTGATGACTCCTGGGCTGCGTCTGATGAAGATAAAGCCGAGGAATTCGCCACACACCTCTCCAAAGTATTCACTCCTCACCCGGAATCCCACATCAATCACACCGCAAAAGTGCAAGACTTTCTTATGTCACCGATTCCACTTTCCCTACCTCCTAAAGCTATTAATCCCTCTGAGGTCAAATATCTTCTCCAAAAACTGACTCTCCGTAAATCTCCTGGACACGATCTCCTTACTCCCCAGATCCTCCGACAACTTCCGCAGAAAGCTATTATATTCCTTACTTATATTTATAACTGCATCCTCCGCACCACCTATTTTCCTCTGTTATGGAAACATTCCACCATCATCCTTTTTTTAAAACCAGGTAAACCTTCCAACAACACTTCATCCTACAGGCCTATTAGTCTACTCCCCATCCTCTCAAAAATCTTCGAAAGGCTTCTTCTAAAACGTATCCTACCCATATTAGAATCTCAAAATCTTCCTTCCCATCAGTTTGGATTCCGTCCTCAGCATTCCACAGTTCAACAGGGCTCCGAGTTGTAGACCATATTTCCTCAGCTCTTGAATGCAAAGAGTATTGTTCTGGTGCGTTTCTGGACATTGCGCAAGCTTTTGACCGGGTATGGCACACTGGATTACTCTTCAAGCTGAAAACCCATTTACCCCAGTCCCTATACCTCATTCTCCGATCCTATCTCTCGAACCGTTCCTTCCGAGTTCGCTGTGGTGAAGAATTTTCTAACCTTTATCCCGTTGAGGCCGGTGTTCCTCAAGGCAGCGTCTTGGGACCCATCCTCTACATCCTTTACACTGCTGATATTCCTACACATCCTGATACCTTTCTGGCAACTTTTGCAGACGACACCGCCATCCTATCATCCAGTTCCAATCCTGAAACAGCATCCTTAAACCTTCAGAGACACCTTTTCCTTATCGAACACTGGTGTAATAACTGGCGTGTAAAGGTGAACGAAGCCAAATGTAAACACATAACCTTTACTCTTAGACGAAAATCCTGTCCGCCAGTTTATTTCAACTCATTACCGATTCCTCTCTCAGATACAGTCCGGTATCTTGGCTTACTGTTAGACAAAAGATTGACTTGGAACCCACATACAAGACTTAAAAGACAAGAACTCAACCGACGATTCGGACAGTTATACCGACTACTCAACAGAAAATCTGAACTTACAGTTGAAAACAAATTATTAATCTACAAGACAATACTGAAGCCCATCTGGACCTACGGACTTGAACTGTGGGGGACAGCTAAACGTTCTAACATCAAACGCATTCAATCCTTTCAATCCAAAGTCCTCCGTACAATAGTAAATGCTCCTTATTATGTCTCCAATTATACCTTGCGCAACGACCTTAATGTTCCATTTATTTCAGACCTAATTCCATCCAAATTTTCCAAATTCCACCAGAACCTCATTCATCATCCTAATCCTTTAGCTCAATCCCTATCCAGCTCCACTCATCCATACAACCCACCTAGAAGGTTGAAACGGCAGTGGCCCCGCGACCTTTTGTAAATATATTGGAGTTCTAGCACTGGCTAGATTCTCCACTCAATGTGATGTATGTATGAGTGTGTGTATGTGTATATAGGTATAAGTGAATTATTGACTTTTGTATTGATTCATTATTGTGTATATATTTTATTGTAATTTTATGTTGTGTAAATATTGTATGAATGTAGTATGTTTGATATCATTCAGCAATACTATTAATGTCCAAATTGGGACAGATTGTAAAATTTTCTCAATAAAAATTGTTTTGTTGGTAGTAAAAAAAAAAAAAAAAAAAATTTAAACCTTACTTTTTATCTATACTTAATAAAAAAAAAAAATAGATGAATGACCTATCATTTTCGGGATCGTGTTACGTAGGAAGTTCGTTGCTTATTATATTTAATTTATTGTTTGGCAATATATACTCAATAAAATATTATTTACACAATTTAAAAAGTCAGTAAATAACATGAACAATAAATTTTACCTTCTCCAACAAAACTGTTTTTCTAATACAACGAATACATTTCGATATAACGATAAAAAGGGTTGTTGTTTTGAGGGGAACGGAGTGTACATTGTATAGAATTACTTAGGATCAATTAAATTGTTTAACATATATTGCAAAGGATGGTTTGATACTTACAGCTCTTTTTATGTTTCGTACCACTTTTAGTAGTTACTCCTAAAAAATGTTTCGGGGTGGTATTATCTGAAACTGAAATGAAAAAAATTATTTTATTTAAACCTTACTTTTTATCTATACTTAATAAAAAAAAAAAATAGATGAATGACCTATAATTTTCGGGATCGTGTTACGTAGGAAGTTCGTTGCTTATTATATTTAATTTATTGTTTGGCAATATATACTCAATAAAATATTATTTACACAATTTAAAAAGTCAGTAAATAACATGAACAATAAATTTCACCTTCTCCAACAAAACTGTTTTTCTAATAAAACGAATAAATTTCAATATAACAATAAAAAAAGGGTTGTTGTTTTGAGGGGAACGGAGTGTACATTGTATAGAATTACTTAGGATCAATTAAATTGTTTAACATATATTGCAAAGGATGGGTTTGATACTTACAGCTCTTTTCATGTTTCGTACCACTTTTAGTAGTTACTCCTAAAAAATGTTTCGGGGTGGTATTATCTGAAAACGGAAATGAAATAATTTATTTTATTTAAACCTTACTTTTTATCTATACTTAATAAAAAAAAAAAAAAAAAAATAGATGAATGACCTATCATTTTCAGGATCGTGTTACGTAGGAAGTTCGTTGCTTATTATATTTAATTTATTGTTTGGCAATATATACTCAATAAAATATTATTTACACAATTTAAAAAGTCAATAAATAACATGAACAATAAATTTCACCTTCTCCAACAAAACTGTTTTTCTAATTAAACGAATTTTCTTTAATTTTATTTACAATGTACATATGGTATGAATGATTTATTTTATCTCTAATACTCATTGCCCCAGAAGGTGGCAGATTGTATTATCTCTTTATAAAACAAATTAAAAAAAAATAATTAAATAAATATAACGAATAATTTTCGATATAACGATAAAAAGGGTTGATGTTTTGAGGGGATTGGAGTGTACATTGTATAGAATTACTAAGGATCAATTAAATTGTTTAACATATATTGCAAAGGATGGGTTTTATACTTACAGCTCTTTTTATGTTTCGTACCACTTTTAGTAGTTACTCCTAAAAAATGGTTCGGGTTGGTATTATCTGAAACTGAAATGAAATAATTTATTTTTTTTAAACCTTACTTTTTATCTATACTTAATAAAAAAAAAAAAAAAAAAAATAGATGAATGACCTATCATTTTCAGGATCGTGTTACGTAGGAAGTTCGTTGCTTATTTTATTTACTTTATTGTTTAGTTCTGCGCTTGCGCTAGATCATTAACATACGTCGTTATATCGTATCTCCTTTATGAACAGTTTTTATTGTGTAATAATTGTTTTTATTACATATAAACAATTAGTGATTGTGCAACAACTTTCGTTGTCAACAATGGACTAATCCTACTGACTGTAAGTAGTAATATTTACGAGTACTTAGTTGTCATATGAAATAGAGCTGAGAAGCCTTATTTTTTTCGCCATATTGCGATCCCCACTCAGCTTCCTCAGCTTGCCAGTCTTCCACTGACCCCTGGAGGGGCCACGTCGCGCTCCGGACGACAAGGTCAAGGTCGCGCGTACGTATTTTTTTGTTTAATGTTTTATTATTTTTTTTTTTATCTATCAGTGAGATACTATTACCAAGTCATGGCGGGAAAGGCAGCATTAAACGCTCCAGGTCAGCTGGCTCTTCTGCTTCCCCGGTCAAGCAAAGGCAAAGACGTAATAACAAACGCCCTACGCCCCCCTCATCAGCTGCTTTTAACGAACAGGAACCACAACCCGGGACTTCGAATCAAGGGATGACTGAGGAATGTCCCTTTTTTACTCCTAAAACCTACCAAGTACTCCATATCGAGAAAGAGGTCATGGAATCAGAATCTACATCGAGAGATCCCCGCCCTCCTCCCAAATTTCTTAAAAATATAAGAAATTTTCAACTCCTATGCACCCAATTAAATAAAATTATTGATAGCTAAAGCTACACATGTCTAACGCGTATCAATGACACAAAAATATCACCCGATTCAGCTGATGCGTACCGCAAAATAGTAAAATATCGAAGTGAAACAAAAGCTGATTTTCACACGTATCAGCTAAGAGAGGAGAGGGCATTAAGGGTGGTAATAAGAAATTTACACCCCTCTACACCAGCCGATGAAATAAAGGAATAACTGACGTCTCTTGGATTCATAGTGCGTCAGATAACTAATGTCATGAAAGATAATATAGAAGAGACAGGAGTAAAATTCCTTTACCTCTATTCTTTGTGGACTTAGAGCCGTCTCCGGGAATAGAAAAAAATTTATGAAGTTGAAAAACTCTATTACACGAGAGTAAAAATTGAAAAGCCTTATGTAAAAAGGGACATTATACAATACAATGCCACAATTGTCAAGCATACGACCACACGAAAACGTATTGCCACCACATACCGCGCTGTGTTAAATGTAGTGAACAGCAAAAGTCTGAGCAGTGCAATAAATCTCGTATAATCTCAGCAGTTTGCGCTCTGTGCCACAAGGGACATCCGGCGAATTACAAAGGCTGCGAGATTTACAAGAATCTCAAGTCAAGATTTCTGAAGCCCCAGCGCCAAGAGGAGACTAGACCGAGGAGAAACCCATCACAATTCGTCGACCCGACAGTTTCGTTTGCCCAACAACTTGGTGGTGGTAACCAGTCTACTCAGTGTGAGGCCACGCCGGATCAACATACACTCAAACATCCCGAACCTGAATCACAACCACCTCAAAATTTTAATTCACAAAAACTTCCCCAGCATCAAATTTCTCCTTCCCTCCTGCATCAAATGTCACAGACCTCACCAGTTTAATGACATCATTCATCTCAGAAATAAAATCAATAGTTATGCCTCTGATATCACTCCTAACAAACCTAGTATCAAATTTAATTTCTGCCTTGAAAAAGCCCTAAATGATTCCATCCAACTCCATTTCCATTCTCCTCTGGAATTCGAATGGTGTTCGAAATCATATTAATGAACTAACTTTATTACTACACGACAAGCGTATTGACGTAGCTCTTATCACTGAAACACGACTAACTAACAAACAATCATTTTACATCCCAGACTACCAAATATACCGAACGGACCATCCCGATGGAACAGCTCATGCCGGCACTGCTGTCATCATCCATCGCTCCCTCTCCCATAATTTATTACCCTTACCAGCCCATAACTTCCTCCAAACCACTGCTGTAATTATACAAACCCGTCATTTTCCTATAACAGTAGTTGCAGCATACTCTCCTCCAAAATACCTGTTTCCGAAATCCAATTTAATTTTTTCCTTAATTCCTTAGGGCATCATTTCCTCATAGGTACGGACTTAAATGACAAACACCAGCAATGGGGAGCCAGAACTACAAATTCTCGCGGGCGAACATTGCCGTCTGCACTCTATTCCACTCACTGTAATATCCTCTCCCCCGATTCCCCTACCTATTGGCCTACTAATCCTCACCGTAACCCCGACCTCCTCGATTATTTTATCCACAAAGGGCTAGGACCTTCAAATCATTCCGTTTTCTGGCTCGATTACCTTTCCTCCGATCATAGCCCTCTTACCCAAACTCTCTCATTATCTCCTATTCCAAAACTTCCCCCACCATCATTCCTAAGAGGCCCAGTTAATTGGAACCTCTTCCGCGAAATAATAACGGATGGAATAGACCTCAGAGTATCCCTCAAATCTCCACAAGATCTTGATGATGCAGTTGATTCCTTTACTACCCTCATCCAACAAGCAGCCTGGAATGCATCTTCACCTTCTCCTTCCCTAAAATACTACCAGAAGAATCCTATACCCCAAAACCTCCTAGATCTAATCCATACCAAACGACGCTATAGAACCCTCTGGCAAAGAACCAGGCACCCAGACGATCGTAAATCCTACAATTATTACACCAAATTAGCTAAAAAGAAATTAGATACCTTTCGATCCCAATCCTACAATTCCTATCTTTCTTCATTATCTATCTGCGACAATTCCCTCTGGAAAGTAACCAAAAAAGTTCTTAAATACCAATTCATCTCGCATCCCATCCGACGTGAAGATGGATCCTGGGCTTCGTCGGATGAGACTAGAGCGGAAGAATTTGCCAAATATCTTTCTAAAGTTTTTATCCCACACCCCGAGCTCAATCCTGCCCATACAGCTAACGTAAAGGAATTCCTCTCCTCTCCAATTCCTATCTCTCCACCCCCTAAAGCTATTAACCCCTCTGAGCTCAAATTCCTTATAAATAAACTAAAACCCCGAAAAGCTCCTTGCTACGACCTCCTCAATTCTAAGATCCTTCGTCAACTGCCCCAAAAAGCAATTATGTTCCTTACCTACCTCTATAATAGTATCCTCCGTACAACCCACTTTCCTTTAGTGTGGAAACACTCCATCATTCTCCTTTTTCCCAAACCTGGTAAACCTCCCAACAACACCTCATCCTATAGGCCTATTAGCCTCCTTCCGATCCTTTCAAAAATCTTAGAAAAAATCCTTCTCAAGCGTATCCTACAGTTAATTGAAATTCCTTTCCACCAGTTCGGATTCCGCTCACAGCACTCCACTGTACAACAATACCTATGAGTGATTGACCATATATCCTTTGCACTTGAAAACAAGCAATATTGCACTGGTGCCTTTCTGGACGTTGCTCAGGCATTCGACCGGGTCTGGCACGATGGCTTGCTTTTCAAACAAAAAACCCATTTACCCCAATCCTTATATCTAATCCTACAATCCTACCTTTCAAACCGTTCTTTCAGAGTCCGCTCTGGTTCAGAATTTTCCAATAGTTACCTGATCGAGGCTGGTGTACCTCAAGGCAGTGTCCTAGGTCCTGTCCTCTATCTCCTATTTACAGCTGACATACCTACGGATCCTGATACCTTCTTAGCAACTTTTGCCGACGATACTGCCATTTTATCAACCCAATCAGATCCCGAAATTGCATCTTCCTGTCTACAAAGACATCTATCCTTGATTGAATTTTGGTGCGCTAATTGGCGTATCAAAATTAATGAATCGAAATGTAAGCACATCACCTTTACCCTTCGATGCAGATCCTGTCCACAAGTCAATTTCAACTCCATACCCCTTCCCTGCTCTGACACAGTCCGGTATCTGGGATTCTTACTAGACAAAAGACTAACGTGGAACCCACACACTCGACTTAAATGACAAGAACTCAACAGACGATACGGCCAACTATATAGACTACTAAACAGAACATCAAAACTTTCTGTTGCTAATAAAATATTAATTTACAAGACGATTCTAAAACCGATATGGACCTACGGACTCGAACTGTGGGGGACAACTAAATTTTCGAACAACAGGCGTATCCAATCCTTTCAGTCCAAAGTTCTTAGAATAGTCAATGCTCCCTATTATGTTACAAACAAGACCTTACACAATGATCTGAATATCCCATTTGTCCTCGATCTAATCCCATCTAAATTCCTAAACTTCCACCAGAGGCTAGCCTTCCTAATCCTTTATCCCAACCCCTATCTAGCTCCAGCCATCCCTATAACCCTCCTCGTAGTTTGAAACGGCAGTGGCCTAGAGACCTCTTATAACTAAGCAATGCTGAGTGTTGGCAATGGCCAGCTTCACTCACGCCTGAGAGTCTGTGGCTCTAGCGCCCTCTCTCATTCCCCACTGGCTTATTAGACCGGTGACGCGACTGACTGAGAGGCGCTGGGATCTCCTAGCCTCGGGCCCCAACGCCCACTTGTGGGCGTCGGGGTTTAATTCGGAGTTCCTAGGGGCAGTATGTAAATATTGTATATATATGTATGAATGTGACCAAGATTATTATTATTTATTTCTTTTATTTTCTTTTTATCTTTAATTAGAGTTATTTATTCTTCTTTGTATTTTATTTATTTCTATTTATTTTGTATTCATTTATTTTTTATTTCTTTATTTAGTGTACATGAACATTGGACGAGTCTGTGCAGGCGAAGTTTGGTGGTATCGGCATCGATTACTATTTATTTTATTATTATTATTATATTCTATGTTTTATTTCTCTCAGGTAACTGGAGCTTCATCTACTTCCCGGATAAAAGTCAAAGGGAAGTAGAAGGTTTTACTTATTTAAAAATTTTCTAACAATTCTGCAGGTATCCAGCAGAACTGCTTTCTGTGCTAGTTTTAGATGCTTGTGGTCTAGGCCAAGCTCTTCTGTGCCCTCCTTCGTGCTTTTGAGGATTAGACCATTAGAAGAGAGAACTATTGGAGTTGTTGCAACTTTTTCCAGGCGGTAGAGCGATTTCAGTTCTAAAGAGAGCTCTTGATATTTTCTAATTTTTTCAGCTCTGGTGCTTAACAGATTGGAGTCACATGGGACAGCAATATCGACAATTCTGGCCATTTTGTTGGTTTTATCTAATACCAAAATATCTGGTAATGTCTTTATTTTCCAGAAGTTTTTCAGGGGTATACCGATAATAGGGTATCTCTTCACCCCCCAACAATCCCAGAGCTCTGCACAGACCTTGGTGGTAAATTTTAGCAACGTTATTATGCCTCATTAAATAGTCCGTCCCTGCCAAAGTTTCACAACCATTTGTTACATGCTGAATAGACTTGTGGGTCTTGGAGCAAAGGCGACATTTATCTGTTATCATATTTTCCTTTATTATATGCCTCCTGTATGCTCTCGTTGCAACAACTTGGTCCTGTATAGCAAGAACAAAACCCTCTGTCTCGCCAAACAGTTGACCCATCCTCAACCAATCGACCGAGAGCTCACTGTCAATATCAGGCGAATTCAGTTGATAGTAAAACCTTCCATGCAATTCTTTCTCTTTCCAAACTGATTTATAGTGATCCGCATTTTTTATTTCATGCAGCATGGGGTCTTTGAGATTAAGTGCTGTGAATTCCTCATCCAAATTTCGCATCATGTTGATGATTGAAGATGGGCATGTCAGAAAATACTGCTTCATGGAATTTTCTTGTTTTCGGCAAAGATCTTCAATTGAGATAAGCCCACGACCACCTTCTTTTCGTTTTAGATAAAGCCTATTCACAGAGGCTTTTGGATGATGAATTTTAGCGTCTGTCATCATTGTACGCACTAGCCGATCCATTTCTTGTAGTTTGGTAGTTGACCATTTTATTATACCAAAACTATAAGCTACTAGTGGTATTGCCCAAGTATTAATGGCATGGATTTTATTTTTGCCATTCAGATGACTTCTAAGGATCTGCTGCAGCCTTTTCTTAAACTTAAAAGTTATTTCGCAGAGCACCTCTTTCTTGGGTATCTTAATAGCTTGCTTAATGCCCAGATATTTGTAGTAATCTCCTAGAGATTGGTGTTTCATGGTCTCTCCTGAAAGAAGCTGTAAAGAATTTTTGTCCTTTATTTTCCCTCTTGTAACATTTACTATAGCACACTTTTCAAGGCCAAATGCCATACTAATTGAACTACTGAAACGAGATATCAGTTCTAGCATACTTTGTAATTGGTCTCGATTTTTCGCGTATAGCTTAAGGTCATCCATGTACAGATTGTGACTAACAATGGAACTTTGGTCACCTACTTTTAATTGGTATCCAAGCTTACTGTTTCGGAGGATATTACTTAAAGGTGCAATAGCCAAACAAAACCAGAGAGGACTTAAGGAATCCCCTTGGTATATTCCTCGACATATTTTTATTATTATTATTATTATTATTATTATTTAGTGTACATAAGGAATGAATGAATTCTAATATCACTAATACTCATTGCCCAAAATTGTGGCAGATTGTATTATTTCTAAATAAATAAAAGTTTCAAAAAAAAAATTTATTGTTTGGCAATATATACTCAATACTCAATAATATTATTTACACAATTTAAAAAGTCAATAAATGACATGAACAATAAATTTCACCTTCTCCAACAAAACTGTTTTTCTAATAAAACGAATAAATTTCAATATAACGATAAAAAGGGTTGTTGTTTTGAGGGTAACGGAGTGTACATTGTATAGAATTACTAAGGATCAATTAAATTGTTTAACATATATTGCAAAGGATGGGTTTGATACTTACAGCTCTTTTTATGTTTCGTACCACTTTTAGTAGTTACTCCTAAAAAATGTTTCGGGGTGGTATTATCTGAAACTGAAATAAAATAATTTATTTTATTTAAACCTTACTTTTTATCTTTACTTAATAAAAAAAATAATAGATGAATGACCTATCATTTTCGGGATCGTGTTACGTAGGAAGTTCGTTGCTTATTATATTTAATTTATTGTTTGGCAATATATACTCAATAAAATATTATTTACACAATTGAAAAAGTCAATAAATAACATGAACAATAAATTTCACCTTCTCCAACAAAACTGTTTTTCTAATAAAACGAATACATTTCGATATAACGATAAAAAGGGTTGTTTTTTTGAGGGGAACAGAGTGCACATTGTATAGAATTACTAAGGATCAATTAAATTGTTTACCATATATTGCAAAGGATGGGTTTTATACTTACAGCTCTTTTTATGTTTCGTACCACTTTTAGTAGTTACTCCTAAAAAATGTTTCGGGGTGGTATTATCTGAAACTGAAATGAAATAATTTATTTTATTTAAACCTTACTTTTTATCTATATTTAATAAAAAAAAAAAAATAGATGAATGACCTATCATTTTCAGGATCGTGTTACGTAGGAAATTCGTTGCTTATTATATTTAATTTATTGTTTGGCAATATATACTCAATACAATATTATTTACACAATTTAAATAGTCAATAAATAACATGAACAATAAATTTCACCTTCCCCAACAAAACATTAAATGTAGTTAATCTTACTAAAGAGTTGAATCGCATTATTTTATCCTTTAGGTCCCCAGAACTTAATTTTGAAGTTTTTCTACTTTGATAATGATCACATTTGGCATTGGATAAAATCATAGTTAATTAATATGTATTGTTATAATTAACTAATAAATGAAAGAATTAATATTTGTTGCGTTAAATAACTGATAAGGTATTTTACTATGCAGAAGTTCATAAAAGCCCTGTATTTAAGAAATTATAGGAATTAAAATTACTATTGTTATTAGTTTGTTTTTTAAAACATCTATTGATTATGATATGGCTTGAGCCTTCGTTTAGTCAACATCGTTAACACCCTCGTCATTTGTGCTGTTAAGATCTATTTATTTAATTTGTAAACCTGTAAGTACCATATTTATTAAATTTCAAAGCGAACTTTTGAACAAGAGACTAAGTAGTTTAATAACTGCTTAGTATATTTCGGTAGTTGTTTACTTGGGCTGGAGTATCGAATCGAACAGGCCTATCCTCAAATCCAGAACTATTGATTACGGCCCTGGTCAAATCCCTGTTAGTATCATAAAATTTTGCCTTCCAGCCATCTTTCCCGCTGTCTTTCATATTTACAATTTCTCTTGTCAATGTTCCATTTTTCCTTTTGCCTGGAAGAAAGTTAGAGTCCATCCTTTAAATAAAGTTCCTATCCCTTCCTCAGCATCGGACTTCAGACCCATATCGATCCTATCCAACTTCTCAAAACCCCTCGAAAGAATAGCCCATTCCCAATGCTATAACTTTCTTGAACAAAAATCCCTAATTTGTTCCCTTCCAGTCAGGCTATAGATCCCAATATCCCACACAATCAGCTCTGTCAAAAATCCTCTTTGACTTCTCAAAAGCCTTCAATATGGTAAACCATGAAATCCTTCTCTCTACTACGAAATCTCCCAGTATCTGAAAGCGCTATAAATTGGTTCCTTTCCTTCCTATCTCATCGATCCCAAACTTTGATAATCCCAAATAAACCTCCTTCGCCTATCCCTTTAACTCACGGAGTTCCTCAAGGGTCAGCACTTTCACCTATCCTGTTCTCTCTATATATCAATGACCTTCTCGATTCCATACATAACTGCAAATATCACCTTTATTCCGATGACCTCCAAATCTACCTTTCCTTCCATCCCACCGAAGTGCCCTAGATGGTCAAAAAACTACAACAAGACATTGGTAGTATCAATTTATGGGCCATCGAGAATTGTCTAAAACTTAATGTAGATAAGACCAAAGCCATTCTCATCGGTTCCAAACATCTCCTGAGCTCCCTCTCCTGACACCCCTTAGTTTACCTCAATCATAAGTCCATCACCTTCCACATACCTGTTAGAAACCTAGGAGTATTCCTCGACAAAAACCTCTTCTGGAATAATCAAATTTCCCAAATTTCTAGAAAGTACATTGTATTCCTTAAGCAGTTCCTTAGGCTGCGAGATCAAATACCTATTAAAATCCGCAAGCTCCTGGTTACCTCTCTTATTTCCCCCCACTTTGATTATGGCTGCCTAGTGTTTGGAGTCTGTTAAAAAAGCTTGAGATAAGGAGACTAATGAACTGCTTCATTAGATTCATCTTTGGAATTCCCAGGTGCTCTCATGTCTCCATTTGGTACGCTGAGTTGAAATGGCTCTACCCGAAATTCCAACGACAATACTTCCTAGGAACCTATCTTTATCAATCCTTTAGAACCAAAAAACCCATCTAGATCTACAGTATGTTCACCTCCCCCTCTCCTCTGTACATTCTATCAACACAAGATCCCAGCCTTTGAACCTACTCGTTCCCTCTCATAAAATCATTTCCTTTAAGACAACCATTGTCATTTGTGCATCCTTATTCTGGAATTCCTTACCAAAGTCCATTCGTACATCTTAATCATTAACAGCCTTTAAACATCAACTATTTATACATCTAGAATAATAATCTGTCGTGCCTTTGATAAGTTGAACTGTTTAGCCTCTATGTTCTTTAATAGATTTTTATCTTATTTTTTTATTGCTTAAGTATATATTTTTGTTTAATTAAAACTCTTTAAGGTAGCAATATAATCGTTTTATATATAAAGGTATCATTATTGGCTATTCATTATGTATTTAAATTATGTATATAGTATTATAAAGATTTTATAGCCAGAAGAATAATTTAAAAAATGTAGTTTTGTATTATCCTTAGGGGACAACTTGCTGTCCCAGAATAAAATTTATTTTTCATTTATTGTTCTTTTTTGGTATGGGCGGTTATAAGGGCCACATCAAAATAGCTCGTAAAAAATCTATTAAATGATGAACGAATAACCTACTTAATTCTGTAAGCTTATACCATTACAAAAATTTATTCGCACAATAAATAATCTGCATTAGTTTAATTTCAAATTACTTAAATCATTTAGTAGAGTTATAAAAAAAAAATCTTGATTTTTATTTTTGTTGCCTCCACATGAATTCCGCTAAATCTGACGCCAAGAAGTTTCATATACTTTTCCTTATTCTACCACTTCGAACTTCCCTAGAGCCTTTCTATTTTCAAGTGTTTTGGGATCAAAAATATGAAAATAACGATTTACTGTTTGGTGGATATACCCTCTACGGTATAAATTTCTTTAAGCTTTAAACAACCGCATAAATCTTATCTAACGATAGGAAACAATAATATTGTCAATGGCTATTCTTTTGTGAACAAGATCTATTAAAAGTTTCGTCTGTTCTACGAGGAACTAGATCTAGGAAGCAATGCCCAGTTTCCCAAGGAGGGCCGACTATTGGTGGGGTAAAACTCTCCTATTACATTATGCTTTCAGCAAATATACAAACTTATTCTGACCAAATACTACTTCTGTTAACTAATGTATCTTTGGACACATCGAGATGCTTCTGGCTAAATCTGGTATTGGTAAATTCCTTAACCCAGCAATAAATGAAATGAACGATTGTATCGAAATATAACCTCGAGCCTTCTAACCAAGTATTTTTTTTCTACCTTTCTTTTGTCTACATCATTGTAACGCCCATTAGGCCATTCCCCAAAATACATTTTAATATCGTGATTGTTAATAACAGAAAGTAATCAAACATATGGTCGATTTCATATAAACCAATTTGATATACCCCGTACAACCGACTATTACCTAGTTTTACTAATAGCCCCTTAAGTAATCTAAAAAAATTATAGTAGGCTAAATTATAAATATTTTAAATAATAATAATAATAATAATAATTATATATATATATATATTGGGTTGATGCAAAATTAATGCAGGTTTCCTCTATTGCAATATCTTAATTCCAATTGTGTAAACAAAGCTAATCCTAACATTGATCATTATTATACCAAAACAAACCTTATCTAATACCCTCTCTTTCACCAAGAATTTGATTAGTAAAATCGTTTTGTTCAGTGTGTTCAAAGGTCTTGAATCGAAAATGTCAAAGTGCGATTTTCGTCAAATTTATTTTTACGAATTTAAATTAGGGCGCAGCGCTGCGCAAACGGCTCGTAATATTAATGAAGTGTGGGGTCAGGGGGCTATTAATGAGTGCACGGTGCAGCGTTGGTTCCAGAAGTTTCGCAGAGGAGATTTCGACCTCGAAGACAAGGAAGGTCGGGGCCGTCATCTTGCTCTGGACAACGACCAGCTGAGGTCAAAAGTGGAAGAAGACCCAACCAAAACCACACGAGAAATGGCGGCGGAACTCGGAACTCAAAAATTGCAACGTCTTTGCCCAGCATTGATGAATCGGAAGGGGCCGATCCTGCTCCACGATAACGCCAGACCACACGTTGCACAACCAACGCTTCGACGACTGCACGAGTTGGGCTACGAAGTTCTCCAACATCCGCCTTATTCACCTGACCTCTCTCCAACAGACTTCCACTTTTTCAGGCATCTGGAAAAATTTTCAAAACCAGTACGACATTGAAAATTCTTTTCGTGATTTCATTGAGTCCAGGGATTCGGATTTTTTTTCTGGTGGAATAAGAAAGCTTGTTGAACGTTGGCAAAAGTGCATTGATTCAGATGGAAATTATTTTGATTAAATATATATGGTTAAAGTAAAGATATGGCGTATTTACAATACCTACTAAAAACCTGCATTAATTTTGCATCAACCCAATATATATATATATATATAACTTATGCGTTGTCCGAAATATGAATTAAAAAAAATAAAGAAAGGGGCATAAACAACACGCTTGATGGCTATTCAAACACTAACTTTATTTGGTCTTCTAATCCTCTATATATACATTTCTATTGTTTACAAGAGGTGGTTTGGAATTAAGGCTGATAGTCTACCTTATCAGTCCTTAACTCCCCCCCACCAGTTTACGAACAATCCTCGTAAACTATATACAAAACAAAAGTTATGGAAATCCTCCATGAGATAAAATATAACAATTTGACAAGACATACAAAAAAAAAAATGACAAAACTCAGTAATAAAATAACACCTGCAAAGAGAATACAATAAATAAAAAAGAACAACACTTCCTGCAACCTGAACACCGCATAAAAAAAAAACTGACAACTTCACAATAACAAAAAAACAAAAAATACAAAAAGCTGAGGACACTCCAGCGTCCTAGGATGCCTCCATCGGGGGAAGTTTCAATTGTTCTAGATGAACCGTACGCCGTTTCCTGGGTTCGCGCACGCTCTCGACCGTGACCAAATTGTGTTCACGAATCACAACCACTCGGAAAGGGCCCTCATAACGCCGGAGTTCCTTCCCTCTGTTGGTCCCCACACGCCGGTAGACCACCGTACCGATTTTGACAGGTCCCATTAGATCCCGCACCCCAAGATTATGCCGCTCCACCCGGCGACGCTTTTCCCGCTCAATCCGATCGCGAACCGTGACCCACAGCTTCTTAAGCGCGAGGCTATTGCTCACAATTCGCCCTTCACCATCCGCCGCACCGCGGCAATCACGCCGGCGACCCTGCAACCCGAAAAGGATTTCGTAAGGGGTAAATTCCGTGACCGAGTGGACGGAATGGTTATACGCGACGATGGCACGCTCCATAGCCACGTCCGGCTCCAACCCCTTCTCTAATTGAAACACCCGCAGGTGGTCACTCAACGTGCTGTGAAGGCGCTCGATACCTCCGCGACTTTTGGGATGACCCGGTGTGTTAAGATGCCATGTGACACCCAAAACCTTCATCTCCTCCCGGACTTTGGCGTTGTCAAATTCGCGACCACTATCCGAAGAAACCTTCTCGGGGACGCCATAAAACTGAAACCAAATCCACAGGGCCCGTAACACAGCCTCCGCCGTACGCTCCTGAACGGGATACGCCATCGCTACCTTGCTGAACAAATCCAAAACCGTGACCCACTTATAGTTTTTCCACGTAAAGGAATCGATTTGCAGATCAACCAGAGGCGCATCAGCGGTAGGGGTTTCCTCCTGGACGGCCCGAGGTGGATGACGATCATACTTGGCTCGCAGGCACACATCGCAATTCCCAATGGTCTCCTGAATGGTGCGCTTCATCCCCCGCCAATAGTAACGCCGCCGCAACGCACGCAACGTCTCGGTAAGGCCCCGGTGGTTCGTCTTCCCCTGATGATAAGCGAGCGTCACCTCCCTCTGCCGTTCCTCATCACGGATGGTCTCGACGAGCATGGAACAACGGACAAACGACCGGTCAACCCCGATACGCTCCGCCCGCCACAACCGGTGGATCCGACCCCATACTACGGCGTTGCCGACAAATAGGTGGTGGGTCCTGCCCGGCTTAGACGCGTCCGCCAGCGCCCTACAAATCTGGTCATCCCCGACGGATGGCTGAGACCAGACAGTGACGACCGAACACCCGCCGAAGCGTTGAAAATCAATCTTAAGGAGCCCCGACGTCCTCGTCGTCCAGATAATCTGGTGCCGCTTGTCGTTCACGATGTCGTCTATTTCCTCCATGTCCACAGGACGCCCCTCAGAAGAACGCTCGTCCTCCGACGACGCGGCCTCACCCGAAACTCCAGCCGTGCTAGACTGGGGTTCCTCCCCAGGAGTCCACTCCCTAAGAAACTGCCGAACATCGCGAGAAGACTCGCCCCGTTCCTCCTCTACGGCGTTTACCATGAGCGCACGCGACAGCCAATCCGCGACAACGTTCTCCCTGCCCGGTTTGTATACAATCTCCATATTGTACTGCCCCAGGAGCTCTTTCCATCGTGTGACCCGTGCGGAAGATTCTTTCAGCCTCCCTACCCATTGGAGGGGACGATGGTCTGTAAGGACTCGGAACCGCCTCCCGAAGACGTACGGCCGGAAATGGTCAACAGCCCATACAATTCCGAGGAGTTCCCGCTCCAAGGCGCTATAGCGAGACTCCGCATCCGTAAGACGCCGACTGGCGTATGCAACAGGTCGTTCCCCCCGGTCACTGTCCTGAGATAGCACTGCCCCAAGAGCGTATTCACTGGCGTCAGTCGTAATAGTGAACGGCCGTTCGAAGTCCGGAAACGCGAGCACCGGATCACGCTGTAAGTGTTCGATGCACCGGCGCACCTGGTCCGCAATATCGGGGGTCATCACGACTTTACACCCTTTTCGCAGTAAATTATTAAGGGGCACAAGATACGTCGCCATAGCTGGAACAAAACGGCGATAATAATTCAAAGCGCCCATCAACCGCCTGATCCCCTTCACCTCGGTCGGGATGGCCATACGCTGTAAGGCCGCCACCTTCTGAGCATCCGGCTTCACGCCCTCCGCGGAGATCGTATGGCCCAAAAAACTAATTTCCTGCTGACCCAAGATCGACTTCTCAGGAGAAAGACGGAGACCAAACTCCCGCATTCGACTAAAGACATCCCGGAGATGCTGAACGTGGTCCCGTTCCGACCGACTGAAGACCAAGAGGTCATCCATGTAGACCTGGCACACGGACTCGTCCAGACCCCGAAGAAATTCGTCCATCAACCGCTGGAAAGTGATAGGGGCATTCTTTAGGCCAAACGGCATGCGGGTGAACTCATAATGGCCCCTCTCGAAGGTAAACGCGGTCTTGTGTCGGTCCCGAGGATGCATCCCGATCTGATGATACCCCGCCTTCAGATCCAAAGTGCTAAAAATTTTTGCACCCCCCAACCGGTCCAAAATATCGTCGAAGCGCGGAAGAGGATATTTTTCGTCAACCGTATTCTCATTTAACTTACGGTAATCGATGACGACCCGATATTTTTCCGTTGTCTCGCCGGGGCACACTTCTTCTTGACGGCCCATAACGGACTATTATACGGGGACGTGCTGTCCACGATTATACCCTGCCGCCGTAAATCGTCTAGCTCTTCCCGAATATGCCTACGAAGCGCCTGAGGATACCGTCTTTCCTTGACATAAACGACCCGATCCTGCTTAAGCGGAATTTCGTGCACAGTCCGACCCGTAACCCCAAGGATATCCCCTTCCTTAAAAAATATATCACTGAATTCTTCCAGGATAGACGTTTTCCAATTATCGACCTGATTCAGCGCCCCAATACGCGCCTCGCCGCCCGCAGCTACGTGAGTACAGGTATACTTTCTACCTCCAATTCTGATAGCCCATCGGCCCCCTAGGTTCCTAATACGCGCGCCGATTTTCCCTAATAGGTCATTACCTATTATCGCCTGATACTCCCTTGGCATCTTACTTACTACATGGACATGAAACTCTCCGCTCCTTTCCCCCCATGTACTTAAGCCCAGCTCGATTTCCCCCTCCACACGACAGGGCCCTCCCAGGGTGATTAAATTACATTGGCATACCTTAACCTGGAGTGCCCTCTCTCCACCTTTCCACTTCTCTAGCGCCTCTCTGCATGCGATGGTGCACGAGCTCCCGGTGTCCACCAGGCATGCGACTCCCTCCACGCTGATGATAGGCAGACCGCCGCTCTCTCCCCTCGCATGGTAGCTCACCAACGTGCGGTTGCCACTCTGCTGATACCCGCCTCAGATTTCCTCACGGGATGACTGCGCTGCCGTTTCCGGTCGCCTCCACGCACTCCTCCTGCTCCTCTGGCCACCTCCTCGAGCGGGAACGTCCGCCTCAGTCTCCGTTTCCGTTTCCTCAGACCCTCCGGATGATTCGCTTGCCGATGCTATATGCCTCCTCTGGAACCGTCCCGGTCGGACTCTTTGGGCATTTACTTCCATGGGTTCCGGTTGGTTCGCATCGCGCCGCCGGTACATGTAAGGGCAATGTCTTGCCATATGTCCCTCCACTCCGCACTCAAAGCACTTAGTGCGTGGACATTGGGCCACCAGATGCCCGAGCTTGCCACAACCATGGCACTTGCGGTCCTCCCGCCCCCCGCTGCTTCTCGGTTTTGCTGGCCGTCGATCACCTTGCGGAGGCCTCTCTCTCCTATTCTCCCGAAATTCTCTTCTTTTCCAAACGGGAGTGGTCCTGGGCTGATGGTGCGAGACCCGTGTCCAACCGTGTTCCTCCGTCTCCATCCGAGATTCTTCCTCGCGGGCACTGGCGTCCATCATTTCTTGAGCGCATTCGATGAACGAGCGCTCCCTCTGGAACCCTTCTCTTTTACCGGCTTCCTTCGCCAGCTGCACCTTCAGAATTATCGCTAAGAAATCCATCCTAAAGTGGACCTCCTCAACACTAGCGGTCTCTCGCATTTTCTCTGTGATCCGATTAAATTTCGTGAGAAGTTCTCCCGCATACTGGCCATTAGACTGCCGCGGCTTCTTAGTTTCCCTTATTAGGTGAAACACATCTTCTTCAGGGGCCCATCTTCCCCCTCCATAGGCCTTCTTTAGTCGCTCTTTCACGACGCTCCAGGGTGTCTCCTCGTCGGCTTGGATATGGTTCAGGATGCTCCTCCTCACCCTGCAAACCACTGCAGCCTTTAACGCCTCAGCATCTTCCCCGTCTAATAGTCTTTCGGACAACTTAGACTGAATCCTCACCATCAAGCGATCGCCCCCTTTTAAAAAGTGGTTGAGCTCACCAATCTCTCCAGTAAATCTGTCAAGGTCGGATGTAGCCTTCCTCAATTCCTGAGCTGTCGCTGTTTGGATCTTCACCCACTCCAGCGTCGTCCTATGCGCCTGCGCCAGTGAAACTTCCGGTAGTGGCGGCAACTCAACTGCCGCTGCTGCCGCCTGCTGGGGCACAGCCGGTGGGACATTCAGAACGGCTGGCCTCAAAACTACGTTTTCTGCCATGATATCGGTTTTTCACTGGCAAGAAATTAAAAAATAAAATAAAAAAAAATAAATGAACTCACGTACGCTGAGTAACAGGCAAGTACGAAAAAAAATTATGTTTCGAACTTATCTAAAGTTCCCGGGTTTCGGCACCACTTATGCGTTGTCCGAAATATGAATTAAAAAAAATAAAGAAAGGGGCATAAACAACACGCTTGATGGCTATTCAAACACTAACTTTATTTGGTCTTCTAATCCTCTATATATACATTTCTATTGTTTACAAGAGGTGGTTTGGAATTAAGGCTGATAGTCTACCTTATCAGTCCTTAACTTATATATATATATATATATGTATGTATGTGTGTGTGTGTGTGTGTGTGTGTGTGTGTGTTTAGTAGCTTTGCATACACTACTAAAATAATAGGGTGTATGGAAAAAAAAGGACCGTTTATATTAAGTATTTATATTTGTATACTTTGTAATTAAAAAATGTCATCGAGTATCGCGGTGTGGAATATAAATCATACCGCGCGGCCAATGGCCTCCAAAGCCTGTCGCACTAACCGAAAAAAAAATACGTTGTATTTATTTGTTATTATATTACCTTCTACCGCTGGGTAGTTTCTTCACAAACCTTTCACGCATTTTATTATAATTCAACAGTTTTACTTATTGTATTTTATGTTAATACAGTTGTAAAATTAAATAAAACATGAATAAACAAATGTATATTACCATTAAAGAAAGTGGGCCATGGATCGTAACAGGTAGTAATCCGATAGTTGAGGGAGGAGTTTAAACTATTCTAGGGTTCAACGGTAAATATGAGCTGATTGCTGAGGAAATCGTTCGTAAGCAACCAAAACCTTATCGTATCCACTAAAGGTGGCCTGGACTTCTTCATCCTTTCCAAAAATGTATCTCCACTGCTAAAGTTTCCGAATAAAAACGCACGGTGGGCTTTCACGAGTTATGAAATTTATTATGCCGAAAATTCCTTGAAATTCCGAGGATTTTGTAGGACACTGTCTTGTTTCTTCTTTGAAACAAATAACTAAACTAAGGCTTTTTGATGAAGTTTTTTGAAGAACGAATGGGACGAAACAAGCTTAGAGAATACTCTAAAGGGATTATTATGTATTGGTAAGTATTAAATATGGTTAAAAACTTTACAGCCCTTTGAAATCATGAATTTTATAAAACGGTAATTTTTTTATCTACTTATTTATTTATTTTTTTATACACCCTATTATTTAATAAGTGCTCAAGGAAATCGAGCTGGCTAAACATATTTGATAAAATAAATAAATATGAGATTGGTTGATTTCACATTTACAAATTTATATGGGTTAAATATATTAGAGGAAAATTAGGATGCTTGGTATTAATTGAATGCTATTTTGACTTACCGTTGGTCGGTTTTTCTACCAATCCACTTTTACTAGTCAAATTTGTAAGTACAATAGGCATACGTAAATGTTTTGTTTTCATTTTTTTAGTAGGATCATTTCTGTGAAAAAACCGAATGAAAAACGATCTCTTGGTTGTATAATGATCGACATCACCTGAAATAATGTTTTCGGAGTCATTAAATGCTGAGTATTCCATCATTAATCCTATTTAGTTTTTTACGTATCAATTAAATTAATTTAATTTTTAAGTTAGAGTTTATTTTGTTACCGAATTCCCTTCAACTACAATAAATATCAAGTTCCTTTGCTTTGTGCCATCCTTGGTACTTAAATATGAAGAGGGTAGGTAGTTATAGCTAGATGGTGGAAAGGAGTCAGGAAGCTACCTTCGATAGGGACTTTGTAAAATCGTTATGCTTTATTCTTTTTAAATTAAATTAACTCTTTAAGTTTGTTTAATTTTTATAAGGGAATCCTGTTCTCCTCAGTTAAGGATACATTAGATAGTATGATAATTAACTCAAAACTAGCAACTAACTTAGAAAATACATTTGAATTACCTGTGGTGCATTTCTCTGGAGTAATGGACCAAAATGGTTTGCAAGAGGTAGTTTTGGTTTTAATCTTTTTGGTTGTATAAATCTGATTGGTACAAGCTGAAATAATATTTTTAGAGTCAATAAATATCACAGTAAACTATGTGTAACGATCTTAAAGTATTTATTTAAGTAACTTTATTTCGAACTTTGACTTCGTTTTAATCCAATTCTAGTATCGTAACCAGGTTAACTATACTATTTACTGCATGCAAATTGTATTTAACAGTACAGATTATTATCATAACCGTGAGAGGGAGTAAAACAGGTTGGGAATATACAGCCCTCATCATAGAAATTGCATCACTTATGCATTCATTTTTTTGGTAAAGAATTTGACGCAATCGAATATTTTTGTTTTTGTCTACTTATTTATATCGTACGCTTAATGAAAAAAAGAAATTAAAAAAAAAATAATAATAACGTTTCTTCGTTTTTGGTTAGCAGTTATAACTACTACCGGAATAAAATTTTTAATTATGTCGAATTTGAAGCCTTTAGCTATCAGAAAACATTAATATTTTGAGATTACATGAAGCTGAACAACTTTAACGGAATAAAGCGGTGACAAAAATCAACAGTGGTCATAGATTTTAATAATATTATAATTTATTTAAGGAGAGAATTGATTTTCATGTGCTTTCTCTTTAATATCCCACATATTTTTTTTTTTTTTTTTAGATGAGGAAGATGGTTGGGGTACGGTCATCAGAAAGAAACACACATTTTGGGCTTTCATCTGAGCCAAGAGAAACAAGATAACAACCAGTGTAATTATAAACTTAATAATATGTTAGGTATATAATAATAATATGGTAGCAGTGATATAATATGGAAAAAAACATAAAATTAAATGTAAAATGATAATAAGATGACAGTTATAAAGTATGGAAGTAAAAAAAAAAATAAGATGTTAATATTTCCATAAGAATATTTAAAGAGAAAATAAGCAAATGATTAAATGTTATAAGAACAATATGTGAACAATTAACTTTTTTTTAATTTTAATTTTTTTGTCTGAATATGATCAACTTTTAAGTGATATTTTACGGTAATATATAAAAAAATCTGGTGCGGGCAACACACGACTTTCACTTACCTCGATTTTTAAAATCAATGAAACAATTTTCAAATACAGTTAGAGATAAAAAAAATCTGGTGGGGGCAACACACGACTTTCACTTACCTCGATTTTTAAAATCAATGAAAGAATTTTCAAATACAGTTAGAGATAAACTATTAAACTTAGATAAACTATTACGTGAAACTATTAAGGAATTAATCAAATTGAATTTATATAGAAACATGTGTTTTATTAAAAAATCTATTATATTATTATCTAAAATAATCAGTTAGTTTTATCTTCTTCTCATCACTCTCTATTAAATTCTAAAAGCTTGTGTATGAGATGATATTTTTTCTAAAATCTTTAGCTTTCCAACGGTATATCATACATGTATATTACTGCTCTTATGTTAAAAAACGAAAAATTTCATTAAAAATATATTTTTTCTGTTTTCTCCTTTAATTGGGTATTGAATTTATTCAATTTATATATTTACCTGTTTTTCATCAGCGTTAACAAGATAATCTAGTTATTATTATTGAATCTAAAAAAATAAAGGTACTTTAGGGGAAGAAAATTTAAAATATCGGCATTTAAGCCCTGTCAGACCATTTTTATCCAAATAAAACTTACATGATATTAAAGCCCATTAAATTTTACATCGATATAGCGAGTTTAATCAAAATCGTCGGAACCGTTTTTGAGAAAATCGAAAAAAGGTGCAAAATGCATGGTATAAAGTGCCTCTTCTGGTAAGCTCATTTTGATGAAAAAAGTTTTGTCACGTCTCGGGCGTATAGTTGTCTTAAATATGAAATTTCAGTTTCATAGGACTTACCGTTTCCGCCCGGGAGTTACCACACACACACACACAGACACACACACACACACACACACACACAGACCTTTTTGCGGGACTTGGTTATTTGGACTCAGGGGACCCTAAAACATGTATTTCCGTTGAAAACTGGAATTCGAAAATTTTCACGATCGCAATACTTTCCTTACTATATATAGTAAGTGAAAGTAAAAATATATAGTAAAGCACATATGTGATATATAAAAGGAACATGATCATTAGAAACGAGAAATAATATGAATAAAAATAAAAAGTTTTTTTTTCTGTGTTATATAATATTAAACAAACAATTATATATGAGGATATATAAAGGGAAAAGATATGAAACAAGAAGAAGGAATAAGCGGTATAAGAAGGGGAGGAAGCAATATGTGGAGAAAAGAGATCATAATCAATAGGAAAAAAATACATACTGACTCAGAGACGGTGTCTAAAGAAGTGATATTGTTTGCTGTTAAAAGCGATCTCTGCGTCGTACGGAAAATATGGGAACTAGAGAAAATAAGTTTAGTAAGACTCACAAGTTTTAACGTATTTTCTATCTAATATTTTCAACGGTCAACAAACTCCTTCAATATATATTTTTTGTGATCAGCATTTGTTAAAACATGCTGTAAACATGTTTAATTTTGAGAACTATTTTTTTATTGAGTGATGCAATTTCTTTGACCACGATATACGATATGAAAATTTGGTGCGCGCAACGCACGACTTTCACTTACTTCCTTTGTTATAATCAATTTAACAATTTTTGAATACAGTTAGAATTGAAAAATGGTTAAAGAATTAATTGCATTGAGTTTAGATAGAAACATGTGTTATAATTAATAATGTCATATATTAGTATGTACAACAATTATTCTTATCGGATTTTCAACGCTCTCTATTAACTTTTTGTTCCATGAATTTTGTGTATCAGATTATATTGTTAATTTTTTGGAATCTACAAAATTGAAGGTACTAAATGAAAAAAATATCGGCATTTATCCCCTGTCATACTATTTCAGTCAGAATGAAACCTATATGGTATTAAAGCAAATTAAATTTTACATCGATATAGCTAGAGCTAAACAGATATATAGAGTTTAATCAAAATCGTTATAACCGTTTTTGAGAAAGTGCAAAATGCATAGTTTAAAGAGGCTCTTCTAGTTCACAGCCTTTGATGGAAAAGCTGCTGTAACATAATAGGGCTGATAATTGTCTGAAATATAAAATTTAAGTTTCGTACGTTTTCGTAAGCCCCCACACGCATATAGGTAAGTATAAAATGTAAATTTTAACCTTTTTTTTTTTTATAATATATTTTATTGTTTTTTACAACTGTATATACAAATACAATAAGTAAAATGGCTGAATTACAATAACAGGCATGAATAGACATGTAAAGAATCTACCCAGTGGTAGTACTTCAAAGTTTATTTCATGAGCAGGTCACGAGGCCACCGTCTTTTCAGGCGCCTCGGAGGATTACCGGGAATAGATGTAGATGAGAGGTTACGGACAAGCGGGTTTGAGTGGGCAGGTAGTTTGGAATTAAAGGAGGTGTATCTATCGCTGGCCAAGTCTGCAACCAGTGGGATATTTAGGTCTCTATAGATGAGTTTATTAGTTACAAAGTAAGGAGCATTGAGGATTTTTCGTAGGATTTTGGATTGCAAGGATTGGATACGGGAGGAGTTTGATAGTTTAGTGGACCCCTATAGCTCAATGCCATAGGTCCAAATAGGTCGGATAATCGTGATGTAAATGAGTCTTTTCTAGTAAATAGAGAGTTTTGAACGTTTGTCTAGTAAGTGTTGTAGTAAGCGGTATCTGCAGGCAGTTTCTTGTCGTTTCAGTCTAGTGTGAGGATTCCAAGTAAGGCGCTTGTCTAGATGGAGTCCAAGGTAGCGGATCTGTTCAACGGGGATTAATGGAATGTTGCCAAAGGATACAGTAGGACAGGTATTCATAGGCTTGCGGCGAAGGGTAAAGGTAATTTGATGGGATTCATTGGGATTGATTTTAATTCTCCAGTTATGACACCATTCTTCAATGGATTGGATGTGAGACTGTAGGAATTGTGATGCAACCGTTGGGTCACTACTTACGGATAACACACATGTGTCATCAGCGTAAGTAGTGAGAACAGTGCTAGGATGAATAGGAATGTCAGCTGTATAAACGGAATAAAGGATTGGGCCTAAGATGCTACCCTGAGGTACACCTGCGGACTGAGAAAATATGGATGAGTATGAAAGGTTATGATTGACTTTGAAAGTTCTATCTGAGAGGTAAGAATGAATAATTAGGAAGTATGTAGGAGAGAGGAATTTCCGGAGTTTATATAGCAGTCCTGGGTGCCAAACTCGATCAAAAGCCTGCTCAACGTCAAGAAAGGCTCCAGTGCAATACATTCCGCGCTCCAATGTGGAAGAAATGACATCCACCACACGGTGACACTGTTGTATAGTAGAATGGGATGTCCGAAATCCAAACTAGTGGTCAGGAAAATTTTAACCTTAAAATATTTTTTTAAAATTTATTTTATTTTTTTTTTTCAGGGAAAACCTTAGGGCACATAATAATGCATGACTTTAATTAATAATTATCAGGAATAAGACATTTCATTTTGCTCACCTTCAGTTGATTTTTCTGTCGCTGTATTGGTTGTATTACAATCTGTTGATGTGCTAGTGGTCAACAAAGTTCGGTTTTTGATAATAATATCACTTTTGGGTAGATGTTTTTGGATGGTCTCTCTTGATCCATTCTTATTGATTATACCTGAAATAAAATTTTTGAGTCATTGTCTGACTACTCCGTCATTAGTAATTATTATGCCTTTTAACTAATTCGTTTATTCAGTCACCTTATTAAGTCTATCTAATTTTTATTAAGGGAACTAAATTATGGTTATTGATATATTTTGTATATATTTAACTTCGTGAGGTTATGGAGTTGGAAATGTAACAAAGGAAATCAATATTCAAAGGTTTTTTAAGGGAAATCATATCAAATCTTCTAAGAATACCAGAAAATGATAAACATCATCTTATATTATGTACGGTTTATTTTACATAAATAATAAAGTTTATAAATATGTTTCAATTAGCTTTATACCTAAAAACACTGTACCTCCACAACCCATGAAGGGTCCCAGGTTCAGTAATACAAGAGATTTGTACTGCTTCACGGCAAACGACCGTGCAAGATGATTAGTGCTATGTTTTTGACCGGCTGCTTTTCTAAGGCAGCGGTAGCTTCGAAAACTAGCTTACTTACTATATTTAGTCAATATATAAACTATATTTAATGATACCATGGATCTCCTTTCCAAAGGTATCGTGTTTACCAATCCAATAGGCTTTGCCATACAATATTACAAATAACAATATACCTTTGAAACACTTAACCGGCTGGCGAAGGTGAAATCAGTCTTAGGTCCCCTTTCTTGGCATCATCCTCCAGCTGCTCTCAGAACCCCGACGGCCACCCCCTCTTCTTGTAGGTGGAACCCGACTCACTCTTCTTGAGGATCAAACTTGACTGCCTCTTCGGTTCTTCTCTCTCATTCTCGTCACCTCGGGTGGGCCGAGATGGGAAATGCCCCGGTTGGCGGTATAGCCTTTGTGCTATTATTCTTATTTTTACACCCATCTTAATATTCTTGTTGGCCGCCGCTGGGAGGAAACTACCAGAGGTTTCTGGTACCGCTGGGGGGCCCATACCGATGGGAAATCTAGGGGGCTAGGTAAACACCTTTTGATGTTTTGCCGACAAAGGTTCGTTATCATTAATTGTTTAATATTAAAATTATTTAAATATGAACTCCCTCAGTATCCTCAATACATTACATTAGGTAAGTAATCAGACCTAAATCTCGCTCGGCCGCCACTATTTCCTCCTAATTTCGGGTACCCACATTATAGAGGCTAGTTGTATAACAGGAGATCTCCATACCCCAGGGTCGCCCACGGCTAAAATAACGCAATAAATAATGCTGCCTCAGCCGAAATCAGCCACTCCAGATTTATCAAACTATCTTAAAACCTATTCAATAAAAATCTATTTAATATCGACTTTGATTCATATATATATATATATATATAATTTTTTTTTTTTTTTCGACAACATATGTTGTATTAACAGTTCTCTAGTTCGACATAAATCCTCACTTTTTCTATATGAAACAGGTAAAGTCAAGTTATTATTAGTGAAAATTAGGAATACAACGGTCCATCAACTTTCTATCGATTTTAAAAAGGCTAATGATTCCATAGACCGTCAGAAGCTGTATGACATTATGATTAAACAGGAAATACCTAGAAAGTTAGTAAATCTAGTAGAGATTTGTTGATCGGAAACTTTCCATAAAGTTAGAATCGATCATAATTACTCCGAGAGATTTGAGGTGCGATCGGGTTTGACACAGGGTGATTCCCTTTCTCCTGTTTTATTTAATATAGCTTTAGAATATGTCATAGAAAAGGTGATGTGTACCGAGAAAGATTTAAATATGGGTGACAAGATTCCAGTTTTGGGGTATGCCGATGATTTGGTACTGCTAGGTGAAGACACGGAAACCATACAACTAAATACAAGTGTGTTAATAAAAACTGGCAAACAAATAGGGCTTGAATTAAATACCGATAAGACGAAATATATGATTAGTATATGATTAGCAGAAACGGTGGCGATCTTGATATATCAGGACATACATTAGAACATGTTGAGAAATTCAATTTTTTAGTTCAACAAAAACAAGAAAAACGAAATTCAGGACAAAATAAAGTCGGGATTAAAGGCAAGAATTGCGTGATACTATTCAGTTGCGAAATTACTTAGCTCGCGGCTTCTATCAAGGAACATAAAGGTTAAAATTTATACAACTATTCTTCCGACGGTTCTATACGGATGTGAAACGTGGCCGCTTACTTTGAAGGATGAACAACGGTTAAGGTTTTCGAAAATAAGGTACTGCGTAAAATATTTGGTCCGAAGAGAGATGAGGCCACTGGGGAGTTTGGAAGGTAGCACAACGCGGAATTGTGGAACTTGTATCCTGTGAATATAATTGAGTTGATAGCATCGCGGAGACCCAAATGGGCGCGTAAAGTTGTTGGGCTCGGTGAGAAACGGATTCCGAGAAAGTTGGTATTCGCTGAACCTACTGGTAGGGGTCCGAAAGGTAGGCCGAAGCGTTGATGGGAGGATTGCATTTAGGGTGGACTTGGTGTCGAACGGTGAACATTAGACGAGTCTGTGAGAATTTGATGGTATCGGTATCGAACCTTCGGGTTCGGTAAGCCTATTATTATTATTATTATTATTAACGTCAAGTTATTGTTATTAATATCTGTCGATAAGGTTGGCTTCCTATATACTGCCTAACCTATACGGTTTCTTCTTTTTCCTACCCCTCATCGTAGAAAGGGGATAGTTTTTTAATTTTCCATAGTAAACATTTATACTTGCAGTCTTTAATATATTATTTTCAAAATCTTCAGTGATCACTTGATTAAAGAACTCTTCCAAGTTTGAAGATATATATAAAATTTCTTAAAAGCATACTCAACAAAGAGGAATACAGAGGTAGATTAAAAATGTCTGAGATCATCAAATACATTAAATAATACAGAAATATAGAAGATATGAGTATGGGATCTCCTCTGACTCTGGTTCATGCTCACTCAAATTTAAAGCATTAGATACTGCAAGACCAACACCGTCATGACACGAGGATAACGCCTTTATTATTGATACAGGAATATAATATTATAAGAATCTCGATGAATAGAGCAATGAGGAAGAAGAAATACACTAGAAAAAAACACTGATAAAAAATGGTAACAGGAATAAACAATTATAGTAGAATTCATAAAGGACTCGTAGCAGAAACAAACTGATTAAGAACACATGAAAAAAGCGATTATACCAAACAGCATGGCCACCGCAGATAATGTACTTAATAAGTATCATGGAGATTAATACTACCGACTGAAAAATCAACCCTATGTATACTCTACATTATATATATATATTTAAGTCATCTTGTGTATATTATTGTTTCTTTGATTTTTGAGAAATAAAAGACAAGACATAAACGACTTTATTTTATTTGTTGTTATATACAATCATATTTTGGTAATTAAGCACTGCTAACTCTAACTCAAAGCAGATAAAGAAATGCAGAAAAAATGAACAAGTGATATCCTTTGAGAAAAATAATCAAGGCTTTAATATAAGTTTTAACATCGTTTAGTTGGATGGCCGTATCTTACTCTCTTGTCATCAGGATTCTTATGATATCATGTACCAGTAACAAAGGTGTCATCCTCATATGTCGAAGTTGAAGGTTTTGGTCTCGCAGTCTTCAATGATTTCTTTTCAAAACCTTTCATGAATACTTAAACAGCAACCCGACTCAAACGACATCTCATACTCATATTTCCTACATACCTGTGGCATTTACAGTTGGAAAGAAACAAAAACAAACACGTTCATTTCAGACAAAATTTTACGAACCCTTTCCCCCTTTGTTGAGTATGTCTTCGAAATTAGAAGAGTTCTATAATCAATGGCTAATGGAAGATTTTAAAAAGAATTCATTAAATACTGCAAGACCAAATGTTTACTATGGAAGATCAAAAAACTATACCCTTTTAGTACTAAGGATTGGAAAGAAAAGAAACTATTTAGGTTACACAGTATATTGAAAGCTGATCCTATCAACCGATATTTAAACTGGCACAGAAATATGAAATTATAAAAATTATGAGACAATTCAAGAGACAAGAGAGTACCTAATGACGAGAACAATAAGTATTCACGTTATAGGTAGTCCACGGCTCTCTGTTGGATTTATAGTTGTTAACTTGCTCGGTGCACTTTCATTAGATATAAATTGCCATCGTTTTTAGATGCTCTCTTTTTCTGGACGGGCAAGTTCTCTGACAGGACAGCAGTTCCTCTTCCTGGAAGGACTAATGCCTCACCGGCAGCTTTGTTGGCCATAATCGAATTTCGAATACCCTCTAACATTTGTAAGTAAGCATTGGTTTCTGAGACACTAAGGTAGCTCTAGTTTTACGGTGCTTTCTCCTATGACATACACCCTGCAAATTTCGTTAACCGCTTGTGCAGCGGATTTGTCTTTTCGTAAATAGAAAATCATTAAATGACGAAAATTAATTTTTTTCTCTTCCATTTGGAACATGCAAAATACCACTCGAAGAAAAGTAATATCGGTTGAAACCGATGTATAAAAGAACCTTAACTAATCTTTTTTTAGAATATTAAAACATTATTGACCAAGTAATATAAGATTTTATAAGCACAGCGGATTATCCTGAAATATTTAAAAATGCTAAAAACTTATTTAACAAATCAATACATATCACTTGAACCACGAAACGCTTTAATAGAATTCTATATCTTGTACATTTTTATCGGCATATGATGTTATGACAAAAAAAAGGGCGAGGCTGCCCCCAGACGCTTCAGGCTTACAAGCCTTGCAGATGATTATTCGTTTAGGGCGCTCCGTAACTTGACACAAACAACAAAAGCTAAGCGTGTAAAATCCAACTTTTTCATGAAGCCCTATCCTCTTCTCCTTGCCAAACCAAATGGCAACTACTTTGTAACGGTTGATCTGTCAATCACAACACGGAGGTTACACGACAGTTTTTCAGGTCCCTCAGTGTTGCCAGGTGGAAAGTAATTTAATTATTAATGTAGTGTATATACCTTTTGGTAATAGATATTTGGTGGAGAGGAACATATGAGAGGAGGTTATAGAGTGTGGTATGTTTTTAGAGATCATGGTTAAATTGTAACATGTTTAATAAAGTGTTGTTAATAAAGTTGAAATATTGCATTTAAGTAAAGTGTTGTTAAGGAAGTTGAAATCTTACATTGGCGACGAGGATAACTATGGAAAACTTACCACTACCAACTTTTAATATTTCACAAGATGGAAATGATTGGAAACGTTGGAAAAGGGGTTTTGAATTATATCTGCAAGCCAAAAATATAACCTGTGATAGGCGTAAGAAAGCTTTATTGTTAGCAACGGGGGGTTTTGAGCTACAGGATATTTATTTTTCCCTACCTGATTCGCAAGAGCAAGAGGGAGATGAGAAAAATAACCTTCTTTACTCAAAGGCTGTTTCTGCTTTGGATAAATATTTTATCCCAAAGGTTAATTACACTTATGAGCGTTATATGTTTCGACAAATTACTCAGGAATCAGACGAAAATATTGAACACTATCTGTCCAGGCTAAGAACTCAAGCTAAAAACTGTAATTTTGGAGACTTTTTAAATCATCAACTTTGTGATCAAATCGTAGAACATTGCAGATCTTCTGAACTAAGGAAGGAACTATTAAGAAAATCTTCGTTGGATGTTGATGAAGTTTTGGAGATAGCCAAAAGTTTGGAGGCGTTACAAGTGCAGCAGGCAGCTTACGGAAAGGATAAGTCTAAAGTGGAAGAAGAATCGATTCAGGCAATAAATAAAAATACAGGTAACTTTTCCAGTTCTAATACCTTTAAGCGATCATGTTATAGGTGCGGATCACAAAAACATTTGAGCAGTTTATCAGCCTTACAGACGATTCCCTTTATCTATCAGAAAAAAAATCGAGCAGCGGCTCTTAGAGTTGGAACAAAGAGATATTATAGAACAGGTTGACGGTCCAATCTCATGGTCGTCTCCATTGGTGCCAGTTTTGAAAAAAAACGGCGAGGTAAGATTATGCTTAGATTTAAGGAGAGTTAATGAAGCCGTATTACCTGAAAAGTATCCGATACCGACCATTGAAGATTTTTTACCCAAACTGGAGGGTAGTAAAATATTTTCGGAACTTGATCTAAAAGATGCATTCCACCATATAGAATTGTCCGAAGATAGTCGTTATATAACTACATGTCATACCCCAAACGGGTCTTACCGATTCAAGAGGTTAGTTTTCGGGTTAAAAACTGCTCCCGAAAAATTTCAACAGGTAATGGAGAAAATATTAAAAGACTGTGAGGGTGTTTGTATTTTTATTGACAATATTTTTGTCCATGGTCCAAATAAAGAAATCCATGACGAACGTTTAAAGAAAGTTATGGAGTTGCTTGTTAACGTGGGATTAGAGTTAAACAGAGTGAAATGTAAATTCGGAAAAACTGAAACGGAATTTCTCGGTCACAAAATTAATGAAAATGGGATACTGCCATCTACAGAAAAAACGGAAGCAATTAAAAAATTTCGTGAGCCAAAGACGAAAGAAGAACTTAGGAGTTTTCTTGGACTTATTACGTTTGTGGGAAGGTTTATTCCAAATTTAGCCACTCTGACCCATCCATTGAGAGATTTATTAAAAAAAAAATGTTCATTTCAATTGGGGGCCAACTCAACATTCTGCCTTTACAACTTTAAAGCAAGAATTGGAAAACCCTAGAATATTAGGATTCTACTCACCTGATGATCCAACGGAGGTGTTTGCCGATGCCAGTCCCGTCGGTTTAGGAGCGGTATTAATACAGAAAGGTAAAAACGGACCGAGAGTAATATGTTTTGCTAGTAAAGGCTTGACTGACATCGAAAAAAAGATATAGCCAGACAGAAAAGGAAGCGTTGAGTTTAGTTTGGTCTGTGGAAAGGTTCCGTACGTACCTTTACGGTAAACATTTTGATCTTATAACTGATCATCGTCCTCTGGAATTTATATTTAATCCTAAATCTAAACCATGTGCTCGTATTGAAAGGTGGGTTTTACGACTTCAGTCTTTTTCGTTTCGTGTTAAATACATTCCAGGTACTAGAAATATCGCTGATGTATTGTCAAGGTTAAGTGTCGATGGTGCTAAAACATTTTGGAAGACAACCGAACATCATTTATGCCAAATAACACTGAATTCTTTGCCATTGGCACTGAAGTTTGAAGATTTAGAGCAGGCAGTGGAAAATGATGACGAGATGCAAGAAGTGAAGAATTGCTTATTGATAGGAAAATGGCCAAAGGGAATGAGTACATATCAAAATGTTAGTCAAGAACTTTCAGTAGCTGGCACGGTTATTTTAAGAGGAACCCGCATAGTTATACCTAAAAACCTAAGGGAAACGGTCTTGAAATTGGCACATAAGGGCCATCCAGGAATAGTTGGAATGAAAAACAAGTTGAGAGAAAAGGTTTGGTGGCCTGGTATTGATAAAGATGCAGAAAAAACTGTCAAATGTTGCATGAGCTGTCAAATTGTTGGTCAAGCCCCCTTGCCTGAGCCTATGAAGAGACGGGAACTACCCAGCGAACCATGGGTCGACATTGCATTAGATTTTAAAGGCCCTTTGCGTACAGGAGAGCATCTATTAGTTATTACTGACTATTTTAGTAGGTACATGGAAGTTATAGTTTTGAAGAAAATAACTTCTGAAAAAAACTGTTAAAAATCTTATAAAGGTGTTTTCAAGATACGGATTACCTCAAACAATTACAGTTGACAATGGGAAACAATTTAATTGCGAACTTTTCCGTGGGTTTTGTGAGCGACAGGGTATCAAAACATTTTTTTCGCCGCCATTTTGGCCTCAGGCAAATGGTGCAGTTGAGCGTCAAAATAAAACTTTAGTCAAAGCTCTGAAAATTGCTGACTTAGAAGGAAAAAGTTGGAAGGACGAACTTACCTCTTTCCTTGCGGAATACCGTGTGACACCGCATACAGTTACCGGAGTCTCACCATCAGAGTTATTCTATGGGCGGAAAATCCGAAGTGCAATTCCAACCTTGTCCCTGGTTATGCCAAACATTGAAGAAATTCGAGAAAGGGACTCTCTTTTGAAGTTAAAAGGCAAGCAATATGCAGATTTTACTCGAAGAGCAGAAACCAAAGAATTTCACCCTGGCGATATAGTGTTAAAGAAGGTGGACAAACCACTACACCAACTGACGCCAACATTCAACCCCAACCCTTTTAAGGTGATTGAGAAAAATGGTTCAATCATTTCGGCGGAAGCATCGGACGGTAGAAGGGTCATCAGGAATAGCAGTGCTTTCAAAATGCTATTACCTGCTGTGGATGAAGAGGAGATGAAACTGACGTCGGAGAAAGGGGACCAAAAGGAAGAGGTTGAAGAAGTGGAAAAGGAAGACGAGGTGGAGCCTATCCAGGAGCCACAAACTGCTGTTGAAAACCAACCCAGGGTCAGCGGCAGAAAGCGGGCACTTCCGGCTTATTTAAAAGACTTTGATTTGAGTTTAGAATAATTAATAACTTTTCATTGGTATGAGAGGGGTGTAGTGTATATACCTTTTGGTAATAGATATTTGGTGGAGAGGAACATATGAGAGGAGGTTATAGAGTGTGGTATGTTTTTAGAGATCATGGTTAAATTGTAACATGTTTAATAAAGTGTTGTTAATAAAGTTGAAATATTGCATTTAAGTAAAGTGTTGTTAAGGAAGTTGAAATCTTACAATTAATATTAATTTTTTACCTGCAACACTGAGGTAACCAACCAATTACCTGCATTGTGTGCTGCATCGTGTGTACTGTGTTGTTTTGTGGTAAAATTGTTAACGTGTGTGTCTCGTGTCTAATCTCGTGTGTGTGGACTAAAAAAACATTCTTTTTAATTGTATTTGATTACCCAGCAGAAGTTTATTTTTTATATCTTATTTTTCATCATTTTAATTGTGTTTTAAGCGTTTTTTATTTAATTAAAATAACTTTTTATTTCGAACTTTATTTATTTTATTATTCTCCAACATCCATCAAAACTTCGTAAACTTCCCCTCTGTAAATCCTTAAACTCATCAAGTTTCTCAATATCATCTGACAAACTAAATTCATACTTTTGATCTGATTCCTCCAACATTTCACCAGTCTCGTCTTTCAACTTTTCCGACTTTAACTAAATTACAATATTTACTAACTAAGACTATGCATATAATAATAATAATAAAAACTTTATTATGGGACTATGTTCCTTAAGAATAACAAACATGAACAGTAGATATTAATATTTATATCTGGTCAATAAAACAATGTAATTAATTTTTATTTACACCACCGTGACGAACTCGACGTATTTCTACATGACAAACAGATAGACGTAGCATTACTGACTGAAACCCACTTCACTAAACGATCAAAGTTTTACATACATGACTACATCACTTATAGATCAGACCACCCTGACAACACTGCCCATGCCGGATCATGCATCCTAATCCATAAATCCCTATCCCATTCCCTTATTTCTTCTACTCCAACTGACACCATACAATCAACCTCTATAATCATTTCAACTCGTCCTTTCCATGTAACCCTTTCAGCTGTATACTGTCCTCCCAATAAACCTCTTTCCTATAAGCTACTCGATACCCTATTTCGATCACTAGGACCACGCTTCATTGCTTGAGGAGACTATAACGCCAAACACCAGCGATGGGTTTGTCGTACATCCAATCCCCGTGGCAATATCCTCTCAAGCGTCTCAATATCCAACTGATATACTATCCTCTCACCCATGAACCCCACTTACTGGCCTACATCTCTCCGAAAACGTCCTGATATCCTCGATATATTTGTCTCTTCTCAGATATCCTTCTCCCAAACTATGATCGAAGCCCTGAATGACCTTTCATCAGAACACAGTCCAGTTCTGGTATCCTTGCATTCGAGCTATGTTCCTAAACCCCCAATCAACTCATTAATTACAGGACGTGTGGACTGGGACGGATTCCGATGCGACTTGGAGAATACATTGGACCTAAAAATTCCCCTCAAGACTAGACATGACATTGATAAAGCTGTAGGGATACTGACAGACTCAATAACTAACAGTATAAAAGATAACACTTCATCCACATTCAACATCAATACTACTCAACAGACTGTACTGCCACAGCACATTCGTATCTTATTAAGAGAAAAACGCAGAGCAAGATCGAAGTGGCATAGGACAAGATATCCTTCAGATAAAACTAATTATACAAAATTGACCAACAAACTAAAATCAGAACTCAGTAAATTCAAAACTCAAACATTACTTAACATGACTGAAAACCTCACTACCACTGATAATTCACTGTGGACGACCACTAAAAAACTTCTAAAGTTCAAAGATTTTAATCATCCCCTCCTAAATGAATCACAATCCTGGACAAGATCAGACGACGAAAAATCCCGGACGTTCGCAGAACATCTCTCTAAAATATATAACCCTCATCCTGATATCCTTAATCCTCATCACCTCGAATGTATTGAAGCAGAACTGGATATTCCTCTCCAAATGAATCTTCCCCCTAAAGCGTTCCATCCATCCGAAATATCTAAATGGAATCAGCAACTGGGCAGCTGACAACAAGCTCAATTTGAATGCTGAGAAGACCAAGGAAATTGTAATAGGTTCCAATCCCCTCCTTAAGGCCCTTCCAACGATTCCTACTCTGTTTCTGAATAACAATCCAATACAATTCCATCAATCCGTTAAAAACCTCGGGGTCACCCTTGATCAAACCCTTTCCTGGAAAAACCATGTTTCCGAAATATCCCGTCGTACATTTTCCACCTTAAAACTCCTAAATTACCTCCGTCCCCTTCTCCCTATCGAAACCCGTAAGCTCCTGGTAAGCTCCTTAATATTTCCCCACTTTGACTACTGCTGTGCGGTGTATGGAGGTGTCTCTGGAGATCTCGAGGTAAAACTAAAACGAATGTTTAACTGCTTTATACGTTTCATCTTTGGGATATCCAGAGACACCTCTATCACCCGATTTTACGAAGAGTTAAAGTGGCTTTATCCTTCCTTCCGCCGCAAGTATTTCCTAGCATCCTTCCTCTACCAGGTTATCCAATCCCAGTGTCCGTCTTACATCTTTGATCTCCTTAAATTCAAATCCTCTGTGCGTTCCCGTAACACCCGCTCGCGGCCTTCTGATCTGTATATAACGTCTCATCGATCCACAGCTTTCGATAGATCATTCTTAATCCGATCCGCATCCTTATGGAACTCCATTCCTTCTAATATCCGGAACTCCCAAACTCTCTCAACATTTAAATCCCGACTATTTAGCCATTTCCTATCAATACAATTCCTAAATAATCCCAAATAGATGCTAATTTCAAGGAAGATCAACAGATGTCTTTTAGATTCGTTTATTTGTTTATTTAATTTTCATTTCCTCGGGTACACTAACAGCAAATATCATTTAATTTTTTTTTCTTTTAATCTTTGCAAGATGTAAAATTTAATTATTTATTATTTTGCAAACACTCAGAAGAAATGTAATTTTTTTTTTTCTTTACTTTATGTTAAAATTGTATGTATCTTTTTTGTTCCTATGTCAACATATATTGAAAAATTGTAATCTCTTTTTTATTTATATTTTATTTGAAAAATGTATATAAAAGTGTATATACGTGCGTGTGTGTGTTGAGTGCAGATATGCATATTTATATATGTGTGTGTTTGTGTGTATGTATATATATATTTTTTTTTCTTTTTAAATCTTATTATATCTTTTAAAATTTTATATATATATATATATATATATATATATATATATATATATATATATTGTTGTTGTGGTGTTAACATACGTTGAAGAACTATAATTTCTATTCTTTTTATATTTTATTTTAAAACTGTATATATAATATATATATATATATATATATATATATATATATATATATATATATATATATATTTTTAAATCTTATTATATTTTTTCATTATGTCTTTTTTTTTAAGAATATTAGAACATTTTCCTGGAAACCTTAGTTAATAAGAAACATTAGAATGCATGGTATCAATTAACGTTTAACTTACCTTCATTGGAGTTTCTAGTCAATGCCTCAATACCCAAGGTCCGATTCTGTTTGCCTGACATCAGTAAAGATTTAGTAATTACTGAATTTTTTCTAAAAATTCGTCCTAAAAAAGAGTGTTTTGTGGCATTTCTATTGACAGAATCTGAAATCAAATATTTCGAGTCATTATATTGTACTATTATATCATTAATAATCATTATGTAATTGTTTAACATTCATCTCGTCAGCTTGATTATTAAGACGTTACAGGTATGTAGTTTTAATCAGATTCAAGTATTGTTAGTTTGTTAACATTGGGTTCGGATGTAACTGCGAGGGAAAGGGAAATGGAAATATGTTTTTATAGGAAAACGTTGAATGGTTGGCTTAAAAATAATTAATCAATTAAGTTTTAATTGAAAGATGTACCTATGGCCTAAGGCTACATTAGAAAGCATGATCTTTACTAACAACTACTTTAAAAAATACTTTTAAATCACCTGTAGTGCATTTCGCTGGAGTAATGATCCAAGAAGGTTTGCAAGAGGTACTTTTGGTTTTAAAACCTTTTTGGTTGTCCAAATCTGATTGGTACAAGCTGAAACAATATTTTAGGAGTCATTAAGTATTACAATAAACTATGAGTAGTATAATATTACAGTAAACTATGAGTTATTAAAAAAGTTTATTTTTAATTATTAATTCTTTTCAGGAAAACCTATTATCCTCAGTTCATGGAACATTATAATGCACGACTTTTATTAAAATGTGGTTGCAGACATGTTTCTCACCTTGCATCGAATTCGCTGGTGAATCTGCCCAAAAAGGTTTGCAAGAGGTAATTTTGGTTTTAATCTTTTTAGTTGACCCAATCTGATTTGTACAAGCTGAAATAATATTTCAGGAGTCATTAAGTATTACAGTAAACTATGAGTAATTAAAAAAGTTTATTTTTAATTAATAATTCTTTTCAGGAAAACCTATTATTCTCAGTTAGAGAACATTATAATGTTCACATTCATTAAAATCTGGATGCAGACATTTTGCTCACCTTCCGTCGATCTTTCTGTTGATTTCCTGATTTCAGTAGAACAAGTCGATGAGCTGGTCGTTGACGTCCTGCTTTTGGTCTTATTATGTGTTATATCATATGTTACTAAGTAGCGGCCTAATAAATTTTTCATGTTCTTTTTCTTTTGTGAATGATCTGAAAATAATGTTTTCATATTATAAAAATGTCTTACTATTCTTGACTTAAATCTTAGAATAATTGAAAAGCATAAGCGAATTATGATGTATGAAATTACTGGACAGTTATCATGATAGCTCACCTATGGACGATTTATTTATAGATCTGTCGATAATCGGGATAGAAATTGGTTTACGAGTTGTTGGCAAGGTTTTTACTTTTACATCTTTGTGAGTATGATTTCTTCGAAATAATCGAGACCAAAAAGATCTTCTGGTTCCATTCTGATGTGCTTTACCTAAGGTAAAATGTTTTAAAATCAATAAAAATCTGAATAATCTGTTATTGATCATCATTGTAAGTTTTTGTTTACATTTGTTACATCAACTTGACTCTGAAGTCTTAACAATTCAAAGTATATATATTCTAGTATTGTATACATAGGCTCGTCATTATAGAAATGGGATTCACGGGAAAGTTTTTATCCAGTTTTGAATTTTTTCACCAAAAATTTTGCATGGTTTTTTACATCCTTTTGCCAAATATTTTGGCACTATTTCTGTTTTTTCGAAAACAAAGGGTTTTTTAGGCAAAACTTACTATGCACACAATCCAAAAAGTGTGGTTTAAATTGCATTAGACAGATACCGGGAAATACAATTTACATTAGCTTATATTTACTTGTATTACTTTTTATACAGTTGTAAATTCCAATAAATAAATATATAAAAAAAAATATTAAAAAAACATTAGCTTATAAGAGTTCATTCGTATAGTTTATAATATTATAAAAGTGGGAGTCTGGCTCTGGCCTAGATAGGTGAAACATCGTATCTGTATTCACTACGAGCTAGCGAGGGCATACTTTTCTCTAGAAATCTGATATTTTGAACAGTACTGTAATTAGTATTGATCTGTGCGCCTACGAATTTACATAGAACTGTGATTAGTGTAGAAGGAACAAGGAGTTGAAAAAGAAATAGGCTTTCCCGGAGAGTTTGCAGTCCTTATCACATTGGCAAGAGATATCATGTCTACCCCCACCACTACGTAAGTTTTGCATGACAGAGTTAAACTTAATGCCATCAGCTGTTAGTACACACTATATTCATTTATTCAACCAGCTGTATATAATTTATTTATTAATATTGACTTATTAAGTTTTTTTCATCTATCTCTCTACATTGTTCAACTTTAAATAATGGCGGAAAGCTCTCTAACCAGGTTAAGTCTGGAAGAAAAAATAGATCTATTAATCAGCTCTGCGACAACTACTAATTCAGAAATTTTAACAATTAAAAATTCCATGGAACAATTTACAAAAACCATATCAGGATTTCAAGAAACTCAGAATTACATTGTTTCTCAGATTAAAACCTTCAACGAACGGGTATCAAACCTAAAAAAAGAGCTCCAGAGCTTAAAAGATGCTTCAACTCAAACTATATCAGGTAAAAAAGTAGAAGTCAAGGGGATTCCTTATAAAGAAGGAGAAAACCTAAAGAACATGTGCTCTGACTTATTCAGCCTACTAGATACTGACTTTAATATTAAGGATCTCGATAATTATTATAGAATTCGACGAAAAAACGGGTCATTTACTGATATAGTTATACTGATTTTTCTTAGAAAAGCCGATCGAGACGCATTTTTGGTTCGAGCTAGAGAATATAGAGGCAAAGTTTCTGTTAAAAGTATTAGCGGCTTCGAATCTAACAAGGAAAGGAACAAAAATATATTTATAAATGAGGTACTATCTGCTGAAAATCGTGTTATATTTGCAAAAGCTAGAGTCTTGCAGAAAGAGGGAAACTTTAAATACCTCTGGCATAGAAATGGCAAAATATATATACGGCATCTCGAGGGCTCTACTAAAGTACAAATTAAATGTGAATCTGATTTGAATTTTTTTAAAAACTCACAAGAACAGTTTTACGACACCGATTCAGATGAATTCAAAATATATGAAGAAATCAATGAGAAAAAACGCTTACTCCCGGCATCACTCGAAACATCTCCATGCTCGTCAACTCGAAATAAGAAGACTAAAGGTAAAGATATTATAACATCTTGACCAAATTCTAAAAAAGCACCTAATCGTCAATTCGGAATCGTAAATTACAAAACGAATACTGGTAAAATAAAAAATTCAAATTATTCAGAGCAATGTTCAATATTTTCCTGGAATGTTGATGGATACAAAAATTTCGTCGAAGAAGGTGAAAAATTCAAAGATACTTCTATTATCTGCCTCTGTGAAACGCACTTACTAGAAAAACCACCAGCGGCCCCGCCATCACTCTCACAATTCAGTTACGTTTCGTCCAACGTCATCAGGGAGAAGAGCCGTGGGAGAGGAAGTGGAGGTCTAATTATATTCTACAATTCTAGTGTTTTTGAGGTGAAAGTGTTGGATATTAGTGAGTATTGGATCTGTGCCTATTTTAAAGAAAACCAGGGTCTTAGCTCATTTATTATAATTTTAGTTTACTTTAAACCTTCTTTGAATTTAAATTATGTTTTAGAATTACTGGAGCCAACTATATTAAGTATAAAAAGCAGATATGCCCACGACTTAGTTCTCTGCCTGGGGGATTTTAATGCTAGGGTTGCAAATTTAAATCAGGGGGATTTCGAGGCATTTGATGGCTCTAATTTAATACATAATCGAGATAGCTTGGATCTTGTCGAAAATGATAAGGGTAAAATACTCGTAGAATTCATGGAAAATAACTGTTTTGTTCTTCTAAATGGTCGAACTGCTAGCGATAATCCCGGTCAGTATACTAATATCACTCCAAAAGGGAAAAGTGTAGTCGATATGGTCTGGTGTAGCTACCAACATATAAATTCGATTGCCGATTTAAAAAATAGTACATAATATTTCGGTCTCACAACACTTTCCTATAGAGACCAAGCTCAATCTTTGTCTCAATTCTACTCATAATACTCCGTTAAGAAAACCGAACCACTCTTTTACCATCGCGAAATGGGACGATTCAAAAAGCTTAATATATCATGACCTTATTATGAATTCTCCTAGGGTAGGATATCATATGAACTCGCCATCCGTTGAAAATATTCAAAATAACCTCATACCTGCCATCCAGGAGACATCACAAACGCTTGGGTTATTAAAGAAAAAAAATCGTAATAATTATAATTGTCATCGAATAAATAAAACTTGGTTCGACTATGAATGTGTATTGGCAAAAAAGTACGTTAGATGCAGGTTAAAATCAATGGTCAAAAATAGGTTTATTGAAAATGAAGTCGGTGGCTACATTACCGCAAAGAAAAAATTTAAAAACTTAATAAAATTGAAGCGACTGGAATTCGAGCGTACTATCATGGAAGACCTAGCTAATGTTCGTGATTCAAAAACATTCTGGGGTGCAATAAATAGGTACAAAAGTAGGCAACCACAATCTTCACCGATAAACTGTGAACAATGGCTTAATTATTTACAAAGCATATATCCCCCGCGGGTCGACCAAAACGTATCGTACTTCGGAGTACTTCATCCCCTCCTCGACTCGGTCATTAGCCTCGAAGAACTTCAGATTTCCTTGAGAAAATGTAAAACTGGCAAAAGTCCTGGTAGAGATGGCTTTAGTTACGAATTTTACAAAAACCTACCCATTAACTGGCAATTATACTTATTACATATGTATAATAAAATATTTGAAACTGAAAATATACCAATATCCTGGGTAAAAACTGTTTATATTATGATATTTAAAAAGGGTGACAGAAACCTAGCAGAAAATTACCGTCCGATTGCTTTGTTAAATTGTATTATGAAAATATTCACCCAAATAATTTTAAATAGGCTCACTCTATGGTGCGATGAGACGAATGCTCTTCCCGAAGCACAATCCGGGTTTCGTAAAGATAGAAGCTGTTTGGATAATTTGTTTATATTGACATCTCTTATTCAGATGCAGCTGGGATCTCGGGGAAAAAAGTTTTTTGCCATATTTGTCGATTTTAAGCGGGCCTTTGATTCGATTAATCACAATCTGCTATGGCAATCTCTTCACAATCAAGGCATTAGTGGAAAAATTATTAGAATTTTAAAAAATATTTACCGGAACGCCTCGGCTGTTGTTAAAAGTGACGGTATGATATCAGAAGAGATCGATGTCACATTGGGTCTACTGCAAGGGGAAATATTGTCGCCTTATTTATTTAGCCTTTATCTAAATGATATAGATGTGTTTTTCCGAAGCAAAAATGTAGGAGGTATAAAAGTAAATAGCTCGTGCGACATACTGCTACTCCTTTACGCGGACGACCTCATTATCCTAACAGATAGCTATACCGACGCCAAAAACAAAATAAATATTTTGAATCAATACTGCTCGATGAAAAGGCTAGAAGTTAATACTCAGAAAACAAAAATAATGAGCTTCCACAAAGGAAAATGTAAACGGGTTGGCAAGATATACTATGAAAATAGTGAAATAGAAAGAGTACCGGAGTACACGTATCTAGGAGTACCATTTTCCGAAACGGGAATATTTTACAAAGCCACTATCTACTTCGAATCCAAAACTAAAATTGCAATAGGTTCTGTTATCGCACTTTGTGCAAAAACAAAGCTAAGATCGTGGGAAAACAAAATTAAAATAAATAATGCAATAGCAATGAGTATCCTCTTTAATAATGTGCAAATATGGGGACTAAGATATGTAGACAGGATAGAGAGCGTAAACATAAACTTTTATAAACGTTTATTCGCATTAAACAAAAATATTCCTTTTTTATTAATACGGTCGGAATTTAATGTTCCCCATTGCCTAATCTCAATACTGAAACTTTCTCTCTCTTGGGTGCATAAAATTTTAAAACTCAGTGATAACCGACTCCCTAAAATATGCTTCAATACATTAAAGAAAACTTATAAACCAACAAATAAAGTACAAAAATACAACTGGTTTCACCAATTATACTGTATATTAAATCGAATAAACAAACAGTCTATATTAGAAATAGAAAACCCGGCTATTTTTCAGTTAGAGATGCACAAAACATTGATACTGTTTACAAATCATATGGAGACAATAGATAAACAAAAATTAATCACTCCCGGTAAATACAACCCACTCTATCCGTCCATTCATAACAATAGACATAAACCTCAAGCTTACTTATTATCAAACGCACCGTTCCCTGTCATAAAAATATTTGCACAATTAAGACTCTCTGGAAATTACAATATTAAATTAACATTTAACAATATATACTACCAATTTAAACCCAAGGAAAACTGCACGCTATGTAACCTCAACGAAAGAGAGGACTTATTCCACATTTTTATTCGATGTCCCATATACGCACCGTACCGAACCCATTACATCCCTAGGGCCTTAAATATGAACATTACAAATTTTATCGCCCTCTTTACCACCGATGATATTGATGAATTAAAAAATATTTATTATTATGCAAGGCAATGTTGCCAAATCAGATCATTTATAATAAATGAATAAGCATGTTTGTTAACTATATCATATTATTTATCGTGTTTCGCCATATTATGTCAAACATATATTTATTATATTTTAAACTATTATATTATTCATATATTGTATTTGTGTTATTTTGTTATAAGTTTTATTGTAATACACTGTACCTAGAGCTGATAACGTAGTGAATTAGTGTCTTGTTAACTCATTTATTGAAGTATGTTTTTTATTCTATATTTGTTATGTAGCCAGCTCTATTTGTATGGGGGTTACCCCGAAAGCAAATAAAATTATTCATTCATTCATTCATTCATTCATTCATAATATTATAAAAGTCATTTGCATCTCCTGTCAGGAAATACACGTTTCTGGAATAAACTTTTTACATGCAACTTCTACCATGTTCATACACATCTATTCTTCAAAAATTATTGATGGCAATTGTGTTGAAACACGGATTGCTCCGACAATTATGTCTATTTTTTTGACGCGCTCTAGTGGTAAAACGGTAGGTTCTACAATAAAACTTCACGAATAAAGAATGTAGCAAATTTCGTTAGCTTTAATAGTGTACTTTCCCATGAAAATGCTGATATGCCTTGCCTACATTTTTGACGCGCTCTAGCGGCAAAACGGTAGGTCCTACAATAAAACTTCACGAATAAAGAATGTAGCAAATTTCGTTAGCTTTAATAGTGTACTTTCCCATGAAAATGCTGATATGCCTTGCCTACATTTTTGACGCGCTCTAGCGGCAAAACGGTAGGTCCTACAATAAAACTTCACGAATAAAGAATGTAGCAAATTTTGTTAGCTTTAATAGTGTACTTTCCCATGAAAATGCTGATATGCCTTGCCTACATTTTTGACGCGCTCTAGCGGCAAAACGGTAGGTCCTACAAAACATCTTCATATGAAAAATGTAGGAAATTTTAAGTACTTTGTGTGTATTTAATAAGTTTTTTTTTTCCAAAAACCCTTAATTTTCGAGATATAGTAAAAAAACAACAACAGAAAATGTGCTAAAATGTTGGCAAAATGTTTAAAAAAAAAACTAACTAAATAACTAAAATGTGTTCAGCGACCCAAAAAACATAAATGGTGGAAAATCAAGACTGGATCAAAACTTTCCTATGAAAATGCTAATATGCCTAGCCTAACAAGGCACTTGACATAAGCGTGAGATCGTGGTCCATTTCCCTTTTTACAAGTTCACTAAAGTGTTTTGGAAAAAAATTGTGATAGTATAATTACTATGCATTGAAATAGAAACTGATTTTATTCTGGGACTTAGTCCTTGAGAATCACGTAAATGTTACGTATAAAGATAATATATCTGGAAAAATTGCATTAATATTTTTAATTACATACAAAGGTAAAGGAAAGAGAGTAAGAAGTTTATAAAAAAAAATCATAATTACAACAATAGAATAAGAAGTTCAAAACAACTCATTGAAACTAAAATAGGAAAAGGTTCGGTAATTATAAAGATTGATTACTTCCTATCAAAATCTTAGCTAAAATTTACAATCAACGAGCGTCTGTTTAGGATGATAGGTGATGGAAAAGAAGAGATTTGAATGTGGATAAGGAAGAAGCACGGAGTATATTGGAAGAAATGAAATTCCAAAATGCAGAGGAACGTGCATGAACGAAGGCTTCAGTACCGTGGGATGGGATATAAAGGTCGAAGTGGCGCGATCATGTTCCAACAAGTGGTCTGAGGATTTAAATTAAAGGAGACTATGGATATAGAAAGAGTGCTGAAATTTTATTGTTTGGTTGGTTAATGTTCCTGTGTACTGGGGGGAAGAGCCACTTCAACTTAGATAGAGCTGGGTCACGGGAGTCCGCCTCGAGGTACTTAAATCTTAAACACAATTCCCGAGTCGCTTCAGTTTGTACCATCGGTAGGCTACCGTACACCACACAACCGTTTGGAGTAAGGGAAAATAAGTGAAGAAGCGAGGAGATTGAGGTCTAATTATTATATATACTTATGGTTAAAAAAAAACAACATGCTAATTAACCTATGATTTTATCAAGTTTTAAATAAGTTTAGTGACTTAAGGGAAACCTTTTCTCCTCCGCTGAGTATATTTTTATGCAGGGCAGTATCGTAATGAAACTATCGCAATGAAGACTTTTGACTCACCTTTAGTTGGTTTTGTTGTCAATCCCTTGATCCTTACAGTATAATTCGGTTTGACAGGCTTGTCTGTCGGTAAGGTTGTTACACGGTTGGTAAAGTTTTTTCTGAATGAGCGTCTTAAAAACGAAATTATTCCTCCTTTTTCGTTCATATAACCTAAAATGGAATAGTTTTAATCTTTAAACTTCAGCGTAATCTCTCTCTATTTTTTTTTTTGCTTTTATTGTTTTTATCAGTAAATCGTGAAGTCGTAACAGTCTGTTTTTAATTCGGTGCCTCAAAGTATACAGTTAGTCAACATTTAATGACTTTAAAGGGGGGTTTCATATTCGTTAAATATAATTTCTTTGAATTAATCAGTATGTGTTTATTACCCGAAGGTAAATTTCCGTGTTTTTTTTGTTTAATATATATATAAGTTACGTAAATTGACTTAAATAAAGTATAAAGAGTAAATAATGAACAACAACACTGCCTTTATTTCCTTGTTTAGCCCTAGATATATACAATAGAATCAGATCCTCCCCGATCCCCGGTTGCGACCAGAGCGTGGTGATGTTACTTTTTCCAAACACGTTGTTCTCGAACTTAATCGGTCCCGCCATTCGGGTCTTCCAGATGATCTGCCGGCGTTTACCATTAATTATTTCCTCTAGCTCCTCCATATGGGTCGCCCTTTCGTCCGCTGAGCTGTCCTCTTCCGTGGCTTCTTCCTCTAGCACCACCTGATCGTCTTCTCCCTCTGGCGTCCAATCTCTGATAAATTGTGAGGGGTCCCTAGATGGCTCTCCGGTTTCTTCCTCCAATGCGTTGATGATGAGAGCACGGGACAGCCAGTCCGCAAAAACATTTTCATTCCCCGGCTTGTACGCTATATCAAAGTTCCACCTAGTAACTCTTGCTGAAGACTCCTTTAGGGTGCCCACCCACTGTAAGGGTCTATGGTCTGTGTGGACTGTAAATTTTCTGCCAAACACGTACGGTCTAAAGTGGTCGATGGCCCACACTATCCCTAACAATTCCCGTTCCAAAGCACTATAGCGAGTTTCGGTATTTGTGAGGCGTCTGCTAGCATAAGCGATCGGGCGTTCTCCATCGGCTTGATCTTGTGACAACTCTGCCCCCAACGCGTACTCGCTTGCATCAGTCGTGATAGTGAATCCCTTGGAAAAATCCGGGAAAGCCAGCACACTGGCTCTTCTTGCAAACTTCTCATGCAGCGCTCAATATTGAACTCTATTTCTGGCGTTACCACCACCTTCTTCCCTTTTTGAGTAAGTCTTTAAGGGGTACAAGGCACTCGGCCATTTCTGGGACAAATCTCCTATAATAATTTAGGGTGCCGAGCAATCGCCGGATTCCCTTCACGTCGCGCGGGACCGCCATCCGCTGTATTGCCTCCACCTTGGACTTATCGGGCCGCACCCCTTTCCTAGAAATCGTGCGCCCTAGAAAATTTATCCGCTCCTGACCTAACAGAGACTTGTCGCTGGACGATTTTAGACCGAACTCCCTCACTCTATCAAAAACTTTCCTTAGGTGCGCTACATGCTGCTCCTCGGTTTTGCTGAACACCAGCAGATCGTCCATATAAATTTGGCGGACTGACTCATCAATTCCTCTCAAGAACTCGTCCATGAGCCTTTGGAACGTAATTGGCGCGTTTTTTAAGCCAAAGGGCATCCTTCTAAATTCGTAATGCCCCCTTTCAAATGAAAAGGCTGTCTTATGGCTATCTTTGGGGTGCATTCTGATTTGGCGGTAACCCGCTTTTAAATCGAGTGTGCTGAATATGGTTGTACTGCTTATTCGGTCTAAAATATCTTCAAATCTGGGTATAGGGTACTTCTCACCTATCGTGTTTTCATTCAGTTTCCTGAAATCGATCACTTGCCTATATTTTTCCTGACTTTCTCCCGGCACGCTTTTCTTCTTTACTATCCAAAGGGGACTATTATATGGCGACGTACTGTCCACGGTAATACCCTGATTTTTCAGGTTCTGTATTTCATCCCTGATGTGTTGTTTTAATGCTTGAGGGTATCGCCTTTCCTTAACGAACGTGATCATTTCTTGCTTTAGGGGAATTTCGTGAACTGTTTTCCCAGTTGCCCCTAACAGGTCGTCCTCCTTAAAGAAAATGTCACCAAATTCTTCCCTTAATGCCGAACTCCATTCCTTGACCCGACTAACCGCCCCTACTCTACCTACCCTATTAAGTAATCGGCACTTATAAGTTTTTCCTCCGATCTTGACCGACCAACATCCCCCCTTGCTCTTAATTCGCGCTCCTACCTTTCCCAATAGGTCGCAACCAATGATTCCCTCATATTCGCGGGGCATGCTTGCTACTACATGTACCATCACCTGGCCCCCAGGTATTGCCCAATTCTCGAGACCTAAGCGTACCTCTCCCTCTACTTCACACGGCCCACCGAGAGTGATCAATTTACATGTACATACCTTTATCTGGAGTGCCCCTCCACTACCACACATCTTCTCCGCCGCTCGCCGACTTACGATTGTGCTGGAGCTCCCGGTATCCACTAAACACTTCACTCCTTTCATCACTTTAATTATAGGCAGACCGCCGTATTTGCTCCTTATGTTATAATTCACGATTGTGAGGTCGCCTCTCTGCTGCCACTCTCTTCAGGTCTCTGCTCGCACTCTCCTTTCTGCTCCTGCCAGCCGCTTTTCGCCTCCTCGCCTTCCTTCACGTCTTTCACCTCTCCTGCTTTCAGGTTCTAAATTTTCTTCCTCCGTCTCAGATGTCTCCGAACTCTCCGTGAACACAGCCGAAGATCTGCTCCTTCTCAACACATTCTGAGCATTTATCTCCATCGGCTCGCCTCGAGGTGGTTTCCTTTGGCAAAACATGTACGGGCACTGTTTCGCAATATGCCCCTCTGTCCCACATTCAAAGCATTTTGTTCGGGGACACTGCGCTACTAGGTGGCCCGGTTTTCCGCACCCATGACACCTTCTCTCTTCTCTTGAATATTGTTTCGACTTATGATTTACTCTTCTACCATCGTTAGCCGATCTGTATTTCCTATCATACTCCGGATCTCTTTTCTTCCAAATTAGAGGTTTGGTTCTGGATCTTCTATAAGGTACCCGAGTCCACCCAGTTTCTCCTACCTCCATCCTCGATTCTTCGTCCGGCGCACTAATGTCCATCATTTCCTGGGCGCACTCCACGAAAGGACGGTCTTTGGGGAATGGTTCCTTTCTGCCCGTCTCTCTAGCCAGCTGTACTAACAGAATGGTCGACAGGAACACCATTCTTGGTTCCACTTCAGAAGCACTCATGATTTCTCTCATCTTTTCCGTGATATTGTTAAATCTCGTCAGCAACACTCCCGCGTACTGTCCGCTTGACTGGTGAGGGTGCTTAACTTCCCTGAACATCTGGAAGATGTCTTCCTCCGGGGTCCACCTGCCTCCTCCGTAAGCTTTCTTAAGCCGGTCTTTCACTACTGCCCAGGGGGTCTCCTCGTCGGCCTAAATGAAATTAAGTATATTTCTCTTTACCCGACAAACTAGATCAGCCTTGAGCGAATCCGCGTCATCTCTGCGTAGTAGACCCTCCGCTGTCTTCACCTCAATCCGTGTTATTATACGGTCACCATTTTTTATGAAATGGTTCAGTTCACCAGTCTCTCCCGTAAACTTATCTATATCCGACACAGCTTTTCTTAGATCTTGCGCGGTCGCTGCTTTTACCTTCAGCCATGCTAATGTATTCGCGTGAGCTTCTGCAAGAGTATCGCGTGGTAGGGATGGCATCTCCGCTTCCGCCAGCACTTGGAGTACAGCAGGTCGTAATACACCTTCTGCCATTTTTTCAAAATTTTATTATTATTCTATCTTGTTTTAATTAGAAACAATTAAAAAAAAAATAAAACAATTTTTTTTTTTCAAATAAATAAATAATTGTGAGAGGGAAAGATACGGGAAAAAAGAAATAAATAATAATAGTTCCAGGCTCTCAACAAATTACTCTCGGGTTTCGGCACCAGTTACGTAAATTTACTTAAATAAAGTATAAAGAGTAAATAATAAAAGTAAAAGGACGCACAAACAATACGCACGATAACTTGAACAACACTGCCTTTATTTCCTTGTTTAACCCTAAATATATACAATAGAATGTTTACAAGGTACAGGCGGAATTAAGCCCGATACCGGCTGGCCGTGGTCTCTAACTTATATATATATATATATATATATATATATATATATATATATATATATTGATCAGCTGATTGCCGCTAGCTCGGCAAGCTCGGGCTTGCTTTTCTTTTCCTTATCTTTCTTTTATTTATTTTTTTTTCCTTCTTATTCTTATTCCATTATATATTTATTCCTATTTTTTTTTTTTTTTTAATCAATGCGATATTTTCATCAAGTGATGTCCTCGAAGTTACAGGTAAAAGATCAAGATCTGCAGGTTCAAACTCGTCTCCCACAAAACAGAGACCACGCTGTGATAATAATAAAAAATGATTCCACCAGCGACTGCTTCAGCTACCTCTTTAGGATCTGAACCACAGCCCAGCACATCATCACAAGGATTAACTGAAGAATCGCCGTTTTTTACACCGAACCCATTTCAGATCCTTCAAATTGAGAAAGAAACAATGGAATCTTCTCCTATACCAAAAGAACCACAACCTCCACCAATATTTGTTAAAAATATTAAATAATTTCAACTACTTTGTGCGCATTTAAACAAAATAACCGATCCTAATAGTTATTCTTGTATAAGTAGAACCAGTGATACTAAAATATCCCCGACTACCGCCGAAACCTACAGAAAAATAGTAAAATATCTGACTGAGACCAAAGCTGATTTTCATACATATCAGTTACGCCAGGCTTTCAGGGTTGTAATTAGAAACCTACACCCCTCGACACCAGCAGCAGCTATCCAAGAAGAACTGACGGAGATAGGCTATAAAGTGCGGTAAGTCACCAACGTCCTAAAAGATAAAATTCCACTGCCTCTATTCTTTGTGGACTTGGAACCATCAGCAGGAGTTGAAAAAAATTATGACCTCAATAGATTATACTATACTAGTGTAAGAGTTGAAAAACCTTACACTAAGAAAGAAATAGTTCAGTGCCACAATTGTCAGGCATATGGTCATACCAGAAGTTATTGTCACCACATACCACGCTGTGTGAAATGCGGTACCACCCGGCTAGCTACAAGGGATGTCAAATCTACAAGAACCTCAAAAGCAGATACCAAAAACCTCAGAATCTGGATGAAACAGCTGAACCGTTCAGAAGCAGAAGAAAACCTTCAAAAACAATTGATTCCAATGTAACATTTGCCCATCTACTTGGAGGTGGGAACCAGAACAAAGAGGCCGAGGCCCTGCCGGAACAACGCACACTTCAAAATCCTCAACCCGTTCCACAACCAGCTATTCCTCAAAATTTACCCAACCCTCAAAAACCTCACCCGCATCAAATTTCTCATATTCCTCCTCCATCAAATGTCTCAGACCTTACAAGTTTGATGACATCCTTCATCACTGAAATCAAATCCTTCGTTATGCCGCTAATATCACTACTTACTAATCTTGTATCAAACTTAATCCCTTCCTTAAAAAATCCTTAAATTACTTCACCTAACTCCTTATCCATTCTCCTATGGAATGAGAATGGTGTTAGAAATCATACTGACGAACTTACAGCTTTATTGCAAGACAAAAACGTTGACGTAGCACTTATTACTGAAATTAGACTAACCACTAAACAGTTCTTCAAAATACCTCAATACGTAACATACCGTAAGGACCACCCAGACGGCAAAGCCCATGCCGGTACTGCTGTCATTGTGTACCAGTCCCTCTCTCATCACTTACTCCCACTTCCTACCTATGATTTCCTACAAACCACAGCCATAGTAATCAAAACTTTTTCCTTTCCGGTAACCCTTACATCAGCATATTGCCCTCCCAAACATTCCAATTCCAACACCGAATTAGTATCCATTCTAAATTCCTTAGGAAATCATTTCATTCTGGGTGCAGACTTAAATGCCAAGCATCAACAGTGGGGTTCGAGAACCACGAATTCTCGTGGACGAAATTTGCTGTCTGCACTCAACTCCCGTCATTTCAATCTCCTACCTCCTGATTCCCCTACCTACTGGCCAACTGATCCCAACCGTAATCCTGACATCCTTGACTTCTTCATTCACAGCGGGTTAGGCTCCCTCAACGTATCTGTAGTCCGACTTGATGAACTATCCTCAGACCATAGTCCACTGATCCTAAAAGTATCTCTCACTCCAATTCCAAAACCTATCCCACCGTCATTTATCCGAGGCCCTGTCAACTGGAACCTATTTCGCCAAATCCTGACCGATAATATTAACCTCAGAGCGACCCTAAAAACCCCAGAAGACCTTGACGATTCCGTCTACTCCTTCACCACCGCCATTCAGCAAGCTGTCTGGACTGCCTCCTCTCCTAAGCACTCCAATATAACTCCTCACCAAAACCATTTGCCTCAACACCTTACAGACCTAATCCTTGCAAAACGTCGTGCCAGATCATTATGGCAGCGCACCCGACACCCAACAGATCGCCGCTCCTATAACTTCTATTCTAGACAATTGAAGCAGGAGTTGGCGACCTTCCGTTCCCAGTCCTTTAATTCCTACCTGTCCTCTCTGCCAGCTAGTGATAATTCATTGTGGAATGTCACGAAGAAGATTTTAAAATCCCATCAAGTTTCCCATCCTCTCCGGCGTGCTGATGACTCCTGGGCTGCGTCCGATGAAGATAAAGCCGAGGAATTCGCCACACACCTCTCCAAAGTATTCACTCCTCACCCGGAATCCCAAAGCAATCATACCGCAGCAGCACAAGACTTCCTTTTGTGACCAATACCTCTTTCCCTACCTCCTAAAGCTATTAATCCCTCTGAGGTTAAATATCTTCTCCAGAAACTGACCCTCCGTAAATCTCCTGGACATGATCTCCTTACCCTCCAGATCCTCCGTCAACTTCCACAGAAAGCTATTATATTCCTTACCTATATCTACAACTGCATACTACGCACCACCTATTTTCCTATCTTGTGGAAACATTCCACAATCATTCTCTTCCTAAGACCAGGTAAACCTTCCAGCAACACTTCATCCTACAGACCTATTAGTCTACTCCCTATCCTCTCAAAAGTCTTTGAAAAACTCCTTCTAAAACGAATCCTGCCTATATTAGAATCACACTGTTCAACAAGGACTCCAAGTTGTAGACCATATTTCCTCAGCCCTTGAATGCAAAGAGTATTGTTCTGGTGCGTTTCTGGATATAGCGCAAGCTTTTGACCGGGTATGGCACACCGGATTACTCTTCAAGCTTAAAACGCATTTACCCCAGTCTCTATACCTCATTCTGCGATCCTATCTCTCAAACCGCTCCTTCCGAGTTCGCTGTGGTGTAGAATTTTCTAAATTTTATCCCATTGAGGCCGGTGTTCCTCAAGGCAGCGTCTTGGAACCCGTCCTCTACATCCTTTACACTGCTGATATTCCTAATCATCCTGACACCTTTCTGGCAACATTTGCAGATGACACCGCCATCCTATCATCCAATTCCGATCCTGAAATAGCATCCTTAATCCTGCAAAGACACCTTTGTCTTATCGAGGACTGGTGTAATGCTTGGCGTATTAAGGTTAATGAAAGCAAATGCACCCACGTCACCTTCACACTTCGACGCAAATCCTGTCCAATGGTTTATTTCAATTCCATACCGCTTCCTTCCTCAGACACAGTTCGGTATCTTGGCTTACTACTAGACAAAAGATTGACGTGGAACCCACATACAAGACTTAAACGAAAAGAACTCAACAGACGATTCGGACAGTTATACAGACTACTAAATAGAAAATCTAACCTTACAGCTGACAACAAATTATTACTTTACAAGACAATACTGAAGCCAATCTGGACCTACGGACTTGAACTGTGGGGGACAGCTAAACGTTCTAACATCAAACGCATTCAATCCTTTCAATCCAAAGTCCTCCGAACAATAGTAAATGCTCCTTATTATGTCTCCAACTATACCTTACACCACGACCTTAATGTTCCATTTATTTCAGACCTGATTCCATCTAAATTTTCCAAATTTCACCAGAACCTCGTTCATCATCCTAATCCTCTAGCACAATCCCTATCCAGCTCCACTCATCCATACAACCCTCCTAGAAGGTTGAAACGGCAGTGGCCCCGAGACATAATGTAAAAATCTATTCTGGAGTTCTGACACTGGTCAGATTCTCCTCTCATGTGCGGTGTGATTGTGGCTGTGGCGCCCTCACTTAGCTTCCGCTGGCTCTCACCAGTGATGCGGCTGAGAGGGAGGCGCTGGGATCCTTTGGACTCTGCTTGTCCTTCCACAAGTGGGGGGACAAGCCCCGTCCGGGGTTCCCGAGCTGATAGTAAATATTGTACATAGGTATGAATGTGACATGTTTTGTTTATTTATTTGTTAGCTTCATTTATTTGTATTTATTTTGTCTATAAATGTTGTTATTGTATACGTTTATTTATTTTATGTAATTTGACTTTCCTTTTGCTTATATTGTAAATATTGTATGAATGAGATCCTGTAGCACTATTATTATTGTCTATTATGACAAATTGTAATAAATACGAATAAAAAAAAAATAAAATAAAATAAATTATTTTACGTTTGGACCATATAAGGACCACGGTGCTTGTGTTACATCTGTTGTCTTCCACTTTTGATGTTCTTAGTTGATTGTTGGACGTTTCCATTCCTGCCGATACCTTTAGATTTTTTATTGGCCGAGTCGTCTTTCATTTTCCTGCTGGACTCTACGTTTCGACCATTTCTTGGACGCGTTGTACTGAACTCCTGTAATGGACAGAAGGAAAGTTCTTGTTTGAATGGTCAGGCGGTAGCGACTTCTGTCATTGATTTTATCTTGTTGAATATTAAGTTCTGCAAGATCCTGGGATCCAGTGGCTTTTCCCTGGATTTATACATTCTGTGGTGATACATTCAGTACAGATGGCCGTAGAAAGCCAAACGTCTCTTTTTTATGGCATATGTGAGGTTTTATGGTGTTGATATAGATTGTAATTTGGTTTATGGTATCGCCTTCCATCCGATAAGATCGTTGGTCCCACGATTCTTCGCAAGAATTTCCTTTCTTGTACTTCGAGTACCCATAGAGGTGTCATTTTAGTTCTTCGAGATAAGCACTCAGCTGCATAGAAGATTTTTGGTTTGACTACTGTATTGTAGTGTCTTAGTTTGAGATTTGTGGACAGAAGTGTTGAGGCGTAAAGTTTTTCGCAGACATAGTTAGTCCTGTATAATTTAATTATCCTTTGCTCGAGAGCACCTTTGTTATTTTTTTTTTTAAAGATTCCAAATAAGTTTACTTTGCTAAGGGAAACCTATCCTACTCAGTTGAGGAACGATGAGGGCGCATGGTATTAACTTATAGCTATCTTAATGAAAAATTTTGACTCACCTTGGGTCACATTGGTCGATATTGCTGGATTTTTATCAGTAGAGTTATTCAGTTTGATAGACGGATGCTTTGAAGTAGTTTGATTTTTTGTATGATTCTTAGGATGAAGCATACGTCCTAAAAAAGAACGTACCCCTCTGTTCTTTTTAAGATTTTCTGAAATAAAAATTTTGGTTTAAAAAATGTCAGAGTAATTGGACATGATACTAATTTTTATTTATTTTTCTTCACATAAATTAAATAATAATAAAGAACTATTGCAAAATGGAAAGCCATCCTTTTTATTATTTATGCTTCCGCAATTAAAGATTTGGCAGCCTATTACCCAATATCAACCGCGATCGCTTTATTCCGGCGGCGATGAAGCGGTCCATAGATTAGAAGCGGGAGGAGCAGAAATATGTGATAGAGCAATAACCTTTTTGGACTATAATCGACATATTAATAATAACAAGAGTTGTTTAGTCAATTGATATTGTAATATTAATAAAAATATTCAAATAAATAAAGTTTGTTTTGTTATCGTTTCTCATAAGTATTCTAGGTTTTAAAAATCTTACTAAATAATAACAAAAAAAAAAGACAAATAAAAAGTATTTAATCAAAAGGATAACGTAATTTATGCGTACGAATGGTGCGCTATGCTGACGTTAAAAAAAAACAAAAAAAAACAATATGCTACTAAATAAAAAGGCAAAATAAAGAATATTACTGGGCCGGCTCAATGTCTCTAAAAATCTTTATGTTATTTTATTGTTTGTGCTGTACAATATATTTAGTGAGTTTTGTACTTAATTAAATTAATAATCATTAAACTACTTACTCAGATATTCCAAGTTTGAAATATTCGTAGTGGTAGTGTTCTTATTATCAAGATCATTTATGCTTCCGTTTATCAAGGTTTCCTTTTGGTTATCTAAAGGCAGGTCTCTGTTATGGCTATAAAAAAGAAAGTTCCCTGCGAAAACATAAATAGACAATTAAGTAAAAATTGATGTGACTTGGAATATACCTACGATTGAAAGAAAAATAGCCACATTTTATCATAATTTTTCTCACACTCATTTTATTGTTTCATTCCTCAAGTTAAAGGCATAAAAAACGGCAACCGGCTAGTTGGTCATTTTTAAAATAATCTAAATTTTTATATATTGGTTCCTTTTATAATTTCGCACACATAAATAACAATAATTGGTCCCAGAACTAATAGCTCGTGAAAAATTTATGATATGGTTGATTAGGGATGGTTAGGGACTCAAAGGATTGCAATGCTCCCGGGAAGTGCAAAGTGGGGGAGGAGAGGGGGGTAGGAAAATAAGAGGGGCGAGACGAGACTTATCGTCTTATTAAGCGAAATTCATATGAAGGCAACAAAATGAAATTATAGCTATACAAATGATATAAGAAATTCGATAAGTGCAGTTTATTTATTGCTTTGTGTTTGTATAACCTTATTGTATTGGGTTGTTTCACATGAAATGTCCGTTGTTATAGTTTCTGAAATACACAAAGGATTTTGCAGGTCTCTGTTGTTTTCTTCCGAATGTTTACATATTTAAAGTAAACAGTTACTAATCCTCTACCTTTGTATTATAAACATTAGCTTCCCTATCAATTACTCACTTTTTAGTATACCTCCAAATATGAACATGGAAACACGCGATTTTCGAGTAATATTTTTGTACGAGTTTAAACTCGGCCATTCAGCAGCTGAGTCCGCTAGAAATGTTTGCAAGGCGTTTGTGGAAGGGAGTGTTAATGAACGGACCATTCGCCGTTGGTTTTCTAAGTTTTCATCTGGGGTTACCGACTTGGAAAACTTGCCCCGAGGAAGACCTCCGTAATAGACAACGATGTCCTCAAACATACAGTAGAAGGAAACCCCTACCAAACAGTTAAAGGACCCTCAGCACAACTAAATGCAAGTGCATCTACCGTTTCCAGACATTTAAAGTGTATTGGGAAAGAAAAAAAGATTGATACATGGGTACCTCATGATCTCACTGAGCAGCATGTTTTGAAACACACCGTGCAAAAATTGAGAGAACTGGGCTACGAAGTTCTTCCGCACCCACCATATTCTCCCGACTTGTCTCCAACGGATTACCACCTGTTGAGGAATTTAGACAACATCGTCAAAGAAAAACTTTTTGGAAATGATGATCAAGTGAAAAGTGCATTGTCAGATTTTGTTTTAGTTCAAAACTCAGAGTTTTTCAGTTCGGGGATAAAAAAGTTGGTGTCACGTTGGGAAAAATGTGTAGAAAAAGGAGGTAAATACTTCGAATTAAAAAAAATATTGTTTTCCTATCGTATTTTTAATAAAAATCCTTTACCTTGAATACGGACATTTCATGTGACACAACCCAATATAACCGACTAGTAATAATATTAGTTAACAGCTATTATAAATGAGAATCGTTACTCACTTTCTACTTGACCCGGTGGCCCCTGTAACAGAGAGCAATACTTATGACAGTTCTGGCTAGGTTTTTTCGTTTTGCGGTGTTTATTTTTGTTTAGATGTTTTTGAAATTTAGGTCCCAGAAATTCCCAGCGTTGTTCGTATGGGGTGACAGGTGGATCTGAAATAATATAATTTTATTGAAATTTTTTAGAAAAATTGTATCTTTAATCAGTAAAATCTACTTTCTGATTTTGAATTATTTGTTCTTTTCTGAGAAACATTTTCTAATGTTTTAGAATCCTTTGTAATTTCTTGTCAGCGTAAAGGTCTATCTATCTTAATTTCATGATCCTCTATATTTCTCCTTCATACATATAAAGTGGAGAGCATCAGAAAGCATACATTGAACAGTCGATTAATAAACATGAATAACAATAAATTTGTCTTGAATATATATATATATATTATATATATATATATATTATATATATATATATATATATATATATATATATATGAATAATTAGTAATATAATATATCATGCAGAAATACTATAACCACAACAATCATTTAAGTTTATAAGTTTTTTGTCGCTTTCCATTAATTTCCTCAAATTTATGTTCAATATAATTTGTTCTCTGTAGCCTTTTGACTTTCCAACGTAAATAGAAGTCTATTAAGCGTTTAGGGCACTTTAAGTTTTGACACAGACAACTATCAGGCGAGCGAAATCCAATTATTTTCTAAAACTCCTCTTTTTTTCTCCTGAATCAAAAACAAAATTTCAACTATTCCGTAAGCTCTCTATTAGCAAATAGTATTCCTCACTTGTCCCACAAATTTCCCCCGATGAATTCCTACTTTTTATCTTCTTCCTATAACTGTTCTTCTCTGCCTCCTCCCCATTATTTATCTGCTCCTTCATTTAACCCCGATAATTTTTACTTTCCCGACATCTTCCCAAGTGAGCTTATTTCCTCTATTATGAAATCTCGCACCAATTTCATTGGTTTTGACGGAATACCTGTAAAATTGTTGAAATTATGCCTTCAGGAAATCCTGCCAGTTCTTCTCATGATCTGTCACTTTTATCTCTAAAATTGAGTGTTCTCTAGCTCTTTGAAAAAATATATAGTACATCCCTCTAGAAAAACAGCTAACCCTGTTCTTCCTTAAGACTATCGACCTATTTTCACCCTTTCAAAACTCTCAAGAAAACAGTTAAGACTCAAATATCCTCATTCCTCGAAAAATCCAAACTACTTGATCCTCTCCATTCAGGTTTCTCCAAACAATCCACCTTCGTCAAAATCACTTGTAATATATATAATGCCATGGACGAAAAAATAAAATTAACTGTTCTAATACTTCTCGAAAGCTTTTGACATATTGTGACATTCTAGTCTTTTCTCCAAACTAAAAACCCTTTTCAAACAGCGCGATTAACTGGTTCCAATCTTTCCTTTCCAATCGGACCAAAGCGGTTTACATTCCTAATCATTGACTAATCATAATAAAGGATGCCCTTTTTGGCAGGTGTTGCAAAAGGGCTCCAGAATCTCCCCTCTCGTTTTTAATGATCTCCCTAACTCAATAGTCCACTGCTCCTACAACCTATATGCGGATAATTTTCAAAGTAACATTTCCTACCCTCCGTCATAGTTATAAACAGCGTTTTTTGCTTTTCAGGATGATCTAGATAGAAGCAGTGCCTTCGCAAACCTGAATTAGATGGGTGATGGGTTTCAGTTCTCTCCTGAGATTAAAGGTCACTTTTTCTACCTTATTCTTAAATGATCAATCTATTGCATTCAGTTCAGTTATTGTATACGTTTATTTAGTTTGGTTTCATTTTATGTAATTTGACCTTTCTTTTGTTTATATTGTAAATATGGTATGAATGGGATCCTTTAGCAATATTATTATTGTCCATTGTGACAAACTGTAATACATACAAATAAAAGAAAAAAAAAAAAAAAAAAAAAAAAAACTTTACATGGTCACATTACAAACGTTTGATGATTTTTAATTATAAATTAAATTTTTTATAAAAGTACTCAATCATCATAATGAATGAATATCTTGGGTTTATTTTGTTCAAACTCAGTTGTTTTTAACGTCTAAAATTTTATTTATCTATTCTTTTAAATGTTTCTTTCTTTAATACATAAATTTCTTTCTCTACATACACCAATGTAAATAATTCAGTTTATATAAATATGTAATTCTTCTTCTTCGTTCTTCCCTCAAATATGTCCGGGATTAGAATTGTGAACTCGACGGTCTTCTTGAGATCCTCCAGATCACCATAGAGCTTGATCGCCAACAAGGTTTGGCCATGTTTTCTAGCTGAGGGGACGTCTGCAGAATGTGCACTGCAGCCTGGTCTCCGGTTCTGCATCCACAGGGAAAGCTTTCCCCGATGCCAAACTTTTTATACAGGTGGGCCCTCATCCTGTTGTAGCCCGTTTCGAGCCTGACAAGCACAACTTGCTTATCTTGTAGTAGGCATCTTCTGGTCGCGATTTGGGTGCAGGTCGGGTCCAGTTGGAATGGCTTTTTCTAGGATGTTTCGGCTAGGGAAAGTATTTATATACAATTTAATCTATTCAATGTATTCTGGTCGAATGTGCTATAGTTCTTTATGACATTCATGTTATTCTTAACGGACTAAGTGCTTAAGAAAAAAAATAAGATTTTTGTCTATTCTATTATCTAATATGAATCAATAATTTTGCGGAAAAAGAAAACAAAATTAACCTGGAAAAATATGTTTCCTATTTTCTCCTTTAGTTCATTATTAAATCCAATTATTTTTTATTTTAACCTATATTTAACCAACAAAAAGGTATTTTAGAGGAAGAACTCTTTAAAATTCGGCCTTTAAACCCTTTCACACTATTTTAGTGACGAAGAAACCTGCATGGAACTAAATGATATTTAATTTTTTACATCAATATATTGAGTTTTATCTCAGGTGGCTCTTCTGGTTCCTCGATCTTGGTGAAAACGTTGCTCCAACTATCCAGTTATGTACCTTTTTTTTTAAATATGAGATTTCAGTTTAGTATGCTATTTTTGTTTCAACCTAGGCTAATTAAGTGTTTACACCAATGTTTAATTTTTCAGTGTTTTTTTTTTCTTTCTAAGTTCTTTTTCTTTAAGGTTTTATGATAACTTTCAAAAGTTTATTTTAGTTAAAAGATAACTTTAATCATAAAAGGACAGTTTTTTAAGTATTAAGTGTAAGCCGGACTATCAGTGAAAAAAAATTATTTTTTTTTAAAAATTAGTTTCTTTGAATTATGAGTCGAGAAAAAAATAATTTGTTTTATTTTATTTTTTTGTTAATTTGTATATATACTAGCTGTAACCCCGCGGCTTTGTAAGTTGATTTAAATTCAGGTTTAATGAATGATTTTTTCCAAGTCCAATAAAATCTTTTGTATTCACTAAAGATCATTGCAAAACGGCCAGAATAGTTGCAATTATTTCCATGGTGCACAAAAACCATAGTTATGGTATGATATGGTTTAATATATATTGGTCGTATCGATTAATGATATGCGTTCATGTGGTGAGAAATTTGATTGTCAAGTGAGTACCCGTGATTTTTCACATAATTTCTTTAAACGTTTTAGGCAAAATAGAAAAAAAAAATGATCTGTTACTCTCGGCTTCCTAAATTCAGTTTCCTTGTCGCTAATAGTTAAATTTCGAATATATATATATATTTAGGCAGTGTACTTGACTACTGATCTCCGGATTCGGAGATTAAATCAGGTTGTTGCAGGATAATTATTTATTTTTATGATTACCGTCGTGGATTGCCCTTGGGGTAGGGAGGTCGTCCTGGTGCCATTCCAGTTTTAACCAAGTGGGTTCCCGAAATGTGGGATAATCTCAAATAACATGCATTTTAATAATTTTCATTAAGCGCTGTGGGATGTAGCAAGCACCGCTTCTACCAATCCATGAAACACCGACCTGAACCAAAAATGGAACCTCCAATGAAAGGACGTATCACTGTTTACACTTTTACACCGTGCCTATCATGATACCTATGCCCACCATTAGCATCTCTAATGTCGGAACCTTTCCGGTTTCTTCAAAATCCGATAAGCATATTACTACAGTCGCTCAGATAAATCATGAAAAGTTGAGTTTTTACATGTACATAACTCTCTAATGAACACTAATAAAAGAAAACGGCAAAAAAAAAAAAAAAAAAAAAAAAAACTATTCCGAGATGTATTCTTTACTATAATAATAACTATATACTATAATATAATTTCCCGCTCGGAGCTTACTCTGGTACAATGTATACAGTTAACCATATTTGTCTTTATCACGGGTAACGTACGCATCAACCTAAAATCTTGTTGAAATACTATAATTTTGTGAAATAATAATATTTAAGGAGCTTACATAACCATTGTGTTTTGTACCATGGAGGTGTTTGAGTTCTGTAAATACGGGACTCTAACCTAATCGAACCTGGATTTTATCGAACTCAAAGTTTATAATTCCCACTGTAGTATCGTTTAATTAGCTAAAGCAGCATAATATGACGTTCAATAAATAAACTAACAAAACCAATAAAGGGATCCTTTCTGTTTTATGGCCAACAAATGAGGAGATTAGAAGATATCTCATGAGAAAAACAATTTTCACCTGATCATTGTGGATGTAATTAGTTGACCGCTGAGAATTACTGGAAGGAATTAGTCCGGGTGGCGTTCATTAAATGAAACAACTAAATAGTTTCAACTATTTAGTTGTTTCATTTAATGACCCCCACCCGGACTAATTCCTTCCAGTAATTTTCCGATACCATCTGAATAATTTCTTGCATTATTCCAACGGGGTTGCAATTCGTAGAATATTATACCAGTGCCCTATTCAACGAACCACCCCATCCCTTTAGCCCACGTATGTCCACTTAAAACTTTCTCAACATAAATACTACTTGTTAACCTGTTACCTGTGGATGAAGCTTTCAGGCCATAAAATGTAAAACAACACTTTTTTTTTTTTTAGGTTTTAGGTGGTTGTTACTTGAAGAGAATGTGAAAAATGTCAGGTTTTTAAATGATTCAAAGAGAAAAATAAAATTTAAACTCTCATTCACTCCATAATATAATAAATAAGGTTTTCTCATATTTTTTAAAGTAATATTAAACAATAAAAACTTATTATTGGTAAGGTTAGAATTATGGTTGATGAAGAAAGTCATTTGAAAACAACAATCTATTTTGAAAAACCTTAACTTATTTTAAAACAGCCACTTTTTAATGACTTATACATAATTGATCAATAATACCCATAAAATATCTTGTTTCTAATATCAAAACACATTGGAGAATAATACAAAACTATAGGTTAATGTCTTCGTTTGCAGTTTAACGTGTTTAATATGATTAATAAAACAATATAATTGTATAATTGCAACAAATTATGAAAAAATTTGATAGTGTCTTTGTTAAGCTGGATTTATACAAAAGAAATACATCTGAAATAGCAATGGTTTACTCTATGTTTGATAAATAACGGAATATTGTTTCATATCAGATATAAATTTTATTAACTCAGGGTTACAATAAGATACCAGTACCAATGAGCCACATCGAAATTATTCAAATACCATAATTTTCTAATAATCAATCAAATCAAATAATAATCCTGTAAACATAAACTTGTTTGCAACTTGAATGCGTATTTTCCCGAATCGTGGGTCAAGCCTTCTCCAGAATAATCCGTGTTTTTAATGTTCAGAAATAAGACACTATGCTCTTGAAACAAAATGTATTTAGTCAGCTAGCATATGCAACCGATGCTCAATATGCTTAAATATATTTTTTATATAATATTTAATATAATTTATAATTGTTATACGTTATCTTTGCAATTATTGGTCAGGTTTGCTTTGCTTTTATGCAGTTAGACATTTGACTGTCATTCAAATGAGTACTTATAGTTTTGCATAAGAAGGTGATGCATGAGTTATTCGAAAACCAATTTTATTTTACTTTAAATAAAAATATTTTTTTTTAACCACTTAGAAGGCGAATTTCCCCAAACCCAGTCTTATTGTACATCTAAATGGTAGAACGAACCTCCAGGAAAATTTTCAACTTCACAACCATAGTCATTTTTAAAATAGTGCAATGGAAAGAAAATCGAGTGAAACGGGACTTTCTTTTATAAATATAGATTATCTATTGACTGTTTTTGGATGGAAATTAGGCTAAATTAGTCTTAAGTTTTAATTTTCATAATTAAGTTTTAATTTTGTATGCACGGTAAACTTAACCAAATTTCAAATCATTTTGGCGGTCACTTCAGTTTACAGTTCATTTTATTTTTTTTTAATTTCTATTTGTTCTTTAGTTGTTTATTCCCAGTTTAATTCATTTATATTTCCGTAGAAGATTATTGTTACTATATTTATTTTCAATTGATGACGGGAACTTGAAATAAATCTGCTCGATACGGGATCGGAGATTTGTTTTCAATTAAGAATAACCCCTCCTCTCAACATTGAGAGCTTTTTGAAAGTCTTTTTCGGTATTTCTGTCGAAAACGAAAATTTTCGTGTTCGCAATGCTTTCCATTACTCTATAAACGTAACTAGAGTAAGGCAAAGTTAAGAGTAAAGATAGCATAATATGACTTGATACATAAATGACTACTTACTCATGAAAAATAAATCCGGTGATACTGTTTCTTTATATCCTAAACCGAAATCGTCAACTTTCTTGTTTTTTCTGCCAAAAAATGGGAACCCTGTAAAATTGTAAATAGCACTTGAATTGCGAAACAGTGCTGTGTGACATAGAATGCAATGTTATGACTACTATTTAATATTTTTTAAGCAAAATAATGTTCAGTTATATTGTAAATAACGAAATATTTATATTATTTTCTAATTCCTCATATTCAAGAGAACCAGTAGTTACAATAAACGCTTCTAATCAAACACCTAATGAAACATTGTGCATTATACTTTTCCTTTTTTTTTAATTAAAGAAAATGAAACAATTCAATAACGAAAACAAAAACATAAGAGATAAAGTTGTAAAATAAGTTGGTAGCATTTTTAATATTTCAATTTGATGTTCTCTCAGTTCATAAATTCATGTTTACTTGGTCAATAGTCTTTACATATACTACAAAAAGGATTAGTTTATCTGCTTTCATGCATGAGTTTCAACCGAGATTCCTTATATTTAAGTGTTATTTTGCTTGCTCAAATTGAAAAAAATGTCATTTAATGATTTTTTTTTCCGAAAAGGAAAATCCGTTGCACAGCTATATGGCGCATGTTAACAAAATTTGCAGTGTACGATGATGCCTTATAAGAAAGCACCGTCCTTAAGTGGTTTGATCTATTCGGAACCGAAAATTTTGACATAGAAGACACAAAGCGATATGTGAGGTTCTGGTAAAACGGGATTAAAAAAAATACCTCAAAGATGGCAACATGTAATAGATCAAAATGAGTCACATATCATTGATTAAAAATATTTATTATAATATGAAGTTTTTATTGAAATAGCCAGGAAAAAATGATACGGACTTATTTTACAAACTAGAATTTATAAAAAAAAAAAAAAAAATATATTATTTATGAGCGAGTATAGGGAAATTATATAATTAGTTTTATTTTGACAGATACTGAACTTGAGAAGGTTTAGGATATTTGAGAGGACGATGCTACGAAAGATCTATGGGCCCGTAAAAGTAGGTGAAGCATGGAGAAGACACAGTAACTAAGAACTTTATAACCTCCACAACAGTCCAGATTTTGTCAAGGTTGCCAAGATTGGGAGACTCAGATAAGCAGTTCATGGACCAAGAATGAATGATATGTCGATCACCACCGAAGAAATCCATGGCAAAGAAGAAGGATGGAGAGGCCTGACCTGAGGTGGATGGAGTCGTTCGCCAGATGATGATGATGAATTATAAGACATTATCAACAATAATCCTTTAACCACAGACTATTAATAACCTACTAATTATAAAGCTATCCTTAAATAATAAAATAAGGGAGTACAAATTGCCAAAAGAAGGCGCTCAACTATCGAAATGTTTTAGGCATAGCAAGATTAACATGGCTGGCAAGTCCGGTTAGACCTCTTAAGCACTGTTGCAGTAAATCGTTCTTGTCTTTTGAATAATGTATTAGCCGTTTTTGAAAATGACCTTTTGGCATATTTCTAGCAATTTCATTATTTTACATTTATTAAGCAACTGGGGTTAAAAAAAAAATCTTTACGATTTCTAAAGGGAATTTCGGGGTTGTGGTTACCGGAGAAGATGGTAGTTAGATGGTGAAAAAAGTACACCATATTCATGCATTATCTGTTGTCAAAGTAGAAGAGAATATAAAAGGAATTAGGAGAGGCAGGGTACTGGGAAACACGTTCTGGCTTCGAAACTATTCAAGTATAGAGATGTTAACGCATCATTATATATGGGAAATATAGTTACTTCAAGTTATTGATCAATAATTCTTACCTTTCTACCTACATTTAATAATCTACTGGGCGTAATAATCTAGAAATTGATTGCCCTAAAACACCTTACCTACCTACCGTAATCTACTCATTAGACTTACAGGGTTTTCTTGTGGTGCCAGTACAATAATGCTTCATTGTTAATTTGACTGGCTGATTAGTTGTCGCTTTAGGAATCATTTTTCTTTGCTTGAACCCGAAGAAATGTCTTCTAGCAGAGTTAAGTTTATTGTTACCTGAAATCAAATGATTATTTTACTAGAACCATCTGTTTTTATCTGAAGAAATTGAGTTGTTATAAGTGAAAAAGTGTTTCCAATTAAATTATTGGAAAGAATTTAAGGGATTGTTATTCTAACACCTACTAACAAATCTTTATGGACAACTACCAAAAATCTGCTTAAATTTAAGGCCTTTAATCACCCACTCCTTACCGAATCCACTACCTGTTCTCGATCAGATAAAGAAAAAACTTAAATATTTGGTAAACACCTTTCCAAAATTTTGAATCCACATCCTGTAATCCTTAACTCAAACCATATTGATCATATTGAAGCAGAACTACTTAGTCCACTCCAAATGTCGACTCCTAAAGCCTTTTATCCTTCTGAAATAATTAACATTATACTTCAATTACGTATTAAAAAAGCACCTAGTCATGATCTGATCACATCGTATATCCTGAAACTGCTACCCCGAAAGGCAATCCTCTACCTCACTTATATATTCAAATGTTACACTCAGAACCACCTATTTCCCTGAACCTTGGAAACTGCCAATAATCAAAATGATCCCAAAACCTCAAAAGCCAACTGAAAATCTATCCTTATACCGTCCGATCTCCCTTTGGCCTATCATGGGCAAGATTCTAGAAAAACTCATTTTGAAGCTCCTATATCCGATCCTAGAAATGAGTGACGTAGTTCCTGACCACCAGTTCGGATTTCACAAATATGCCTCTTTTATTCCAAAATCCCGACCCACACGAATCCTCTTGTATGCAACTTATCATTCCCATATATACCTGACAACCCTCCGAGGCGATTAAAAAGACGATGTCCTCGAGATCTACTAAATTAAATTGACATTGAACTACCACTGATTAGTTCTTCACAAGATATTTTCAAGCCCTTTATTGTAAATTAGCCCATTTACTTATTGTAAATATCAATAAAATGTAAAAAAAAAAAAATCAAGGAGTGTTAGTCGATTTATAAGTCATCCCTATTTGTTCAATGTTACTATAGGGGCCAGCGAGGTCGTCCTAAGGATCTCCTTACGCTGTGCCCTTGTAATTTTCACTGATTCAAGGATTTATTTCTTGATATTAATTTAGGTATTGCCAAATAGAAAATTTGGTGATTGAAGATATAAATAAATGAGCAATTGGTAACAGGTATAATAGGTAAATGTGGTACAAGGTAAAAGGTAAAAGAGGTTAGGTAATAACAAACATAATAATACATAATAATCACACACTTTTTAATCCACTCCGTTCCAACTGTTATATAAAAAACCTCTGTTTTTCCTCCCGACACACATAATCAAAAAAACTTGACAACAAATATAAACAATTACAGCAGAAAATTTGTAAGGAATTTAAAACCTAAACAAAATTATTAAAAAACGGTATAAGTGGCGTTGACAGTTACTATTATTCCTTGAATGATTTCGTTTATAGAAAAGTCTTTCGATAAAATTCCTTACTGGTTCGCTCACCGGATTGTTTCTACCTGAAATAAGTTTGTTTGAGACATGAACGTGTTTTTTATCATTTGTTATTATTATTATTATGGATTATTTTTTATAATAAGAAAATTTCAAGTCTTCATAAAAGACAAAAAATATTATTCTTTTATGATTTTTTTTTTTTTTTTTTTGAGGGGGGGGGGTGGCATTCAGTCCTCTAAGAATAATATATCGCGACGATCGTTTGATCAAGTTTTTCTTTTGCTCTACCCACCTTTTTCCACAATTCACGTTTTAGCTCCTTATTTCATCAATAATTTTTCACCACTTCGGTAATGGCTATGTAGTCGTTTACGGTTGCCTCCACATGGTACTAGTGTATAAAGCGAAGGACCTCTGGATAGATTTTTATAAAGATTTTTTTGGTACCTAAAGGCAGCCTTCAGTCACCTCTACGATGGGTCGTAGTGGATTCTCCTCTTCCAGGTAGACAGTATTTTCTTTACCGAACCATAAATGCCAAGCTTCGTCAATATATTCAAAGTATCCTTCAATGTAAATCTTCAGCGCACTTAATAGAAATAAGTACTTGTCGATCCGGCCTTTATGACATTTAAAAATCAATTTTTATACGACATTACTAAAAAACTTAAAGCCTTCGATTGGTTCTTTCTTGCGCGTTCCAATTACTTCTGGATTTCCATTCATTCCAATATACATCATTCTTCAAATATCTCCTTTTATGAAAAATATTATTCCAAACAGACAATCACAGTTGAATTTTTGGTTAGAAGAACACAATCATTTTTTTATTTTTTTTTTTTATTTATTATAGAGATATTTACAACTGTATTAACACAACAAATACATCAAGTAAATGTGAACATTGAGATAGGGACATGATAGGCGTGAGAAGAATCTACCCAGTAGCACTTCAAAGGTTTTTTAGACAAGGAGTTCTCGAGGCCATCGTCGTTTCAGTCGCCTCGGAGGATGATCAGGAATATAATGAGATGAGAGATTGCGGACAAGTGGGTTTGGGTAGAATGGTAATTTGGAGTGAAAGGAAGTATATCTAATTAGGGCTAAGTCTGCAACTAATGGGATATTCAGGTCTTTGTGGATTATTTTATTGGTGACAAAGTAAAGGGCATTTAGGATCTTTCGGAGGATTTTGGATTGCAAGGATTGGATGCGAGAGGAATTTGATGGCTTGGTGGATCCCCATAGTTCAATTCCATATGTCCAAATAGGCCTAAGTATGGTAATATAAATTAGTTTTTTTTAGTAGGTGGGAAGTTTTGAACGTTTGTCAAGTAAATGTTGTAATAAGCGATATCTGCGAGCTGTTTCTTGTCGTTTCAGTCTAGTGTGAGGATTCAAAGTAAGTCGTCTGTCAAGATGCAGTCCAAGGTATCGGATCTGTTCAACTGAGGTGAGTGGAATATTGCCAAAGGATATAGTGGGACAGGCAGACATAGGTTTGTGGGGGGGGGGGTAAAGGTAATTTGGTGGGATTTAGTTGGATTTATTTTGATCCTCCACTTTTGACACCATTCTTCAATGGAAACAATGTGAGACTGAAGGGTTTGGGAAGCAATAGTTGGGTAATTGTTTACAGATAACCCACATGTGTCATCGGCGTATGTAGTGAGGACAGTGCAAGCAATCATTTTAACACCAAATTTTATGTTTTGACTAGTTCTTTGCAGATAAGTTTTATTGTAAATTTAATTTCTCATTGTGTTTTTATTTAATTTTGTTCTTTATATATTTTCATTTTATTCTTTAAACTTTTGTAAATAATTTTACAGTATTGCGTGTGTTAATAAGCAGGTTTGGTTTATGAAGGGTGAAATAAAAAAAAACGTTTTTTAAAAATATTAATTTTGATAGTAGTTTGTACATTAAATAAATAGTAATTACAAAACCCGAGCAAAATGTACATCTTTAGTATTTTACGTTAACATCTAAAATTGTATTTACCGTTTAGATCCCGAGGTACTCTCGTTCCAAATCAATAACTTAGTGATAATCCATTGACAGCTTCGTATACTTGAAGTAAATAAACCAACAAAACGATATTTCACAGAAAATCCAAGGAAAATTTATGCTGCTAATAGGAGCTACTACAGTCTAAGGAATCAGTTTAACAGCAGTTTCTTTCTATGAATACAAAAATTATTCTCCAATAAACATTAGTTAGACCAGTATTGCTATATGGCTCAGAGGCTTAAGCCATTACAAAAACTGATGAGAAAAAGTTTAGGATATTTGAGAGGACGATGCTACGAAAGATCTATGGGCCCGTAAAAGTAGGTGAAGCATGGAGAAGACACAGTGACTAAGAACTTTATAACCTCCACAACAGTCCAGATGTTGTCAAGGTTGCCAAGGTTGGGAGACTCAGATAAGCAGTTCATGGACCAAGAATGATGGATATGTCGTTCACCACCGAAGAAATCCATGGCAAAAGAGGAAGGATGGAGAGGCCTGACCTGAGGTGGATGGAGTCGTTCGCCAGATGATAATGATGAATTATAAGACATTATCAACAATAATCCTTTAACCACAGACTATTAATAACCTACTAATTATAAAGCTATCCTTAAATAATAAAATAAGGGAGTTCAAATTGCCATAAGAAGGCGCTCAACTATCGAAATGTTTTAGGCATAGCAAGATTAACATGGCTGGCAAGTCCGGTTAGACCTCTTAAGCACTGTTGCAGTAAATCGTTGTCTTTTGAATAATGTATTAGCCGTTTTTGAAAATGACCTTTTGGCATATTTCTAGCAATTTCATTATTATACATTTATTAAGCAACTGGGGTTAAAAAAAAAAAAAAAAAAAAAAAATCTTTACGATTTCTAAAGGGAATTTCGGGGTTGTGGTTACCGGAGAAGATGGTAGTTAGATGGTGAAAAAAGTACACCATATCCATGCATTATCTGTTGTCAAAGTAGAAGAGAATATAGAAGGAATTAGGAGAGGCAGGGTACTGGGAAACACGTTCTGGCTTCGAAACTATTCAAGTATAGAGATGTTAACGCATCATTATATATGGGAAAGATAGTTACTTCAAGTTATTGATCAATAATTTCATTTGTGGATTATATTAAGGATGTTGAAATTATCATAGATAGAAATAATCAGGAGTCAGTCGTGTTAAAAATATTTCAATTTTACTGAAGTTTCGGTTCAAGCTTCAATCTATTTGTAAATAAAACAGGTTTGGAGAGCTGCATGATATTACGTTATAACTACCGTTTGGTATAGTAGTCGCGTAAATGAAGCTTTTTCGTCCAAAGTCCTCAGAAACAGCTCCGATTCAGATCATTTTTTTTTTATATTATTCAAAATCAGAAACCTTTCAAAGAGTGGAAATAATTTTTTATATTGTACAATTTGTACGTTATTTATATAAATAAATCAGTTTTTGCGTGGTTTTCTTTGAATAAAAATATTCGTTTATTAATTATGGTGTTAAAAATAGTTGTTAAAAGTAAAATTGTACATATTTTTCACAAAAATTTTAACTGATCAAAGAATAGAGCAAATTCCTATGAAGTCCATGAAAATAGAGGGTGGTCCTTTCAGACGTGGAGCAACACCAAGTGCTGTCTTCAAATGGATAAGAACAACGTTATTTACAACAGGCGTAGTGGACGGAATGGAAGAATTTTATCGAGTTTCTTTTAAATCATCATACCAGCATGCTGCCGCTAGCGATAGCAGAATAAATAAAGATTTTTCAGCAGTAAATAAAATGGTAGAATTTCGTAATATTCACGACCCCTATCCAGATATACCCGAACTGATAGCAATTTCCACAGGAATTGTAGTTAAGGAAGCTATTGGTTGTTATAAAGCATTTGATAAAGGAATCAATTCCAGAAAAAAAAAATTTAAACTTTAAAGATATAAAAATGACAATGAAAGATACACAAATAAATCTTTATTGAGCATGGAAAGTAAAATTAAAGTTAATAATACTAAAGTAGCTGTATATCTAAATCTAATATTCAAACGCTTATACTTTTTTAAAAAGAGTAATGACAGACTTCGTCAATATTTTAACTATGAGCTGGCTTCCTATCCTCTATCACTTTTCAATCACGCGCGATATTTTTGAACAATATGTGTAATGGATGTTAATAATGTTACAATTTTTTTTTAAATTAACGATGGTGGTATGTTACTTTACAGATTAAAATAGGGGGGAATAAAATCAAAAGTTTATGGGTATTTTTCAACAGTATATCAGTTATTTAAGTAATAACTATGCTACCAACGTCAAAGTTGTTAAAAAAAAAAAGCGTCCGAGATAAATCGCAGATATATTAGTTATACTTTAACGGATTATTTGTTTGAAGAAGATATGGCTCTGAATACATGTAAAGAGAAATTTTTAGGAAACAGCAAAAATAAAAATTGATTTATAAATTTTTTTCTACAAAAATTGGCTGAAAATAATATTGAATGGAGTCAAGCAGAAAGTGATGCAAATCGTTTGATTGTACAATCAGCTCTTGATAGTTACTTCCATGATGTGGTCGTTGTAGCAGAGGACATTGATGTTTTAGTGAAATCGATGGCTTTAGCACCTGATGGTATAGAAATATTTATCTTAATTCAGTCAAAAATAATTTGTTGCAAGGAGTGTATCCAACAAAACCATGTAAATAAAATATCCAAATATTACCAGAAATCATCTCTTTTTCATTCATGCATTCACTGGATGTGATACTGCATCTGCTTTTTATATTAAGGGAAAAAATAATTTCATTATTTTTTTTTAATAATGATCAAAAATTACGTGCAGCAGCTGAAACTTTTATGATTCAAGAACAGAGTAAAGAAATATTTTTTTAATAAAGGTATTTAAAGTATTTAAAAAGTTATTGAAGACAACAAGCAAGACTTGGTGTTGTTCCACGTCTGATAGGACCACCCTCTATTTTCATGAACTTCATGGTAGTTTGCTCTATTCTTTGATCAGTTAAAATTTTTGTGAAATATATGTAAAATTTTACTTTTAACAACTATTTTTAACACCATAATTAATAAACAAATAATTTTTTTCAAAGAAAACCACGCAGAAACTGATTTCTTTATATAAATAACGTACATATTGTTTAAACAACATAAAAAATTATTTCCCCCCTTTGAAATGTTTGTGATTTTGATTAATATAAAAAAACAAACATTAAAAAAAAAATGATCAAAATCGGAGCTGTTGCTGAGGACTTTCGAAGATTGCCTCTTTTACGGCTTCATTGACGCGACTATAGAGATTGCTGATGTATGCATACTATTTTAAATAATTGAAATTTCAGACATATCTTCCATGTAATTTAAAAAAATAATACAGAATTGAGAAACCAACTTAATTTTTTCTTGGAGCTGTTGTTTTGAATTAGATATATGGTAGGACGGAAAAGAGATAGATTTCCAATTAATGTGTAAGGCAAAAAAATGTGTTTGGTTATTTTATCGTTTTTGTTTAATTATTTAGTGAGCTGTGTATTTATAGTAAGTTCAATTGATAATAATACATTTACTCACCGATATGGACATTATTAGGAGTTTCGTTTTTTGGACCTTTGTTATCTTTATTCGGAACCTTTAAAGGATTGAATGTATTTTCCTCAGGATAGTTCCGGGAGTTATCACTATGGAATAAATAAGTCCCTGCAAAAGATGAATAATCAATCAGGTGAATATTTTAGTGGCTTGGAATATACCTAAGGCAATGAGATTACAATCCTTGCAATACTATTGCAAAGAGCTTGACTTATTCTGTACTATTTCCCTTATGTATAAAATATCTAATCTTAAGAACATCATTTGATTCTGCATAATTTCGAGACAAAGAATTCCTCTTATTATAAGTCATTAGAAAACTGCTGGGCGGACATTATATTTATTTTTCTTGCACTGCAATCTCAAATAGGCTTATTGTTCGACTTACATTATTCTGTTAATAAAGACCTTTTGCCCTAGTGATTCTGACCAAACTGTAAGCGTTGATGAGTTTATAAAGCATAGGATCTGAATTATTGCAGAAATGTTTCAACATCCTTGAATATCCTGGCTATTTCTTCAGAAATAAATATCACATTGTCGAGATTTGGTTGCTATTTCAGTGAAAGGTCTCCAAGAGGTCTCGACAACGCCTGTCCAATTTAGTAGTGATAAGATAGAGGTAGGTGCTCGCCGTGGTAGAAGTACGTACCGCAGCACATAGGAAGAGGTGCTCCGCCAGGTAGGGGTGAACGCGCACCTACCAATTAGCAGAGGGCACTGGCTAGGAAGGAAATGCACCGTGTGGTAGAATCACAACAGCATAGAAACTCTCATAGGTGCACATGGGTAGAAGCTATGCACCCCTTCCTATGAGGGGGGTAGGAGGGGCGAAGGAGAGAAGGAGTTTGAAGGATGTTAAATAAAGATAGACCACATTATGATACTAAGGCAGAGATACTTTGATCTAGGGAGATATCACCTGGTAGAAGCAGGTTGGTGATCTGGAGAGCTGAGCTGACTCTTGGGATGTTAGTCCGCCATGTCAATAATTGATGGTGAGAGCTTGTCTACCAGACTAGAGTCTTGGCCCAAGGTCAAGATGCCTCGTAACGTTTATTTGTTATCTTGAAATAGTTACATGAACAATGATATTTACAATCGAATTACCAAGTTAAAATATACAATATTATTGAACATAGCGTCTTCTTGTATTCAGCCTGTGATCCAAGTAGCCGCCGCTAGCGCTATCTGTGAGCGACCACGTGAAGCATCCGCTAAAACATGATAGGCAGTTTCATTTCTCTTCTTGAAGATTCTGCAAGTCCGTGAAATAACAAAACCTCAAATTTTGGTGGCGCTTGTTGAGCTGACAGTGTTCTGCGTATAGTCATCTCGCCCTCTTTAGATTTATCCTGTACATTGAAAGAACTATGCTGGTTTTCCCTCTTCAGGTTCCCTCAAGAACATCTTCTTGAGCTGCTTCCCAGTATATCCCTCCAGTAGAACTTAGTTTTAGTGCCAGCAGCCGCCTTGTTCAGACCTTTTGCATAGCTGAGGATTATTCCACAAATAGGCTCGTGTGTCGAGGTTATCTGAGCAGTATCCCTCCTTACGAGGCTCTCGGCTCTTTCATTGCCTAGAATATCTGAGTGACGAGGCACCCATTGAGATCAGGCCTTATTCCGCAGGAAAATGGTGTTAAGTTTTCCCTTGCGATCTCCTATTAGTTTGAACCGACTCATGTAGCTACCCAGTGCTACAATATCAGCTCGACTGTCAGTATGGATGGTTAAGCGTCTATATTTTACCCCTTCTGAAATTAGGGTTTGAGCATGGAAGTTTATTACTTGAGTCGGGCATTTATTTGCATCAAGAGGAGTTAGTAGGCCGAGACTCCGATGAGCGGATGGCGTTGAAGTTGTAGGAGACATTGTCCTCACGCGGTATGTTGAGTCAGCTAACATTATCATTAGTTACATGAAAAAAAAAGAGAAAAATGGAAAATATCAAAGGATTGATTATATTTTCATTAAAAAAATAGATTAAGTGTATTAAGAGTAATAATTTATATTATAGCTATATGTGGTGGCATATATTCCACGTCTTCTCTCACACCGATCCTTTGACTGATCACGGGTCTTGAATCTCGTTTCTATCTTTTGCTTATCTCCGATCAAATCTCACTGAAAATTTGAAGTTGTATTAAAACAAAATGGTTCCATGATTTCTGTCTCGGGCTTGATAGGACGGAAAAATGTACTGGGTATGTTCTGGTAGATCCTATAATCGTACTTTTTATATTTTGTTTCTGAAAACCATCGACATTTGAGCCACCAGTTTGTCCCCGTAAATTTCCGGGCATTATAAGAAGTATGATATTATTTAAAAACTGTTTTAATGGAATAAACGTTACTCACCTTGAACATCATCTTGTTCGTCGCACTTGCCTTTGTTCCTCTGGTTTTTCTTAAGATTTTTATTTAACTTATCTTCGCTTTCGAATTCCGGTCCCAGAAACGACCAAAATGATTCGTACGTCACATTTGGAGGGGCTGTAATAATAAGATTTGTGTATTGAAATGCTATTGTTATATTTATGCTTATAGTTAATGATAAATAAATTAATTGCTGCAGAAACACGATCATTTGAATCCATTTAATTATCGATCTTCAAAAAATCTATAAATAATAATAATGGTCGACAGATTTTTAAATACTTAAGGAACTGATGATCCTATATTGATTCAATTTTAGTAAATCAATGCGGTAGCAATGATTGTTTTTCGTTGCCTAAAATATTCATAAAAACGGGTTTAATTGATTTTTAACTGCAATTTGTAAGTTGCAAGTAAGAATGTTTACGCTTCAAAGTTGGTGTTCATTACACTGGGTTCTCCTAGAGTCATAGATTGGCTAGGAGATCCCACCGTAGTACATTACACTGGGTTCTCCTAGAGTCATAGATTGGCTAGGAGATCCCACCGTAGTACATTACACTGGGTTCTCCTAGAGTCATAGATTGGCTAGGAGATCCCACCGTAGTACAGAATGACTATTAGTACAATATGATTTTATCAATTTGTTTGTTAATTCAATAGATTTTTTTAATATTATAAACTAATTGAATCTAACATTTAAAAACATAGTTCAGTATATGAAGTCTAAGTAAATTTACGATAATAAGTATTACAATTATTAAAAGGAAAATCAACTAAAATATAAATATAACCGTAAAAGTACAATTTTAAAATTTGCTACTTACGAAGAAACACTAATTGTTGCGTTCCGTTACTTGTTTGAATACCTTGTCTTTCAACTGGCACATTATAAAAAGTATTCTTGTCGGTATGATTTCTTTCTCTGTTTTTGAATATCCTGAACCCTATAAAAATATATATAGTGAATAAAAAAGTAATAATATTAAAGAAAAACATTATATTTTGTAAACACCAGGACATTACATTAATATTTTTATATCTATGCAGGGATTACTGTGAAACAGTGTTTGGAATAACCAACTTGTATTGTCAACCCACTTCTACCTCTTTAATTTTTTATTTACAGCATACTTAAGTACAACATCTATGCTTAGCTCTATTTTATATGCACACTGAAAAACTAGGATTGATGGATATCACTTGCTCGAATAGTTCACGTTATTATTTGTAAACATTTTTTTTTTTTTTTTTAAAGGAGTTCACAACAGTAATGTTTTGAAAAAAAAATGTTTAAGTTGTAATTATTACTATAACTATACTACCACAAAACAGTTTTTCACAATACCAAAATCCATGTCCACATATCACCCAGACGGCAAAGCCCACAAAGATATTGCTGTCAATCAGGTAAAGGTGTCTGAGATTGCTATACTTGATAATGTGGAAGGTATTACGCTGGAAGTATTGAAGGAATTCATCGAAAAGTGCAGGGAGGGATTGAGCATTCACATGGTATGAGATTAGGATATTAGTCTTTTGGAGGTAGGATTTAAATCATAGAGAGTTGGAAAATAAAATGTAGTGATAGGGATTGGAGAAATGGGAACAATAAATTGTGAGGAATATATCATATTTACATTTATACTGGATTTTATGTTTATACTGGTCAGATTCTCGTCTCTACGGTATATTTGTGGCTATTGCAACCTCACTCAGCTTCCACTGGCCCTCACCAGTTCAATTAATTCACTCCACGTGTAGGGAACAAGCCCTGTCCGGGGTTCCTCCGGCAGATTATAAATATGATATAAAGGGATGTGTGTGTTAAATATATTGATTTATTTGTTGGAGTTGAATTTATTTAATTTTTTTTTCATATCAATACAAAGTACAATATATCTAAATAAAAACTGTCCCTACCTTAAGAAAATTAATCATGATTTTAATAAGTAATAATAATAATTAATAAGAGGATTTTAATTGCTTAGGCTAATCCAAGAATTATAAAATTAAACAGCTTTTGCAATATATAAATTCTATACTTACAGCCCTTACGGTGTTTCTTAGTTTCCGTGCTGTGGTTCATGCACGTAGATGGTCCTCTAGTAGTGCCTCTCTTTAATTTTGAAGATAAGCCTAAAAAAATTTGTCTTGATTTTGATTGTTTTCCAGGAGCTAAAAAAAAAGTAATAGATCACTCAAAATGAATTTTTTAAATACTATTATTTAGAAAAAAATAATATAAAGTCGAAACTCCTTAAGGCGTTGTTTATACTGCAAGCGATTCAATATGACAGAGGATAACCGATTCCATAAGGGCACTAACAGGGTAGATCCTAGAAGATTGCTAGGAAGGTATAGCTTTTGTAGATGATCCCAGCCATATTGAACATGTTGAAGCAGAACTAACTGTTCCTCTCCAAATGTCAAGGCCTTTCACCCATCCGAAATCATTAATATCATTCAAAGATTACCATTCAAAAAACTCCTGGCCACGATCCCATCACATCCCATATCCTGAAACAGCTCCCCAAAAAAGACATACTCTTACTGACTTAGTTATATTATGCCACGCTTCGTTCTACCTACTTTCCCGATCTTTGGACATTGTCCATTTTCAATACGATTCCTAAACCTAAAAAGTCTCTAGAAAACCCATTCTCCTACCGTCCTATCACTCTTTTGCACATCATCATCATTCCATACTAGAAAAACTCCTCCTAAAACGTCAATACCCAATCCTTGACATTCATCACGTTATTCCTGACCACCAGTTTGGATTTCGATCATTCCATTCCACTATACAGCAGTTTCACCGTGTGGTGGATGTGATATCTTCCACATTGGAGCGTGGAATGTACTGCACTGGAGCCTTTCTCGACGTGGAACAGGCTTTTGACCGAGTTTGGCATCCAGGACTGTTCTACAAACTTCGTCACTTCCTCACTCCTACCTACTTCTTATCGAACCGTTCCTACCTCACAGATAGAACCTTTAACGTAAATCATAACCTTTCCTTCTCCTCCATATTTACTCAGAATGCAGGTGTACCCCAAGGTAGAATCTTGGGTTTAATCCTTTATACCATATACACAGCTGATATTCCAATTTATCCTTGCACTGTCCTCACTATATACGCCGATGACACATGTGTGTTATCTGTAAACAATGACCCAACCCTTCAGCTTCCCAAACCCTTCAGTCTCACATTGCTCTCATTGAAGAATGGTGCCAAAAGTGGAGGATCAAAATAAATCCTACGAAATCCCTCCAAATTACCATTACCCTTCGCCGCAAACCTATGTCTGCCTGTCCCACCAAATCCTTTGGCAATATTCCACTCACCTCAGTTAAACAGATTCGGTACCTTGGACTGCATCTTGACAGACGACTTATTTGGAATCCTCACACTAGACTCAACAAGAAACAGCTCGCATGTATCGTTTATTACAATATTTAGTTGACAAACGTTCAAAACTTCCCACCTACTACAAAAAAATAATTTATATTACCATACTTAGGCCTATTTGGACAGATAGAATTGAACTATGGGGATCCACCAAGCGAATTTCTCTTGCATCCAATCCTTGCAATCCAAAATCCTTCGAAAGATCCTAAATGCCCCTTACTTTGTCACCAATAAAATAATCCATAAAGACCTGAATATCCCATTAGTTGCAGACTTAGCCCGAATCGGATATACTTCCTTTCACTCCAAATTACCAGTCCACCCAAACCTATTTGTCTGCAATCTCTCATCTATTCTCGACCATTCTCCAATTCGGCTGAAAAGACGATGGCCTCGAGGCCAACTTATCTGAATAATCACCAGTGCTACCACTGGGTACATTCTTCTCACGCCTATCATGTTCATATCTCAATGTTCACACTTACTTGGTGTATTTTTGGTTAATAAAGTTGTAGATATCTCTATGGTAAATTAAAAAAAAAATCCCCACAAGGGATGTCAAATTTTATGTTAGCGGGGTAGTGAAATAATAAAATAATAAAAAGCGAAAGAAACAAAAATTTTAAATGATACTAATTTATTCAAGGAATCCATCTGAACTTTGTTAATCGAATAGAGCACATGTTATACATTGTTTCCAATACTACAAAAATAATTTATATGCCTTTAAAATACATAATAAGACTGTTAGTTGTCCTATACACGAGAAGGAAAGGAAAATGGAATGTGATTATTGGAGATTTGTTTCAGTTCTGCCTTGTGTCTAAGTTAAGGTCTGATAAGGCAGACTATCAGCCTTAATTCCAACTCACCTGATGTAAACACTTTGAAAAGTATATATAGAGGATTATATGAATCAATAAAGCAGTATTTGACTAGCCATCAAGTGAGTTGTTATTGTGCCCCTTTTCCTTATTTTTTTAAAGTTTTATATTGGCCAGCTCATAAGTGGTGCCGAAACCCGGGACCTTTAGACAGTATATTTTTTTCTTTCTATTATTATTTTCGCGTTTGGAAATCTTCAGTTTTATTGTTATTTAATTTTTTTTTCTTTTCTTCGCTCTCTCTTTCTCTCTCTCCGTTAACATTAGTCTAAACAGTAATCATGGCGGAAAATGTAGTGTTAAGACCGGCAGTTCTGAACGTACCACCAACCGAACCAGCACCGGCGGCGACAAATGTACTTCCGCCACTTCCGGAAGTTTCGTTGGCGCAGGCGCACAGAACGACATTGGAATGGATAAAAGTCTAAACCGCAACCGCTCAGGATCTGAGAAAAGCCATCTCCGACCTCAACAGATTCACCGGGGAGATTGGTGAGTTGAATCATTTTTTAAAAGGGGGCGATCGACTGATGGCTAGGATCATCTCAAAAGTATCTGAAAACCTACTAGATGGGGAGGATGCTGAAGCTTTGAAGGCTGCAGTAGTCTGCAGGGTCAAGAGGAACATACTGAATCATATCCAGGGGGACGAGGAGACACCCTGGGGTATAGTGAAGGAACGACTAAAGAAGGCCTATGGAGGGGGAAGATGGGCCCCCGAAGAAGATGTGTTCCACCTGATTAGGGACGTAAAGAAGCCGCGACAGTCGAACGGTCAATATGCGGGAGAACTGCTTACGAAGTTCAACCGGATAACCGAAAAGATGAGAGAGACGGCGAGTGTTGAGGAGGTCCACTTTAGAATGGATTTTTTGGCAATCATTCTAAAGGTGCAGCTGGCGAAAGAAACCGGTAAGAGAGAAGGGTTTCAAAGGGAGCGCTCATTCGTAGATTGCGCGCAAGAGTTGATGGACACTAGTGCCAGAGAGGAGGAATCTCGGATGGAGGTAGAAGAGCCAGGTTGGACGAGAGTCGCCTACAACCAGCCAAGGGTTGCTCCAACATGGAAAAGAAGAGAGAGAGAGAGTACCGGGAAGTGAGAAGAGAAAGACCCCAGCAAGGAGAGAGACGGTCAGGCCAGGCGAGACCACGGAACAGTGGACGGCGAGAAGATCGTAAGTGCCATGGGTGTGGCAAGATCGGACACCTCGTAGCCCAGTGTCCGCGTACTCGATGCTTCGAATGCGGGACAGAGGGACATCTAGCACGACATTGCCCCCACATGTACCGACGTCGGGATGCAAACCAGCCAGAACCTATGGAGATCAATGCTCAGAATGTTCGTCCAAGAAGGTTCATGAGGAGGGCGGTCGGATCGGCGAGTGAATCTTCTAGAGGATCCGAGACAGCAGACACGGAGACAGAGACAGACGTTCCTGTCCGAGGAGGCGGCCATCGCAGCAGGAAGAGTGCATGGAGGCGACAGGAAGCGGCGGCGCCGTCTTCCCGCGACGAACTCTGAGGAGCGTACCAGCAGAGGGGCAACCGCACGTTGGTGAGTTACCACGCGAGAGGTGGGAGCGGCGGTCTGCCTATCATCATCGTGGAGGGAGTCGCATGTCTGGTGGACACCGGGAGTTCGTGTACCATCGCATGTAGAGAGGCGTTAGAGAAGTGGAGCGGCGGAGAGAGGGCACTCCAGGTTCAGGTATGCCAATGTCAATTGATCACCCTAGGGGGGCCATGCAGTGTAGAGGGGGAAACCGAGATGGGTTTGCACACCTGGGGGGATCGCGGTGGCGGTTTGTCAGTTCATGTTGTCGCTAGGATGCCGCGGGACTATGGAGTCATTATAGGGAACGACTTACTGGGCGCGGTAGGTGCTCGGATCCGGAATCAAGGGGGCCAGTGGGATATACGAATTGGGGGAAAAAGATATTCCTGTACCCGCATTGTGGGGAACGGCAAACCACGCATAGGGGTGGTAAATCAGATGGAGGATTGGAAGGCGTCTGTCCTTGCGGAATTCGATGACATTTTTTTTAAAGAGGGGGATGTTCTTGGGACGACCGGGAGAACGGTACACGAAATTCCCCTTAAACAGGATCGGGTCACTTACATTAAAGAACGGCGGTATCCGCAGGCCCTCCGCAGGCATATTCGGGAGGAGCTGGAAGATTTACGGCGGCAGGGTATTATAGTGGACAGCACTTCTCCTTATAATAGTCCGTTGTGGGCCGTGAAGAAGAAGAGTACGCCGGGGGATACACGGGAGAAATATCGGGTCGTCATTGACTACCGGAAGCTCAATGAGAATACGGTCGACGAAAAATATCCCATACCGCGCTTCGAGGACATTTTGGACCGGTTGGGCGGTGCACGAATTTTTAGTACCTTGGACCTAAAGGCGGGGTATCATCAGATCCAAATGCACCCTCGTGACCAACATAAGACCGCGTTCACATTCGAGAGGGGCCACTATGAGTTTACACGGATGCCGTTTGGCCTTAAGAATGCCCCTATCACTTTTCAGCGGCTGATGGATGAATTCTTGAGGGGTCTGGATGAGTCCGTGTGTCAAGTATATATGGATGATCTTTTGGTCTTCAGTAGGTCGGATCGGGAACACGTTGAGCATCTGAGGGCTGTATTTCGTCGTATGCGGGATTTTGGTCTCCGCCTTTCTCCGGAGAAGTCGACCCTGGGCCTGCGCGAGATCAATTTTTTGGGCCACACCATCTCTGCGGAGGGTGTGAAACCGGATGCCCAGAAGGTTGCCGCCTTACAGCGGATTGCCGTGCCGACCGAGGTTAAGGGTGTCCGTAGGTTATTGGGCGCGTTAAACTATTACCGCCGTTTTGTGCCGGCTATGGCTGCATATCTCGTGCCTCTTAATAATTTGCTTAGGAAAGGCAATAAGTTGGTGATGACCCCCGATATTGCGGACCAGGTTCGCCGGTGCATAGAGCATCTACAGCGTGAGCCGGTGCTCGCGTTCCCCGATTTTACCAAGCAGTTTACGATCACTACAGACGCTAGCGAGTACGCCCTGGGTGCGGTGTTGTCTCAGGACAGCGAGCGAGGGGAGCGGCCCATCGCGTATGCCAGTAGGCGCCTCACGGAGGCGGAGGCCCGTTATAGTGCCTTGGAGCGGGAACTCCTCGGGATTGTCTGGGCTGTCGATCACTTCAGGCCTTACGTATTCGGGAGACGTTTTCGGGTTCAGACAGACCATCGCCCTCTCCAATGGGTGGGGAAGCTTAAGGAGTCGTCTGCGAGGGTTACGCGGTGGAAAGAACTCCTTGGGCAATATAATATGGATGTCGTGTACAAGCCGGGTAAGGAAAATGTTGTCGCGGACTGGCTTTCGAGGGCGCTCATGGTTAATGCCGTGGAGGAGGATCGGGGCGGGCCGTCGCGAGATGTTCGTCAGTTCTTGAGGGAATGGACCCCGGGGGAGGAGCAGCCTCCTTCCGCGGAGGGGATTTCGACTGAGGGGCGTCCGGTGACCATGGAAGAACTCGACGAAATTGTTAACGATAAGCGTCGCCAGATCGTCTGGAAGACGAGGACTTCGGGGCTGCTGAAGCTCGACTTTCAGCGGGTTGCCGGTTGTTCAGTTGTGACTATCTGGTCTCAACCTACCGTCGGGGAGGAACAGATCTGTAGGGCTCTTGCCGACGCTTCGAAACCGGGTCAGACCCATCACTTATACGTCGGTAGCGCTGTGGTCTGGGAGCGTTTTCAGCGCTTGTGGCGGACGGAACGCATCGGGATTGACCGGACGTTTATCCGTTGCTCGATGCTGGTCGAAACCGTACACGATGTGGAACGTCAACGGGAGGTTACACTCGCTTACCACCAGGGCAAGACGAACCACCGGGGGCTGACCGAAACGTTGCACGCGTTGCGTCGGCGGTATTATTGGCGGGGGATGAAGCGTACCATCCAGGAGGCTATCGGGAATTGTGATGTATGCATGCGCGCGAAATATGATCGGCATCCACCCCGGGCGGTCCAGGAGGAGACTCCTACTGCGGCTGTTCCGCTCAGTGATCTGCAGGTCGATACCTTTACCTGGAAGGGATTTAAGTGGGTCACGGTGCTGGATCTCTTTAGCAAAGTCGCGATGGCGTATCCCATTCAGGAGCGTACGGCGGAGGCGGTGTTGCGCGCCCTCTGGATTTGGTTCCAATTTTACGGTGTGCCCGATTGTATTTCCTCTGACAGTGGTCGGGAGTTCGATAATGCCAGTATCAGGGAGGAGATGAGGCTCTTGGGGGTCAGATGGCATCTAAACACCCCGGGACATCCGAAGAGTCGCGGGGGTATCGAGAGGCTTCACAGCACCCTTAGCGACCATCTTAGGGTCTTTCAGTTGGAAAAAGGGATGAGAACCGGACGTGGCTATGGAACGCGCGATCGTCGCTTATAATCACTCGGTTCACTCGGTGACCGAATTCACCCCTTTCGAAATTCTATTTGGGTTGCAAGGTCGTCGGCGTGATTGTCGTGGTGCGGCGGCTGGCGAGGGTGAAATCGTGAGCAACAGCCTTGCGCTTAAGAAACTTTGGGTTACGGTTCGCGATCGCATCGAGCGGGAGAAGCGGCGTCGAGTTGCGCACCATAATCTCGGTGTCCGGGATTTGGTGGGTCTCGTAAAAATCGGTAAGGTGGTGTACCGTCGGGTCGGAACTAATCGGGGGAAGGAACTTCGGCGTTACGAGGGTCCCTTCCGCGTGGTTGTGATTAGGGAGCATAATTTGGTCACAATTGAGAGCTTAACTGACCCCAAAAAGAGACGTACGGTGCACCTGGAACAATTAAAGCTCCCGACTACGGAGGCATCCTAAGCCTTTGGAGTGTCCTCGGCTTCGGAAGTTTTTTTTTCTCTCTCTAGTGTTCTTGTTCTGTTCTTCACAGTGTTTTTTTTTTTCTTTTTTGTTGTTGTGTTTCAGGTGTTTATTTTATTTGTATTCTTCTGTTTTTCAGCCGGTGTGGCGATTTGTATTTGGATATTTCTATCATGTACCCTTATTTTATTATCATTTTTTTTGTATTCAGTGTTTTTCTTTTCAATATAGTTTACGAGGACTGTTCGTAAACTGGTGGGGGGGAGTTAAGGTCTGATAAGGCAGACTATCAGCCTTAATTCCAACTCACCTGATGTAAACACTTTGAAAAGTATATATAGAGGATTATATGAATCAATAAAGCAGTATTTGACTAGCCATCAAGTGAGTTGTTATTGTGCCCCTTTTCCTTATTTTTTTTAAGTTTTATATTGGCCAGCTCATAAGTTCTACAAAACCTGGTATAATATCCTGTTTCAAAGATTGATACACGATTGACAATAAAAGCTTGATCCCTTATCAGTGAGGATTTGGGGGTGGTTAGTCTAACACAGACTTTAAGCCAGGGCATATGATGTAGAAATACACCATCCCTCCGGAGACTTTTAAACAGATAATGATAATCTCGATTGATCGGCGCTATACACAGCGCTAGATTCTTTCAGAAAACTAAGATGTGTGAAAAACGCATTTTGATAACAAATAGCTACCCTAATGAATATTTAGTACTCACCCAAAATCAACTCTGACGTAAATATATGTTCAGGTAAATCAACCTACTAATTCACCTAAAAAAGAATGTGCGTTAGATCAGTCAAGATGACCATTCTTCCATATTCTTTTATAACACTCCGAAAGCCTTGAATTTTACACATATTTTATTCTGCTGAGGATTATTTAAAATTGTTCGATGTGTGATGGAAAAGTGTACAGAGAATAATAACAATTTTAAATTTATTTATTCAGATTTATTACAGTTGTTATTGAGATTTATTACAGTAGTAATAGTGATGTGATACACGTTCAAACAATATATACAGAAAATAATGATAAAGTCAAATTACATAAAATCGGAAATGAATAAATTCAAATATATACAAAACAATAACAATTAATAAAACAAAAAAGAAACAACAAACAAATCCAAACAACAACCTGTAGTAGAGATAAATACAAAGTTGGGAAATAAATAAACATCATACAAAGAAACTTAACTATATACAATCTGCTAAGGGGACCCCAGACTAGGACTCTCCCTCCACAAGTGGGGGGAGAAGCCGAATCCAAGAGATCCCAGCGCCTCTCGGTCAGCCGCATCACTGGTGTAAGCCAGTGGAGGCTGAGTTAGGGCGCAATATCCACAAACATACAGTACATGAGTGGAGGATCTGGCCAGTTTCAGAACTCCAGGATAAATGTTTACAAAAGGTCGCGGGGCCAATGCCGGTTTAATCTTCGAGGAGAATTGTAGGGAATGGTGGAGCTGAAGAGGGATTGAGCTAGAGGATTAGGATGATGAAGAAGGTACTGATGGAATTTGGAAAATTTGGATGGTACCAGGTATAAAATAAATGGAATATTGAGGTCGTGGTGTAGGGTACAGTTGGTAACGTAATAAGGAACATTGACTATTGTTCGAAGGACTTTGGATTGGAAGGATTGGATACGTTTGGTGTTAGAATGTTTAGTTGTCCCTCATAGTTCAAGTCCGTAGGTCCATATAGGTTTCAGTACTGTCTTGTTTATAAGTAATTTGTTGTCGTCTGTAAGATGAGATTTACTTTTTAGTAGTAAGTATAACCGGCCGAATTTGCGGTTGAGTTCTATCCTTTTAAGTCTTGTATGTGGGTTCCACGCCAGTCTTTTGTCTAGTAAAAAGCCAACATACCGAACTGTGTCTGAGAAAGGAAGCGGTATGGAATTGAATTTAACTGTTTTACAGGATTTACGTCGAAGGGTGAAGGTGATGTGTGTGCATTTCCTTTCGTTCACCTTAATACGCCAAGCATTACACCAGTCTTCGACATGGGAAAGGTGCCTTTGGAGATTTAGCGATGCTACTTCAGAATCGGAATTGGATGATAAAATGGCTGTGTCATCAGCAAATGTTGCCAGAAAAATATCGAGATCGGTAGGGATAGTGGCGGTTTAGAGGATGTAGAAGACGGGTCCCAAGACGCTGCTTGGAGGAACACCTGCCTTAACAGTGTAATGTTTGGAAAATACGGAACCACAGTGAACTCGGAAGGAGCGGTTTGATAAATAGGATCGGAGGATTAGATATAAGGATTGAGGTAAATGGGTTTGGAGCTTAAAGAGTAATCCCGGGTGCCACACCTGGTCAAAAGCTTGAACTATGTCCAGCTTGTTGAATCGAGGTTTTAAAGGAATAGACGGCATCATCAAGGTCTGTTGGGTTTTGAGAGTCACTCTGAGGTCAATATCAATGGTGAGGATCTCGCGGAGGAGGTTCTTCTCCAATATTCTTATTATAACGTCCTAATTGCATTGATAAACTTTATATAATTAACTATGCAGATAATTATCACCAATTATTATTACAGTTAAAGGAAAGGAGTACGCAATATACTTTAATAAGAAAAAACTGCAATTGTATATTAAAGTGAAGATTAGTTTAAAGTGTTTTAAGAAACCGATTATTAGAAAAAAAACATTAAGATAACTTATTATTATTATTAATAGCTATCATTAAGAATACTTAGGACTCACCATAATTCAACTCTGAAGTAAATTCATGTTTAGGTAAATGAGTAGTAGTCGTTTTTATGTTTTTAATCGTTGTCGGATGGTTTTTTCCGACCGAAAACATTTCCTAAAAAATGACTTTTCTTTTTCTGAGGTACTGAAATGGATTAATTGACATCATTATTACCTTAATTTATGTGTGTATATATGTATTTATATATATATATATATATATATATATATAATATATATATATATATATATATATATATATATAATAATAATAATAAATAAATTTTTTATTATCCTGGGACAAGTCCCTTTAGAAAAAAAAAAATACAGAATTTACAAAATGTGCTTTGCAGTCTTAGAGTAAGTTAAATACATATTAACAAGTTAATAATGACTTACATAAAATTAGACATATTCAAAAAAGAAGAAAACAAAAACAGTGACAAAAAATAAATAATAATAATAAATTATTTACAATTTTATTGAGCCTGGGTATTCATTAAATGATTAAATATGCGGGATTTAATGGTTGAAAGAGAGTTGGAGTGACAGATGGAAGGAGGGATAGAATTCCATAGGATTGAGGATCGAATGAGAAAGGATCTGTCGAAATGTGCAGTTCGGTGGGCCGTACTGTATAAATCCGAAGGCCTGGAGCGTGTACAACGAGGATGGACAGAGGATTTGAATTGAAGGAGGTCAAAAATGTATGATGGACGGCGGGATTGGATAACTTGGTAAAGGAATGACGCAAGGAAATACTTGCGAGGATTGGAAGGGTAAAGCCACTTCAACTCGCCATAAAATTGAGACACGGAGGCGTACCTGGAGACCCCGAAGATGAATCGGACAAAGCAATTAAATAAGCGTTTTATTTTTACTTCGAGATCCCCAGAAACACCATCGTATACCGTACAGCAATAGTCGAAGTGGGGAAATATTAGAGAGGTAACGAGGAGTTTTCGGGTTTCATACGGAAATAGGTGACGGAGGGAATATAGTCGCTTTATGGTTGAAAAGGTTCGACGGGAGATTTCGGATATATGATTTTTGAAGGATAGAGTTTGGTCGAAGGTTACTCCCAGGTTTCTAACAGTCGGGTGGAAGTTTATAGGATTACTATTTAGGAATAGGGTTGGGATATGTGGAACTGTTTTCAGGAGGTGATGGGATCCTATTACAATTGCTTTTGTTTTTTCAGCATTAAGTTTTAACTTATTGACTACATCCCAGTGACTTATTCGATTTAGGTCCTCTTGTAGTCTTTTTGTAGCTGGTAATAGGTCGGAGGGTGGGAAGGAAAGGTATATTTGGAAATCGTCAGCATAGAGGTGATATTTAGAGTGATGGATAAGGTGAGGGAGGTCATTAATATAGATAGCGAATAGAGTGGGGGATAGAGACGATCCCTGAGGGACACCACAGGATAGTGGCAGGGTAATGGAAGGAGGTTGATCTGGCACTACTACATACTGAGAACGATCGGAGAGGAAGGATTGTAACCAGCGCAAAGCACTGTTGGATACTGGAAGATTTTGGTGTTTGGTTAGAAGGATACTATGGTCAACCGTGTCAAACGCCTTTGAGAAATCTAGGAGGATAAGTATAGTTAATTTTTGGTTATCAATGGCATTTTGGAGGTCTTGTGTTATTTTAAGGAGAGCGGATTGGGCAGAATAACCGGGTCGAAAACCGGATTGGAGAGGACTAAGGAGAGAGTTTTTTTTCAAGGAAATTTGATAGCTGGGTTTGAACAAGGCGTTCGAGCGGCTTTGATAGATTGGAGAGAATAGAAATAGGACGGAAATCTTGCGGTGATGTAGGATTGGGAACTTTATTTAGTGGTCAGACGAGAGCGGTTTTCCAGGAAGAAGGAAAAGTGGAATTTTGCAAAGAGAAATTATATATATGATATAGTACCGGTATGAGGGATGGGAGGCTGGATTTTATTAGTTTCACAGGAATTTTGTCTGGTCCATAATCGTTAGTACGTGATTTCAGAATTGCAGTAAGTAGTTCATCGTAGGACACGTGAGAAAAGAAGAAACTGTCTGGATTGAAGTTTTGGTAATTAATACCAGGAGTTGTCGAAAAACTAGGAGCTGAGGATATAAAATGGTTATTGAGTTCTTCAGGCGTGACTTGGAAGGAACTATGGTTATTGGGTTCAGGAAAGGACAATTTTCGAAGGATTTTCCATTTAGACTTAGTATCAGGAGCATCGGAAAGGACAGAATGGATATGTAGGGATTTAGCACGTCGCACTGCGCATTGGGTTTCATTGCGGAGCTCCTTGAAAGACACATAGTCTTCTTGCAAACGAGTACGTCGAAATTTACGTCTTGCCGCTTCCCTTTTCTTCATCATATCCTTTATCTCGGGGGTAAGCCAAGGCGCAGTAGGACGGCGTAAGGTTCTGGTTTTTAGGGGGGCATGGATGTCTAGTATGGAGCGTAGGTTCAAGGTGAGAGTGGAGACCATAGGATCAATGGAATTGTCAGAGTATATCGTGTCCCAGTGGATAGAGTCCAGATCAGGTTGAAGAGATCCATAGGAAAGAAGGTCCAAATTACGTATGATATGACTCTTGGATTGAAGGAAATTTCAACAAACATATATTCTATGTGAGGAAAGGGATTAGGAGGAGACTGCAATAGGATTTTTGCTTTCAGGCTATCATGAATATACAGCCCGAATCCACCTCCCGTGCGATCAAGTCTGTCATGTCGTGGGAAAGAGTAATTTAGAAGGGAAACCTGAGAGGAAGGGATAAATGGTTTTAACCATGTTTCGGAAACGGCTACTATATGATAAAAATTGTCGAGGAAATATTTTTGGAATTATTCATAGTGGGCTAGGAGGGATAGTGCGTTGATGTGACAGGAAGTTAGGATATTAGTCATAGTGGGGGGATAGAGAGGTGGGTAAACTTAAAAAAGGATTAGGACTGAGGGATAGGATGTAACTATTTTTCGTCCAGCACTCTATTTTAGATTAAAATAAAATACATTTGAAAAAAAAAACAACATAAATATGTTTAAATAAATTACAAAAATAAAAAATAAAAATAAATTTAATGATAGTAGAAAGAAAAAATAAATTAAATAAAAACAATTTAAAGAACTAGTGAATGAAAAAAACAAAACAAGACTGAATGTGGTACAGAGAAGATGTCTTAGTTTTACTTTTATGATAATGGCAACTGATAAAATATAATAATAGGTACAATGAGATTCGATAAAAAAATAAAATAAATAATTAACAATATATATCTTTAATAAAAATTGAGTAAATAAAATATCTTCTATATATGAAAAATATATTTTTTCTATTTTAAAAATATAAATAAAAATGAGGTTTCTCAAAAAATAAAATATAAGTGAAAAAATAAAAAGACATTCTTCTATATAAAAAAAAAAGAAAAATATGATACCTATTAGAATTTACTAGCATAATTAGAAAATAAAAATATGGCAAACTATAAAACAAAAAAGTAAAATATATACAATATAAAAAAAATCACCATTATAGAAAAAGTAATAAGTCTATTATATAAAAAAAAATTATATCCATCATATGCAAAATGAAATACAAAAATAAATAAATTCTCATCTGTATAAATGAATAAATTTTTCTCTGTTTGAAAAAATAAGATATCACTACGACAAGAGAGTATGATATAATGGTTATGAAAAAATAAAATAGATTCAAAGAACAAAAGTAAGATGTCAACAATGATAAAATAATAACTAAAAATAAGTTTGATGCGACGAAAATTCTTACTTCAGGAGTAAACGTCGAGATCTGTGGGTTTCGAAATAATAACAGCTGGGTAGCCATCAGCCTGGCGACACCTCACTCTCCCACCACCGAACCAAACATATTTAATTTTTCCTGATAATTTTTTCTGTCTGGCTAGCCAATACAAGTGTTTGTTTGCGGGTGTCATGGCGTCGCTGACATAAACTCGATGCGAATCGTTATCCTTCAAGCCAAGGTGACGTGTCAAAAAATCTCTTTTAATTTTTCTTTGTTTCACAATTTTCTCTTTTAAATTTTGCCGCACAAATCGTGCAATAATAGGACCAGGTACACCTTCCTGTCTAGATCTAAGCCTCACCGCGTGATCTAGATCTTCCGGGCACAGCTTGACTCCGAGTCCCGCTCCGACGTTTAATATTGTGGCCACCACAGTCTCACCCTGTTTTTCTGGAATACCTCTTATTTCGACTGTGTTTCTTAAATGACTCTGCTCAGAATGATTTAAACGTCCCTCTAACTCAGAAACTCTCGCTTTCAAAGTATTATTTTCTAGAGATAACATTTCTATTTTTTTATTTTGTTCCTCTAATAGTGTTTCTATTTTTATTAACTTTTCCATATTTTCAAAAGAGAGCTCCGATTGCTTCTGAAGGGTCTCTTTAATCTCTTCTATCCCCTCCAGCCGGGTCTTTATTTCTTTAAACTCTGCCGATAAGATCTTCATGAGATCAAGCGCTGCATCAGGCTCAGTAGATGGTAATGCCCTCGGTACTGATTCGCATTCTGGACATGTCCATTTCTTGCTTATTTCATTGTCGATGTTATCGATTTTCACGCATTTAATGTGAAAATAATTTTGGCATGAGTTACAAGCTACTCTCGCCTTCTCTTGGCTAGCTGATTTATTACAGACTTTACAGCTGACCATTTTGTATATGTTATGATAAAAGTATAAATAAAAACAATAAGATTTAACCTGGTGTTTACACGGCAGCAGAGAGGATTAGGCTGGACAAACAACTGCTCCCCACTACTTCACTCACTGATACTATAGCTATTCGTTAAATTTATTAAAATAATACTATTTAACTAGTTAATAAACTAAATGAGACTATTGTAATTTATTATTATGTTGAATAATACGGGAAATTTAATATTGCAATTTTTTAAAGTAAAAATAACGGAAATAATTGAATAAATAAGTTAGATAGCGAGAAGAACACGTCTAGACAACACGAGAGATACTCTAAGACTGTAATATATTATATTATATTATATTATATATTATATTATATTGGACTAAAAATAATAAAAAGGACACTTCCATACAGCTGAAAAGCTACATTGAAGAAAGAGAAGGAAGATCTTGTTAAAGAGGTAATTAATACTAAAGTTTATTAATTATCACTAATTTTGTATAAAATTAAATTTGATTCATATCATATTCAACTGAATTTATAAAGTCAATTAGTCATTTAATAATTAGTCTGGGAATAGAATCTTTCCTCTATATTCTTTTATAATGTTCTAATTTCATTGAAGAAACTTTATATAATTAACCATGCAGGTACTTATTAACAATTGTTATTATATTTAAGGGAAAGGAGTACGCATTATATTTTAATAGGAAATAAATTGAAATTCTATACCTTACTTGGAATATATTTAAAGTGAAGATTAGTTTTAGGTATTTTATGAAACCGATTATTAGAAAAAAAACATTAAGATAACTAATAGCTATCATTAAGAATATTTAGCACTTACCATAATTCAACTCCGAAGTAAATTCATGTTTAGGTAAATGAGTAGTAGTCGTTTTTATGTTTTTTATCGTTGTCGGATGTTTTTTCCGACCGAAAACGTTTCCTAAAAAATGACTTTTCTTTTCCTGAGGTACTGAAATGGATTAATTGGATTAATATGTATATATTTATATTTATATTTAAATATTAATTTATGTGTGTTATATATATATATATATTATATTTGACTAAAACTAATAAAAAAGAAGATGGTTTTTTCGACCGAAAACTTTTCCTAAAAAATGACTTTTCTTTTCCTGAGGTACTGAAATGGATTAATTGACATCATTATTATCTTAATTTATGTGTGTATATATGTATTATATTATATTATATTTGACTAAAAATAATTAAAAAGAACACTTCTATACAGCTGAAAAGCTACATTAAAGAAAGAGAAGGAAGATCTTGTTAAAGAGGTAATAAGTAATTACTAAAGTTTATTTATTCTTACTAATTTTGGATAAAGTTAAATTTGATTCATATCATATTACATTGAATTTATAAAGTTAATTAGTCATTTAATAATTAGTTTGCGAATAGAATCATTCTTATTATAATGTTCTAATTGCATTGAAGAAACTTTATATAATTAACCATGCAGATAATTATTAGCAATTATTATTACAGCTAAGGGAAAGGAGTACGGATTATATTTTAATAGGAAACTAATAGGAAAAAACATTAAGATAACTAATAGCTATCACTAAGAATATTTAGGACTCACTATAATTCAACTCTGAAGTAAATTCATGTTTAGGTAAATGAGTAGTAGTCGTTTTTATCGTTGTCGGATGGTTTTTCCGACCAAAAATATTTCCTAAAAAATGACTTTTCTTTTCCTGAGGCACTGAAATGGATTAATTGACATCATTATTATCTTCATTTATGTGTATATATATATATATATATATATATATATATATATATATATATATATATATATATATATATATATATTATATTATATTTGACTAAAAATAATTAAAAAGAACACTTCCATACAGCAAAAAAGCTACATTAAAGAAAGAGAAGGAAGATCTTGTTAAAGAGGTAATAAATTAATACTAAAGTTTATTATTTCTCACTAATTTTGGATAAAGTTAACTTTGATTCATATCATATTCAACTGAATTTATAAAGTAAATCAGTTATTTAATAATTAGTCTGCGAATAGAACCTTTCTTGCATATTCTTATTGTAATGTTCTAATTGCATTGAAGAAACTTTATATAATTAACCATGCAGATAATTAATATCAATTATTATTACAGCTAGGGGAAAGGAGTACACATTATATTTTAATAGAAAATAAATTGCAATTCTATACTTTACTTTTGAGGAATATATTTAAAGTGAAGATTAGTTTAAGGTATTTTATGAAACCGATTATTAGAAAAAAAACATTAAGATAACTAATAGCTATCATTAAGAATATTTAGCACTCACCATAATTCAACTCTGAAGTAAATTCATGTTTAGGTAAATGAGTAGTAGTCGTTTTTATGTTTTTTATCGTTGTCGGATGTTTTTTCCGACCGAAAACGTTTCCTAAAAAATGACTTTTGTTTTCCTGAGGTACTGAAATGGATTAATTGACATCATTATTATCTTAATTTATGTGTTTATATATATATATATATATATATATATATATATATATATATATATATATGTATGTATATATTTATATTTAAATATTAATTTATGTGTGTATATATATATATATATAAGTTAAGGACTGATAAGGTAGACTATCAGCCTTAATTCCAAACCACCTCTTGTAAACAATAGAAATGTATATATAGAGGATTAGAAGACCAAATAAAGTTAGTGGTTGAATAGCCATCAAGCGTGTTGTTTATGCCCCTTTCTTTATTTTTTTTAATTCATATTTCGGACAACGCATAAGTGGTGCCGAAACCCGGGAACTTTAGATAAGTTCGAAACATAATTTTTTTTCGTACTTGCCTGTTACTCAGCGTACGTGAGTTCATTTATTTTTTTTTATTTTATTTTTTAATTTCTTGCCAGGGAAAAACCGATATCATGGCAGAAAACGTAGTTTTGAGGCCAGCCGTTCTGAATGTCCCACCGGCTGTGCCCCCGCAGGCGGCAGCAGCGGCAGTTGAGTTGCCGCCACTACCGGAAGTTTCACTGGCGCAGGCGCATAGGACGACGCTGGAGTGGGTGAAGATCCAAACAGCGACAGCTCAGGAATTGAGGAAGGCTACATCCGACCTTGACAGATTTACTGGAGAGATTGGTGAGCTCAACCACTTTTTAAAAGGGGGCGATCGCTTGATGGTGAGGATTCAGTCTAAGTTGTCCGAAAGACTATTAGACGGGGAAGATGCTGAGGCGTTAAAGGCTGCAGTGGTTTGCAGGGTGAGGAGGAGCATCCTGAACCATATCCAAGCCGACGAGGAGACACCCTGGAGCGTCGTGAAAGAGCGACTAAAGAAGGCCTATGGAGGGGGAAGATGGGCCCCTGAAGAAGATGTGTTTCACCTAATAAGGGAAACTAAGAAGCCGCGGCAGTCTAATGGCCAGTATGCGGGAGAACTTCTCACGAAATTTAATCGGATCACAGAGAAAATGCGAGAGACCGCTAGTGTTGAGGAGGTCCACTTTAGGATGGATTTCTTAGCGATAATTCTGAAGGTGCAGCTGGCGAAGGAAGCCGGTAAAAGAGAAGGGTTCCAGAGGGAGCGCTCGTTCATCGAATGCGCTCAAGAAATGATGGACGCCAGTGCCCGCGAGGAAGAATCTCGGATGGAGACGGAGGAACACGGTTGGACACGGGTCTCGCACCATCAGCCCAGGACCACTCCCGTTTGGAAAAGAAGAGAATTTCGGGAGAATAGGAGAGAGAGGCCTCCGCAAGGTGATCGACGGCCAGCAAAACCGAGAAGCAGCGGGAGGCGGGAGGACCGCAAGTGCCATGGTTGTGGCAAGCTCGGGCATCTGGTGGCCCAATGTCCACGCACTAAGTGCTTTGAGTGCGGAGTGGAGGGACATATGGCAAGACATTGCCCTTACATGTACCGGCGGCGCGATGCGAACCAACCGGAACCCATGGAAGTAAATGCCCAAAGAGTCCGACCGGGACGGTTCCAGAGGAGGCATATAGCATCGGCAAGCGAATCATCCGGAGGGTCTGAGGAAACGGAAACGGAGACTGAGGCGGACGTTCCCGCTCGAGGAGGTGGCCAGAGGAGCAGGAGGAGTGCGTGGAGGCGACCGGAAACGGCAGCGCAGTCATCCCGTGAGGAAATCTGAGGCGGGTATCAGCAGAGTGGCAACCGCACGTTGGTGAGCTACCATGCGAGGGGAGAGAGCGGCGGTCTGCCTATCATCAGCGTGGAGGGAGTCGCATGCCTGGTGGACACCGGGAGCTCGTGCACCATCGCATGCAGAGAGGCGCTAGAGAAGTGGAAAGGTGGAGAGAGGGCACTCCAGGTTAAGGTATGCCAATGTAATTTAATCACCCTGGGAGGGCCCTGTCGTGTGGAGGGGGAAATCGAGCTGGGCTTAAGTACATGGGGGGAAAGGAGCGGAGAGTTTCATGTCCATGTAGTAAGTAAGATGCCAAGGGAGTATCAGGCGATAATAGGTAATGACCTATTAGGGAAAATCGGCGCGCGTATTAGGAACCTAGGGGGCCGATGGGCTATCAGAATTGGAGGTAGAAAGTATACCTGTACTCACGTAGCTGCGGGCGGCGAGGCGCGTATTGGGGCGCTGAATCAGGTCGATAATTGGAAAACGTCTATCCTGGAAGAATTCAGTGATATATTTTTTAAGGAAGGGGATATCCTTGGGGTTACGGGTCGGACTGTGCACGAAATTCCGCTTAAGCAGGATCGGGTCGTTTATGTCAAGGAAAGACGGTATCCTCAGGCGCTTCGTAGGCATATTCGGGAAGAGCTAGACGATTTACGGCGGCAGGGTATAATCGTGGACAGCACGTCCCCGTATAATAGTCCGTTATGGGCCGTCAAGAAGAAGTGTGCCCCGGCGAGACAACGGAAAAATATCGGGTCGTCATCGATTACCGTAAGTTAAATGAGAATACGGTTGACGAAAAATATCCTCTTCCGCGCTTCGACGATATTTTGGACCGGTTGGGGGGTGCAAAAATTTTTAGCACTTTGGATCTGAAGGCGGGGTATCATCAGATCGGGATGCATCCTCGGGACCGACACAAGACCGCGTTTACCTTCGAGAGGGGCCATTATGAGTTCACCCGCATGCCGTTTGGCCTAAAGAATGCCCCTATCACTTTCCAGCGGTTGATGGACGAATTTCTTCGGGGTCTGGACGAGTCCGTGTGCCAGGTCTACATGGATGACCTCTTGGTCTTCAGTCGGTCGGAACGGGACCACGTTCAGCATCTCCGGGATGTCTTTAGTCGAATGCGGGAGTTTGGTCTCCGTCTTTCTCCTGAGAAGTCGATCTTGGGTCAGCAGGAAATTAGTTTTTTGGGCCATACGATCTCCGCGGAGGGCGTGAAGCCGGATGCTCAGAAGGTGGCGGCCTTACAGCGTATGGCCATCCCGACCGAGGTGAAGGGGATCAGGCGGTTGATGGGCGCTTTGAATTATTATCGCCGTTTTGTTCCAGCTATGGCGACGTATCTTGTGCCCCTTAATAATTTACTGCGAAAAGGGTGTAAAGTCGTGATGACCCCCGATATTGCGGACCAGGTGCGCCGGTGCATCGAACACTTACAGCGTGATCCGGTGCTCGCGTTTCCGGACTTCGAACGGCCGTTCACTATTACGACTGACGCCAGTGAATACGCTCTTGGGGCAGTGCTATCTCAGGACAGTGACCGGGGGGAACGACCTGTTGCATACGCCAGTCGGCGTCTTACGGATGCGGAGTCTCGCTATAGCGCCTTGGAGCGGGAACTCCTCGGAATTGTATGGGCTGTTGACCATTTCCGGCCGTACGTCTTCGGGAGGCGGTTCCGAGTCCATACAGACCATCGTCCCCTCCAATGGGTAGGGAGGCTGAAAGAATCTTCCGCACGGGTCACACGATGGAAAGAGCTCCTGGGGCAGTACAATATGGAGATTGTATACAAACCGGGCAGGGAGAACGTTGTCGCGGATTGGCTGTCGCGTGCGCTCATGGTAAACGCCGTAGAGGAGGAACGGGGCGAGTCTTCTCGCGATGTTCGGCAGTTTCTTAGGGAGTGGACTCCTGGGGAGGAACCCCAGTCTAGCACGGCTGGAGTTTCGGGTGAGGCCGCGTCGTCGGAGGACGAGCGTTCTTCTGAGGGGCGTCCTGTGGACATGGAGGAAATAGACGACATCGTGAACGACAAGCGGCACCAGATTATCTGGAAGACGAGGACGTCGGGGCTCCTTAAGATTGATTTTCAACGCTTCGGCGGGTGTTCGGTCGTCACTGTCTGGTCTCAGCCATCCGTCGGGGATGACCAGATTTGTAGGGCGCTGGCGGACGCGTCTAAGCCGGGCAGGACCCACCACCTATTTGTCGGCAACGCCGTAGTATGGGGTCGGATCCACCGGTTGTGGCGGGCGGAGCGTATCGGGGTTGACCGGTCGTTTGTCCGTTGTTCCATGCTCGTCGAGACCATCCGTGATGAGGAACGGCAGAGGGAGGTGACGCTCGCTTATCATCAGGGGAAGACGAACCACCGGGGCCTTACCGAGACGTTGCGTGCGTTGCGGCGGCGTTACTATTGGCGGGGGATGAAGCGCACCATTCAGGAGACCATTGGGAATTGCGATGTGTGCCTGCGAGCCAAGTATGATCGTCATCCACCTCGGGCCGTCCAGGAGGAAACCCCTACCGCTGATGCGCCTCTGGTTGATCTGCAAATCGATTCCTTTACGTGGAAAAACTATAAGTGGGTCACGGTTTTGGATTTGTTCAGCAAGGTAGCGATGGCGTATCCCGTTCAGGAGCGTACGGCGGAGGCTGTGTTACGGGCCCTGTGGATTTGGTTTCAGTTTTATGGCGTCCCCGAGAAGGTTTCTTCGGATAGTGGTCGCGAATTTGACAACGCCAAAGTCCGGGAGGAGATGAAGGTTTTGGGTGTCACATGGCATCTTAACACACCGGGTCATCCCAAAAGTCGCGGAGGTATCGAGCGCCTTCACAGCACGTTGAGTGACCACCTGCGGGTGTTTCAATTAGAGAAGGGGTTGGAGCCGGACGTGGCTATGGAGCGTGCCATCGTCGCGTATAACCATTCCGTCCACTCGGTCACGGAATTTACCCCTTACGAAATCCTTTTCGGGTTGCAGGGTCGCCGGCGTGATTGCCGCGGTGCGGCGGATGGTGAAGGGCGAATTGTGAGCAATAGCCTCGCGCTTAAGAAGCTGTGGGTCACGGTTCGCGATCGGATTGAGCGGGAAAAGCGTCGCCGGGTGGAGCGGCATAATCTTGGGGTGCGGGATCTAATGGGACCTGTCAAAATCGGTACGGTGGTCTACCGGCGTGTGGGGACCAACAGAGGGAAGGAACTCCGGCGTTATGAGGGCCCTTTCCGAGTGGTTGTGATTCGTGAACACAATTTGGTCACGGTCGAGAGCGTGCGCGAACCCAGGAAACGGCGTACGGTTCATCTAGAACAATTGAAACTTCCCCCGATGGAGGCATCCTAGGACGCTGGAGTGTCCTCAGCTTTTTGTATTTTTTGTTTTTTTGTTATTGTGGAGTTGTCAGTTTTTTTTTATGCGGTGTTCAGGTTGCAGGAAGTGTTGTTCTTTTTTATTTATTGTATTCTCTTTGCAGGTGTTATTTTATTACTGAGTTTTGTCATTTTTTTTTTTGTATGTCTTGTCAAATTGTTATATTTTATCTCATGGAGGATTTCCATAACTTTTGTTTTGTATATAGTTTACGAGGATTGTTCGTAAACTGGTGGGGGGGAGTTAAGGACTGATAAGGTAGACTATCAGCCTTAATTCCAAACCACCTCTTGTAAACAATAGAAATGTATATATAGAGGATTAGAAGACCAAATAAAGTTAGTGGTTGAATAGCCATCAAGCGTGTTGTTTATGCCCCTTTCTTTATTTTTTTTAATTCATATTTCGGACAACGCATAAGTTATATATATATATATATATATATATATATATATTATATTTGACTAAAACTAATAAAAAAGAAATTTAATTCGTTAAGGCTGGGCCAGGCCAAACCAGTTAAATCTTTCCAGCACCTTGACTGGGTACCACGTTGATGTTGGCAAAGTTTGATTGGGACATCGTTACACAATGATGTTTCGGACATTTATTTAAATTTTTCATACAGGAATAATTCATTTATTTTAACTTATGAATATGCACCAAATAGAGCACAAAAATATCTACCAGAAAAAAAAAAGCTAGAAAATAACCAGTTTTAATACGAGGGAAAGCATCTGGACAGCGTTTGTACGTTTCGTTGAGAATTGCCCATACACACACATTTATTTATACACCTACTTACATATAATATAATATAATATAAAGGCAAAAATAGAGAAAATTATGATAAAAACAAAGAGGTCAAGTAGTTAAGTTTATAAAGGCACGGTAGATTGACGTTCAAGGAGAATAGATAAATATAAATATGGATAAATAGGTGATGTTTAAAAGAAGATAAGGATTTGCATGTACGAATCGATATGGGTAAGGAATTCTAAAATGAAGATGCGCGTATGACAAAGGATCTCTTAAAAGAAGCAGTTCTGTGGGATGGAATGAGTAGGTTCGAAGGCTAGGATCTCGTGTTGATAGAGTGGACAGATGAGATGGGGCTGAACATATTGTAGATATGTATGGGTTTTTCGGTTCTGAAGGATTGGTAAAGGTAAGTTCCTAGGGAGTATTGCCGTCGGAATTTTGGGTAAAGCCACTTCAACTCGGCATACCAGATGGAGACATGAGAGGGCCTGGGAATTCCGAAAATGAATCTAATGAAACTGTTCATTAGTCGTCTCTTCAGCCTCACTAAAGCGTCTCGGACAGTCCGCCAAACACCAGGCAACCATAATCGAAGTGGGGGAAGATACTAGGAGTTGGCTTGTTTTAAGGGGTATTAATTTTCGTAATTGGAGGAACTGTTTAAGGATGGCTATGGATTTTCTGGAAATTAGGGAAATGTGATTATTCCAGGATAGTTTTTGGTCGATGAATACGCCTAGGTTTCTAACAGACGTGTGGAAGATGATGGGTCTATGGTTGAGGTAAGGGGTAACAGGAGGGAGTTGAGGAGATTTTTGGAACCAATAAGGATGGCTTAGGTTTTATCGATATTAAGCTTTAGACCATTCTTGATGGCCCATAAATTGATGCTGTCGATGTATTCTTGTAATTTTTGGACCACCTCAGGCATGTCGGTGGAATGGAAGGAAAGGTAAATTTGGAGATCAGTAGCATATAGGTGGTAATTAAAGTGATGTATGGAATTGGGTAGGTCATAAACATAGATAGACAACAGAATAGGTGAAAGTGATGAACCATGAGGAACTCCATGTGTTAGCAGTATCGGTGAGGAAGGAGGTTTGTTTGGGATTATCACAGTTTGAGTAAGGACAGATAGAAAGGAGAGGAACCAGTTTATGACACTATCAGATACTGAGAGGTTTCGGAGTTTGGAAAGAAGGATTTCATGATTTACCATATCAAAGGCTTTTGGAAAGTCTAAGAGAACTAGGATTGATATTTTCTGTTTGTCTATGGAGGATTGAAGGTCTTGGGTAATTTTCAATAGAGCTGATTGTGTCGAATATTGGGATCTAAACCTAGACTGGAAGGGAACAAGTAGGGAATTTGGTTAAAGGAAGTTATAGAATTGGAGTAGACTATTCTTTCAAGTGGTTTTAAGATGCTGGACAGGATCGATATGGGTCTGAAGTCCGATGCTAAGGAAGGGATAGAAACTTTATTTAAAGGACGAACTATAACTTTTTTCTAGGCAATTGGAAAGACGGGGCGTTGAGAAGAGAAGTTATAAATATGTAGGAGAGCAGGAAAGATGGCTGGGAGGCACAGTTTTATTATTTTCACTGGGATTTGATTAGGGCCGTAATCATTAGTATTAGATTTAAAGATAGAGTATAGGAGGTAGTCGGATGAGAAGTTCTAGAAACAGAACTTTTCTGAGGCCAAGGTGCGTTGAGGAAAGCAGATTTGGGTCTTGTAAGGCATAACAACAGGATCAGCGAAACGCTTGTTCAGTTCGTAGGGGGTTACGTGGTATATGGAATTGGATTTTGAATTTATCACGGATAATTGTTTTAGGATTTTCCATTTGGATTTGGAATCAAGAAAGGGAATCATGGGAAAACTTAGCTTTTGCACGACGTATGGAAGATTGGGTTAGGTTTCGGAGGGATTTGAAGGTGTAGTAATCATTAATAATTCTGGTACGTTTAAATTTTCTTCTGGCAGCATCACTTTGCCTCATCAACTCTCTTATCTCTTGATCAATCAACGGTACTGGGAGGCGCTTGAAGGTGGAAGTCTTGAGTGGAGCAAGGTGGTCAAGGAGAGCAGATAAATTAGAGGATAGGCATTCCACCATTTGATCAATAGATGATAAGGAATAAATAGGTTCAAGGATTGGGATAATCTCCATAGCAGCAGATAAGATAATTTATCTTTTCTGCTGCTATGGAGTCTAGATCGCGTCAAGTGGCTTTCTTAGGGATTATTTGTGGAGTTGGAATATTATAGGAGATATTTATGAGCACGTGATGCGAAAGAAAAGGGAAAGGAAGCTGAGATGAGGAGGCTAATTTATGAGAGGAGTCAATGATAAAGAGATCAAGCCATGTGCTGGAAAATCGTGGGGTATGAGTGGGTTGAAAAGGAACAATAAAAAGGTCTAAGGAATGAAGGAGGTTTGTCAGGTATGATTTATCTGTTAAATCGGAGATAAGAGGTATTGTTGTGATCACCGGTTATTTATAACATGGTTGTTCATTAGTATATAGGTAAATAGGGAGGATTCGAAAGTGGAATCATATCGGATCTAAGGAGGACGATATATGACGACGAATAGGTGTCTTAAAAAAATTAAAGGAATACATGTGAGGAGTGTCGGGAGAGGAATATTTTAGGAGGGTGACTAACTGATTGATGACTAATACTTGACTCTCAAACTATCATGAACGAAAACACAGACTCGAGCTACCAAAAACAAATCTTATAGAAAAATTCATGATATGCTTCACTCTGTTCTCAAGTACCATACAGAGGCCACCGTACACTGCACAGCCGTAGTCAAAGTGGGGGAAGATGAGTGAGGAGACAAGGATTTTACGCTTGGATTGGGGGAGAAGGTGACTAGAGCGATGGAAAAACTTTAGGGTGCGTATGGCTTTGTGAGAGATTTGGGCAATATGGGGATTCCAGGATAGGAATCGGTCAATAATAATTCCTAAGTTTTTGACAGAGGGACTGAAAGCAATAGGATAATCATTTAGGAATAAGGTAGGAAAAGTGGGGTTGGATCTCAGCAAGGGATTGGAGCCAATCATAATAGCCTGAGTTTTCGTAGCGTTTAAGCTTAGCTTATTCAGGTTTTCCCAGGCGCAGATTCTATCTAGGTCTTCCTGAATAGCGGCAAACGCAGATGTTAATGCGGAAGGAGGGAAGGAGAAATAAATTTGAAAATCATCGGCATAGAGGTGGTGGGAGTATTTAATTAGGGAGATAATTGATGTAACAATTGAAAAGGGTAGGGGAGATGCTGGAGCCCTGGGCCACACCTGCCGAAAGGGCGAAGAAGGATGATAAAGGATGATTAAGAATGTAAACGGCTTGGAATGGAATGATTGGAACCAGCGAATAGCGCTGTAGAAAAAGGATAGTGCTTTTAGTTTGGTGAGAAGAATAGAGTGGTCTAAGGAATCGAAGGCTTTTGAGAAGTCAAGAAGTATTAAAACAGTGAGTTTCTTTATGTCCATAGCAGTATGTATGTCACTAGTGATTTTAAGGTGAGCGGATTGTGTGGAAAAGCCTGATCGGAAACCAGATTGGAGGGAATCGAGTAGAGAACTTTTCAAAGAATTCGGATATTTGAGTCTGGATTATTCTTTCGAGAGGTTTCGAAAGGTTAAAGAGGATGGAAATATGTCGATAATCTTTGGGAAGGACAGGGTTTGCGGTTTTGTTAATGGGGTGGACTAAAGTTTTAAAAGTTTTATATATATATAAGTAAAACTAAAAAAACTACTGATAAAACTAATAAAAAAAACAAACTTGCATACACCTGAATAGCTATGTTAAAGAAAGAGAAGGAAAGATCTTATTAAAGTGCTGATAAAATAATACTGAAGTTTACTAGTACGCATTTAGTTAAAATTTGATTCATATAATATTCAACTTAATTTATAAAGTTAATTAGTTATTTAATAATTTATTTGTGAAGAGAATCTTTCTTCCATATTATTTTTATAATGCCCTACTTACAATAAATAAACTTTATATAATTAACTACGCATATAATTATTAACAATTATTATTATATGTAAGAGAAAGAAGTACGCAACATACTTTAATAGGGAAATTATCTAAGTGTATTACTTACTTTTGAGGAATATATCTAAATAGAAGGTTAGTTTAAACTGTTTTATGAATCCGATTATGCTATAAAATCATTAAAATAACTAATAGCTATCAATAAGAATATTTATGGCTTACCAAAATTAACCTCCGACGTAAAGTCATAATTCGGTAAGTGAGTAGTTGTCCTTTGCATGATTTTTATCGTTGTCGCATGGATTTTTCGACCAAACAATTTTCCTAAAAAAGGACTCTTTGATTTGGACTTTTTCTCTGGTGCTGAAATAAACGAATTTACTTCATTATATTCTTCATTTAGAAATATTTTACAAAAAATAGAAAATACAATAAAGTATCTACGCCATAATCGATAGATACATTTGAGAGAGGCACAAGCATTAATCTATCAAGTTTGATTAATATAATTTAGAGTTCGTTACAATTTGATATTAATCAGATCGTCCGTAATCCAATTAGTTGGTGTAATGGAATGGAGCTTTCTATTTCATTGAATAACGGTTATAGTATTTTACTATCCTGACTATTATTGATTATTTCACATTGGTGAAAGGAGTTAGAAATAAATCTTTGATATATAAATAATTGATATACTAATGCACATTTTAGACTCACCCATGCCAGATCCTAACTTAAATCCCTTTTCTCTTGCTATATTGTTGTTAATTGTCTTGGTGGAATGATTTTCTGATCTAAAAGCTTTACCTAAAAAAATACGTGTTTTTGTCGCATGTTTCCGGACTGTATCTGAAATAGAAAAATTGACTCCATTATAAATTTGGTTTATATCTATTTTTAACTGAAAATAATATAAAGAATAACCGTTATAGAATTTCGCTACGTCATTATTTTTTTAATATATTGCGTCAGGTAAATGAGTTATTATTATATTTCTGATGGGAAATTTATTATTATTTTTTTTAATTTCCATTTCACCCACTTAAGGGTACACTAAATCAATCAATGTTCGATGTTACTTGATTTTCTGTCTGCCCAGTATTTCTTCATCCTTTCAGATCTTATCTTCCTCTCTTTGTCAGAAATTTGGTATGGCCGTTTGGTCTTGATCCTCTCCTGGAACCTCATCATTTTGTCTTTGGTCATATTCTTTCCAGTTCCATTCGTTAACACCTCTTCTGTAATTTTGACCTCTCATAGGTCATTTTCAGTCTCATTGAACTAGTTCGGTTTGGTTTTCTTTTTCCTTCATTTTATAGTTTATTATTTTTATTTTTTTAAGGATTAGTTCGATTCAATATGAGTGAGGAAAACGTTTATCTGTAAAGAACGTAATAACTATAAGCTACCCAAATAAATGTCTTTCTGATTTTAGGTAAATTATTAGGTTGAATATTTGTCGTTTTTATGTTTGTCTTCTTGGTTGGATTCCTTGAGCTAAATCTTTCGGATAAAAAATTACTCGTTTTCGTAGTTGGTATTTGAAATGTAGCTGAAATAAATTTAATTACTTCATTATAGAATTAAAAAGAATAAACATATGAAACTCCCTACTCCTAAATTGATATATTAAAAGGAGAGAAAAATCCATCGTATTAAAAAATTGATTAAGTCTTAATAAATAATTTATGGACAAAAAGTTAAAGGATAATTTGGTACTTTAGTTTGCAAAGTAAAAAACGTGGGAATAATAAAAGAATGGGGATAAATATAATACTTCTTAGCGTCATATTATGTGGTATTTTTGAGGAGGAAAAAGAAAAAAGATTTAGTGTTTTTATGACTATACTAAATAATATGCGAGATTTTTATAATAAAATTTAATTGATTTAATGTCCATTATGTATATAAATGTTTGTGTCAGTATAACTTTATTTAATCAAATAGGTTATTCGTTCATAATGTGATCGATTTTGCAAAAGCTAATTCGATGTGGCCCGTATAACTGAATTATAAAGATTTTAACCCTAATTTTAAGGTGTTTACATTAGATCATGATCCGATTCTCCATGATAAATCAGTTTGCATTTTATGAACTATAAAGTGTATTTTACATGATAGGTTTAATGTATGTATGGTTTATCCTCGACTCAAAATACAATATTATAACTAACTGTTCTCCTGATGAATATTTTTGACCCACCTATTCTAACATTGACATCAGAGGTATTTGATACTGCAGAGTGGTTGATACTGGACGTCATAAGATTTTTGGAGTCAACGCATTTTCCTATAGAATGGATTCCTGAAATCAAATTAATATTTAATGTCTTACTGAATTATAACCAATCATTATACAGTTTTGTTTTTCTTAATATATGAAACGGTAAATTCATAAGAAGGTATATTTCTTAAACATTTTAAGAAACGTGCTGTTAAGAATCCGTAAGTTTGTATTGTATTTATGGCTATACTAAATGTTTTAAGATATTTTTATAATAAAATTTAATTGATGTAGATTATTTAATGGCGTAGGGAAGAGGCGATCCCATCACCCAGCTGAAAGGCTGCAATCAGTCACTGGACCTCCAGGTTGGGGGAACACTTACACTGGAACAGCACACTACAATCACACCCACAATACAGACTTAGGTCACTAACAGTACACACCCTAGGATCACCTTTCTTAGGTGGATGCAAGGGGGTGCAAGTATGCAGGCACTAAGGTGTCAGCCCCACCAGCATACCAGGGTACGTAGAGAGGGTTGATTACCCCACTACCCGAAATTAACATAATCATGAAACCTCAAACTTCAAAGGCCTCGGATACGGACTGTCACAAACGTATAAGACATGGCAAACGTCATAGGATTTTGGAATGTTTTATCACTTTAGACCCGGAGCACTACAATTGCTCCTTGAACAGGTTGACAGGTTTAGGTTAGACTTAACTGCCATTCAGGAGATCAGGTCAAGGGATCTTAGATGCAGTGTACTATAGTGATAGTAACAACCGCCACACATTTGGCGTAGGCTTCATTGTTGGGAGACAGCTTAGACGACATGTGATTGCATTTGAAGCAATCAGTCCCAGAATATGCTTGATCAGAATCCAACGGAAACTCCGTAAACTAAGTGTGTTCAGTGTTCATGCTCTCATCGAAGATGCCGAAGAGGATGAGAAGGAAGCTATTTATGATATGCTAGAAAGAGCAATTGATTCCTGTCCAAAATACGATATCAAATTAGTAGCTGGTGATTTCAATGCCATGGTTGGAAAGGAGGCTTGTTACGAGCCCACGATCGGAAGACATAGCCTGCACGAAGGATCTAACGATAATGGTTTAAGGATGATTAACTTAGCTGTATCAAAGGACTTGGTTGTAGCTAGCATCCGATTTCCGCACAAGCGTATACATAAGGGAACGTGGACTACCCCAGATGGCCGGCACGTTAATCAAATTGATCATCTTCTAGTGAGTGGAAGATTTATCAGCAGTATAACGGATGTGAGGGTCTTTAGAGGTGCTAATGTGGATTCGGATCACTTCTTAAGCATCTCACACGTCAAGGAGCGCATAAATTGCCCGAGGCACATGAGAGAACCTGCAATAAAACGATTTGATTTACAGAAGCTAAAGGAAGAAGAAATCTCGCGCCTATAATTGTGAAAAGCTTGATCAAAGGTTTTCTCAGCAGCTAACCAGTGGGGATATTAATGAAAAGTGGACAAGGTGCTCTACAACAATATCACAGGTAGCAGAAGAAATTTTAGGTCCAGCGAAGAAAGAAACAGTGTCTCCTTAGTTCGATGAACAGTGCAGAGCTCTTACTGACACAAATAATACAAAGAAAAGGACGCGGTCATAGACAAAAAAAGAGACAAAGAAGCAATGCTGACTTAGCAGAACTAGAAAACCTCAGATATGGAAATGAGGCCAGAAAATTCTTTCAAAAAGTAAATGCCACTAGTAAACCATTCAAGCAAACTCCAAGTATGTGTATAAATGCAGAAGGAATCCTATTAACTGATAATGAGGCCTGCATGGAGGAATGGAGGAAATATTTCGAGACCTTATTGAATGGAGGAGGAGATGATTATTCTCCAGAACTTGACGTCTATGGAGGCGAATTGGACCACCAGATGAGGAAGAAGTTGTTGAGGAAATTAGCCGCCTAAAGAATCATAAAGCTCCTGGGATTGACTTACTCCCTGCAGAACTGATTAGGCAGGAATCAATTGATCCATCCATAAAAATTTAATTAATGGAGATTATTTAATGTTGCAAATTTTTCAAAAGCTAATTCAATGTGGCCCGTATAACTGAATAATAAAGTTAACTTAATTTTAAGGTGTTTACATTGGATTATGATCCTATTCTTCATGATAAATCAGTTTGCATTTTATGAACTAGAAAGTATATTTTAAATGATAGGTTTAATGTATGTATGGTTTATCCTCGACTCAAAATACATTATAATAACTAACTGTTTTCGTGATGAATATTTTTGACCCACCTATTCTAACATTGACATCAGAGGTATTTGATATTGCAGAGTGGTTGATACTGGACGTCATAAGATTTTTGGAGTCAACGCATTTTCCTATAGAATGGATTCCTGAAATCAAATTAACATTTAATGTATTACTGAATTATAACTAATGAGTATATAGTTTTATTTTTCTTAATATTTGAAACGGTAAATTTATAAGAAGGTATATTTTTTTAACATTTTAAGATTGCACTGTCCTCACTACATACGCCGATGACACATGTGTGTTAGCTGTGAACAATGATCCAATTATTGGTTCCCAAACCCTTCAGTCTCACATTGCTTCCATTGAAGAATGGTGTCAAAAGTTGAGGATCAAAATAAATCCTACTAAATCCCACCAAATAACCTTTAACCTTCGCTCAAACCTATGTCTGTCTGTCCCACTATATCCTTTGGCAATATTCAACTCACCTCAGTTGAACAGATCCGGTATCTTGGACTGCATCTTGAAAGACGACTTACTTGGAATCCTCACACCAGACTTAAACAACAAGAAACAGCTCGCGGATATCGTTTATTACAACATTTACTTGACAAACGTTCAAAACTTCCCTCCTACTACAAAAAAACAAATTTATATTACAATACTCAGGCCTATTCAGACAAATGGAATTGAACTATGGGGATCCACCAAGCCATCGAATTCCTCTCGCATCCAATCCTTGCAATCCTAAATCCTCCGAAAGATCCTAAACGCCGCTTACTTTTCACTAATAAAATAATCCATAAAGACCTGATTGTCCCATTAGTTGCAGACTCAGACCGAATAAGACATACTTCCTTTCACTCCAAATTACCCATCCACCCGAACCCACTTGTCCGCAATCTCTCATCTCCTTCTATTCCTGATCATCCTCCGAGGGGGCTGAAAAGACGATGGCCTCGAGACCTACTTATCTGAATATTCTTAGAAGTGCTACTGGTAGATTCTTCTCACTGGATAGATTCTTCTAACGCCTATCATGTCTATATCTCAATGCTCAAATTTACTTGATGTATTTTTTGTGTTAATACAGTTGTAAATAGTTCTACAATAAATTAAAAAAATAAAAAAACATTTTAAGAAACGCGCTGTTAAAAATCCGTAAGTTTTATGTATGTATAACTATACTAAATGTTTTACGAGATTTTTATAATGAAATTTAATTAATGTAGTTTATTTAATGTTTATTGTGTAAATAAATGTTTGTGTAAGTATAACTTTATTTAATCAAGTATGTTATTCGATTCACAATGAGATCGATTTTGCAAAACCTAATTCGACGTGGCCCGTATAACTGAATAGTAAAGATAACTTAATTTTAAAGTGTTTACATTGGATTATGATCCGATTTATTATGATAAATCAGTTTGAATTTTATTAACTATATAGTGTATTTTAAATAATAGGTTTAATGTATTTATGGTTCATCCTTGGTTCAAATACATTATAATAACTAACTGTTCTCCTGATGAATATTTTTGACCCACCTATTCTAACATTGACATCAGAGGTATTTGATACGGCAGAGTGGTTGATACTGGTCGTCATATGATTTTTGGAGTGAAGGCAGTCACCTAAAAAATGGGCATCACCTGAAATCAAATTCACATTTGATGTCTTAGTGAACTATAATCATTATATAGTTTTATTTGTCTTAATATTCGAAACAGTAAATTTACAATAAGATATCTTTCACTAACATTTTAAGAAAAGTGCTGTTACGAATCCGTTAGTTGGGTTTAAGTAAAATGCACGAAATAATTTATGGACAATAAGATAAAATGGGTAATTTAGTACATTAATTTACAAAAAAAAATGGGGGAATAATAAAAGAATGGGGATGAAACTATACTTCTTAGCGTCATATTTTGTGGTATTTTTTAGGAGAAAAAAAAAAGATTTATTACATTTATAATTATATGATATGCGAGATTATTATAATGAAATTTAATTAATATAGTTTATTTAATGTTTCTAATGTAAATAAATGTTTGTGTTACTATGACTATATTGAATGAAGTAGGTTATTCGTTCATAATGAGATTGATTTTGCAAAAGTTAATTCGATGTGGATAACTAATGATAACTTTTATAGAAATGTTTTAAGAAGACAAGGGACATTTTCGATGTTAATGAAATTAATTTCACATAATTATCGGGAATCATGGTAACTTAAGAGGTTAATAGTGGTTTTTGTGGACAGGAAAATTATAATATCTAATAATACATATCACAGTTATAAAAGCTTCGCATTAATTTTACAAACTATACTATTATTATAGAAAAAAGTCTCACAGAAAATGATTAATTTTAGAGTATTTTTTTTTTCAGATTCTCTATTATTGTTATCCTAGTGGAAATATAAATATATAAAAAATCTGCCTTTTGAAGCAGATTACAGAACAATATATATATATATATATATATATATATATATATATATATATATATATATATATATATATATATAAAGTAGTCAAAGTGGGGAAAGGCGAGTAAGGAAACGAAGAGTTTACGAGTATTGAATGGTAGGAGACGATTGAGGCAACGGAGTTACTTTGGGAGATGTGCGGTTTCCAAGAGAGAGTTTGATCAAAAGTAACTCTAAGGTTCTTGACTGATGAGAGAAAAGAGATAGGAGAATTGTTTAGGAGAAGGTTGGAAGGACTTGGGATTGATTTAAGGAGTACGGAGATGCTATTAGAAAAGCTTTCATTTTATCGGCACTAAACAAGGGTTTGTAGCGGTTCATCCAAACATTTATATTTTTCATACCCTCCAGTGGTTTAGAAATAGCGTCAAGGATGTCGTTTGGGGTAAAGGAAAAATATATCTGAACATGGCCGGCAAAGAGATGGTCAATGGAGAGCGAAATATCATTGATGAATATAGATAACAAGGTAGGAGATAACATGAAACCTCGGTGTACATTACAGTAAGAAATACACAGCCGAAAAGCTCCGTAATAATAAAAAAATAAAATTATTTTTTCCAAGTTCTGTTTATTTATTTATTTTTTTTATTCGTATGTATTACTGTTTGTCACAATAGACAATAATAATATCGCTAAAGGATCACATTCATACTGTGACAAGGATGATGAATGAGGTTATGGTTGAATTTGGAAAATTTGGATGGAATTAGGTCTGAAATAAATGGAACATTAAGGTCGTGGTGCAAGGTATAGTTAAAGACATAATAAGGAGCATTTACTATTATAATACTATCAGCATCAGCTGATCTCCCAATTATTAAAAAACCTATGAACCATTGCAAATTTGTTGAGCACCGCTCAAATATAATTAATAAATATGGATAAAGGCAATGTTACTTTTTTAATATTTCTTATACATTTAGTTGATTAAATATGAAGACTACTTACGAAGTGGTTTCTGTGTTTGTGTTTCATTAGTATCACAGTTGTTGCCGAATCGAGTAATATTGTAATGAGGATCATTATTTTTATTTCCTTTCCCAAAGGATTTTAACCCTGTTAAAATGAGAAATATATAAAAACCGTGAATTTTCCAATAGTACAGTGTTGCATAAACTGGTGTTGTATGACTAATATATACTATTATATGAATGTATATCATACTAATTTATATTGTTATGTAAGAATGTAATGGAAATATGTAATATATATCATGAAAATATATTCATTATTTTCTAATCCGTCTTTCATATAACTACCTAGTAGGTACCATAAACTATCCTAACAATATTTTATAGATTTAAATAATCAAGTTTTGCTTTGTTAGATGCAGAAAATCATATAATTTAACATAAAGGAATGTTAAAATCTGGAAAAAATGATTTTAACAAGATGAAAACGGGTTTTATACTCACAATTCCTGTGTTTCTTTTCCTTTACATCATGAGGCGTTTTTTCAGTTTGATTTCGTACTCTTAGCTGTAGTTTTGAAAATCTCCGTCTGGTTGGATTTTGTTTTTGGTGATCTGTAATTAATTAATTAACTTTTTTATTTTAATTTTAAATATTTTATTAGTAATTAACTACCTATTAGAAACAGATTTAAGTGCAATTCATCTTTCTGTGGTTTGATGAACCGGGAAGCACCTTCCAAGTTCTTTGATGATGAGTCCTACAAACACTTGTCAAGCTAATCGAAATGATCTGATAGTTCGGTTCGGGTTGCTTATGTTTGAGAGTGTTAACGTAAACCGAGTCTTTATGTTTGTAGAGATAATATTGGAAACCTCCTTAGTAACACAGAAGATGTAATTAAATGGTGGACTGAGCACTTTAGTGAAATCTTAGGTAACAATGAGGAGCACAGTGCTGGAGAAAGAAGGGCAGATCAGAGAGAGTAACAGCTAGGAGATGACAGGGAAGAACTGTTTTTTTGTTATGTTTATATCCGTCAAAGGAAGGATCTGATGAAAAGAAGAGAAGGGTTACTGTAGTAGATAGTTTTTTTGTTGTTTATATCAGTCAGGAGAAGGATCTTACAAAAGAAAAAAAGATAATTAAAATTTATATTTTACTATTAAACAAAAATATCATGAATTGACAATGGTTGACTTGGTGTATATATGAGAGAAGTTGGTTCAGGGTGCAGTCAATATAACACCCAATTAAGCGTAAACTTAATTTATTGGTGCCGAGGTTTCGGCCTAAATTATAGGCCTTCTTCAGGGCTATAAGAAAAATATAGATTAGAAAAAGAAAAAAAAAAAAAATATATATATATATATATATATATATATATATATATATAATATATATATATATATATATATATATATATATATATATATATATATATATATATTTTTTTTTTTTTTTTTTTTTAAATTTCCTAAGGTAATCTTTATGAGGTAAGCTTTATCTACTTATATTAAAAAGGAATCCTCCCTTTCCATGGTCATCACATCACGCGTGAAAGACTTACCCGATTTCGCTGAGACATACTTCAGACAGGACATCGTCTGTCGGGTCAGCTTGTGTTTTATAAATTTGATGGATTATGTTTCACTTCTTAGATACATAAAATCCAATAATTTAATGTAAATAATAATTAATCTTACCAAGCTGAAAACGAATTCTATTCTCCCACTTCCTGTGTTTCTTCCCCACTATATCATAACTTGGTGTTGTTTGGTTTCGGATTCTTGGTCGTAGGTGCAGAAATGTTCTCCTAGTTGCTTTTTGTTTCTGGGGACCTGTAAGCCATAAGTTTACTTCTTTATGATATTTTTTTCGAACTTGACCAAGATTTAGTAACAGATAAAAGTTTAATTGGTATTTCTGTAGCTGAACCGAAAGGAGAAAATAGAGGGGGGAGGTACATTCCTTATTTGTTTGGTGCGCACACACCTTCAGCGAACATAGGATAAGGTTTTTATATCTATATGGAAATATATATATATATATATATATATATATATATATATATATATATATATATATATATATATATATATATATGCATATGTATATATAAAAATACACTAGTTAGTTGAAGGTAGGCAAAAGTTTTGAAAAGTCTTTTAAACTACATTCTTGGTACTATTCCAGTTTAACATTTAATTGTTAAAAATTGCGTGATCAGCTGATGCGCTCGATGATAACAGTCATATGTTACTTCGTCTCTCAGATTTTTGCTTTTTTCAGTATGAATTCGCTTGAGTTCAGTCTGGAAAACATCAGTAGACCTCAGGAATACCACATCAGTGAATATTAGAGGAATCTCAGTAAGCAAAGTTATAATTTACTTTGTACAATAACAAAAAGTGAAAGGAGGGTCACTGATCAGCTGATTGCCGCTAGCTCGGCAAGCTCGGGCTTGCTTTTCTTTTACATACCTTTCTTTTATTTTTAATTCTTATCTCATTATTTATTTATTATTTTTTTCAATGAGATATTTTTATCAAGTCATGTCCTCAAAGGCTACAAGTAAAAGATCTAGATCTGCTGATTCAAACTCGTCCTCTACAAAACAGAGACCCCGCCGTGAACAAAATAAAAAAAACGATTTCACCAGCGACCGCTTCAGCTACCTCATTAGTATCTAAACCACTGCCCAGCACATCATCACAAGGAGTAACTGATGAATCTTTTACACCGAATAGATTTCAGATCCTCCAAAATGAAAAAAGAAACTATGTAATCTTCTATACCCAGGGAACCACAACCGCTACCAATATTTGTTAAAAATATTGAAAAAGTTAATGTGCTGTGTGTGCATTTAAACAAAGCAACTGATCCTAATAGATATTCTTGTATAAATAGAACCAATGATACTAAAATATCTCCGACTACTGCCGAAACCTACAGAAAGATTGTAAAATATCTGACTGAGACCAAAGCTGATTTTCATACTTATCAGCTGCGCCAGGAAAGATTTTTAAAGGTTGTAATCAGAAGCCTATAATCCTTAACACCTGCTAAAGCTATCAGAGAAGAACTGACGGAGATAGGATTCTAAGTGAGGAAAGTCACCAACGTTCTAAAAGATAAAATTCCACTGCCTCTATTCTTCGTGCACTTGGAACCATCAGGAGGAGTTGAAAAAATCTATGACCTCAGTAAAGTGTACTATACCCGCGTAAAAGTAGAAAAACCTTACACACAGAAAGAAATATTTTAGTGCCATAACTGTCAGGCATATGGTCATACCAAAACTTATTGCCTTAAGTCAGAAGATTGTATGAAATCAAGATTAATACCCGCTGTATGTGCTCTGTGCCTTAAGGACCTCCCGGCTAAATAGAAGAGATGTGAAATCTACAAGAAACTCAGAAGCAGATACCAAAAACCTCAGAAGCAGAAGAGAGCCATCTAATCTTTTAAATTCCAACATGCCATTTGCCAACTTGTTTCGAGGTGGGAACCAGAGTCATGAAGTTGAGGCCCTGCCGGAACAACGATTTCCTCAACATTCTCAACCAATTGCAGAACAATCTATCCCTCAAAATTTACCTAATCTTCAAAAAACTCCTCAAAATCAAATTTATCATATCCCTCCACCATCAAATGTCACAGATCTTAAAAATCATACTGACTAACTGACAGCGTTGTTGCAAGACAAAACAGTTGATGTTCCACTTATTACTGAAAGGAGACTAACCACTAAACAGTTATTCAAAATACAGCAATACGTGACATACCGTACTGACCACCAAGACGGCAAAGCCCATGCCGGTTTGCTTTCATTGTCCACTAATCCCTCTCTCATGATTTATTGCCACTTCCCAACTATGATTTCCTACATGCCACAGACCTAGTAATCAAGACTTTTTTCTTTCCGGTAACCCTCACATCTGCATATTGCTCTCCCAAACATTCCATTTCCAATACCGAATTTGTATCCTTCCTAAATTCCTTAGGAAATTGTTTCATTCTGGGTGCAAACTTAAACGCCAAGCATCAGCAATGGGGTTCCAGAACCACGAATTATCGGAGACGGATTTTGCTGTCAGGACTCAACTCCTGAAATTTTAACCTCCTGCTTCCTGACCTACCTACTGGCCAACCGATCCTAACCGTAATCTTGACATTCTTGACTTCTTCATCCACAGCGGATTAGGCTCCCTCAACTTGTCTGTAACTCGCCTTGACGAACTACCCTCAGACCATAGTCCACTGATCCTAAAAGTATCATCAACTCCTTTTCCGAAACCCATTCCACCATCATTCATCCGAGACTCTGTCAACTGGAACCTTCTCCGCCAATTTCTGACCAATAATATTGACCTCAGTGTAACCCTCAAAACCCCAGATGACCTAGATAATTCTGTCTACTCATTTACCACCGCCATTTAACAAGCTGTCTGGAATGCCTCCTCTCCCAAACATTCCAAAATAAATCCTCACCAAAATCATTTACCACAACATCATACACACCAAAAACGGGGCAAGATCATTGTGACCGCGCACCCGAAACCCAACAGATCGCCTCTCCAATAACTTCTATTGTAGACATTAGAATCAATGGCGTCATTCGTCAAGATGCACTCCAAGGTTCCGAATCTGTTTATCTGAGGTGAGTGGAATATTGCCTAAGGATATAGTGGGACAGGCAGACGTAGGTTTGCGGCGAAGGGTAAAGACAATTTGTTGGGATTTAGTAGGATTTATTTTGATCCTCCACTTTTGACACCATTCTTAAATGGAAGCAATGTGAGACTGAAGGGGTTTAGGAAGCAATAGTTGTGTTATTGTTTACAGACAATACACAAGTGTCAGCGGCGTATGTAGTGAGGAGAGTGCAAGGATGAATAGGAATATCAGCTGTATATATGGTATAAAGGATTAAACCCAAGATACTGCCTTAGGGTACACCTGCATTCTGAGTAGATATGGAAGAGAAGTTAAGGTTATGATTTACTTTAAAGGTTATATCTGTGAGGTAGGAACGGTTTGAAAAGAAGTAGGTATGAGTGAGGAAGTGACGAAGTTTGTAGAACAGTCCTGGATGCCAAACTCGGTCAAAAGCCTGTTCCACGTCGAGAAAGGCTCCAGTGCAGTACATTCCGCGCTCCAATGTGGAAGATATCACATCCACCACACGGTGACACTGCTGTATAGTCGAATGGGATGAGCGAAATCCAAACTGGTGGTAAAGGAATAACGTGATGAATGTCAAGGATTGGTTATAGACGTTTTAGGAGGAGTTTTTCCAGTATTTTGTCCATGATGGGCAAAAGAGAGATAGGACGGTAGGATGGTGGGTTTTCTAGAGACTTTTTAGGCTTAGGAATCATTTTGATAATGGGCAATTTCCACGGATCGGGAAAGTAGGTAGACCGAAGTGTGGCATTATATATTGTTACGGGCTACGGGGTGTGAGAAATGAACTACTTCAGTTTACAAATTACAAATATTTATTAAATACAGAATGCACAAATGCAAAGAAATTATCAACCACTATGCTTCCAATAATAATTGAATTACTAGCTTAACTACTAAACAGTCTACAAATAAAATCAGGTATACCTAACAAATAAACTACTTACGTAAATTTATACAATCTGATAGACTTATTCTAAAACTTACAACAATAACTTATAACCTAAAGTCTTCTAATTTCCCACCGACCGGTTATCACAAGACTGTGATCCCCCATTAGGCAGCAACTGAGCCTTATATCGAATAAATACAAAAAAGTTATAATAACCCATATTTGATCTAGCGCTATTAAAATTAATATAATCGGTAACGAACCTTTGGGAACGCAGCTACTGAGCCTAGTATCCAATAAATACGAAAACGTTAAAACAAATTTCTATTAATAATATTCTCGCCCACAATTATAAAACTAAAATAAAACGAACCCCCGCTAATCCGACAGCTAACCCTTATATAAAAAATGTCTGAAAATTAAAGTATCGGTTATACTTATTATTATAATTGTGACTAATTATATGTAGAAAGGCCCCTGGGAACAGTTGACAAGCCACAAGGGCTAAAAAATAATGCATAATTAAAATAACTATAAAAACCTAAAATTATGTTAATTAGTTTTTATTATTTGATTCAAATCGAAAAAGATTGAATTTAAAATGGAAACGGTTGAATTTGACTTGGAAAATGTTGAATTTGACTTGGAAATGTATAATATTATTATATATATATATATATATATATATATATATATATATATATATATATATATATAATTTTTTTTTTATACTTGTCCTTGCCATTGAAGTAATTGAATGAAGGGGTCTGGGAAAAAAAAGTAAAAAAAAAAAAAAAAATTTAATTGTAATGAAGATGTTTTAATCTTAATGAAGATTTTGAATCACCTTCGTTCGATTTGGATTTCAATTCAGTTTTATGAGAGGAACTAATTTCTTTTTCAGTCGTAGATGGATGTTTGGTGGTTGTCACTTTTGTCTTATGATTTCTATGCAGTCCTAAAAAAGAAGCAACTGCTCGATTTTTTGGGGGGTCTTCTGAAACAATATTATTCAAGTTACCTAATGCATGTTTTAATTATCATTAAATCACTATTGGTCTTTTTTTACATTATCTTAATATTTTTAATAGTAAATAATAAGAAACAGACAGAGATATTTTAACAATACATTTTTTATATCCATTAAATAGTTCGGTTTTCAGTTGGAACTATGTTCAATAAATCTAGTAAAATAGACCGATAACTGTCAAATAGGATCAATAAAGAAAATAATAATTTCTACCACATATGCAATGTTATTGTGGAACAGACGAAGGCAGTTAAGGACATAAAACCCTATAACTTTAAAGCAATATTAATTAATTTTAATAAAGTAATCTTCTAAAATGAAAAATATATGAGACAGACCTGGAAAGAGTTTTTTGGTGAATATCCAACGACCAGGTCTGGAAAGAGGGGGGAAAACACTGGATATAAAATAAAAGTGCTCGCTAGAGAGCGACATATGTGTGGATCAAGTGGTTAGAGGCTTCTCCACGCTAAAAGTCATAGGGTGGAAGAAGAAGAAATAGTGGATACTCAGGCAACTAGCGAATCCTAAGAAAATAGTTCCGTTTGTGGATACTCAGGCAACTAGCGAATCCTAAGAAATAGCTCCGTTTGTGGATACTCAGGCAACTAGCGAATCCTAAGAAATAGTTCCGTTTGTGGATACTCAGGCAACTAGCGAATCCTAAGAAATAGTTCCGTTTGTGGATACTCAGGCAACTAGCGAATCCTAAGAAATAGTTCAGTTTGTGGATACTCAGGCAACTAGCGAATCCTAAGAAATAGTTCCGTTTGTGGATACTCAGGCAACTAGCGAATCCTAAGAAATAGAGTCATCTTCTTATTAATGAATAGACTCTTCAGGGTAGATTGGTGATTTTCCAGTGGATACCAAGCCACTATATGGTCTGCAGATAAGCTTCCTGAAGAAGGCGCATTTGAAACTACCAGAAAATCGGACATCCTTCCACACAGCAATGAAAGAAGTTTAGAAGGCAAGCCGTAGAATCCTTAAATATACTGTCCACAAAAATTATTTACTGATGAAGAACGGGTACCATTTTCCATTCCAAAGAAAATATAACATGGCTACAAGAGCAAGAATCTTTGCTTTGCAGTCTGCAATTCTGGATCTGGTGTGCATGAAGCGCATTTAGGTGTATGCATCCGGTTGCTGTGGACCAAAAATATGTCTCTAACAAAATTAGAATGATACTGGTTTACCAGAAGTTTAAATGGGTAAAAAAAAACAAAAAAAAATTGATATATAGTAGATATAGTTAAAATATTGAGAATAGTAGCGCTATCGATAATGTTTTTTGTTTATTTTAAATATTTAGTAAGAAGTGTACCATCTTACAATGGTACTTATGCTAAACTACTTACTGCTGTTGACAAGGCCAGAGCCTTTGGAGAAAGTCCTGTTATCATTTTTATCTAGTTTAATTAAATCATTGGATGAACATTTTTTCCCAACTTCCTCAGGAAAAATATTTTGAGAGTTCCTGCTATGGAATAAAAATGTTCCTGCGAAAAAATGAATAATGAATTATGCGAAATCCATTGTCTCTAGTAATTCACCTAGCATCATCTTAGTTCTAAATTTAATTTCCCAATAACTAAAATTTTCCATTATATGTTTTATAATTTCTCATAAAGGTGTGTAACTGTTCTGATAAAACTCAGGTCTTATGCTGTATAACTTAAGTGCTGTTGTAATGGATTATTTTTACTTACCTTGTACATCTTCAGGTTGCTCGTGTGTAGAGCAATATTTATAAATTCGGTCTTTGTTAAAGACAGGCTTCCTCCAATTTCTATTGTTGTTGGCCTTCTTTAGTAATTGCAAAAGCGCTTCGTTTGTAGTTGAGCCATCTAAAATAATAATATTTACATTTTATTATGTATTATTTACATTATATTATATTATATTTACTGAAATTATTATATTATATTTACTTTTATTATAACTTGAAACAGATATCTGTGGCTTTAAGCTGGCATATACAAGTAAATATTGTTATCTTACAATAATTTCCTTATTACAATTAAATAGTTATATAGCTAAAATAATAAAATCTAGGGATACATTTCGATATAAAACAGTATCAATGATTATTATACAAATACATACAAAAATAAAATGACAACTAAAGTATAATAAAGATAATAGTAAATGCATTACTACATATGACTACTCACTTAAAGACCCTGTCGTCCCATTAACAATCTTCGTATTATTTCTGATTTTGTGTCTGAACAATATATACCCTAAAAAAAAAAATATAAAAATAATGTCTGAAAACTTCAGGTACTTTCTCTCTCACTCTCTCTCTCTCTTTCTCTCTCTCTCTCTCTCTCTCTCTCTCTCTCTCTCTCTCTTCTGGAAAAACGTTTTGGTTACCCCTCTACCTAAAAATTCAAACCCGACTGATGTCGAACATTACAGGCCTATCGCGAATCTTTGCTCACTCTCAAAAATTCTGGAACGTGTTGTATACGATCAAACCGTTGATTATTTAAACTCTAAAAATCTCTTCGACAAATATCAATCCGGTTTCCGTTCAGGACACAGCACTCAAACAGCACTGTTGAGACTAACTGAAGATGTTAGACTTGCAATGGATCGACGACATGTAACAATCCTCGTATCTTTTGATTTTAAAAAGGCGTTTGACTTGGTGGATCACAATATTTTGTTGCAAATGTTAAGAAAAAAGTTCAAATTTTCCCGTAGCGTTGTACTATGGTTCGAATCGTATTTAAAAAATCGAAGCCAAGCGGTAATCGATAGTGATTTCTCTCTATCCGAATTTCTTCCGATACATTCAGGAGTTCCTCAAGGATCGGTTCTTGGTCCACTTTTGTTTCTTTTATACATTTCTGAAATCTCCTCGGTTTTGAAATCATGCAAGTATCACGTTTATGCCGACGATATCGTTATTTATTTGTCTTCATCCGTACATGAGTTCAACGAAAATGTAAACAAAATAAATCGAGACATAGATGAAATCTTGGTCTGGTCAAATAGATTAAAACTTGTTTTAAATCCGTCAAAGACAAAGACAATAATTTTTGGCAATCGTTTCTATTTAAAATCGGTGATGGAAAGAAATCCTCAAAAAATAATTTTAGGCAAAACATATATTGAATACTCTGAATCGTTAAAGCTTTTGGGTGTTACCTTCTCTAGTACTCTTGACTGGCAAGATCACGCTGTAAATATATCAAAAATAATTTTTAAACAATTAGGCTATTTACGTAGAAACAGAGACTATTTGCCTGTACAGGTTCGAAAACATCTCGTTTCCACACTTATAATACCGCACGTTGATTACTGCAGCATATTATTTACTGATATGTTTAATAGAGACATAACGATTTTACAGGGAGCGTTAAATGCGTGTGTAAGATTTATTTTCGATCTACAAATTAATGATCACGTAACACCCTCATTTAAAAAACTCAGTTGGCTAAAAATTCCCGAAAGAAGAAAATATTTGTTAGGAATTTTCCTATACAAACTTTTTAATAAAAGAACTCCGAATTATATCCTGGAATTTTTCGAAAATCACTTGTCTCTTCCAACGCGTCCGATGAGAGAAACCCACAGTTTATACAATATACCTGTACACCGTACAACCCGATACGATAAATCTTTATTAATATGCAGTATACATTTATGGGATAAAATTCCTCATATCATTAAAGAATCAAAATCCCTTTCGATTTTCAAAAATTGGTACTACAAAGAACTTTTAGATTCATAATATTGATCCCTTTCTCCACCATTGATTTCGTTGACACAGGCTTCCAATTATTTTGTTTTCACTGGTTTTATTAAATTCGATATTAAGTATTGATTGGTTAAACAGCAAATACAATCATAAATATTTATACTCTTTCTACCTTAAGTTTCTTAATGTAAATTGAATTTGATTTGTTTTTAATTATCACTCTTTATTCTGAATTTTTTAAATCGTAAATTGACCTTTTGTTGTAAGTTTTTTTTTATTGGTTCCATAATTTTCTTTAGCAATATGGCTCTGCCTAGTTTTGTAAGGGGGTTTAAAATTCTATGTACGTTTTAATTTATTTTACTTTCATTTGTTCAAAAAAATAATTTTAGTAAGACGGTAAGGTGTTTAAGAATTGTATTTTGGTTTATTATTTGAATAAAACATGTAAATTTTCTGTTTATGTTTAAAATTGAATATTATTTCAGTTTCGTTTTTGTTTAATTTAAAGTTGTTTACAAGTATTTATGTACTTTTCTTTATAAAGAGAACTTTTAATTTTGTTCTGTAATATTAAATATTTTAAATCATTTGTGATTTTGATGGATTGGTGATTGAAATTGTATTTTATGTTTCATTATTTTTCTACTTTCTTTTAATTATTACTTTTATTGATTCTTATGTTGATTATTACATTTTGATTTGAAAATTTTCTATATGGTTTAGTGAAATTCAAGTTATTCACAAGTATTTGTTTAATTTACTTATAGTTAAAGTTATGATTGTGTGTAAGATGTTTATTTATTTGCCAACTTTTTATTTATCTCAATAATAGGTTTTTGTTTCGATTTGTTTTGTTTTTTACTTATTATTATTATTTTATTGTATATATATGAATTTATTTATGTTCTTTTTTATGTAATTTGACCATTATTATTATTTTCTGTATATATAGTATGAATGTGGTCTCTTATCAATATTATTATTGTTCATTTTGTAACAAATTGTAATATATCTCAATAAAAATAATAATAATTTACTTATAATACTCTTATAATATATTATTAGTAAAATTTTCGTGAAGTTTGAATTTTTCAAAACTATTTATGTATTTTTATTTGTGAAGAAAAGTTTTATTTGCGTTTGTATAAAGGAATACTTGAATAATTTAAGATTTCAATATTTTATGTAAATTGTTTCTCTGATTTTGTTTCTATTTATGATTATTATTTTTATTGATTCTTATGTTGATTACTAATTACTGAGTTCAAATTTTCTATCTGGTTTGTAAGATTTAAGTTATACACTAGTATTTACATTTTTTATTTATGGATATTCTTGAGAAAATTATTTAAAGTTAAATATTTATAGTTTCATTTTGTAATTTTTTTTTTTAGTTTTTCCACAATTATTTATGCATTTTTACTTGTAAAGAAATATTTTATTTGATTTGGTATAAAGAAATACTTGAAAAATTTAAGATTCAACAACTAGTTATCTTATCTTCATTATTTTTCTGACTTTGTTTCTATTAATGATTATTGTTTTTATTAATTCTTATGTTGATTATTAATTTTTGAAGTTTGAAAAATTTGAGATATTCACAAGTATTTACTTTTTATTTATAGATGTTCATGACAGTTTTTCTTTATAGATAAATATTTTTAGCTTCAATTTTGTGATATTTTAAGATTTTCAGAATAATTATATATTTTTATTTGTAAAAAAAAGTTTTATTTGATCTTTATTTTTTATTTTATTTAATTAATTTAAAATTCAATAGTTATTCATTTTATGTTCATTACAATCTTTTATTCATTTACTTATAATTATTGTTTTATAAAACTTGTCGGCTGATATAATATTTATTTGTATTACTCAAGGAGACTCCATTGTCTCAGAGCATTAAAATGTTAAATTGTAAATATGTTAAAAGGTAAATAAAATCTCTCTCTCTCTTTCTCTCTCTCTCTCTCTCTCTCTCTCACTCTCACTCTCTCTCTCTCACTCTCACTCTCTCTCTCTCTCTCTCTCTCTCTCCTCTCTCTCTCTCTCTCTCTCTCTCTCTCTCTCTCTCTCTCACTCTCTTTCTCTCTCTCTCTCAGTAAGTTCTTCATAACAGGTAGAATTTTACGTTTTCCCAACTTTGCATTACATAAACGAAGCCCGGATTTTAATAAGGTAAAACCCCACAGAACATGTTACGTGTCATGATGTCATGATTAATGTGTAAACAATGTAAAATTATAAGACAGATTAATTTTAAACTATAAGAAAAATTAATTTAAAAAAAATTAAATTCCTCCCTCCAACATAATTCTTCATCATTCAGTCCTATCTCACTGACAGATCCTTCAAAGTAAATCACAATAGCTTCTATTCATCCCTTTTTTCACAGTCGGCTGGCGTCCCACAAGGTAGTATCCTCGGATCCATTCTCTTTACTGCCTACGCAGCTGACATCGCAACCCATCCTAACACTTTCCTTTCTACGTATGCTGATGTGTGTCATCAGTCAATAACGATCGTACTATTGCCTCTCAAACCCTACAATCTGACATAAGATAAGAGACTTTCAGGTATGGTGTCAGAATTGGAGAATTATAATTAATTCATGCAGAAAATATATTTTGATGAGATAACAATTTATCTTGTGGAAAACAGTTAATTTTACAGCTTAGCGTTCCTTTCATCATTGAATGAATTTTACACTTACATTTATTGCTCTTTGTTTCCTTCTCTGAGCTACTATTGGTTTTTTTAGTAATATCAGTGCTCGTCTTCGCTTTTATTTTTAAGTTACTCTTTCGCAATCCTAAAAAACCCTTTTTTTGTTGAATACCTGAAATTAAACAATTTGTTAAAATTTATATTATAACTACCTAAATAAATTATGATTAATTATAGTTAACTGATAACAAAAAATGATTAAATTCCGAATGATACTAATATAATTTACAACTAAAAGAGGTAAACGGTTTGATAATATTTTTTTGATACCAGAAAAGAATGTTAAATGTTAGATTCTACTATTGCAGATACTTTTTATGTGAAAAATTGCAAATTTGTACCTATGCTACCTATCAGTTGCTAACTCAAGTGAAAAAGCAGTTCAATCCTATAAAAATGAAAATGACAGCACCATAGATCTCCTCGTCAACAAATAATATAAAATTGGACTCAGCTTAGTTATTAGAAGATTCTGCAGCAATACAACGTATAATATTTTGAGGTAAATTACAAAAACTGACAAGCTAAAATAGGGAGCGGCTTGGTCTAGTTGGTAGAGCATTAGTGTACGGTTCACCGGGTGCCAGTTTCGACCTCGGTTAAGGCAGCATAAATTATTCTGTTATTACAGCCGTGGAGTGATTCTCTAGTATGGAGGCCCTTTGGTGCACATTCAGTCTCTATGAACAGGGTATTTAAAATTGGGGGAAACCCGGCGGCTTAGCGCTATCAAAGCCTAATCACCTCCTTGCACGGCAGTTGAACGTGAAACAGTTCAAATCTCTTTAAGCACTGAACCCAATACCCTTCATCAGTTGCAATGGTATAGGTTAGGTAAGCTGAAAAATAGCTAAATAATGACTGGTGATAGAGCCTACTAGTAAATGATAAATCTAATCAATTCTCTACTGTGATCACCAAGGAGCGACGTGGTATAGTGGGTAGAACAATAGTTCTTCCCGGGTTCGAACCCAGGCTGTGGCAGAATTATTTATTCTGTTATTTCTGGCATGGAGCGACGGTATGGATAAAGAGTTCCTCCTGCGGCACACACAGCTTTCTGTACCAAAGATCCTTCAAGTGTGGCAAAAGAACAGTTTATTTTCTAGTACAGTTATATTAATTAAGGATTATTCTTACAAAAAACTATTACCACGAGCTATAAGCAAGACGAGTTGGGAAATTGGGAGCTTGGTACAGAATCAGAACATCAGACACTTCCCTACAGCTAGCTAGATTGGTTCGAAACTTGGTCAGGACGGAGGGTGGTACAGGAGATAATGTTGAGGGCACATTTCTCTGAGAAAAGAAAAATTTACCAACAAGCAGGTGGAATGATGAAGTGTAGTGAGAGGAAGCTGTGTGCTATAAAGGAAATGCAGAGGATAGGTAACAACGGAGAGAATTCCTGAGAAGGCAAAGGCTCACCTTGGTCTCTCAGTTTGGAATATTTATCTCTTATGGCCTAGATAGTTTTAATGTTTAAAAGGAATCCTCTTTTCATTTAAGTGAACATTACGATAAAGGTTATTTATTTACATCTATATTATAGAAGACTTACGTTCAGAAGAATTAGATACAAATTCTTTTTTATCTGATATTATCGGTTTCCAAGTGGTAGGGGATGTAGTAGTTTTTTCTTTATTATTTCTTCTGTGAAAAGGGCTCCGAAAGAAAGACCTGATTCCTCTATTTTGCTTTCGTCTAGCTTTAGCATCTGCAAAAAATTTTTTTTTGTCATCTCATTTTTGTATAATTTATCTTTAATCACTATGGTGTATTTTTTTTCATATTATCACTACATAAAAAGCAAATAAAATAAATTAGGATATAATTTTAAGGAAAAATTATTAGGAATCAAGAATGTCCGATGCTAAGAATAGCGATATTGTCTATGTGTAAGATTTAGTTAGTGGTCATGTTGAAACTAACGGTCGATACTTGTTCAGTAGCTTTAGTCATTATTGTTCGTAAAATACTTACTGATGAGAAAATTTTCAGAATCTTTTAATATAGCCGCTAACATATTAAACCTCTGTTAACATTATAATAGAAGTATTACAGAATAGGAATCAGGTCTAAATATTATGATACATCTGTACCTTATTGTTACATATGTGCTCCGAAGACCTGTTTCGTCCAGATTAATGAGAATTTTTTTATTTTACTAAAATGTGATGATACCTATTTTCTTGTGTGTATAATACTAATTATGTTATTGAGTTTTCAAAATAAATAATCATTAAACTACTTACTTAAAAAAAGTAAATCACTAATGTGGTAGTCTGTTACATTGTCCTTTGCTCCGGACACAAGATCAGCAAATAAGTTTTCCTTCTCTTGTTCCACAGGAACATTATTAGTGTTGTTGGCGAAAAATAAATATTTGCCTGCAAAAATAACAGTGATTAATTAGGTGACAATTGAAGTGACTTGAAATATGAATGAATGAATTAATCATTTATTTTTAAGAGTAAAATATAAATACAAAATAAAAATAATGAACTACAATACCTACATGGAGATAAATACAGTATATCAACACTAGTTAATTTTAATAACAATATAACAATATTGAATTTATTAAGATATAAATACCAGTCCATACTGACTGGAAATATAACTAACGACTAATAAAAATATTTTATACTGATTTTTCACAGATTTAATTCTATAAGTAACTTCTATCCTTCAAAAAATAATTTTAAGGTATATAATAATATTATAGTATATTATAATATTAAGGTTGATTTATTTCTTGTCATCTATTTTAATTATGAAAACCTAGAAAAATTATCTTCTGTAAATGTAGGGACACTAATTTTTCAAAATACAAACAATTTATCTAACACTATAGGACCCGCCCCAGCTTCGCACGGCTGCAATTTCAATGAGGTGTCATTTATATTTAGTAAAATATCTATGTCTGACTGATTTAGAGTTAAACCATTGGGGAGTTTTAGTTTATCGTTACGAAAAGTAAAATTAGCAAAAAAAATATGTTTATTTTACAACGTTTATTATATTATTATATTTAATCATCGGCTGAAATGAAAGACATAAATCAAAATCAGTTAAGTTTATTTATTAGACATTTTAAAGTGAAGCAAAGATAACTGAAAATTTAATTTTCCCAAATAATGAAACTTGATTGCTATGTATGTATTAAAAAACTACAGAAATACTATTTTATATTTCAAATGAACTACAATTCCGGACAAAATTAAAGGATCACTTCAATATTTCGAAATTACTAAACTGTATAGGGTATTTTTGAAAATATTCTTTTTTCTTTGGAAGTCACACCTTAGTATAAGGGTAATAACAAATTCTTTTCTAGAAATTTTTAATAGGAAAACAAATAAAAAAATAAAAATGTCCTACAGTCTTTGAAATTAAATGAAATCACAAAACTGAATAAAAAGGAAGAATTCGAGGAAAACGATCAATAATTGGTATTCCCACCTCTAGCTCTGATAATTGCTTCTATTCTCCTGCCCATTCCAGCGACCAGGGCTCTTACATGTTGTTCCACTCTTTCACTCACATTTCCCTTAAATCTGCCAAATATTGTGGGTCTCGGGCGCGGACACGTCTTCCAAGCGGTCTTCGAAATATCCTCTTCTGCCACCGGAAACTGGTAATATGCACGGTTAAGGTCCAAGGTGGTGAAGATCTTCTTACCGTGCATATTAACGTTGAAATCCGCCAAGTTGGGCACAGCGTATCCGCGAACCGTCTTAGCGTTGAGCTTCCTGTAGTCACCGCAGGGCCGGATTCTTCTCGACGATGTGGAGCGGGCTGGCCCAAGGACTATTCGACGGTCTGCAAATTCCTTCGTCTATCATCTGCATAAACTCCTTCTTGGCGGCATTGTATCTTCCCGGTGGCTGGTGGCGGGCTCTCGCGGTGACTGGGGCTCCCCTGGTCTCAAGGTGATGGACGACATCGTGCTTCGGTTCTGTCATAAAGGACGAAGGCTGGGTTACAGAAGGGTACCGTCGTAGCAGGGCAGAGTACCATTCTCTTGCTGGTACTGAGCAGATGGTAGGCACCGGTACCTTCGCCAATTTACCTCTAGATGTCAGCCCCGCCCTCTGGTCCACCAGCTGGCACCCGGCGAGATCTACCATCATGTTGTAGTGAAAAAGTAGATCCGCGCCGATGATGGAATGGCTAACCTTGGCAACGATAAATCGCCATGACATTTTCCGCCGGAGCCCCAGTTCAAGATTCTGGACAATGGTGCCATACGTTGGAATGGGCGTCCCATTGGCAGCATACAAGGTGAACTCCTCGGTGGACTTCGCTCTGTTCGTTACCGGGTAGAGAGATAGGGTGGCTCCAGTATCCACCAGGTATCTGACCCCGGACTTTCTGTCAGAGATGAAGAGTCGACGGTTGTTAGCCATAGCGACGGGACCCGCCTTGTTCGCCGCTATGACTAGCTTAAAGCCCTAGCCGGTTTCCAGTCGCAGGGCTGACGGCATCTGGTCGCCTTATCTCTGAAGCGTTCGTGGTAAAAACAGAGACGCAGTCTACTCTTGCTTCGATTTCGGCTAGGCGATCCGCTGTCCCGCCGACTTGTCCTGGCCCCCATTTGCGCTTTTAGAGCGGCTACTTCGGCAGTCAGGCGCTCTATGGCAGCTCCTATGTCTCCTCCCTCTCTTCTTGAAGGCCCCGGAGTTGGCTCCGGCTGATAAGCCATAATCGGATTACCTGGGGGTTGCTGAATCTCAGCTATTTCGTCTGCGATGCGGGCCATTTTGGTCAGATCAGTATGATCGGTAGCAGCCAAAGCCGCCTGCATTCCCTCAGGTAACCCCCGGAGCCACAGAGTACTAAGCATGTCCTCCGGGACCTTTTCTCCTGCCAGCTGCTGCATCTCTCGCAGAAATTGGGAAGGCCTCTGATCGCCCAATTTCTGCTCTTCCAGGAGTTTTTTCATCTTCCAGCTATCTGACTGCCCAAAGCTGGAAAGTAGCCGCTCTTTTAACCTTTCATAGGGCTCATTAACAGGCGGATTACGAGCCAGATCTGCGACTTGTCGAAGAGTCTGAAAATCAAGCTGGGCGATAATCAGCTGAAATTTGCTCTTACTATTACTTATCTTACATGAGCTGAATACCACCTCAGTTTGAATGAACAACAGATCTGGCTCTTCTCTATAAAAAGTTGGCAATCTCGCCAGCGCATTGGGGGCCGATGCTGACTCCACCTCCACTTTCTTTTCCTCCATGTCCAGCGTTAATAAGTCGAATGGCATTGATATTGATCGAAAAATAAAAAAAAAAGGAGAAAGAGAAGAAAAAAATAGATTAAAACTCACCGTCGGGGTCACCACTTTGAAGAAGGTGAGGGTGAAATAAATAATAGCTGCAAAGGGACGTCAAATATATTCTTTTATTGTCCTGCGGGTACACAAAATAAAAACACAGAATAAATGAACTGAGAAGAGAGACAACAATGAGGAGCGCACGATAATAATAATAAACGAGTAGTTGAACAAAAGCTGTTGAGAGGTTGCAATGAATTTGCCACTGTAAAATAAAATAATCTTTCTACTATCATAAAACACAGAAAATAAAATAATAAATAAAAATGACCTTCAATTAAATATAAAGAGAACTAAAATATAAACATGTTTGAGGCAGTGACAAATCCATTTCACATAACCTCTTTGTGGTGGGAGAGCTGTGTGTTATAACCTCACTCCCTCACACACAACAGGCCCATCACAAACTCATTACTATCAGAGTCTGAGTATCTGTTGTGGTGTAAGGAGTTTTGCCGTTTATTACGTGACATCTGTTATACTTCAATAGAACAATTGTACTTAACTTCACGTATTGACTATCCTCAATAAGTGCTTCACGTATTAACTATATTGCTATACAGTGCAATATAGTTAACAAATATTAACTTATTACTAAAGTTGTAAATACTATACGGAAATTAAAACTTCATATAGTCAGTTCCATGGAGTGGTATTGGGGACAGATTGTTGACGGAGTCTAATCCTATCGGTATTCTTATAAACACGCGATACTGTTTCGTATGATTGTCACTATTTTTTTTTGTTTCTTCTTCAGTATTATTTAAATAATTAAAAGGAAAAAATGACTAGTTGCAAGTTATGTTGTAAATCTTTCGGAAGATACGAAAAAGCGAGATTGATCTGCGAAGTCTGTCACAATATTTTTCACATGAAATGTATCAAACTCGAAATAGCCGACCCAGAGGCTTATAAAAAGTGGATATGCCTCGATTGTGAATCGACATCGCGATCAACGCCATCCAACGAGCTCGCTACAATGATCAACCAACAGGTTAATCATTAACAAATGGCGCTCACCGAGGAGTTTAAAGAGATGAAGGCTCGGGTTCGTGGCAACGATGAGTTAAAATATATCAAACAAACCCTTGAAAAACAGTCCGAACTCTCTTTTGAAAATATGGAGAGGATTCAAAAAGATATATTCATTTGAAATCTGATTCCCAGTCACTACAATATTGTAATAATTTCATCTTATTCGTTTGAAAAATATGTTATCTCTGTTTATTTTTGCTTTATTCTGTCTAAAAGGTATGAATGCCATTTATTTTTTAATTTTGATTATTTTTACTTTTTATTTACAGTGTTGTTAAAGCTATATTTTATTTACACTATAGCTATCTAAATGTTTTATCTCCATGTAATTTATTTTTTTCTAAAACTTCAAGTAAAAATTTTCATTATTTCTCACAAATTATAAATGGCATTAATTTTTTTATTTAGATTACTTTTTATTTACCGTGTTGTTATAACTATATTTTATGTACGTTATTATTTTTTAACTATCGTTATCTATATATTTTATCTGAATTTTATTTATTTTTTTCTAAAACTGTAAGTTAAAATTTTATTCTTTTCCCACAAATTATAAATGCCATTTATTTTTTAATTCGGATTGTTTTTTTTTTTATTTACTGAGTTGTTATAGCTATATTTTATTTACATTAATATGTTTTAACTATCGTTCTCTATATGTTTTATCTGCATACAATTTATTTACTTTTTTAAACTTTAAATCAAAATTATAATTTTTCTCACAAATTATATTTTCCTGAATAATATGTTGTTGTTTTTTTCAAATTCTGTTTAACATAATGCAAGCTCTTAATATTACGTACGACATAAAAATTCGCTCAAATCTAATGGAAAATACTCCGAAGATTATCCCTCCTAGATTCCACTAATCGTAATTCCATTCCTGTCACATCAGACGATCTCAATAATCACTTCGTATCCCTATCTCCTGGCTCATCTTCCACTACCGATTTTGAACACCATAAATTCAATCCAGAAAGTTTTTTCTTCCCCCATGTACCATATGACGAATTAATCGCAGCTATCCTTAAATCCCACACAAATGAACACGGACCAGACAACATTCCAGTAAAATTAATAAAATCCTGTCTTGCAGACATCTTACCGATCCTATATTATATTTACAACTTTTCCGTAGAAAACTCCATTCTTCCTGTCTCTTGGAAAACCGCCTTAGTTCGGCCACTAAATAAAATTCCTATTCCGTCCTCACCATCCGATTTCCGTCCTATTTCTCTGCTTTTAAACCTTTCCAAACCATTGGAACGCATAGTTAAAAATCAATTATAAAATTTTCTGAAAGAACTTTCCCTTATAAACCCTCTCCAATCTGGCTTCCGACCAGGCTATTCAACACAATCTGCTCTCCTAAAAATAATCCACGACCTACAATCCGCTATCGAACATCAACAAATAACCATCCTGATCCTTCTAGATTTTTTTTTTTACATTTAATAAAGTTGACCACAAAATCCTTCTTACCAAACTAAAAAACCTCCCATTATCCAAACAGTGCTTTGTGCTGGTTCAATCCTTCCGACCGTTCACAGTATGTGGTAGTTCCAGGCCAACCTCCATCCAAGAATTTCCCTCTATCCTGTGGTGTTCCTCAAGGTTCATCACTATCGCCCACCCTCTTTGTAATTTACATCAATGATCTTACCCATCATATATAGCACACCCAATACCATATGCATGCAGATGACATCCAAATTAACCTATCCTTCCCTCCTTCGGACCTGTTACAAGCGACTGAAAAACTTCAAGAAGATCTGAACAGAATTAGTTATTGGGCAGCAGCCAACAAGCTTAAGTTAAATGCAGAGAAGACAAAGGCGATTGTAATAGGTTCCAATCCCCTCCTTAAAACCCTTCCTCCAATTCCAATACTGTTCCTCAATAAGAATCTAAATCTAAAGTTTCACCAAACCTTTAAAAACCTCGGGATCATCCTCGATCAAACTCATTTATGGAAAAACCATGTCTCTGAAATCTCTCGACATACTATATCCACCTTAAAACTCCTAAATCACCTTCGTCGCCTACTTCCACTTGAAACCCATAGGCTTCTAGTTTGTTCCTTACCATTCCCCCACTTTGACTACTGCTGTACAATGTATACTCTGGAGATCTCTAAGCAGAACTTAAACGATTATATAACTTCTTCATTCGCTTTATCTTTGGGATATCCAGGGACACTTCAATTGCCAGATTCTATGAAGAGTTGAACTGGCTTTACCCTTCTTACCGTTGTAAATACTTCCTGGCAACCTTCCTCTTCCAAGTTCTCCAATCCAGCCACCCATCGTACATCTCAGATATGTTTTCATTCAAATCCTCTATTCATTCCCGTAACACTCGTTCACGGCCTTCAGACCTCTATATAACGCCTCATCGAACCGCAGCTTTCGACAGATCCTTCCTAATCCGCTCCTCTTTCGTATGGAATTCCATTCCTTCACATATTTGACATTCTGATACTCTTTAGACCTTTAAATCCCGTCTATTAGACCACTTCCTCTTTATTCAATTTTCAAAGAACCCTCAATAGATTTGTCAATTCAATTTAAATTAGTTAGAAACGAACAATATTAATTAAAATTTTGTATATATGCACATATGTTTCTGTTTTATCTTTTGTCTACCTTTTAATTTATCACTATTGTTCACTTTTTATTTTATTTTTATTTCTATTTATTTTGTTTCATGTTTGTACTCTAAGACACTAAAGTTCTTTTTGCATGTTTTATAAAATTAATCAAAAGGGACTTGTTCCACAATAAGTAAAGAATTTATTATTATTATTATAGCCTGTAGCCGTTAAAATCCACCAAACATTTACGTTTAGTGTATGTAATGTATACCTGCCGCAGGACCGTACAATAAATACTCATCACTTATAAGACCTTTTTAATCAACTTCCTCAACCTGTACTTTTCATTGGAGACATGAAAGGAAAAATTCATTATTGGGTTCCCGAGAAACTAACGCATGCGGTAAAACTATTGAAAACCTTTTAAACTTATTCCTACTCAACACTGGCGAAAATACATTCCTTAGTTCAAGCTATGGAACATACTCCACAAGAGATCTATCCTTCTGCTCCCCATCCTTATACAACTTAATAGAATGGACAGTTCTACCGGACCTCCATGGTAGTGACCACTTTCCGCTTCGTACTAAATTTAATAACACGCAATCCGCTCACGCTTAACCTTAGTGGATTTAAAAAAAGGCAGACTGGACTATCTTCAAATCTTGTTTCGCCACCCTTAATATCTCCAACCGAATTTAATACAGAAAAAGGCTGTGAGATCATTACAAACATAATTATAGAAGCAGCCAGACCATCCATCCTAACAACCTCAGGAACTCCTAAAAGACCATTAGTCTCCTGGTTCAATGAGAAATGTAAAAAGGCCATACAACAATGGCGAAAAGCATTACAAAATTTAAAAAGGCACATAATAACAGAAAACACGATCGAATATAATAAACAACGCGCAAAATGTATAAAATTATTTAATTCGTGTTAACAAGAATCTTGGAAAAAGTTTTCAAGTTCTATCAGTGCCTTACACCCGCGAATTAAATATTGAATCAGATCCGTAATATTTAAAACCATAAATCTTTTTCAAAACCAACGATTGTGGACAATTGGAGACGACCCGTTAACGTTTTCCAATATTTTGGCCAATTTCTATGACGGAATATACAAAACCATATATAATGAAAAATAATTGACAGTAAAAAAAATATTGGAACATAATATTACAATATTCCCTTCTCAATGTGGGAACTCAAAGAAACCCTCAATAGTGTAAAATGATCAACGTCCGGCTGGGTGCATTATGATATGATCAAAAACTAAAACATGGCTACTCGAATTTTACAATTATCTCTGGAATACTGGACTCCTCCCACAAGCTTGGCGCAACTCAATTGTAATCCCCATCCTGGAAACTGAAAAGATTAAAAGAGATATTTCTAACAAGCTGCTTAAGTAAATCCCATTAAATCCCGCATATTAGAGGTCTCATCCCCATCCGACCTACCACATATCGAATTTATTTTCTTGGAAATCACATGTAACAGCCATCCTCTCCTTATTGCAGTAGTGTACCGCCCTCCTCTCGTTCCTTTTGACACTCTATTTGAAACAACCCTCTACAATTATATCCCTCTCTACAACAATATCATAATTTCCGGCGACCTTAATACCAATATTCTTTCCGATTCCAATGATAAACAGTACCTAGAATACCTTTTTTCTCCTCTCAACCTCTACATTGTTCCTTTTTCCCCGACACATCATACACGATGTTCCGACACTTGGTTAGATGTTCACATCATAGATTCAGCACAGAACCTTCTCTCCATCTCTCAATTACCAGTACCATTCCTATCCTCCCATGACTTAATTCAGATATCATACAATATCCCTAGTCCAGAAATCCTTCCAAAAATCATAACTTTCCGTAAAATCCATTCCCTCACCCGTGGAGACACCCTACCCGATCTTGAAACCCTGAATTGGGATGATATCTATTCCTGTTCCTCCATTGACGCCATGGTCGACATCCTCACTTCCAACCTGATCACCGTCCTTGACAAACATGCTCCCCACAAAACCCGTACCTTCCGCCGCCGACCTGCTCCTTGGATGTGTCAAGAAATAAGAGAACTACAAAGAAAGCGTGAGGCTGCCCGTAGGCGCTTTAGGCGCACAAGACAAGCAGATGACTACGAAGCGTTTAGGATCCTCCGGAACTTGAAACAAACAACAGTTAGGCAAGCGAAGTCCAACTATTTTCGAGAATCCCTGTCCTCTGCTCCTGATCCTAAATCCAAGTGGCAACTTCTTCGTAAACTTTCCCTCTGTAAATCATTTACCTCTTCAGTCTTTCCTGTATCACCCGATGAACTAAATTCTTATTTCTTAAACGACTCCTCCAACATTTCGTCATCCTTTTCTCATAACTTATCCCTTTCATCATCATTCGATTCTGACAATTTTTGTTTCTCCTACATTTCACCAACAGACCTCATATCTTCCATAATGAAATCCCGTACTACTTCCTTAGGTTTGATGGAATTCCAGTAAAATTGCTAAAATTATGCCATCCAAAAATCCTGCCAGTCCTTCTTTTTATCTACAATTTTTCCCTCAAAAATTCAGTTTTCCCTGCTTCCTGGAAACAAGCTTTGGTCCATCCTATAAACAAAATCTCTAACCCATCTTCCCCTAAAGACTACCGACCTATATCCATCCTATCGAACCTTTCTAAACCTCTTGAACGGATTGTACAATCCCAGGTATCCAGTTTTCTTGAAAAACCAACAAACTTAACCCTTACCAAAGGCTTCTGACCTGGCTACTCTGAACAATCCGCCCTGACCAAAATCACAAATGATATTTATACTGCTATAGATGAAAAAAAATTAACTGTCCTGGTACTTATAGATTATAGCAAAGCTTTTGACTCCCTTAACCATTCGATCCTTTTCTCTAAATTAAAATCATTATCCTTTTCCAACAGTTCTGTTCAATGGTTTCAATCCTTTTTTTCCAACCGCACTCAAGCGGTTGTCATTCCTAATCAACCCCCATCTAATTTCCTTGCCCTGTCCTCAGGCGTGGCCCAAGGCTCGAGTATTTCTCCCTTTTTGTTCAATACCTACATCAATGACCTTCCTGATTCATTCCATTACTCTTCCTACCACCTATATGCTGATGACCTCCAAATATATTTATCCTTCCCTCCTTCCGAGTTATCTCTAGCATTTGCCAGTATTCAGGAAGACCTAGATGGAATCAGTGCCTGGGCAAACCTGAATAACTTAAGGCTTAATCCTATAAAAACTCAGGCCATCCTTGTTGGTTCCAAATACCTCCTCCGATCAATCACCACCCTTCCTCCGCTTTTGCTAAATGATCACCCTATTGTTTTTAGTTCCTCTGTTAAAAATCTTGGCATCATCATCGACCAAAACCTGTCCTGGAAACCCCAAATTGCCCAAATTTCCCGTCGATCGATTAGTACCTTAAAATTATTCCACCGATCCCGCCACCTCCTACCACTATCTACCCGTAAACTCCTAGTCTCATCACTCATTTTCTCCCACTTTGACTATAGTTGTGTGGCATATGGCTGCCTCTCGAAGGTACTCGAGGACAGATTGAGAAGAATTATGAATTGGTTTTTTTAAGATTTGTGTTCGGTACCTCGAGACGGTCTCATGTATCCCACCTCTACGACGAGTTAAAGTGGTTATCCCCAACCTTTCGAAGACAATATTTCCTTGGATCATTCCTTTATCAAATTATAAACTCTCACCATTCTTTTTATGTCTACAGCCTTCTAGTATTTAAATCCTCAACCCGTCACCAGGAAACAAGATCCCGTCTGTCCGACCTCCACACTCTTTTCTATAGAACCAAAAAATATGACTGTTCCTTTTTAGCCCGTTTCACTGCCTTATGGAATACTCTCCCTTCAAACATCCGACATGCTCCTTCCCTACCATCATTCAAATCCTTCCTCTTTCAATATTTACTTTCTCTCCAGTCCGATGTAAGCTAATAAAATTATGCCTATTTATGTGAGGTGATTTGTTTATATACTTTAATGAGATGTAAAAGATATATTTTAGGTTGATTCTTATTTATTTATTTTTGAATATGTACATAGAGATGTCACAATGACCTTTTATTTATTTATTTTTTCTTCTTTCTTTTGTTATTTAAATGTAGTTATATATTGTTTTAGGCCAGATATAAATTATTATTTTGACCATTAATGTTATTCTGAAGGGACATTGTCCCAGAATAAAGTTTATTATCTATTTCTATTTCTATTTCTGATCAGCTGATTCTGATGACTTTAATTCTTATCTCCTTATTTATTTATTATTATTATTATTTTCTTAATCAATGAGATATTTTCATCAAGTCATGTCCTCAAAGTCTGCAAGTAAAAGATCTAGATCTGCAGGTTCAAACTCGTCTCAACAAAACAGAGACCCCGCCGTGAACAAAATAAAAAAATGATTCCACCAGCGACCACGTCAGCTACCTCATTAGGATCTGAACCACTGCCCAGCACATCATCAGAAGGAATAACAGATGAATCCCCGTTTTTTACACCGAATCCATTTCAAATCCTCCAAAATGAAAAAGAAACCATGGAATCTTCTCCTATACCCAGGGAACCACTACCTCCACCAATATTTGTTAAAAATTTTAAACTTATGTGTGCGCATTTAAACAAAGTAACTGATCCTAATAGTTATTATTGTATAAGTAGAACCAATGATACTAAAATATCTCCGACTACTGCTGAAACCTACAGAAAGATTGTGAAATATCTGACTTTCATACTTATCAGCTGCGCCAGGAGAGAGCATTAAGGGTCGTAATCAGAAACCTTCATTCCTCAACACCCGTTGAAGCTATCAAAGAAGAACTGACAGAACTAGGATTCCAAGTGAGGCAAGTCACCAACGTTCTAAAAGATAAAAATCCACTGCCTCTATTCTTCGTGGACTTGGAACCATCAGCAGGAGTCGAAAATATCTATGACCTCAGTAGACTCTACTATACCCGTGTAAAGGTTGAAAAACCTTACACAAAGAAAGACATTGTTCAGTGCCATAACTGTCAGGCATATGGTCATACCAAAAGTTATTGCCATCACATACCACGCTGTGTGAAATGCGGTGAACAGCATAAAACAGAAGAATGTACAAGATCCAGATCTACACCTGCTGTATGTGCTCTGTGCCTCAAGGACCACCCGGCTAACTACAAGGGATGTGAAATCTACAAGAAACCCCGAACTAGATACCAAAAACCTCAGGATACGAATGAAACAGCTGCACCAACCAGAAGCAGAAGAGAACCATCTAAACTTGTAAATTCTAACGTGTCATTTGCCCACTTGCTTGGAGGTGGAAACAAGAATCATGTCGATCAAGTCGAGGCACTGCCGGAACGTTTTCCTCAACAATCTCAATCTATTGTACAACAATCTACTTTTCAAAGTTTACCTAATCTTCAAAATACTCCTCAACATCAAATTTCTCATATCCCTTCACCATCAAACGTCACAGATCTTACCAGTCTAATGACATCGTTCATCTCCGAAATCAAATCTCTTGTTATGCCGCTTATATCACTCCTTACAAATCTAGTATCAAATTTAATCCCTGCCTTGAAAAATCCTTAAATGAATTCACCTAACTCCTTATCCATTCTCCTTTGGAATGCGAATGGTGTTAGAAATCATACTGACGAACTGACAGCGTTGTTGCAAGACAAAACAATCGATGTTGCACTTATAACTGAAACAAGACTAACGACTAAACAGTACTTCAAAATACCGCAATACATGACATACCGTACTGACCACCCAGACGGCAAAGCCCATGCCGGTTCTGCTATCATTGTCCACCAATCCCTCTCTCATCATTTACTCCCACTTCCCACCTATGATTTCGTACAAGCCACAGCCATAGTAATCAAGACTTTTTCCTTTCCGGTAATCCTCACATCTGCACATTGCCCTCCTAAACATTCCATTTCCAATTCCGAATTTGTATCCTTCCTGGACTACTTAGGAAATCGCTTCATTCTGGGTGCAGACTTAAACGCCAAGCATCAGCAGTGGGGTTCCAGAACCACGAATTCTCGGGGACGAAATTTGCTGTCTGCACTCAACTCCCGAAATTTTAATATCCTGCCTCCTGACTCCCCTACCTACTGGCCAACCGATCCTAACCGCAATCCTGACATCCTCGACTTCTTTATCCACAGCGGATTAGGCTCCCTCAACTTGTCTGTAACTCGCCTTGATGAACTATCCTCAGACCATAGTCCACTGATCCTAAAAGTATCTCTCACTCCAATTCCAAAACCCATTCCACCATGATTCATCCGAGGCCCTGTCAACTGGAACCTTTTCCGCCAAATCCTGACCGATAATATTGACCTCAGAGTAACCCTCAAAACCCCAGATGACCTAGATAATTCCGTCCATTCCTTTACCACCGCCATCCAACAAGCTGTCTGGACTGCCTCCTCTCCTAAACACTCCAATATAAATCCTCACCAAAATCATTTTCCACAACATATTATAGACCTCATCCATACCAAACGCCGAGCAAGATCATTATGGCAGCGCACCCGACACCCAACAGATCGCCGCTCCTATAACTTCTATTGTAGACAATTGAAGAGGGAGTCGGCGACCTTCCGTTCCCATTCCTTTAATTCCTACCTCTCCTCTCTATCAGCTCGTGATAATTCCTTGTGGAATATCACGAAAAAGATCCTAAAATACCATCAAGTTTCCCATCCTCTCCGACGTGATGATGACTCCTGGGCTGCGTCTGATGAAGATAAAGCTGAGGAATTCGCCACACACCTCTCCAAACTTTTCACTCCTCACACGGAATCCCACGCCAATCACACCGCAACAGTACAAGACTTTCTTATGTCACCAATTCCACTTTCCCTACCTCCTAAAGCTATTAATCCCTCTGAGGTCAAATATCTTCTCCAAAAACTGACCCTCCGTAAATCTCCTGGACACGATCTCCTTACTCCCCAGATCCTCCGACAACTTCCGCAGAAAGCTATTATATTCCTTACTTATATTTACAACTGCATCCTACGCACCACCTATTTTCCTCTGTTATGGAAACTTTCCACTATCATTCTTTTTCTAAAACCTTCCAACAACACTTCATCCTACAGGCCTATTAGTCTACTCCCCATCCTCTAAAAAATCTTCGAAAGGCTTCTTCTTAAACGTATCCTACCCATATTAGAATCTCAAAATCTTCCTTCCCATCAGTTTGGATTCCGTCCTCAGCATTCCACAGTTCAACAGGGGCTCCGAGTTGTAGACCATATTTCCTCAGCTCTTGAATGCAAAGAGTATTGTTCTGGTGCGTTTCTGGACATTGCGCAAGCTTTGACCGGGTATGGCACACTGGATTACTCTTCAAGCTGAAAACCCATTTACCCCAGTCTCTATACCTTATTCTCCGAACCTATCTCTCAAACCGTTCCTTCCGCGTTCGCTGTGGTGTAGAATTTTCAAACCTTTATCCCGTTGAGGCCGGTGTTCCTCAAGGCAGCGTCTTGGGACACGTCCTCTACATCCTTTACACTGCTGATATACCTACACATCCTTATACCTTTCTGGCAACTTTTGCAGACGACACCGCCATCTTATCATCCAGTTCCAATCCTGAAACAGCATCCTTAAACCTGCAAAGACACCTTTCTCTTACCGAAGACTGGTGTAATGCTTGGCGCATAAAGGTGAACGAAGCCAAATGCAAACACGTAACCTTCACTCTTCAACGAAACTCCTGTCCGCCAGTTTATTTCAACTCATTACCAATTCCTCTCTCAGATACAGTCCGGTATCTTGGCTTACTGTTAGGCAAAAGATTGACTTGGAACCCACATACAAGACTTAAAAGACAAGAACTCAAGCGACGATTCGGACAGTTATACCGACTACTCAACAGAAAATCTGAACTTACAGTTGACAACAAATTATTAATCTACAAGACAATTCTGAAGCCCATTTGGACCTACGGACTTGAACTGTGGGGGACAGCTAAACGTACTAACATCAAACGCATTCAATCCTTTCAATCCAAAGTCCTCCGTACAATAGTAAATGCTCCTTATTATGTCTCCAACTATACCTTGCACCACGACCTTAATGTTCCATTTATTTCAGACCTAATTCACTACAAGTCTGTGGAATGTACAAAATCATTATCAACACCCGTTGTATGTGCTCATAGCCTCAAGGATCACCCGGCCGACTACAAAGGATGCCAAATCTATAATGAACTAAGGACCAGGTTTCAAAACCAGCCGTACTGCAAGACAAAAAAGATGATGTTGCACTCATTACTGAAACTAGACTAACCACTAAACAGTACTTCAAAATACCTGAATACACGACATACCGGACAGACCATCCAGACGGCAAAGCCCATGCCGGTACTGCTGTCATTGTCCACCGTTCCCTTTCCCACCACTTACACCCACTTCCCGCCCACGACTTCCTACAAGCCACCTCTGTTATAATCTAGACCTTTTCTTTTCCGCTCGTCATCGCATCAGCATACTGCCCTCCTAAACATCCCATTTCTTCTGCCCAATCTGGTGGATCCTTCCTCAACTCATTGGGGAATCACTTTATTCTGGGTGCAGACCTAAACGCCAAGCACCAACAATGGGGCTCCAGAACCGTAATCCAGACATCCTCGACTTCTTCATCCAAAGCGGATTAGGCTCCCTGAACTATTCCGTAACTCGCCTTGATGAACTATCCTCTGACCATAGTCCACTGATCCTAAATGTATCCTTAACACCTATTCCTAAACCTGTCCCACCGTCATTCATCAGAGGCCCTATCAACTGGAACCTCTTCCGCGAAATCCTCACCAATGATATTGACCTCAAAGTGACTCTCAAAACCCAAACTGACCTTGACAATGCCGTCTACTCCTTTACAACCTCGATTCAACAAGCCGCCTGGACTGCCTCCGTTCCCAAGCACTCCCAAATAAATCCTTACAAAAACCATTTACCACAACACCTCCTAGACCTAACCCACACCAAACGCCGAGCAAGAACATTATGGCAACGCACCCGTCACCTAGCAGATCGCCACTCCTATAACGTTTATTGTAAACAATTAAAGCGGGAGTTGGCGATCTTCCGTTCCCAATCCTACAATTCCTACCTCTCCTCTCTCTCGACTCGGGACAATTCCTTGTGGAATGTCACGAAGATAATTCTTAAATCCCCCCTGATATCCCATCCTCTCCGGCGTAGTGATAATTCCTGGGCTGCTTAATTCTTATAATTCTTGAGTGCAAGGAGTATTGTTCGGGTGCCTTTCTGGACATAGCTCAAGCTTTTGACCGGGTGTGGCACCCGGGACTGCTCTTTAAGCTCAAAACCCATTTACCTCAATCTTTATACCTAATCCTCCGATCCTACTTATCAAACCGCTCCTTCCAAGTTCGTTGTGGTTCCGAATTTTACAAACATTATTCTGTTGAGGCCGGTGTCCTCTACACCGCCGATATCCCTACCGATCCCAAAACCTTTCTGGCAACATTTGCTGATGGCTGTGTCCATTTTATCATCCGATTCCGATCCTGAATTAGCATCGCTAAATCTCCAAATGCACCTTTCCCTTGTCGAAGACTGGTGTAAGGCTTGGCGAATTAAGGTGAACGAAAGCAAATGCACACACGTCACTTTCACCTTCGACGTAAATCCTGTCCAACAGTTAAATTCAATTCCATACCGCTTCCCTCCTCAGACACAGTCCGGTACCTTGGCTTTTTACTGGACAAAAGACTGACGTGGAACCCACATACAAGACTTAAAAGGATAGAACTCAACCGCAGATTCGGCCGGTTATACAAACTACTAGACAGAAAATCTCATCTTACAGTCGATAACAAATTACTAATATATAAGACAGTACTGAAACCTATATGGACCTACGGACTTGAACTATGGGGGACAACTAAACATTCTAACATCAAACGTATCCAATCCTTCCAATCCAAAGTCCTTCGAACAATAGTTAATGCTCCTTATTACGTTACCAACTGTACCCTACACTACGACCTTAATATTCCATTTATTATAGACCTGGTATCATCCAAATTCTCCAAATTCCATCAGAACCTTCTTCATCACCATAATCCTCTTGCTCAATCGCTCTCCAGCTCCACCCATTCCTACAATCCTCCACGAAGATTGAAACGGCAGTGGCCCCGCGACGTTTTGTAAACATATATTCTGGAGTTCTGACACTGGTCAGATCCTCCACTCATGTACAGTATGTTTGTGGCTATTCCGCCCTAGCTCGGCCTCCACTGGCTTACACCAGTGAAGCGCCGGGTGAGAGGCGCTGGGATCTCTTGGAATCGGCTTCTCCTTCCACTTCTGGAGGGAGCAGCGGAGTCTAGGGTCCCTTTAGCTGATCGTATATATTGTATATAGTTAAGTTTGCTTGTATGATTTTTATTTATTTCCCAACTTGTATTTATCTCCACTACAGGTTGTTGTTTTTTGTTTTTATTAATTGTTATTTTCTTGTATATATTTGAATTTATTTATTTCTGATTTTATGTAATTTGACTTTATCATCATTATTCTGTATATTTTGTATGAATGTGTACTACATCTCTATTACTACTGTTCATTATGTAACAAACTAATATTTCTCATAAAAAAAAAAAAAAAAAAAAAAATTTCTATTTCTAAGTAAGATAATGGAGTGCATGGTCAGCAAACGGTTAAGGTGTGTCATAGAAACTAGCAATCTGTTGCAACCGTTCCAATCTTTTCGTTTTCGTCAGGGAAGGTGTACCCTGTATATAGAGCTATTTAAAGAAAAACAGAAAATTCTTTATCATTTTCCCGACAACCTAAATAGTATAGCATATAATATTCATGTTTCTATTTTATTTCTGAAAATGTTTTATTTCTACCTAAAAACCTTTCTCCTAAGGTTTTGTCCTCTTTAAGATATATGATATTTTATATATGATACTAAGAGGTGCAGTACTGTATCAAAGGTTACTCACATTCTTCTTGCTGGGGTGGTTTCTCTTCAAGTAGTGAGCAGTACTTATGCATACAGGGCTTTACTTTCTTCTTGCCCTTTTGCTTTTTCTTTTTCCTCTTCATTTCCTTCGATTCAAATTGCGGTCCGAGGAAAGACCAGAATTCTTCAAACGAAGGAGGAGAGGTATCTGAAATTATATGATTTACATAGTTAATATTTAATATGTAAGTTTACATTCATATAAGAATGAAATTTGTAAGTTTGCAAGGGACATTTTATATTTGTTCAGTAAGAGTAAACATGAATCTTCTTCATTCATCACTGTAATAATATTAATAATAAAAAAAAGAAAAAAAATTATTTGATTTACTTAAAGAGTGTGTTTTTTTGGAGCACCCTCCTTCATAAACTTGTTCAATAATTTATAATAACACATATCCAAGATATTATATTGAGTTGTGTAATATGTTAGTAGCGTTTTTTACAAGTGATTTCAATAAAAAATTAGAAATATTTTAAAAAAAATATATATGACCCGTTTTGATCTGTTACATGATGCCATCATTCGGATAATTTTGGAAATTTGGTCATTCTACTAAGGCATAATCATCATACACACTGCAAATTTCGTTAACTGTCTGTACAGCGAATTTTCCTTTTCGGAAATAAAAAATCATTAAATGAATTTTTTTTATGTTACATTTTGAACAAGCAAAATACCATTTAAAGATAAGGAATCTCAGTTGAAATCGATGCATAACAACTTAAAAAATCCTTTTTTTGAACAGATGATTACTCACTTATGAAGTACATAAGGCTATCTTCTGTCCCCACATTTCCTAATGGTTTCATTTTTTTATTTTTGTTTCTGAAAAGTTTGTTGAACCCTGTAAAAACATAAAAATAAATATAATAGTGACTTAAAATGTTGTTGATCTGTTGTTATTAGTAGTATTATTGCTAAGTAATTATTCACATAACGTTATTGAAGATTTATTAAATTATTATCTGATTATATTTATAAAAACAAAACTAAAAAAATGCACATCAACAGCCCGTAAAATATTTCAGGTTTAATACATTTTTCTGGGACAGTACATTCAGTCCTGTTTGTAGGCCAATGGCCGTGCTAGGAAATAACTAGGCTAAGATCACGCTTAGTCCTCAGGCTTTTTCCACCAATTTTTAGCTATATGGGTGTGCTCCAGGAAGATCTCTCTACCTCATGGTATAAATTATTACTCTAGCTGAGCATGATTCAAACCCGGGATCCAGTTAACAGTAGTCCAGCGATGTATAGACTGGGCCTAGTCAGCCCCTAAGGTTGTTGTGTATATTAAAATATATATTATTTTAATGTGATGCTATGGAATGGAATGACTGTGTTTCTGAAAAGTACTTTTTATATTTTCTGTTAATCCTGGGATATATGTCATTTTAAAACATTTTTTCATTAAATCTGTTTTTGAATTGCTTATTGGCTATTATTTATATGTTTTTTCATTTTTATCCACTATAAAAAATGATTAGTTTCTGACTTGGCTTTTTAATATTTTATTGATTGGTTTTCATAAATTACGATTTGAACTTTGAGATCTGTCAAACCAGCGGATCCTGATTAATCAAGTGGTAGTTGTTATAAGAATTGATAGGCCGACATGGAAACACTCCCAAAAGGCTTTTTGAGGATTAAGGGAAGGGTGTAGTGTATATTAAAACACATAAATCATAAAACGTATGTCGTTGTGTGTTAAAAGGTTATAATAAACAATTTGTTTGTTTAAATAAGTGAATTTATTTATCATAAGGGCCTATATATTACAGGTAATGTTATTTTTTCTTAAAAACCATCATTATAATACAATTTGCCATTTTTTGTGGGTGGATTCCAAAAAACCTGATCAAATTTGTTTCTTGTAACTTTATGTTATAACAGAACGATTTTTGCTCGAGCCTAGTAAGTTAATCATCAAACCTTAAACATAAATTGAAATATATGAATAGCATACTCACATCCCCCTTTACTTTTTTTGCTTTTTTTAATTTTTTCTAGTCGAGCTATTATGTCACAATAGCTCGTTATATTTTTGCGTTGTTTCAATTTTGAACGCCCAAAAAGACTTCTGCAATATTTTCCATTCTTAACACCTGCAATCATGTGATTATTTAATTACAATCTTTTCCCGTTTATATTTAAATGAATATATTATAATACAAGATAAATCAACTGTAATAAAATAATTAAATAATTAATTAACTGAAACTTTATGGTGTATATTAAAAAAGTTCTTTTTTTATTGAAAGGTGAGAACAGTTAGATAAAATTTGAATTGGCTGGCTTAATCACACTTCTTATTTCTTAATCTTCGTTTAAAGATACGAGAAAATTTGATAAAACTAGGGTTGTTTGGAAGATTTAATAAATTCAAAGGACTGTTAAATAAAAATTGAATATATTTTTTGAATTTAGTACCTAAAAGGTTCAGTCCAAAGATGATGTTACGCCTAATCTTATCCTAGAGGAATAAAATTGCCTATACAAAGATGTGAATGAATGAATAAAGCCTTTATTGCAAGGATAACATTTAAATATAATATTTACTTTTTAGTTCTAATATAAGTGAAAAATAATAATAATTTATATACTTCATAAATGAAAAAAAAAAAGAAAAAGATGTAGCTACAAAGATGTATCTGATAAAAAATGATCATATATATATATATATATATATATATATATATATATATATATATATATATATATATGATTTCCAAGTCAAATTCAACCTTTTTCGATTTCAATAAAATAATAAAAATCAAATAAACATGATTTCATGTTTTTATGGTTATTTTAATTACACATTATATTTTTAACCTTGTGGCTTGTTAAATATTCCCTGAGGCCTTTTTACATATAATTAGTCACGATTATAATAACCGATACTTAAATTTTTAGACATTTTCGATACAAGGTTTGCTAGTCGGATTAGCGGGGGTTCGTTTTATTTTAGTTTTATAATCGCAGGCGAAAATATTATCAATAGAGGTTTATTTTAAGTTTTTCGTATTTATTGGATAGTAGGCTCAGTGGCTGCGTTCCCAAAGGTTCGTTACCAATGATACTATTAATTTTAATCGCGCTCGCTCAAGTAAAGGTTTATTTTAACTTTTTCGTATTTATTGGATACAAGGCTCAGTAGCTGCGTTCCCAAAGGTTCGTTAACGATTACACTATTAATTTTAATCGCGCTCCCTCAAATATGGGTTTATTATAACTTTTTCGTATTTATAGGATACAAGGCTCAGTAGCTGCGTTCCCAAAGTTTAACCATAAAAACATAATCATGTTTATTTGATTTTTATTATTTTATTGAAATCCAAAAAGGTTGAATTTGAAATGGAAAAGGTTGAATTTGACTTGAAAAAGGTTGAATTTGACTTGAAATGCTATTATATATATATATATATATATAGTTTATTTACATGAGTATTATACTACATATTATTTTAAATTAATTTTTAAAAAACATTATATCTGTAAAAAAAAAAACTTAAGGACGTATATAAAATTATAACTTTAAGTACTATATAAGTTTATAATACTATATGTGTAGATCTTTTGTGTCTATGTTTTGGTGTTGATCATTTTCTACCATTACCTACTTCTTTTAAAGAGTGTATTGTCAGTCAATATGCATTTCTTGAAAAATGGGTTTTTTTCCAGAAAAGTTAGAATGTTTATTGAAGTAGTGGAACATTTTTGATATTAATTTACAGGAAATATTTGTTTTATGGTTAATATGATTGTTGAACAATAGTTAACGGTCTAGAATGGTTTTTGGTATGTTACTAGTTTTGAAATGTTTTTGCTACGCCATTAAATTGTTTTGTAGGGTAAATTTCAACAAAATGGTCGTGGTATAAGACACTACTTCACCAATATAAAGGTAGTAAGAGGCGCTGAAATTGGCAGCGATCATCTACTACTAATAGCTGATACCAAAATTCCACAAAAGCGGCAAATTAAGCAAAAGAGTTATCAGACAGTGGAAATACGAGCTCTGGACAATCCAGAAAAGAGAATTTCCTACACCGAAAAACTGGAGGAAAGATTGAAAACCATTAGCTAAGAGGGAGATATAGAACAACGGTGGTACCTTTTAAAATCATGTATCTCAGAAACTGCAGGGGAAGTTTGTGGCTTGCGCAAAATATCTAATAACAAAAGCGCACAGAGCAGTGGAATGAGGAAATACGGCGTTTCTTCAATCAAAGAAAAAAGCATGGAAAGCATATCTTCAAGACAAAACTACAGGAAAATTAGATGAACACCGTCAAGCAATAAATGTAAAATACCTATCTGACGAGCGAAAAGCGAATCATGGGAAAGATTAGGAAGAAGTCTCGACAAAGACCACCGGGAAAGTATTAAGAAATTCTGGCGGAAAGTAGAGACACTGAGAAGAAAAATAAGTAAGCCAGTGAGAAATGTCAAAGACACTAGTGGCAACATGGTCACCGAAGAAGCCAAAATTCTCGAACGGTGGAAGGAGTTCTATCAGGGACACTTCTGAGAAAGAGGACTCACTGACTCAGAGGAATATCTGGTGGAAAATAATGTTCTGCTAAGTCTGGAAGTCATTGAGGAAGACGATGTAGAATATGCCATCCAGGTAATTAAAATAGGTAAAGCGGCGGGAAGATATGACATAGCCTCTGAATTAATAAAATATGGCGGACAGGAATTAATTACATTTCTCCAACAATTCCTCCAAAACATATGAGATACAAAGATAATCCCAAGGGATCGGGAGTTCAGTCTGATTGTCCCTATTCATAAAAAGGGTAGTTCAACGGATTGTGAAAACTATAGACCTATAAGCTTACTTTCGGTTGCCTACAAGTTATACTCCTCAATCCTAGAAAGCATATTAAGGCCATAGTTGAGAAGCAAATAGAGAGCGAACAAGCAGGCTTTCATCCGGGAAGGCAGACTCAAGATCACATCTTCGTCCTGAGTGGAATCACAGACAAAGCATGAGACAGAGATAAGAATGTATATATGGCGTTTCTGGACCTTAAAGCAGCATTCGACTCGGTTCCAAGACAAGAGATATGGAATGCTTTGGTGGCAAAAAATGTCACAGCGGATCTTATCATGACGATTAGATCGGCTTATAGGGCAGCAAAAGAAATCGTTAGAATTAATGGTAGAGAGTCCATGCCTTTTCCCATACGGAGAAGTCCCCTCTTGTTCACCATATTTATGGATGGAATCCATAAAATTTGTAAGCACCGTGCTGCGTGGACGAGGCTTCTCGACGGTAGTTGTGGTACTAAGAGGAAGTCAATGAATAAGAAGGGCTGGTAGGCGTCCGAAAGGCAGGCCGAAGCGTCGATGGGAGGATTGCGTTAAAACTGATCTCGGGGGCTTGGGCTTGAACGGTGAACATTGGACGAGTCTGTGTAGGCGGAATTTGGTGGTATCGGCATCGAACTTTCGGGTTCGCTAAGCCTGTTATTATTATTATTATGTATATATGCCGTCGGGCAGCCATCATAAATTCAGGAATTTACTCATCGACGGAGATGGAGTGAAGGACTTTTTCATTGGAGTTGCCATTGTGAACTTATTATAATCTCATATTGATCAGATTTTGTGACATAAAGGTCAGTATTTCATATGAGAGCAGAAGCTTCTTTTCAACAAATTAACGAATCATGAAATATGCAGAACTTGGATTTGAAAGATTATCAATAATAAGACAAACATCAATTGTTTTACTTTTTTGTATACTAATTTTTAACTCGGTTCTACGGAAGCATGTTCTTCTCAACTAAGAACTATTTATTAACAACTCTTCTTTAAGAATTTTTTACTTACATTTATTGATCGTCATAGATTCGTCGTCTTCAAAGATATTAGTAGGTTTACAGGACGCTGATGTGGTATTTGTACCGTTTTCTATTTTCAGGCCATGTTTTAAAAACTCTCTGGCAAGAAACCGTTTTAGCGCAGCTGCCTTACGTTTGGTACCTGAAATACAATTATCCGTGCCATTATATTTATTCATAAATAACCATTTACGATTATGATGCTCTAATTGTTTCAAATAATAAAAAATAGATAGTGATTTTTAGATGGGCTCCTGAATTTAACAGCTAGAGTACAGATTTTGACTAGCACATAAAATATTTAATAACAAAGGAGGACCAGCCAACATGCCGTAACTGATGAACGCCATTAACAGTAAAACATGTGATAGAGGATTGCATAGTTCTACAACAAGCATTCGAAAATCACAACATTCTCCGAAGTATAGCTTTAGATCTAAAAGGCTTAAATAAAGCTGCAAATAACTTAATTAAAATGCTCAAGAAATAGAATTATTCTCTAAAATATTATAATTAGGAGTACGAGTTTTTATCCAGAAACACCCCATCCAAATGTGTTAAACAAATCAAAATTGCAAAAACGAAAATGAATATTAATTTAATCATTTGCTGCTATTACTAAAAAGCCCTGACAAAATATAGACCAAAACCACTTACATGTTGGCATGCAACTTAATAAGGGCATGATAATCTCGTAGTTGATAGCCTAAATAAAATAGTAATCTACTCTAGTCTAATGATTTTAAATTAGAAAATATAAAACTTCAAGAGGTACAATGCTGGGGATATTAATACTATAGATAAAAGCAAAAATAAAAGTAAAAAGTTAAGTCCTTAATGGAAAAGCAGCGGGGAACCATTAAATGACGATATAAAATCTATATAAAAAAACTAGTTACAATAAAGTAATTCTATTCACTATTTTGATGAATAAAATACAGCATATGAGTTGAAGAATGAGAAAGAAAATCGATGAAATTGGACTTGAAATAAAAATCGAAATTTCTTTGCAGAAGAAGGTAATCGACGGCTTATATTACATATCATTACTGCTTTTGGAGAAACCTATTTAATATTTTTTTTCTGACTCAGAGACAGATTAAAACTCATGATATAAATTAATGTTATGTTAATGAAGAATTTATACTCACTATTTGAGTAATTGCAGTTTTCAGGGGGACGGTGTGGCTTAGGACACTTGGGTGTCTTCTTGGTGGTTGCTTTTGTAGTATGATTTCGCTTTCTAAAGGCTCGCCTCCAAAAATTCATTGATGATTTCGTTTCATTCGCATTCTCTGAAATAGAATAAATAATTCGTGACATTAAATATGGTTGTTGATTATCATGATGGTCTATTTTTATTAATTAGGGGATATTTTTTGTTGCTAATACCAACAAAAGTGTTAAAGCACATTTTTCGTTAATAATAAAATGTGATCCTTCTTCTTTCAGTGGCGCGACAGACCGTGTAGGTCCTTGGCCGCACGGTGTATAATGTGTGAGAATATACTCGCATTTCGCGATGAATTTTGTAGAGTAGGGTCATCACTCCATACGCCCATTTTTGTGAGTGGCCACCAGTTGGCTGACAGCCCGGAGGAGAGGCTGTGAGTGAATTCCCATTAATTTGAATGTTTGAAATAATGTCCGGATTATGCCCAAAGTGCTTTACGCAAAAGTCAATTTAGAATTAAAAGTGCAGAAACGCATTTTTCACGCGCCAACCATATTTTGCATGAAAATATAAAACGTGAATAATATTGCCTTTTTTTCTGAGACGAAGAAATATTACGCATGTTTCGGAAAGCCTGCTGTGAAAAAAACATACTGATCACCAACCCTCTTGTTAGTGGGGTTAGGTCAAGCGTATTGTATTTATGTATGTAAAATATTCTGTACAATATATACACTCATATTGTTTATATAAATGAAGGAAAGATCGAGAATCAGTTAGAAAACCATCTGTTAGCATCCCAAAAGATTAAATAATTAGGATCCGGATGTGCTAACCTTAAAACAGGTTTCTGCCCTTCGGTGCCAATCTTTCAACACTTATTTTTCACGGTATTAGGCGTTTTTTTATGTAAAATAAATAAATTAAGTATAATAAAAAACTGTAATTTACCAATTCAAGTGTGAGAAACATGTGGAAATACAAAAAAATACTTATTTATTGTTTCATTAGATTCACATGTGGAATTCCCAGACGCTCCAATGTTTCTAGTAGGTATGCCGAGTTCAATAGGATCTATCCCTCTTTCCGTCGGCAATATCTACCTCCTTTGTGTCTGTCTTTTCCAATTTTTCAAAACAAAAAACCTCCTACATTCTTGATTCCTTACCACTTGGTCCTCAGCCCATTTAGTAAACACAATATCCCAAACCATAACCTATATACATACCTTTCCACAGACCAGCCTCCTTCAAAAATCATTAGTTATTCATGCTACCCTATTTTGGAATTCTTTGCCTATATCCATTCGTAGAACCTGCTCTTCAACTATTTTTAAACATCCATAATTTCTCCAACTCTTTAACTATCAATCTTCCTAACATATGCAATATCTTAAACTATATATAATATTCATTGTTTCAAAATCCTTCTGTTATATAGTTACACTTAAGTCTTAAAAGACAAGACGAATAACCTTTGTGCGTATGTCCACCGCCGTCTCTTCTGTTCAAGGCTTTGCCCTTCCCAGTTAGTTCAAGACAGTTGGTCTTCCAGTGTTTTTATTCGTGCGTTTCATTTTTCACTCTTTATTGTTTTTCATGTCAAACGATTTTTCCTATGTCCTTTACTTGCAAATAAGTGTAAATCAGCAAAATCTCTCAACCGATCGGTTCAACATCTCGAAAGATGCCCCAACCTTTCTCTGTTCTGAAAAATGCATTTGGAAGTCCAGAGCAAATTTCACCGGCAAAAACTATGATCTTCACCTTAGTAAGTCAATTTAATATTGTTTGGTGTTGATTTCTTCTATTTATTTTTCCTCTATGATCGCGAGCCTTTTTAAATTAATTTCATATACAATCTATAAACCAAAGCTTAATATTAATTCTGACGAAGTCACGATTCGTTTTAAATTAGAAAAATCTAACCTGCGAGCTTTGACTCAAACACTTATCTTCGAACCATATTGCCTCTACCCTTCAGGAAATTTTAGCCTATTGCCAGTTTTCTGATATAATATAGACGGTATTACCCTTGCAACTAGTATTGAAAAATGGGCGCTCTCTCTTGCGACTGTAAAGCTTTAGGCTTCTACCTTTCAAGGCACTGCTCTACATCTATCTCTTACTTTGGTAATCTGAAAGTATGTGCTCAGTCAAGGTCTTCTGAACTCTATACCTAAACCTCGAAATAATAAAAAGTTTCTCAAGTACTTTTTCGTTGAATTTTTAATGTTAAAATATTGTATTATGTACTATTTTCGGGCTGTTCAAAATTTAGTCTATTTAGTGCCTTCAAGAACTTTGATTAATCCTTGTCTTTAACAAAGGAATAGATATACTTATATTAATTAGTTAATTAACCGAAGTGATAATGAATAATTTAGACCAACCTTTTCTTGATTTGGTTGTTCCGGGAACATGAGTAGACAACGTCGCCAGTTCTATTGTTTTTGTGGTACTTTTCTTTCCAAAAGCTCCTCTTAAGGCAGAAGTTACCAATGTGCTGTGATTCTTATCGCCTGAAATAAAATTGTTAGTATCATTGGTGATTTATATAATTATTTTCAATTAACGTATTGAACTTTATGAATGGTCTCATTTCTGTTCTTTTTTTCCAGTGGCGCGACAGGCCGTGTAAGCCCTGGGCCTCGTGGTGTAATCGCCTGGGAGATTACACTCACGTTTCTTGATACATTTTGTAGTGTAGGTTTATCACTCCCTACGCCTAATTTTGTGAGTGTCCACCATTTGGCTGACGGGCCTCTCATACCCGGGGGAGAGGCTGTGAGTGAATCCCCATTTAATTACATCCTTATAAAAGCCCCGCCGGGACTGGGATTCGAACTCACAACCTATAGCATAAGAGACTCGCGCGCTAGCCACTCAGCCACGGGCTCCCCTCTCATATCTCTACAAATTCATAATATGTTACAATTTTTGATTACAAAGAAAAGATACAGAGTTTTAATAAGAGAGTTAAAACTTTGTATTTAGAGTGAGAAAAGTTGTTACAAATATGGATTATAAATTGTAAAACAAAATCTGGTGCACGCAACAAACGACTTTCACCTACCTTCGTTGTTGAAATCATTTAAAAATATTTAAATTTAGTTTGAAAAAAAAATATGCAGGTAAGTGAAAGTAAAATTTTAGAGAAATAATTACATTGAGTTTCGATAGATACTTGTGTTTTATTGAATAAACTAATATACCATTATCTACAACAATCACTTAGTCTTATCGGTTTTTCATGACTCTTTATTATCTTTTACAATTGTGTGTATAAGATAACACGTGCGTATAAGATTTTCTTGAAATATTTAACTTTCCAACGGTATAATATGCATCCGTATTACATTTTTATCCGTACTATGCATGTTCCATACTTTTGAACACGTAGAGAAATTCAAGTATTTAGGTTCAATGATAACAAGAAAAAATGAAATCCAGGAAGAAATAAAGTCCCGATTAAAGGTGGGAAATGCGTGTTATTATTCAGTTGCTAAATTACTCAGCTCGCGGCTTCTGTCAAAAAACTTCAAGGTTAGAATTTATAAAACTATTATTCTTCCGGCGGTTCTCTACGGATGCGAAACGTGGCCGCTTACTTTGAAGGATGAACAACGGCTTAAGGTTTTCGAGAATAAGGTACTGCGTAAAATATTTGGTCCGAAGAGAGATGAGGCCACTGGGGAGTTTAGAAGGTTGCACAACGCGGAATTGCGGAGTTTGTACCCTGTGAATATAATTGAGTTGATAGCATCGCGGAGACTCAAATGGGCGCGTAAAGTTGTTGGGCTTAGTGAGGAACGGATTCCGAGAAAGTTGGTATTCGCTGAACCGACTGGTAGGCGTCCGAAAGGTAGGCCGAAGCGTCGATGGGAGGATTGCATTAAGGCTGATCTCGGGGGCTTGGGCTTGACCGGTGAACATTGGACGAGTCTGTGCAGGCAAAGTTTGGTGGTATCGGCATCGAACCTTCGGGTTCGGTAAGCCTATTATTATTATATTTTTTATTTGTTCTCAGCTTTCGCTGGCATTAGAGCCTACCCGGACCTAAGTCAAGGGTGAGGCTAGTAAATCTTAATCCTTTATGTTCATTACTTTTCGAACAATACTCGCAGTACCGAGTAACATAGCTTTCTGCATCTCTTCCAGAATGTTGAGGGGAAGATCCAGCTCCTTTATTGAATTAACAGTCATCTCTGGAATCAAGCCATTAGTAGAGATGATCAACGGCAGCACTCTCACTTTGTCGAGCTTGTACAGTTGCTTCAATTCTTCCCCCAAATCCTGATATTTTCTGACCTTATATCATATATAATAAAATTCTGATATTTTATTATTATTATTATTATTACTATGCATGTTCAAAAACACTAAAACTGCAAAAAAAATATTTCTGCAGTTTTCTCTACCAGTTGGTTATCTAATGCTTCCGCATTGTGTATTACACCAAAGCTGACAAGATACCATGTTCATTGTGTTCGAATCAATAAAATTAAAGGTACTTTAGAGAAAGAAAATTTAATATACCGTCATGTAAGCCCTCTAACTCAATTTAAATCAGAATTATATCTTATTAAAGCCTAATAAATTTTACATCGGTATAAATAGTATAAAGTGGAGTTCCTTGGAAAACTTTACACTTCAGCTTAAGCGATAAATTAATAAAATCGTCGTTTGGATGACGGCAGATTCTTTCAGATGAAGACCAACTTCCTCTAGCTACTTGGATAGTGTGGAAAAGGGATTGTCAAGGAGAAAAAACGACATCTTACAATCAGTAAAAGAATTAATTGAATTCATGGCCACTCCCTTTAAAGATAATAGTCCTGGTGCTGGCTAGTATAACGCTTTGTTAAGAAGGCACCCCTCTGTAGCAGAGAGGACTTCCGAAGCCAGCGATTGTGTTTCTGAAGCCTGTGTTAGCAGTTCAAGAACGTCCAAAACATATTAGAATAAGAGCAATGCTTAAAAGTATTACTTTATCCTGAAAGGATTTTTAATTTCGGTAAAACTGGATATCAAAAATGGAAAACTGCATGGTAAATCTGGCGAAGAAGAGTGGTCCTTGTCTTAAGTGCTATACTGGCTAGAATCTCCAAAATAAAATTTAAAAGAAACACTCAAAGTCTTCCATTTTTCGACACAATATGGAAATTAATGATGGAACCAAAATGGAAAAAAAACAAAAACAAAAAGGTTAGAGCTGGAAAGAAAAAAAAAAAAATTTCAAAGCGAAAAATAAACAAACCAAAACCAACCCTATGTTACAAATTTGGCTATAATCTAAAGGGGATTTATTTTAATTGTTCATTATGCAATAAGGTCTATCACAAAAAATATTTAAAAGGATATGAACATATGACAAAAATCATATGAAAGTGACGAGTCTGATTACTTTGTTTGTTCTGCGTCTTACATCCTGGAGTTTGATCCAGATAGAAATGAAGATGAAGATACGAATGAAAATGATGAAATGTAAATTAATTATTTTATTTTATGTTACATATACCTACCGGAATGTGTTGGTGTTACTTAAAATAGTTTTATTGATAATGTTCAATAAAAAGGTTGAATATTATAATTGTTTTTTATATTACACAAAAGTTTAGCATGTGTATGTAATGTTATGTCTTTATAATGACCTATGTATCTTTAATACAAATATTTAAAGGACAAGAGGTGTCGATAATCCATCCAAGGGGTGTCAATGGCTAGTTTTTGATCTTTTTACCCAAAAAAAACACAATAAAAAAATAAAACAAACAATTTGATCCATTCATGAAAAGTATTTATTTTTCATTTCACCACAGAAATGTAGTCATAAGGGTGTCAATAACCGTCCGGTTTATCCTATTATAGGTAAGTGAAAGTAAAACATTGTGAGTCTATAAAAATGAATAAATATTATAGAAAAGTAGTGACTTTTATTAATTAAAAAAATATTGAAAAATTCAGAAGAAGCACCTATCATTGAATAAAAATAATCAATAACTATTATTTTAATATTGGTAGTCTTATTGATTTTGAAGCTGTTATGTTTTTCATTAACTTATTTTTCTAGCTTCTTAAGGTATTTACAAATGACCAAGGAGTCTATGTGTGTACGTGATGGGTTCAGCTCGAATATGAGAAGTCGCGACAAACTAAACTTTCATATTTAAGACACCTTACAAGTCTGAGATGTTACAGCACCTTTTTGTCCAAAATCGAACAACCAGAAGAGCATATATTATGCATTTTGCACCTTTTTACGATCTCACAAAAACGGCTCATACGACTTTGATTAAACTTTATTTATTGATATAAGGTAATTAACGATTCCAGCATTGATTGATGAAACATCGGCAAATATATAATAATGCGATGACCACCAACTGGTGAGAGCAACGCATGACATTCACATACCTCCATTGATAAAATCAATTTTAGAATTTTTAAATGCAGGTAGAAATGAAAAAAGTTTAAGTAAAATCTTATAGAGTTTATTACTTTGTTTTATTTAATAATTTATTTTTATCCGAAAAAAATCAGTTAGTTTTATCGATGTTTACCAATCACCATTGAATTTTACAATTTTGTGTATAAGTAATATTTTTTTCCAACGATGTATAATACATCTATATTACTGTTCTTATGTGCAAAACACAAAAATTACACAAAATAATATTTTTGTTCCTTTCTCCTACAGTTGGATCAACTTTTATAATTAATAATGTAATTTTTATAAATGCTAATAAGATCATTTTTTTAAATCTACAAAATTAAAGTTACTTAGGAGAAATAAAATTTTAAATATCGACAATTAAGCTTGGTCAGACTATTGAAATCCGAAAGAAACCCTCCTGATATTAAATCGTTGGAGCCGTTTTTGAGATAATCGCAAAAAGGTGCAATATTCTTGGTATAAAGAACCACTTCCGGTAGACTGATTTTATTGAAAAAATTGCTGTAACATCTCGGGTGATACTCCCTCACACACAGAGAAAACGTTTTACGGGACTTGGGCATTTTTACTCAAGGGATCCTAAAACATGTAAATTTCTAGAGTAAAATCGAATTCGAATTTTTTTACGATTGCAATACTTTCCCTAAATATATATTTCATATATAAGTAAATGAAAGTAAGAGTAATGCGAGTGTACTATATGCCATTGGAAAGCAAATCATCTTTGAAAAAATTTAATTCATTGTATAAGGCAATAGAGAGTGATCAGGCGTGAATAAAAGTCATTGTTGTCGATAATAATTTATATTCAATAGTGTCTCTAAATGAAACTTGGTATTAGACATAAAGAATCAATTAAATCAGTGTTAATAAAAAAAAATCGAAACAAATATTTATTAAGGCAGAGAAAGGGGAGTGCCTACTGTGTTGGAAGTCTAATCCTGACAAGCCGTTTGGATCAGAATAAATTTAACGAAGCCTATATTTTTCTTATCACATCGTTTAGAATTATAGGAGCTACCGTACTATGTTAGATATCGGTTATCGTAGTGGTATGTTTGGGAAAAACGAAAATTGGAAAACTATTTACAATAAAAAAATATAATAATAATTTTTAGACAGGTTTAATGTTTTTAGTAAAACTTATTTACCTCAGCTAAGTACAGTACTTGATGTATTAGGTAATACTATAATTTTAAAACTTTCCACTCACCATTTGTTGTTGACGTAATCTTTTCAGTTGAGAGAATAGGTTTTCCGGTAACATTAACTTTTTTCGGGTTACTATATTTTACAAATGGAAACAACAAGAAATATTTCGATTTTTGACGGACCGTATTACCTGAAATAAAATTTTGTATGCCATTATTTCAGATCTTTAATCTTAGGAACTGTATTTAATATAAAGGATATATTGTATTTTAACAATCCATTCTAGACAAATTAATTCATATGTAACATTTGAGATAATAAAATACGTAGTATACGACAACAACCAATATAAATTTCAATGGATTCCAAACCATATAGGATTATCTGGAAAATGAGGCTGCTGACAGAGATGCAGGGACATTACAAACTGTAGAAGAGAACGCCAAGGTACCCATGATGGATCTCCTAAGAATCTTGAAGAAAGAAGAAATAAAAGAATGGAAAGATAGGTATGACTGGGAGTCACAAGCAAAAGGGAGAGACTTCTATGAGGTACAACCAACTGTGAGCCTTGTTCCATGGTTTGCTCGGCTTAAACAACTTACACGAACAAATATTGTACAAATCGTGAGACTGAGGACAAACCACAGGTGGAATAAAATCTTGCGATCATGAGGATAAAAAAGGATGGAAAATGTCAATTCTGCAGACAGCCAGTAGACCCACGGGGTTTGGTTTTCAGATGCAAAAATATAAGAGAGAACGCGACTTTACACCGAAGGAAGAGACTGCATTTTAAAAAAAACATGGGCACAGTGAATATTAAGAAGATATATTCTTTGAAAAATATACAAATTGCAAAATTTAGTTAAATTAAGTGCTGTCAATAGCTCTGTTCTTGTTCATATTGACCAAATAGGATTTTTTACCAAATCTTAAGGGTTATTCGTTAAACAAATAAATAAATAAGTAATAAGTAACCATATAATTTCATATATTTTAGAAAATCACGATCTTAAGTTATGATTCCAGCCAAACAAAACCAATAATATCCATTTTACTAAACCAGAAAATAAAATGTTCGCTATTATAGGGGAAACATTTTTTGTTCGGATGAAATAGATAGATAAAAACTAATATTTGTGGAATTATTTTTCGGCCGCCCATCTGTTTTTAAACATTCATAAGTTTAAATGATGGACCGAAAAAAAAAAACCCAATTATAATTTACAAAACCAAATTATTCCTTCGCTTTTGTTATAGTTTTAATTATTTTTTATTGTTAATTTGATATTGGTTAGCAGAAAATGAATCTTTAATTTGAAATAGTAAAATTTAAAAACAAAACAAATACCAAAAAAAAGCATATGTTTTTTTAGTTTAACCTTTTAATTGTTTTTGTTTACTGCTATCACCGAGTAAATGAAGAAGTTTTACTTCGTGATACTGTTATTACGAGGTGCGCCAGTATTACTGGTTCTTTACTAAACGACAAGAAGCAGTTTTGTTCACATGCTTAAGCAGTAGTAAGCTTTCGATTGTCGCCTGAAACACATGTAATGGGTGTTTCTTTCTCTCAATAATCGTACATATTGCGATTAAATTTCCGACTTCACTGTCGGTTATCGGCTATTGGGAGGCCGTTACTCTCCTTTCGTTCGTTATGCATCAAAAGGATGGGCGCCTGCACACCATCACCTAATACTATAAGGCTCGTTACGACACACAGTGGTTCCAAAAATACTTTTTTGGGAATGAAATAATAAAACAAAAAAAATATATATTAAAACGTAGAGCAAGAGTGGAGTGGCATAAGACTACATACCCATCCGATAAAACTTATTATACTAAACTGACTAACAAACTAAAATCAGAAATAAAAAATTTAAAATACAAAATTTACTCAATTTTACCGAAAATCTCAACACTACTGAAAAAGCATTATGGACTACGACGAAGAAGCTACTCAAATTTGAAGACTTCAATCACAGACGAGGAAAAAGCCCAGCTTTTTGGACAGCATCTTCTTAAAACTTTTATTCCAAACCCGGATATCCCTTAGGATCACCTTGAATGTATTGAAGCAGAACTAGCTGTTCCTCTCCAAATGTCTCTTCCACCTAAAGCTTTCCATCCATCTGAAATTTACAGCATTATTCATAGTCTGTCATCCCGCAAAGCTCCAGGGCCCGATCTAATCACATCCCAAATTTTAAAACTTCTTTCACGAAAAGCCATCCTATTCCTTACCTACATTTATAATGCTGTACTCCGTACAACATATTTTCCTGACTCCTGGAAATTATCCACAGTAAAAATGATACATAAACCCAAAAAGCCACCAGAATATCCGTCCTCTTACTCTCTTTTATGCATCATTGAAAAAATCCTTGAAAAACTCCTTCTAAAACGTATCTATCTCATACTTGATTCCAATAATATTATCCCCGAACATCAGTTTGGCTTACGAACATCCCATTCCACTATCCAGCAATGTCATCGTGTGGTGGATGTAGTATCCTCTGCTTTGGAGCGCGGATTGTACTGCACTGGAGCCTTTCTCGACGTAGAACAGGCCTTTGACCGAGTCTGGCACCGAAAAAACATAAACTCCGAAAATTCCTTCTCCCAACATACTTCCTCATCATCCAGTCCTATCTCACCGACAGATCTTTTAAAATAAATCACAAGTGCTCCTATTTATCCCTTTTTGTACAGTCCGCTGGCGTCCCACAAGGCTACTGCTCACATGGAATCCGCACCCTGAAACGACAAGAAACTGCTCGCCGCTTTAGATTACTTTAACACTTACTTGACAAACGCTCTAAACTTCCACTTAACTACCCTACATGACTATCATTAGGCTTATATGGACTTACGGAGTTGAGCTTTGGGGCTCTTCTAAACCTTCAAATTCTTCCCGGACTCAATCCAAAATCCTTACTTTTTCACAAATAAACTCATCCATAAAGACCTAAATATTCCATTTGTTGCTGATCTAGCCCGAACCAGATATCACTCCTTCCATAACAAACTCCTCTCCCACTCAAACCCACTAGTTTCAATCCTTGTTTCCTCTCCCATTCCTGACAATCCTCCGAGGCGTCTGAAAAGAAGATGGCCTCGAGACCTTCTAGTTTAGAAAAGTTACAGGAGTGCTGCCATTGGGTAGTTCTTCTTCAAGTCTGTTTCACGCCATTTATCTTTTGTCACATATACTTGTTGTACTTTGAAGTACAGTTGTAAATTTCAATAAATGATGTTAACAAAAAAAAAATAAATATATATTAAAAGTAAATGCGAGTTGAAATACGCATGAGCGATAAAAGATACAGCTCAAAAAACGTAATCATAACCACCCGAAAGCACATTAATTAATCTTAATATCAATAAAAACATTAAAAGTAAATGCGAGTTGAAATACGCATGAGCGATAAAAGATACAGCTCAGAAAACGTAATTAGACGACCCGAAAACACAATTATCAACCCCTATATCAATAAAAAACATAAAAAGTAAACTTTAGTTAAAATAAGCGTGAGCGATAAAAAACACAGTTGAAAATCTAATCACAAGACCCAAAAACACAATTAGCAACCCTTACGACAGTAAAAAATATTAAAAGTAAGTTAGAGTTAAAATGCACGGGAGCAATAAAAAAAATAAAACGTAACTATAAGACCCGAAAACACAATTATCAACTCCTATATCAATTAAAAGAAATTCAAGTATTTAGGTTCAATGATAACGAGAAAAAATGATATCCTGGAAGAAATAAAGTCCTGTTTAAAGGTGGGAAATGCATGTTATTATTCAGTATTTATATGTTGAGAGGTCCCTCAATATTCCCAAAGATATTCTCTCAATAAATTACCCATCTTACACATTGTGGAGACTTCATGCTTCAATGATGGTTCTGGTCCTTGCTACAGAGCCAAATCGGTAAGTTAATTATCTATTTATTTTAAGAAATGTATTAGCTGTTAGATAAATTATTTAAAATTGGCTTTACCATTGTTTTTAGATAGGTATAACAGTTTTTAACAAAATGATATGGCTATACAAACCATGATTTAAATGCTTAACTTGTGGATGATCATCAGAAAAAAGAAAAATTATTGCAATAAATATAAATGAAGATGAGCTAAAGCAGGAAATCGAAAAGCTGTGGAATGAGAAGGTTAGTGACGAAATTATAAACAAAGTTTGAACAACTCAATGACAAAACAGGATCGGCTCAGGATCAGGGCTAATGACGGTTCTATAAAATACTCAAATTGACATTTCAAAAAATATATTTATGCAATTTAAAAAAAATAATCGTATCAGTATCGAAAATACATTTTTTTCATGAATTTCTAGTAAACACTAAAAACTTCATTTATTGTTTTATGAATATGATCTATTTTTTATTTGGCTTTAACAACTTTCATCGGCTAAAAAACATACTATTTTCCTTTCTAAAACCTTAAAAATTATCAAAATGTAAGTACAACATTGGTTTAAGGATATCTCTCCTTATTTGGAAGTGATGCAATTTCTATAACCACGACTGTATGTATATTCATATTTTACACAAATAAGTCAGAGAAGGAAAGGGAATGAAAGGACCTGATTTTTTTGGCGTGCACCCAGTATGAATAGTATCCTTCGCTAGATACAACTGTATTTTAAAGCAGTGTATTTTCATAACAAAATGTTCAATTAAAATACACTACATGCCGGGCAAAAAGACCATAGGAAGGAAGCATATCTCTGTTTATATGGTGTAAAACGAAAATTATAGAACATAAAAAAAAATAGGTAAGTGAAATTAAATATCTTTTGGAAGATAATTGACGTGGGCGTATTTTTTAAATTAATGAGTTAACAAAACTTTAATTTGGACTTAAAAGTGATTATTTTCTTTGACTCAAAGTTTGATATTCGATTAGAAATTTCACGATTATTGAGCTTCTGAGGTATTGGACAAAAGGTATTGGAAAAATTGGATATAATGAGGATTGGGAAACGCGGCGGGTATGAGCAGTTAGGTAATGCTAGAAAGAAATATATTTTTTATTTTTTTTTTATTTATTAATTGATATTTACCATATTTTCACTCTGAGACAGCTATTAGAGAAACAAATGGACAAGTCAAAAAGACTAGATTTAATTTTTATTGACTTAGAAAAAACATATGACAGCGTGCCTCATAAAATTCTGTGGGAATACCTAAATAAGGCTGGGATATACCAAGGAATCGTGGATATTATTAGAGACATTTACTCAAATAATAGGTGCCAGATAAAAATAGGTCCGTTATTGTCCAAGGAATTTCAAAACCGAAAAGGATTACTGCAAGGATGCTGCATATCTCCCACCTTATTCAAAATATACCTTGACGAATGCCTAAAAGGATGGATGCAGAAATGTGGGAGAATGGGCGTCGAGTTAGGAGAAAAAAACCTATGCCATTTATTATTTGCTGATCATCAGGTACTAATTGCACAAGATGAAGAGGACATAAGTTACCTATTCAGAAAAATAATAGATCATTATGAGCAAGGAGGACTCAAAATAAATTATGCAAAAAACAAGTATATGTGCACGGAGGAGGAAAGTGCCGACCCAACATTGTGCAATCTATGTAAACTGGAACAGTTCTGTTATTTGGGCTCCATAATCGAATGTAATGGCCGAGCAAAGGCAGAAATCCAAAGGAGGATTACATGCGGAAAAAAAAAAAGCAGTAGGAATGCTCAACTCATTACTCTGGAGCAGCTATATAATGATAAAAACGAAGAAGCTTATATACAAAGCTTTGGTAGAGAGCATAATGTTGTATGGTTCGGAGACATGGCCTCTCAGCATAGCCAAGGGAAAAAAAAATTCTTTCTGTTGAAATGGATTTTTGGAGAAGAGCGCCAAGGATATCGAGAATCGAAAGGGTGAAAAATGTCACTACAAGAGAAGCACTTGAAATAAAGCACAACATTCTTGAGGTGATGGAAGAAAGGAGGCTTAGGTGGTACGGCCAAGTGAAACGAATAGGAGACAATTGCTTACCTAAAATAATTATGGATTGGGAGGCAGATGGTAGAAGAAGGAGAGGAAGACCCCTAGTTAGATGGACGGATAGGGTGGTGGAGAGTATGGCTGGTAGGGGACTGTCGGAGGAGGGCGCGATGGACCGGCAGACACGGAAAGATCTGCTGGGCCAGGAGTTTGGTTGAGGAAACCTTCAAATTGAAGAAATTCCTGACGAAAAAAAATAATATATTTACAGCTGTATAGGAAAAAATACAACAAGTTAATTTGAAAAAAAAGTAACAATTGTATATTACACTTCTATGTAAAGTCAATGTTTACAAACTTTAACCATGAAATTGGGCTAATACCGCTATGAACAACAAATGATTCTAGAGCCATAACTATGAGTAACTACACTTGTACCCATGACACTTTTCACTTAGAAGAAAATATAGAATCGAAAGTTGTAGGAGCCTATAGATGTAGGGACGGTGCTAGGAGTTATTGGTATAGTAAAGATATCATCCGGGATAGTGCGTTTGCCGTTTGAATGAATCCAAAGTTTACAGGTTTTATTTATTTATTTATTAAGAGATAATACAATCCGCCACCTACAGGGGCAATGAGTATTACAAATAAATCACACATCGTAAATAAAAAATATAAAATAAAATAAAAACAATAAAAAATACAAGAATAATTATTAAAGACTAAATAAAGAAGAAAATATATATATTATATATATATATATATATATATATATATATATATATGTGTATATATATAATAATAATAAATAATAATAATAAAAGCCTTTATTTATATGTAAATACAAAGTTATTAATAATCTCCATTATGTATAAAAAAACAAAACAAAAAAATTAATATTTACATATAGACCTTCCCAAAGAATGGGAGATTAGAGTCTTTTCGGCGGAGACTAGCCGAACCTAAAACTTGAGTTGCTAGCACTTAGTTTTCCACAACACTCTGTCTTGTGCGTGTCTCATCCACAAAGAACCTTCCTTTTTCCTCAATTCGTCAGCCCAGCGCTTGCGTTGTCGGCCTCTGCGTCTTTTTTTTATTGATAGGGATCCATTCTGCAGCTCACTTTGCCCAACTGTCTTCTGTTTTCCGCATGAGATGTCCTGCCCATGCCACTTTATTTTTCTAGCATAAGCAATAGCGTCTGCGACATTTGTTAGTTTTCTTTTTTTTTTTTTTTTTTTTTTTTTTTTTTCGAGGCGACAACCACCAGGGTCATGTTCGCCTTTACACCGTTAGACACAGGTTACATGATTATAGGAGTAGAGTGAGAGTATAGTTTAGATCTGAGAGTAAAGATGGTTTGACTTTAGGAAGCGAATGATGTTAGTTATATGAGGAGAGGAATCAGAGAGAAGAAGCGACAGATCGGTGGGGAGGTTGAAAAGAATACGTGAAGCGGTATATTGTCGGCATTCTGTGAGGATGTGGAGTATTGAGAGAGGAACCTGACATGATCGACAGAGAGGCGGATGTCCACGGGCCATGAGATAACCGTGGGTCAACCTAGAGTGTCCTATACGAAGTCGCGCGAGCACAACCTCTTCGCGTCGAGACGGCCGGCAGGAAGACCCCCAAGGGCCAACGCGGGGCCGAATAAGGCGAAGCTTATTGTTCTCGAGGGCCGCCCACTCCCGCTGCCAGCAACCCAATATGCTAGATCGAATTGAAGTGACAAGGTCAGGCAGGCTCACACCTTGAAGTTCAAGACCCTCGGAAACCGCGTGACGTGCCGCTAAATCAGCCCGATCGTTCCCCAAGATCCCACAATGTCCTGGAACCCAGAAGAAAACAATGTTGACCCGGGAGGGAAAGGATGCAAGTGTGGTATGAATTCTTTGGATGAGATAGTCAGAGGAATATATGTTACGGATAGAGGAGAGAGTGGAGAGGGAATCGGTGCATATGATTACTTGAGAGGAAGATTGCTGGCGAAGAAGGAGGGACTGGAGGATGGCAGTTACTTCGGCGGTATAGCTACTCGATATAGAAGGGAGGGCAAACATGTTAACTTGGGCCTCACTCACAACTTCAGCTCCAGCGCCTAGTTCTCCCCTAGAGCCGTCTGTGTAATAAACATTAACATTATGGTACCTTTGGATAAGCTCTAAAAATTCTTGCTGGTATACTTTTGGTGGAGTCGTGAGTTTTGGAAGTCGTGTGAGAGACAGTTGACAATGGATAGAAGGGACGGACCAGGGAGGTATAGGGGACGGCCCGATGGGGTATAGCTGCTCTAAACCTTGGCGGAAAGGCAGAATCGCGTCGTGGACCCGAGAGGGAAGAGTAGGCATCAGCGGCCGTTCTCGCAAAGAAAGAAGAAATTGAGGTTTTAGTGGGTGATGAGGGTTTGCGAGAACTTTAAGGAAGTATTTAACCTCCATTTGTTGTCGGCGATAATGGGATGGCAACTCCCCGGCTTCGCCGAAGAGACTGATAATGGGGCTAGAACGAAACGCGCCGATGGCTGTCCTCAGCCCCGTAGTAACGATCACTCTAAGCGCATTTAGACGAGTCGGATCGGCAGATCCGTATGCACATGCTCCGTATTCTACCCTATTCCGTAGAACCACTCTAAATAATCTTAGCATAGCCATACGGTCTCCCCCCCAAGCCGTGTTTGTGACCATCCGAAGTAAGTTGAGTGCTCGTATACAAGAGGCTTTGACCTCACGGATGTGCGGGCCCCAGGATAGGCGACTGTCAAACGTAACCCCCAGGTACTTGACCTTTTCTACTACATTTATCCTTTGCCCGTCTATTAAAAGAGATAAAGGTTGAGAGATGTTTGCTGCCCGTTTTGCGAAGATGATTGCTGTAGATTTGGCTGAGGAAATTTTAAAACCGTTGTTTGAACACCAGTTCTCCACAGTATGGAGCGCAGACTGCATCGATTTGGTGAGTTCAGTAATTTGTTTGCCTCGAACACAAAGCAATAGGTCATCCGCAAATAGCAGTGCCTGGACTGGTGGGTGAATATTACCTAGGACGCCATTGAAAGCTAAACAAAATAGAATAGGACTAAGGACACCTCCTTGGGGAACACCATTCTCTTGAACAAAACGAGATGACATTGTATTTCCGCAACGCACTCTGAACGACCGGTCTCGCAGGTAATGCCGAATAAAGGAAAGAATAGGACCATGAATACCACACTTCTGTAGAGAGGAGATGATGAGCCATCTCCAAACTCGATCGAAGGCTTTTTCAACATCGAGCAATACAGCTAACACTCGTTCGCGCTCTCCAAATGCTGTAAGTATTTCTGAGGAGAGGAATACAAGATTGTCTTGAGTGCTTCGTCCTTTACGGAATCCACTCTGCCAGGCTGGTAGCATATTTTCGGTTTCTAGGTACCACTGCAATCGATTGGCTATTAGCCTTTCGTAAATTTTACATGGAATGCTGGTCAAAGAGATGGGTCTGTAACTAGAAGCAATATCGGGGGGTTTATTTTTCTTGTGAATCGGGATCAGGATAGCATCTTTCCATGATAGTGGAAATTGCTCTCCTAGAAAGAGCTTATTGAAAATATGAAGGAGTGCAATTTTGTCCTTAGCTGAGAGGCTGGTTACCATACTAGCGTGAATGCCATCTGGCCCTGGGGATGCTTCTTTGCACGAGGCTAGTGCTACCTGGAATTCAGCTTCCGAAAAGGGGTGGTTGAGAGCCGTACTTGTGCTGCGTCTGGAGGGAATAGATATGTTGCACGGAGTTGTTTCACGGTCGTTCTTGAGCCGCTGGAAGTGTAGGGGGTAATTTTGTGAGGCCGATACATCGTAGAAGTGCTGTCCAAGTGCATCAGCTATCCTCTGAGGGTCTGACACGACCTCTTGGTTGATTTGAAGCAACTTAGGGGGTCCAGGTATTAACCGACCGTTTAGTTTCTTAACCGTGTTCCAAAACAGTTCTAGAGGGGTATTGGAACTGATGTTATCAAGAAATTTTATCCAGGCACGTTTTTTCTGCATTTTTATAACGTAACGCGCATGAATCCTTGCATTTCTGTAGGCTTCCAGGTTGAGTGGAGAGGGCTTGTGAGACAGTTTCCTTAAGGCCTGTTTTCTCTTGCGTACCGCCAAGCGGCACTCCTCAGTCCACCAAGGGACTGGCTGCATTGAGATCATGCTCGGTTCTCGATAAGGGATGGCAACTTCCGCGGCCCGAAGTAATGCAGCCTCGAATTGTTTATAAGCTCCACACCCGTCGAGGTTCACATCAAGTTGAGAGATTTTAGCTGACTCCTGGAACAGCGACCAATCAGCCTTCTTCACCAGCCAGCACCCTGGGCGCGCCACGTTGGCTACTCTACTAGCTGTGTGAATATATACGGGGAAATGATCGCTGCCGTGAGGGTCATTAAGTACTTCCCATGACAGAGTAGTCTGAAGGCTAGGAGTACATAGACTCAAGTCTATACATGATTGGGCTCCAGATCGGGGACACTGATAAGTGGGGTTACCGTTATTAAGCAAGTTAAGGCTAAGGGTGTCCATAATCTGTATTATTGTTTCAGATCGAATGTCATTTAGTTTACTGCCCCAGGCTTGATTATGAGCATTAAAGTCCCCTAGAAGAAGAAGTGGCGATGGAAGCTGTTGGCATAACTGTTCGAGCTGCTGTATCGTGACGTGAGTTCCTGGAGGGAGGTAAATGGAGCAGACTGTCAGTGCCAATGGGCATGCCAGAATTCTGATGGCAACTGCCTGGAGATTACTGTTGATTTGGACCGGGAGGAAAGGAATATCATTTTTTATTAAAATGCAAACACCACCGCAGGCTATCAGTCCAGTAGTAAAATCTTTCCTCATTACGCTGTACCCAGCTATCTTGAATATTTCTGAGGTTTTCAAGTGCGTCTCCTGTATACAGACAACGTCACTTTGGCTATTACGAAGGAGGATTTCGAGGTCAGGTTTCCTTACTTTAATCCCATTTACATTCCATTGCAGAAACCGTAGTTCACGTGAGGATATTGTCATTTATTAGAAGGATTTTTTGTCCTAGGAGCCTTTTTTTCGACCTTTGTCTGCCGCTTATTCTGAGGCGGCTTCGTCGAAGCATAGGATCCAGGATTTGATTCAAAGTTGGGTAAATCATTACCAGCCGATAGTCGGGATGCTGGACGTTTAGGATTTCTATGTCCACCTGCGGAAGAGGCGGATGATTTTTCACTCTGGTTGCGAGTTGAAATGTTTCGAGGAGGTGGTTCGGTCATAGTGTGAAGATCACAGGACGACGGAGTATGGACTACATCAGCGGATGAACTGGTATCTCGGGAGTATTGCGCTGAGGGAGTTATAGTGCCTGCGGAAAGCGGCGGCTGAATTGGAATTGTATCACCTGGTAATATGTGCCGCTCCAGTGCTAACAACCGGCAGGAGATAGTGTCTATAAGCCCTGCAAGTTGTGACAGCTGCTTGGTTAATGTGTGCTCAGGGACTGTCGATGGAAGTAGGGATTCAGCCTCATTAGGTGGTGTCGCCGAGCCCATCTTTGCAGTCAGAGGTGGAGCATCGGAGACTGGTGGAACAGCAGCACGAGCCACTTGGGATGCGACCTCAGGAGGAGTCCCGTAATTAGAGTTGGGATCTGCTCTCAGTGCCTGAGAGAATGAAACATCAGGCTTAGGGGGAGTGAATCTTTTATATATCTGCTCCGCCCTCTTGTAGGATACCTTGTCGGTCTCTCGAATTTGTTCGATGGCCTTCTCTTTGGCGTAAACAGGACAGTTTCTGCTAAAGGCAGGGTGTGGACCTAAGCAGTTTACACACTTCGGTCGACTTGAACATGTGTCAACGGAGTGCTCCTCAGCACATACGCCACAAGCTACAGTCATACAGGTAGTTTTCTTATTTTATTTGCGTTAATTTTGTCCCGCAGGAAGATTCCTAACATAATCCGCTCCTTTCTTCGTTGACATACGTATATTTTCTATTCTAAATTTTTCGTGAGTGACCATGTCTGGCATCCATATGTAAGCACTGGGATGATGCAGCTGCTCAAAGCTAGTGCTTTGTATTTTATTTCCAGTTGGCTTTTGAATATGATCTTGAAGCTCCAAAATTTCTTCCACGCCTTTCCTATTCTGGATTATATTTCTTTTGCGTCTCTATTTACAAATGATATTTTTTGTCCAAGATAGTAGGCTTCATTGGAAATCTTCATGTCTGGGAGTTGGTGCTTAATTATTTCCGAAGGCCCGTTGGTCATTATTTTTTTTTTTTTATTTATTACGAGATAATACAATCTGCCACCTTCTGGGGCAATGAGTATTAAAGATATAAGAAATCATTCATTCCATATGTACATTGGAAATAAAATAAAAATAAATAATTAACAAATATCAAACAAAGAAGAAAGAAAAAAAATATATATACTCAAAATTAAATAAATACTATAAAGAAAATAATAATAACGATCTTGTTCACATTCATACCTATTTACAATATTTACAAACTGCCCCTGGGATCACCGAATCAAACCTCGAGATCCACTAGTGGATGTCGAGGCACAATGCCAGAAGATCCCAGCGCCTCTCATTCAACCGCGTCACTGGTCTTGAGAGCCAGTGGAGGCTGAGCGAGGGCGCTAGAGCCACATACACTCAGGACATGAGTGGAGAAGCCAGCCATTGCCAGCACTCCAATGACATATTTATAAGAGATCTCTGGGCCACTGCCGCTTCAACCTACGAGGAGGGTTATAGGGATGTTTGGAACTGGATAGGGAGTGTGCCAAGGGATTAGGAAGATGAGTAAGCTTCTGGTGAAAGATTGAGAATTTGGATGGGATTAGATCAAGGACAAATGGGATATTCAGGTCATGGTGTAAGGTTTTGTTGGTGACATAATATGGGGCATCGACTATTGTTCTAAGGACTTTAGACTGGAAGGATTGGATACGTTTGATATTCGAAAATTTTGCTGTTCCCCACAGCTCAAGTCCGTAGGTCCAAATGGGTTTAAGAATAGTCTTGTAAATGAGTAGTTTGTTGTCCGTTGAGAGGTGTGATTTCCTATTTAGAAGTCTATATAGCTGGCCATATCGTCGATTGAGCTCTTGTCGTTTGAGTCTAGTATGTGGGTTCCATGTCATCCTGGTCATTATTAGAGACTTTTCAGGGTTCAATATCAGGCCATGGAGAGAGCTCTTTTCTTTTAGTTCATTAACCATTATGACGAGTTCATCCTCCGAACTTGCTATTAGGACTACGTCATCCGCGAATTTTAATGAATTTAGCTTCGTTCCATTGATAGAAATTCCCATATATTCCCAATCTAGGGCTTCGAAGATTCGTTCTAATTCTGAAAGGAAAATGGTTGGTGATAGTGGGTCTCCCTGCCTAACTCCTTTCCTAATCGGAAATGTATTGCCTTTCCTTTCCATTTCTATGTATCCTTTGTTATCAGTGTACATCTCTTCTATTAGTTGGACATACCGTTTGTCTATTCCTCTACGTTCCAATGCTGTCCCTATATTATTGTGATATATACTGTCAAACGCTTTCTTGAAATCTAGGAATCCCAGATATATTGTGAAATTATATTCGTTCGCTTTCTCTATCAACTGGTTTATTGTAAACAGATGGTCTATTACTGACATGTTCTTTCTAAATCCTGCTTGATCTTTTGGAAGGCTTTCGTCTATTGTTTTAAGTATTCTAGTATTTATTATTTTAGAAAAGAGCTTGCAAAGGTTGGAGCAAATTGAAATGGGGCGGTAGTTATTGATATTTTTTCTGTCACCCTTCTTATGAATTAGAATTATCTTTGACATTTTCCACTCATGTGGTATTTCTTTTTTCTTAAGAATTTCGTTAAAGACAAAAAAAATTATCCTATTTAAGTTATCACCTCCGGATTTCAGAACTTCGTTCGTTATTCCGTCTTCTCCCGGGCATTTGTTATTTTTTAAAATTTTCGTAGCTGCTTCTACTTCATTTTCCATTATTGGTAATATCGTATAATTTGTTTCATCGTTCTTATGTATATATATATATAATAAAATAAATAATATATATAAATAAATAATAACAACTTTGATCACATTCATACCTATTTACAATATTTAAAACTACCTCTGGGATCACTGAATCGAACCCCGAGATCCACTAGTGGATTTCGAGGCACAATGTCAGGAGATCCCAGCACCTCTCATTTAGCCGCGTCACTGGTCTGAGGAGGGTTATATGGATGTTTGGAAGGGAGTGTGAAGCGAAAGTATTAGATGGTAGATTGTAGAAATCACTAGGTCTCCGTGAAATACTGATTCCAAGCTTTGCTTTTGTATTTTTAATTTGTAAATAACAAAACCAGAAAATCGTCTAATCTTAATTAGAAATGCCAGTAAAATAGTTATAGAACAAAAAACAACTTGTTTTTAAGCAGTACGGAAGATACTTCCATACATAATATGGTAAAAAGAAAATTAATACTTACGTAATTGCTGATTTTCACCTTCACTACCAACGTTACTACTGTTCGGCTTATTGTCAATTGTTTTTTTCTCATTTAATCTGGTATGGTTTAACACTGTAAAATACAAAAAAAAAGCTGAATAATGTAACTATGCGTCATGGCCAATAGTTGGATCGTTTTGTGAGGCTCATAAGAATTAATTATATATTCAGCGGCAAGGAATAAATTATACGCTTACATTTCTTGTTCTTCGCTTCCTTAGATGCATTCTGCTTGATGAGTAATTTCTTAGAAGTCGTGGGCTTTTTATAAGATGTTTTATTAGTGATATGGATTTCTACATACATGTTGTCAACGCATCCCGACGGCTTTCGATCTAAAATCAAGAAATTTGATTTCACAATAACCTAACTTTTCATTGTTACTCAACTGAAAATTGCAGTAAGATAAAAGCTCGAATTTAGGGATAGGTATTGTGTAAGGAGGTCCTATGCTAGCAGTAACTGTAGATCAAGGCAGTAATCAAGAATTAAGAGATATCATAATAAAGGTATTTCACTTACGTTTAGAGTTTCTTGCTCCAGATTTAGTTTTAGTGGTTGTCTTCTGTTTAGAAGACTTCGTTGATTTGTTTGTAGCTGTTTTTTTTGTCGTGGAGTTAATCATTTTTCTTCGGAACGATCCTAATAAAGGTGTAGATATAGTTTGAATTGTTTCACCTGAAATAAAATGTTTTGGGTTATAACCGATCTGTATTATTTATAATTAATAGCACTTTTTTTTTTTTGGACATCCTGTTAATAAATGTATATTAACAAAGAGAATATGGCTTAGATAATATTAATAACACTATTACCGATGATAAGGATTTTTATTTTAATGATAAATAACTCATAATTTATTTAAATCAAATTGTAAATATCATTTGTTTTTTAAACTTAATGCTTCTATGTAGAAGGCAGATTTTCGAAATTCATATTCGAAACTATAATCAGGTCTAATTATTAATAACTTAATTAACGTTTTAGTACCGAAAATACTGTACAACATCTGACTGTGAAATGATAACCTGCATATATTCTAAAAAAATCTGATAATGTCGTTTTACTTCTTTAATAAGTAGTATATAACAAAATATGAATATGTGTGTGTGTGTGTATTAATTAATTAAACAACCAGGAAGACTTCTAGCTCACCTGTTTGTGAATTTCCTGATTCGCTTGGTCCGGTAAATTGAGTCGGTGGAATAGAAGTAGATTTTTTATGCCAGTTGAAATATTTCTTCAGATCAAAGGTATGGTTGGGGTTTGTGAACGTTTTAGTGAGGTGAGATTTAAGAGAGCCATTTCGGTGAGATTTACCATCTGAAATAAAATTATTATTATCATGGAATACTTACATACTGAACTAATACTTATGTACCTATGATTAAATAGTTACAGTAAAATTGAAAGGTCTGAAGAACTATAATTCTTTCTTTTTTTTTCTAGCAGATTAAACGAATTATTTTTTCACGAGATTTTTTATTTAGATTGTATAAAATAACCATTAATAAGCGTACCCCTTCTTACAAGAACATTTGTATGTGCCCCATATCCGTGAGTGGAAGTAGGGGAATGACCCTCCTTCTCTAAAGATTGGTGGGATAAATAAAAATAAAATACTAAAATAAGGTATTAAGAGAAAAGTGTAGGTATTGACTGTTTTCATTTCAAAGCACAGACTTAATTTCCAAATCAATATGCGTACCATGTTTGGTGACAGAAAAAAAAAAAAAAAAAAAAAAAACTCATACCTTCGACAAACATCGAAGATGCAACCTATTTGTTCCCTCACTCGAGAATCCTGCGAACGCCCTTAATTATATCACGTTAGATATAATTAATATACCCTCACAGATAAATATGAAGTATTAGGTTGCAAAATAAGTTTGTAGCGTTTGGTGATTTCAATAAAAACTTCAGATTCTTGTAAATATAATTATTCAATTATATATGGCCCATTTAGATCTATTACATGTTGCAATCTTTCAGATATTTTTTAATTTCGTCCTTCCAGAACGACCCGAGCGCTTGGAGTCTTCCAAATCAAAATTTTCGGTTCTGAACCAGTTACGGGAGGTGCTTTCTTCTAAAGCACCATCTATAGCATTTCCAAGTCAAATTCAACCTTTTCCAAGTCAAATTCAACCTTTTCCAAGTCAAATTCAACCTTTTCCAAGTCAAATTCAACCTTTTCCAAGTCAAATTCAACCTTTTCCATTTCAAATTCAACCTTTTCCATTTCAAATTCAACCTTTTTCGATTTCAATAAAATAATGAAAATCAAATTAACATGATTTTATGTTTTTATGGTTATTTTAATTACACATTATGTTTTAAACCCTTGTGGCTTGTTAAATGTTCCCAGGGGCCTTTTTACATACATAGTCACGATTATAATAATAAGTATAACCGATACTTTAATTTATAGACATTTTCGATACAAGGTCTGGTAGTCGGATTAGCGGGGGTCCGTTTTATTTTAGTTTTATAATCGCGGGCGAAAATATTATGAATAGAGGTTTATTTTAACTTTTTCGTATTTATAGGATAGTAGGCTCAGTAGCTCCGTTCCCAAAGGATCGTTACCGATTACGCTATTAATTTTAATCGCGCTCGCTCAAATAAGGGTTTATTATAACTTTTTCGTATTTATAGGATAGTAGGCTCAGTAGCTCCGTTCCCAAAGGATCGTTACCGATTACGCTATTAATTTTAATCGCGCTCGCTCAAATAAGGGTTTATTATAACTTTTTCGTATTTATTAGATACTAGGCTCAGTAGCTGCGTTCCCAAAGGTTCGTTACCGATTACACTATTAATTTTAATCGCGCTCGCTCAAATATGGGTTTATTATAACCATCTCGTATTTATTGGATATTAGGCTCAGTAGCTGCGTTCCCAAATGTTCGTTACCGATTACACTATTAATTTTAATCGCGCTCGCTCAAGTAAAGGTTTATTTTAACTTTTTCGTATTTATTGGATACTAGGTTCAGTAGCTGCATTACGGAGGGTTCTATCCCGACCATTCGATTAATTATTCGTGCGCTCACTCAAATATGGGTTTATTATAACTTTTTCGTATTTATTCGCTATTAGGCTCAATTACTGTGTTGCGGGGGGTTCGTTACCGATAATACTATTAATTTAAATCGCGCTTGCTCAAGAAGAGATTTATTTCAACTTGTCCATATTTACTGCATACTAGGCTCAGTCGCTGCGTAACCAAGGACTTGTTACAGATTATACTATTAATATTAATTGCGCAAACTCAAGTAGAGGTTTATCAAATAAAAACGGACGTATAAAATCGTTCTGTTTAGCTGATTATTAAATTCCAAAATATTAACCAAAAAGATAACTTACTATCCTGATAAAAAGGATTAGCGGTAACTCAATACATGGAAAGTTACAAAAAGCACGAAATAAACATACATTAGACCAACTGACTAAAAAAAACATCAACACATTCACTAACAAAAGCCCCCAAAACACAAATAAAGAAATTTGAGCGAGCGCGATAAAAATTAACAGTGTACTCGGTAACGAACCTTTGGGAACGCAGCTACTGCGCCTTGTATCCAATAATTACGAAAAAGTTATAATAAACCAATTTTTCAGGGAGCGCGATTAAAATTGATAGTGTAATCGGTAACGAACCTTTGGTAACGAGGCTGTTGAGCCTTGTATCCAATAAATACGAAAAAGTTATAATAAACCCATATTTGAGCGAGCGCGATTAAAATTATTAGTGTAATTTTAGGTAACGAACCTTTGGGAACGCAGCTACTGAGCCTTGTATCCAATAAATACGAAAAAGTTATAATAAACCGATTTTTCAGGGAGCGCGATTAAAATTGAAAGTGTAATCGGTAACGAACCTTTGGTAACGCGGCTACTGAGCCTTGTTTCCAATAAATACAAAAAAGTTATAATAAACCGATTTTTCAGGGAGCGCGATTAAAATTGATAGTGTAATCGGTAACGAACCTTTGGTAACGTGGCTACTGAGCCTTGTATCCAATAAATACGATAAAGTTATAATAAAGCCATATTTGATCGAACGCAATTAAAATTAATAGTGTAATCGGTAACGAACCTTTGGGAACGCAGCTACTGAGCCTAGTATCTAATAAATACGAAAAAGTTGAAATAAACCTTTACTTGAGCGAGGGCGATTAAAATTAATAGTATAATCGGTAACGAACTTTTGTGAACGCATCTACTGAGCCTACTATCCTATAAACACGAAAACGTTAAAATAAACCTCTATTGATAATACTTTCGCCCGCGATTATAAAACTAAAATAAAACGGACCCCCGCTAATCCGACTACCAGATCTTGTATCGAAAATGTTTATAAATTAAAGTATCGGTTATACTTATTATTATAATCGTGACTATGTATGTAAAAAGGCCCCTGGGAACATTTAACAAGCCACAAGGGTTAAGAACATAATATGTAATTAAAATAACCATAAAAACATAAAATCATGTTAATTTGATTTTTATTATTTTATTGAAATCGAAAAAGGTTGAATTTGAAATGGAAAAGGTTGAATTTGACTTGGAAAAGGTTGAATTTGACTTGGAAAAGGTTGAATTCGACTTGGAAAAGGTTGAAATTGACTTGGAAAAGGTTGAATTTGACTTGGAAAAGGTTGAATTTGACTTGGAAATGCTATATATACAAACTTGTTAACCGTATGTGCAGGGATTTTCCTTTTCGGAAATAAGAAATAGTTAGATGAGGATTATAATTTTTTTTTTGTCTTCCTTTTTGAGCAAGTAAAATACCACATAAAGGTTAAAGAATATTGAAGCATTTTTGAAATGATTTTAAAAACACATTTTTGGTTTGGCGCTACAACACGTTGACGCGTCCAGACCTCCTCTACCAACAACTTCCAGAAGTGTCTGCCCTGTGCAGGGTATTTTTCTAGTAGGGGTGTCCCAAACTCCTCGCATCCGCAGCCACACAGTCAATCCATTAAGCCTTTGAGTTACCTCTAGTTCTTTTCCCTCCTTGGATCTTTTCTTTCTTTTATGAAGCCGTTTCTCTGCTCTTCTCTTTTCTCTATACTCTTTAGCTGTGCGTCTAGGGTGTCTTGCAATCAGTGCTTGATATGTAGTATTTTTGTCCTTTGTTGCAAGCGAACATTCATTGTCGAACCATGGAGATTACGTTTTCCTTTCCTCTTCTCCTAAAATCTTCTTCAATACCTTGGCTACTGTTGTTTTTATCTTCGTCCATTGTTCATTTAGATCATTCTCTTCATAGTCAGATGTGGAGAGCACTTTTCTTTCATGAATCTTAGCCTTTCTTTTGGATGAAACAGCCTATCCCGATTATATATTTTTCTCTGTAATTTTAGGGTTTTAGGTCTTGCGGTATTGATTCTGCCCTAATATAAGCAATGTCCAGGTAGTTTTCGCAGTCTACATTTGCGCCACGATACACTCGAGCATCTATGAGAGTGGTAATATGCCTTTTATCAATCATGATGTGGTCAATTTGGTTCACAGTAACTCCATCAGGGGAGATCCACGATCCTTTATGAATGCATTTTTGAAGGAAGATTGTTGTTCCTATTATCAGATTTCTAAGGCCGGCAAAGATGATAAGCCTCAGTCCATTGTCCTTACTACCAATGTCTTTTGGTAGAGAAGCCCTCTCTATTAATAGTCTCACTATAATCAGTGCGGTATTAGCACCCCAAGAATTAGCCCAGCAAATCAGAATACCATTCTGCTTCTACCAGATGGAATCTTCCTAGGTCAGAGTTTCTCAGCCATTTTAATACTAAAGATGGACTATCCCAATTCTTATACTTCGTGACCTCTCCCCTCATTCTTCCTCTTTTCCCCTTATAGGACCGTGCTTTGCATATGCCCTAGCACAACTATGATGTGTCCTATCCACTACTAAGAGCTTCTACCTCTTGGATCATTCCGGCCTACCGCCAGTCCTCCTCTGTTAGCTGGTAGGTACGGGTTCGGCCCCTTTCTAGCAGTGTACCCTTGAGCGCAGCCATACACGGATCGTAAGACTTGAGCATCATGTAGGGACCGAGCTTCTATCTCGCGGACACCGACTTCTTCCTCTCTTCTTTTTTGACTGGGTATTATCGAGGTCTTCTGTGACCCTTCTGACTATATTAATAACCCTTTCTCGGCAGCTTTAATAATGGAAACTACTCTTTTTACAAAGTTAAGTATATCAAACTGTTTTATAGTGCATTTAATTAGCTTTAATTTGAGTGATATTAAAGATCTGTAGGTCTAATAGTTACCAAGAAAGCTTGTTAATAATAGTGTGAAAGAAACGAAAAATTATTAACTTTTAGAGATATACAGCGTTATCACTTACCTTTGGGCGGTTTTTGCGATGTCGTTGTATTATATTGTTGGGTTGTAGTTTTAGTGGTACTAGCAGTACTGCTAGAACTGACGACGGTCGATTGAACTTGACTAGTAGTTTTCTCGGTAGTCGTCTTAACTTTTTTATGTTGGAAGCAAGCTCCTAAAAATCCTTGGAAGTGTTTTGCATCTTTTGGTTTTTCGGTGCTTTGGAAACCTGGAATATATAAAAAATTATAATTTTTAAATTCCAATGCATCCTTTTAGTTATGTTTTATTCTGTTCATTATGTGAAAACTGTTTCCGCACACCAATTATATGAATATCAACCAAATGTGTTGTTGCTGCCAGAGACGAGGTATTTATTATATAACATCGATCTTACTTCAGGTTGATAACTTTTTTAAAAATGTTAAATACTGAATTAAAAAAACATTTAATCATATTATGATTTAAGGAGATTGTTGTATATGAGAATAAATGTCCACAAGTGGTATTTATGTTTATGTGTAACAAAATGTAATTGTACTATCATATTATATTATTGTTATACTTAATATTATAATTATTTAAACAAATATTTCTAAGGAAATTGCAGTATGCTGTGTTTTGAGCAACCCAATACAGTTGAGCAGCATTACTTTATAATTAAAATATTTTCTCCTAATTAGGTCAAGGTTTTATTTCACTGTTTCCGAATACCATTATACAGATATCTACCAAGTTACATTTCAGTGGTTTTTAGTGATAAAATTACACACAAAATAAAAACGCAATTTATTATGAAACATCGTTTCACAATTATACTTCACGTTTATAATGATTTAACCTTCACTTAGTTATACATATAGTTAGGGTAAATATGATCTCGAAAAGTTTTGAATTCCAATTTTAAACGGAAATATAATCTTTAGTGTCCTCTAAGCCCAAATAACCAAGTCGCGAAAAGGTGTGTGTGGGTAGTAAATCTAGAAAACGAAATTCGTCCGTAACTTTTTTTTTATTGAGATATATTACAATTTGTTTCTAAATGAACATTATTAATAGTGATATGAGACCACATTCACACAATATGTACAGAAAATAATGATAAACTCAAATTACATAAAATATAGTATATATATATATATATATATATATATATATATATATATAATATATATTATATATATATATATATACAAAAAAACAACAAACTATAATTGAGATATATACAAATAAATGAAATAAAGAAGTAAGAAATACATTAACATCACATACACACAATCATAGCTATTTACAATATTTATTGCTAAAGGAACCCCAGACAGGGCCTTCTCCTGCACTTGTAGAGGGAAAAGCGGAGTCCAAGAGATACCATCGACTCGCTCTCAACCGCCACAATAGCCCAAACACACATTACATGTGTGGAGGATCTGACCAGTGTCAGAACTCCAATTAAAATGTTTACGAAACGTCTCGCGGCCACTGCCGTTTCAATCTTCGAGGAGGATTTGTAGGAATGGGCGGTGCTGGATAAGGATTTTGCTAGAGTGTTAGCATGATGTGTGAGGTTCTGATGAAAGTTGGATGGTACCAGGTCTAAAATAAATGGGATATTAAGGTCGTGGTGTAGGGTACAGTTTGTGACGTAATAAGGATTATTAACTATCGTTCGGAGGACTTTGGATTCGAAGGATTGGATGCGTTTGATATTGAATGTTTAGCTGTCCCCTACAGTTCAAGTCCGTAGGTCCATATAGGTACTGTCTTGTATATTAGTAATTTATTGTCAACTGTAAGATGAGATTTTCTTTTTAGTAGTCTGTATAACTGGCCGAGTTCTTTTCTTTTATGTCATGTATGTGGGTTCCACGTCAGTCTTTTGTCTAGTAAAAAGGAACGATACCGGACTGTGTCTGAGGAAGGAATTGGTACGGCATTGAAATTAACCGTTGGACAGGATTTGCGTCGAAGGGTAAATGTGTCGTTTGTGCATTTGGTTTCGTTCACCTTGATACGCCAAGCATTACACCAGTCTTCGACAAGGAAAATGTGCTTTTGGCGACGCTGCTTCAGGATCGGAATTCGACGACAAAATGGCGGCGTCATCAGCAAATGTTGCCAGAAAGGTATCACGAACGGTGGGGATATCGGCGGTGTAGAGGATGTAGATGACGGGTCCCAAGACGCTGCCTTAAGGAACACAGGCCTCAACAATATAATGTATGGTAAATACTGAACCACAGCGAACTCGAAAGGAGCGGTTTGATAGATAGGATCGGAGGACTAGGTATAAGGATTGGGGTAAATGAGTTTTGAGCTTAAAGAGCAATCCCAGGTGCCACACCCGGTCAAAAGCTTGAGTCATGTCCAGAAAGGCACCCGAACAATACTTCACAATACTCAAGGGTGGAGGAAATGTGGTCCACAACTCGGAATCCTTGCTGAACCGTAGAATGCTAAGGACGAAATCCATATTGAAAATGTTATAATTTGGCTAGGATTCGTTTTAGAAGGAGTTTTTCGAAAATGTTTGAGAGGATCGGAAGAAGGCTAATAGGTCTGTAAGATGACGTGATGTTCGAAGATTTGCCTGGTTTTAGAAAAAGGATGATATTTGAATGTTTCCTTAGAGAGGGAAATAGGTAGTACGCAGGATACAGTTATAGATGTGTAATAATAGATATGTAAGGAATGCAATGGCTTTAGGTGGAAGTTGTTTTAAGATATGAGGAGTAAAGAGATCGTATCAAGAGGATTTAAGGAAAGAAAGCTTTTTAAGAAGATATTTGACCACAGACGCTTTAGGAGGAAGGAGAGTGGTATTAGTGTCGTAAGGAACTCTTGAACTGTTGCTGTGTGTGTTGGCTTGAGCTCAGGATGAGGAGTGAAAACTTTGGAAAGGTACTGTGCAAATTCCTCGGCATTATCCTTGTCAGAAGCAGCCCAGGAACTATTACAGCACCGGAGAGGATGGGAAAGGGTGTGGGATTTTAGAATTCTTATTTGGAGAAGATATTTGACCTCAGAGAGATTAAAAGCTTTAAATAAAAAGGAGGTAGGGAAAGTGGAATGAGTGACATAAGAAAGTCTTGCACTGTTGCGGTATGATTGATGTGGGATTCCAGGTGAGGAGTGAATACATTGGTGAGGTGTGTGGCTAATTCCTCGGCTTTATCTCGGCGTCATCAGACGCAGTCCAGGAGTCATCACCACGTCGAAAAGGATGGGAAACTTGATGGTATTTTAGGATCTTTTTGGTGACATTCCACAGGGAATTATCACGAGCTGATTGAGGTAGGAATTAAAGGACTTGCAACGGAAGGTCGCCAGCTCCCGCTTTAATTTTCTTTAATAAAAGTTATTGGAGCGGCGAGCTTCAGGGTGGCGGGTGCGTTGCCGCTCTAATGCTCTAGCTCGGCGTTTGGTGTTGATGAGGTCTGTCAGGTATTCTGGTAAATAGCTTTTGCATGGAATTATTAGGGAGTGCTTCGGAGAAGAGGCAATCCAGGCAGCTCGTTGAATAGTGGTTATAAAGGAAAATACGGCGTCGTCAAGGTTATTTGGGGTTTTGAGTATCACTCTGAGGTCAATACCATTGGTGAGGATTTCGCGGAAGAGGTTTCTGTTGACAGGGCCTCTAATGAATGACGGTGGGACAGGTTTAGGAATAAGTGATATGGATATGTAGCAGAAGACCCCCCTCTTCGTTGCAAGACAAATCTACTGAAGCTGGAATAATCGATCTTTAAAAGTGTTTGATAATAAAAAACATGTGTTAACGTTTTTGGTAAGATAATAGAGGTTATAACCTGTTCTCGGAGTATAAATACATCCTTTTATTTGTTTATTTATTTGTTCAATAAATATTGTGTGTAAAACTTAGTTTTTACACCGACCTGCCAAAGATACAATTAGGATCAATGGACTACTTGATGGCGAGCTATGGACAAGTTCAGAGAGCCTAATCCGCTGTGGATGAATAAGTTGAGGATTTCAGGATTACGGTTAGTATCTGCTGGCCAGTAGGTAGGGGAATCGGGAGGTAGGAGATGAAAGCGTCGGGAGTTGGGTGCAGACTGCATCTGGAACCCCATTGTTGGTGCTTGGTGTTTAAGTCTACAACCAAAATAAAGTGATTCCCCAAGGAGTTGAGAAAGGATCTAAATTTGGCAGAGGAAATGCGATGTTTAGGAGGACAGTATGCTGATGCGATGATGAGCAGAAAGAAAAAGGTTTTGATTATAATGGAAGTTGCTTGTATTTAATCGTGAGCGGTAAGTTGGTATAAGTGATGGGAGAGGGATTGGTGGACAATGACAGCAGTACCGGCATGGGTTTTGCCGTCTGGATGGTCTGACCGGTATGTCGTGTATTCAGGTATTTTGAAGTACTGTTTAGTGGTTAGTCTAGTTTCAGTAATGAGTGCAACATCAACGTTTATGTCTTGCAGTACGGCTGGTTTTGAAACCTGGCCCTTAGTTCATTATAGATTTGGCATCCTTTGTAGTCGGCCGGGTGATCCTTGAGACTATGAGCACATACAACGGGTGTTGATAATGATTTTGTACATTCCACAGACTTGTAGTGTTCACCGCATTTCACGCAGCGTGGTGTGTGACGACAGTAAGTTTTAGTATGACCATATGCTCGACAATTATGGCATTGAACTATCTCTTTCTTTGTGTAAGATTTTTCAACTCTTACACTGGTATAGTACAATCTATTGAGGTCATAAACTTTTCCAACTCCTGTTGACGTTTCCAAGTTCACGAAAAAGAGAGGTAGTGAAATTTTATCCTTTAGGACATTAGTGACTTGCCGCACTTTATAGCCTATCTCCGTTAGTTCTTATTTAATAGCTTCAACTGGTGTCCAGGGGTGTAATTTTATTATAACAACCCTTAAAGCTCTCTCTTGGCGTAGCTGATAGGTATGGAAATTTGCTTTGGTATCAGTTAGATATTTCACTATTTTTCTATATTTCTCCGGAGTAGTAGGAGGTATTTTGGTGTCATTAATTCTACTCATACAGTAATAGCTGGTAGAGTCGGTAATTTTGTTCAATGGCGCAGACAAAAACTGGAAATTTCTTATATTGATGACAAATATTCATTGGGTATAGGAGCAGATTCCGTGTTTTCTTTTTCATGATGTAAATTCTGAAAAGGATTTGGGGTGAAAAACGGAGATTCGTCAGTCATCCCTTGTGACGATGTGCCAGGTTGTGGTTCAGATTCTGAATTAGATCCCGAAGGGAAGAATTAGAACTCTTGTAGATTTAATCTTTTATTAATATCACGGCGAGGTCTTTGTATATGACGGGACTAAACCACTAGATCTAGATCTTTTAGATGAAGCTTTGGAGGACATTACTTAATGATATTGACCAGATGTGGGAAAAAAACAATAACATAAGAAAAGTTAAGCAAGACCAGCCTTGCTGAGCTACTGGCAATCAGCTGACATGAGGAGGTGACTCAGCATTCACTTTACACTGTAAATTGTAACACCACTTACCGTTGTTTGCTCCAATATTCACTGTTGTTATGCTTAAGTCTGATGATGTTTTCAACACTGTGCTAAAGTGAAATCCAACAGAAAAAGCAAGAAATCCGAGAGCGAATTAAAATATGACCACTATACTCATGCGCATGCGCAGTCCTCGTGCGAAACTGAAATTTCATATTTAAGGCAACTATACACCCGAAATAATACACCAACTTTTTGACCAAAATCAGCTGCCGGGGGTGCTACTTTATATTATGCATTTTACACCTCTTTACGATTTTCTCAAAAATGGCTCTAAAGATTTAGATTAAACTCGCTATATCAACTAAAATTTAATGAACTTTATTATTATGTAGGTTTCATACTGATTGAAATAGTATTATAGGGCTTTTATGATGATATTTGGAATTTTCTTTCACTTGAGTAGTGTTTATTTCGTAGATTCAAAAAAATGATCTTATTAGCATTGATGATTGATTTATGTTGATGATGGTAATATTTGTTTTATCATTATTTTTCTTTATATGATTAGCAGAGGAAAAAGAGATTGAAAACTCCTCGTAACTAGTAAGAATAGATTTCTTACTTGACTATTATTTTTGGTATAATTTTTAAATAAATAATACTTTGAGATTGAAGTATTTTAATAAAATATTACAACTTATTTTATTTAATTGTTATATTTGTATAATCTTAGACATGTATATGTTAGTAACTAATAATAACCTGGAAAAACTCAATATTGATAAGAGAAAGAAGTTTTATGCAGATCATGCTGCAATAAGATTTAAAATTACCTGTGGTTTTACTGGATATCGTTGAAGTTGTTCGATCCTTATAACTTTCAGCAATTGAAAAGTTTGGTATATTTTATGTAAATACGGCATTGGTAACAAACTTTTTTCTGTTGACTTAGTTCTGTTTTGGTCTTGTTCTGCAAAAATGATTTATTATGACTGTAAATGAATTAATCTTACCTAATTTAATGAAATCTTGAATGTTTTTTTTTAATTCAATATATACATTTATTTATTTATTGATACTCACAAACCGTATTTAGTGATTGATCAAGTAAATATGTACAAAGATAGTAGGACTTAAAACAAACTCGCAGAAAAACTACCCTATGGTAGCACTTCAGTTAGAATTTTTTCAGAAAGTCTCGCGGCAAACTTTTATGTCAACGTCAAATTATGGAGCATTGAAGATTTTACGAAGGAGTTTAGATTGTATGAAATAGGCACGAGAAGAATTAAATAATCAAGTAGAGCTCTAAAACTCAACTCTGCAAGTTGTGACTGAATTGAATATGAAATGTATATTAATGCCCCGTCAAAACCAAATAATAATCTATAAATATTTACAACTTTACTTTAAATAATTGACTCTTATCATCGCATATGTGAGCAATACTTAATACAGATAGATCCCAGCTGTTTGAGATGTTATTATACTCTTTTAACGTGTAAGTAGGGCTTGGTATCGGTTCACAATTATGCCCTAATTTTTCCATAAAATGTCTAGAAATTTCATATTTTCCTCTATCAACAGAAAGGAACACGTCTCAATGTCTACGGAAGAAATTAATGGAATAAACTCAAAAAAACTTCATAATGATGGAGTTTTTTGTTGACCGTTGAGAAATTAGATGGGGAAGATGATTGGGTGTGCGGTCATTAAATAGAAACACACATTTAAAAAAGTGCTATTTTAATTATGGGTTTCGGCCTACATTGTGGGCCTTCATCAAGGCTAAAAGAAACAAGATAACAACCAATGTAATTATAGACTTAATAATGCGTTAGGTATATAGTAATAATATGGTGACATATTTATGGCTATGGTGACATATTTATACGGCCTGAATATGAGACAATGGATGTTTATCTTATAACTTTTGTTTTTTCCAATGCTGCTTATAGTTAAAGATCAGATTTTTATTACCTCTTAGACGAAAAGAGAAACCTTTAAAAACGAATGTGAAACATCAGCCATGGGGTATATTAGGTGAACTTTAAACTGAGATGAATAAGTCATATTAATATACACACATAAATTACTTACTGGTAGTCCCTAACGTGGGAATACTGGTTGTTAAATTTACTTTATTCTTGCCATACGAGGTTGTTGTAAATTTTTGAATTACATTTACTTTTTCAGTTGGAGGAAGTATGGTGACACTCGCGTTTATATTCAATGATAAATTGCCTCCTGAAAAATGAATTGAAAATAATTCACTGTCTATAATATGTAATTCCATAAACCTGAACTAAGATCTGACTCCCTATGTTTAACTCTTGGAAAAAAGCAGAAAACTTCTCAAAAAGAATGTGGATAATCAACCACATTATTAATTCAGAATAAATGTGATATAGTAAATGAGATGTGGGCTAAGGAGAATGTTTCATATTACAATATTGTATATTTATGAATTTCTTACCGGTAGTGCGTAACGTGGGAATACTGGTTGTTGAATTTGCTGCATTTTTATCATACGAGATTGTTGAGAAGTTCTCAGTTGAATTTACTTTTTCAGTTGGAGGAAGTATGGTGACACTCGCGTTCGTATTTAATGAGGAATTGGCTTCTGAAAAAGAAATAGAAATTAACACACTTTCTATAACATTTAGTTCAATAAACTTGATGTAAGATCTAATGATCTCCATATTTTTACCGCTTAGAGAAAAGTGTGTTAAGAAATGTGTAAAATCAATCACATTATTCATAAAGTACTGATTTTTAATTATTATATATATATTATATATATTATATATATATATATTATATATATATATATCCAAATTTCATACAATTTCCAAACTTCAGCATTCCTTCCCAAAACGTCAACTTAAATATTTCACCTGACATGGAATCCTTGAATTGGAATAAACTTTATACCTGTTCAACCATTGATTCATTTGATCAACATTTGATGGTTGACGTTCTCACTTCCAATCTCCTTAGTATCCTAGACAAACATGCTCCATTCAAAACCTGTACCTTTCGTCGCCATCCCGCTCCTTCGATGAGACCAGAAATAAAATACTTACAAAAGAGGCGTGAGGCAGCCCGTAGTCCCTTTAGACGTACAAGACTGACAGAGGGCTACTATGCGTTCTGGGCACTCCGCACTTAGTCGCGTCAATGAAGCCGTAAAACAGGCAATCTTTGAAAGTCATTAGCAACAGCTCCGATTTAGATCATTATTTTTTCTAAATGTTTGTTTTTTCATAGTAATCAAAACCAGAAACTTTTCAAAGGAGGGAAATAATTATTTATATTGTTTATACAATATATATGTTTAGTAAATAGGAAAAAATGTTTCGCTTAATTATTTTTTATTAAAACTAAAAAAAAAATACAAAACAAGTAACTTTTTCAATTTTTCATCATGCATATAATTAGTTGACTGTTAAGAATTAGTGGAAGGAATTAGTACGGGTAGCAGTCAATAATTTACTGACCGCCACCCGGACTAATTCCTTAAAGTTTTTAAAATTTTTGTTTTATTTTAACAAAAGAAAATTTAACTTTTAAGAATATTTTGTGTTTTAGTAACTTTACCTTCTTGGAATGGTGGGTGATTGTCACAGTCACTTCCACTGCTTACAATGCAAGTGGGTGAGCAATACAAACCACTTTTTCTCTAGCCACACGCTCAACCCTGTTTTACAAGAGCAAAATATAATTTTCAAAACGTTCATTGGTGCTGCAAGTTGCGTCATTTTGGTAATTGGTTTCAAATAACTATCTAATTTACCAACCCCAATTTTCGGGAGATATTGAAGTATTATTTTTCGATTGTTGAACTTGCAGGTACACCCTTTTAATATGTTGTTTTGCTGCATCCTCTCTTGTATCGTAGTTCATTCGAGTTGTTCCTAACCATTTGAAGACAGCACTTGGTGTTGCTCCACGTCTGATGGGACCACCCTCTATTTTCATGGACTTCGTGAGAGTTTGCTCTATTCTTTGATCAGTTGAAATTTTTGTGAAATACATGTACAATTGTACTTTTAACAACTATTTTTAACACCATAATTAATAAACGAATACTTTTTTTCAAAGAAAACCACGCAGAAACTGATTTTTTTATATAAATAAACGTACATATTGTTTAAACAATATAAAAATGATTTCCCCCCTTTGAAAGGTTTCTGATTTTGATTAATATAAACAAAATTTTCTTAAAAAAATGATCAAAATCGGAGCTGTTTCTGTGGACTTCCGACAAAAAAGCTTCATTGACGCGACTAAATCTGGCTCAGACAAAAATTAGACATGCTAAATCTAACTACTTTCACGAAGCCTTCACCTCCACTACCGATTCCAAGTCAAAATTGGCAACTCCTCCGCCAACTCTCACTCTGCAAATCATCTTCCTCACCAACCAGCCTTTCAAGTCTCACCCGATGAATTAAATTTTTACTTCTCATCCAACTGCTCTAATAATTATACACTATCTCCTCCCGAGTTTTCAACAATTCCATAATTTAACCCTGATAATTTTTATTTTTCAGATATCTCACCAACTCATCTCATACCAAATCCATAGGATCTGATGGAATACCTGTAAAATTACTAAAATTATGCCTTCCCAATATCCTACCAGTTTTTCTCTTTATATAAATTTTTTCCCTTCAAAATTCCGTATTTCCAAATACATGGAAGAAAGTGATAGTTCATCCTATAAATAAAACCTAAAATCCTACATCCCATAAATACTACCGCCCAATTTCCTTCCTATCTAACCTTTCTGAACCTTTAGAAAGAATAGTCCAGTCACAATACATAATAATACACATACATACTGCCATAGACGAAAAGAAACTTACAGTACTAATATTTCTGGACTCCTCCAAAGCTTTTGACGCACTTGATCACTCTATCCTTTTTTCCAAACTACAGTCTTTATCCTTTTCCAACAGGACTATTCATTGGTTCAAATCATTTCTCTAATAGAACTCAAGCTGTCACCATTCCTAACCATCCTCTATCTTCCTTCCTTGCCCTTTCGGCAGGTGTGGCCCAGGGTTCAAGCATATCTTCTCTCCTTTTTTATTCATATATCAATGACCTTCCTAATGCCATCTATCACTGCTCCCACCACTTATACGCTGATGATTTTCAGATCTATTTATCCTTTCCTCCCTCCGAGTCTCTAATAGCATTTGCCAATATTTAGGAAGACCTGGATAGAATCTGTGCCTGGACAACTTTGGATAAACTAAGGCTAAATGCTACAAAAACTCAGGCGATTGTTATTGGTTCCAATCCCCTCCTCAGATAACATACTACATTTCCGAGTCTAACCCTAAATGATAACCACATCCCATTCACTTCCTCTGTCAAAAACCTAGGTACTACCATCGACCAAAACCCTTTCCTGGAAACCCCATATTGCCCAAATATCCTGAAGAACAATAAGTACCCTCAATTTTTTCCATCGCTCCTGCCATCTTCTTCCACTATCTACCCGTAAGCTCCTTGAATCCTCATTCATTTCCCCCTACTTTGACTATTGCTGCATGGTATATGGTGGTCTCTCGACTGTGCTCGAGTACAGGCTAAAGCGAATATGAAAATATTTTTTAGATTTTTCCTTGGTACACCGAAGAGATCTCATGTGACCCATTTTTATGGCGAGTTAAAGTGACTCCTCACTCCAATTCATAGACAATATTTCCTAGGATCATTCCTTTACCAAACCATCAACTCCCAGCTACCTTCCTATATCCACAAACTTCTGCAATTTAAATCGTCAGTCCACTCCCTCCAAACAAGATCGCGACATTCCGACTTTTATATTCCTACCCATAGAACAACAACTTTTGATCATTACTTTCTTGTCCACTCTACTACTCTCTAGAATTCCCTACCTACTCATATCCGCCATGCTTCTTCCCTATCATCATTCAAGTCCCAGCTATTCCAATACCTACTGTCATTCCAAACAGACGCTCAATAAGATATTTCAAATCAAATATCAATTTAAAAAGAAGGTTTATTATTTATTGTTCATATTTACTAATGGATCAATTATTATAAATCAGTTTCAATGTTTAGTTTTGTTTAACACATTAAAAGTTATTATTTATTTATTTTACTCTTTTTTTTTCTTTTCATATCGTTGTGAATAAGAATTAATGATAATCCTTTGGTCTCGTGTCCAGACACATTGTATATCATAATTGTACATTTCAATTGTTCTTAAAGGATCCTGTCCCAGAATAAAAATCTTTTTCCATTCTATTCTCTCTCTCTCTCTTTTTTTTTTTTTTTTTTTATCCTTCTTTCCCCCCGCTGTACCTTAGGGCAGCCCTATACCAGCGGTTCGTTCCAATTTCTTATTTAAATTTAATTTGCGCGCATTTACATAGGCTCGGTCGTCAAGATTGACAACCGAGCGGGCAGGACTGCACTCAAGTTGATCCCAAAATAATTGAAAACAACGTGAGGCTTATTTTGCAAATTTTAAAATGGAAATCAATCATGGTTCCAAAAACTCTCGGGCTGTCCGCAACTGGAGAGCTGTTCCCACCAAACAGGGCTCCAGTAATTTCCTATCTATGTTCAGTGGGTCCACTTAATATATATATATATATTATATATATATATATATATATAGTTATCTATTTACAATTAAAAATCACTTAAAACCTAAAATAAACAAAATAATAAATAAAACCTAATATAAACAATTAAGAATACTTTCTACATGTTAAGCACCAGTTCGACCGGCCATTTCTTCTTTTTGTTTGAAAATATGTCTGGCATATTTCTTAAGGGCTCCAAACATTTCAGGAGTTGCCGCCAGTTCCTCCAGAGATCGAGGAGGCCAGTCCAGCAGAGAATACTCCCCAGCCAGCGCAAGACGGCAATTCGTGTAGAGCGGGCAATAAAATATGAGGTGCCTTACATCTTCTGTAGCACCACAGATACAATGTGGTGAATCTCTTGCTCCAATGCTGTGAAGTTTCTCATTTATGTTTCCGTGTCCCGTTAGGAGTTGCACGGTCCAAAAGTCCGGCTGGAACCAGTTATTTTTCAATCTACTTCGGACATCAAGCAAGAACTCGTGGCTTAACCTTCCGGTTTTCCCCATATCCCATCTTCTCTGCCATTCAGTGTAGATGATGTCCTCAACTCTGCCAGCCACATCTTCATATCTTACATTGGGGCATACAAAGGAGCTCGCCCCGACACTTGCCGGCAATCCTCTCCTAATTTTGTACCTCGCGATAGAGATCTGCATCTTGAGGTCTATGGGCAACTGACCCGCAATCACCTGCAATGCCGCCGTCGGCGCTGTTTTTTATGCTCCTGTCACGAGTAAGAGAGCTCTCCTCTGTGCCTGCTCCAACAACTTTCTCCTCGAAGAACCAAGGCATTATCCCCAAGCCGGCGCTGCATACAGTGCAACGGGTAAAAAAGCAGCTTTGTAGAGGATCTCCCTGCAACCGTATTTCAGACCCCAAGTGGTTCCTGCCATCGATTTAATGCAGCTGTAGCGGAGGATAATCTTACTCTTCACTTCTTTTAGGTGTTGGGTGAAACTGCCTCCCTCGTCGATCAGGACTCCCATATACTTCACCTCCTTCGATGGGTTTAGCAGAACATCTCCTATCCTTATCCTTGGGAGGAAACCTGCCATTTTACCTTTCAGGAATAGGAGTTGGGACTTTTCACAGTTTAGGAAAAGTTTCCTCTCGCAGCACTAATCCGTGATGATTTTGGTTACCTCGGCTGCCCGACTGTCCAAATGCTTCCGCGATCTGGCTTCGATGCCCACTGCCAAATCATCTACGTATGCAGTCGGTATATACCCTGCTGCCCTAAGGTCGACTAGGAGAGGGTTCATATTAGAGTTCATATTAAGGTTCTTAGGAGAGGAGGGTTCTCTCTCTCTCTCTCTCTCTCTCTCTCTCTCTCTCTCTCTCTATATATATATATATATATATATATATATATATATATATATATATATATATATATATATATATATATATATATAAAGTTAGATGTAAACCAAAAGGAATGAGTGATATTAATATACATATATGTATTACTTACTGGGAGTGCCTAACGTGGGAATACTGGTTGTTGAATTTACAGTATTCTTGTCATACGAGATTGTTGAGAAGTTTTGAAATACATTTACTTTTTCAGTTGGAGGAAGTGTGCTGACACTCTGGTTTATTTTCAATGATGAATTGGCTCCTGAAAAATAAATTGGAAATAATGCACTGTCTATAGTATGTAATTCCATAAACCTGATCTAAGATCTGATCTCCTTATGTTTAACTCTTGGAAAAAAACAGAAAGCTTCTCAAAAAGTATGTAGATAATCAACCACATTATTAATTCAGAATTAATGTGATATATTAAATGAGATGTAAGCTAAGGAGAATGTTTCATATTACAATATTGTATATTTATGAATTTCTTACCGGTAGTGCCTAACGTGGGAATACTGGTTGTTGAATTTACAGTATTCTTGTCATACGAGATTGTTGAGAAGTTTTGAAATACATTTACTTTTTCAGTTGGAGGAAGTGTGCTGACACTCGCGTTTATTTTCAATGATGAATTGGCTCCTGAAAAATAAATTGGAAATAATTCACTGTCTATAGTATGTAATTCCATAAACCTGATCTAAGATCTGATCTCCTTATGTTTAACTCTTGGAAAAAAACAGAAAGCTTCTCAAAAAGTATGTAGATAATCAACCACATTATTAATTCAGAATTAATGTGATATATTAAATGAGATGTAAGCTAAGGAGAATGTTTCATATTACAATATTGTATATTTATGAATTTCTTACCGGTAGTGCGTAACGTGGGAATACTGGTTGTTGAATTTGCTGCATTTTTATCATACGAGATTGTTGAGAAGTTCTGAATGAAATTTACTTTTTCAGTTGGAGGAGGTACGGTAACACTCACATTTACAGGTAATGATAGATTGGCTCCTGAAAAAAAAAAAGTAAATGATGCACTATCTATAGTATGTTATTCCATAAACCTGATCTAAGATCTCATCTCCAAACCGTTACCTCTTCAACAAAAGCAGAGAGCTTCTTAAAATTATGTGAAAAAATCAATAAAATTTTTCATTCTGAATTGATGTGATATATTAAGTGAGATGTATACTAAGGGGAATAAGTTATATTAATATACACAAACGAAATACTTACTGGTAGTATCTAACGTGGGAATACTGGTTGTTGAATTTACTGTATTCTTGTCATACGAGGTTGTTGAGTAGTTATGAATTACAGTTACTTTTTCAGTTGGAGGAAGAATGGTGACACTCGCGTTTATATTCAATGATGAATTAGCTCCTGAAAAAGAAATAGAAAATCATGCACTGTCTATAATATTTAATGCGATAAACCTGATCTCTCTACCGTTATCTCCTGAACAAAAGGAGAGAGCTATTCAAAAAAAATATGGAAAATCAATCAAATAATTCATTCAGAATTGATGTGATATATTAAGTGAGATCTAAATTAAGTGGAATATTTCATAAAAATATATAATAAATTTATGAATTACTTACTGGTAGTGCCTAACGTGGGAATACTGGTTGTTGAATTTACTGTATTCTTGTTATAAGAGGTTGTTGTAAGGTTCTGAATTAAATTTACTTTTTGTGTTAGAGGAAGTCCTGAGAATAAAAAAAACAAAAAAAAAACATAACACAGTGTCTATAATCAATCAATACATAAATCTCAACTAACCGAAACCTAATTGACAACGATTATATAATAGTTCAAAAAATTATATTTGTATTAATTTATTAACCTTTCTTTTTAAAGTCAAACCGAACATCGATATAATATAAAACATAATATAAAACTACACAGTTTAAAAAAAATATATATTATAATTGCAGCATTGACATAATTACTTACTTAAGTAGTTAACTAATATTTACCTTGAGTGGAACTATTTAATTTCTTATCAGTGGTATTAGATACATAAGTGGTGACGGGTGGTGACACAGAACTCGGCGGTTTTATGCTTGTAATAATAAAGTTTTTTAACTTGTGTAACCGTAATAAAAACTGTTCAACGTTCTTTGTATAATTAATTTTCGCGGTCTTGTTCATACCTGAAATATGAAATAATAATATTCAAATTTTGATGTAACTATAGTCAATATCTCATTGAAATGCACTCACAAAACCCGTGCCATCCAAAATAAAATAGTTTAACCTGTTTTATTAATCGTGTTGGTGGTTTTTTCAAACACTCTTAATATAATATGGAACCCCCAAAATTTATAACTTCTGGAAACCAATAAGGGTCTTTGATTAATTTAGTTATTTTTTAAAGGAAAAATTGGTCTAGGTGTCACGAAAAAAGTAGGGCAGTTGTGGTAAAGAATAAAGCCAAGCTCCAAGAAATTTCGTGACGTCAAGCATGAGGCTCTGGACAAGCATCCAAATGGGCCCCTACCGATTGACCGATGGTGGCTTTTTTTTTCCGATTTCTGATGCATTTACGTCAACTTAGTCGGGGATGATGGGAAATGTGCGGATTATCCTTGGGAATGGTAAGTCACTGCCTAGGAAGTCTGTTGTCCATGGCCTTTAAGGGGAGAATTTCTTCCGCGACCTTCTTTTTCTGCCTCTAAAAAAGTTTGTTGAGCCCCCGTAGAACAGTGTATTTACTAATGCTGCCTCGTCCCAAACATTCTTAATTTTATGGACCGTTTGGTACCTCTTTCGGCCGAATTTAAACTCGTAAAATTAAATTATACGAAAATCAGACTTTGAAATCCGAAATGAAAAAAATAAAAATGGTACACAAACATTATCTTTTGAAGGAAGATTAATATGTGTTGACATCCGTTCAAATGAATAATCCAGCAAACAAAACATTTTATTATAAAGAAGAGTATTTAATCAAAAACCTAAAACATTTCACGGACAACCCAAAACAAGATACTGTTATTCTCTATAGCGGTACTTTAGACATAAGTTTGTTCTATTTGTGTAAGATAACATGTAAAATAAAACCTAAATATAAAAATATTTAATGGAGCTAAGGAAAAAAGTAATTTGTTTATTAAATAAGCTCAGAAGACATATTATTCTATTGTAATTAGGTATTGTTACTCACGTTCCGTAGTCCTAGTATAATTCAGGGGTAACGGAAAATTCTTGGCAGTTTTGTAAAGTTTATAACCATTTTTTAAAAATGCAGCGAAGGATGAATTGTGGTGCTCCTTACCTGCAATTAAAATTATTCCGGTCACTAACTTTATGTGTAAAATAATTAAAACACCTATTTTACGAAAAAGTGTTTAAATGGCCTAGAGGTAGAGAATGAATGGCGAGAATTAAGCTTTGTGAGATGTAGTGGCCAGCTTCCCTTCTGAAATTGGTGTGAAGTAGTACTTAGGATCGATAAACCAGATGAAACTATAACTATGACTTTAAAGACGATTTGGAAAGGATGGTTCGTGGAAAAATCCTAGAGGATAAATATTATTTTGCGAATAAAACCATCGTCAAAATTCAGCAGTGGTTTTAGCTATCTAGATCGCTAATCATAAAATCTCTGGCTTCTATCCTTGTTCACCTATGGAGTGTCCTCTCCGTACCTGAGGGCTTCTACCTGCATTCTATCCTTAGATTACTATTTATTTTATTACAGTTTTAGGTGCCATATACAACAACAAATGTTAGAGGCATTATTAACACATATTATTTACAGGATTGATGTTATTTAACACATATTATTTACAGGATTGATGTTATTTAACACATATTATTTACAGGATTGATGTTATTTAACAAATATTGTTTACAGGATTGAGAATAATTTTTTTTGTTTTTTCATTAAAGTTAACAAATTTTCTTGGTTTTTGTGGTCAATTGTTTCTTTGTAACTTTGGAGAAGCGGCCATGTGCTATCTGAATTATATTGAGGGCATTCCATCAGGATGTGTTCCGTAGTTATCTCGGAATCGCAGCACTGTTATCTTGGCGGAGGTTTCCCTTCAAGCAGGTATCCATGGGTCAGTCTGGTATGCCTGCCACAACCTTGTCATAACGGATTGCTCCCTGCGGTTCCCAGTTATCTGGGATATTGGTTGCGAGACTTCGAAGGTTCTCTTTAACTTGTTGTTCTCCGGAACCTTAGACCAAAAGCTGGAAAATGCTTCTTTGCACTCCTTCAATATGGTTGAACTGAAATCATTTTGCATCGTCTTGACATTTGGAATAGGAAAGATGGTTTTTGCTTCTTTCGCGCCTGTGTCAGCCAGTTCATTCTCTGTAATTTCTACGTGGCTAGGTACCCAGAGAAATTTAAGAGTCCGGTTTGTTTTTAATATTAGATCCGAAATGGAAAATATTGATTGAATGTCTGAAAACTGAAAATTTTGGATTCCCTTGAGAGCCGAATAGGAGTCTCTGCAAATTAAATACTGATTGTGGGTTAAATCTTTAATTAAGGTGAAGGATAGGTATATAGCAAAGAGCTCTGACGCCAACATTATCTAGATGTTTAGACACGTCAGTATTAATACAGTGATTGTGGGTTAAATCTTTAATTAAGGTGAAGGATAGGTATATAGCAAAGAGCTCTGACGCCAACATTATCTAGATGTTTAGACACGTCAGTATTAATACAGTTAAAATCTTGGTAGGTAGCTAAGAGAGATAGAAAGCTTTATTTTATGATTTTTGGTGGATTCGTTCATTTGTATATAGATAGATTTCAAAGAATAGTCGAAGGTTGGTGGGATAATTATCCAAGAAGGTAAGAGGGTTGGAGTGAAAACGTAAAAGTTTGGTAAAGAATATTTGTCACATAGAGGAGGGTAGTTTGAAAGGCGGGAGGGTAAGTTATATCGTAAAAAATCAAAGAAGTCCGGCGTTGTTTTTAAGCGATCTATAAACTTTAAGAGAAGATAGTGCCTACGGAGCTCTAGGGGCCACTCATCGGCTTCCCACAGTACGCTACTAATAGGACTAGTCCTGAAAGCCCCGGTGGCCCTACGGATCATTGTATGGTGTATGGTCCAACCTACTTAATTTTTTTTTTGGATGCATCCCCGTATACTTCGAAAGCGTAATCAAAGTCTGGCCATAACAAACACCGATACAGTCTTCGTAGGGAGATTCTATCACAACCAAAGATTGAACCTGAGAGAGTTTTTATAATATTGTATCGTTTTGATAGTTTAGCCAAGAGAGCATCAACATGTGGTTTCCAGGTCAATCTTTAATCGAATGGGACTCTAGATATTTAATACAGTCAGCCCTATTCAGACGACGATTTCCAAGGTAGGATGAAAATGGCTGTGCACAACTCCGCATTTTACAGAGATGAAATACAGTTGATTTTGTAAGGATAAATCTAAAAGTATGGCTATAGGCCCAGGTTTCTATATTTTTTAAGTTTTCTGAATTACTTGTTCACCGAATTTGACGTAGAGCTGTAATAAATAAGTACGTCATCCGCGTATAAAGCAACTCCAACGGGTCTTGGTATAATTTTTTTTATTTCATTAATTGCAATATTAAAGAGAGTAGGGCTTAAGACTGACCCTTGTGGTACTCCGTTAGGTAAGTCAGAATTTTTAGAATATGTAGAACCGGCGAGAACATTGAAATTCCTATTGGCTAGAATTTTTTTATAAATGAGAGGAGGTTACCTAAAATACCCCGATTCTGTGAGGATTCTAATATTTTGGTTCTTCGACACGAATCGAAAGCGCTCTCCAGATCTGAGAATATCGCGGATACATGCTTGTTTTTGGCAAATGATGAATTTAAGAAGGCGTTAAATTTGTAAAGGAGTGTGGTTGATTCGTATTTTCGAAACCCGCATTCTTCTTTGTTTAGTATCTTCCGGGTTTCTAACACCCCGAGGAGGCGATGATTAATTATTTTCTCGGCCAACTTACAAAAAACGATGTGAGTGCGACAGGTCTGTAGCTTTGAATTAATTTCGGGTCTTTATTGGATTTTAGTAAAGGAATTATGGTTGCCGATGACCATATTTTGAGAAAAGATTTGCTGGTCCACAATTTGTTAAATAGTCGGAGCAACAGACCAATAACTAATGCTGGGGCCTTTTTAATGAATTCTAGATGAACCTGGTCCGGACCTGCAGAGTTCGAAAAAGAAGTTTTTATACTGTGTTGAAGCTCTTCCAATGTGAAAGGTAGGTTGTATGGCTGGGAATCAGGGTTAGAGATAATTGTTGGTGGTGATTGGTATTGATCAGGTGTTAATGTATTTTTTGAAATATTGGATAAATATTCTCCATAGGCATTGGCTATATCTGTAAGCTCGTTAAATGTGTCATCATTGTAAGTTAATAGACGCGGAATTTTATTTATCGGCCTCCTCTTAATGGCTCTTATCTTATTACTCGCATCTTTTGGAGAGATTGTCGACGTCATGGAAGATATGAATTTTGACCATGATTTTTTTTCTCCGCCTGATCAATAATCCACCGGGCTTCTGCTTTCGACTTTTAATAATCGATATGATTCCTTACACAAGGTCGAGATCTGAGCTGCTTTAGGGCCTTATGCCTTTTTGCCAAGGCAACGCGACACTCATTTGTCCACCATAGAACATTTCTTTGATATTTTTGGGATTTCGTTATCGGGACGAATTGTTTAGCAATATGAATAAGTTGGGATGAAAATGATTCAAGATTTGTACTGTGGCTTGTTGTGTTTTCAAATGGTCATAACAGGCTCGTGTATATTTATCCCAATCAGCTTTGTCGACCCTCCATTTTCCAACAAAGTGTGAAAGAAAAGGAGAGATTTCCAGAGGCAGCAAAAGAGGCATATGATCACTGCCAGTAAGATCACAATAAAAATAAGACTGAGGGAGGTTAATATATTATATATATATATATATATATAATTATATATATATATATATATATATATATATATATATATATATATATATATATATATATATATATATATATATATATATATTATATATTAAATATATATTATAATATATATATATTATAATTTAAAATATATTATTATTATTATAATTTATAATTATATTAATATAATTATAATTTATAAGTATAATTATTATATTAATTATAATTTATAATCATGATCGAATATATTATAATTTATAATCATAATGTATATAATTATAATTTATATCATAATCGTATATAGATTATAATTTATAATCATAATTGTATATAATTATAATTTTATAATTATAATTAATATAATTATAATTTAATTATAATTATATAATTATTATTATAAATTATAAATATATAAAATTATGATTATAATTTATAATTTTAATTTTAATTTATAGGTATACAAAATTATAAGCCGAGGTAACTAATTTAAAAGTTCATAAATATAATCCCTCCCTTTTCCTCAAAATATGTGTAAGTTCAGTTCATTTTAAATTTACAATTATCTCTAGTACTGATTAAAGCAATTATTGAATATCGATAAATCATATTTATAAAGTGTACATCTTATTAAATTTTCTATTTAAGCAATAAGCTCACTTGTTCGTAGTCGAGAATATACATTGTTTGTGGAATTAAATCTAGATCTAGGCGTCGGTCGTTTCTTAATGTTGATTAGTTTTATTGTGTAATTCCTTTTGTTGAAAGGTCGAGTTAGAAAGTCTACGAAGGTTTTATTTTTCTTGACATTATCTGTAAACAAATATTAATTTTTTTAAAAATACATATCAAAAATATGATCACGCACATAGTGATAAATTGCACACGGAAGTGTTGCAAGTATATAATACATTAATACTTTTTACTATAATACTTATCAACTAAGGAAATGATGTATTATTATAACACACGATTTGAGCGTGGTATGTTTTCTGATATTGCATTTACGGTTGTTTAAGCAATTTTTAAATTGCTATGAGCGGTTTATTTAAATTTTGCTTTTTGAATGCTAGTTCTAAAAAATTATTATTCTTCGATTGATTTCTTTTGATATTTTTATCATCCAGAAAAAAGAAATCAGATATCATAGTAGCATAGTAAGAGTTATCTTCTCTTAAAATTATCCTCAACGTTGTTACAACAAACGATAATAATAAAATATGTCATCTCATTGATTTCTTTAATGTTAATTTATCAAACTAAAAAAAAAAAAGAAAAAGTTATCTATTGTTGTAGCTAATGATTCTAAATTATAGCTATGATTAATTTTTACTGTGTAAATGATACAACAGTATTATTCTTGTTAAAATAGTATTATTCTATATTTCTGTTTGTCAGTATTAACCGAATTCGTATTTTTTTTTTTTTTTTTTTATGTTATTCCTCTTTTTTTTGTTTTCATATTCTTGCGAATAAGTGTAGCTTCCCGTAAATAAATAAATAAAGATTTATTAATGAACTTGAAGGAAGTAAGAGACTCCCATGATTATTTTTAATAAGGCATATAAAATTGACCATATATTAATTAATTTCAGACATACGGGTATTTTAAGGAATATCTGAGATATAAATGTGCTAACACCTCAGCACACAGGGCAGAATCACCAATTTCAAGTCAAAAGTTTGGAATTTTCCAGTGCTTCACCTTTTTATTATAAATTGGCAAGACCCTTAATTTTCCGCCATACCGTGTTTACTGATAAATAGTAAATGAGTGAATCATTCTTTTCGCACAAGTGCCTAGTAACTTGCAGTGGAATTGTCTTTATTCGATGGCCATTTATCGTGTTCAAGGTGTGTTTAGCGCTAAGTCTGTTTGCTTTTATTTAACAATGGACATAGTTGAGACGGGTAAGACATTATATTTCCAAACTCGATATTGAATATACATTGCATTCTACCTGTAGAGCTAATTTAGCAATTTGTAAATGTATGACCCTATTCAATAATTATCGGAGATTACCAATGTGGTTTTAGGCGGAATCGCTCGACTATTGATCAAATATTTTCCTTACGTCAAATATTAGAGAAAAAATTGGAATACAACGGTGTAGTCCATCAACTTATATAGATTATTAAAAGGCTTATGATTCAATAGACCGTCAGAAGCTATATAACATCATGATTGAACAGGGAATACGAAGAAAGTTAGTAAACCTAGTAGAGATGTGTTTGTCGGAAACATTCCATAAAGTTAGAATAGGTCATAATTACTCCGAGAGATTTGAGGTACGATCGGGTTTGAAACAGGGTGACTCCCTTTCACCTGTGTTATTTAATATAGCTTTAGAATATGTCATAGAAAAGGTGACGTGTACCGAGAAAGGTTTAAATATGGGTTACAAGATTCCGGTTTTGGGGTATGCCGATGATCTGGTACTGCTAGGTGAAGACACGGAAACCATACAGCTAAATACAAGTGTGTTAATAATAACCGGTAAAGAAATAGGACTCGAATTAAATACCGATAAGACGAAATATATGATTAGTAGCAGAAACGGTGGCGATCTTGGTGAAATTGATGCATCAGGGCTACTTATACTTATACTTTGAACACGTAGAGAAATTCAAGTATTTAGGTTCAATGATAACAAAAAAAAATGAAATCCAGGAAGAAATAAAGTCCCGGTTAAAGGTGGGAAATGCGTGTTAACCTTGTTCATCCTTCAAAGTAAGCGGCCATACTTTGAAGGATGAACAACGGCTCAAGGTTTTCGAAAATAAGGTACTGTGCTAAATATTTGGTCCGAAGAGAGATGAGGCCAGTGGGGAGTTTAGAAGGTTGCACAAAGCGGAATTACGGAACTTGTATCCTGTAAATATAATTGAGTTGATAGCATCGTAGAGACTTAAATGGGCGAGTAAAGTTGCTGGGCTCGGTGAGGAACGGATTCCGAGAAAGTTGGTATTCGCTGATCCGACCGGTAGGCGTCCGAAAGGTAAGCCGAAGCGTCGATGGGAGGATTGCTTTAAGGCTGATCACGGGGGATTGGGCTGGAACGGTGAACATTGGACGAATCGGTCCAGGCGGAATTTGGTGGTATCGGCATCGAACCTTCGGGTTCGGTAATCCTATTATTATTATTATTTTTATTGCACATTTTCTTGGTTTTACCAGAATATTTACCTACCCGGACCAAAGTCAAGGGCTAGGCAAAAAATACTATACTATATTTAAAAATTGTCTGATGATACTGGCTATACCGAGGTGAACTGCTTTCTGTCCTTCCAGAACCTTAATAAGGGCAGTTTTAAGTTTTTAGTTGCTGAAATGGTGTCATCTGGAATGAGACCGTCACATGAGATAATTATCGGATATACTTTGATTTGTTCCAGCTTATAGACTTGACGTAGTTCCTGGCACAACTCCTGATATTTTCGTATTTTCTCAGCAATAGTTTTGTCGATATTGTCATCATTCGGGACAGCAATATCAATGACATAGCCGCATTTTACATTTTGATCCATAACCACTATGTCCGGCTTGTTGTTTAATATCATGTGATCGGTAATAATGGAACGATCCCAGTATATTGTTTGTTTTTTTACCTGAGAGTACCTGTTTTGGTTCGTATCGGTAATAAGGAACCTCGTCTGCTATCATTTGGAATGATAATGCCAGCGATTGGTGAATAATGTTTGCCAAGTTATTATGCCTCATAAGGTATTCTCTCCCTGCCAATGCCTGACACCCAGATGATACATGTTGGATAGACTCTATAGCCGTTTTACAAAGACGACATCGTTAACTTATATTCTCTCCACAAATGTATTTCCTATACGCATTGGTTGAAATCACTTGATCTTGTATGGCCAAAATAAATCCTTCTGTTTCGGAAAACAAGTGACCTTTTTTAAGCCAGAAGGTAGAAGCTTCCCAATTTACTCCTGATTGGGACATATAGTTGTGAAATCGGCCATGTAGTGACTTATTTTTCCAATTTTCAATTAGAGTTTAACGTGTTTCGTTAAAACTAATTATTACTTATAAATTTAAACTTTCATAACCAAAAAGCACATTTTTATTATCTTCATACAAGCCTTTTTTTAACTACACTAAAAAACATATGTTTTATTTACAGGAAGGTTACTTTTTGGTTAGCCACCAGGTACACATTTTATAAAATATATACAAATAAATTTAATGAACTTATCAAAAATATTCACAACCAAAAATAAGAATTAGACAATTTATATGACCAAGTGGCTAACGCGATTTCCGCTACAAGAGTTTCTTCGGTAGGTCCCTCTTAGCTCTTCTGAATTAAGGGTTAGAGCTGTGTATCCATGTCTACGTTTTATTGCAGACCATATTGGAGAATCATTACTAGGAAACGCGTTTAATTATTTTCTTGCTCTCTGCAGCTTCTAACAGACTAACGAGTCCTTCCCTTGCAACGTGTTTTTTTTTTTTTTTTTCTTATTCGTATATATTACAATTTGTCATAATAGACAATAATAATAGTGCCACAGGATCTCATTCATACAATATAAACAAAAGGAAAGTCAAATTACATAAATAAAATCAAAATAAATAAATGTATACAATAACAAAATTAAGTAGACAAAATAAATACAAATAAATGAAGTTAACAAATAAATAAACAAAACATGTCACATTCATACCTATGTACAATATTTACAATCAGCTCGGGAATCCCGGACGGGGCTTGTCCCCCCACGTGTGGAAGGACAAGCAGAGCCCAAAGGATCCCAGCGCCTCCCTCTCAGCCGCATCACTGGTAAGAGCCAGCGGAAGCTAAGTGAGGGCGCCATAGCCACAATCACACCGCACTTGAGAGGAGAATCTGACCAGTGTCAGAACTCCAGCATACGTATTTACAATATATTCTCGGGGCCACAGCCGTTTCAACCTTCTAGGTGGGTTGTATGGATGAGTGGAGCTGGATAGGGATCGTGCTAAAGGATTAGGATGATGAATGAGGTTCTGATGGAATTTGGATGGAATTAGGTCTGAAATAAATGGAACATTAAGGTCGTGGTGCAAGGTATAGTTGGATACATAATAAGGAGCATTTACTATTATTCGGAGGACTTTGGATTGAAAGGATTGAATGCGTTTGATGTTAGAACGTTTAGCTGTCCCCCACAGTTCAAGTCCGTAGGTACAGATGGGCTTCATTATTGTCTTATAAATTAATAATTTGTTCTCAACTGTAAGTTCAGATTTTCTGTTTAATAGTCTGTATAACTGTCCGAATCGTCGATTGAGTTCTTTTCTTTTAAGTCTTGTATGTGGGTTCCACGTCAGTCTTTTGTCTAGTAGTAAGCCAAGATAGCGGACTGTGTCTGAAGGAGGAATAGGAATGGAATTGAAGTAAACTGGCGGACAGGAGTTTCGTCGAAGAGTGAAGGTTACGTGTTTGCATTTGGCCTCGTTCACCTTTATGCGCCAAGCACCACACCAGTCTTCGACAAGACAAAGGTGTCTTTGCAGGATTAAGGATGCTGTTTCGGGATCGGAACTGGATGATAGGATGGCGGTGTCGTCTGCAAATGTTGCCAGAAAAGTGTCAGGATGATTAGGAATATCAGTGGTGTAAAGGATGTAGAGAACGGGTCCCAGGACGCTGCCCTGAGGAACACCGGCCTCAACGGGATAAAAGTTGGAAAATTCTACTACCACAGCGAACTTGAAAGGAGCGGTTTGAGAGATAGGATCTTAGAATGAGGTAGAGAGACTGGGGTAAATGCGTTTTAAGCTTGAAGAGTAATCCAGCGTGCCATACCCGGTCAAAAGCTTGCGCTATGTCCAGAAACGCACCAGAACAATACTCTTTGCATTCGAGGGCTGAGGAAATATGGTCTACAACTCGGAGTCCTTGTTGAACAGTGGAATGATGAGAACGGAAACCAAACTGGTGGGAAGGAAGGTTGTGAGATTCTAATATAGGCAGGATTCGTTTTAGAAGGAGCTTTTCGAAGATTTTTGAGAGGATGGGGAGTAGACTAATAGGTCTGTAGGATGAAGTGTTACTGGAAGGTTTACCTGGTTTTAGGAATTGAATGATTGTGGAATGTTTCCATAAGAGAGGAAAATAGGTGGTGCGAAGGATGCAGTTGTAGATGTATGTAAGAAAAATAATGGCTTTCTGGGGAAGTTGTCGCAGGATCTGGGGGGAAAGGGAGATCGTGTCCAGGAGATTTACGAAGGGTCAGTTTTTGAAGAAGATATTTCACCTCAGATGGATTAATAGCTTTAGGAGGTAGGGAAAGAGGTATTGGTGAGAAAAGGAATTCTTGAACTGTTTGGTATGATTTCTGTTGGATTCCGGGTGAGGAGTGAATACTTTGGAGAGGTGTGTGGCGAAAACTGGGGGAGAAACTTTGTGGTATTTTAGGATCTTTTTGGTCACATTCCACTGGGAATTATCTCGAGCTGATAGAGAGGAGATGTAGGAATTAAAGGACTGGGAACGGAAGGTCGCCAACTCCCGCTTTAATTGCCTACAATAAAAGTTATAGGAGCGGCGATCTGTTGGGTGTCGGGTTCTTTGCCATAATGATCTGGCTCGGCGTTTTGCATGGATGAGGTCAGCTAGGTGTTGAGGTAAATGGTTTTGCTGAGGAGTTCTATTGGAGTGCTTAGGAGAGGAGGCAGTCCAGACAGCTTGCTGAATGGCGGTAGTAAAGGAGTAGACGAAATCATCAAGGTCATCCGGTGTTTTGAGAGTCACACTGAGGTCAATATTATCGGTGAGGATTTGGCGGAAGAGGTTCCAGTTGACAGGGCCTCGGATAAATGATGGTGGAATGGGTTTCGGAATAGGAGTTAGGGATACTTTAAGGATCAGTGGACTATGGTCAGAGGATAGTTCATCAAGGCGAGTTACGGAATAGTTCAGGGAGCCTAATCCGCTGTGGATGAAGAAGTCGAGGATATCTGGATTACGGTTAGGATCTGTTGGCCAGTAGGTAGGGGAGTCAGGAGATAGCAGGTTAAAATTTCGGGAATTCAGAGCAGTCAGCAAATTTCTTCCACGAGAATTCGTGGTTCTAGAACCCCACTGCTGGTGCTTGGCGTTTAGATCTCCACCCAGAATAAAATGATTTCCTAGGGAATCCAGGAAGGATGCAAATTCGGTGCTGGAAATGGAGTTTTTGGGAGGGCAATATGCTGATGTAATAGTTACCGGATAGGAAAAAGTCTTGATTACTATTGCTGTGGCTTGCAGGAAATCATAGGTAGGAAGTGGAAGTAAATGATGAGAGAGGGATTGGTGGACAATGATAGCAGAACCGGCATGAGCTTTGCCGTCTGGGTGGTCTGTACGGTATGTTATGTACTGCGGTATTTTGAAAAGCTGTTTAGTGGTTAGTCTAGTTTCAGTAATAAGTGCAACGTCAATTGTTTTGTCTTGCAACAACGCTGTCAGTTCGTCAGTGTGATTTCTAACACCATTCGCATTCCAAAGGAGAATGGATAAGGAATTAGGTGAGGTCATTTATGGTTTTTGTAAGGCAGGAATGAGATTTGATGCTAGATTTGTAAGGAGTGATATAAGCGGCATAACAAGAGATTTGATTTCGGAGATGAACGATGTCATTAGACTGGTAAGATCTGTGACGTTTGATGGTGGAGGGATATGAGAAATTTGATGTTGAGGAGTTTTTTGAAGATTAGGTAAACTTTGAGGGATAGATTGTTGTACAATAGATTGAGAATGTTGAGGAAAAAGTTGTTCCGGCAGTGCCTCGACTTCATGACTCTGGTTTCCACCTCCAAGCAAGTGGGCAAATGACACATTAGAATTTACAAGTTTAGATGGTTCTCTTCTGCTTCTGATTGGTATAGCTGTTTCATTCGGATCCTGAGGTTTTTGGTATCTGGTTCTGAGTTTCTTGTAGATTTCGCATGCCTTGTAGTTAGCCGGGTGGTCCTTGAGGCACAGGGCACATACAGCGGGTGTTGATCTAGATCTTGTACATTCTTCTGGTTTATGCTGTTCACCGCATTTCACACAGCGTGGTATGTGATGGCAATAACTTTTGGTATGACCATATGCCTGACAGTTATGACACTGAACTATTTCTTTCTTTGTGTAAGGTTTTTCAACTTTTACACGGGTATAGTACAGTCTACTGAGGTCATAGATTTTTTCGACTCCTGCTGATGGTTCCAAGTCCACGAAGAATAGAGGCAGTGGACTTTTATCTTTTAGAACATTGGTGACTTGCCTCACTTGGAATCCTAATTCTGTCAGTTCTTCTTTGATAGCTTCAACGGGTGTTGAGGAATGTAGGTTTCTGATTACGACCCTTAATGCTCTCTCCTGGCGCAGCTGATAAGTATGAAAGTCAGCTTTGGTCTCAGTCAGATATTTTACTATCTTTCTGTAGGTTTCAGCAGTAGTCGGAGATATTTTAGTATCATTGGTTCTACTTATACAATAATAACTATTAGAATCAGTTACTTTGTTTAAATGCGCACACATCAGTTTAAAATTTTTAATATTTTTAACAAATATTGGTGGAGGTAGTGGTTCCCTGGGTATAGGAGAAGATTCCATGGTTTCTTTTTCATTTTGGAGGATCTCAAATGGATTCGGTGTAAAAAACGGGGATTCATCGGTTATTCCTTGTGATGATGTGCTGGGCTGTGGTTCAGATCCTAATGAGGTAGCTGACACGGTCGCTGGTGGAATCATTTTTTTATTTTGTTCTCGGCGAGGTCTCTGTTTTGTGGGAGACGAGTTAGAACCTGCAGATCTAGATATTTTACTTGCGGACTTTGAGGACATGACTTGATGAAAATATCTCATTTATTAAGAAAATAATAATAATAAATAAATAATGAAATAAGAATTAAAGAAAAAGAAAGATAAGTTAAAGAAAAGCAAGCCCGAGCTTGCCGAGCTAGCGGCAATCAGCTGATCAGTGACCCTCCTTTCACTTTTTCGTGATTGTACAATGTAAATTATAACTTTGCTTACCGGAATTTCTCCAATATTCACTGCCGTAGTATTCCTGAGGTCTAGTGATGTTCTCCAGACTGAATTCAAGCGAATTCCTACTGAAAAAAGCAAAAATCTGTGAGACGATGTAACGTACGACTGTTATCATCGAGCGCTGCTACGTGGTAAGTACATTCTTTCTATTGATAATTTGGGACGTCGTTTTCTTTCTGAAGTAAACAAGACTCTAACTAAACGATCCATTTCTTCAAGTTCCGTATTAGACCATTTTAAAACTCCAAAAGTGTAAGTCAGTACAGGAATAGCCCATGTGTTTATTGCTTTTACTAGATTTCCAGCAGACAAATACGTTCTGAGAATTTTTTTACTCGCATTTTGAACTCATTTTTATTATTCATCGTGAATTTCAAAATTTGGCCAAATCCTAAGTATTTATAACAGTCCGAATCGCTTAATTGTTTTATTGTTTCATTATTGATAAGCTCCACGTATGCTTTGTTTATTACCACTCCCCTTTTAACATGAATTGCAGCACACTTCTCTATTCCGAAAGTCATACCAATTACATTACTAAATGTCTCGACCATATGAATCATGTTTTTTAGCTCTTTGTCACCTCTTGCATACAATTTTAAATCATCCATGTAAAGAGTATGGGAGATTAAAGTTCCACTATTATTAAGTTTGTAACTCATTCCAGAATTATTCAATAATTCACTAAGAGGATTTAAAGCCATACAGAACAACAGTGGACTCAACGAGTCACCTTGAAATATTCCTCTGTCTATTGGTATGCACAATTTGGAACTTCTAAGGTTAGGTAGGTGCATTTTCACCTTCCACGTTTTCATTAGACGCTCTAATAAATCTATAATATTACGATCTACTTTGTAGATGTTTAATACTTCTATTAGCCTTCCATGTGGGACAGAGTCATACGCCTTTTGACAATCTATCCAGGTTATAGATGCGTTTCGTTTTTTCTTTGTTATTTGGGATGTTATGAGATAGTCTATTACTAATAGTTCTTTGCATCCTTTGGCATTTTACTTACACCCTAGTTGTTCATTTGTGATGATATCATACTTGTCGATATGATCTGATAATTTACAACTGATCATAGATGATAGTAGTTTATAAACCCCGTTTAAGCAGGTGATAGGTCGAAAATCTTTAGGAGCAAGCTGATTCTTAGCCGATTTAGGGATTAAATAAGTTATACCCTTACAGAAGTCTTCTGGTGGAGCAATGGTATTGGCCAGCAGTTTTCGGTAATAGGAAGCTAATAATATATGGGCACTAGTAAAGTATTTCAACCAATAATTATGAATTTTACCAGGGCCAGGTGATTTCCAATATCTCATTCTTTCAAATGATTGCTGGATATCGTCTTCATTTATCGAAATTGGTTCCATTGGTGAAACTGAGCGCGCCCTTACCTTAATCTTATCTATCCAGCTCCCATAAAAGTTATTTTTCTTAGGATCTTCCCACATTTTCGACCAGAACTCTTCCAATTCATTCTCATTGAAACTTAAAGTCCAATGTTCTGTTCATGATTTAATGATTTATAGACCTTCTGCTTCGATATAAACATTATTATTATTATTTCAAAATTTCGCACTTTCTCAGCTTTCGCTGGAAATTTTCACCTACCCGGACTCAATGAGTCAAGGGTTAGGCTCTAATTATGTTATATTTAAAAATTTCCGAACAGTGGCTGCTGTCCCTAGAAGACTGCTCGCTGAACCTCCGCTAGAATTCTTACAGGTAGCTCTAGCTGTTGGATTGATTCTAGCGTACTCTCTGGAATCAGGCCATTGCAAGATAGTATAATTGGGTAAATCCTACAGCTCTCCAATCCGTAGAGTTGCTTTAGCTCCTCTGCCAGCTCCTGGTATTTCCTTTTCTTTTCAGAAACCGTTTTTTGAAGGTTGTCATCCGATGGGACGCCTATTTCAACAATCTGTGCCAATTTTCTATTTTTATCAATAACCAAAATGTCTGGCCGATTATTTAAAACTGTGTGGTCCGTAATGATAGGATGATCCCAGTAAATTTTAGTTTTGTGACCGGTAGTTATTGATAATGGGTTATATTTGTAATAGGGAGATTCGCTGCTTAAGAGATTCATCTTTAATGCAATGGCTTGATGAACAATTTTCGCTGCATTGTTGTGTCTTTGGAGATACTCCTTACCGGCAAGAATTGGACAACCCGAGGTCACATGTTGTATGCTCTCAACACTTTTTTTGCATAAACGGCATAGGTCACTTATGTCCTCTCCGCAGATATGTCTTCTGTATGCTTTCGTGGCTATTGCTTGGTCCTGGATAGCAAACAGAAACCCTTCTGTTTCAGGAAAAAGATGACCATTTTTTAACCATGTTAGCGATGTCTGCACATCTATTCCTGTTTCGTTCAATGAATGATAAAATCGTCCATGCAATGGCTTATTTTTCCAAGTCTCTGTTAGAGAAGCATAATCAGTATCATTATTCGGGGTCGCTCTGTTGACTAGATTCAAAGCTGTGTAATTTTCATCCAATGCTGCTATAGTCGAAAGAATCATAGAGTCATTATTAAACATATATCTTCGCAAATTATTTTCCTCTTCACGGCATAACTTGAGAAGACTGGTCAAACCACGCCCACCAGATTTTCTGGGAAGATACAACCTTGCTACTGAGGATTTTGGGTGTCTTTTCCTATTAAGCACCATCTGCACTCTAACCATGCGATCCAATCTTTCTAAGTCCGTCTTTGACCACTTCAGTAATCCAAATGAATAGGCTAGAGCTGGTACCGCCCACGTGTTTATGGCCTTTATTAAATTCCTTCCATTCAGATGAGATTTAAGTATCAACTTGATCCTGCATCTAAATTCGTCTTCGAAGAGTTTCTTTGAGTCGGCTTTGAACTTCAGCAGTTGATGCATACCTAGGTATTTGTATGAGTCAGTGTCTCTGAGTTGATTAATAATTATTTCATTAGATAGCTCCATGTTGTCACCTGCTGTAATTTTTCCTTTCTTCACAGTAAGCACTCCACATTTTTCTGTACCTAGTTGCATGTTTATATCATCGCTGAATCCCTTTACTGCATTTAGAAGAATCCTCATTTCTTCTTCACTTCTTGCGTAAAGTTTAAGGTCGTCCATATAAAATGAATGCGATAGCTTCGCTCCGAAGTTAAGTCGGTATCCTTTGCCTGTATCTTCCAGCAATCTGCTAAGAGGGTTAAGTGCAAGGCAGAACCATGAGGACTAAGAGAGTCACCTTGAAATATACCTCTTTTTATAGGTATATATTTATTAGCATGTCCTGGTGTACATAGTGACACATTCCAATTCTTCATTAGACGTCCTAATAAGTCAATTATAACCTGATCCACTTTATAAATCCTCAATACTTCTAAAAGCCAATCATGAGGAACAGAATCAAACGCTTTACGGTAGTCTATCCATGCTACAGTAAGGTTACGAGATTTTTTTGCTACTTGTGCAGCAATGAAAGAATCTATAATCAGAAGTTCTTTGCATCCTCTCGAACCTGCCTTATTCCCTAGCTGTTCTACCGCCATGATGCCCTTTCCCTGAATGTAGTCAGTTAGCTTATTTTTAATAACTGTTGTCAGCAGTTTATATACACTGTTGAGACAAGTTATGGGCCTTAAATCTTGCGGTTCCAATTTTTCTTTATTTTCTTTTTTTATTAAATACGTCTCCCCAGTACAGAAGTTAGGAGGTATCTCTATCTCTTGACATAGTAATTTCTGATACCATGAAGCAAGATAGCTGTGAACACTACTAAAATACTTCAACCAATAATTTTGTATTTTATCTGGTCCAGAAGCTTTCCAATTTTTCATTTGTTTAAGTGCCATAGTAATGTCCTCTGTGCTAATGCTGTTGCTTCCATGGGCTCAATGTCAGCAAGATTACTGCAGATTTTTTCTAACCATTGAGCATTCCTTTTGTAACCTTGTTTATGGTCCCATACATCTTTCCAGTATTCAGATACTTCCTTAGGGTCTGGGAGGGATGTCTGATTTGCATTTGTTTTCGGTTTTAACTGCTTATAGAAGTTTCTCTCCGATGTGTTGAATATACGATTTTGCCTTCTTCTAGAATGGGCTTCAGTATACCTCCTGATCCTATTTGCATACACTGCTAATTTTTGCTTAAGAGTGTCCATGTAAACACTCAAAGTTTGCCTTAACTCACAGCTTGCTACCCCTCCGATATTTAAAACTATGATTTCGTCAATTTTCTTCTTAAGTTTTATTATTATTATTATTATTATTATTATTATTATGACCCTATTCAATAACGAAAAATAATATAACCCCCAAGTTACCTCAAGGATTTGTTTAATCAATCCTTCTAGTCTTTAAATATTACAAAGAATATTTTTGTTTTGGGTGATACATAATTTTTTCAGACACAAGACTCCGAATCAAAAGTTTTACCATCTATAATTTGAAGAGTTTCCTAATTTATATACTATTAGCATGTTTCAGAAACTCCGAGTCATAATAAATTGTTTTGTATTATTTTTTTCCGTATTCTGGGACTTTAAACGTAAAATGTAGGGAAGCTTCAGATTTCAGCAAATAAATTTTATGTTTGACCACTGTGCGGCGTCTCAGACCACTTACTTAATATAATACAACAATAAGACCGGAGGTAAAGCGGACTGAAGCATTTGCAAATACAAAAGGCCTCATGCTGAAGCCCTCATACAGAGCGTGAGAGTCCAATACCACAATAAATTGATGAAGAGGTATTCATCATCAATCACCCAAGCAGCAGCTCTAGTCTTTGGAGGTTAAAATGAACAAACATCACAGGACTGTTCGATGAGGAAAGTTACATCGCATAAGAAGTCAAGAAATCAGGTTATGGGACTGGGATGAACAAAACAACTAGAAGATTTACTAGACGTTGTCATTCAATTTGATTTATTAAGAGATAATAAATACAATCTGCCAACTTCCGGGGAAATGAGTATTACCGCTAAAAGAAATCATTCGTCATATATGTACATTGTAAATAAAAAATAAATAAATTAAAGAAAAAAAGGTATAAAAGAAAAAAAAGGTGACATTAAAAAGAACAAAAACATAACAATAAAAAATACTACTTAAAATAAAAAAAGGCAACATAAAATTTAAAAAAAGCGACAATTTTTTTTTATTCCAAAAAGCGACATAAATATTTTAAAAAAGTGACATAATGAAAAAGCGAAGTAAAAAAAAAAAAAAAAAAAAAAAGGTGACAAAAATAAATAAAAAGGCGACATAAAAATAGGAAAAAAAGCAACATAAAAAAAGGCGACATAACAATTTAAAAAAAAGCGACAAAAAATAATAAATAAGGTGACAGCAAGACGCTGTCAGCTATTACTGAAATTTTCATCAATGCTGTTTTTCCCAACAGTGAGAAAGTAAAGTTGTTCTTCACCAATTTTTGGATTAGTCAGAGTATATTGCCTATCACCTATCACCTATTATGCGTTCATTTTTTATGGTGTAAAAATTGATCTAATCAAATATTTTTATTTTAGTATATTTATCTATACCATTAGCTTAGTAAAATAACAAAAAAAAAAACAAGATCAAATGACGTTTCTTAGTTCTGGGTTAGTAGTATTAACTACTACTAAGATAACATATGTAATTATGTTGAGATTAAATGAAGTGGAAAAATCTTTACTGGAAATATCGGTTACAAAAATCAACAGTGGTCACAGTTATTGAAAAGTTATATTATAATTCACTTTACAAGAAAATTTAAATGTGTTTTTTTTTCATTGATTTTTATTTAATTTTTAATGTATAATATTATTTCTTTGTGTACTCAGAATTTTTTTTTTTTTTTAAAAAAGCGTTAAAATACAATTTTTGAGAAAATTGTTTTTTTGAGTGATGTAACTTTTATGACCACTACTGTGAATGATCTGATCAGTTCATAAAGAGTAAAATAAAAAATTATTATCTGATCATTTAATAAATAAATGTAAACATAAATGACACTATATCTTTTCATAAAATATAGGAATAATAATGATATTAATATTCATAATAATAATGGTTAAAGATACGTGAACTGTTCCAAAATACCCATAAGCAGTGATCACATCTTTAAAATTGTACAGCGTTTATTTAAAAAAAAAAGAAAAGAAATGAGGTTTGTCAAAATAAATACTACAAATATGATCTGGTTAAGCCAGGATAATTAATTTATATTTTTAAAGTTTTATTAGTTACCTGAAAATGTAGCTATCTTCGCTCTTGTGGTAGTAAATGCAGATATTACAGTTGGTACCGAACCTGTTACTAATTTTTCTGTTTTTTGATCGATTTTTTTGAGAAAACTCTTGACTCGATTTTTGTTAGTATTGTTAGAACATGTTTTGTTCAAAACTAAAAAAGAAAAAAAAATCGGATAGGGAGGAGAATTTACGCCGTGCCTATTCCTAGCGATTATACTTATTTATAGCATTTCCAAGTCAAATTCAACCTTTTTCGATTTCAATAAAAGGGGTACTCATGACGTTTGCTATAGCAAGCTTTTTGTGCTATTTTGCTAAACCCGTCGAGTTTCTACAAAAGCATGCAATGGGCTGTGCTATAGTGCTATTGGCCGCCATTTTATCTATGGCTTTGATTTATAAAAACCTAAACCTCGCAACACGTATCTGTGTTTTTAATGATTTTCTCATTTCCTCAAATTCACCAAGATGTTAACAAAGCAGAATAAGGACTAAACATAAGATAAATAGTTCAAATGAAGACATTCAACTTTTGTTGCAAGAAAATGATAGAAAACGGAGACAAAATTGAGGTTAGTAACTTTTTACTTGAAGTCAATAAGCATTTTATATGAAAATTAATTGATTATCTTGCACTACATGAGTTATTTTAAACTAAATTAGGATAGTAAACTCTGATAATGTGAGATAAGGAGACATTTTTTTCTTATTTCGTTATACCTTGTGTATTTGTCGTTTTTATAATTAGTATACCAACATCCCTTTTTTACTCATGAGTTTATGAGAAAAACTGACGTATCAATGATAATATTTCCTCTTTAGAATAGGAATACAAAAATTATTAATATGTAATTTAAAAACTTTATTAATTAATTCAATCTATCCAGATAAATTTATCTGTAGTGCAAGGTGAACTCAAATTACAATTTCTGTCAGTAATCGAACTAATTTTATGTTTTTTATAGTTCTAGAAACCTTCAGAGCAAATTTTTTGTAGAAAACTGGTAGAAGAGAAACCCATCCTCATGGAATTGTAACTTAAAAAGGTTTAAACTAGAAAAACGAAATAAAAAATATAAATTGTCTATAAAATACAACCTTAATAATTGAGCAATATTTTTATTTTGTATTCTTGTAATATTTACGTATTTATTTACTATCAAGGTTTGATTACCTTTCTGTATTTTTATTTCATAATACTATTTCTTTTTTTTTTTTTTTTTTTTTTTTTTTATTCGTATATATTACAATTTGTCATAATAGACAATAATAATAGTGCTACAGGATCTCATTCATACAATATTTACAATATAAACAAAAGGAAAGTCAAATTACATAAAATAAAATCAAAATAAATAAACGTATACAATAACAAAATTTATAGACAAAATAAATACAAATAAATGAAGTTAACAAATAAATAAACAAAACATGTCACATTCATACCTATGTACAATATTTACAATCAGCTCGGGAACCCCAGACGGGGCTTGTCCCCCCACTTGTGGAAGGACAAGCAGAGTCAAAAGGATCCCAGCGCCTCCCTCTCAGCCGCATCACTGGTGAGAGCCAGCGGAAGCTAAGTGAGGGCGCCACAGCCACAATCACACCGCACATGAGAGGAGAATCGGACCAGTGTCAGAACTCCAGAATAGATGTTTACAATATGTCTCGGGGCCACTGCCGTTTCAACCTTCTAGGAGGGTTGTATGGATGAGTGGAGCTGGATAGGGATTGTGCTAGAGGATTAGGATGATGAATGAGGTTCTGGTGGAATTTGGAAAATTTAGATGGAATCAGGTCTGAAATAAATGGAACATTAAGGTCGTGGTGTAAGGTATAGTTGGAGACATAATAAGGAGCATTTACTATTGTTCGGAGGACTTTGGATTGAAAGGATTGAATGCGTTTGATGTTAGAACGTTTGGCTGTCCCCCATAGTTCAAGTCCGTAGGTCCACATTGGTTTCAGTATTGTCTTGTAAAGTAATAATTTGTTGTCAACTGTAAGCTTAGATTTTCTGTTTAGTAGTCTGTATAACTGTCCGAATCGTCTGTTGAGTTCTTTTCGTTTAAGTCTTGTATGTGGGTTCCAGGTCAATCTTTTGTCTAGTAGTAAGCCAAGATACCGGACTGTGTCTGAGGAAGGAAGCGGTATGGAATTGAAATGAACCATTGGACAGGATTTGCGTCGAAGGGTGAAGGTGACGTGGGTGCATTTGCTTTCATTAACCTTAATACGCCAAGCATTACACCAGTCCTCAATAAGACAAAGGTGTCTTTGCAGGATTAAGGATGCTATTTCAGGATCGGAATTGGATGATAGGATGGCGGTGTCATCTGCAAATGTTGCCAGAAAGGTGTCAGGATGAATAGGAATATCAGCAGTGTAAAGGATGTAGAGGACGGGTCCCAAGACGCTGCCTTGAGGAACACCGGCCTCAATGGGATAAAAGTTAGAAAATTCTACACCACAGCGAACTCGGAAGGAGCGGTTTGAGAGATAGGATCGTAGAATGAGGTATAGAGACTGGGGTAAATGCGTTTTAAGCTTGAAGAGTAATCCGGTGTGCCATACCCGGTCAAAAGCTTGCGCTATGTCCAGAAACGCACCAGAACAATACTCTTTGCATTCAAGGGCTGAGGAAATATGGTCTACAACTCGGAGTCCTTGTTGAACAGTAGAATGATGAGCACGGAAACCAAACTGATGGGAAGGAAGATTTTGTGATTCAAATATAGGCAGGATTCGTTTTAGAAGGAGTTTTTCAAAGACTTTTGAGAGGATGGGGAGTAGACTAATAGGTCTGTAGGATGAAGTGTTACTGGAAGGTTTACCTGGTTTTAGGAATAGAAAGATTGTGGAATGTTTCCATAAGAGAGGAAAATAGGTGGTGCGAAGGATGCAGTTGTAGATGTATGTAAGAAAAATAATGGCTTTCTGGGGAAGTTGTCGCAGGATCTGGGGGGTAAGGAGATCGTGTCCAGGAGATTTACGAAGGGTCAGTTTTTGAAGAAGATATTTCACCTCAGATGGATTAATAGCTTTAGGAGGTAGGGAAAGAGGTATTGGTGAGAAAAGGAATTCTTCAACTGTTGTGGTATGATTTCTGTTGGATTCCGGGTGAGGAGTGAATACTTTGGAGAGGTGTGTGGCGAATTCCTCGGCTTTATCTTCATCAGACGCAGCCCAGGAGTCATCACCACGTCGGAGAGGATGGGAAACTTTGTGGTATTTTAGGATCTTTTTGGTCACATTCCACAGGGAATTATCTCGAGCTGATAGAGAGGAGAGGTAGGAATTAAAGGACTGAGAACCGAAGGTCGCCAACTCCCGCTTTAATTGCCTACAATAAAAGTTATAGGAGCGGCGATCTGTTGGGTGTCGGGTTCTTTGCCATAATGATCTGGCTCGGCGTTTTGCATGGATGAGGTCAGCTAGGTGTTGAGGTAAATGGTTTTGCTGAGGAGTTCTATTGGAGTGCTTAGGAGAGGAGGCAGTCCAGACAGCTTGCTGAATGGCGGTAGTAAAGGAGTAGACGGAATCATCAAGGTCATCCGGTGTTTTGAGGGTCACACTGAGGTCAATATTATCGGTAAGGATTTGGCGGAAGAGGTTCCAGTTGACAGGGCCTCGGATAAATGAAGGTGGAATGGGTTTCGGAATAGGAGTTAGGGATACTTTAAGGATCAGTGGACTATGGTCAGAGGATAGTTCATCAAGGCGAGTTACGGAATAGTTGAGGGAGCCTAATCCGCTGTGAATGAAGAAGTCAAGGATGTCAGGATTACGGTTGGGATCGGTTGGCCAGTAGGTAGGGGAATCAGGAGGCAGGAGATTGAAATGACGGGAGTTGAGTGCAGACAGCAAATTTCGTCCACGAGAATTCGTGGTTCTCGAACCCCACTGTTGATGCTTGGCATTTAAGTCTGCACCCAGAATGAAATGATTTCCTAAGGAATTTAGAAAGGATACAAATTCGGTGTTGGAAATGGAATGTTTGGGAGGGCAATATGCTGATGTAAGGGTTACCGGAAAGGAAAAAGTCTTGATTACTGTGGCTGTGGTTTGTAGGAAATCATAGGTAGGAAGTGGGAGTAAGTGATGAGAGAGGGACTGGTGCACAATGACAGCAGTACCGGCATGGGCTTTGCCGTCTGGGTGGTCCGTACGGTATGTTACGTATTGAGGTATTTTAAAGTACTGTTTAGTGGTTAGTCTAGTTTCAGTAATAAGTGCTACGTCAACGGTTTCTTCTTGCAATAAAGCTGTAAGTTCGTCAGTATGATTTCTAACACCATTCGCATTCCATAGGAGAATGGATAAGGAGTTAGGTGAAGTCATTTAAGGATTTTTTAAGGAAGGGATTAAGTTTGATACAAGATTAGTAAGTAGTGATATTAGCGGCATAACGAGGGATTTGATTTCAGTGATGAAGGATGTCATCAAACTTGTAAGGTCTGAGACATTTGATGGAGGAGGAATATGAGAAATTTGATGCGGATGAGGTTTTTGAGGGTTGGGTAAATTTTGAGGAATAGTTGGTTGTGGAACGGTTTGAGGATTTTGAAGTGTGCGTTGTTCCGGCAGGGCCTCGGCCCCTTTGTTCTGGTTCCCACCTCCAAGTAGATGGGCAAATGTTACATTGGAATCAATTGTTTTTGAAGGTTGTCTTCTGCTTCTGATCGGTTCAGCTGTTTCATCCAGATTCTGAGGTTTTTGGTATCTGCTTTTGAGGTTCTTGTAGACTTGACATCCCTTGTAGCTAGCCGGGTGGTCCTTGAGGCACAGAGCACAAACAGCGGGTGTTGATCTTGGTCTTGTACATTCTTCTGACTTATGTTGTTCACCGCATTTCACACAGCGTGGTATGTGGTGACAATAACTTCTGGTATGACCATATGCCTGACAATTGTGGCACTGAACTATTTCTTTCTTAGTGTAAGGTTTTTCAACTCTTACGCTAGTATAGTATAATCTATTGAGGTCATAAATTTTTTCAACTCCTGCTGATGGTTCCAAGTCCACAAAGAATAGAGGCAAAGGAATTTTATCTTTTAGGACGTTGGTGACTTGCCGCACTTTATAGCCTATCTCCGTCAGTTCTTCTTGGATAGCTGCTGCTGGTGTCGAAGGGTGTAGGTTTCTAATTACAACCCTTAAAGCTCTCTCCTGGCGTAACTGATATGTATGAAAATCAGCTTTGGTCTCCGTCAGATATTTTACTATTTTTCTGTAGGTTTCGGCGGTAGTCGGGGATATTTTAGTATCACTGGTTCTACTTATACAATAATAACTGTTAGGATCGGTTAATTTGTTTAGATGCGCACACAGAAGTTGAAAGTTTTTAATATTTTTAACAAATATTGGTGGAGGTTGTGGTTCTTTTGGTATAGGAGAAGATTCCATTGTTTCTTTTTCAATTTGAAGGATCTGAAATGGGTTCGGTGTAAAAAACGGCGATTCTTCAGTTAATCCTTGTGATGATGTGCTAGGCTGTGGTTCAGATCCTAAAGAGGTAGCTGAAGCAGTCGCTGGTGGAATCATTTTTTTATTATTATCACGGCGAGGTCTCTGTTTTGTGGAAGACGAGTTTGAACCTGCAGATCTAGATCTTTTACTTGTAACTTTCGAGGACATCACTTGATGAAAATATCGCATTGATTAAAAAAAATAAATAGAAATAAATATATAATGGAATAAGAATAAGAAGGAAAAAAAAATAAATAAAAGAAAGATAAGGAGAAGAAAAGCAAGCCCGAGCTTGCCGAGCCAGCGGCAATCAGCTGATCAGTGACCCTCCTTTCACTTTTTCGTGATTCACAAACTCTGATAATGTGAGATAAGGAGACATTTTTTTCTTATTTCGTTATACCTTGTGTATTTGTCGTTTTTATAATTAGTATACCAACATCCCTTTTTTACTCATGAGTTTATGTGAAAAACTGACGTATCAATGATAATATTTCCTCTTTAGAATAGGAATACAAAAATTATTAATATGTAATTTAAAAACTTTATTAATTAATTCAATCTATCCAGATAAATTTATCTGTAGTGCAAGGTGAACTCAAATTACAATTTCTGTCAGTAATCGAACTAATTTTATGTTTTTTATAGTTCTAGAAACCTTCAGAGCAAATTTTTTGTAGAAAACTGGTAGAAGAGAAACCCATCCTCATGGAATTGTAACTTAAAAAGGTTTAAACTAGAAAAACGAAATAAAAAATATAAATTGTCTATAAAATACAACCTTAATAATTGAGCAATATTTTTATTTTGTATTCTTGTAATATTTACGTATTTATTTACTATCAAGGTTTGATTACCTTTCTGTATTTTTATTTCATAATACTATTTCTAAGTTTTTAGTAAATACAATGATAATTATTAAGTTAGAAAAGAAATTCTCTCAACTACTGAAAGTTTCTTTTAAAATAAATAGTTTTTTCTTCTTTAAGAGGCTGATAGAGAACAATGATGTATTATTTTGTAAATTTTATCGACATCTTCATAGGGAGGGATGGTTTATAATTATTTCAACGAGAATAACATCTTTTAAACGAGAATGATTAAAAAAAAAAAAAAAGAGTCTAATATGTGAAAATAACGATTGCATAAGTTAGAAATGTGGTGGCCAATAGCACAATAGCACTCTTCTGTAGCATAGGCTGAGGTCTGCTACTCAGAATTGCTATTGCTATTGTTGTGCCAGTGCCCCATCAAACTAAAATTCTTTCATTTAACTGGAAACTCCTCTAGATGGAAAATTCCAGCGGTGTGCTGCTGACGTGTCAATTAAGTGAACTAAGCTACCTACAAAAGCTCCAACTTTTAAGGAAGGTTTTGCTAGGTTGCGATCCTATAGATAGATATTAGTTTCTTTAAGTTAAGTTGTTTATGAGTGTCTGGTGTTTTAAACAATTTAAAAACAAGTGAAATCAAGGTAGGTAAGATTTATGATTCGATATTTATCATAAAGATGAAGATTTTTAATAAGTGATTCACAATTACCAGAGCAAATAGTTAAGTCCTTTTCAAATTATTGTACACCTTAAGTTATAGTGGTTCTGTTTGCTACAATCTTCTGATAAGAATAATAGACAGGATATTTACTTTAATGTCCCTTTTCTGGATATACATTTATCAATAGTTAAGGGTTAATTTTCATTTTAAAAAAGCAACTCTATTAATAGTCGACATAATCATACTCCACTCTTTCATATTTAACCTTTCAGAGATAAACATAAACAATAATTATCAAAGCTTTAATTTTTCCTATTTTAATTTCTGGTAAAGGAAGAGACACATTAAGTTATAAAATTATATGCCTTATCACTTTTGTCTATTCTTTCCTTGGTCACAAGAAAAGATGCATATTTCTCATAATATAAGATACAAAACAACAAAGAGATGAACATAAACTTCGGTGTAAGCTGCAAAGATTGATATACCAGAAGTATAAGGATGAACTAGTACTCCAATGGGACAGGGAAAAAAGGATTTGTTTTTTAAAGAGCATTTAACGAGGAAGGAACAATCCCTTTGTTAAGTGAATAAAACAAAATTAATATTAATAACTTATTATAACCAGTTTGGCCTAAACCCATCACAGTTCTTTATTTCAATAGTTCTGTTGTTTATGATTATAAAATTAATATGAATTTACTTATTTTATATCATATATGTATTGACCTAAATATTTAGTAGTAACTGGTAACTCAAAAATATATACTCTGACTGTCCATAAGAAACAATTGCAGTAAATTTATTTATTATTTATTAAAAACAAGAAATTTGACTTAAAATTTAATTTGCCATCTGCATTTCCTTTGCAATAAGGAAATTTGTGGACTGCTGAAGCAGCGGCTTAGCATTCAGTAAATTTAAAATTAATAATTGAACAGAATTTGCAAGTCCTTTTTCATTTTACATTTCATCTTGTATAGTGATTCACTTATTTAAAACCAACTACTTTATGTTAAATGTAAAATGATAAGTCTTACCTTATTTAGAATAGATTCAATAAAACACAAGTTCGGACTCCGTTACTACTCTATGTGTTCAACATGATGTAATATTAGTATACAATAGTGTGAAGTTATCTTTAATACTGTTTAAATTATTATTTTATATAAATAAAGAAGTTTTAATCCTGTGTTTGTGTTTAATTTCCTAGTTCTATCAATTTACCCTATATTAATAATTATAAAACTAGTTTGGTATAAATTCAAAAAAACAACATATGAGGCTATAACTTCGTTATCATTGTCTTGTATTAAGATTTACACATGAATACAGCAAATCTCTCTTCTTGAAGTTATTTATTTGTGTCACAAATGTAAATAACTTAACCATCATCAAATATATGTCTTATGCTGGATAAATTAGGTCAAGAACCGATTCAATTAAAAAAAAGAAGGTATTTATTTATTATTACAGAACTTTATTAAGAGTTTGCAAATGCATCTAAAATAATTATAGTTATTGCCAGTATTAACAGGTCTAAGATTTCATAAACTTCCAATCCGTACAAGGTTTTATGTATTCTTCATTATTTAACTGTGTGAATTCTGCACAAGTGATTGTATAATATAAAATAATAACAATATAATTGCAACTTTTTTCATTTTAACTACATTTTGTTCTAAATTATAATTTCCTATTAAAACTTAATTATAAAATTTATAACAAACCTACATGTTATAGTAAATTATAGAATTTAAATAGTGCCTAGAATTAAACTCTAATTTAACTTTTTTTTTATGGAGCATTGGCATACGATAGTAAATAAAGGAAATACTTTTTAAAAAAAAGTTTATTAACAAAAATAAATAAAATTAATTAAATATATTATATCAAAAGTACATGTATAATCTGTATAAGGAAGTGTTGCTGATCTAACTTTGCGTTATATATCTATACACACAGAACAGAAATGAAAATGCAAGTAACAATAATTTACTTTTATTAATTATAAATTGAATGTTTAAAGAGTAATAAATATTTATTTGTTAAATTAAAATTTATATTTTAATGGGTATTAAAAGTTGTAATTACAGGGCCAATTTAATCTGTTGGTTTGGAAAGATAACAAAAACAAAAAGGGTCTCCTATTTCTTCATGTTTACATTCACTTTCACTAAGCCAAAAAGGATATTTACTTTTTTTTCTTTCATAATTGCTTAAAATACACGTCTAGTGTCTTTACTAATTGTGTCTCCACCAATAACATCAAACAATTGGCAATTTTAGAATGAACACTTGGTCGTCTTCAATATATTATTAAATGGTGAAAGAAATTCACTTGTAAGAGTGCTTTAAACAAAATGTCATCTAAATTTGGTAAAACTGAATTTTACATATCTTTAAATTTTAATATAGAGCCAATTCGAAAGGTAAAGAAGACCTAAAGCATAATATTCTCTACACAGTCTTCTATAATCTCATTCTTTACTTCTACCAAATCACAATCTAAAAGTTCTACTGAGCAATCATATGCCAAAAGTTCAATAATCTTTTTTCTTGACAACTTTTAGACATAATAAGTGAAATAAACTATTGAAAAATAAGCAAATAGAAGGTTAACACTACTGTATAAGTTATCAACCAACAGGTTACAAACAAACGAGGTTACAAAAATAAAATGTCTTCCGACTGCGCATGCCCAGCAGTAGAAAAATACTAGGTATATTTCTTGTACAATTAAATTACTAGGTATATTTGTATATACTTTATACAAACGTATAAAGTTGCCAAATACCACCTGTAGGTAACGGGCTTGTCTCTTTAGCAATATACAATAGTCTTATAATAGGGTTATCGTGAACGATGGAACTTGGCTTTCATGCTACAAAAAATCGCAATAGCAAACGTAGTGAGTACCCCTAGAAAAGAAGTTGTAGAAACTCGACGGGTTTAGCAAAATAGCACAAAAAGCTTGCTATAGCAAACGTCGTGAGTACCCCTAATATAATAAAATTCATATTAACACAATTTTATGTATTTATGGTTATTTTAACTACACATTATGTTTTTAATCCTTTTTGCTTGTTAACTGTTCCCAGGGGCATTTTACATATAATTAGTCACGATCATAATATTAACTATAACCGATAAATTAATTTTCATTAATTTTCGATACAAGGGCTGGTAGTCGGATTAGCTGGGGTTCGTGTTTTTTTTTTTTTTTAGTTTTAGAACCGAGGGCGAGAATATTATCAATGGAGGTTTTTTTTTTTAACTTTCTCTCTCTTATTTATTGAATACTAGGTTTCCAAGGGTTCGTTGCCGATTAAACTATTAATTTTAATTGCGCTCGCTCAAATATGGGTTTATTATAACTTTTTCGTATTTATTAGATAATAGGTTCAGTAGCTGCGTTCCCAAGGGTTTGTTACCTATTAAACTATTAATTTTAATTGCGCTCGCTGTAGTTTAATTTATTTCAACTTGTTCGTATTTATTAAATACTAGATTCAGTAGCTGCGTTCCTAAGGGTTCGTTACCGATCAAACTAATAATTTTCATCGCGCTCGCTCAAATGTGGGTTACGAACCTTTAGGAACGCAGCTATTGAGCCTAGTATCTAATAAATAAGAAAACGTTGTAATAAACCCATATTTGATCGAGCGCAATCAAAATTAATATTTTAATCGGTAACGAACCCTTGGGAACGGAGCTAAATAAGGGAGGTATTCAATAAATGAGGGAGAGAAAGTTAAAAAAAAAATCCTCTATTGATAATATTCTCGCTCTCGATTCTAAAACTAAAAAAAAAAAAAAAAAAAAAAAACGAACCCCCGCTAATCCAACTACCAGCCCTTGTATCGAAAATTAATGAAAATTAATTTATCGGTTATAGTTAATATTATGATCGTGACTAATTATATGTAAAAAGGCCCCTGGGAACAGTTAACAAGCCAAAAGTATTAAAAACATGATGTATAGTTAAAATAACCATAAATACATAAAATTGTGTTAACATGATTTTTATTATTTTATTGAAATAAAAAAAGGTTGACTTTGAAATAGAAAAGGTTGAATTCAACTCGGAAAAGGTTTAATTTGATTTGGAAAAAGTTGAATTTGACTTGAAAAAGATTGAATTTGACTTGGAAAAGGTTGAATTTGACTTTGAAAAGATTGAATTTGACTTAGGAATGCTATATATATATATATAAGTCAACAATATTTTTAAATTTAAGAATATTGTTAACTACTTACGGGCAGAACCTTTAATGGATGTATTGATTGATTCCAGAAACTTATTTTTTATATGCCATTTTACAGGCCTATTTTCTATAGTTTTCTTTACATGACTTGATTCATCAATATTATTTTTGCTTAGATTTGTAAAAGGTTCTAGTTCTGAAAATATTTAAGAAACAATGAAATTACTAAATGATTCAGATTTCAGATCTAATCTAATCATACATCTAAATTCGCAAAACATCTCCCAATGACATATTTTATCTAATTATTCATTAATTAATTTCAAATTTATATATATATATATATATATATATATATATATATATATATATATAAATATAATTATTTAAATGCAAGTGTTCTAAATTCGTAACCATATAAATCCTACATAAAATTTACATTTATGGGACATTAATTATTTTATATATCTTTTTGAACACTTAAACAGATTGCAATCATGAAGAGTATCTCGGTGATTGAGGGGACGATGGTAGGGAGAAACATTTTTAAATTAAATAATTATGTTATCACCAAAATTATAAAATTCGGACTCTGAATAAAATATCAATTTTCAAATTTGTACCTATATAATAAATTAATCATATAATTATGAATTTAACTTGTTCTTGGAAAGATCTAATACCGATTAAATTTATTTGTAGTGATTGAGTTCACTATATTTTTGTTTGTTTTAAGACTTCAACATGAATGAATATGCTCTACTTGAATATACTTTCCTGCAAAACCAAAAAAGAAAAACAAAATCGGATAGGGAGAAGAATTTAGGCCCTGCCTCTTCCTAGCGACTATACTTATTTAATTAGGTCACCAATATTTTTAATTTTACGAATATTGTTAACTACTTAGCTACCTTTTATTGAGGTGATGATCGATTCTGGAAACGCATTTCTAATATGCCATCTTACAGGCTTAGCTTCTAACGGTTTCTTTACATGGCTTGATTCATCAATATTATTTTTGCTTAGATTGTTAAAAGGTTCTGATTCTGGAAATATTAAATAAATAATGAAATTGGCGAACTTTACACATTTCAAAAACATAGAACATTTCAGAAACACTTATAAATAACTTAATATGTTTAAATCTCCTATGACATGTTTTATCTAGACAATTTATTAATTTATTTTAAAAAAAGATATAATAATTTTAACCCAAGAGTTTCAATGTCTTAAAATCATACATCAAATAATGAGTGGAGGTTAATTTATGATGTTAAGTTAGTTAGGTTCATGTTTACCTAGTTCTGCCATAAATACTGTTACAAAAGTTGAACTTTATTTACATCCTTTGGTATTATTCAGATAATTCTCACATCTATCAGATTATTTTCTTTACAGGGTAATAATCCCAATTGGTTTGTATTTTGAATTCACTCAGTTAACATGGAGTGGGGTGATAAAGAAAATCGAATAGCTGTGGTCACCTCACACAAAGTAGAAAAATATAGGTTAGAGACTTTCAACATTTGGAAAGATTTAGGTTTCAGCCGTACGTTCGTGTACCGTACTATAAATTGATAAAATGAGACCCTACCCTATCTGAATTTGACAGATTTCGACTGGCTTAATCTCTTCTCTGTGAGAACGGCCAACCCTGCCAGAGCAGTTGCTGCTCAAAACAGAAGAAATACCATACGGAATCTCTGTCAGATCATTCTCTCGCATAATCAAAAGTCACCTTAGAATCGGAGTATTTAAAAGAATAACAGGACAAAGACTAACTACTTCCTTAAAACAAATTTGAGTGGATAGATGCGAAGTGCTCCTTGGCCGTCACGACGATGGTCTTCATCGAAAGATCTTTGTTTTGCGATAAGAAAATTTTTACAATCCAAGAAAAAAAAACATTAAATCCAAATCACCACAAAGCTTCATTTTTGTGAAAAACGCTCACAACTGTGAAGAATGTAGTTTTGAATCTGTTGTCGAGCCCCTACATGATGCCTGGGTAATAGAAGTCATTGGGTTTTCCTGGAGGATTCCGCTCCAGCTTGCAAGGCCAGATCCACTGAACAGTGGCTGCAAAAAACATTCCCGCGTTCATCTCTGACCTTTGGCTGTCCGAGCCGTTGAGCGCTTTCCTCAAGAAGTTCTGCTATTGGTGACTGGCCACGCATATTTGCAAGGCAAAAAGAGGGAATTTTGAGTGATTTATTTTAGTCTCCATGGATATACGATTTATTTTCTGCTAACGTTTTTAAAAAAATTAATTATTCTGTTGAAATCTGGATATACATGTATTTTCTTGGAACAATATTTTTGGCAGGACTAGGTATGAACACTATAGAGGCACTGAATAAAATATAAATTATGAGTAATCAAATCTGTAGCTATATAATAAATTAATGATATAATCATGAATATTATTTATTGTTATAAAGTTCTAGAAGTTACCTAGAGAAGAGTTCTTTTTTGCGGCTGTAAATGCAGATTTAACTACTGTCGGTACCGTGCTTGTTGCTAATTTTTTGATTGTCAGATCGAGTTTTTTTAGAAAACTCTCGACTTTAGTTCCATATTTATATTTTGAACAGGTTTTGTTTAAATCTAAAAAAAAAAAAAAAGTGTAAAGAAAGTTATTGGGTGTATGGTACTATTTACTATTTCTGGATATTAAGTATCGTTACGCACTTTTTGATGGTTTTGTTGAACTTCTAATAGTAGTGGGATTAGTACTAGTACTGAATTTAAGTAACTTCTTGTAGAATATTTTCGATGTTTTCTTCTGTTTCTTAAAACCATGTCCAAGTAACGAAAATATTGATGAATTTTTTTCGTTTACCTAAAATGACAATATTCATGTAATCGCATAGATGTGTAGCATAAAACTAATTATTCGATATTTTTTATTATTTTAGATAGTAAGTTAAACATAAAATATACTGTATACAAATAGTTTCTTTAGAATAAGTTGTTTCCTTCTTGTTATGGCTCAATAAGCCAACCAATAGCCCAGCCTCCATCCATCTTTAAATGGAATACTTTGACCTTTAGTGCCTTCTGCTATTGCTCCTCAATATTCATTGAACGCTGCCTTCAGGTCTAAGAATGCGAGGTCCAAATATATATATATAATAAGTCCTTGGTCCCAGGACTTCCCTATCGCATTTCTTGAGGTAAAGATGAGATCATTTGTTTGCCTGTCGGGCCTAAAAGTACTTTGCTCTTCCAGGAGCTCAGTTTCCACCTGCAATCTCTGGAATGGAGTGACATAGTTTATAGAGTACAGGAGACATGCAGATAAATCTGTAAATGCAATACAATTGGTCTGTAACAAATCACTTAGGGTTGCTTTCCTATCTATGGATATCATAACGTTGAACTCCTATTCCTGAGGAATTATTTTATCATCCCAAACTCTTTGGGAAAAGGTTGAAGAACTCCTAAAAACTCTAGTCCACCATATTTAATATATTCTCGGTCTATGTTAACTTACTCCTTTTCTCAAAACCAAGCCCTTATATTGTGTGGTAGCTGGCGATTTATACTATCATATGCTGATTTGAAATCAATAAACATAAAATTTCTTGCATTGTGCATCTATCGTTTTTTACCGGTCATTTCGGTAAAAACTTCAGATTCTTGAAAACAGTTTCAATTAATTATTTATACGATTTTCCGGGTCGTAGAGTAAGTGTGACGGTGGGTCATAACAAATTAATTTTAAATGCACTTAAGGAAAAACCAGCTTTTTGGCCAACACCTTTTTAAAACTTTTATTCCACACCCAGATATCCTTAATCCTGATTAACTTGAATGTATAGAAGCAGAATTAACTATTCCTCTCAAAATGTCCCTTCCACCAAAAGCATTCCACCCTTCAGAAACATCATCCAATATCATTTGCTGATTACCTTCTCGAAAAGCTCCTGGTAATAACCTAATCACACCCTATATCTTAAAACATCTTCCTCATAAGGCTATCCTATACCTCACCTACATTTACAATTTTGTACTTCGCCCTAAATATTTTTCCGCCTCCTTGAAATTATCCATAGTTAAAATGATCCCTAAACCCCCCAAAAAAAACCTGGAAATCCATCTTTCTACCACCTATATCTCTTTTTCGTATCATGGGTAAAATTCTGGAAAAACTCCTTCTAGAACGAATATACCCCATCCTTGATTCCCATCACATTATTCCAGACCATTAATTCGGATTCGGAACATCCACTATCCAGCAATGCTATCGTTGTCTCCTCTGCATTAGAGCGCGAATTGTACTGCGCGGGAGCCTTCCTCGATGTAGAACAGGCCTTTACAAACTTCGACAATTCCTCCCTCCTACATATTTTCTCATTATCCAGTCCTACTTCACTGATAGATCCTTCAAAGTGAATCATCATAGTTTCTATTCTTCCCTTTTTTCTCAGACTGCTGGTGTTCATTCTTAATCTCGTAAATAAGACATACAATTTATATATTAATTTACTGATTATTTAACAACAAAATAGCTCAAAATATATCAGATTCTAGGAAAAATATAAATAATTAATTTTAATTATTGAACAAGTACCTCACATTGATGTAAATTTTATTTACATCAAAAAATGCATAAAATTTTACCCAAATTAATGAAATGACAGAATTAAGTGGTACCGTATGCAAACAAATTATGGGAAGGGATCAGGGATAATATTAATGAGGTCTGTAATTTGTCTCTTGGGAAAATCTGAAATAAAAGAACAAACCGTTGTTCGACAGGAATTGTCAAAATATGTGTGAAATAAAGAAAAACTGCTAAACTAGATTCGTTAAATAATCCAAGCGATTATAACGTGGCTTACTTTCGGGTAGTAACAACAATTAACAAATGAGACTTCAAAATTCTTAAAAAATAAGAAAAGAGAGTATCTTAAAGGCAAAATAATAGAAATAGAAAAACACAGAAGCGATAAGAACATGAGAGAGATGTACAAAGGTATAAACAAATCGCGTAAAAGATTTGAACCCCTAATGAATGGGGTTAAAGATGCAAACAAAAATATAATTGCGGATCCGACTGAGATATTAAATAAATTTAAACAACACTTTGACGGCATTCTAAATACGGAAAATAATAATCAATCTCCTCACTCTGAATATCAAAGCGCTGAACCATGGATAGACGCACCGAATAAAGAGGAAGTCAAAATGGCGATGGGAAAATTAAAACGTTATAAAGCTAGAGGAAATGATAATATCACGAGTGAATTAATCAAGGCGTGTGGAGAAGCGGGCGTTTCCAAATTACATGTTTTAGTTAAAATGATCTGGGAAAATGAAAAAATGCCCGAAGAATGGAAAGAATCAATACTTATTCCGATTCACAAAAAAGGACCGAGGACGGATTGTAACAACTATCGTGGGATCCCTCTTCTGCTAGTATGCTATAAAATATTCTCGTCAATACTAACTAGCCGAATCACGGAATACGCTGAGGAAATTATCGGAGACTACCAATGTGGTTTTAGGCGGAACCGCTCGACTATTGATAAAATATTTTCCTTACTTCAAATATTAGAAAAAAAGTTAGAATAGGACGATGTAGTCCATGAACTTTATATCAATTTTAAAAAGGCTTATGATTCCATAGTCCGTCATAAGCTGCATAACATCATGATTGAACAGGGAATACCTAAAAAGTTAGTAAACCTAGTAGAGATGTGTTTGTCGGAAACATTCCATATACGTTAGAATCGGTCATAATTACTCCGAGAGATTTGAGGTGCGACAGGGTTTGAAACAGGGTGACTGACTACCTTTCACCAGTCCTATTTAATATAGCTTTAGAATATGTCATAGAAAAAGTGACGTGTACCGAGAAAGGTTTAAATATGGGTGATAAGATTCCGGTTTTGGGGTATGCCGATGATTTGGTACTACTAGTTGAAGACACGGAAACCATACAACTAAATACAAGTGTGTTAATAAAAACCGGAAAAGAAATAGGACTCGAAATAAATACCGATAAGACGAAATATATGATCAGTAGCAGAAACTGTGGCGATCTTAGTGATATTGATATATCAGGGCATACTTTTGAACACGTTGAATTCAAGTATTTAGGTTCAATGATAACAAGAAAGAATGAAATCCAGGAAGAAATGAAGTCCCGGTTAAAGGTGAGAAATGCGTGTTATTATTCAGTTTCTAATTTACTTAGCTCGTGACTTCTGTCTAAAAACTTAAAGGTTAGAATTTATAAAACTATTATACTTCCGACGGTTCTTTAAGGATGAACAACGGCTTAAGGTTTTCGAAAATAAGGTACTGCGTAAAATATTTGGTCAGAAGAGAGATGAGGCCACTTGGGACTTTAGAAGGTTGCACAACGCGGAATTGCGGAGCTTGTACCCTGTGAATATAATTGAGTTGATAGTATCGCGGAGACTCAAATGGGCGATTAAAGTTATTGGGCTCGGCGAGGATCGGATTCTGAGAAAGTTGGTATTCGCTGATCCGACTGGTAGGCGTTCGAAAGGTAGGCAAAAACGTCGATGGGAGGATTGCGTTAAGGCTAATCTCGGGGGCTTGGGCTTGAACGGTAAACATTGAATGAGTCTGTGTAGGCTGAATTTGGTGGTATCAGCATCGAATCTTCGGGTTCGATATATATATATATATATATATATATATATATATATATATATATATATATATATATATATATATATATATATATATATACTCGTATATTTGGCTTAATTTGGACAACAATAATAATGCTTTGAGATCAAATTCAATAAAAAAATTTCCGAATAACAATGGTAAATTTAAATTACATAAAAAATTGGAAATAGGTGAAATGAATATAATAGCAAACAGAAAAAAAGTATTATATAAATAAAATAAATTATTGGAATTTATAAAGATTTGGAAATTATAGGATAGCGGATCAATTCGATTTATTCAATAAAATTTAACAAAACTTTCAATTAAGTACACTTTACCCACCTTTATATAATCCTGTATGTTGAGTCTGATTTATCGGCATAGGTAAATTCTCATTTGTATGGTTTTTTGTTATAACATTGATTTTCGTTACTGGTCTATTGGACGTGGTACCTAAAATTAAATTATTTGTCATTAGATCGACAGTAAAAATAGAACTGACTTTTTTTTTTTTTTTTTTTTTTTTTTAAAGTAAAAATTTGATGTGTGTTTGGTATAAATAACAAATTCTACTTACTAATGATTGCCTTCATAGTTGTTTCCACTTTCTTCTGCATTATTATATTTTTGTTCACAATGTCGCTTTCGGGGATTTCAGTACTATTTATAGATACATTTGAAGGATTTTTCATTTCTACAAAACATAAAAATAAATCATGCAATATAAACTATTGATAGAGAAAAAAAAAAACGACAAAATTGTTGGAATACTTAAGGACCATCAAGGATTAATATAAAAAAGAATCTTTTTATTTGAAACATAACAACAATTATATTAGATTACACCGATTATGTTACATTCTTTACGACTCGATGATATTATTATAATATCGATCCAGCAAGTACGTTCCTTCAGAGGATGAATGTACATAATTTGCGGAATACTCAATAATGGATATAATTAGTTGAACATTGAGATTTACAGTAAGAAATTAGTCCAGGTGGCGGTCAATAAATGAAACAATTAAATAGTTTTAACTATTTATTGTCTGCCAAAGTTTCGACCCCTGTATATTACTGTGCACTCATTTTATTCCTTTTGTATCTTTTTAGCCCTGATGATTACCCACAATGGGGGTCGAAACGTGTGCAAAGAATAAATAGTTAAAATATTTAATTGTTTCATTTATTCACCACCACCTGGACTAATTCCTTCCTGAAATACTAAATATTCAATAGGTATGCATATTTGTGAACAAACAAAAGATAACAGGCAACAGAAAGGAGTTCAAATGTTATTTTTTAAATATCTGTAAATGAATAAAAATACATTTTATAACTCATAAGTGTTCTTTCTATCATTACATTTTTTAAAGGTTATTAACAACGTTCAATTTTTATTTTAACAATGATTGTAGAGTACTTAAAAAACGAAAACGATAAAATCAACGCAAGTGACAAAAAAAAACAAAAGAAAACAAAACAGAACAATAAAATTGATTTTCTGAGTGAAAAGGAAAATTATAACTAATAAAAAAAAAGAAAGAAAGTGAAATTTGAAATATATTACAAAAAAAAAAAAAATGTTAGATTTTATTTTTTTAAGCACTTATAATATAAATGATGTTATGAACTTTTTATTCTATGATCCGAACCATGATTAGAGGATAGCTACTTTATTCATCATTAGGATACGAAAAAAATAATCTATGCTCCAAATTTCATACGAAAAGACGGGGATGATGACAACAAATGCAAATCATGACAAGAAAATTTTGGCCACAAAATATGGACAAATAAAAGTGACCAAAAAGTTCAAATACCTAGGGTAGATAATATGCAACAACGGGATAGATAGAGCAGGCCTAGATGAAATATTAGCCAAACTAGGAAGACTGTACTTTGCAACTAGAAGCATGTACAGTAAGAAACGTTTATCCTCCAATACAGAAATAAGGCACTACTGTACAGTAGTAAGACCAACAATATTGTATGGCATGGAAACAGTTTGCCTTCCGAGTCTTGAGAAATTTCTCAAGATTGAGAGAAAAATTCTTAGGAGGTTCATGGACCCAAAATAACACAAGAGGGCTACATGCTAAAATCCAATGAAGAAATATATAGAAATTTAGAAAACCTTGAAGTAGTCATCAGAACTAGGAGACTGAGGTTTTATGGCCATATGGTAAAAATTAATAATCAGAGGCTGAACAAACAGATTTTTGACAAAGTTCTATGCTATAAGAATATGGGTGGTTATGCAAAGCAAATAAAAGCTCCATAGGTTAAAAATCAAGAAAATAGACTGCTTAGATAGAGAGCTTTTCGGGAAGAAAATAAAAGGAGTTGGGGTTCTTACAGGAAAAACAAAGAAACAGGGGAGAAAATGGACAAAGGAAGAGCGGGAGGAACAGTCCAGGAAGATGAAAGAATATTGGAGAAAAAGAAAGATGAAAGATATGAAGAAGACGGAATGATATTCACGTGGACCTTGATGGCCAACTCGTGCAAACAAATTAATAAATTTTAAAAAAAATTCATCCTTGTAAAACTTTAAGTGGTAATGTTTGTTGCCCTAGTGAAGTTTGAAATATAATACTAAATTTTTACATAATAGTAGTAATATTGCTTTATTGAGAAGTAATACAATCTGCCACTATCTTGGGCAATAAGTATTAGAGATAAAAGAAGTCATTCATTCCATATGTACAAAGTAAAACAATTAAAAAGTAAAATGCCTCAATAACAAAAGAAGAAAAAAAAAAATAAAATAAATGAAAAAAAAAAGAAAATAATTACAATCTTGGCCACATTCATACCTATATACAATATTTACATACTGCCCCTGGGAACTCCGAATCGAACCTCTGCATCCAGAAATGGATGCCCAGGCACAATGTCAGGAGATCCCAGCGCCTCTCAGTCAGCCGCTTCACCAATATAGTCAGTGGAGACTGAGTGAGGGCGCTAGAGCCACACACTCTCAGGCATGAGTGGAGAAGTTGGCCATTGCCAGCACTCCAGTTGCATATTTATAAGAGATCTCTCGGCCATTGCCGCCTCAACCTACGAGGAGGGTTGTAAGGATGGTTGGTACTAGATAGGGATTGTGCCAGGGGATTAGGAAGGTGAGCAAGTTTCTGGTGGAAAGTTGAGAATTTGGATGGGATGAGATCAAGGACATAAGGGATCTTGAGGTCATGATGTAAGGTCTTGTTTGTAACATAATAGGGAGCATTGACTATTGTTCTAAGGACTTTGGACTGAAACGATTGGATACGTTTGATGTTCGAAAATTTAGTAGTACCCCATAGTTCAATTCCGTAGGTCCACATAGGTTTGAGAATTGTCTTGTAAATTAATAGTTTGTTTCCAACGGAAAGTTGTGATGTTCTGTTCAATAATCTATATAACTGTCCGTATCTTCTGTTGAGCTCTTGTCTTTTAAGTCGAGTATGTGGGTTCCAGGTCAGTCTTTTGTCTAGTAGGAAACCCAAATACCGGACTTTGTCCGAACAGGGAAGTGGTATAGAGTTGAAATGAACTTGTGGACAGGATTTACGTCGGAGGGTGAAGGTGACGTGCTTACTTTTGGATTGATTGACTTTGATGCGCCAATTGTCGCACCAATGTTCAATCAAGGAGAGGTGTCTTTGGAGATGGAAAGATGCCAGCTCTGGGTCTGAATGGGTTGATAGAATGACAGTATCATCGGCAAAAGATGCTAGGAAGGTATCAGGATCTAAAGGTATATCAGCTGTAAACAAGATATAGAGGATAGGACCTAGGACGCTTCCTTGAGGTACGCCGGCCTCGATTGGGTAACAAGTGGATAACACTGAACCACAGCGGACTCTGAAGGAACGGTTAGAGAGATAGGATCTTAGGATTAGATATAGGGATTGGGGTAATACGGATTTTAGTTTGAATATCAAACCATCGTGCCAGACCCGGTCGAATGCCTGAGCAATGTCCAGAAAGGCACCAGTGCAGTACTGCTTGTTTTCAAGTGCAGAGGATAAATGGTCAACCACTCTTAGACCTTGCTGTACAGTGGAGTGCCCAGAGCGAAATCCGAACTGGTGGGAAGGAATTTCAATTAAATGTAGGATACGTTTAAGTAGGATTTTTTCAAAAATTTTTGAAAGGATAGGGAGGAGGCTGATTGGTCTGTAGGATGAGGCGTTGTTGGGAGGTTTACCAGGTTTAAGAAAGAGGATAATAATGGAGTGTTTCCATAACAGAGGAAAGTGGGCTGTGCGGAGGATACAATTATACAGGTAAGTAAGGAATATAATTGCTTTTTGAGGCAGTTGTCGAAGGATCTTGGAGCTGAGGAGGTCATGGCCAGGAGATTTACGAGGTTTTAGTTTATTTATAAGGAATTTGACCTCAGAGGGGTTAACAGCTTTAGGAGGTAGAGAGAGAGGTATTGGTGAAGAGAGGAATTCTTCTACGCCATCAGTTAATACTAAATTAAACGAAATTGAATAATTGTTTTTTTATTTTTTTCATCCTTTTTAATACAATGATCTGTTTTTAAAAAATATTAGGAAATCAAAAGAAATATATTTTCTAACTGAGCAGTGTTTTAAAATTTATAAATATGATTTTTTACCAACATTTAAACAAAGTTTGGAGATTAGTCACTGTATTCATTACCAAAAAAAAAAAAAAAAAGAAAAAAAAAGATATATATATATATATATATATATATATATATATATATATATATATATATATATAAGAAATGCTGGCGATAAATAAATTAAAAAAATTGGTCCTAGTAAAAATGAAATTAAAAGTGAAGTGTTTTTACCCACCTATAGCAGTTTGGTTCGAAATTTTCGCTGTGGACTTACTCGTATTAGATCTCGAACCAAAAAAATGGGATCCTTCCTTTTTTCTTGCAAGATTTATCTAGAATAAATTATAATATTTTTATCAAAGTATTTATTAACAAATTTAAAACATACTCTAAGTGCATAACGGTCAGTAAACAACAGATTTCCTGGTGAATATAAAACATATTTTCGAAAATATTTCCTGTTTAATAGTTAAAATATTTCATATAAAACGTTTCATTCTGTCTTGTCTCATATTAAACTTTGGCTTTGTCTGCTTTTAAATTATTTTAAATACAAAAAACATATATAAAACAAAAGAATTTTATGACTCTTTTTTTTTTTTTTTTTTTTTTAATTTGTTTTATTAAGAGATAATACAATCTGCCACCTTCTGGGGCAATGAGTATTTATGACTCTTAGAATAAAATATGAAATTTAAAAATTAAGAAACAACATATGATGCAGTTTATCAAAATTAACACGGGAAATAAAATATGTTTTTTTATGTTTATACCTATAGGAACATCTAACACTAGCTCCCTAGTGGCAATTCTACGAAGGTCTTCCTCTTTAAGGCAGCATACCCCCGCGCATGCTTTATATACTAACCTTTATATACCTTATTAACCTTTATATTTTATATTTTACGACCCTCCGAGGCAATTGAAAAGACGATGGCCTCGAGACCTACTAAGTTAAATTGACATTGATGTTCTACCACTGGGTAGTTCTTCACAAGACATTTTCAAGCCCATAATTCTAAATTAGTCCATTTACTTATTGTATTATTTGTTCGGCCAATGGTAATACCCAGCTTTTGACAGAGGAGCTGTAGGTGATTGGGTGATGATTTAGGATAAGATTTGCAAATGTATTGTTGGATCTAAGGAGGGAACTGGAACCTATAACAATGGTCTGAGTTTTCATAGCATTCAACCTTAGTTTATTGAGGGTTGCCCAGGCACAGATTCTAGATTCACAGAAATGCTACTAATGACTCGGAAGGAAAGAAAGATAATATATTATATATATATATATATATATATATATATATATATATATATATATATATATATATATATTTTATTTATTTATTTTTTTCAAAGTTTAATATTGTTACCAAATATTTTTTTTCTTTTTGCTTTTGGTGAAAAATATTCTACACATACCTTTCACTATCGTTTCTGTGATGGAATAATTGTATTCGATAAAAGGCTGATACTTATTTGGTAATATAAGTTCAATTTTGTTCTAAGCAAAGTAGCAATCGGTACTCAATTACTCCCTACTATACCCGTTCAATATTCGTGGTGTTATGTTTTTTATACCTATAAATGTCGACCAACCTAAATGTGATTTGACTAGTTATTAGTTTTTCTAGGGGAGTGGCGTGGCCTAGTGGATAGAGCCCTAGCCTACTGTGCTCCGGGTCCTGGGTTCGAATCCCGGTTATGACGGAATACGGGCGTGACAATGCGCCCTCTCTCTCTAGATGCTCCTTATACTTAGCTTTAAAAATGATTGGCTCTTGTTTTTCTATTCAATGATTATAGAAAGTCGGCGTTTCCAGTTTTGAAAGAACTATACACAATTTTTGTCCTTATATATTTATCTGATATGGCTCAATAAATGTTTAGTCAAATTGAGTTAATATTTGAATCTATTTCCTAACTTCATAGGTAATGTGAAGTGGTTAAAAAAATATAGAGGATATCCTAACCTGATTTTAGTTTTGTTTTGATATCATGCTGATTTACTAGGTAGATAAAGTTTCACTCCTCTGTGAGCTATCTTCTTTAAATCATAGGAATGAAATATTTTTAAATACGATACAAAAAATAATTGTATCGGGATTATTTGTAAGTGGGTTGTCTCATGCTTAATCTCATATATGAATGAATCATCATCATAATCCATCTATTTATCCAATATAATAATCTTCTACTATCTCATGCAGTGGTGTTGTCCATTTCTCTTCTCTTTCAACTCTATCCTCAACCAATTCTCCTCTGCGTGCACATTAAAGGCCTCCCCTTACTTCATCTTTCTAAGTATGGCTGGGCCTCCTCTATAAAATCGTCCGTCAACCTGGAATTGAGCTTCATATGTCATCCAGTCAAGAAAATGGTTTTCTGTTCTTTAAATATGTCCAAACCAGCTTAGGCAGTGTTCTTCAATATTTTTTTTTCTACATCGAGATTTGAGCTTACGGTTGGATTATGGACTTTATTCTTTTTCATTTTTTTTTTTTTTTCTATCTTTTTAAGGAAACATTTCTTAAGATTTTGTTTTCAATACTCAGTGGGTACTGACCATTATTCTGAGGAGAAAATCAATATGAGCAGAAATGTTTTGTACACCTTATTAATCTCTTGTTTATTCAGGAAGATTTTATTGAAAGCTTAAAATATTTTCTTAACTGCCTTTAATCGCACTTTAATCTTCTATCAAAATGAGCTCCCAGATATTTGAAGAATTTAACCTGTTCAATAGTCTTATTTTTAATTCTTGCTATCCTCATCTCTGGATCAGGCTTTATCCCTATGTTAATATTTTATAATTCTGCTTTAAAAATTATTGAATGAGGAGGAAATAGGAACTCTCTAATATTTTTTTACATTTCCGGAGTAACGTCATCTTGTACGCTTCTTTCCCATAGGTAACTCTTCTATCAGATAGTGAATGTTTTCGACTTAAAGTAACTGCATGAAATGCTATCTTCATCTTTCCATTATTTGTTCTTTTTCTCGGAGAATAATTCCATGCATGTCTTATATTAATTTTAGTAACAAAGGTTTCTTATTTCTGATGCTTTTAACCACCCTGTACAATGGCTCCTGATTCTCTTGAACTTATTCAAACATATTCCCAAATTCCTCCCATTTTTTTTTTTTTTTTTTGTTGAGCTGCTAACATATTTTCAAATTTATTTCTTTTATATCTCATATTTTTCACCAACGCCCATCTAGAAACCTGTTTCCATATTGTATTTATTGTACTGTTTTTTAATGTTTTTTTTTTAATATATTTTGTCCACCAGGCTGTTCTACATCTCCTGCCTCCTACTGTAGACCTTCCATAGATCTCACTTGAAGAATCGAGATATATGATACATACTATATGAGAATAGAGTATAATTTTCTTGCAAATCTTAATTATTAATAACCTTGATTAATTCATTTTAATCTAGTTATTATCTAATTCATAACATGATCTTTTTCATTGTCGCATTAAATGTTTTGTTGTTTATACAACATAAGATCTGATTAGAATGTGCATTATTTACATGCATTATTAATTACAAAAATTTGATGTTTTAATTATTATTAATCACTTTGATAGTTACCTGAGGAACATTTGGTACGCTGCGTTGTTACATGCTTAACGGTGGTTCTTTTTGTATTTTTACTGGATTTTCGGAATGGATGGCGAAAAAAGTTCCATATTGATCCATTGTGGCTTCCCTTGCCTAAAAATAAATCATTTGTTTAAAATATATCAATGTAACATTAATCAATGGTCATTCCTATATTCTTTTTTGCTAATTTTTAATATTTAAAATTTAAAAAAAACTCAAACGGGAATGATATTTTAGTATTATTAAATACAATTCGAATAACATACTACTGTATATGTAGCAAATAAACTTAAATCTACTAAGATTAATTCTTATTCTTATAATTATAAATAATTTAAAGAAAATTTAATAATATTTTAGTTATTTTTAAACCCTCAAAACTAATAGGAATCAAACTATTAGGAAAAATAAAAAGATAATTCATAAGAGATAATTAAAAATAATATAAGAACACAGCACAATTGGTAATTTGAGGTTATTGCCTGTTTGATGAGGATCGGAAAAGGTGTTTGAAAAAGAACGATTTAAAGGAGGAAGCAGTTCGTGCATGACGGATCTCAGGAGGGATAGAATTCCGAAGACAGAGAGTTTGGCCAGAAAGGACTTGTCCAACACAGCAGTAAGGTGAGGAGGATGGTAGTCAGAAAGATGGGATCTGGTAGAACGGGGCTGAATTAAAGGATTCAGAAGATAAAACTAGGGAAATAATAGGATCTGAAACAAGGATAGAGTCACCTTAACACGGCACAATACGGGCTTATATAGTATGTCTCTGATCATCTCGAATACAAATTTTATTGCAAAGTTCATAATACACTGGAGTTTCGCTTCGAGTGCACCTGAAAGTCTGCCCTTAACCACACAACCGTAGTCAAAGTGGGAAAATACGAGGGTGAAAACAATCAGTTTATGAGTATTGAATGGTAGGAAATAATGGAGGTGACGTAATTGCTTTTGGGTTTCTATGGTTCGAAGGGAAATTTGGGTGATGTGTGGTTTTCTTAAGTGCTCGAAAATTAATTAAATTATGTGCTCAAACATTGATATATACAAATATATATATATATATATATATATATATATATATATATATATATATTATATATATATAAATATATATTGATGTATATTACATACCTTTTAATCTTTTTAGATGATTGAGTTTATTAATTAACGTAATGTTCTGAATTCTCACTAATTTTCTATTTAGATTATCTGTCTTAAACCCACTGCCTAAGAAGGGGATTCGAACTTGTATTTCGTCACCATCATCTAAAAAAACATTTTTTTTAACTAAATGTCGTTGTAACATATCTTAAATCCTATTCATAATATCTACAAATTTAAATAATGATTCGGAAATGGAGGTTTACAAGAGTTCTAATAGCAATAGATTTACCTCGCGTCCAAATCATTTTTTTTACGAGTGTATGTAAACTGTTTTCTTTTCTGTAATCTCTTTTATTAAAGAAACAAGCTGCGGTTTTTAGCGTAATTGTAATAGCTTATTCCATTTTATATTAGTTAACTAATTGTATACGGTTATATAATTTTTAAAAATCAGTTTTTTTTTGTTTATTTTGTTTTGTTTTTAGAGGAGAGGGGGGAGAGAGAAGGGATGCTTATTTGATTTCCTGGTAGAAATATATTATAGAAATGCCTTTTCGTAAAAAAAAAAGAAAAGTAAAAATAAGCTGCTTTGAAATAAAAAGAAATGGCTAAAAAATGCTTTTAGTCAAAACGTTACCCTCCTTCAAATTAGAAAAAAAAGTGATGTGTAACAGTAGTAGATCATAATGTATATATAGAGTCGAAATTATTATAAAAATTGTTTCTGAAATGAAAAAGAGAAATTAATACAAAAATTATATCGTTTATAAATGTTTAAATCGTAAAACATAAGTAGATATTTAATTTCATTGGAGAAAACTTTAAACACATTCTTAATGTACATGTAGATATAGTTTCATTTTTATGAGGAAAATTATATATTTGAATATTTTTAGAATAATTCAAGTCCATTTGGGCAAAAAATGAACTTGGAAAAAAATTTTATTGAAACGGAAAATGTTACCAAAAAGAAAACAAAAACCGTTTGACATTTGTTTGTACTTTATATGAATTACAATTGAGATTGAAAATTTGACATGTGAAATGGATGATGTTGCAATTCATCTGAATTATATGACTTTACAAGAAATTTATGTTGCGAAAATGCGTTAGGAAAAATACAACTAAAACATTTGTATATGATGTGTATAAAAATATGATTTTTTTAAATTATATTAGGTAAGGACTCATTTGAAGATATGCTGAAATTTAACAAAGTCATAAGAAATTATTGTTACTCACCTTCTTCTACGTTTTCAGAAGATTCCGTTGTACTAGTGGTTGTAGTATTAATAAAATTTATCATTGTAGTAGTTTGATTGTTTTTTCGGTTACCTTTTCCGAAAAAATTCCAAAATGAGCTTTTACTCTCATCTAAAATTAAATTCGTTGTCATAAAATGCCAGCTAGATCTTACTATTAGGCAATATTATTGCTTATTAATTCGTAATATTAAAATCTAACTAACAAGAATAAAAATGAGAATGCGCACTAACATATAGACGTTAATTAGATATTAAATCATTTCGAACATTAGCTCGGAGAATGTGTTATGTAAATTTAGCAGATTGGAACGACTATTAATCAATAATCAGGCAACTAAAGTTCTGGCTCATTTGAAATCCAACAAATACGTTTTATGTTGAGGTATGTACTGTGAAGTCCATTATTGGGAGTCAGTTCTGGTTCATCCTATGAATTTGACCCAAACATCTGATTTTTCATTTTTTAATGAGTAAGGCTAAATTAGGTCCTCCATACATGTCGCTTAATTCCGCGTTATTTTTTATCTCTTAGCGATTCCCTTCTTTGGTTGAACCATAAAACTCTCAGGATTTCCCTTTCTCACGTTCAAAAGTGATATATCTCATGCTGCTTTGCTAAGGTAAATGCCTTGCTTTTAAACGTAACTACAGGATACAGGACTGTCTACAATACCCTTATTTGAGATAACAGGTAATTTTAAAATAATTAGAAATAAAATAATTTTATTACAAAGATTTTTTTTTTTAATTAATAGATTTATAGCTATTTAAAACTGTATAATGATATACATCTAGTAAACGAGATACAAGGAAATCTTTTTTTATGTCTAAATTTAGAAGTTTATAAATTACGTAAGTCTCTCATTAGAACTCAGTTAAAGAATGAAGAAATAATGGTCCGAAAGAAAAGCTAAAATAAGATCTACAAATAAATTATGGATTAAAAGTGTTCCGGGATGAACTATTCTGGAAAAAAAACGAATAATAATAATAATAATAAATTCTTTTTTTATTCTGGGACAACTCCCTTCGGAATAATGTTACAGACAAATTAAATTAGAGCTTCAATGTCTTAGAGTAAAAAGCAAAAAATAAATAAAAAGCAATAGAAATGACAAAGAAAATGAATAATAATAATAAATTCATAGGTAGCTTCTTATAATAATTTAGAAAAACAAATTAGACGAAAATAAAAAAAATAAAAATATGTTAATTTATACATTGCAAAATAAATTATGCTAAAATTAAAATTCATAAATGTTTAATATACAAAATAAAATGTGATAAATAATCGTTTCTCTCTGCCGATTTTTATTGAAATTTGCAAATCACTTGAGGTCATTTGAAAAATGGATAGACAGGAAGTGTTTTTGAATAAACGGGATTTGAAGGTAGGAAGAGTATTGGAATGACGGATATAGGAAGGAATAGAATTCAATATGGACGAGGATCGGATAAGAAAAGATCTGTCGAAAGCTGCGGTTCGATAAGGCGTTAATTACAGATCTGAAGACCGTGAACGAGTCTTGCGGGAGTGGATGGAGGATTTAATTGAAAGTATATTAGAGATGTACGATGGACGTGGAGATCGGAGAACCATTTGCATTGTTTTGTACAAGGCGGCATGTTTGGTAGCCAAAGCCACCAATAGAGGTGATTCCTTAAAAAAAAAAAGCGTTAATATAATAGCGTGTCCCGCATTTCAAGGAAGAAAAAAAAAAAGGAACGAATAAAATATAATATTCAAGAAGACGATGAGATGCTACTACAAATTGAGATGGACAGGTTGGTTTTTCTAGATGCAACCATGGGTTATCAGGAATAAAGAACGACATAGTTTACTACCATCTCACCCAGTTCCATCCTTTCTAGAGCTGGCAGATTCCGACTCGATAGGTTCGAGCAGAACAGTACAATGGAATGCCTAGTAGGCCTGGAAGTGGAAGAGAGCATGTTCTTCTGCTTTCAGGAAGAGAGGGAGGAGATCAAGCAGTCAGTGTACCTGAAAGGACTAATGACGCTATCAGCCTAATGCTCTTCCCTCTTTGGAGTGCACGATGATACCTCAATACTTATTCGCGTAAAGAGTAAAACGGAGGAAAAGGAAAGGTGAGTTGGTCAATAGGCTCATACATTGAGGAAATATACTCCCTGGTGGTTTACGGTAGTACCATGAAGGGTGGGAAAAGGGTGTAAGGAGGAGAATGTAGTGAGTGAAAATCCCACATACAAATTGGTACTGGCTTACATCCTTACTATCTACATACACACCATGTTGAGTGTTCCTTAAAAGTTTGTAATATCCACAAAGATCTATGCAAGACACTAAATTCCACGAGAAGAATAACTTCTCGAAACGTAGCCTAAATACAATTTCTTATTTATTTATTGGACATCAAGACCCGTAGATAACTTCAATAATCAACGGTCGAGTACCAACAAAAAAATAAAATATACATATCCCCATCGGTCCATCTAAAGAACTTTCAACAATACTTTAAAAACCCAATTGAGTATTAAAATTAATTTTTAAAGATACTGATTACTCTTTTAATTCAAACTAAAACATTTATTGGAACTTTTAAAAAAGCACATAATACCTTCCATTCATCATCTAAACCTTTTATTTCTTTAGTCCTTTAACATTTTTTTATTCAAGTCGACGTTTCGGGGTTGTTTCCCCATTTTCAAGACTTGAAAATAAGTCTTGAAAATGGGGAAACAACCCCGAAACGTCGACTTGAATAAAAAAATGTTAAAGGACTAAAGAAATAAAAGGTTTAGATGATGAATGGAAGGTATTATGTGCTTTTTTAAAAGTTCCAATTAAGAAAACTTCCAAAAAAATTAAAAAAGAAAAGTAACTAAAACATTTATTTAACGACGTACAAGTGTTATTAATAAAGTCACAAAAATATAAATTTCGAAAGGAATCAAATAACTATAAAGGCTATATGTTGCTATGGTGCTATAGTTTTCTGGAGATATAGTATTATAGTTCAATGGTGCTAGATTTTACAATGGTAACATTCTATGGTGCTATTAAATGGTAAATGGTTATGAAGTAATCCTACCTTTTAAGTTTTCTTTCTCCTTAGTTAACCGATTCCTTGACTTTAGATCGATATTTTTTTCTTTTTGTTTATTACTCTTTTCTGAAATTTGTGATGAATTTCATTAAGTAACAAATAAAATAAATGCATGTATCTTTAGCATATCCTCATGTCTTATATATCATATTAGTTTTTAACTATTTTACTAAAGAAATATAAACTTAAACGATAAAAACGGTAAAATCGATTGCGTACAGAAGTTCTAATATTGACTATAACAGTAAGTAAAATAAAAAATAGATTGTATTTCTATCTTATGGATGAATTGTATATTAATAAGTGATCGTCTTTTAGATGAAAAAAAAAAAACAATTGAATTTCTTAAAAAGGTATACAAAGGGATGAACACAAAATTTTTGTTTATTTTTTTAACACAATATTTTTAGCTAAAAGAAAATAAAGGTTAATTAATTGATATAAAGATCCTCGCGGATGTTACTTGTAAGCAATGTTATTGCTCAGCATTTTATTATGAAATTCACACTTTTTAAATTGCCTCTTTAAGTTATATTTTTTAGTACTAGTCGGGTATATAGGCCAAATCGAATTAGATTATGCGAACTCGATAATATGGTAAACAAATTACCTAATTGATTAAATTACATTATATTAAAAAATATAACATAATAAACATTAAATAAAGTAAATTTATTTAATTTCATCATAAAAATCTCTTATGTTATTTAGAATAGTTACAAATAAATCTTGATTTATATTTTCTTGCATCCACATAAATTTCACCTCAAGGAGACTTACCTCCATTATTTTTTTTTTTTACGTATCCCCTTGTATTTTTTTTTCGTTTATTTGGAATTGTCTTTAGGATTGATTCAGTAAGCTGTCTGTGTATCAGAAGCAAATGAACAAAGTTGAGCAGTCCATCTAATTGTGATTTATACCTCCCCTGGCATTGCAAATCCAATAAGGACGTTCCCCAACATGCCCTGACTGTTATAAATATTTTTTTTTTTTTTTTTTTAGTTTTGATCTGAAATTCAGTACGCTTTTTTCTCTATTAATTCGCATAAAAACGTATTTTAACGTACATATGGGGAGCCGGTGGCTGAGTGGCTAGCACGCTAGTCTCTCATGCTACAGGTTCTGAGTTCGAATCAAAGCCCCGGCGGGGCTTTTATAAGGATTTAAAAAAATGTGGATTCACTCACAACCTCTCCTCCGGGTATGTGAGACCCGTCAGCCAAAGGTTGGCCACTCACTAAATTAGTCGTTGGGAGTGATGATCCTACACTAAAAAAATTGCATCGTGAAACGTGAGTGTTAACTCGCAGGAGTTTACACCGCGAGGCCCAGGGCCTACATGGCGCCACTGGAAGAACATACATATATTGATACAAGTGAGAAAAGATGAAGAAGGTAATCAATCATATGATAGATTTTGTAGGAGCAAATGTTATGTTCCCACATAACCGACTAGTACCTTCTTTCTTTATAATTTGTCGAACTAAAAGTATATTTAATATAATGGTATATAGCAAAATATGGATCAGGCATACTTTTTTCAGATGCGTAAATCTCACGCTCTGAGCCGTCTGTTCTTTGTCGGTCATTCATAACGTCGTCGACGATGATTCTCATCCAGGGCATGCCAACAGCATCCCTCACGTTCAAAAAGTCGGTGAAAACTGAAAATACATTAATGTTTTTTGTAATTATTAAATCTATTGTAAAATTAAAATTTTATTTATGTAAAATAATTATTACAAATAAGTAGTTAGCAATATTTAGTACACAGTGTGTTGTTCTGCCTTTTTTTAACAGTAAATTTTTAATTATATGCGTTATTACATTTTAAATAAGATAGTTTTTTTTTATTTACGATTTAATCTTATTGAGAAAAAAAATCATACTAATAGAAGGTACTTGTAGCATTGAATATTAAACCTTACACTATGAGTATACGTTGCTTTCTACAATTTACGTATTTATTTAATTTAATTTATATTATCATCTTTCGGCTCATTATTCAATAAGTAATATCCGTATTATAGATGAAGTAGTGCTAATAATTTTGGGAGCATTATACCTCTTAAAACTTTTAGGTACCCTTAGCAGAAGGATGTGATAAGGTCCTTTCGAGAATTTAAAACTATAGATAAATTTTAAAAAATGTCTAGCCAATACTTGTATTTCAGCCGTTTTAAGTCAGTTTCGCGGCGAAAAAATGTGTTGGAAAAATCTTTCTAATTCCTGTAAATTTTTAGACATTAAATCAAAACAAAAACTAAACTCACAATAATATAAGGACATTCTTTGTAGTTTTTGTCCCCACTACCTAAACAGTGAAGAAACGCGAGAATAGAAAAGAAATGAATAAAAAGCGAGAAAACCTTTAACGTGATTAAAGTATATAAAGGAGAAGAGACTCACTTTAAATTTTTTTTTTTTTTTTATATAGCTTAGTTATAGTCCTACTTGATGTAAAAATTTCGATCTTGAGAACATAGTTCTTCTTTGTAGATATATTTTCAGAATAGGCAAAAATTAATTTTTCACGATTTTTACTCGAAAATATCTCAAAAGGGACTGAGTGAAAAAGAATCTAATACAGATTACTCATCTCTAAGATAAATTTGATCATTGAGACTAAGCTCATGTAGGAGTTATCCTATATAAAATCCTCTCTATTGTTAAAATAACCTTTTCTTTAAAAAATATTAAATCCATTATTATTAATACAAATATTAATTTTTCATATATAAATACGTAATAAAAACAAGAGTGGTGATAAAAGTATTTTATGTGATTGTGGTCCTTACAATACATTACCTAATTACCTAAGAAAATAGTTTAAAAAATTCACGAAAATTAACATTAACAGAAACCATTGGTGCTCTGTAACTGGTTCTTTTTTTTTCTTTTCAACAACAATTTTTATTGAGTAAAATTACAATCTGTCCCAATTTGGACATTAATAGTAGTGCTGAAAGATATCATACATACTACATTCATACAATATTTACACGACATAAAATTACAATAAAATATATAGACAATAATGAATCAATACAATAGTCAAGAATTCACCTATATACACATACCCACATTCATACATACATCACATTGAGTGGAGAATCTAGCCAGTGCTAGAACTCCAATATATTCACAAAAGGTCGCGGGGCCACTGCCGTTTCAACCTTCTAGGTGGGTTGTATGGATGAGTGGAGCTGGATAGGGATTGAGCTAGAGGATTAGGATGATAAAATAGGTTGTGGTGGAATTTGGAAAATTTGGATGGAATTAGGTCTGAAATAAATGGAACATTAAGGTCGTGGTGCAAGGTATAGTTGGAGACATAATAAGGAGCATTTACTATTGTACGGAGGACTTTGGACTGAAAGGATTGAATGTGTTTGATGTTAGTACGTTTAGCTGTCCCCCACAGTTCAAGTCCGTAGGTCCAGATGGCTTCAGTATTGTCTTGTAGATTAATAATTTGTTGTCAACTGTAAGTTCAGATTTTCTGTTGAGTAGTCGGTATAACTGTCCGAATCATCGGTTGAGTTATTGTCTTTTAAGTCTTGTATGTGGGTTCCAAGTCAATCTTTTGTCTAACAGTAAGCCAAGATACCGGACTGTATCTGAGAGAGGAATCGGTAATGAGTTAAAATAAACTGGCGGACAGGATATTCGTCTAAGAGTAAAGGTTATGTGTTTACATTTGGCTTCGTTCACCTTTACACGCCAGTTATTACACCAGTGTTCGATAAGGAAAAGATGTCTCTGAAGGTTTAAGGATGCTGTTTCAGGATTGGAACTGGATGATAGGATGGCGGTGTCGTCTGCAAAAGTAGCCAGAAAGGTATCAGGATGTGTAGTAATATCAGCAGTGTAAAGGATGTAGAGGACGGGTCCCAAGACGCTGCCTTGAGGAACACCGGCCTCAACGGGATAAAGGTAAGAAAATTCTTCACCACAGCGAGCTCAGAAGGAACGGTTTGAAAGATAGGATCGGAGAATGAGGTATAGAGACTGGGGTAAATGGGTTTTCAACTTGAAGAGTAATCCAGTGTGCCATACCTGGTCAAATGCTTGTGCAATGTCCAGAAACGCACCAGAACAATACTCTTTGCATTCAAGAGCTGAGGAAATATGGTCAGCAACTCGGAGCCCCTGTTGAACTGTGGAATGCTGGGACGGAATCCAAACTGATGGGAAGGAAGATTTTGAGATTCTAATAGGGGTAGGATACGTTTAAGAAGAAGCCTTTCGAAGATTTTTGAGAGGATGGGGAGTAGACTAATAGGCGTGTAAAGGATTGCAGGGTTTGTGTAAAGTATGGTAAATTTAAGGAATATAATATAATGCTTTCTGCGGAAGTTGTAGGAGGATCTGGGGAGTAAGGAGATCGTGTCAAGGAGATTTACGGAGGGTCAGTTTTTGGAGAAGATATTTGACCCAAGAGGGATTAATAGCTTTAGGAGGTAGGGAATGTGGAATCGGTGACATTAGAAAGTCTTACACTTTTACGGTGTGATTGATGTGGGATTCCGGGAGAGGAGTGAATACTTTGGAGAGGTGTGTGGCGAGTTCCTCGGCTTTATCTTCATCAGACGCAGCCCAGGAGTCATCAAAACGTCGGAGAGGATGGAAAACTTGATGGTATTTTAGGATCTTTTTCGTGACATTCCACAGGGAATTATCACGAGCTGATAGAGCGGAGAGATAGGAATTAAAGACTGGGAACGGAAAGTCGCCAACTCCCTCTTCAATTGCCTACAATAGAAGTTATAGGAGCGGCGATCTTTTGGGTGTCGGGTGCGCTGCCATAATGATCTTGCTCGGCGTTTGGTGTGGATGAGGTCTATAATATGTTGTGGAAAATGATTTTGGTCTGGATTTATATTGGAGTGTTTAGGAGAGGAAGCAGTCCAGACAGCTTGTTGGATGGCGGTGGTAAAGGAATAGACGGAATTATCTAGGTCATCTGGGGTTTTGAGGGTTACTCCGAGGTCAATATTATTGGTCAGGATTTGGCGGAAAAGGTTCCGGTTGACAGGGCCTCGGATAAATGACGGTGGAATGGGTTTTGGAATTGGAGTGAGAGATACTTTTAGGATCAGTGGACTATGATCTGAGGATAGTTCATCAAGGCGAGTTACAGACAAGTTGAGAGAGCCTAATCCGCTGTGGATAAAGAAGTCGAGGATGTCACGATTGCGGTTAGGATCGGTTGGCCAGTAGGTTGGGGAGTCAGGAGGCAGGATATTAAAATTTCGGGAGTTGAGTGCAGACAGCAAATTTCGTCCCCGAGAATTCGTGGTTCTGGAACCCCATTGCTGATGCTTAGCGTTTAAGTCTGCACCCAGAATGAAACGATTTCCTAAGGAATCCAGGAAGGATACTAATTCGGAATTGGAAATGGAATGTTTAGGAGGGCAATATGCAGATGTGAGGGTTACCGGAAAAGAAAAAGTCTTGATTACTATGGCTGTGGCTTGTAGGAAATCATAGGTGGGAAGTGGGAGTAAATGATGATAGAGGGATGATGATAGCAGAACCGGCATGGGCTTTGCCGTCTGGGTGGTCAGTACGGTATGTCATGTGTTGCGGTATTTTTAAGTACTGTTTAGTCGTTAGTCTTGTTTCAGTTATAAGTGCAACATCGATTGTTTTGTCTTGCAACAACGCTGTCAGTTCGTCAGTATGATTTCTAACACCATTCGCATTCCAAAGGAGAATGGATAAGGAGTTAGGTGAAGTTATTTAAGGATTTTTCAAGGCAGGGATTAGATTTGATACTAGATTTGGAGTGATATAAGCGGCATGTCATTAGACTGGTAAGATCTGTGATGATGTTGAGGAGTTTTTTAAAGGTCAAGTAAACTAGGGGAGATTGTTGTACAATAGATTGAGAATGTTGAGGAAAACGTTGTTCCGGCAGGGCCTCGACTTCATGACTCTGGTTCCCACCTCCAAGCAAGTGGGCAAATGACACGTTAGAATTAACAAGTTTAGATGGTTCTCTTCTGCTTCTGATTGGTGTAGCTGTTTCATTCGGATCCTGAGGTTTTTGGTATTTGGTTCTGAGTTTCTTGTAGATTTCACATCCCTTGTAGTTAGCCGGGTGGTCCTTGAGGCACAGAGCACATACAGCGTGGTATGTGATGGCAATAACTTTTGGTATGACCATATGCCTGACAGTTTTGGCACTGAACTATTTTTTTCTTTGTGTAAGGTTTTTCAACTTTTACACGGGTATAGTACAGTCTACTAAGGTCATAGATATTTCCGACTCCTGCTGATGGTTCCAAGTCCACGAAGAATAGAGGCAGTGGACTTTTATCTTTTAGAACGTTGGTGACTTGCCTCACTTGGAATCCTAATGCTGTCAGTTCTTCTTTGATAGCTTCAACGGGTGTTGTTGAGGAATGTATGTTTCTGATTACGACCCTTAATGTCTCTCCTGGCGCAGCTGATAAGTATGAAAGTCAGCTTTGGTGTTAGTCAGATATTTTACAATCTTTCTGTAGGTTTCAGCAGTAGTCGGAGATATTTTAGTATCATTGGTTCTACTTATACAATAATAACTATTAGGATCAGTTACTTTGTTTAAATGCGCACACATCAGTTTAAAATTTTTAATATTTTTAACAAATATTGGTGGAGGTAGTGGTTCCCTGGGTATAGGAGAAGATTCCATGGTTTCTTTTTCATTTTGGAGGATTTGAAATGGATTCGGTGTAAAAAACGGGGATTCATCTGTTATTCCTTCTGATGATGTGCTGGGCTATGGTTCAGATCCTAATGAGGTAGCTGACGTGGTCGCTGGTGGAATCATTTTTTTATTTTGTTCACGGCGGGGTCTCTGTTTTGTTGAGACGAGTTTGAACCTGCAGATCTAGATCTTTTACTTGCAGACTTTGAGGACATGACTTGATGAAAATATCTCATTGATTAAGAAAATAATAATAATAATATATAAACAATGAGATAAGAATTAAAGATAAAAGAAAGATAAGTAAAAGAAAAGCAAGCCCGAGCTTGCCGAGCTAGCGGCAATCAGCTGATCAGTGACCCTCCTTTCACTTTTTCGTGACTGTACCAAGTAAATTATAACTTTGCTTACCGAAATTTCTCCAATATTCACTGCTGTAGTATTCCTGAGGTCTAGTGATGTTCTCCAGACTGAATTCAAGCGAATTCCTACTAAAAAAAGCTAAAATCTGAGAGACGATGTAACGTATGACTGTTATCATCGAGCGCATCGTAACTGGTTCTAGTGTTAATTATTTGTTTTTTCTTACAGAAAAATTGGATGTATTATATTACAAAATGGGATCTCAGTCACTAAATTTTATTTTATTGCATTTATTATATAGAGTTATAATCTGTATGCATTTCATCATTTTTACTGTAAATTTTGAGATATTTAAGTATAAATATTCCTGAGCTGAAAATCATCATAATTTCTAAAACAAACAGTGCAATGATAAGTCTATATATGAAAAATAAAAAAGCGTGAGAATAATTTCTAACCTTCCTTGTCATAGCGTGCCAAAGAGGTTTCAGTTGATGTTAATTTTCTTGAATTTGTTAATCCATTTTCATGGCTACTTAGGTAATGTGTTGCAATGACCTAATTATCTAAACTGCTTCTATTACCATTCTTGTTTTTGTTTCGTTCTTCAATATACAAACTTACCGGAGTTAATATTTCTTTAAGAAAACTTTATTTTAACAGTAAAGAGAATTTAATAATTTCGGAACCAGCATAGTCTTAATGACCAAATGTATACTACTTACACTCAGTTTATAGATGAGTAACATGTATTAGTTTCATAATTTTTTTACTTAGCCCCTTTTGAGATATTTCCCTTTAAACATCGCGGAAAATGAATTTTTCCCAATTTTGAAAATTCATATACAAAAAAGACTATGTTCTCAAAACCGAAATTTTTACAGCAATTAGGACTATGACTAAGCTTGAAAAGGAAAAATAATTAAAAGTGAGGCACTTATATAAACTTTGTATACTTTTATCTCCTTAAAAGTCTCGTTTTTTATTGAATTTCAAGAATTTTTTAAACAACTTCCTTACTTTTGCAATAAAGAGTTGTAAGTACGAAAAATACAGAGCATATCCTTATCTTCTAGTTAGTTTTTTTCTTTTATTTGATACCTAAAAAATTCCAGGAATCAGGAAGATTTTCTAAACACATGGTTTCGCCAGCGAAGCTGACTTAAAACGGATGCAATACTAAAATTATTGGCCAGAATTTTTTATTTACTTATGGTTTCTTATTCACGCATAACAAGTATTAAAATAAAAGATGTCGAGAGGCAAAATAATTTGACATTAGACGATTTCAAATGGACTGATTGACCCATACATACATAAAAGGTAAGAATTTGCAAAATTACGTAGGATGGATCAAAGAGTAAAAAAAAAAAATTTGATTTTTTCCCCTTAACGAAATTGTTAAAAGTTTACAGATGAATATAGAGCATGAGAGCCGAATGATTCTTGAATTATTTACTAAAGAAAAAATGAAAGGAACTGTTAATTGTATGTAACATACTTTTTAAAACATTTCACATTATTTAGCACTATCAAACTTTCTGGAGTATATTGTTGAAAAACTTTCCTCGAATGGGTTTTGATTTTTACTTCATACAATAATACTATTAGTTTGAGAGTTTAAGTCCTTAACTAACATTTATCATTTTATTAACATTTTTTTTTAGTAGTCTTTTTGACGTATACATCTTACATAAATTGCTTTTAACGGTGTGGAGGCGTTCATTACACTTATACTGAGTTGGCAAATAAGCCCTTTCGGTTTTGTGGAAGAAATAATACTCAATATATTATTGGGATACAATTTATTTTAATCTAAAATATAGTGACCATTATTTAATATGACTTCTTGCCATCTTTGTATTAAATGTACGATACCATGTTCATAAAATGTATGGAGTTTAATCTTAAAAAAATGATCCAAGTGTTTTTTTCATCCTCTTCCTTATGGAATTTTTTCCCTTTCATGGAGTTCTACAGAGACCAGAATAAGTGGCAGTCAGTCGGAGCTAGGTCAGGTGAATAGGGAGTTTGGGGCAAAAGGTTCCAATCAGTGCAATAATTTATTGCGAGTGACCAATAAGGTGTGGGGCATAACGTTGTCTTGGTGGAACACATCCCCCTTCCGATTTCACCGTTTGTATTTTTACATTATTGATCCAATTTTGGTAATTGTAAACTCCATAGAGTTAAATAAATTGTTTGTCCTGATGGCAGCATTAGCTCATGGAAAAAAACACCCATCGAATACTAAAATGTGAAAAGCATTATCTTCTTTGAATGCAATCCTTGTTTTGAGATTATTCTAGGAGCCTCACTGCTAGGTCTACATGATTTTCTACGGACTACATTATCGTAAAATATACATTTTTTTCATCTGTTAACAACCTCTTTAGAAATGGGTCGTTTTGTTTCCGTTTCTATAGTGAATTACAAACAGAACTTGTTGTCAAGTCAATTTCGGTTAGAGAGTGAGAGACCCAAACATTAAGTCTAGAAACATAACCGAGATTGAGCAAAATGTTTCCTACCCCTGAGTAAAACACACTTACGGCAATTTCTCTCGCTGATTGGGTGGGATTTCAGTAAAAAACGGCCTTAACATTGCTCGTTTTAATTTCATGTGTGCGACAAGAACGTTGAGCACCATTGATGTCAAAATTTCCTGCTTGTGATTTGGCAACCCACAGATGCTTTTGATTAAGGCACCATCCCCCATAAACACTGACCATTTATCTATAATATTTTACAGCACGTTTACTTTTTTTTTAAATAATACAACAAAATATGCCGATAATGAAAGATTTTTTTTTCATATTCATAGTGCAATAGCAAACACAATAATAAGCTAGTTTCAACCAGAGTTGGATATAGTTGTTGACATGTTACATACATGATAAACAATCCAACTTAAAGATTAATTCATCAGATAAGAAGAATGTCATAGTGATATAATAATATACAGTGAAACCGGAAGGACACATTTGCCAATTCAATAATGAAAAAATCAATAATTTAAATTAATATATGCTTCTGTCCCCCATTACTTCCAGATGGCGTATTCGGTCCCTAGAACTTATACATTAAAATAATTATATGTAGGTTATTGTATAATACTTATTATACTTACAGGGATTTGAACCTAAGCTCTCACGCAGTTTGCTTCTCCTTTCAGCTTTTATAGCATCTAAAAAGAAAAAAAGAAAATTTGTTTTAATCGACTCTGAGGTACTGGATTTTCCCGTACTCTAGTAAAAGATTATCAACTTGGAATATTATCATAATGCACAATCATAATCAGTACATTTATTTAAAATGCTCAAATGATATAAGGATTTTGTGCCTAAGTTATTAATAACTGAAAATTGTTCCAATTTACATATATTCCTTATTAGTTTGTTTTTCACCCTCCTTTGAATGATTTATATCAATCAATCAATCATTACTGTGCTGCATTTTGACTTTCCTATTTTTTTTTTCATCTTTCTTCTTTTCAGATTATATGATTAGTAGCAGAAATGGTGGCGAGGCGATCTTGATAATATTGATATATCAGGGCATACTTTTGAACACGTAGAGAAATTCAAGTATTTAGGTTTAATGACAACAAGAAAGAATGAAATCCAGGAAGAAATAAAGAAGTAAATTAAAGGTGAGAAATGCGTGTTATTATTCAGTTTCTAATTTACTTAGCTCTTGGCTTTTGTCTAAAAACTTAAAGGTTAAAATTTATAAAACTATTATTCTTCCGACGGTTCTTTACGGATGTGAAACGTGGCCGCCTACTTTGAAGGATAAACAACGGCTTAAGGTTTTCGAAAATAAGGTACTACGTAAAATATTTGGTCCGAAGAAAGATGAGACCACTGGGGAGTTTAGAAGATTGCACAACGCGGAATCGCGGAGCTTGTATCCTGTGAATATAATTGAGTTGATAGCATCGCGGAGACTCAAATAGGCGAGTAAAGTTGTCGGGCCCGTTGAGGAGTGGATTCCAAGAAAGTTTGTATTCACTGATCTGATGGTAGGCGTCCGAAAGGTAGGCCGAAGCGTTGATGGGAGGATTGCATTAAGGCTGATCTCGGGGGGGGGGGGGGGCTTGGGCTTGACCGGCGAACATTAGACGAGTCTGTCCAGGAGAAGTTTGGTGGGATCGGCATCGAACCTTCGGGTTCGGTAAGCCTATTATTATTATTATTCTTTCCAGATAATGAGTTCGGCATATAGCTTAAAGATCTTCGAAAACTTTTCTTTTCTTTTTCTAAATGAATAAACTAATACTGTTTCTTTATTTATTATTTTTTTATCTATTTTATTTGGATATTTTCTGCAACTTTACTCTCCCTCCTCACGTGAAACCATGTAAAACCGTCGAAATTCTTTGAAAATCCATTATCGGTGGCATTACATCAATGGTTAACTTATTATGAAAATCAACAATCCCTATTATCACCTGGAGATCATTTTTTTTAAATGAAAAATCTACAGACAATAAAAAATATTATGTAAAAATGTAATATAAAGTAATCAATATGAAGAGATCGTTTATTAGTATAAATGTAAAAAAAAAACCTTTGCCCATTATATTTCTATAACCGTACTAAGAATTAAAAGAAAAAAAAGAAGAAAATACATCCAAAATGATATGAAGATGAACTTACCCATATCAACATATTTAGGCGCATCCCTTTTTGATCTACCTCCACTAGATTCCTCTTCTGGTTCGCTAGAATCAACTTCATCATCGATATTCATCATCTTTTCAATATGTTCCCTTAGTTCCAAATCCTCTTTAGCTAAAAAAATAAAAATAAAATCCGTTTAATTTTTTAACGCTACTTTCTTTTTACTCAAATTAAATGCAAGTGATCTGATATATATATTAAAATATATAATATATATATATATATATATATATATATATATATTTAGGAATATTTTTTTTTCTAATTATTTATAATAACTTTTTTCAACTATAACTTTATTTAAAATATCGTAAAATTATTTTAACAACGTAGGTAAATGAAATTCATGATTTTTGTGCACCAGATTTTGTCAACTCTTAAAACTTAAAAAAACAATATGTATAAATTCTCTATATATCGTTAATTTGTAAACATTTGACATTTAATTAAATGCTTTATACTTACTAATGTTGTTTCCTAAGGATTTAGAAATTACGTCGTTAGAATTTAATTTGTGGATTAATTCTTTCATGAATGATCTAGCAAAACGCGTCCTGTTAATAGAATGGGAAAATGGTTTACCGTAAGTCTCTAGGACTTTTTCCAAAGCTGAACCTGAAATTAGAAAAAGATTTATATTATGATTTCTTGATGAATTCATTTCATTTCTTTTGCACAATAATGATATTTATTTTTTGAAGCTTATGCGCGAAAATAATAAACAATTATTCTATTCGTATTTCCGACAAAGGTTAGGCCACATACTTTTCTCGGGATTTATTTTTCTTTTCCCATGTATTAAGATGGCCTGCAGAGCATTATGTATTAAGGACCCTTGCATCACATGGCCCTTCGGAGGATGCTCATATGTATTAGTGTTGCTCTTATCGTTAGGGATACTTTCGATTTTAAATATGTTTTGTGTGAAGTGCCTAACACCAGTTATTTTCATTCAGAATTCTGACTTTTATTCCTTCTTCTACTGTATACTCTCATTTTGCAACTTTTTACTTTTAAATAACATAGAAAGGGAACATTCAGTAAGAGAAAGTATTGCGATCGTGAAAATGTTCACATTCCAGTTTTCAACAGAAATATATGGTTTAGGGTTCCCCGTGTCCAGAAGACCTATTCCTTCAAAATGGCCTGCGTGTAAAAACCAGAGATCATACGAAACTCAAATTTCATATTTCGGACTAGTATATCCTTTAGATGCTACAGCAAGTTTTCCATTAAAGATGACCTACCAAAACTTTATACCATTTTCTGTATGCATTACTAAGATTTTGTCACAACGTAGTTAACAATTTTAATTACACTTATTATATTTATGTAAAATTAAATGGGCATTCATTTTACCCGGGCTTATTTCTGATTGAAATATTGTGACATGGCGTGTATGCCAAATTTTAAAAATGTCTTCCTTTAAGGACCTTCCTTCTCCAGGATGTCCTTCTCCACCTACTGAATGAAGATCCTCTTCTACATCCTCCAGCCAATGAAGTCAAGGTCGCTTTCAGTGCCTTCTTTCACCAGAGTGTCTCTCTAACAGTAATTATGGTACTTGACCATTTTCCACCCTTTGTTCGTGCCAAAGCCATCTTAGTCTTGCACTCTTAATTGTAGCACAAATAACTGCTGTTTCAAGTAGCTTTAGAACCACATCGTTTGTATTCATCCGCCAGCGTTCTCCTTCTTTTTTTATTTCTCACATATTTAACAGTTTTTCGTCATTGCGCGTCAACTTCCAGGAATCGGTTCCATTGATGACCCCTTGCTGAAGGACAGTAAGATAGATTCTTATTTTGAGTGCTCTGAATATATTCAGGTTTCGAAATATTTTGTTAGAATCGATTGCCAGTTATTATCATCGTCTTAATTTCTTCTCTAGTCTTACTATACTGAGTGATAAAAGTGATCAAATACTTAAACTCAGGTACCCTCTGGAAACGATATCCATCCCCTCGATATGCCTGTTTCCTCTTTCTTCTCTACAGGCTCTCAAGTTATATTACTTGATTTCTGCAATGAGCTTGGTAATCCCCGAAATGAATTGGAAATCCCGCTAAACGTGACTCCATAGGAGGAGGGTCTCTCTCAGCTCCACCACCTTAATATTAGGTAAAAGGTTGCAGATTGTATCCTGCTTGGAAAGAATGGAATTAATTTCATAGTGGTTCTTAGGAATGAATATTAACCTTACCACTCCGAGTAGAATATATTGGTAAACTGTAGAATAGTCCGTCTTTCGTTAAACTTGTTGTCGTAAAAACAATATACCCTCACTCCCTCACCCCTTCTTCCCCTCACCCACAAAAGTGGGATGCAAAAATGTAAAATAAAAAGATCATATACGAAAAAAAGTTTCGTTACTTATAGAGATTCGCTCATGTATATGTTGAGTGGTATACTCACTTATATGATAAGTCTAGTGGTCAATATTAATAATAATTTGCTTCGGGTGCGTTGGATGCGTTTTAATATCATTTTACGTGTGCTTTGTTGTTGTTTTTCACTATGATTCCAATTAGGAAAATGCCCTCTTTAGAAATAGATGCGATTAAGAATTTTCGAAAATTATAAATAATACCAGACTCGATAAAATGTAAAAATGGGCATAGCATGAAATGGTATGCTGGATCGCCATAACTGAAGATCCAATTTTAAGCATTTTTATTAACGGCTTTCGGTAAGAACTGGGATATGGTTGGAGGAATCCGAAATTCCAATAACCACAATATTCCGTTGATATATTCTTAGTCTAAGGATCTAAAGTATGTTAGATTGGGAAAAGAACAGTTACATATCTACGACAAGACTGTTATTGATTGGAATAGCTTTCTGATAGAGTACTGTCACAGCAAGGTATCGAGGAAAACCACAAACATTGGAGGACCAGGAAAAGTGGTATAAATATAAGAAAGCCTGTTTTCTAAAAGATAGAATCACGCATGGAGAGTAGTTCCTCAACAATGGCTCTTCGGTGGAGTTTGCTGAGAGACCAACGAGCGCTTCATTGTCCCTGTTCTAGGCAGGAAAGCTGGAAATCTTTTAGAATTCATTAAAAATTACAAAGGACAACTATCTTTTTTAAAAGCTAGGATGGTTACAACAACCAAGAATTACGAAATACCAAGTATGAGAATTTCCAAGTAAACCTTAGATAGAATTTTATAGCCCCAACAGTGGTTCACATACTCAACATATAGAAAGATTGTGGGGTTCTGCCAAATATAGAAACAAAAAACCAAGAGAAACGAAAATAAAAATTTAAATTCGTACTTTTGTGAATTTTAGTGGCGCCGTCTTTACAGAGTAGAAGACATATTTATTTCAATTATAAACTTAATCAAGACATTTTCTAGCCTTAACAATGTTAAAATTAGCGTTTTTTTTATGTATATGTTATTCTTATAAAAAGGATTTTTGTTAATATCTTATTTCATAACATAATTTTTATTATAAAAAATAATCTATCAATGAACTATAATTGCATATTAAAGTTTTGGCATTACTCCATTGGTATTGTAATGGAATGGAATTTAAAAGGTCATATATGTTATTTAGCAGCCATCTTTACATGAGCGATTCTCCGTAAGTTCAAAATTTTCATTGTAAACTCAAAAAATTATTTTTTAAAACTTTTATTTTATTGATCATTGCAATTTCAATACTCACCGTAAACAGCGAGTTTAAATACAAATTCGGAGTAATTTTGAGGTAAATTTTTCATAAGTCTTACTGCTTGATTCAAAACTTCATCTTTACCCCTTGTTCTATTTATCGGGCCTTGCTTTTCGCTGAAAGAGTCGGCAATGACTTCCTTTAGAACATCTCTTACCTTTTGATCTAAAAAAGCAAAGTTCAGAATTATTTTTTATTGCTTATTCATGTAAATATTGCAGAATAGAATATTGTTAAATAAGTTCATTGTTCAATCGAAACACACTTACCAAATAATTCCCACGGGAAATTTTCATCAGTAATAACATTTCTTAATGAAGAATAAAATTCGTCGTCGTTCGTTTCGTCTGTAAATGAAAAAAAAAAAAAACTTAAATAAGACCTTGACCTGTCATAAGCACAAACTACCAAACCTACTGAAATTATTATTATTATTTTATTTTATTTTTTTTTTTATGTTTTCTTAGTTATGAGATTGAGTTAGTTATTTAGAACAATAATTTGGTAATTGTCAGTTACACGGGCCGAATGGAATTCGCAAAACCAATCATATGTTTTTTTTTGTTTGTTTTTTTAAATATATTTATTGGTATTTACAACTGTATAATAAAATACATTTAGTAAATGTGATACAAGATATGTTGACATGATTCATATGTAGGGATACTACCCATTGGCAGCTCCCCAAAGACTATGTTAAACAAGAAGGGCTCGGGGCCATCTTCTTTTCAGACGTCTTGGAGGATTGCAATCATATGTTAAATTACCTTTTACATGCAACTTCATTAGTACCTTGTTTCCATCACCGGTATCAATATGCATAGATTAAAATTTATCTTCATCTCTCATTTTTTTTACTTTTACTGGCGCAAAGCAGTGTGAGGGGTCCCACGCATAGCTTGATCCAACCTACTCCTATCCGGCACTACTTCTCTTGCTCAAAACCAGTTATTTTTCCTTTTCCTACAGACCTTCTTGATCCCTTTCTCCCAAATCTTCCTAGGTCTTCTTCTTGGTCTCCTTCTACCCATTACCACCTCATACGTCGCTCTTGCCACGCGATCCTTCGATATTCTCAAGATGGGGCCAAGCCATAATATCATATAAAGATCTTAAATTCTGATAAATTACTAAATGTTTTAATGATACCTCTCAGGTTCTTATAAAGCCCTGCGGTGGTCATTACTTGTCCTTTCCGATTTCTTCTTTTAATAAGCTCCCTCACGATATATTTTTCCTAACCATTTCAACAAAGCATATAAGAATATTCTTATTTTCTTATCTATTACTTTTTCAGAGATCATCCATTTAGTGAATATCAGATCTTAAATTCTTCTATTGCGCCAAAATACTGTTCTTCTCCAAGGTATGTCTTCTCAGCCTTCCCTCGAGGATCATGGAATAGACCTTACTCGGAACGATTAAAAGGGAGATGCCCTGTGGTTTTTACATTATCTTTGTTTAACACTCTCATAGGAAAATAGACACTTCCCAATATTTTGGTTTTAATCAGATGCTGCAGTATTTCTTGATCTTTCATTCCCTAAAATATATTTTCAAACAAAATTAATAACCGAATAAAGTGCATTGAATTTTCTTCCAGTGCATGGAACTATTCCAAACCTATGCTATGGAATTGATCGATACCAGATTTTGCGAGCATTTGAATATCTCTGAAGAAACATTTGTTGACAGGAATAGTTACATCAGAGAAGTGTGTGCTTGTAAGGTTGAGAAGAACGCAGGAAAGTAGGCCGGTGAAGGTGAGTATGTTGAAATAAAGGTAAGTTAGTTTGTTAGCCCCAAATAAAATATTGGGAGAACTTCTTTTTCGGCAAACAGGGTTTTCCTTCCTAGACACAAAGCGAAGAAACTCTAATGTCCATTGTCCCTAAAGAATAAACATTTTCATATTTATTGTGTTCGATAGTTGGAAAAAGGGCACAACTTCATGCGTTTGGGGGTAAACATGAAACATTAAATCATATTTTTTTCATCGTTGATCCTGGAACCCTCAAAGCATAAAATCAAATACTCAAAGGATATAAATGCCTAGGGAATAGAAAAATTGAGGAATGAGTAAAGAAGAGAGATGAGACAACACTTCTCAGTATCATATTTAGGAGAATTTATGTGAATGGCACAAAAAAATATATAAATGTTTTCTGATTGTAAGGATGACTCATCCAAAATCATTGTTAACATTTTGTCAAAATGTAAATATGTTAATAAAGTTTTTTTTATTTTTTTATAATATATAAATGTATCTATAACTATTGTAAATAATAAAAGGGAACGGGGTGGCTGAGTGGGTTAGCGCGTGTTGCTTTGAACGCGCGATACTTAGCAATCACAAATGACCAACTCTTGAAACCAATCAATTACGCGTTTGCGTCACGGTGGTGGGGTGGGGGCGGGGGCTTTTATCTGTGTATTTATCCCCAGCCATCAGGTAAGCAGAGGGGGAGTATAATTAGTTTAAATTCTAACATTGACTATATCGTAATATTTTTATAGAAATATTTATTTAAATTAAAGTATAATACATACCGTATGTTGTCTTTTCCAAGGTACCCTCCGTTTTGTCTACTGCATTTTCGGTTACTGTGACTCCCAATGGTGCTGATAACGTATCAAGCGTTTCGTAAAGTTCAGATTCCTCTGTACACAAGGATTTTAGTAATTAGAAAATGGTAAAATATATGTCGTATGTGATGTGTATATTTATTTATATAATAAGTTAGAATTTGCTCTTACTCCTGATCACAATACCTGCACTTCTACGATTGAAACTGCAGGTCTGCAAATGCATCCTACGACCGCAACTATTATACGAAGCCTCTTTTTTCACCCCTCCCCCTGATTAAGATTACTCATCGTCATCGACAAAGTTTTCAAGACAACATGCTAAGGAAAATGGCGAGGACCGCAGCTAGGAAGAAAAAGAAGCCACCGAAAATACACACACTGCTCGACCTCCCAACGATTCCACATTTTATCCGAGGAAGAGACATACAAATTCTGGACTCTCTAAAATATCTAAAAAAATTCCTCTTCCAAACCCTACGCCAGCGCCACTACCACGTAAATGTCATGAAGTAGTTGATAGAATCAACGACCAATAGTCCACAACTGTGATATGGAAACAAATTTTAAGGATTAAGGTTTCTAGTTTTATCTTTTTATCTCCCGATAAAAGCCTAAAGTGTGTCCAAGAACACCAGAAATAAGAAGAGCTGCGAAAAATGGTAAATTACTAAACTCCTAAAAATAAATCTATGCATAGCAAAATGAAGCATATCCGAAAATACTATGTAAAAATGAAAAACAAATCTATCTTTTGTTTTATGGGCTTTGAAAATAAAAATTATTTTGTCCTAACCATCCAATATAAATATTTTAATTAAAAAATAAATATATACTGAGTTACTATTACCTATTGTAAATATATTTTCTATAGAAATATTGAAACGTGAACCTCTAGATATGATTTATTCATGACACACAGGTCATAGACCTGCTCTAGTTGAACCTCTTTTTCCAACATTTCACATTCCAAACTGACGCTATCTAGTCGAATAATTGAAGAAAAAGATCTTGATGAGAGGTGTATAATTGCAAACACATACGTAATAACAATAAGATTTTTTTTTTGTGCAAAAAATAATAATATATTTTCAAGAGTAGAACATCATTTATTATCTTAGACTTCCACGGACTATATAAATGCTGTTGTGACTATGTCTTCAAGTTCTTCAGAAAGATTTCATCAGTCGTTCGACATTCTTAGAATCCTATGTAAGAATTATTTGCTACCTATATCAAATTTAACGACACGTTCGAAACAAAAAAAAACAACCAACGAGTACACACCGACAGACGACTTTCCCAATGACATGTGGTTATGTTCCATATATAGTAATTTAGAATAGAATAGAAAAAAAAATTATTCTGGGACTAGGTCCCCTAAGAATAACAGTTATTTAAAATAGAAATATATAATATGTTTGGCCAAAAGACAAAATAAACATGAATAATTATTAATTACAACGATTATTTCAAACTACAATTATTTAAAATGAGGAGAAAAGCTATATAGATTATAAGAGATTGCAGGTCTACTCCCACCACCAAGTAAGTTGACCGTGACAGAGAATCACTGCCAACATCAGCTGTTTGTGCACAGGGTAATTATTTACTTTAGCCAAACGTTTATAAACCATTTATTTCGATCAATTTATTATTTCCTTATATTATTTCACATTAATAATGGCAGTTAGTGCTCTAAGTCTAGAAGAGAAAATTGATTTTTTTAATTTCTTCTGCCAGAACAACAAACGCAGAAATATCAACATTTAAAAAGTCACTAGAAATATTCACTAACAAAATCTCGAATTTCAAGAAACCCAGAGTTACATTATTTCCGAATTTAAATCTCTTAATGAACGTGTATCCAACCTTACAGCAGAACTTAGTAGTTTGAAAATAGATTCCTCTGAAATAATGACTACTGTGGAAAAAAATAAAGCTCAAGAATTAAGAAAAGCAGTAGAAGTCAAAGGAATTCCTTTTAAAAAGGGAGAAGATGTAAAAAAAATCTGTTCGGAATTATCCATGTTACTGGGGACAGACTTCAATATAAGAGACCTAGATAATTATTACAGAATAAGAAGAAAAAATGGTACTTTTACAGACATTGTTTTAATGATTTTCTTAAGGAAAGCAGATAGAGATACTTTTTTGGCGCAAGCAAGAATGAACAGGGAAAAATTGATTGTCAAAAGTCTCAGCGATTTCCAAACAGACCAGGAAAGAATTAAAAAAATATTTATTAACGAAGTGCTCACAGCTCAAAATAGAATATTATTTTCAAAAGGTAGAGCAATGCAGAGAGAGGGTCATTTTAAATTCGTATGGCACAGAAATGGAAAAGTATTTATTAGGCACTTCCAAGGTTCTTCAAGGATACTAATTCAAAGTTAGTCAGATTTTTCAGTGATCAAAAAGATTCGAGAACATTCATATGGCACTGATTCTGATGAATTCACTAGAACTACAGAAATTAATGAGAAAAAACGGTCTCTTCCCACATCCATTGAAAATTCTCCAGAACCAGGTGCTTCAACACGAATTAAAAAATCTAAAGGCAAACAAAATATAGCATGACCACAATCTCGGCTTGACGACCTATTGCATAAGGACAGGAGGGAGGGGAGCAGAGAGGACCCCATACCCACCACCGCAGCCAGCCGCTTCTTATTAGCATCAGCTGTCGTCAGCTCTAGTCTACGGCTCTAAGTTAGTAAATGTTATTCATTGGAACATGAATGGCATTAAAACATCAATGACATCGCAAAGATGTTTACATCAAATAAATTAATCTGTCTAACTGAAACACATGTTATAAAATCTATATCGAGGGCCCGCACCCCGTTCGCTTCCAATAACTGGGAAATTATTGAGGCATCGGCCGTCAAGGAACGATGTTTTGGACGGGGGTAGCGGGGGGCTGGCCCTCATATACGATACCACCTGTTATAAAATTATTGTTATCGATAAATGTAAAAATTGGATTTTCGTTAGAGTAAATTGTAATAATTTCAGGTTTGTGTTGGGTATTTTCTATTTTAGGCCATCTATAGATCTTGTCTCGGTTTTGTCAGTGTTTGAGTCAAATATAAAAAGAATTATAGATAATCTCGGGTCGATTCCGTTCATAATTGTTGGAGATGCGAATTGTCGTTTTTCTAATCTCAACCAGGGAGATGAAGCTTTGTTTAAAAATAGCTTTCTTAGCCACGAAAGAAAAAGTTTTGACAAAACATGCAATGAAAAGGGTAAAATATTTATCGAATTTTCAGAATTGAATTCTTTTCATGTGATAAATGGGAGATCGGCTGGTGATGATAAAGGGAATTTTACCTATTGTAGTACAATAGGAACCTCTTACTGTGGATGTCGCCTGTTGTCATGTTAATACTATACCCACAATTGACGATTTTGAAGTACGTCAAATTCATATCGGATCGGACCATTTCCCGATTCAATTGGCTTTGAATATTCGTACTGATAACCACAGTGACTTCACATACTGTAATAGACCACATGGGAGAGTTTAAGCTTGAAATGAATCCCGCGACTTTCAAAACAGTATCAAGACCATATGTTTATTTGCTACATCGATTTTCTGAGTAGACTTGGTATAAACGAATTGAATAATAACTTAGTTGACTCTATAATCAGAACTGCAAAATATTTAAATCTAAAAAAGTTCCATACGATAAGATACCGAAAAACAACAAACCGTGGTTTGACAAGGAATTGAAAATAATGAAAAGGGAAGTTAATAAAAACCTTAGAATCTGTCGAAAGTTTAAATTCTCGAAATACTAGCTTAAAATATACACTGCATCAAAAAGTTTTTTCAAGCAAATCACGAGGGACGAGCTGGTAAAGCAAAGAAAGGTAAAAAGGGATTTCACCACGCTGGATATTCGGGTGGGAATCTAATGATTGCCACCGTATATACCTGGGTGAATAAATGTCTCCAGGAAACAGACACCTTTACGGCTCGCCCGACAGAAGAGATCGCCTGGAAGACTAAAATACGTCTGGTTTACCGCCGGCAGAGTTCGCTGCCGTAAGGACGACGGACATCCGGTGGTCTTCATCGGACCGAGCGCAGGACCTAGAGGTCTTCGGCTGACGTCCCGGCCACTGTACTCTCTGGCTAAAAACGGATTCACACCACGGACTCCATATGCAATTTACTGACTTTTATGTTTAATGTCGCGGTATATTTTTATACAGTTTTATTTACTTCAATAATCATCATTTATTTTATTTATCAAGTATTCTTCACTCAACACTTTTGATTGTATATTATTGTATCTATTTTCTTCTAATTTATAAATTTAACTAAAATCTAGCTACATCGTCTTCCTACCATCAGTGTTTTCCCCCATCTCGTCCCTATGACTAGTATCCTAACCATCTGCCATGTCAACTCCCAATCCTTACCAGCTCATTATGATGAATTCCTTCAATACTTAACCCAGAACTTTTACCATATCATTGCAGTATCAGAAACTTGGCTGAAACCCTACATCCCCTCCTCTTCCATTTCCTTACCAGACCACACCCTCTTACGTCATGACTGATTGGGCCACACTGGCGAGGCGTCGGTCTCTATATACACAATAGCCTAAAATCCCGTATCCTAGATGTCTCAACTCCATCTGATCATCCTCATATTGAATTTATTATCCTTGAAATTATTTGTAACAATCATCCTCTCTTATTTGCAGTAGTGTATCGCCCTCCTTTAGTTCCGTTTGATGCTCCTTTTGAAACTACCCTCTACAGTTACGTTCCTCTCTATAACACTATTATAATCTCCGGCGACCTCAACACCAATTTCCTTTCCAACTCCAATGACAAACTGTACCTCGAAAATCTCTTCTTTCCCTTAATTTTTTCATTGTACCTTTCTTTTCCGCCCATCATACTCGTTGTTCAGATACCTGGCTTGACGTTCATGTAATTGATTCAGCACATAGCCTTCTCTCTTCATCTCAATTACCAGTCCCATTCTTATCATGCCACGACCTAATTCACATATCATACAATATCCAAACTCCAGTAATCCTTCCTTAAAGAACAACTTTCCGTAATATCAACTCCCTTACTCGTGAAATTATCTAATCCGATCCTGAAGTCCTAAAGTGGAACGATATATATTCTTGTACCTCTATAGATTCAATGGTCGATATCCTCACCTCTTACTTAATTAGTATCCTCGATAAACATGCTCCCCTCAAAACCCACACCTTTCGTTGCCGCCCCGCTCCTTGGATAAGTCCAGAAATAAGAGACTTACAAAAGAGGCGTGAGATAGCCCGTAGACGCTTTAGACGTACTAGATTAACGGAAGACTATCAAGCGTTCAGGGCACTCCGCAATCTGACTCCGACAACTATCAGACAAGCAAAATCTAACTACATTCACGAAACTTTCTCCTCTCCTCCCGATCCAAACTTAAAATGGCAACTCCTTCGCCAACTGTCCCTTTGCAAATCCTCTTCCTCACCATCCTATCAAGCCTCACCAGATAAATTAAATATATACTTTTCATCTTCCTCCTCTGATAACCATTCTCCACATTCTTCTGACTTTTCTTCAGTTACATCATTTAATCCAGATAATTTTTATTTTTCCGATATTTCACCAACCGACCTTATCTCCTCTGTAATGAAATCCCATACTAACTCCATAGGATTTGATGTAATACCCGTCAAATTATTAAAACTATACCTTACCGAAATCCTACCAGTTCTTCTATTAATATATAAATTTCCCTCCAAAATTCTATATTTCCAAATACTTGGAAAGAAGCAATAATCCATCTATTAATAAAACCTCTAATCCTACATATCCTAAGGACTATGGCCCAATTCCCATCCTATCCAACATTTCCAAGCCTTTAGAAAGAATAGTCCAATCCCAATTATCTAATTACCTTGAAAAGTCTAAACTTCTTGATCCTCTCCTATCCGGTTTCCAACCTGGCTTTTCCACACAATCCGTTCTCCTCAAAATCAGTAGCGACATACATACTGCTATGGATGGAAAAAAAAACTGACTGTACTGGTACTTCTAGACTTTTCAAAAGCTTTTGACTCCATGGACCACTCCATCCTTTTCTCCAAACTTCAATCCTATCCTTTTCCAACAGCACTATGCGTTGGTTTCACTCATTTCTCTCTGGTAGAACCCAATCCGTCACCATTCCTAATCATCCTCTATCTTCCTTTCTTGCCCTTTCGGCAGGTGTGGCCCAGGGTTCAAGTATATCTCCTCTCCTTTTTAATTCCTATATCAATGACCTTCCCAACTCTATCCATCATTGCTCCCACCATTTCCAGATCTACCTATCCTTCTCCCCCTCCGAGACATTAGCAGCATTTTCGAAGATTCAGGAGGACCTGGATAGAATCAGCGCCTGGGGAAATCTGAATGAACTAAAGCTAAATACTATGAAGACGCGAGCAATAGTAATAGGTTCCAATTCCCTTATCAAATCTAACACCAACTTTCCAAGTCTAATCCTCAATATTTACCCAATTACCTTCAGTTCCACTGTAAAAAACCTAGGTATCACAATCGACAAATCCCTCTCCTGGAAACCCCATATTGCCCAAATCTCCCGAAGAACAATAAGTATCCTTAAATTTTTCCATCGCTTCCGTCATCTTCTTCCACTATCCACTCGTAAGCTCCTCGTTTCCTCACTCATTTTCCCCTACTTTGACTATTGTTGTGTGGGGTATGACGGCCTCCCGACTGTGCTTGAAGACAGACTAAAGCGCATTATGAACATTTTCTTAAGATTTGTCTTCGGCACTTCAAGGAGATCTCATGTTACCCACTTATTCGGTGAATTAAAGTGGCTCCTTCCCTCCACCCACAGACAATATTTCCTTGGATCGTACCTTTACCAAACTATTAATTCCCAGCGTCCTTCCTACATCCACAGTCTCCTTCAATATAAATCCTCAGTCCACTTACTCCAAACTAGATCCCGACATTCCGACGTTTATGCTCCCACCCGCAGAACCAAAACTTTTGATCGTTCCTTTATTGTTCGCTCTACTGCACACTGACATTCTCTACCACCCCCATATCCGCCATGGCACTTCTTTATCAATTCTCATTCAAATCCCAACTTTTCCTTTTCCTACAGTCATCCCAAATAGGCGATCAGCAAATACGATATGTCAATTTCATCTAGAAATCTACATTGAATGAAAGAAGATTATTGTTTACCGCCCATATTTTAATTTGTTTTTAATATGATTTTGTTAAAATTAGATTTTATTTTCTTAGAGGACAATATTTAGAAGATATTATATATTTAAATAAATTATTATATAAATTATATTATATAAATAAATTATAAATTATATTATATAAATAAATTATAAATTCTTTATTTATTCTGGGACAAGTCCCTTTTGAATAATTTTACAAAACATACAAAAAGAACTTCAGTGTCTTAGAGTACAAACATGAAACAAACAAATAATAATAGAAATAAAAATAAAATAAAAAGTGAACAATAGTGATAAATTAAAAGGTAGCTTCTAATAATAATGGTTAATAACAAAACTAGACCAAAAATAAAACAGAAACATATATGCATATATATAAAATTTTAATTAATATTGCTTTACTGTATTGATGTAAAATTAATGAAATAATAAAGTTAAATATACAAGTGCACCACAATGTAAGATATTGTATTTAAATTATTGTTTCTATATGATTTTATTAAACTAATTTAAATTGAATTGGCGAATCTATTTAGGATTCTTTGAAAATTGAATAGAGAGGAAGTGATCGAATAGACGGGATTTGAATGTTTGAAGAGTATCAGAATGTCGAATATGTGAAGGAATGGAATTCCATACGAAAGAGGAGCGGATTAGGAAGGATCTGTCGAAAGCTGCGGTCCGATGAGGTGCCATATACAGGTCTGAAGGCCGCGAACGAGTGTTAAGGGAGTGGATGGAGGATTTAATTGAAAGTATATCAGAGATCTACGATGGACGTTGAGATCGGAGAACCATTTGCATTGTTTTGTACAAGGCGGCATGTTTGGTACCCAAAGCCACCAATAGAGGTGATTCCTTAAAATCTTACAAATAGAGGATTTGAATGATAACATATCTGAGATGTACAATGGGCGGCGGGATTGGAGAACTTGGAAGAGGAAGGTTGCCAGGAAGTATTTACAACGGTAGGAAGTGTAAAGCCACTTCCACTCTTCGTAGAATCTGGTAACAGAAGTGTCCCTGGATATCCCAAAGATAAAGCGAATGAAGCAGTTATATAATCGTTTAAGTTTTGCTTCGAGATCTCCAGAGACACCCCCATACACCGAACAGCAGTAGTCAAAGTGGGGGTATGATAAGGAACAAACAAGAAGCATACGGGTTTTGAATGGAAGTAGGTGGCGAAGGTGATTTAGGAGTTTCAAAGTGGATATGGTGCGTCGAGAGATTTCGGAGACATGGTTTTTCCAGGAAAGAGTTTGATCTAGGATGATTCCGAGGTTTTTAACGGTTTGGTGAAACTTTATTGAATTCTTATTGAGGATTACTGTTGGGATTGGAGGAAGGGTTTTAAGAAGGGGATTGGAACCTATTACAATCGCTTTTGTCTTCTCTGCATTTAACTTAAGCTTGTTGGCTGCTGCCCAATAACTAATTCTGTTCAGATCTTCTTGAAGTTTTTCAGTCGCTTGTAATAGGTCCGAAGGAGGAAAGGATAGGTAAATTTGGATGTCATCTGCATACATATGGTATTGGGAGTGATATATATGATGGGGAAGATCATTGACGTAAATGGCAAAGAGGGTGGGAGATAGTGATGAACCTTGAGGAACACCACAGGATAGCGGCAGTCTTGGATGGAGGTTGGCCTGGAACTACCACATACTGTGATCGGTCGGAAAGGAAGGATTTAAACCAGCTCAAAGCACTTTTGGATAATGGGAGGTTTTTTAGTTTGGTAAGAAGAATTTTGTGGTCAACTGTATCAAATGCTTTGGAAAAGTCTAGAAGGATCAGGATGGTAATTTTTTGATGTTCGATAGCGGATTGTAGGTCGTGGATTATTTTTAGGAGAGCAGATTGTGTTGAATAGCCTGGTCGGAAGCCGGATTGGAGAGGGTTAATAAGGGAACGTTCTTCCACAAAATTTGATAATTGATTTTGAACTATGCGTTCCAATGGTTTGGAAAGGTTTGAAAGTAGAGAAATGGGACGGAAATCGGATGGTAAGGATGGATTAGGTATTTTATTTTGTGGCTGAACTAAGGCGGTTTCCCAAGATACAGGGAAAATGGAGTTTTCTAAGGAAAAGTTTTAAATATGATATAGGATCGGTAATATGACTGGAAGACAGGATTTTATTAATTTTACTGGAATGTTGTCTGGTCCGTTATCATTTGTATGGGATATAAGGATAGCTGTTATTAATTCGTCATATGTAACATGAGAGAAGAAAAAACTTTCTGGATTGAATTTATGGTGTTCGAAATCGGTGATTATTAAGAAACGAAGTGATTATTGAGATCCTCTGGTGTGACAGAAATGGAAATGCGGCTTGTGAAGTCTGGGAGGGATAATCTTCGGAGTATGTTCCATTTTGATTTAGAATCTGGAGCATCGCAAAGGGCTCTATGGATGTGGAGGGACTTAGCACGTCTCACTGCTTCTTGGGTTTTATTAAGGAGAAGTTTAAAACATGTATAGTCACCAGGAAAGCGAGTACGGCGAAATTTACGTCTCGCTGCTTCTCTTCTTTTCATAATATCTCTGAGTTCAGGAGTCAACCAAGGAGCAGTGGGACGGCGTAAAGTTCGGGTTTGTAGGGGAGCATGCGTGTCTAGTACAGTTTTCAGGTATGAGGTAAGAAAGGAAACCATAGGATCGGTGGAATGAAAGGAATATATGGTATTCCAGTCGAGAGAGTCCAAATCTGATTGAAGGGATTCGAAAGAAAGGAGGTTTAAATTGCGATAGGAGACTACTTTAGGAGAGAAAGATTTTACTGGTAAATTGTATGAAATCTCTATGAGGTCGTGAGATGAAAGAAAAGGGACCGGATGCTGGGAGGATGAAAGGGCCTATATATATATACATATATAATATCTTCTAAATATTGTCCTCTAAGAAAATAAAATCTAATTTTAACAAACTCATATTAAAAACAAATTAAAATTTGGGCGGTTAACAATAATCTTCTTTCATTCAATGTAGATTTCTAGAAAAATTAAGGGAAAAGAAGAGATTTTCGAGGTACAGTTTGTCATTGGAGTTGGAAAGGAAAGTGGTGTTGAGGTCGCCGGAGATTATAATATTGTTATAGAGAGGAACGTAACTGTAGAGGGTAGTTTCAAAAGGAGCATCGAACGGAACTAATCCCTTCTTGTCCCTCGTGATTTGCTTGAAAAAACGGACAACAGCAGGAGGTGTTCTTTCGTGACCCGGCTTCGATCTGCGTCGTACCACCGTGTCCAGGTCATCGGGAGCGGGAGAAATCTTCATGCCTAGGCCCGCCGCTACACTGGTCACCAGAGCCGCAGGGGTTTCGCCCTGGCGGACTGGGATACCCCGAATTTTCAGGGACCTACGAAGTAGGCCCTGCTCGGTCTTATTAAGACGGACCTCAAGCTCACCTACTTTATTTTTTAAATATTTATTTTCTAGAGAGAGATCTTCGAAATATTTTGCCTGGCCTTCTAGATGACTTTCAATTTTGGAGAGCCTCTCATTTAATTCAAAACTAAGTTCTATATATTTTTCGAGGGAAATGCCCATATTTTTAATTTCCTCATTGACTTGGGATCCTTGACTGGTCACTGCTGCCATTACATAGGCCAAGGTTGGCATACCTTAGTTCAGCTCACTGGTCTTGGAATGTGATGAGGGTTTATCAATTGTTTTTTTTCTAGATCACATTCAGGGCACAGCCATGATTTTTTATTAAATCTCAGAGTTTCACTTTCTTTTTCTTTCAAATTACAGCATTTACCGTGATAAACAACACGGCATTTACTTCAATTTAAATTGCTTTTGTCATCACGAGTGATGGCACATTCGCACAAGGAACACTGGACCGTTTTTGAGATGAAAATGAAAAAATAAAGTTATAAAAAACCAGTACTCACAGCTGAGATATTAAGGTAAACAGTCACAGGTGTTGACGTCCGTAATACTTTTGAGATTAGGGATTATAGGACGAACTAACCGCTGTATCTCAGTAAACTCTCAGCTTTCTCACCAGTTTTTGAGGTAATATGTTTAATTAAATGAAGAGTAAATACACAAAAACTATTGTTTATAATGTGATACACAAATAGAGAGAAAAAAAATTGAAAATAACGAAACTTAAAAGTTGTAAATAAAAAGTGCACAGGAGAACGATGTTGACTGGTTGCCGTCTCTGGCCAGACTGGGACATATATTTATCTTATAATATCATGAACACGCTAATTACCTAACCAAACTAAGATATAGTAACTGAATAAATAAAAATGAGACAACTACACCATACATAAAAATACATAATAACAACAAAGTGAATAACAGTAATAATCGAAAAAAAAGAAACCCAATCATTAATGAATTATATAGACCAGACATGTTCTCTGCGTTATTTGTACTTGGTTATCTTGCTATAATTAAAATAAAATAAAAAATTCTCATCTATATTTTATTTAATCTCAAGTGTTAACATATTTATATAAATTATGCATTATGTAACAAATATATTAGACATACTACCTTTCTTATTATCCGACAATTCACTCTTTTTGAAGTGATCACGCAGTAATGATTTTACGTATTCTGTGACGTAATCGCTGAACAATGTAGAACCAGCTTCTTTCTCGGTATATGACGGGGTCGTAGGTGCTAAAAGTTGAGAACAAAACTCAGAAGAAAAAACTTTTGCCTCCGTAATTGAATCAATAAATATAAAATGAGATAATTTTCAAAAGGTCGGTCTCTGGTATTTATAAACTCATAACTATTGTAATATGAATTTTATATTAAAACCTTCAGATAATTAAGTGAATTTCAAATACACACACGCACAGATATATATATATATATATATATATTATATATATATAATATATATATATATATATATATATATATATATATATATATATAATTATTATTATTTATTTATTTATTTATTTATTTATTTATTTATTTATTGAAGACTAATGTACTTAAGTTTTTTTTTGAAAGATAAAATAACACCTATATAACACGCTTTAAACCAATCAGTTTATAAATCCCCTATTATAATTTAAATGTATTGGATCGTGAAATAAGTTGAAGCGTTTTTCAATTTAATCCTCTGTTTGTAAAATCATTTTTACAATAATTTTAACATATTCCAAAAAAATAGTAGTTTAGGTGCTTTATGCAACAGTTTTAACCGAGATTCCTTATCTTAAAATGGTATTTTGCTTTTTCAAAATAGAAGAAAAAAAATTATGTACGTCATTCACCAGCAACAAAACACTGCGAACTTTTTTTACAGCCCTATAATTCTTGTTACTGTAAATAATACTGCCCTGTGAATAATTCTTTGACTTACTCTTATCCAAATGATTGTTGACATGTTTGACTTGTTTAGAGATTATTTTTGGTCTTTTCCGCATGGAGAAAAGATTCTTTATATACTCTGTCACAGCTTTACTAAATGGAACTGTCGTAGGGGCTTCACTGGTTGTCAATGTGTCTTCCACTATAAAAATATATACGAATTAATAAACCATGTATTTTATTTCTCGTTTTATAAACATTAAAAAATTTCAATATTGTTTACAATGAGCTATTAACCTCTAAGATGTTATCTAATATGCTAAGTTGTGGAAGGTAATATAAGGTGACAAATAAGGCATAAACTTGATTGATTATTATACATAACAATTTTATATCGTTCTATCTAAAACACATGTTTCGAAAGAAATATAATATAATTCTTGAATGTTTTTTCAACTCCTACTTTATCTAATAGTTAATAAATTGCTGTAACGTAATATTAGTTTTCAAGAATTTGGATTTGTGGAAAACTACTTTAAACATTTATGATAATATTAACAAAGAGAGGATCTCTCAAGTTTTCTACCGATATCGATGAAAATATTTTAGAAAAGTCTAGCCATTAAAATATTAGACTGTGAAAATACATTAATATATGGTAAAAGTCGATTATACGGCCACCTCGAAATAGCTAGCGAAAAATCGATCATACGATTAACGAATAACCTACTTAGTTCAAAAAGGTTATACCCACACTAAAACTTGTTCATCTAATAAATTGTATTTAATTAATTTCATAAACAATTCTTAAATTATTTAGTACAGTTATGAAAAAATATTGATTCTTGTTTTACTGCCTCTTCATTCCGCTAAGGAATAGCATCTCGTCTTTCTTCTTTTCTTATTCCCCCACTTTCCACTTCTCTTGCATCTTATTGGTATTCTTCACAACCTTAAGAGCACACATCATTCATGCAATCACTCCAGTCAAGAAATATGTCTTAACACATTTCTAGATGCTCCTTACAAAATCTGGTATTTGCCAATTCCTCAACCCAGCAATAAATGAAAAGAACGACCGTTTGCAAATCTTTATCCTTCTAGCCATGTTATTACTGGTTAATGGCTTGGCGCTACAAGGCGTTGACGCTTCCAGGCCTCCTCAATCAGCAATCTCCAGAAGCTTCTGTCCTGAGCCAAAGCCATCCAGTTGTGGACCCTCAGATCCTGCAGCCATACAGTCAAGACGAATTCCCTCTCGCTATGGACTCTCTCCGTCAATAAATTGATAGGAGTTTCGTGTTCTTGCATCCTGGCCACATGCTCAGCCCATCTCAGGTGATATCGCTTGATAAAGCTAACAACGTCCGGCTCGCTAAAGAGGTTCTAATTCTAGCCTAGTATATTTTCCTATTCTTTTCTTTTCTTTAAATTCTCTCACATTAGAACGCCGATATCAACATTCTAGAACATACAACTCAATGCCATGATTGTACATTTTTTCTGTTTCTTTTTTTTTTTCTAGAAAACACACTGAACATTCTTTGCTATAATTTTTTCTGAAAATATATTTTATTATAATTTTCCTTTGTTTAAGTGAATAAATGTATTGCTAGGTTCTTTTTAAATAAAATGATCCATTTCCACTCAACACTTCTTTATTTCTTCTTCCTGTCTCCCTACGTTTCAGCCTTTGCCATTTTCAAGGGTTTTTTAATCATTCTTTTACATTGCACATATATAAATACATTTTATCGCATTAAAAACAAAAAAAAATCTATTACAATAACAAGCTGACAAGGCTAGTTCGGCGTGTAATAGATTTTTTTTTTTTAATGTGGTGTAATGTATTTTATATATATGCAATAAAATAGAATGATTAGAGGACCCTTGAAAATGGCAAAGGCCGGAACGAACGGGAAAAAGAAAAAATAAATAAAGAAGTGTTGAGTGAAAATAGATCATTTTATTTAAAAAGAACCTAGCAAAATATATTTTAATTTATACATACTGGTGCGGGCGATATAAATACTGTAGTTGTGACGAAACATGTAGTAGGTAATGAAGAATGTGATCCATTTTTCAGAAACTATTTCAATATTGCCGTCTAACCGCTAGGACCTAAATCTCTATGATCCCAGCCTAAGTTTTATTTATAATTTTGTACACGGAGATGTAAAAATATGAGAAGCACATACTGATGTCCCCAATCGCCAACAACAGTTCATCTTCGTCAGGGAAGTCGTCTTTAGACATTTCATTTTCCTCTGTGGTAAATGAGTCATCTTCGTTTAATTCGGGATCATGTGTTATAGACTCATCATCTTAAAAAAAGAAAAAAGAATAGAATGTTATTTTATAAACCTCAAACAACAAATATTGTCTATTAATTTCACATAAAAAAAAAAAAAAATGAGGACGAAACTTACATAACACCCTGATATAATGCATAACATAATAACTTCACTATGTACTATTCGTGTATGAAATAATACTGTATCATCAATTTAATAGAGAATTTATTTATAGATTCTGCTTTTAGCTAATACATTTGTAATATATAATTTCAATTCCAAATAAATATTTCTTATTTACATCATGAAGAAAGATGAACCCAGTACTTTTTTTTCTATTAATTTTCTTCTTTATATTTAAAAAGTTCTTTTCTTTATTCATCAAAATTTAAAAAGTTCAGTATTTTTTATTTATTTATAATTTTTTACTTTTAAAATACTAGTTAACCATTTAACTAAAAAAAATATTCTATTATAATTAATATGGCTTCTTTTATTTTCATATTTTTAACATTATGTATTAAAATTTAGATGTGCACTACATAACACAACAATATGATAAAAGAAAAATTACATAAAAACGAATTGTAGATGAACTACCCAATGATAACACTCCTGTACACTATTCTAAACCAGAAGGTCTCGTGGTTACCTTCCTTTCAAACGCCTCGGAGTGGGACTAATGGGTTAGAGTGGGTAAGGATTTTGTTATGGAAGGAGTGATACATGGTTTGGGCAGAACAGCACAAATGGAACATTTAGGTCTTTATGGATGAGTTTATTAGTGACAAAATAAGGAACGTTGAGGATTTTACGAAGGATTTTGGAATGTAAGGATTGGATACGGAAAGAATTCGATGGTTTAGTAGAGCCCCAAAGCATAACTCCGTAAGTCCATATAGGCCTTATGATAGCCATGTAGCGGAGTCTTTTGAAGTTAAGTGGGAGATTAGAGTGTTTGTCAAGTAAGTATTGAAATAATCGAAAGCGGCAAGCAGTTTCTTGTCGTTTTAGTCTAGTGTGCGGATTCCATGCGAGACGTTTATCAAGCAGGAGACCTAGATAGCGGATCAGGACAAATAGAATATTATTAATTACGTCATTGGGTTAGGACAGAGGGGAAAAGTTATTCAGTGGGATTTGTCAAAAAATATTTTAATTCTTCAATTCTGACACCATACCTGAAGGTCTCTGATGTGGGATTGTAGAGTTTGACAGGCAATAGTAGGATCGTTATTGACTGATAACACACAAGTATCATCAGCATACGTGGAAAGTAAAGTGTTAGGAATGGTTGGAATACATTACAGCTGACATAATGTGAAGAGAGTGGGTCCGACGATACTGCCTTCTGGGACGCCAGCGGACTAAGCAAAACGGGATGAATAGGAACTATTGTGATTTCTTTTGAAGGATATGTCAGTAAGATAGAACTGGATGAATGGACTGAGAAGTATGTTGCCGGGAGGAATTTTCGGAGTTTGTAAAACAATTATTGCTTTTTTTTTTTCTTTTTTTTTTTTAATTTTTCCTAATCCTTTACATTCCTATCTATAGAATTAACTCTTTCAATCATTCCTTTGATATTCGCTCTGAAGCACTCTGAAATTCCCTACCTACTCATATTCGCCATGCTTCTTCCCTTCTCTCATTCAAATACTACCTTTTCTAACATCTTTTAGTATCCCAAACAGACGCATAATAAATGTGAATTTGCAACTCAAATATTCAAATTTTAATGTGAAATATAATTATTTATTTTGCCCAAATCCTAGCGTCGTGAAATTAATTATTTATTTTAACTTCCCTCAACCTTAGTAGCTTTTAGGAGATTTATTTTTCCAAATAAATTTGTATTATATATTAATATGTACTGTACAAAATTATTATTCTTGAGAGACATACTCCGAACTGAACCAGGTGGATGAAAAAACAGGACTGTTGCAGATCCCAGGGCTTCCCACCAAGCCTCGTCACTGGTATTGAATGCCTGTGGAGGTTGAATAAGGGCACTAAAGGAGCTTTTAAGTACAAAATATATTTTATTTACCATTATTGTAAGTCATTGAGTTATTTTCGTCGTCAAGCAGGATGATGTCGATTTTCGACATATCTTTTTCTATATGGTCACCCGCCATTTCCTTTTCGGACTGTTCCTCAATCTGTTCAGTTGTCACAGTTGGATCTTCTGCGTTCTTCAAAGTTAACATATCTAAAAAATTTTAATTCAGTGACACATAGTAGATTATGTAAAACAGTGATTAGGGGAGCTGACAATTGTACGTTTAACAGAAATAGCATAATTTTAGGATGATAAAGAACTTCTATCTCTCAGCAAATAATAAAGAGTGTGAAAAGCCAACTAATTACGAAACACTATATGTTCTATATAAAAGAAACACACCGTCACTAAAACAAACTCGAAATAATAACCTAATCTGTCAAATCTGATATACTAATATTGATTTAACATTTACATACAAGTCATTCTATACTATTGTACCACTAATATTGATAAAAAGTTAGCATATATAATATGAGTAAATTTGGCCACTACCTAAACAATAAAACCGGAAAAATGTTTTTTTTAGGTTAACTACTTTCTCCGCTAATAAAGCAAAAGATTTACGAAAAAACTTTATCAAACATAAAAAACTTCTAGAATGTAATGTAAAGTGACAAAAAATCACGAACATAAGGGATAAGAATTTCTGTAAAATATGGAATATAAAAATAGAAATTTTATGTGAATGACGTCAAGCTTGATTTTGCTTTCACTCAGATGCCACGATGAAAGGCAAAGGCATATGGATGAAAAAAAAAAAAACATAATTAAGTTTAAATTTCATTTGATAGCGATTGATAAGATACAATAGTTTAAGTTGAAAACAAAATATTGTTTGTAAGAAAAGTTTGATTTAGAATTGTGTGACCCTCCTCGGGGGCAACAACAGAAGAGATATCACAGTTTGTTCTGTGTATCTTCCTTATGAAGAGGACATCCCTATAGAAGCATTTAGAAGTCTAATTGCAGGGATGGAAGGCAAAGGCCTCATCATTAGACATCATTAGATGCCAACGCTCATCACAGACTCTGGGGCAGCACAAATAACAACCAGAGAGGTGATTCTCTATTAGAGTATATTTTAAGCAATGATCTTGAAATCCACAATAAAGGCAATACTGCCACCTATGTAAACAAAAATAGATCAGAGGTCGTTGATATCTCACTAAGCACCAAATGTGCTCAGGATTTCATTAAGGACTGGCATGTTCCTTGTGAGGAGACATGTTCAGATCAGAAATACATCAGATTTGATATAGATGCGAAAGATATGTTTGAGTCGGTGTACAGGAACCCCAAACTTACAGACTGGAATTCCTATTGTACTAACTTGAGCAAGATGTAGGGCAGTGTCCCAAATCAATTAGAGACAAATGGCAATTGGATTGCCTCAATGTATCACTTACTGAGGCAATAATGAAGTCCTACACAGACAATAACAGTATGTACTCAGTCAAATCCAAAAGGAACGTCACCTGGTGGAACAGTGAACTTGGTGAATTGAGAGCTTTAACTAGGAAACTCTTTAACAAAGCCAAAAGTACGGGTAGTTGAGCAACAAACTGTTATACCTCTAAGCACACGTGACAGTGTCGATTATCGGAACATATGTTATAAATATTATTAGAATGGGTATTGAGGTTATTCATAGTCATTAAAATGTTCAAAACAAATAGTACGTTCTTTGATTCTTAAATATTAATGACATAACATTGGCGACGAGGATGGTTGACTTACACTTCTGAACACGCGATGTCCGAACAACTTATCGAGTCGTTGGTGGCAGCTCTTCAACGGATTCAAGTCCGAGAAACTGCGGCTACAGAACAGTCCAAACACCAAGTTCACGGGCTTAATTTTTAACCTTTTGATGACCATGAGGAAACGTTCGATGCCTACGTTTTGCGGCTCGAGAACTTCTTGGCTTTAAAAGGACTTGATGGTGCAGATGAAGCCTCCAAAACTAAGTTACAAATTTTTATAAATAGCTTAAGTCCAAAAATATTTCAGACTTAAATTTCCTTAGCGGCACCTAGGAAGCCGCAAGATCTAGCTTATGAAGAAGCAATTAAGATTTTAAAAACTTATCTGTGTCCGCAAGCCAGCAGCAGAACAACATCGATTTGTCCTTCGGACATCAGGAGTCTGATGAAACAATCGGTCAATATGTTGCTAATCTGCGGCAAATTGCCAATAATTGTGACTTCACCTGCCAAAAGTGTCAAGAGTCCACAATGGAAACTCATTTAAGAGCTCAATTTGTACGGGGGATTACTGATAATGACATCAGAGAAAAAATATTACAGCAGGGGGAAAATATGACATTCCATGATGCTATCAATTTAGCTCTTGCTACAGAGACTGCTAAACTAGAAAGCCAACAAATGAGAAGCTCACATTTTACTGTCAATAAAGTGAGCAGGGAGAAGAAACGATCACAGTACAGAGGGTCCCCCACAATACAGGCTAGTTTTAAGAAGAAGCTGAAACAACTTCAGGGCTGTTGTTATCGATGCGGGAAGAAGAGTCATGCAGCGTGGATTGTTATGCCAAGGAAACGAAATGCCGAAAATGTGGGAAAATCGGACACCTGGCTCGCGTATGCCTTAGCACTGGACGGCCAGGAAAAATTAAACAGAACCAAATAGACGTCATATCATCGACGGAGGACGACTCGGAGATAGAGGAGAATTTTGAAGTTTATCATAGTCGAGATGTATACGAAATTCAGCAGTTTCAGGGACGGCCCGAGGGTAAAATGATGATAAATGTCATCATCGAAGGTAAGCATCTGGAACTAGAATTGGATACCGGTGCCGACGTTACGACCATCTCGAAAAAGACTTTCGAAAGACTACTCACTGGGAAACAACTCCAACCTACCAACGTAAGACCTCGAACATTCACCAACGAAATAATTAGACCATTAGGCGTCTGTCAGGTCAAGGTTCAATGTGAAGGCAAGAGAATCACAGGTAACTTAGTTGTTATTCCCCAATTAGTGGATTCTATCATGGGAAGGGACTGGATCCGGAAACTTCGAGTCAACTTAGCAGATATCCGGGCGGTTAAAACATGTCAACCACCTGAGTTAGAGTTAAGTAAATTGTTATCTTCTTATTCAGATAATTTGCTAATAAGGTGGGGAAAATCTCTCATGCCACATGTACACTTAAATTAGAAGATGATGTCCGTCTAGACCGAACGCAAGATAAGGAGGGGAGAGGCGGATCTCTTATAACGTCAACCCGAGAAGAAGGAAATTCACCGGAGGCGCCAGCGTTGGATCGTACGAGGAATAAAGAATGGAATGACGTGCACCCACCATTGAGGAGATCTACGAGGCAGCGCAGGCCACCGGACTGGTTTCCTATGTGAGAGAGCCGATTAGCGGAGGAGGACTGTTATACCTCTAAGCACACGTGACAGTATCGATTATCGGAACATATGTTATAAATATTATTAGGATGGGTATTGAGGTTATTCATAGTTATTAAAATGTTCAAAACAAATAGTACGGTCTTTGATTCTTAAATATTAATGACATAACACAAACAAAGCAATTAGGAAAGCTAAGAAAGGGGCATGGAGGAACTTTTGCAATGACATTAATGACACATCCTCTGCTTTTAGAGTTAATAGAATCCTATCCAAGAGGCCGGGCCAAAGAGCTATGGTGCCATCAGTGTGGAGGTGGGCCATACCGACTCAGAGATCAGCACTCTGAAGGCACTGGCAAGAGCACACTTCCCTGGCTGCGAGTTGATGATCCAACCTATGAAATACAAACTATTATTACAGATAGGTGGGCTGAAGCTAACAAAATAGTTAATTCTAGGAAATTGGAGTGGACAGTTAAATCATTTGCCCCTTTTAAATCAGCCGGCACTGATGGAATTTTTCCAGCTCGACTGCAGAAGGGCTTTGAGGTGCTGCGACCCTATCTCCTTGTTTTACTGAGAGGCAATTTAGCACTTAACCACATACGTAATAGATGGAATGTGGCTAAAGTGCGATATATACCCAAACCTGGGAAAGTGTCCTATGACCATCCCAAGGCTTACAGACCTATATGTCTGACATCCTTTCTAATGATGACATTAGACAAAATTATTGACAGACATATTAGGGACAATATACTGGCTGATAGACCGCCACATAGCGCTCAATATGCGTATCAGCCTGGAAAATCTCGTGAGACTGTTTTACATTTCTTGGTCTCTAGGATTGAAAAAACTCTGACTAACAGATAAATCGTGGCAGGCATCTTTGTTGACATCAAGGGTGCCTTTGACCGAACTTCTTATGGTACTATAGCAACAGCCTTAGAAAGAAGCGGTGTGGGACGGCTAACCTCCGGATGGATCAATGCCATGCTGGAGAGAAGGATGCTCACATTTGAATTAGGACACCCCAGACTGTGGATGAGACCGAGGGGAGGATGTCCACAAGGCGGTGTGCTGTCTCAACTCCTATGGTGTCTGGTTGTCGACAAAACTGAGCACCGCAGGTCTATATGCACAGGGATATGCAGATGATATCGCTGAACTAATTGAAGGCAGGTTTCCAGAAACAATCTCGGAATTGCTTAAAGTGAAAATGGGACATCTGAGAGGTTGGTGCCAGGCAAATGGTCTTGGCATCAACCCTCAGAAAGTCAATCTCTGTATCTTCACTAACAGAAAAATATAACAATAAGACCACCCCACCTTGGTGAGATTGAGGTCAATATCTGTAGTGAAGTTAAGCATTTGGGAATTACTCTCGATAGTAAACTAAAATGGAACATCCATATTGACAAAACCTGCACAAAAGCACTCAAGTGTCTTTATGCATGCAAAGCGGCTGTTAGAAAAACATGGGGCCTTAAACCTAAGATGGTCCTTTGGATATATATAACAGCAATAAGGCCTATGGTCTTATATGCAGCTGTTGTGTGGTGGCACAAGGCAGTTACATGCAAATCCATGCTCCAGCTTGGAAAGTTGCAAAGATTGGCATGCCTTATGACAACCGGAGCTATGAGTACTACTCCAACTGCGGCAATGGAAGTTCTACTGAACCTAACACCATTGCACATAGCATAGAAACACAAGCATTCAGCACAGCCTATAGGGTTTCTAAGTTAGGAACAAGATCTACCTCCCTGGTATACCAGGGTCATGGTAACTTGTTCAGAAGGATTGATGAAGATTCGGTGCTAGCCATGCATTCTGATCTTCAGGCAAATAAATATACGGACAAACTTTATAGTGTTGGGATTAATAGGACTGACTCACACAGACCATGCAATGGACTCAATTGCTATACAGACGGATCCCTGACAGAGATAGGCTCAGGGGCTGGAATATGGAGAATAGACAGATCCAGGGAAGGGATATCCATCTCTGTTGGTAAACACACTTCAGTCTTCCAGGCTGAAGTAATGGCAATAAATATATGTGCTCAAAACCTAATTTCTGAAGGAATGAGAGACAGGGTTATAACTATCCATACCGATAGTCAAGCTGCAATCGGAGCTCTGGGTAGTTACATGACTCGGTCCAAATTAGTAGAGAAATGCAAAAGATATCTCAATAAGCATTCACTGCTAAATAAATTCCGAGTTTATTGGGTGCCTGGTCACTCAGGCAATGAGAGAGCTGATAGCCTCGCAAGGAGGGGTTCTGCTCATTTACCCTGTACACCTGAACCTGTCTGTGGAATAAGCCTCAGCTATGTTAAAAGTTTGATCAAAGCGGCTGCTGGTAATAGATCTAGGCAATACTGGAGGGATACTGAAAAGCAGTATCACTCTAAGATGTTCTTGGAAGGACCCTGCAAAGAGAGAAGTTGTGCACTGCTCTCAATGGTGAGGATAACTCGTAACTGAGGAGAGTGACAGGACTGTATACAGGACACTGCCAGCTTAACAGGCATCTCCATAATATGGGGTTAGTGGCCTCACCTACTTGCAGAATCTGCAAGAATGAAGTTGAAACTGCATATCATGTGGTATGCAGTTGTCCAGAGATCGCTAGGATACGGTTTTACCATTCTGACAGCGACCGTATTTTAGATCCAAAGTTGTGTGAACTGATTAACCCCTATAGCTTAGTCAGATTCACTAAATCACTAGGCCCGTATAAACAGAATTGGACGGCACACAATAAGCCTAATAAGGCTGCAGTGCATAAGATAAGCCGGGAAAAGGAAAAAATATATAAATATAATTTCAATTCGAAATAAATATTTCTGATTTACATCATGAAGAAAGATAAACCCGGTCCTTTTTTTTTCTATTAATTTTCTTCTTTATATTTAAAAAATTTCATTTATTCATTCATCCATATTTAAAAAGTTCAGTATTTTTTATTTATTTATAATTTTTTACTTTTAAAATACTAGTTAAACATTTAAGTTTTTTTTTTTTTTTTTAATTATGCCTTCCCATTTCGACTTACGCCATAAGGGAGGATTAAACATTTAAGTAAAAAAAATATTTTATTATAATTAATATGGTTTCTTTTATTTTCATATTTTCTAACATTATGTATTGAAATTTAGAACTGCACTACATAACACAACAATATGGTAAAAGATTAACTATTATTATTATTTATTGCAAAACAAAAAATTTGACATAAAATTTAATTTGCCATCTGCATTTCCTTTGCAATAAGCAAATTTGTGGACTGCTGAAGCAGCGGCTCATCACAACAGAGTTCGTTAAGTGATCAGCATATCTCTTGGCCACCGCCTGCGTAGTCGTCGGGGTGGGCTGTAAGGATTCGTAGAGCATTTTAATGTTTCTGTAAGAGGGTTGGTGTTGTATGTTAGTCTTTGGTGGAAGTTATAGTATTGTTCTGTAGCAGTGGCTGAAATAGTCGGAATGTTTATGTCGTTATGTATAACGTCATTTATTACGTAGAACGGTGCGTCCACTATTTTGCGCAGCACTTTCGACTGAAAGGACTGTATTCTTTGGATACTTGTTGGTTTAGCAGAGCCCCACAGTTCTATCCCGTATGTCCAGATTGGTTTTAGCAAAACTTTGTAAAGAGTTAGTTTGTTGGTTAATTATAATTTAGAGCGTCTGTCAAGTAATCTAGATAAAAGACCAATATCACATCAAGTAATATGATAAAAGAAAAATGACATGAAACAGAATTGTAGAAGAACTACCCAACGATAGCACTCCTGTAACTATTCTAAACCAGATGGTCCCGTGGCCACCTTCCTTTCAAACGCCTCGGATTGGAACTAGTGGGTTATAATGGGTGAGGATTTTGTTATGGAGGGAGTGATACCTAGTTCGGACCAGATCAGCACAAATAGAACATTTAGGTCTTTATGGATGAGCTTTTAGTGACAAAATAAGGAAAGTTGAGGATTCTGGAATGTAAGGATTGGATACGGAAAGAATTCGATGGTTTAGTAGAGCCCCAAAGCTTAACTCCGTAAGTCCATATAGGCCTTATGATAGCCATGTAGCGGAGTATTTTGAAGTTAACTGGGAGATTAGAATGTTTGTCAAGTAAGTATTGAAATAATCGAAAGCGGCGAGCAGTTTCATGTCGTTTTAGTCTAGTGTGCGGATTCCATGCGAGACGTTTATCAAGCAGGAGACCTAGATAGCGGATCAGGACAAATAGAATATTATTAATTATGTCATTGGGTTAGGACAAAGGGAAAACATTATTCAGTGGGGTTCGTCAAAAATTATTTTAATTCTTCAATTCTGACACTATACCTGAAGGTCTCTGATGTGGGATTGTAGCGTTTGACAGGCAATAGTAGGATCGTTATTGACTGATAACACACAAGTATCATCAGCATACGTAGAAAGTAAAGTGTTAGAATGGTTGGAATACTTTACAGCTGACATAATGTGAAGAGAGTGGGTCCGACGATACTGCCTTCTGGGACGCCAGCGGACTAAGCAAAACGGGATGAATAGGAACTATTGTGATTTCTTTTGAAGGATATGTCAGTAAGATAGAACTGGATGAATGGACTGAGGAAGTATGTTGCCGGGAGGAATTTTCGGAGTTTGTAAAACAATTATTGCTTTTTTTTTTTTTTTTTTTTTTTAATTTTTCCTAATCCTTTACATTCCTATCTATAGAATTAACTCTGTCAATCATTCCTTTGATATTCGCTCTGAAGCACTCTGAAATTCCCTACCTATTCATATTCGCCATGCTTCTTCCCTTCTCTCATTCAAATACTACCTTTTCTAACATCTTTTAGTATCCCAAACAGACGCATAATAAATGTGAATTTGCAACTCAAATATTCTAATTTTAATGTGAAATATAATTATTTATTTTGCCCAAATCCTAGCGTCGTGAAATTAATTATTTATTTTAACTTCCCTCAACCTTAGTAGCTTTTAGGAGATTTATTTTTCCAAATAAATATGTATTATATATTAATATGTACTGTACAAAATTGTTATTCTTGAGAGACATACTCCGAACTAAACCAGGTGGATGAAAAAACAGGACTGTTGCAGATTCCAGGGCTTCCCACCCAGCCTCGTCACTGGTATTGAATGCCTGTGGAGGTTGAATAAGGGCACTAAAGGAGCTTTTAAGTACAAAATATGTTTTATTTACCATAATCGAGAGTCATTGAGTTATTTTCGTCGTCAAGCAGGATGATGTCGATATTCGACATATCTTTTTCTACATGGTCACCCGCCATTTCCTTTTCGGACTGTTCCTCAATCTTTTCGGTTGTCACAGTTGGATCTTCTGCGTTCTTCAAAGTTAACATATCTAAAAAATAAAAAAAATTGAATATCAGTGAAAAATAGTAGATTATGTAAAACAGTGATTAGGGGAGCTGACAATTGAACGTTTAACAGAAATAGCATAATTTTAGGATGATAAAGAAATTCTATCTCTCAGCAAATAATAAAGAGTGTGAAAATCCAACTAATTAAGAAACACTATATGGTCTATATAAAAGAAACACACCGTTACTCAAACAAACTCGAAATAATAACCTAGTTTGTCAAATCTGATATACTAATACTGATTTAACATTTACATACAAGTCATTCTATACTATTGTACCACTAATATTGATAAAAAGTTAGCATATTTAATATGAGTAAATTTGGCCACTACCTAAACAATAAAACCGGAAAAATGTTTTTTTAGGAACTATTTTCTCCGCTAATAAGAGCTAAAGATTTGCGAAAAAACTTTATCAAACATAAAAAACTTCTATAATGTAATGTAAAGTGACAAAAAAAGGCACTGACATAAGTGATTCTATACATAAGAATTTCTGTAAAATATGGAATTTCTAAGTGAATGACGTCAAGCTTAATTTTTCTATCACCCAGATGCCACGATGAAAGGCAAAGGCATATGGATGAAAAAAAAAAAAACATAATTAAGTTTAAATTTCATTTCATAGCTTAGATTATAATAAAGATACAATAGTTTAAGTTGAAAAAAAAAATTTTTCGTAAGAAAAATTTGATTTAGAATTAAATAATATACCATACAAGAAATTATTATCCATAAAATCATTTAAGTTTGTGCTCTTTCTGTCTCTTTGCATTACATTCTAGAAGTTTTTATGTTAGATAACATTTGTTCGCAAATCTTTAGCTTACCAACGTTATAGTAAACATATATATTATTAATATTCTTATTAGCGGTGAAAATAATTGAACTCAAAAATATTTTTTTTTTTTTCCGGTTTCATTCTTGAGGTAGTTACACAATTTAATCATATTTTATACATTGCTCACTATTTATCAACTTAAACAACGAGAAATGGTTAATTTTTTTGAATCGATGAAATTAAAAATCATAAAGGTACATTGTAAAAGTAATTTAGTTGAAATTATTTAAAAAAAAAAAATAATTCTATTGAAGTCCGGTCAAATTATTTAAATGATGTTGAATCCTACGTGATATTAAAAACTGATTCAATTTCATATTAATTAATATTAGAGTCGTTTTTGAGAATAGGGTAAAAAATAAGTGGTATAAAGTGCCACATTTGTTTCGTCAATTTTGGTGAAAAAGACAGATATTATTTCACTATGAAATTTCATTTTCGCAGCACATTTCCTATCCGAGCTTGAATTCGATACGTTTTTACTTCAGGGCCTTATTTTAAAAACATTTTTTTCTAAGGTTGGGTACCTGTTACTTGAGGAAGAAGAATTGTTTAGCGCATAAAATTATGTCGACGATTAGTGAAAATATGATCATTTGAACCCATTAATATTACGATTTCCGAATATTTTTGACACTGAATGATCATGTTATTTAAAAAAAAAATTATGAGCCTATATTTTGAAAATTTATGAGTTTGAAAGAATTATATAAATTAATAGTTCTGAAACATACTAATTGAATAAAAAGATATACGAATTCCAGATACCTTTGACACTGACTGTTTATATTTGAGATACAGGTAAGTAAAAATAAAAAAAAAAAAAAGGTATGCTAAATTAGTGAGTTATTAATTAAATAAAATTTATAACAAGTTATAATGTATCAGAGCTAAATAGTGTCTGTATTACCTATAACACTGAACCAATAGTAACCCACTTATGATTAAAATATCAAATACTTGTTTATTATACGTATAATTAAAACTATCACACAAATACCTTATTTATTAAACAAAATGAAAGTAAAATACCGAGAATAGTAAACAATTTCAAAAACTATTATTTTATCCCATTTTCGATACTACATGGGGATGTCCGGTCTTGTTCCATATTCTTGTGTCTAATGATATAAACGGAACTCGCACAATTAAAATAAACAGGGAAACGCTTAATAAATCAAATCATAATAGTTTTCAATGAAACAAAAATAATATGAAAAGAAATATGTACTGAATTTTTCATAGAACGATCAACAACAATAGGGGCTATTGTTCTCAAAAATCAAACGGACAAACCGCGATATGAACCCTCCGAAATCTTGAAGAGAACTGATGATGTAGCCCAGTAAAATAAGGAAATTTGTGGGAATTAATTCGGACAAAGCTGGAAATCGTTTTAATACCTTTTAATGGTCCTAAATACAAGTAATCTGAGTTTGCACCATTGCAGCTGGTGAGCTTAACTTTTGGCGGCCAAAAAACCTCGAAATTTTTGCACTTTTTCCAATTTTTCACCTATAACTCGAAAACGGCCACTCTTACAGAAAATATGTTTCTTTTCAAAATGAAAGAACGTTAAAATTCCTATTAGTAAGTGCCCTTAGTTATTGAATTTGGTTTAATGGTATGGCAACAATCCTTCGTTGAACAATCCTTTTCTCACCTTTCTAAACACTGATAAACACGATTAAAATAAATCTTTGAGTATGTGAGTTAAATTATATAGTGGGCCACATAACATTTCATTATATTCAGGCGATATTTGTATAGTCTCATTCATCTCTTTGAAGTTTTCTTTTTAACAAATATTTATGTTTTTTTTACGTCAACTTCTTCTACGTGTCAGATCAGTATTGAATTGAGTCGATTTACTATGTTAGTTATTTTGATTTTATGTTAAGGTATATTCCATTTATATCGAAGTTTAAATACCAAGTGTTAAATATGAAGGATGAGATGATTCACGTAGCGGTAATAAAATATTAGGACATAGTGAAAAGAGAAATGTACTAAACAACGTTTCGACCCACGTTTCGGGCCTTCATCAAAGCTAAAAAAAAAAGTTACAGTTTAGGTGTTTGATAATAACATGAATCTCCCACAGAAAACAAAATAAAAACCCGGTGTAGTGTAGTGTAGCGGGGGGGGGGGGGAGGGCTTGGAGCACCTGGTTACCAAAAAAAGTGATAGATACCGCTCTTGAAAGCGGTATAATTTTCCACTTATTCTAGCCGGTACTCTAAATATATTGTATTATAATTTCCTGGAACCGAAATACTTCAAATGTCGTTTACTTTTGACACATTAGGCCAGTAAAATAAGGCCGAATTTGACGATTTGTGGGAATTAATTCGGACAAAGCTGGAAATCGTTTTAATACCTTTTAATGGTCCTAAATACAAGTAATCTGAGTTTGCACCATTGCAGCTGGTGAGCTTAACTTTTGGCGGCCAAAAAACCTCGAAATGTTTGCACTTTTTCCAATTTTTCACCTATGACTCGAAAACGGCCACTCTTACAGAAAATATGTTTCTTTCCAAAATGAAAGAACGTTAAAATTCCTATTAGTAAGTGCCCTTAGTTATTGAATTTGGTTTAATGGTATGGCAACAATCCTTCGTTGAAAATAGGCAAATTTTACCAACTTTTTTGAAAAACCCCATTTAGTCGTTTTGAGACCTCTGTAACTTCTAAACCACTATCCAAATCATAAAATGTTATAGGATGAAAGTTGTAGAGCATCTAATTTAAATTGTAAAAGGCTCATTCAAATCTAAATTAGGTTGATACGATCATTCACAAAATAGGTTTTTCGATTTTTCTCTACACGCGTCGTAGCGCTCAGGTCTATGTACAAGACATGTTTAACCTTGAATCAAAACTTCCGCGTGATGAATATAGAAAATTCGTGAAAGAAGGGTTCTTCACCATACGAAGGTCAGACAAATTCTGGTCCGGAATATGGACTAATATGACTATAGAACAGGCCCTTATGAAAAATAGTAAGAGCAGAGGTTGGATTTCTGGGTGCGGTATTACTGATTCTGTTCTTGCAAAATGGATAGAATCTATGCCTGCTATTATGGAAATTTTCCTCCTAGAATATTTCTGTTGCATAACCTTTACAGCACACAAGCGCCAGGCCGTTGAGAATAAACAGGGATGATACTGATGTAGCAAAATTTGTTTAATTCTTTTATGCTCATGACCCCTATCCAAGTTGCGACTTTGTCATGTCAATTTATACAGGTGTTGTGGGAGACAAGACAATAAACTACCACGAGGCATTGGAAAAAGGAAAGAAAAGTATTTCCAGGATCATTGGTAACAACTTCGGTGATGTCAAGTTTTCGCGCAAAAACCGTGTTGTACCTCCCAAATGTTTTACTTTACGAGTCACAATTCATAATGAGAATGTTCCAGTCAACCCAGAAACTATTTTAAAAATAATTAAATTCCTCAAAAAATCAGATCAACAACTGAAGGAATTTTTTACATACGAATTGGCACCATACTCTTTGTCCATGTTTGATGAAATAGGAATGAGAAAATCTCGAAAATCAGTGTTTTATGATCTGTTCGTTCCTATAAAAAGTAATGAAATCAACATGGCTAAATCAGTATTTGTAATCGACGGAGGATTTTTTCTCTACACGCGCGCTTGTGGGAAGTAATTCATTATCATGTTTCATTGCACACATTCTGCAGTGCTTGTTGCCGTTTTTTTTTACTAGAAATAATGATATTTGCATCTTATTCCAACAAGTCCCTCTTCCTCCCCCCATTCACCCAAAAGATTTGTTTGGTTCCATCTTGCATACAAAGTTTTTATTATTACTTCATAGGAGGTAATCTGCAATTTCTTTAAAAAAATTCTTAAACACATTTAGAAGTGCTATAGTTTTACTAATAGAAGGAATAACAGTATTTGTATCTTAAATCATATAACTAGCCAAGTGGAAACTACAATTAAATATTTAAGTGGGATAGAAAGTAGTGCTTAGGTACATCGCATTCAACATATTATAGAATATTATTTATTTTTATCTATAATATTCTTTATATAATGTACGGTATAGTTTAAATTGAAGGGAGGAAGTATAGGTTGTATTAATAAAATCTGTTTTGCACTGTATTATATTTGGTAGTTACCTAATATTAAATTCAGTGAAAGGTTAAATGTAAAATATTTTCTTTACGTTAAACGCTTTTTCTTCTCTGAGGGTTTGATGAATGGTGAATTTCCCGAGATAAGTTTTTCACTAAAGCGACAAGCGGTGGCATCTCGTCCATCTCTCCTCCCACCTCTACAATGTCCTCATCTTTGTCATAATATTCTTGGATCTGAGATGACACGATTGACCCTTACACCTGTAGCATATCGTTGAACATTCAAGTCCATGTTTACGACAGCTGCATCCACCCATGCAGCCCTTGTTACACTTACATGAAATTGTGTTCAATACTTCAGGTGGGGCTGCATTTTTGGTAGTAGTTTTAGGGATCAGGCCTTGTTGGCTAAGTTTTCAGCCCCAGGTAGGTGTTTTGTCTATACCATACCAGTGCTGGATCTGGTGAAAAGTCCTAAGAAAATGATGCTCAACGGCACCATCGGTCGGAGGCAATGATGCGATGTCAAATCCGGATTTGGAGAGGTTGCTATAGAATAGCTGGAAGCGGAGGTCGTTTCTGCAGTCTTCGAAGAATTGACTGACATAAAAAACGGTTTACCTGCCGCAATAACATCCTCTTTAGAAGCATGCTCATCAGAGAATACCGAAGCATAAGATTCTTAATGGATATTCTTCTGCATTGTATGAATAAACTTCAGTTTTCCTTGCCTACAAAATGAAGATGTGGTATCACAACCACTGAATGCGTGTAAAAATGGCAGGTACTGCTTTATAGTATCGCTATATTAGAACTGCTTTGGAGAATAAAAATTGTTTTCTGATATTCCTTTCCAGGTTTCATCATCATTACGTTTGATGAAGGACTTTCATCACTACGTCCTGTCAAAATCACCAGGAGGTATATGTATGAGGTCTATAGCAGAATATTTTTCCTATGATAGGCAGACTAATCGATGTAGAAGGAATCCTCCGTCGATTACAAATACTGATTTAGCCATGTTGATTTCATTACTTTTTATAGGAACGAACAGATCATAAAACACTGATTTTCGAGATTTTCTCATTCCTATTTCATCAAACATGGACAAAGAGTATGGTGCCAATTCGTATGTAAAAAATTCCTTCAGTTGTTGATCTGATTTTTTGAGGAATTAAATTATTTTTAAAATAGTTTCTGGGTTGACTGGAACATTCTCATTATGAATTGTGACTCGTAAAGTAAAACATTTGGGAGGTACAACACGGTTTTTGCGCGAAAACTTGACATCACCGAAGTTGTTACCAATGATCCTGGAAATACTTTTCTTTCCTTTTTCCAATGCCTTGTGGTAGTTTATTGTCTTGTCTCCCACAACACCTGTACAAATTGACATGACAAAGTCGCAACTTGGATAGGGGTCATGAGCATAAAAGAATTAAACAAATTTTGCTACATCAGTATCATCCCTGTTTATTCTCAACGGCCTGGCGCTTGTGTGCTGTAAAGGTTATGCAACAGAAATATTCTAGGAGGAAAATTTCCATAATAGCAGGCATAGATTCTATCCATTTTGCAAGAACAGAATCAGTAATACCGCACCCAGAAATCCAACCTCTGCTCTTACTATTTTTCATAAGGGCCTGTTCTATAGTCATATTAGTCCATATTCCGGACCAGAATTTGTCTGACCTTCGTATGGTGAAGAACCCTTCTTTCACGAATTTTCTATATTCATCACGCGGAAGTTTTGATTCAAGGTTAAACATGTCTTGTACATAGACCTGAGCGCTACGACGCGTGTAGAGAAAAATCGAAAAACCTATTTTGTGAATGATCGTATCAACCTAATTTAGATTTGAATGAGCCTTTTACAATTTAAATTAGATGCTCTACAACTTTCATCCTATAACATTTTATGATTTGGATAGTGGTTTAGAAGTTACAGAGGTCTCAAAACGACTAAATGGGGTTTTTCAAAAAAGTTGGTAAAATTTGCCTATTTTCAACGAAGGATTGTTGCCATACCATTAAACCAAATTCAATAACTAAGGGCACTTACTAATAGGAATTTTAACGTTCTTTCATTTTGGAAAGAAACATATTTTCTGTAAGAGTGGCCGTTTTCGAGTCATAGGTGAAAAATTGGAAAAAGTGAAAACATTTCGAGGTTTTTTGGCCGCCAAAAGTTAAGCTCACCAGCTGCAATGGTGCAAACTCAGATTACTTGTATTTAGGACCATTAAAAGGTATTAAAACGATTTCCAGCTTTGTCCGAATTAATTCCCACAAATCGTCAAATTCGGCCTTATTTTACTGGCCTAATGTGTCAAAAGTAAACGACATTTTGAAGTATTTCGGTTCCAGGAAATTATAATACAATATATTTAGAGTACCGGCTAGAATAAGTGGAAAATTATACCGCTTTCAAGAGCGGTATCTATCACTTTTTTTGGTAACCAGGTGCTCCAAGCCCTCCCCCCCCCGCTACACTACACTACACCGGGTTTTTATTTTGTTTTCTGTGGAGAATTCATGTTATTATCAAACACCTAAACTGTAACTTTTTTTTTTAGCTTTGATGAAGGCCCGAAACGTGGGTCGAAACGTTGTTTAGTACATTTTCTTTTCACTATTTCCTAATATTTTATTACCGCTACGTGAATCATCTCATCCTTCATATTTAACACTTGGTATTTAAACTTCGATATAAATGGAATATACCTTAACATAAAATCAAAATAACTAACATAGTAAATCGACTCAATTCAATACTGATCTGACACGTAGAAGAAGTTGACGTAAAAAAAACATAAATATTTGTTAAAAAGAAAACTTCAAAGAGATGAATGAGACTATACAAATATCGCCTGAATATAATGAAATGTTATGTGGCCCACTATATAATTTAACTCACATACTCAAAGATTTATTTTAATCGTGTTTATTAGTGTTTAGAAAGGTGAGAAAAGGATTGTTCAACGAAGGATTGTTGCCATACCATTAAACCAAATTCAATAACTAAGGGCACTTACTAATAGGAATTTTAACGTTCTTTCATTTTGAAAAGAAACATATTTTCTGTAAGAGTGGCCGTTTTCGAGTTATAGGTGAAAAATTGGAAAAAGTGCAAAAATTTCGAGGTTTTTTGGCCGCCAAAAGTTAAGCTCACCAGCTGCAATGGTGCAAACTCAGATTACTTGTATTTAGGACCATTAAAAGGTATTAAAACGATTTCCAGCTTTGTCCGAATTAATTCCCACAAATCGTCAAATTCGGCCTTATTTTACTGGCCTAATGTGTCAAAAGTAAACGACATTTTGAAGTATTTCGGTTCCAGGAAATTATAATACAATATATTTAGAGTACCGGCTAGAATAAGTGGAAAATTATACCGCTTTCAAGAGCGGTATCTATCACTTTTTTTGGTAACCAGGTGCTTGCTCCAAGCCCTCCCCCCCCCCCGCTACACTACACTACACCGGGTTTTTATTTTGTTTTCTGTGGAGAATTCATGTTATTATCAAACACCTAAACTGTAACTTGTTTTTTAGCTTTGATGAAGGCCCGAAACGTGGGTCGAAACGTTGTTTAGTACATTTCTCTTTTCACTATTTCCTAATATTTTATTACCGCTACGTGAATCATCTCATCCTTCATATTTAACACTTGGTATTTAAACTTCGATATAAATGGAATATACCTTAACATAAAATCAAAATAACTAACATAGTAAATCGACTCAATTCAATACTGATCTGACACGTAGAAGAAGTTGACGTAAAAAAAACATAAATATTTGTTAAAAAGAAAACTTCAAAGAGATGAATGAGACATACAAATATCGCCTGAATATAATGAAATGTTATGTGGCCCACTATATAATTTAACTCACATACTCAAAGATTTATTTTAATCGTGTTTATCAGTGTTTAGAAAGGTGAGAAAAGAAGCTTTGTAGATTCAATTAGAATCTTGACTTCCTAATTATACCGCTGAAGTAATTTTGTGGAGCAGATCTTATGCTTGTCCAATTCTTTATCCGTTTAATGCATTTATAAACAAAACTTTAACATGGGAACTTATTTGATTTTGATTTTTTTTTTCTTGAAAATATTACTGAAAAAAAAGTTACTTGGATTACTTACCAATATCAAAATCCAAAGGTGATAATCGGTAATTCGAGCGAGTCTTAACCTTTTTTAATTTTTCTTCGGATAATAGTTCTTCATATCCTCTTTCTTTTTCAGAAACAGAGGGTTCAGAGACGCCTTCTCACAGTTCATAAAAAATAAATGATAGTCGAAATTAGGTGCTGTTCGGTCGGTACGGACCACATCGAAATAGCGGGTGAAAAATGGATCTAATGATTGATTACCGTTCGCATGGTTCCTCATTACATGGTCCTCATCTATTCAGTTTACAAGGCCTATATCAACATGTATACACAAAATGATATTTTCAGGAAAATTAAGAACGAGCAGGGCAGTGTGCTTTCATGAGGTGCGTTGGATTATTCCAAAGCAAAAGAGATTATGACAAGAAAATGTACGACGGAAAGTGTCCTAACAGGCACAACAACGTAGAGAATAGAAAGGGATCAGAAAAGATACCTAGATAGATTAAACCAAGATTAGAATTGGAAACAATCATACAAATCTTCTGAGCTTAGGAATTCCAACAACTATCTATTTATTTTAACAAACTACACACGGTTTGTTAAGTAATATTTTTTTATGAAACCTTGAGTAATGCATGAAAAAATATAACCTGTAAGATATTGTACGGTGGCAACACTTACAACAATAACCTTCCTCACCACACAATTACATACAATATATATTCATTAACGCTTTTTTATTTTTACTAACTTGCAGAAATTATTTTATTTCATATTAACTTTTTCTAAAATTTTGCGCTTTCCAACGGTAAATTATACGCCTTCATTAGTTAGTACCCATAATACAAGAATAATGTTTTGATGATGTGATTGCAGAAAATTTAATTTTCCTTTCCAACAAAATACTTGATTGCAATGTCTTTTCCTGATAAACCTACTGGAAACTTATAAAGCATTAAATTATAGTTAAATCGTCGCGTGGTTTAGCAGTAGTGATATAAGAAATTTTTATAAAAAAATGTCGTTAATTATTTTTTATTGTGTGAATACATTTTTGTTTTGAAATATCCTTTTTGGACTCAGAGCGCTAATCGTTCATCATATAATCGATTTTTCACCAGCTATTTCGACGTGGCCCTTATAACCTATTAGTAAAAAAATTAATTATAAGCGATTGATCATAGAGCTGTATAACAATATTTTAATAGTGATATACAAGCTGTATAATTACACATAGTATTTGACGCAGAAAATTTATGTATATGTATTATTTTGTTTATTTCTTATAATATTAGAATAGGTGACACATTTTATTCCATTCATATTATTATCAATTTTTTATGTTATTATAAAATATAGTAATTACAAATAATATCAAATAAGTAACTAAGAAATAAAAAAGAACTATGTAGAATTCATAATTTACAAAGTTCTGATAACTGGAGAAAGATTGATAATTAAAATAAAATTGCATAGAGAAAATAGAGTATTTCACCTGTTATTCCTTCTGTTCATAATTATATTTTTACACACAATTATTGAATGCAGTTAACAATATATATATATATATATATATATATATATATATATATATATATATATAAAAATATATATATATATATATATATATATATTATATATATATAGTATATATATATATATATATATATATATATATATATATATTTATATATATACTAAGAAATTGGAATATGATTTAAAAGGACATCATACTGAGGCTTGGTGGCACCAAATTATAGGATAGCTTTTAAGTTGAGGTCAATTATAGTCCAAAACATAAAGTTTTAAATAACATTACAGTAATAAGTTTGTTATGATACTAAACAACCCTCGAAATACTACATACCTGAATCAGCATTATTAAACGGAATAGTTTGATATTCTGGGAGGTGTATAATTTTTGAAGCAGTAGTATTATCCAATTTATCTTCCAAGATCAGATGTTTGGGATAATCAGTGATTATTTGGTCAAAAGAGTAACTGCTAATATTTAAGTATTTAAATGTCACTGGAGGGCCTTGAAAAAAAAAAGATAATAAATATTAAATACTAATTATGTGTCACTTGAATTGATAGTTAATAAAACAAATGTTATAGATAAATATTAAAAATTACGAAAAGCTAATCAGAATTTATTGTGTATTAAAAATCAAAATTCCGTAAAAAGGTCATGTCTTGTATATTTATATTTCGAATAATTAAAAAAAAAAAAAAAATTCTAGGACAGCTAGCCCCTGAGAATAATATAAATGTAGATATTAAAGTTTCATCTTCTGGCTATAAAATAATTACTGTATACACCGTTTGATGAGTAATAAATAGCATTATGCACTATATATATATATATATATGTATATATATATATATATATATATATATATATATATATATATATATACTTTTACATATTTAAAGGTAATATTGCTATCTCAAAAAAATAATAAAATAAAACAATGAAAGAGCTGATGCTTTGACTAAGGTAGAATTGGGATGCACAAATTGACCTGAGGACGGAATTCCGAAATAAAGATATGTAAATTGTAAAGGATCTCTTAAAGGAAGCAAGGATCTTGTGTAGATGGGGTGGGTAAAGGAGAGGAGAGTGAACATGTAGATATAGACGGGGTTTTTTAAAAGGCTTGGCAATGAAAAAAATCACACTAAGTATTTCCCTCAAAAATTCGGATAGAACAACTTCAAATTAGCATAGTATGTGGAGACATAAGAGCACTTGAGAATCCCGAAGATGGATTCAATGAGACAGTTCATGAATCTCTTCAGCATCACCGAAAACCCATCTAACACTTGGCAGCCATTCTATAAATGGGTGATGATGTGAGAGGATACTTGGAGGTGTTGTGTTTTAATGGTTATTAAATCGCAAAGCCTGAGGAACAAAATTTTTAAGAGTGGCTATGGATTTCTCGAAATTCGGGACATGTGATTATTTCTAGATAGGTTTTGGTCAAGGTATATGCCTAGGTTTCTGTGTGAAAGATGATGTGTTCATGGTTGAGGTAGAGTAAGGGGGGACATGAAAAGCAGTTGGGGAGAATGTAGGAGAATGGGGAGAAAATACCTTTGGTTTTGATCAATGTTTATCTTGATGGACATCATTAACGTGGATAGGGCACAGGATTGTTGAAAGTGCTGATCTCTGAGGAATTCCATGAGCTGAGGGGATCGGTGAGGAGGGAGATATATCATATTACATATTAAATAATACATTTATTGCTCCCTGTTGATGTAAGGAAATGACTGTAGCTGTTAATTTCTCAATATAATTATTATTATTAATAATTATCACCTTCATGAAGGATATATTTCCTTCGGTAAGTTAAGTTAACTTGTTTATATTTACCCATGTTTGGATATGCCTCATTCTCGGATTCTTCTGTAGTCGAAGGATGCTTGAAGTCATGCCGTGATAATATTTTCATGATTGACTCCTTTACTCGCTGGTTAAAAGACAATGTCGGTTCAGTTGTATTGGCGTTATTTTCTGAAAAAAAAAATGATTTTTGGTTAAAAAAATAAAAAAGAACAGGTTTCCAAATAGAACTTTTCTAATGAACGGACTCCTGTCTGAGATATTCTTTTAATTTAATTAGCTCTAGATGCGCCTGAAACTGCCCTAGGTCTTCTCAACTGCGTTTTCACACTCACTCCGGCCAGCTGCTAGTCTGCTCGACACTCCGGTCATCCTCCAATCTTCTGATTCTCTCAAAGTCTTCCACTTGGGTGACTTCATCCGGGGACATTGAGTATAATTCTCGGGCTGTTCTTTCATCCATTCTCATCGCGTGCCCCCGACATTTGAAACGCTGAAATAGCATAAACTGAGAATCGGATATCGTCCTAGATCTCTTGATTTCTTCTGAGAAGGGAGCACCATATTCTCTAACAAGCTGCATTATTCTTCATAACACTTTTCTCTCAAGCTTATTGAAAGCTCTCGCTGAAAGCTATGAGGATGATTTTCTATGACGATGATTAGAGAGAAGGAAGCTTTCAAAGGCAAAATATGATTTTTGATTATCATTATCCGTTTTAGAATATTCTCCTGTTTAAAAAAATTGACTGTTTAGCTGAGATATTTGAAACTGGCTGGGACTGGAATGAATACTGTCCTACAACATAATGGCTTGACCGGTTTTCTTTCTCAGAATCATATTTTCGTCCCATCCTTTTGGCATCTCTACTTTAATCCACGCAGGCCTCCTTAATAGCATTCCTTTGAATGAATGAATAAATGCTTTATTTACATAATATACAAAATAGTAATAACATATACATATATAAATTTTTGTGAGATCAAAGCCCACAAGACAATGGCGTTAAGCCGTCTGTCGAGTTGCCCCTTTTTCTTTTCTTTTTTTCAGTTTTGATAATAATTTATATTTTTAGTAATGTTAAGATTTATTTTTATTGATTTTAAAAATTTAATAATTAAAATGCTGTACCAAAAAAAATCTGTATTTTAATGATTTATTTAAATATGCTGCAAATTTAACCCAATCTAGCCCATTTAGTCTATCTATTACCTCTTCTGGAGTTAACTTATATTTTCCCAAGTATTTCATCCTGAACTCCTTAAAGACAGGACATATTGCCAAAAAGTGGTAGGTATCCTCTGGCACATTTGGGTTGCACATAGCACAGGTAGGTACCCTATCCCTCCTCCATGGCTGACAATTAAGTCCCATCAGTTCTCCTCTTGCTTTAAATATCAGAGATTTATTATAAAGACTAAGTTTGCTGTGGTGGATGTAGGAAATAGCTATTTCAGGATCAACTTTTTCATATAACATATGAAATTGGCTATTGCTGGCTGCGGATATCATTTCTGTTCGGATTTTTGTTTCCATTTTATTAATGAGGTAGTCCGGATTCATTTTTTTAATGGTTTCTTTATTAATTTCTATTTGTAGCTGGTCACCTATTTTCATTATTTGCCTATACCATGATATCTTTTTTTCTATTACAACTTGTGTTAAGAAATTCGTTAATCTATTTGCAGGGTGGTTTTTTAATACTTTACGGATATATTTTAGATGTAATTTTAAGGTATAACTGTAGAGGGGAGAGGATGCAGTTTCTAAATATAATATGTAGTCAGGCGTGTTCTGTAGGAGATAAAAGAGCCTTTTTATGAAGTATTTTTGTACCCTTTCTGCTTCCGGTAAATTTAAATATCCCCATACCTGAGCTCCATAGCAAACCACCGCTCGTAGGGCGCTGTTAAAAACTTGCATTTTTTTATTTACTGGAATATTTTTATTATCTATAATTTTTTTCCATACACTATTTATTGCAAATTTAGTTTTTATTACCTTTTCTCTATTGTTTATTTTAAAGTTGAATGTTGGATTGATGTTTATACCTAAATATTTATAATTATCAACGCAGCTCACTTTTTGTCCTTCGAAATACCATTTCTCATTTTTCTTTAATCTTCCCCCTCTTTTTCTGCACACCATAATTTGGGATTTATTGAGGTTAACTTTAAGATTCCATTTCTTGCAATATATTTCCAAATCTCTTATCATTAATTGTAGGGAAGTAGGTGAAGAGGCTAAAAGCACAATGTCGTCGGCGAACATCAATGTTTTAATTTTCCATTTATTTATAATAATTCACCACATAAATCATCTTCCAGATCGTTAATGAATATTGTGAATAGTGTGGGACTTAGCAGGCATCCTTGTTTCACCCCCATTTCGCAAGGGAAGGCAGTTGAGAGTCCATTCTTACTCCAAACCTTTGTATCCGAATTATTATAGTAATTTTTTTAAGATATTAATAATTTTGGTTGACATGCCTAGCAGGGATAACTTGTAAAATAATGCTTTTCTGTCTATACTGTCGAATGCCGCTTGGAAGTCCACAAAAAATAAATACACTTTTTCATTTTGACTGAATTTAATATTTATAATGTTGTATAAATTAAAGATATTGTCTATGGTGCTTTAGCCTTCTCTAAACCCCGCTTGAGTTATAATATTTTTTTTTGCGTTAGCCACCTTTTTATTCTCTCCATAACAACACCCGTGAACAATTTAGCAACTGTATTAAGTAAGGATATGCCTCTGTAATTCTTCACTTCATTTGGGTCTCCCTTCTTGTATATTGGAAAAATAAGACTCTGTTTAAACATTTTTGGCACTTCTTCTTTGTCCCATATTTTATTGAATATACCTTCAAGCAGAGATCTTTGTTGTCCTTTGCACCTTCTATTTTTGTTACTAATGATTCATAAAAAGATATTTTCTTTCTTTTACATAATGTTTTATAGTTCTTATTTTCAAGTAAATACCAGTTTTTCATAAGAACTGAGTTTGTTTTTCTGAATAAATTCAAAAACTTAAAAGAGGATTTTCTACTTCTATAGCATTCATTATCGAACCATTTCTCTCCTGTTTTTGGTTTATATAAAAATTTATTTTTGCCTGCAGCTTCCTTAATAAGACCTATAAATCTTTCTAGTTAAAATCTACATCATTTACTTTAAATTCATCCAATTTTATACAAGTTTTCAAATTATGTATGAAATTTGTTTCTTGTTCTTTGTTCCACAATAGTTTCGGTAAAAGTGGTATTAGCCTGTTATTATTATCTACATTTAAACCTGCCAGAATTAATTTTATCGGTAGGTGATCCGAAAATGTTTCCGGAATAATTTCGAAATGTCTAATATTTTTTACATAGCTAATAGATGCCATGCCCAAATCAATGGTGGAAGAACCTCTGGCGGAGATAAACGATAGCTCTCCTTCCTCATCTCCAAGCGTTCTTCCATTTAAAATAATAAAGCCACGATCTTCACAAAATTCCGCAACTTTAATTCCTCTTTCATCTATTTTACCGTATTTTGAATATCTGATTTCAGTTGTTAAGTTTGTTCCCTCTAAAATTTCATTAGGACATATTTGCAAGTTTCCAGTGTGAGCATTCCAGTCACCGATAGGAACAACATCATAATTTCTAGTTAATTCAATTAATTCTATTACTTCATCAAATTCACTATTCCAATTACTGGCATTTAAATAGATCGGAACCAGATATATTATGTCCTCATTAATTTTTAACTTAATACAAATTTTATTTTGAATAATGCAGTATTCAACTTGATTTTTATTGAACTTTGTTTTATTAAATCCATATAGATATCCCCCACTGGCTCTTCCCATTATCCCTCCCTTTTTAGCACCTATAAACTTCAATTCGAAATCTAAAAAAAATTTTTTATAAAATAACACATTTTCTTCTACTAGAAATGTCTCTACCAACAGAAAAATATCGAATTTTTTGACAAATTAAAAAAAAAAACATTTTCTTTAGATTTAATTCCCCTTATATTATAAAATAAAACATTTATCTCACCTAAATTATTAATAATAGCTTTATCACTCTCACTTATACCATTTTTTACACTATCTTTCCTTCGTTTTTTGAACTAGCACTGGAGGTAGAAGGTTGACTGTTATTGGGGGCCGCCTCACCGCTACGGAGATCCTCTTCAAGAACTGCTTTCATGCTCTTCATCACTTCTTCGGAAAATGTAGTTCCCATTACTTCTTCCAGAATCCTTATTCCATCTTTTCCATCACATTTAAGACCCTCATCAAAGTCCCAGAAGAACCTTTTGTTTTTAAATAAAAGGTAGAAATCTCTAATCTGGACAACAGCGCTCTTATCCACTTGTATAATTTTTTCTTTTATCTTCCATATGCACCTTCTTCTCTTCCTAGTTCTTCCAGAAAGATCCCTGTGTATAAAGATCCCACTGCCTTTTAACTTCCTTGAATTTTTCAGAATATCCCATATAATTTTTTCGTTATCGAATTCTGCTAGAACTATGTTTTTTTGCGTGTTAGTCTTGATTTTAAAAGCATTATTAATTGTGACATTATTTACACTAAGCACTTCGTCGCATAAGGTCTTGATAGTTTTTGGAATATCTTCGTTACTTCCTCTTATACCTCTGAAAATGAGGTTTTTCATTTTATTTTTATTAATCAAATTCTCAATAATATTACTCATATGTTTCTCTTTTTCTTTTAATGTTTGATTTATTTTCTTAACTCTTTATTTTCTATTAGTAATTTATTTTCTAACAATTTAAAATCTTCTTTTGATGGTATCTCTTTTTTTAGAGATTCAAATTTAACGTCTAACACTTTATTAAACCGTTCCATCATTTTTTCTATTTCCATGGCTTCTATTGTTTTAGTCTGAACTTTTTTATTTTTTATTTCTTCAGGGGAATTTATAATCCGTTTTCTTTTCGTTGAATCTACAGATTTTGGTGAAGAGATACCTTCATTAAGCTCTTTTTTTCTATTCATATATTTACGAGCCAATAGATTTGGCAAGTAAATAAACAGTACTACCACTGACCTTGCTAGATAAGAGACGGCTAACAGATCCCGGGTGGGATAACATTTCTTTAATAGTTTTAGATAAACGCACTCTTTACAATAGTGCTTCGGGAAATAGTTTGTTTGTTTTGGATTTATGGCCTAAAACCTCAAGATCATCAACGCCAGTGCATCTTTGAGTTTTAATCTCTAGGAGCATATCAGAAAATAAAAGACATAACTAAAAATTAAATATTGGGAAAAAAGGAAATAAAAGAAAATTCATGAATTAAAGTAATACACAAAAATATTTTTGAAGATTAATGCATGAAATGAAAATATAAAAACAAAATAATATCAATAATAATTACTACTGATATGATAATTAATACTAATTAAGATAAGTACTAAATTTTATTTGATATGTTATTTATATTTTTTTTTTTTAATTTTGGTTACATCACCACCAAGACTAATTGAAATTTCAGGAGTAAGCCCCAATGAAGTCCAACTTGAAGTGTAGATAGGACAGTTGAAAATGTGTCTGACAGCGAGAATATTATTGCAGTGTTGACATTTTGGGGAAGACTGTTTGCTTATGAGGTAGGCATGGGTTAAATTGTAAGACCTCTTCTAAGCCTAGCTATGACTTCTCTAGAATTGGATCGATTCGATATGGCCCAAGGTTTTATTGATGCTTTAATAGTTTTGATTTTGTTTTATGGGCTATCTTTCCTCATGGTTTGCCCCAGCTAGCTGATGTTTGGGTCGGTACCTTGGCCTAAGAAATAGTATCCTAGAAACTATACCCAAAGAAAGTCAAAACGAAAACAAAATATCAAACTGTAATATAAACGTTTTTTATTTTTTATTTTACTAAGCTTATGGTATAAATAATTAGACTAAAACTAAAATATTCGATTCTAACAATTTTAACACTATAAAAAATTAAAGTACATGTGATGCAATTTCTATGACGAAAACTGTAGGTTCCTTGAAGCCTAATAATATTTAGTCTGCAAAATTTATAATTATTTATTTCTTTCACAATAGTTTATATCAACATTCTTACCATCGGTTGTATCTCCTTCAGGTACTTGGTGCGCCAACTTCTTATCTATATGCACCACGAAATCTTCTGAAAACAAAAACATATTTATTTTATAAAGTGTCCATTCTCCTTGTTATTGTTAAATTGATTTTAAACTACTTTTTTTTTTTTATTTATTTTTTTTTTTATTGAAATTTACAACTGTACAAAAAATACATCAAGTAAATATGCTGTAATGTTAAAACACATGGAATGAACATGAAGAGAAACTGCCCATTGACAGCACTCTTTGGTAGTTAGTCTAAACAAGAAGGTCTCGAGGCCATCTTCTTTTCAGACGCCTCGGAGGATTATCAGGAATGGAAGAGGAAGCAAGGATTGAAACTAATGGATTAGAGTGGGAGTGGAGTTTTTCATGGAAGGTGTGATTCCTGGTGCGGGCCAAATCAGCAACATATGGAACATTAAGATCATTGTGGATGATTTTATTCGTGACAAAGTAAAGAGCGTTAAGGATTTTGGATTGAAAGGATTGGATACGGGAAGAGTTTGATGGTTTAGTAGAGCCCCAAAGTTCTACTCCGTAGGTCCAGATAGGCCTTATGATGGTCATGTAAATGAGTCTTTTGTAGTTAAGTGAAAGGTTAGAGCGTCTGTCTAGTAAGTGTTGGAGTAGCCGAAATCTTCGTGCAGTTTCTTGTCTCTTCAGTCTTGTATGCGGATTCCATGTAAGTCGTTTGTCAAGCAGGAGTCCTAAATATCGGATCTGTTCAACCGGGACAAGCGGAATATCATTAAAGGACACTGTAGGGCAGGATGTCATAGGTTTCCGACGAAGGGTAAAGGTAATTTGTTGGGATTTATTGGAATTGATTTTAATTCTCCAATTCTGACACCATACCTCAAGGTCTCTGATGTGGGATTGGAGAGTTTGAGAGGCTATTGTAGGATCGTTATTAACCGATAACACGCAAGTGTCATCGGCATAGGTAGAAAGGAATGTGTTAGGATGGGTTGGGATATCAGCTGTATATACTGTGTAAAGAATGGGTCCTAGTATACTGCCTTGAGGAACCCCAGCAGACTGGGTGAAGAGAGATGAATTGGAACTATTGTGGTTTATTTTGAAGGATCTTTCAGAGAGGTAGGACTGGATGATTAGGAAGTATGTAGGAGGAAGGAATTTACGGAGTTTGTACAACAGTCCCGGGTGCCAGACTCGGTCAAAGGCCTGTTCAACGTCGAGAAAGGCCCCAGTGCAGTACAATCCGCGCTCCAATGCAGAAGAGACAACATCCACCACACGGTGACATTGCTGGATGGTGGAGTGGGAAGTTCGGAATCCGAACTGGTGGTCTGGGATTATATGATATGATTCTAGGATAGGGTATAGTCGTTTAAGGAGGAGCCGTTCTAGGATTTTACCCATGATGGGTAGAAGAAATATAGGACGGTAGGAAGAAGGGAACTCCAGTGCCTTTTTGGGTTTGGGGATCATTTTAACAATAGCTAATTTCCAGGATTGGGGAAAATATGTAGTGCGGAGTATGGAATTGTAAATATAGGTGAGAAATAGGATGGCTTTTTTAGGAAGTTGCTTAAGGATTTGGGCTGTGATTAGGTCGTGTCCGGGAGCTTTCCGGGAAGGTAGCTTTTGAATTAAGTCCAAAATTTCTGAAGGATGAAATGCTTTAGGAGGAAGGGCCAACTGGAGTGGAATGCCCAGTTCTGCTTCAATGAATTCAAGGTGCTGCGGATTAAGGATCTCAGGATGCGGATTGTAAGTTTTAAAAAGATGCTGAGCGAATGTTTGGGATTTCTCTTCATCTGATCTGGTCCAGGATTGAGATTCATTAATGAGAGGATGATTAAAATCTTTGAAGTTCAGTAGTTTCTTAGGGGTAGTCCATAGGGATTTGTCAGTAGTTGTGAGTTTTTCAGTCATACTCAGTAAGTGTTGAGTTTTGAGTTTCTTGATTTCTGATTTTAGTTGGTTTGTCGGTTTTGTATAATATGTTTTGTCTACTGGATATCTAGTCCTGTGCCACTTAGATCTTGCTTTTCTTTTTTCCCTTAATAAGTTACGAATATGCTGTGGCAGGTTAGTTTGTTGACGGTTGTTGGTGTTAGTGTTTCTACTGTTATCGAATATACTGGTACGTATTGAGTCTGTAAGTATTTCTACGGCACTGTCAACATCTATTTTAGTCTTTAGTGGAACAGTTAAGTCCAATTTGGTTTCCAAGTCTGTCTGAAATCCGTCCCAGTTCACTCGTCCAAAGATCAGTTTAGGAGGGGTTGGGAAAGGAATAAAGCTCGAATGCAAGGAAAGCAGAACTGGACTGTGGTCTGATGAGAGGTCATTCAAGGTTTCGACTGTTGTTTGTAAGGTGGAAATTTGAGAGGTGATAAATATATCCAGGATATCAGGTCTTTTTTTGAGGGAAGTAGGCCAATAGGTGGGGTTCATGGGTGAAAGGACAGTGAAGCTATTGGAAGTCAAGACACTAGAAAGGATATTACCACGGGAGTTGGAAGTTCGACAACCCCACCGTTGGTGTTTAGCATTATAGTCTACTCCTGCAATGAAGCGCGGCCCGAGGGATCGAAACAGGGTTTCAAGCTGGTTGCAGGAAAGGGAATTACCAGGAGGACAGTATACAGCTGAGAGAGTGAGATGGAAAGGACGAGTTGAAATAATCACTGAGGTTGATTGTATGGCGTCAGTTGGAGTAGTAGGAATAAGGGAATGAGGTAGGGATTTATGAATAAGGATGCATGACCCGGCATGGGCAGTGTTATCAGGGTGGTCTGTTCTGTAAGTGATGTAGTCACGTATGTAAAAATGTGATCTTTTTGTAAAGTGTGTTTCTGTCAGTAGTGCAATATCTATGTGTTTGTCATGTAGAAGTATGTCCAGTTCGTCACGATGGTTATGCAGGCCATTAGCATTCCACAAGATAATCGATAGGGGCTTTACACTCATCGTGGGAGAGAAAACGGAACTTGAGAAAGGACTCTGGTGAGAAGGGTGATTAGCGGTTGGATGGTTTCTCTAAGATCTGAGAGAAAGGAATTTAGAATGGAGTATATGTTGGTTAGATCTGGGTTAGGAGACTGATGTGGATAAGAGTCATGAGGAGGATAACTTATTTGATCAGGAATGTAGGCTGGATGCTGAACCCGCCGCTGGGTAGGAGGGGGTTCAGTCCTCTGGGTCACTGGAGGTTGAGGCTTTGGTTGATTAGGAGGAAGAGGAGCACGTTGTGGAATTTTATTAGGGTGCTCTGGGGGAAGTTTGACACGTAAGTTTGGATTATGGGGAAGAATCGGTTGACGGGAAGCTTGTGGTTTAGGTTGGGAGGCCGGTGGCTTGATTTGGGATTTCGGAGGCGCCTCTGAAAGGATTGATACCTGGTCCGGGCCAAATCAGTAACAAAGGGAACATTCAAAACAAAAGTCTGGGTGCCAGACTCTATCAAAGGCCTGTTCTACATCGAGAAAGGCTCCCGTGCAGTACAACCTGCGCTCCAAAGCAGAAGAGACAACGTCCACCACACGATGACATTGCTGGATAGTGGAGTAGGATGTTCGGAATCCCAGATGATCTGGGATTATTTAAACTACTTAAAATCAATTTTATGAATTCATCGGTTCATTCCGATGGGCAGAAATTTGTTGGTTATTAAAATATTATATTAAAATTTTATTAAAACTTCTATTAAAATGGATATCCGACACTTTAACGGTCATGTGGACTATTTATTATTGATTATTGTGTTTTATAAGAAATAAATAAGAAAATTGAGTCATAAGTGCTCAGCGCCTTCCTTTTAGGAAGATATGGCACTAATATATAATAATAATAATAACTATATATATAAATAATAAATAAATAAATATATATATATATATATATATATATATATATATATATATATATATATATATATATATATTATATATATATATATATATAATATCACATATTATATATTTCCAAACCTCCTATTTCATCTACTTCTGCTTCTTTTGGGTTATATTCCCGCTCCAAATTTATAAAATTATTATCGTCTATATACTTTAAAGTATCTTTTTGTAAATTGATCTGGTCAATAATTGGACCTGGAACATTAAAGTACAATGTTAACAAAAAAGAAAAAAAAAAAGCGCTTTGAATAAATCTTAACATTGTTAAGGGAGAAAGGAGTAAAAAACTAAATATATATTCATGGACCGTAAGTATTTTAAGCAATAGACAAATTGTTAAGAGATGGTCAGTAAGAACAAGAGAAGAATATGCCATGTCATACAATGGTTCCTACAATCTGGGCAAGCATACATTTTCTGTAGCACGTCCTCCACTTCGTTCTGCTCCTAAGAGATGGTCTTCTCCTAACAAGCCTACCATCAGATAACTCCTCGAGACGGCGTTTGTAATAGGTTCTCTGGGAATACATTCTACATTCTCTAGCCATTGGATCTAGGTGATTTCTAAGACATGGTCACGGAAGCTACTTGCATGGAAAAGTTATTCGTAGTATTTACGACCGAGGAGAAAACGTAACAAGAAAGAGCTGCACTCAATGTATGGAAAAACCATATATATGTATGTATGGGTGAGTATGCGTCTGTTCAACCCTACTAGTGTTTGAGAGAGGGTACCAGAATATAGAAGACGAAGGCTAGAAGAACCCATAAAAACCCACAAAACACTGTACTCCTTAAATTCCTAAAATTTAGAATTTACAATATAGGTACCTATTTAACTACCTACAAAAAAAAAAAAAAAAACAGTCAGTTACCGCGAACAATTTTTATCTTTGCAATGCATGATTGATTATTCTAACAAGCCAAGGCTTCGTAAATATTTTTCATTTGGGCAATTTAAAATAATTTCCTTATTTATTTTTTTAATATAATATACTTTCCTCTCGCATACCTCTTCTTAAAAATCACTGGTGTTAGCATATCATATACATTTAATGAATTGATTATTTAAATATCAGTGTCATACTTTAAATAAATATTGTAAATAAATTTTCAAAATTTGCAAAAATTCATTTTTCGCGATGTTTACACGGTAATATCTCAAAAGTTAATGAGTGAAAAATTATGAAACTAATACAGATTAATTATCTATATGATGTGCTTAAGCGATATGAATCGGGTCGCTGAGACTAAGCTGGTTCCAGAGTTATAAAACTCTCTTAAATATTAAAATAAAGTTTTCTTTAAAAATTATTAACTCCAGTAATGTTCCAAATTTTAGAACCAAACAAAAACTAGAATGATGATAAGAGTATTTTTTATAATTTTGGCCCTTACACATTACTAAGCAGCCAAGAAAAGAGTTTAAAAAATCAGGAAAAATGAAGTGATCTGAAGCTTTGGCTTGCTATGACAAGGGAGCTTTGAAATGAAGTGATCTGAACCTTTGGCTTGCTATGACAAGGGAGCTTTGAAATGAAGTGATCTGAACCTTTGGCTTGCTATGACAAGGAGCTTTGAAATGAAGTGATCTGAACCTTTGGCTTGCTATGACAAGGGAGCTTTGAATGAAGTGATCTGAACCTTTGGCTTGCTATGACAAGGGAGCTTTGAAATGAAGTGATCTGAACCTTTGGCTTGCTATGACAAGGGAGCTTTGAAATGAAGTGATCTGAACCTTTGGCTTGCTATGACAAGGGAGCTTTGAAATGAAGTGATCTGAACCTTTGGCTTGCTATGACAAGGAGCTTTGAAATGAAGTGATCTGAACCTTTGGCTTGCTATGACAAGGGAGCTTTGAAATGAAGTGATCTGAACCTTTGGCTTGCTATGACAAGGGAGCTTTGAAATGAAGTGATCTGAACCTTTGGCTTGCTATGACAAGGGAGCTTTGAAATGAAGTGATCTGAACCTTTGGCTTGCTATGACAAGGGAGCTTTGAAATGAAGTGATCTGAACCTTTGGCTTGCTATGACAAGGAGCTTTGAAATGAAGTGATCTGAACCTTTGGCTTGCTATGACAAGGGAGCTTTGAAATGAAGTGATCTGAACCTTTGGCTTGCTATGACAAGGGAGCTTTGAAATGAAGTGATCTGAACCTTTGGCTTGCTATGACAAGGGAGCTTTGAAATGAAGTGATCTGAACCTTTGGCTTGCTATGATAAGGGAGCTTTGAAATGAAGTGATCTGAAGCTTTGGCTTGCTATGACAAGAGAGCTTTGAAATGAAGTGATCTGAACCTTTGGCTTGCTATGACAAGGGAGCTTTGAAATGAAGTGATCTGAAGCTTTGGCTTGCTATGACAAGGGAGCTTTGAAATGAAGTGATCTGAACCTTTGGCTTGCTATGACAAGGGAGCTTTGAAATGAAGTGATCTGAACCTTTGGCTTGCTATGACAAGGGAGCTTTGAAATGAAGTGATCTGAAACTTTGGCTTGCTATGACAAGGGAGCTTTGAAATGAAGTGATCTGAACCTTTGGCTTGCTATGACAAGGGAGCTTTGAAATGAAGTGATCTGAACCTTTGGCTTGCTATGACAAGGGAGCTTTGAAATGAAGTGATCTGAAGCTTTGGCTTGCTATGACAAGGGAGCTTTGAAATGATTTTCACGCTTCATTATCTTTCCTTACATAGCCTTATCAGTTCACTAGTTGTTTTATAAATTTTGATCGTGTAAGGTATATATTTTTTTTAATATCATTTTTTAAAGAAGTGTTATTTTTCAGCTCAGTAATATTTATAGTAAAATATCTCGAAAAGGACTGAGTGAAAAATAATGACACTCACACATATTATACTTCTAGAAAATTTAAAATATAATATTTAAATATTATATTTTAAATATTTAATTAAAGGCTTTCCTGTCAAATGTTTTCGTCTGTAAAGCTGACTTAAAACGGTTGCAGTTCTAAAAGTATTGGCCCGAAAAAACTTGTATTTATGGTTTTATATTCACGAAAGAATAGCGAACTGGTCAAAAAATCACGAAAATCAAAAATGTTAAGCGGCAAAATTAATGGAAATTGGACAATTTCGAATGGAAATAAAATAAGCTATTAAAATATTTAAGTTTTATGATTGGTTATAAAATTTTAATAAAATATTTAATTAACTTATTTTAGGAGTAAGAAATCTTAATCTGTGCACAGTTTTTATGAGACCTTGTTAAAAGTCCTGTTTTTACGAGATTATTTATATTTTTAGTGCTAATTTATTTCATTGTTCCGCTTTGAAATAGGCTAATTTTGACTCAAAAATAATTTTTCTACCATCACTGGAACCAGATATATTAAATAAAATATGTTTTTCGCTCCCAAACTTTCCGATTTTTTTTACGCGACCCCGGGGAAGCGTTGGCACCTAATATTTTTCAGATGCTAATCGTTTAATGTCTAGTTTCATCTGAATAAATTTCATTAGAATCGGTGAAACAGATTCGGGATCCTCTCCGAGTTATTATAATAAATTGGTTTCGAGGTGTATTTTAAAGAGTTAACGTCTTTACCTTCCGTGGTTGTAATAGGGTGATTCAACAATTCGTCTTGGAGTTCTAAAAACCTTTGGTTAAATAAATCAGGGTACTGAGCCATGCGTTTCAACAGTGATGAACGAGTAAAATCTGAAACAAAATAATACCAGAGATGTAATATGTATATGTTTGTCTTAAAAAATCAACATCAACCTGGCTTATACTGGTATAGGTATAATTAAAGAATGGGACAAAAAACATTTTTTTTAGATTCGCCCAATTATGAACAGTATATAAGTTTAAATAAATATTCAGGAACAGTATCTTCTTATTAATATCATTAATTTATTCATCAATAGAACAATTTACGTTTCGAGGCTTATACGCCTCATCTTCAGAATTGAGACGTTGATTTCCAAAAGGTACTAAAGGACATTTTTTACGAAATTTATTTGTTTACATATTTGTATTCTCATCATTTAGTTCTATCTAAACATTCTATTTGATGTTATCTAATGAATTCTCAAGTCCTTAAAAAACGCGATTTAGAAATGAGGTCATTTTCTAAAAGTAATAATTACGAACTTATTTTCATTACAAATCATTCTTAAAAAATTCATTTCATAACTTTAGAAAGATGTTATTATTAAAATAAAAAATAATTCTAAATTTTAAGGCAAAAAGACCCAAATTAGCTAGTTTAATAATATAGTAATGAGAAATTTTCGCGCTTCCTGTAAAATTTCCTAGAATGGATATAGTACCTTTTGGAAATCAACGTCTCAATTCTTGGTCAGCCACTCAATCTGGAGTAGACTGATGTTAATTTTCTAACAGAGTATGGGTATATTACAAAATTGTGATATTGTAATAGTCAATAGCTAATGAAGTTGAACAAATGACCATTGTTAAGCATAAATAAGGAATTTTTAAGGATTTGACAATATTGAAAGAAATGATTTATTTGCTGACCAAAAATTCTGAAGATGAGGCGTATAAGCCTCGAAACATAAATGGTTGTATTGATGAATTAATAAATGATGATTAAAAGAAGAGACTGTTCCAAAATTTTATTAAAAAAAAAAAAGTAAACAACGAAAAGTTTAAATTCGAACTATTCTCTTCTAAAACACTATATTCATTTATGTTTAATGACAATGCTATGGTTGGATAGTGATGTATAGTTAATATTTTTTATATTCATAATAAATAATATAGATGAAATAAATAAACGTTTTGATTTCTTCAAAACGAATTACATACCAGGCTTTACTGAAAAAATAAAAAAATATATTTAAACAATATGACAATAATAACACCAAATTTGGACTTTACAATAATAATAGAGAGATACACTTTATTAACTAACAAAATGATATTTCCGATTTTAATTTGGTTACTATAACACAGCACACCATTTTTTTCATTATAACTTCAAAACCTTAATTATAAATACTATAATATTTGTTTTTCCTTTTCTACTTTTTTTTTCTCTATTCTTTTTTACATTTTATTTATTTTATTTATTTTTTTTTTTTTTATTTTTTTTTTTTCACTTAGAATAGAAATTTTATTTTGTCTTTGGGGCTTCCCCATATAAATACAAATAGAGCCTAGCTTGGCATAAATTACAATATTATGGTTTTAGAACTTTATATACATATCATTTGAAAATAAATAAATTAATAGTGAAAATTTACTAAAACAATTTGACTTTCAAAAATAAATTACAGATTAAAGAATAAACAGTCACTGGTGCTATAACAGAAACAATAAATAAGCAAAATATCACTTTGAAGATAAAATAAAAATAAACACTGAATAGAAAATGTTCTAGGATAAAGAATTGAGCACTTTTTGAACTGCCATCATGTAATAGTACGCTTTATGTAACTTATCTATACTATCGATACTCAGTATAGCATGGATACTTTGGATGTCGGAAGATTCTAAGATGAAGTTTGAAGAAATTGTCGTCTATTTTCATTGTATGCCGGGCAGTGAAGGAGAATGTGATGTAGACTGTTGTAGATAAATCGATTGCATAATAGTATATTTTTCCAAAGCTTTCTTGTGACGTGAACAAAAAATCTGAGTTTTTTCCATATATTCTAATATGTTCTGGATTTGCAACTCTTAAGTGGCTGACACATCTCAATTTCTTTCTATGTACTTTAAATGTGAGGTACGTTTCAGGGTCAGGAGCATTGTAATTGCATAGTAATCTATATAAAGAATAGTTAGTCGAATTTAGGGTCCTTTGTATGTCGGCTGAGAGATAATGGTTATGTGCTTTTTTCCAGTATGTCGTATTTGTATCGAAGAAGTCCTTTTTTATGGTGGACAGAAAGCTCTTCTGAAATGGCATTTAGCTCGGCTATTACTCTAAATTGGGATACCCAATTGAAGTTTATGTCAGGATTATCCTTGTCTAATGATTTCAGTCTGTTAAAGCAAAGTTTTGGAAGTCGTTCTTCTGGCATGTACTCGAGCTTGGTCCATAGATTTGTCATATTTTTTATCACCTTCATGGCTAATGGTTCTCTTCCTGTTTCAAGACGGGCTATATAATTTGGGGTATCACTAGGCCATCCAAATAAGTGCTTTAAAAATTTAAGTTGGACCGTTTCGATTGCCTCAAGATAATTGGGACTCCATATTTCAGAAGCATAAAGCAAAGTTGATGAGACCATTGAGTTAAATAAAGTTCTTTTTGTTTCCCAAGAGTCACTTTTCCCTTTTTTCAGTATGTCTATGACTTTTGCAGATGCCACTGATGACTTCTGAGTAAAGTGTCCACATGCTTGTTTAAATTTTCTCAATGATGTGAAAGGAACTCCCAAATAAGTATACCTTTTGTATACTCCAATCTCTTATCATGCCAGTATAACGGTTTGAGCTGGTTAAGCCTTGGAGATTTATGAAAAACAAGAGTTTTGGATTTCTCCGCATTTAATATGAGAGAATTGTTACTGCAGTACTCCTGTAGTATTTTTATATTTTTCTGTGCTCCATGCCAACTGTTACTTAATAAGATGATATCATCAGTTAGAAGGAGCATTGTCACCTCGTGTAAGGTGTCTATGCTTATAGCTGCCGCTCCTTTGTCATGAAAGAATTGAACTATGTCGGAGATGAATTGAATAGCAAGAACAAGGTTGGGCTCAGACTTTCGCCTTGTAAAAGGCCTAAGGTGATGTCGATATCTTATAAAATTTGTTCGTTAACAGAAATTTGTGTTGATGCATTATCATACAACATTTTAATAATTTTGAAAATTTTTCCTCCGATCCCTGGAGTAATAAGCTTTCTCCAAAGGAGTCCGTGATTAACTGAATCGAAGGCTCTTTTGAGGTCGATGAATGAGGTGTATAGGTATCTTCCTTCTGTTTTGAACGTTATTCCGATAAGTGCTGAAAGAGTGAAGATATGATCAATGCAGCCTCTTCCTTTCCTGAACCCTGCTTGCTCTTCGGGTATTAGATTGTGAGAGTCCGCCCAGAGCATCATTCTCCTCGCAATGATGGCGGTAAATAATTTAGCAATCGTGTTCAGTACAGATATGCCTCTATAGTTATCTACATCGCTTGTATTACCTTTTTTAAAAAGTAAGTTGAGTTTGGATTTAGACCACTGGGTAGGTAATTTTTCTTGATCAAGTACCGAATTGAATAAATTCAAAATATAGTGTTCCCACTCTGGGGTGAGATTCTTCCAATTTTGATAAATTATAAGGTCCGGACTAGGAGCTTTGTTGTTTTTAGAGAGATTAATACAAAGCTGCATCTCTTCTGTTATATTAGTTTTAGAATTGAGTTGGTAGTGGGAATGAATTCTAAGCTCTGAATGATCTTCTGGCCGTAGTGGGATCTGTAGAATTCGGTCCATTCTTCTATGGATACTGCATTTTCATTGGGTTTGTATGGTTTCAGGTGATTGACGGTTTTCCAAAACTGTTTGCTATTTTTTGTATCCTTATTTTTTATATTATAATATAATATAATATATAATAAAATATAATATATAATAATAAATATATATATATATATATTATATAATAGAAAGAAAATAAAACAAAATATTTATATTTATAAAATACACTGTAATAATTGTCAAAAAATGTTATATAGGAGAAGCTTCTAAGATGATAAAAACATGGTTAAAACAACATATATGCAATTTTAAAAATATAAAATATACATCATTATCCAACCATAACATTGTCAGTATAAATTTAATTCCGAAGATGCAACAATTTTAAATACTTAACAAATTACTAAATTTTGGAAGCATAAAAAAAAAAAAAAATATATATATATATATATATATATATATATATATATATATATATATATATATATAAAAGAAATGCAGTAAATTATAAATAGATTCGAAAAAAATCAGTAGTAACTAAATAAAAAATATAAAATATTATATATGTATCTCATTATTTACCTTTTATTATTTCATTTTAAACATATTTATTGATATTTACAACTGTATACAAAATATATCAAGTAAATGTGATGGACATATGGTAAATTGACATGAAATACATGTAGAGACACCACCCATTGGCAGCACTCTAAATATATCCTAAACTAGAAGATCTCGGGACCATCTTCTTTTCAGACTCCTCGGAGGGTTATCAGGAATTGAGGAGGGAGACGGAATGGAAACCAGTGGATTAGAGTAGGAATGGAGTTTTTCATGGAATGAATAATACCTGGTCCGGGCTAAATCAGTAATATATGGAACATTAAGGTCATTTATGGATAAGTTTATTAGTGACAAAATAGGGAGCATTGAGGATTTTACGAAGGATTTTGGATTGTAAGGATTGGATACGAGAGGGAATTCGATGGTTTAGTAGACCTGCATAGCTCTACTCCGTAAGTCCAGATAGGTCTTATGATGGTCATGTAGATTGGTCTTTTGTAGTTAAGAGGAAGCTTTGACCGTTTGTCAAGTAAGTGTTGAAGTAACCGAAAGCGTCGAGCAGTTTCTTGTCGTTTCAGTGTGGGGATTCCATGTTAGCCGTTTGTCAAATAGAAGTCCCAGGTAGCGGATCTGTTCAATTAGAACAAGCGGAATATTATTAAAGGATACTGTAGGGCAGGATGTCATAGGTTTACGACGAAGGGTAAAGGTTATTTGGTGGGATTTGTTGGAATTTATTTTAATTCGCCAATTCTGACACCATACATCAAGGTCTCTGATGTGGGATTAGAGAGTTTGAGAAGCAGCAGTTGGATCGTTATTGACTGATAACACACAAGTGTCATCGGCATATGTAGAAAGGAAAGTGTCAGGATGGGTTGAGACATCAGCTGTATAGACTGTATAAAGAATGGGTCCCAGGATGCTGCCCTGAGGAACACTAGCAGACTGAGAAAAGGAGGAGGAGTAGGAACCATTGTGATTTATTATAAAGGATCTATTACTGAGTGAGGAATGTTCGGAGTTTTTAAAGCAATCCCGGATGCCAGACTCGATCAAAGGCCTGTTCCACGTCGAGGAAGGCTCCAGTGCAGTACAATCCGCGCTCTAATGCAGAAGAGACAACGTCCATCACACGATGACATTGCTGGATAGTGGAGTGACTGGTTCGGAATCCGAACTGATGGTCTGGAATGATGTGATGGGAATCAAGAATGGGGTATATACGTTTCAGAAGGAGTTTTTCTAGGATTTTACCCATGATACACCAAAGAGATATGGGGCGGTAGGAAGATGGATTTTCAGGTGGCTTTTTGGGTTTAGGGATCATTTTTACTATGGATAATTTCCAAGAGTCCGGAAAATGTGTAGTGCGGAGTACAGCATTGTAAATGTAGGTGAGGTATAGGATGGCTTTTTGAGGAAGTTTTTTTAAAATATAGGATGTGATTAGGTCCTGACCAGGAGCTTTTCGAGAAGTTAATTTGTAAATGATGTTGGATATTTTGGAAGGATGGAATGCTTTAGGTGGGAGAGACATTTGGAGTGGAATAGTCAATTTCGCTTCTATACATTCAACGTGATCGGGATCGAGAATAGTAGGGTGTGGAATAAAACTTTTATGAAGGAAATGGCCAAAAAGCTGGGCTTTATCGTGGTCGGATCTTGTCCAGCTTTGGGATTCGGTGAGGAGTGGGTGATTGCAGCCTTTGAACTTCAGGATTCTTTTATTGGCCGTCCATAATGATTTGTCAGTAGTGGTAAGTTTTTCAGTGAAATTAAGTAAATTTTGAATTTTGTGTTGTTGAATTTCTGATTTTAGTTTGTTAGTCAGTTTTGTATAATAAAGTTTGTCGGCTGGGTATCTCGTCCTATGCCACTTCACTCTTGCTCTACGTTTATCCCTTAATAAGATGCAAATATGAGGTGGCAAGTTGGTCTGTGGTGAGTTAATAGCTGTTTTGTTCGATGTGTTTTGTTTTATACTGGTCTCTATTGATGTTGTTTTTTATATTGCTTTGTCGATGTCATTAGTTGTCTTGAGAGGAATTTTCAAGTCTAATTTGTAATCCAGATCATTTCGAAATTTGTCCCATTTGATTCGTCCTGTAATCAATGTAGGAGGAAAGGGTCTTGGAGCGAAGTTTGAATGTAATAAAAAGCAAAACTGAATTATGATCTGATGAAAGGTCGTCCAAGGATTTTACTGTGGCTGGAAAGGAAGAAATTTGGGAAGTGACAAATATATCGAGGATATCAGTTTTTTTTTTGAGAGATGTAGACCAATATGTCGGGTTCATGGGTGAAATAATTGCGTAAGGGTTGGAGATGGAGATATTACAAAGGATATTACCGCGGAAATTGGATGATCGACAACCCCAACGTTGGTGTTTAGCGTTGTAGTCGCCTCCTGCAATAAAGCGCGGTCCGAAGGAACGAAATAAGGATTCAAGATGGTTATATGAAAGGAAATTGCCAGGAGGACAGTATACAGCTGAGAATGATAAATGGTAAGGATGTGTTGTAATAATTACTGAGGTGGATTGGATGGCGTCGGTTGGGGTAGAAGGAATAAGGGAATCGGGTAAGGATTTATGGATAAGGATGAAAGAACCGGCATGGGAAGTGTTGTCGGGGTGGTCTGATCTGTATATAATATAGTCACGTATGTAAAAATGTGATCGTTGAGTAAAGTGAGTTTCAGTCAGAAGTGCAATGTCTATGTGATTATTATGTAGAAATATGTCAAGTTCGTCACGGTGGTTAAGTAGGCCATTTGCATTCCATAAAACGAAAGCAAGGGGCTTCAAACTCATCGTGAGATAGGAAAAGGAATGACAGTTAGGAGTCTGGTGATGAGAGAAATCAATGGGCCGATGGTTGCTTGTAAATCTGAAAGGAAGGATGATAGAATGGAGGTGATGTCAACCGCATGTTGGTTGTAAAGAGGATAGGGATCGGGAAGTTGAGGTGGATAGCTAATGTGATTATAATGGGTAGGTGGGGGCTGGATACGTTGTGATGTACTAGGAGTTGGTTTGGTTTTTGATGGTTGGGTAGGGTTCGACCGAATAGGTAAAGGAGTTGGACTTGGTTGTGAGTGCTGAGGGTGTAATTTAGCCCGCGATGACAAGTGATGGGGAGGAATTGTCTGAGGTTTAGCCTGGGAAGATATGGTCGGTGGTTTGGATTGGGAGGTCTTTGGCTTGGTTTGAGAGGTCTAGGGCTGGGATTGGGAAGTCCGAGGCGCCTGAGGTCGTGGTCGTTGATTCCTTGTCGTTCCGAAGTAAGGATTGATGTTCTGCGGTGGTTGATAACGGGCTGCTGGGGTTGAAGGTATGGTGGCTTGAGTTGGTGTATTATCCAATTCTGGAAACGTTTCTGAACATTCAAACTCAGGAGGCTGGACGTAGCTCTTCTCTTGTCGTTTACTGGCTGGATTTAGAGATCGTTCCTGAGTAGCCTTTTATATATTGAGCACCCTCTGTAGCTCGCCGGATGGCCTTCCCCACAAAGAGCGCACTTTGCGGGCTCTTCTCTGGGTTTCGGACATGTACTAGATTCGTGTGGGTCAGCACATTTCACACACCTAGCCTGGTGATAGCAATAAGCCTTTGTATGGCCTAATTGCTGGCACTTCGTACATTGTACAATAATGTTCTTTTGTCTTGGCTCCTCAAACTTAACAGTTGAGTAAACCAGCCTGTTAACATTAAATATATCCGGATTATTAGTGGCTGGCTCTAAATCTATGAAAAATAGAGGTAACGGATGTCTATCTGCTGGATGTAAGACACAGGACACGTTTCTTACAGTATGACCAATTTCTTCTAATTCTTCTATCATAATAGTTGTAGGGGTGGTTGAGTGGAGACCTCGCTGTAAGATTTTTCCTGTTTTAATTGATAGCAATGAAAATCATAGTGCTTTGAAGTGAGATGACTGATCAGTGTTTTATAAGTCTCTTTGGATGTAGTATTTATTTTTACGTCGCTGAATCTAGAAAAACATCTGAAATTGTTCGGTCCTATTAAATTTGCTATTTCTTTACTGAATTGTATGAAATTTTCAATTTTGGATACGAAGACAGGAGGTGGTTCAGGGTCAGTAAAGCCCTGAGGCTCTGGAATTGCATTTGGTATATTTTGTGTGGTAATGGTGTTATTGCTGGCTGAAGTACTCGGTTTTGATATATCTAATGGTAAGGCTGCAGTCGATTGGCTGCGGGTGATTGGTTGAGTTTTAATTTGAGGAGCTGGCATTTATTTTGTGATTTATTTTTTGTTATTCGGCGAACTGCTAGCCGAATTTGGGGCCGAATGACGATTTCTCTTTTTTAAAGTACACCTATTTAAGTATTGAGAGTCAGTTTCGCTGATTTCCGAAAATTGTGTCTCTTCCTCAGTCGTCATTTGAGGTTCGGTCTAAATCCATATTTAATTATTACAAAAGAAAAAGATGTAATAATTAAATATAAGTAATACGGAAAAAAATAAAATGAAGAGAAAAAAATGTATAACCTATAGATGATTTTAAAAAATTAAATAAATCCTTAAAAATTAAATTATTTACATAAATATATACAATCAAACAAAAAGAACATTTTAGAATTTATAAAAATAATGTATAAAAAGAAATAGGAAAAAAAAAGAACTTCTATCGTCTATATACGAACTGAGGCCGGCTGGAAGCAGGTAGGTTGCCAGGCCGACCGTGAACTTGGTGATAAGAACTGAGGATTAAGCGCCTCGTGGCAGCCTTAAGGCAGTACCACCACTTACTTCAGTTAGTTACTAATCAAAACTCACTCACCTACGTGGTAGATAGTCTAATAATGTCAAACTGTACTCAACATAACCTTTTACAAAGTCTGATTACTGTTTATCACGATTGCCAAAAGTTATAGAGTCACAATAGCTGAGCGAAATGAAATGAAAACTGCACTGTCGGCCTTTTTTATTATTTAGTGTGATGATTTGGAAACTATGAAATATTTAGAATATGTGAATGTATAATAACAAACAAAGATTAAAGGTTAATATTTTAGTCCCACAGATGCAATGGCAAATCAATGTGTAAAAATGAAATCATGTACAACATAGCCATAATGTTATAGGTATTAAAAAATATAGTAACGCATTTTCTAAAATGACGATTGTGGAGAACAAATAAAGATTGTTGATAAATGATTTTAATCTATATTATGTCTCATATATGGAAGGTATGTCATAAAATATAAACTAATATAATATTAATTCATGAGTAGAGTATAGATTTAAATTTTATATAGTTGTTTTTAAATGTGTAATTTAATATATTCTTACTTTTGATGTTATATTATTGTTTTTTATTTAGATAAAAATATTTTGAACATGAAGCAAAAGACTTCGAAACTTCAATGATAATATATAAATAATGTGATAATAAATATACTGTTTTAGAATAGAATAGTTCTAATTTATAAACAATAATAAATTTATACTCACCGTATCAGTATGTTAATATAAAATGTATATTTCACGAGCAGCTAATTCAAACATAAACATTCTTTCAAATATAGTCTAGTTGATTTGGTACAAGCTTTTAAAAGATATTGTAAAGAAGATTGCAAGTGTAGGATAATATTATAAATATTTTTTTTAATCTACTCATGAGGCCAAGGAATGAAAATGCTAAGTTAATGTCATCAAATGTGCATTTTAATCTATTATATGTAAATGGATAAATTGCCCAAACCTTTTATCGTGCCATCATCGAAAGCTGATTCTGGTAAAAATCTATCAAGAAATAAAAATTCTTCAGGGGACAAGTGCCTGTGTTTATTTTTGCGTTTACCTTCAACATTAAAAAAATAATTATTAGCTTTCATGAACCAAATTTGTAATATATTACAGTAGTATTGAGATAAAAACATTAGCTAAATATAAACCACTGTCAGAAATGAAATATTTAATTTGACAAATGCACAGCTGAAACATTATTTTATTGCTTTTTGACAAACGACTCAATTAACAAATTTAAATCAGGAGAATGATAAATAATAATAAAAAAAACGTGTAGGCAAAATTACTGCCACCATACCATATTATAAAACTGAATTTTCAAATATTTCCAGAAAAATTAATAGATTGATGGAAAAAAAAAACAACTAATGAATCCATTAAAAGCAGATTCGTTTTTCAATCAAATAAAATAAATATATTTGTATTTATGTTAAGAACCTTTTGAGTTGAAGACATTATTGCTGGGATGTGATCGTTTTCCATGGTCAAAAACGTTGTCCACAAAACCCTGGTAACGTTTCCAACGGTTATGCGAAGTTGTAGATTTTAGAGCTGAAAAGGAGAAATACATTGAAGTTTCTAGTGAAAACATAATTACTTTGCTGTTTTGGTATTATTTAAAATATAAGTATAAATAAATAAAACTGAATTTTAATGAAAATATTCGTAATAGGTGTAATACATATTACCAATGTTATTTTATTACTATTAGAGGTTTTAGAAAACGAAAATATTAGATTCATTCCCTCGTCAGTTAGAAATCTGATAGAACATCCACAATAAATTATTCGTCGTTCCTACCTCCTGTGGCTATAATTCAAGGAAATTTGTTCTATTACAACTTTCAAACCCTGAGAAAGTTTTGCATGGGCAGAGAATCAGAGACATGCGCACTCGCTTAAACAGTTCGCACATGCGCAAAAAGATAATCACTATAGGTCGTGGAAATAAACCTAAGATCTTCTTTTCTTTTATAATTTTTTTATGAAGATTTATTTAATATTTCACACTCAAAAAAGCACTCCTTAACTTCCTTTTCTTACACATTTATTTTTCTTTACAATCTAATACATAGTGTTTTTACGTTTCTGGGTTCTTTCCCCATCATCAAGACTTTTTTTAAAATCACTTTTTAACAAACAACACATTATATTATATATCTAGCTTACTGCTATTTGTCTTATTTTGATGTTTGTTGGCAAACTAACTAAGATCTTATAAGCAGTGGCTCTAAGGTAGGAACTAAAATATGATTTTCTGCGGTGGACAATGTGGAAGAATTAATTATTTAGAGAAATATACGTAAATTTATACTGGATAATGAATGGATTAGCTTACAAAGTCTCTACTTCCTTTAACTGTGGAAGAGTCGTTTTTAAACATAGGAGGACAAATAAAACTCAATTAGAATCATATTAAACCATTTTAAGTCAGCATTAAAGTATTGGTTCGCTTTGATGTTGGACTGATATGTTCTAACTTGAAAGTGGTGCATTTGAGGAAAATCCTTAAAATCCGAAAATTCAGAAACAATTCTTTATTGAGTAATATTACAACCAGTCCAATTTAAGACATTTTTAATAGTGATATAGTACCACATTCACACGATATATACAAAACCATAAATTTATATAATAATAATACAATATGCATTTATACAAAACATAATCAATAAAATTATATACAAAAGTCACTCATACCTATATAAAATTCGCAAGCATACAGCACGTGTGAGTGGAGAATATAGCCAATGCTAGAACTCCAATATACATGTTACAAGAGGTATCGAGGCCACTGCCGTTTTAAGGGGGATGATAAGGATGTGTGGAGGTGGATAAGGATTGAGCTAGGGGATTAGGGTGATGGATAAGGCTCTGATGGAATTTAGAGAATTTTGATGGTATAAGGTCTAATAAAATAAATTGAATATTTAGGTTGCGATGTAAGGTATGGTCGGATACATAATAAGGAGCATTAACTATTGTTTAAGTCTAGTATGCGGGTTCCAAGTTAGTCTTTTATCCAGAAGGAAGCCAAAATACCGGCCTGTGTCAGAGAAAGGGAGCGGAATGGAGTTAAAGAGAACTGGAGGACAGGGTTGTCTTCGAAGGGTGAAGGTGACAAGTTTGCATTTGATTGATTGACTTTGATTCTCCAGTTGTTACATCACTCTTTAATTTGAGAAAGGTGCGTTTGGAGGCCTATGGTGCAATCTAAATGAGAGGATAGGATAGCTGTGTCATCAGCGTACGTTGCTAGGAAGGTATTAGGGCAAACAGGAATATCAGCCGTGTATATATTGTAGAGGATCACGCTCGACACAGTCACCGGTTCAAATAACTCAGGAAATATCTGGTGGAGACTCTACCTCGGAATATGTATCCTACAATATCACATTCTGGAACACCCATGGCATCAATAATTTTCTCTCTACAACGCCACAATATACATCAACAACAATATTTTGTCTATACGAAACCTGGCAAACTACTGATAAAATAAACATTCCATCAAGAATTCGAGACTTCAGTGTAATCTCACAACCAGCTATAAAAAAAAAAAGTAAAGGACGAGGAAGCGGAGGTTTAGCCATACTATATAATACAAATGTTTATAATGTAGAGACAATAGATAGCTGTGAATATTGGATATTTACTCTCGTAAGTCTTAGCACTAATTGCTCATTTATTTTAGTTTTTTTATATTTCAAACCCTCTATTGATTTGACATTTATTTGTGACATATTTAGAGAAACCTTAATCTCAATTAAGAAAAAATTCGATAACAAATTAATTCTTATCGGAGGCGATGCTAATTGTTGGCTTGGACAACTTAATCAATATGACATTGACTTTTTATTCGGTACCCACTTTAGCGGATGCCGCACAAGCTTAGATGACACGGATAATAGCAAAGGAATATTGTTAAATGAACTTATGGAAGATGAAGGCTTTCTTCTGCTTAACGGTAGGGCTCCCTCTGATAATCCCGGCAATTTTACAAGTATTAACTATAAGGGACAAAGCGTAGTCGATTTGGTATGGTGTAATTATAGTTGTTTACATAACATTCATGATTTAGAGGTACTAAATTTTCCTTCTCTCTCAGACCACCTCCCGATAAAAGTAGAACTAAAGATGGGGCTACGGAAAAATAAAGCAAACAAAACCAGCATACCTATACCTCGTATCAAAATGATCAACTGGCAACCTGAAAAAGCATTATCATTTAAGAAATCATTGGCTCATTCACCTCGAGTCGGCGGTAATCACCTTGATAACCCTGATATAATGTACGAAAACATGATCACAGCAATTTATGATCCCGCTAACTATCTCCAACTCTCTTATAGTATAGTCCCCAGTAAATATAAACAAACGGAAAAATACAATTCATGGTATGACGACGAATGTAAAAGTGCTAAATATGACATTAAGATAAAATTAAAAAAATTTGAAAAAAAGCGGTTATGATAACACTAAAAGAACTGAATACATAAGAGCAAAAAATACTTACAGAAACCTGTTAAAACGCAAAAAAGCATATTATAATTTTAAACGAATTAATTTATTAGCAAATCATAAAGAAACCAAAAATTTTGGAGCACTATTCACCAGTTTAGATGTAAAAAATTTAATTCGAACCCGATACCTCCTAAAAAAATGGAATGAATATTTTAAAACTTTCTACGGCCAAAGATGTGTAATTCATGACACAATATTAACAATAACAGATCCAGTATTAGATCGGGAATTCATACTTGAAGAGCTACTTACATCTTTAAATAAATTAAAATCTAATAGAGCCCCTGGTCCAGACAACATAACAAATGAGTTCTTCAAAAATCTTCCTCAAAACTGGCAATTATATCTAGTATCGCTGTTTAATAAAGTTTTGACAACTGAAAAATTACCTAATAATTGGACAAAATCAAATTTTATAATGATTTATAAAAAAGGGGACAAAAACCAACCAGAGAACTACCGACCTATCTCCTTAATGAATTGTATCCTTAAGATTTATTCGCTATTTTCGTTGACTATAGAAAGGCATTTGACAGTGTGGATCACAGACTTTTATGGCACAAACTACAATTACTAGGGCTAAGCGGAAACATTATAAAAAATCTTTATGATCGGGCCACACTAAGAATTAAAATAGATGAGCTATTATCTGATGAAATCGATGTCACGAAAGGAGTATTGCAAGGTGAAGTTCTTTCTGCATATCTCTTCTGTTTGTTTATATCCGATATGGAAAAATATTTCAAAGAAAAGGGCGCGACAGGAATTCAATTAAATTCGAACTGTGAAGTACTGAGCTCCTGCCATGCAGATGATAAGGTCATTTTCTCTTCTTCTCATATAGATACTAATAAAAAATAAGAAATCCTCGCTTCATACGCTCAAAAAAACCATTTAGATGTAAATCTTAACAAAACTAAAATAATTTATTTTCATAAAGGTAGACAAAAAAAATTAATAACGTTTTATTATAACGGGGAACCTATAGAAACAGTTGCCTATTTTAACTACTTAGGAGTGCATTTTTCCTCTTCCGGTGTTTTCTATCAAGCATGCAAACACTCACAATCAAAAACAGCCTGTGCTGTAGGGACCGTATTAGATATATGTAGAAAATCAAAACTGCAATCTTGGGGAAGTAGACTATTATTAAATAAAGCCATTATTGATAGCACTCTTTTATATAGCACTGAAATATGGGGCCTCAGATACCTCGACGATATTGAAAAAGCACATTTACAATATTTTAAAAAACTCTTCAACTTATATAAAAATGCACCTTTCTGGCTTATAAGACTAGAGTTTGGCCTTGAACATTCTACCATAAATGTATTAAAACGAATATTAAATTGCATTAAACAAATAATCAGCATGCCAGACGATAGAATTACTAAAACATGCTATAAGACCCTCAAACATAAACATCAAATTAGATCGTCAACAAAATACAACTGGTTCAGTCAAATATACAATATCTTAGAAAAAGTTAAAAGTTCGTATATACAGTCACGCCACCATGAGGCCATAGTGCACCTGCAGATCACACCATATTCCTTGAATCTTATTCAGCAGTCCTATTAACCTATATATACCCTGCCCCTTCTCCCAGGGAAGACACACTCACACACTCACTCTCTTCAAGTCCTCGCAGTAATTACGGTACGTAATCTATGTCAGATCTAGTATAGCCATATTGTTATTATCAAGATTGTCATTATTGTCTTTTAAAGTGTTATTATCGATATTTTGTAACTTTTGAATAAATAAAATATTTTTTTTTTACAATAACGAGCACGAACACCAAAATTGGCGCCCGAACAGGGACTGCATATTTTTATCGCAGTTTTAAGAACCGAGTTTCCGCAGATCCGAACTTTTTCCGCAAATCCAGAATTAGGACTACCGCCTAGGATTCCTCACCTGTGAAGACTCAAGATTTTGGCTTACCTACCGAGGACTACCAACTTCGAGATCTTCAGATTCTGGACGAGTTCACTCACCCCGAGCATCTCGCAACGCAGGCAAAGTCTCTTATCTGCACTCAACCTTGGCCGGACTTCACTGTCGTCAGGTATCCAGCTCAAGGACAGATCTTCACACACCCGTCGAAGATTATTTTGACAGCGTACTCAATTTTTGTAAGTTAATTTCCTTTACTATTGTAATTTTATGTCTGATGATTATTTAAATTCTTTAATCCTGCGAGTAAATAATTTAGTATTAACTACAAATATGGCAAGCTTTCAAATTAAATCGGCAGACTACGATCATATCCCTAATTTTAATGGAAATCCACACAATCTGTTAAAATTCGTGACAGTTTGTAGACAAGTTTACCAAATCGTGTGTAAACCGGACAACTCGTTTAAGGAACTAAACGAACAAAGATTATTAAGTAAACTTTTAGCAAAACTTACGGATGAAGCTGATTATATAAATACAACGTGCGAATTTAGTCGTGTTGAAGAATTACTAAATTATCTCGAAAGAACCTTCAGAGACAGCCGCTCAATTGAACAATTATCGCATGAATTATTTAATAACAAAATACATCATAAGGAACACCCTCTTGATTTCCTTCAAAGAATTGATAAGATCCGCACTTTAATAATTTCTAAACATCGGATAGAAAACACACCAAATAGAGAAACAATTATTAGCGCATTAGAGAAAAGTATTCTTTATTTTTTTTACACTAACATGCCCCTTCACATAAGAACATATCTTATGACTAAAGCAGAAAAGTTAAGAACATTAGATGATTTGAGAAATTTAATTCAGAATGAGAACCATCTACTCTTCGATGACCTCATAAATTCGGGAAATATGAGAAGACCCGGAGAACATGATTACAAAAGAGGCTTCGACCATAAGAAAAAGTTCGATAAAAAACATCACAAACGATTTAATAATTGGCAAAATCCCAATAACCCGTATAACCCACATAATCAAAGACAAGAGCATCAATATCGACAACAAGAACCTCCACAAGACTACCGGCAGAATAATAATAATAATAATTATTACCAACAATGGCCCCGTCAAGAACAACAAAGGTATTTCAACGGTTCAGGTCGATACCGGAATCAAAATTATAATAATAATAAGAAAGATGAAAATCCAACTGTATCCATGAGAACAGTTAGCGCATTCGGGAATAAACCGAAACAGCCTAATTTCCAAATTCAGCAAGAAGACCCGAAAGACCAAGAAATCAGAGAATTAAGAGAGAAATTAGAAAAATTAGATCCAAATAATTCTTTTTTAGAGAAAGGCCCGCCAGACAATCAAAACACATAAAAGAAGAGAATAAAAGCCAACTGCCTTATGTTAAAGACCACGCGAATCGTAAATGGCTTATTGATACCGGATCTTGGAAGAATTATATAAGACCAGACATTGTACCACCAGATGTTGAAAGAGAAAAAGAAAATTTTACAATAAAAACAGCAACCGGAGAAGAACTTGGCACGGAATCTATTTCAGTTTATTGCAGAAATAATTTTCTTAAAAACCCCGAAAAAATAAAATTTTATCTATTTAATTTCAGTCCCAATTACGAAATACTACTAGGAAATGAGACAATGAGGGAAATGAAATTTAATATCGATTTCGAAACCAACAAAATAAAAACTCGCTATACAGAGTTTGATTTTATTATGGAAGACGAAGTTTTAAAATTAGTTTTGAAAGAAGGCGAAAATCAGATAAAAGTAGAACAAAATAAAAATCTATATTTTATTGACTATGAAGATGATAAGATTAAAATTAAACCTGGCATCTATGATCAAAATATAATAATCGACAGTAAAGTTAACGAAACCATATATTTACCTTTATACTATTTGCAAAAAGAAGAAGTAGAATTAACAGATTCTAATAAAAAAGGAAACCATGAAATAATAAAACAAATCCCCCAACTAATCAGAACCGACCATATACCTCCTCAAGAAAAATCAAATTTAATTAAATTATTATCGAAATATCCATCAGTATTTAAGACTGAAAATGATCCCCTTTCAGCCACTGATTTATTGGAGCATAAGATTAAAACAAAAACCGAAGACCCGATATATTCGAAAAATTACAGATATCCCCACCAATTCAAAGAAAATATTAAGGAAGAAATTAAAAAGATGTTAGAATCCAAAATAATAAGACCCAGCAATTCCCCTTACAATTCTCCCGTTTGGATTGTCCCGAAAAAGCCAGACGCATCAGGAAAAAGAAAAATACGAATGGTGATTGATTACAGGAAATTAAATCGAGAAACAACCCCGGATAAATTCCCCATTCCTAATATTGAAGACCTTTTAGGCAAATTAGGAAAAGCGACGATATTTACAGCAATGGACCTTTGCTCAGGCTTCCATCAAATAAAAGTCGAAGAAAGTTCTATCCCAAAAACAGCATTTTCTACAGATCAAGGCCACTTTGAATTCCTTCGCATGCCATTTGGACTCAGTAATGCCCCAGCAACGTTTCAAAGAGCCATGAATATCATTTTTTCAGATTCTATTAACGTTTTAGTCTATATGGACGATATTATAATTTTTTCTGAAAATTACAAAGATCATTGGAAACATTTAGAAGAAACTCTTAAAAAGTTAGAAAAACATAACTTAAAGATTCAGCTCGATAAGACAGAATTTTGCAAGAAAGAATTGTTATTCCTCGGACATATTATCAGCGAACGCGGCATAGAACCTAATCCAGAAAAGATAAAAGCAGTAAAAGATTTTAAACTCCCTAAAAATGAAAAAGAAATTAAAAGCTTTTTAGGATTAACTGGTTTCTATAGGAAAATGATACCAAATTACGCAAAGATAGCTTCCCCATTAACGAGATGTCTTCGAAAAGATCAAAAAGAAATCAAACCAGAGTTATATGAAAACGCTTTTGAGAAATTGAAACAACTTGTATGTAGTAGCCCCATTTTGCAAATTCCAGATTTCAATCAGGACTTTTTCTTAACAACTGACGCAAGTAATTTCGCCATTGGTGCAGTATTAGCACAGAAGAAAGATTGAAAAGAACTCCCTGTATGTTTTGCATCCAGAACACTTAATAAAGCAGAACAAAATTACTCAACAACGGAAAAGGAATGTTTAGCCATTATTTGGGCTTGCAATCATTTTCGACCCTACTTATACGGTAGAAAATTTTTCATATATTCAGATCACAAACCTTTAGAATATTTAAGAACGTGTAAAACACAGAACGCCAGATTAATTAGATGGAAATTATTGTTAGAAGATTTCGAATATGACATAAAATACATTGAAGGAAAGGCTAATAAAGTCGCCGATCATTTATCCCGTTACCCTATTGAAGAAAGGAAATTAAAAGAACCAGAATTTGATATTTTTCATACAGAAAATTCTCCTAATAACTATTCACAAGAAATCGTAGATTTATTACAAGAAATGGGAATAGAAGAAACCCAAGAAGAAGCTAACAATGAAAACTTAGAAGGAATTAATAATGATGAAAACATAGAAGAAAATAATAATGGTGAACACCAAGAAATAATTCAAGATGATATATCTTCTTTAGCAACGCAGCACTCCACAGAATCCTCCGATAACAGAATCTTAATAGTTGATGATAAATCTAGACCAGTAAATGTTGAGAAAAATCAAATAATAATAAAAAAGGGACACGCGAAAATTCAACGCGAAACAATATTCAATAATAAGCAAAGAACAACAATTGAATTTACTTGGCCTTATCATGAAAAAGATTTTGAAATAGAAGAAAAACTTTTAGAAATCTTAAGACCAAATATAACTTACGGCATATACTGCTCACCCATATCAGATTCTATAGAAAGTGAAAATAATTGGTATAATGCATTATTTAATAAAGTTGCATCACTCATTAGAGAAAAATTTCCCACAAATAGAATTAAAAGATATTATAAACTATTGCCAGATGTAAAGAACACGGAAGACCAGAAATTACTTATCCTTGATTATCATATCGCCAAGACATGCCACAGAGGTATAAATGAAACATATTTAGTTTTGAAAACCAAATTTTATTGGCCCAATATGAAAGATCATATCACAGAAATTATAAACAAATGTGACACATGTGGAAAAGGCAAATACGATAGAAGACCTATAAAACAAAAATTTAAAATTACTCCCACCCCTGAGAAACCCTTTACAGATTTAATGATTGATACCTTACACATGAGTAATTATTACATTTATTTAATAGTAGATACTTTTTCCAAAAGAATATTTTCTTATTACGCAACGAGTTATAATGCCATAGAAAGCATGAAAGTATTGAAAAAATATTTAGCATATTTTCCAAAACCCCAAAAAATATCATGTGACAACGGAAGAGAATTCGACAATAACTTGTTTAAAGATTTTCTAAACTACTTAAATATTGAATTACATTATATTACCCCCAATCACCCTAACTCTCTTGGATTGCTTAATCGAGCAAGCTCTTCGTTATTAGAAATTTTAAGACTTATAAACATAGAAAACAAAGATGATAAAGAGGAAGATAAGTTAGAGCAAGCAACGACAGCATATAATAATTCCCTTAATCAAGATCTTAAAATGACCCCTAACGAAATAACTTTCGGTATCACTAATGAAACTTATAATGAATCCCCGGAAATAAAAGAATATCTTGTTCATGAGTACCATCGGAAAATGAAGCAGCTTTTCGAAATAACTAAGAAAGGTATAGAACAAAATAAAGAGAGAAAAATAGGCAAGTTAAATGAAAATAGAGAAGACATAGAAATCCCGGAAGATGTGTATATAAAGAGACAACAGAAAAAGAAAATAGATCCTAAATACGAAAAAGGAAAGTATGTTGATAAAAGATTTCAAAATAGAAATAAAGGTAGAAAGAAAAAACTCCACCCTGATCAAGTCAAACGACCGAAAAAGGTCACTAAGAAAAAGAAATCAAATAATAATAATAATAAACCTAGTACAAGTCAAAAAAACCCAGAAATAACTGATGAAGATATTGAGAATGTCATAAAAGAAATAGAAACGTCTAATGTTACAGGAGTCAGCCAAGATGACTTTGAGTTCGACGACGAATTGTTTCAAGTATCTTCTGATCGCAGCGCTTACGGTTCAGATACAGACCCTGCTAATACAAGATTTATCTGACGGACCAGGAGCATCCATCGTACAAATTAATCCATCTTTTATAATTGAAGATTGGTACACATTTTTACATTATAAGAATCTTACAAATTTAACAAGAGAAATTCAAACCCTTAAGATTAGCATTGACGTATTAACAATTAGTAATGAATATAAAACTTTGCATAATATTATTGAACAAAAATATAACAAGATATTAGAAAAAATTAATCATATTGTAAATATAAATCGGAATAACCGATCAAAAAGAGGTTTAATTAACGGACTAGGCAATGCTATTAGTTGGCTCACCGGCAATATGGACGCCGATGACAAAGAAAAGTATGATAATATTTTAAATAAAATCGAGAGAAATATGTATCACATAGAGCATAATGAAAATGTTAGATTAGGATTAAATAAAGAATTAACATCTAAACTTAATAAAGAAATAATTGTTTTAAATAAATATAAGGATAGTATAGAAAAAATAAATAATTTTACAGATTTAGCTCTTACTAAGTTAATGTATCATGATTTATTAGCCGTATTAGATTTAGTAGAAAATCAATTAAATGATATAGAATTTTCCTTAGAACAATGTAAATTAGGAATTACCCATCCAAGCATATTAACGACTAGAGAACTAGAACAATTAAACATACCGTTCGGAGAACCAATCACAGAAAATGTAGAATTAAACTGGTTACTTAGCTCCACATTTTGTTCCCTATCAGATACAGGATTAATTTATTATTTTATTAAAATCCCTTTGAAATCATTGCCAAAAACAACTTATTATGCTATGTCATATCCAGTTACAAGGAATAATAAAGTCATTACTCTAAAGATTAAAGAACAACTAATCATTAGATTTAAAAATTCGTTTTACAATGGAAATTGTATTAAATTCAATAATCATCATTACTGTAAAGACATGATAGAGATTAAGGACAAATGTATTTTAGAATTATGTAAGAATATAGAATTAAATGATTGTAAAGCTGTAGAAATAAGAACAAACCCTATAATCAAACTTATACCCACATTACACCAATATTTAACCTTTAATATTAGCAATGTAACAACTAGTGTAACAAACACACAAATGTATCATCTACCATCTACTAGCCTCCTTAATCTTAATGAAAATGAGAAATTTGTAAATATAAATGTACCACTTTCTTATGTTGACAATGTAAATATTCCTTTTATTTCCTATCATTCTGTTAATAATAAAACTATTGTATCAACAAATTTTACTTTTGAGGAATTACAACAAATAGACTTAAGTAATATAGAAATAGAAGAATTAGAACCTTATGATATAACTGTATCCCAATTTATTTCTTATATATTTTATGTAATATGTTTATATCTTTTATGCTATAATCTTTATCGTCAGTATTGTAAACTGGAATTACTGTGTTCTAATCCTTCAAATGATAATCCAAGTACCCATCCTCAACCACCTGAATGTTTTGATGGCAGAGCCAGAGCTTGGTTTCAATATTTACAGAATAGACAAACCGTCCCAAATCCTTAAATTTAGAGTTCAGTGGGCTTCACTCTCATAAGGACGGAGGAGTCACGCCACCATGAGGCCATAGTGCACCTGCAGATCACACCATATTCCTTGAATCTTATTCAGCAGTCCTATTAACCTATATATACCCTGCCCCTTCTCCCAGGGAAGACACACTCACACACTCACTCTCTTCAAGTCCTCGCAGTAATTACGGTACGTAATCTATGTCAGATCTAGTATAGCCATATTGTTATTATCAAGATTGTCATTATTGTCTTTTAAAGTGTTATTATCGATATTTTGTAACTTTTGAATAAATAAAATATTTTTTTTTTACAATAACGAGCACGAACACCAAAATTTACTATTTGAAAACAACCCATATATCTTCCAATCCAATATTCCGAAAATTCTTGCTCTATTTAAAGAACTGCTATTCAACAATGACCTTGAATCCTTGAAAACAAGTCAGTACAGCCCTCACTATAATTTCATTTTTCAACTAACTCTACAGCATCCACATTATATAACAATAGACAATATTCCATTTAACAGAATAAAAATAATAACACAGGCCCGCCTATCTAGTAAATATCATATTACATTCTCTCATAAAAACCATTTCTATAATATCAAACCCACAGAAATCTGTACCATTTGTAATATGAATACCTATGAAACCCTCTACCATTTAGTCGCAGTATGCCCAATATACTCCTCCATCAGAAACTACCACATACCATACGTAAACAATATTCCAGAAAAACAGTTCCCGACAATATTTATAATAGAAGACCAAACTAAATTAAACCAAATATATTATTATATAATTAACTGCCTAAAAATGAGATCATTCATAATCAACGAATATAGCATTTCCAAGTCAATTGTAACCTTTTCCAAGTCAAATGTAACTTTTTCCAAGTCAAATGTAACCTTTTCCAAGTCAAATGTAACCCTTTCCATTTCAAATGTCACCTTTTCCAAGTCAAATGTAACCCTTTCCAAGTCAAATGTCACCTTTTCCATTTCAAATGTTACCTTTTCCAAGTCAAATGTCACCTTTTTCTTCACTTCTAGCCTCAAATATTCGGTTTTATTTATTTATTTATTGAAAAATAATTAGTTTAATTAACATTATGACTTTTTTAATAGTTTTGGCATATTCTATCGCTATCTTTTTTGTTTTTTAGACATTTGGTATCAAGTTCTGTTTTATACTAGCTATATTTAAAAAAATTAATTATCGTCTATTTAGTTTTAAGATAGTTATTGATTTTGAGTTTTTTAGAGGGGAGGGGTAGTTTTTGTGAATAATTAATGTGTTTTCGGGTATTATAATTACTTTTTTCGAGCTGTATTTTTTATCGCTCGCGTGCATGTTAACTCGCATTTACTTTTAATGTTTTTAATTGATGTAGGAGTTGATAGTTGAGTTTTCGGGTATTATAATAACGTTTTATTTTTTTATTGCTCCCATACATTTTAACTCGAACTTACTTTTCATATTTTTTACTTTCATAAGGGTTGATAATTGTCTTTTCGGGTCTTATTATTACGTTTTTCGAGCTGTGTTTTTACCGCTCGCGTGCATTTTAACTCGAATTTACTGTTAATATTTTTTAATGTCATAAAGGTTGATAATTGCGTTTTCGGGCTTGTGATTACGTTTTTCAACTATGTTTTTTATCGCTCACGCTTATTTTAACTACAATTTACTTTTTATGTTTTTTATTAATATAGGGATTGATAATTGTGTTTTTGGGTCCTATAATCACGTTTTTTGAGGTTTATTTTTTTATCGCTCCCATGCAATTTAACTCGAATTTATTTTTAATGTTTTTTATTGATATAGGAATTAATTAATGTGCTTTGGGGGGTTATGATTACGTTTTTCGAGCTGTGTTTTTTATCGCTCTCAATTATTTTAACTCGACTTTACTTTTAATGTTTTTTATTGATATAGGGATTAATTATTTTGCTTTCGGGTGGTTATGATTACGTTTTTCGAAATGTATTTTTTTATCGCTCTCGCTTATTTTAACTAAAATTGTTATAGAGGTTTGTAATTATCTTTTCGGGCCTCGTGATTACGTTTTTAAGCTGTTTTTATTGTCGTTTGCTCTCATTTCAACTTCCATTTGCAGTGGTCTTTTTTGTTTTGGTTGTAGGGTATTCTCATTACGTGTTTTGAACTTTATTGTTTTATGCGCTTGGGAATATCTATATACCGTAGGTATTATGGTATAATTTGATGTAAAAATTATTTATTGTGTTTTTGCAGCATCTGATTACATTTTTGATCTGGACGTTACATCGCGATTGCGCATTCTTCTAGATCACTTTTCATTTAAGTTAAAATGTGCACTAGCTATAAAAAAATGTCATAAACTCTATTAATATTCCCGAAAACACTATAAACGATCCCTCTATCGAATATTTATGAAATAGGAACAGTAACTTAAAATGAGTAAAAGCGATAACAAATTTGGTTCAAATAATATTATCAGAACACCCGAAAATAGAATAAACGATTCCTCAATTAAATTATCAAATAATTGTAAGACCAAAATAGGAAGCGGGTCCTTTACAAAAGATTTAGTTGAAAAAACTTACTCAGGACGCTAGAAAAGGAACTATAACTAATCCTTTTATAAAATAATAATTCTAAAAAAAAAGTAAAAAAAAAAAGCTAAACGATGTATATTCCAGCAACGTTATAATGAGAACCAAAAACAAAATAATCAATCCCAATATCAATAAAAAAATATCAAAAATAAAGGCGAGTTGAAATCCGCGCGAGTGATAATAAAAAAGCTGTTAAACATTTTCATAACCCCGCGAAAACACAAGGATAGATTTCTATAAAAATAAAAATATTAAAAGTAAATACAAGTTGAAATACGCATAAGCGATAAGAGATACAGCTGGAAAACCGTAATCATAGCTCCCCGAAAGCACATTAATTAATCCCTATATCAATAAAAAACATTAAAAGTAATTTCGAGATAAATGCGTGGGAGCGATGACAAAATAAAACTAAAAAAACGTAATTATAGGACCCGAAAACACAATTATCAACCCCTGTATCAATAAAAAACATAAAAAGTAAATTTTAGTTAAAATAAGCGAGAGCGATAAAAAATACATTTCGAAAAACGTAATCATAACCACCCGAAAGCAAAATAATTAATCCCTATATCAATAAAAAACATTAAAAGTAAAGTCGAGTTAAAATAATTAAGAGCGATAAAAAACACAGCTCGAAAAACGTAATCATAACCCCCCAAAGCACATTAATTAATTCCTATATCAATAAAAAACATTAAAAATAAATTCGAGTTAAATTGCATGGGAGCGATAAAAAAATAAACCTCAAAAAACGTGATTATAGGACCCAAAAACACAATTATCAATCCCTATATTAATAAAAAACATAAAAAGTAAATTGTAGTTAAAATAAGCGTGAGCGATAAAAAACATAGTTGAAAAACGTAATCACAAGCCCGAAAACTCAATTATCAACCTTTATGACATTAAAAAATATTAACAGTAAATTCGAGTTAAAATGCACGCGAGCGGTAAAAACACAGCTCGAAAAACGTAATAATAAGACCCGAAAAGACAATTATCAACCCTTATGAAAGTAAAAAATATGAAAAGTAAGTTCGAGTTAAAATGTATGGGAGCAATAAAAAAATAAAACGTTATTATAATACCCGAAAACTCAACTATCAACTCCTACATCAATTAAAAACATTAAAAGTAAATGCGAGTTAACATGCACGCGAGCGATAAAAAATACAGCTCGAAAAAAGTAATTATAATACCCGAAAACACATTAATTATTCACAAAAACTACCCCTCCCCTCTAAAAAACTCAAAATCAATAACTATCTTAAAACTAAATAGACGATAATTAATTTTTTTAAATATAGCTAGTATAAAACAGAACTTGATACCAAATGTCTAAAAAACAAAAAAGATAGCGATAGAATATGCCAAAATTATTAAAAAAGTCATAATGTTAATTAAACTAATTATTTTTCAATAAATAAATAAATAAAACCGAATATTTGAGGCTAGAAGTGAAGAAAAAGGTGACATTTGACTTGGAAAAGGTTACAATTGACTTGGAAATGCTATAAAAAAAAAAAAAAAAAAAAAAAAAAAAAAAAAAAAAAAAAAAAAATTTCAACAATAGTATATCCCCAATGACTGTTTTGATGTATATAAATCGATGATAAACGCATAAACAATTCTATCATACTCAAAGGAAATATTAAGTTAATGTAAATCGTAACTGATGTAACCAGTCTAACCGAACTTTATCAATTTTATGTCAAATTTCAGTCTAAAAAGTCTTAAAAGATATCTAAAAAGATATTTGTTTTTCTTTTCTTTTTTTGCTTATTTTATTTTATTTTATTTTTATTTTTTAAAACAGATGTATTATTATTTTGAAAACATTTAAAAAAAAAAAAAAGAACTGTTAATTTATCTATATCAATATACTAATTTATCTTTTATTCTATTTTATTTATTTTTTTGTTTATTTATTTATTTATTTTTTTAACAGATGTATTATTATTTTAAAAAATATTGTATTTTTTTTTCTTTCTTTATTTACTTTATCTCTATTGTATTGAAGAAAAAACAGAAAAAAAAAATTAATTTATCTTTATCTTTATCGAATTTATTTATTTTATCTTTTCAAGCAGATGCATTATTATTTTAAAATCATATATATTTGCTTTTTGTTTCTACAGTGGTGCATTGAAGAAAAAAAAGAAATAAGATGAGTGAAATAAATAAAGAACTTAATTTATCCTTATCAATATGTATTTTTAATTTTTTACTTATTTTATTGTTTTTTTTATTTATTTAATTTTTTTTTAAATTATCTTAAACAGATGTATTATTATTTCAAAAGCGTATGTATGTGTGTATATTAAATTAATATATAAATAATATATATACGGGACCAACGATTCCCAAGAGTGGTGTAAAACAGTCGGAAAAGTTTGTAATCGAAAAATACATTTTATTTAATAGTTCTGATTATAATGAAGGTTGAAAAATAGGTTTGGTGTATAAATGACTCTATTTCAAAGGAGAATAATTGAACAAATTATCCCATATAATGTTTTAGTTTTATGTTTGGTAATAACCTAAAAAATATAAATAATCTCATCAAAAAAGTACTTTTAATAACGTTTCTTATAAATTTTGCTCAGATTAAGATTCCTCACTCCTAAAAACAAAACAGTTTATAAAATTTGTTTATTAAAATTGAAAAACAAAAATATTTTATAAGGAAATCGCCCCAAGGGGATTTTAAATATTTCTCCTGCCTCACACGTTGTTTTATTTGTAAACGTTTACTTTTTCAAACATGTTTTTAAACTTTGAAATCTGTTAACTTATGTAAAAGTTATACCTAAATATTTAAATCATTACAAAAATCCTAACCACTCTTAAAGAGTTGAGGCTACTTTGACAAGTCATTTAATAAAATAAAGGAAAATTTCCTTTTGATTTGAAATAATATGAACGATTCCGGAATTCACGACATATACTTTTGAAATATAGTCAAAGAAATAGTTTCACTAGTTTTCCCTAAAACAGTCCCATCAAAATCTGTTAGACACATTTAGGATTCTCTCTTTTTTAGTCCTATATAAATAACAAAAGTTTAAAAAAACAAAAAAACAATATATCTGCCCAAAACACAATTAAAAATAATTAATTATTTACAAAGCTATGAAAAAGAAAACAAACTAAAGCAATGAAATTGGTAAATTAAAAAAAAAAAAAAAAATATATATATATATATATATATTTTATATTGAGTTATTCCAAAGATGAAATTGATCATTTAAATGATTGTGTTTTTCTCATCAGAATAATAATTTAAAACTTTATATTCAAAGTAATGGTTGTAGGAAAAGGAGAGACAAGGATGAGTTTAATGAAAGGACATGTCGTATGTTGGTCTTAGATATTGGTGTTGTCTAGACGTGTTCTTCTTGCTACTCATCTTATTTATTCAGTTATTTTCGGTATTTATACTTTAAAACATTCCAATATTACAGTTCCCGTATTGTTTAACACAGTGATAAATTCTTATTCAATTATTTAATAAGTTAAATAGTGATATTTCTATAAATTCAACGGAGTTAGCTTGTGTATATATGTATACTTAAAAAATGTATTGTGAATAGCCTAGCCAGGCTCTATTTGTAAGGGGAATACCCCAAAGACAAATAAAATATATTCTATTCTATTCTATATTGTAGAGGATAGAACCAAGGACGCTGCCTTGAGGAACAACGGATTCGATTGGATAATAATTGGAATATTCTGCACCACAGCGAACTCGGAAGGAGCGGTTTGATAGATAAGATCGGAGGACTAGGTATAAAGATTGGGGTAAATGTTTTTTGAGCTTGAAAAGTAATCCCGGTTGCCACACCCGGTCAATTGCTTGCGTTATGTCCAGAAATGCACCCGAGCTGGTTCTCTAGGACAGAAGAAATATGGTCCACGACTCGGAGCCCTTGTTGAACAGTTGAATGTTGGGAACGGAATCAAAACTGATGGGAAGGAATAGTGTGGGATTCGAATAACGGTAATATTCGTTTGAGGAGGATTTTCCAAAGATTTTTGAAAGAATTGGGAGTAGGCTGATAGGTCTATATGATGTCATAGTTTTAGGAGGTTTACCTGGTTTTAGGAAGAGGATTATAGTGGAATGTTTCCATAAGAGAGGAAAATGGGTAGTGCGTAGGATGGAGTTGTAAATATATGTAAGGAATATATTAACTCTAGATGGAAGCTGTCTGAGAATCTAAGGAGTGAGAAGATCGTATCCAAGAGATTTACGGAGTGTAAGTTTTCGGAGAAGATATTTGACCTCAGAGGGATTAACTGCTTTAGAAGGTAATGAAAGTGGGATTGGAGACTGAAGGAACTCTTCCACTACTGCAGTGTGGTTTGTATGGGATTCTGGATAAGGTGTGAAGACTTCGGAAACGTATTCGGCAAGTTCCTTGGCTTTGTCTTCATCAGACGCAGCCCAGGAACCATTACTGCGACAGAGGAGATGGGAAATGTGGTGAGATTTTAGAATTTTCTTGGTGACATTCCACAGGGAATTGTCACAAGCCGAGAGAGAAGAAAGGAAGGTACTAAAGGATTGGGAACGGAAGGTCGCCAGCTCCCTCTTTAATTGTCTACAATAAAAGTTATAGGAGCGGCGATGTGTGGGGTGGCGGGTGCGTTGCCATAAGGATCTAGATCGGCGTTTGGGGCGGATGAGGTCTATGAGGTGTTGTGGTGAATGATTTTGGTTATGACTTATCTGAGAGTGCTTGGGAGGGAAAGCAGTCCAAAGAGCTTTTTGACCGTAAAATCTGAAAATTAAAATAGGACAATCAACTTATTGTACAAGGACTTTACAACCGCCATTTAAGATTCTGTCTCCTGAATCTATTCCTTAGGTTGCAAAATATAGAATACATTGTTAGCAGAAGTCATTAAATCAAATGTCGACTCTCATTAAGAGTAAGTCAATTAAAAAATACTGGTTCAAGAATAGTTCGAGGATCACTGTAAAACAGAAATCAAATTCGATAAGCTAAAGAAAAATTAAAAAAAAACAAAAAACTCATTGGATTCGAACGCTCGTTTTAGAATAACATACGATAACACCAAACCGAGTTTACTCCACATATCTAGAACAAATAAAAAAAATTGATTTCGGCTTGTTGAAAAAAAGTACTATTTTTTAAATTTTCTTTCCTTAGTATTATATAGTATGCATAATAAATAATTTATATGTATTATATGAATGTTCCTAACTGTCTTATGATTCTCAAATGATTACTATCAATGATATTCAATACTAGGAAAATAAATCTTCGTTAAGATATCAACATATCAAAAATATTGTTTTATGTGTTTATTCACTGAACGTAACTTTATGCTAATGTAGCTAATAGAAAGCTACTACGGTAGAACTCCTACTAAACTTTGCCTTCTAAGGATTAATTAAAATACGTATATTTGGCGATTACTTAACATCCCACAGGCTCGGGACCACCACAGCTTTTAAAAAACCCTAGGGCCATCTCTCGGATTTGAATAAGCGACCTTCTGCATAGAAGGCTGTTATGCTACCCACTACACCACAGGTGACCGACCCCTTTGTATTGGAATTTGTAGAACATGTATATGTGTTTGTTATTTGTTGTATCCATTACGGATTTATATGATATATGTTGTAATGTATGTATAAAATATGTAAAACATATTATCAATATAGGAAACCGTATCTCTATTCTTGCGATATGTATTTGTATTTATATTCACAACCTTTTGATGTTATAGGATTCATAGAATTCTTTCGCCTGGATGTGTGCTTTTTAAAATTCCCGTGTGTCTTGGAACATATCCAACGCTTCATTAAGTCTTTAACCATTGAATCTGTAAAAAGAATTATTATCAAGTAAACTGGAATCAAATGGAAGTAAATATTGCGTTGCAAAATAAGTCCACTGCATTTTTTAATATTTCTATATAATCCTCTCGTTGCTTATAATATCATCATTACTTAGTGAAGAATGAAAAAAAATGTTCTAAAAAGGATTAGTTTAGGTGCTTTTATGCATCCCTTTCAACCGAGATTCCATATCTTAAAATGGTATTTTGTTTGTTCTAAATGGAAGGGGAAACAATTAATGTTCGTCATTTAATGGTTTTATATTTCGGAAAGAGGAGCCCGTGGCTGAGTGGCTAGCGCGCTAGTCTCTCATGCTACAGGTTCTGAGTTCGAATCCCAGTCTCGGCGGGGCTTTTATAAGGATGTAAAAAAAATGCGGATTCACTCACAACCTCTCCCCCGGGTATGTGAGACCCGTCAGCCAAAGGGTGGCCACTCACAAAATCAGTCGTAGGGAGTGATGACCCTACACTAAAAATTGCATCGTGGAACGTGAGTGTAAACTAGCAGGAGTTTACACCGCGAGGCCCAGGGCCTACACGGCTTGTCGCGCCACTGGAAGAAGATATTTCTGAAAAGGAAAATCTGCTGCGCAGATGGTTAGCAAAATTCGCAATGTTTATAGCGATGATGCCTTGGGAGAAAGAAGCGCCCGCAAGTGATTTGCTCAGTTGCAAAGCGCTCTGGTCGTCCATCAACTATTGAAGACGAACAAATCCAAGCATTGGCCACAGACAACTCTCACTCCTCGACACGGGATAGGGCATAAATGCTTAACATTTCTCATACAAGTGTCTCAAATCATTTAGGAGCAATGAGATATGTTTGTCAAAGTGATATATGGGCTCCTAAAATTTTACCGAAAAGTATTTATTAGTCCGCATTTCCATTAGCGATTCCCTCCTGGAACACAATTTTAATGATCCATTTCAAAGAGGTTGATAACTGGGGATGAAAAATGGGTTCTGTACGATAATATTGTGAGGGAAAAGTCGTGGGGGAAACAAAATGATTAGCGTTAACGACATCAAAATAGGATTACATAAAAAAAAAGCTTATGATGTGCATTTGGAGAGGAAATGAAAAGGTTTCCTTTATTTTGAGGTGCTCCCGCCCAACCATACCAATTATTCTGCAGTGTACTGTGCCCAGTTGGAACAATCAAAGGCAGCGGTTGAGCAAAAGTGTCTAGAATAAGGTAATTGCAAAGGCGTAGTTTTCCATGACAATAACACCCGTCCTCACGAGTCTTTTCAGACCTTGCAGGAATTATTGGAGTGTGGGTGGGATTTGATCTCCAACCTACCCTATTCATCAGATCTTGCACCAACAGATTTTCACTCACTTCTACCCCTTCAAAACTCTAGTAACAGGAAACACTTTAATTCGCTTGAGGACTGCTAAACGCACATAGAGTTCATTGAAAAATCGCTTGAAAATCTCTAAAAGTTCTTGAAGGACCGAATGAAAAAAAATACCCAAAAGATAGCAACAGGTAATAGATCAAAAGGCTCATATATAATAATTTAAAAATATTAGAAGAATCTTAAGTTTGTTTTGAAATCAGCAGTTAAGAACTTATTTTACAACCCAACACTTTTGCCAGATCGAACCCAATGTATTAATTTAGAAGAATTTAAAAAATATTTTTTGGATGGAGACATTTCTGATATAGACATAGGAGTATATCACTATTACCTTTAAATGAAATTGCAAGTTGTTGAATACAACGGCCTTTTCGCAATAAACTGTATGACAATATTATTATATTTCGAGGAACGCACTAAAGATTCTCAATTCAAACATATTGATAGTCCCATTATAATTTGAATCAATCGATTATGTTACATGTTGTTATTTTAAAATTTCTCATATATAGCATTGCTTTACAGTATCCGATATAGAATGGACGTTTACGGATCAGATTTTAAACCTGAAAAAGGATTTATGGCAGAGGATCTCAACTTTATTATCAACTTTAGATCTGCGGTAGGAGAGTTGGTTTTGAACTTAATGTTAAACCTGAGGTAAATTGACGGCATTATATCTCAAGTTGGATAAGAGATAGTATTGCCAGTAGCGGTTTGATGTTAAGTATTGTCGAAACAGTTTTTTGAATGAATCGGATAAAACAGTATTGTCGGCAATCGGATGTTGATTATAAGGTAGAATTTAAAAATATTTAAAAAAGATTTAATTATAAAATGAAAACAAATTCTTTATTACGGAACCATGTCCCCTTAGAAAAAAAAAAAAAAAAATGAAAAAAAATAATAGCTGATGGTCTTATTACTTTCTAATATAATGAGATTCGAGTTGGTAATAGAAGAATTCATGTTAAATAAGACAGAGCGGTGGTTTTACGGATAGAAATAGGCAGCGAATTTCGGAAAGACTGAATAGAGAAGAAGAAAGGGTTTGTGAAAAGACGAAGTTCTATCTGAGGAGTATAAATATTGATAGGATTCTAGTGTTCAACGAACGGAGGGTGAGGAGTTCAGTTAAATTTGTTAAGGTTTGGAATAGCTAAGAAATACGGAAATATTTCCGTCAAACAAAAGGAAAGGGCCACTTTAAAGCAATATAAAGATTGCCACGTCTCCCGGCTCTTCAAAATATTAAATCATCAGACTTTTAATGTTATTTCCAGTTCGTCGGTAAGTCCCCCATACACCAGTCAACCGTGGCACAAGTGGTGGCATAAAACAGAAGAAACTAGTAACTTGCGGATTTTTTAAAGTTGATGACTCACTGAATCTATTGAACTGTTTAAGTGCGGAAATAGATTTTTGAGAAACTTCAGAAACATAGTTATTCCAGAACAAGTTTTGGTTAAAGGTGACTCCGAGATTTAACAGTTGTTTTTTTTTTTTAACTGGATAGGGACTTTATCAGCAAACATCAAAGGGAAGGTAGTTCATGAGTGGTATGGAGCCAATGAGGCTTAGTATAATCCTAATCAGAATTGCAGCCTGCCACTAACTACTGCCCGACCAATCCTCCTCTCGTAGACCTCTTCCTTTACACCACAGCATCCTGTTTTCCTTGGCCACCCTTTTTACTCGAATCTGGCTGATATTGAAAAGGCGTCTTTGACTATCTATTTTCTCCCATATTCATCAAGTCGGCAAACCACTGAAGTCGCCTGGTTTTAATATGGTATAATATATTCCACACCTGTCATATTATGATTCTAATATTATTATTAGATACGTGCTAGAGCCTTGAAAACCCCTCAATTTATTCTCAGAAAGACGATCCCGATCGATTTTGGGGACTGTGTGTTTTATGGTCGCTCTGGAAAAGCAATTTCGTCCATTAACAATATGATGTAGGAGGATTTGATGAACATCTTTTATTGGTACTAGTCGGTTATACGATTAGCTTTAGTAAAATCGATCATATGATGAACGAATAACTTAGGCTTATAAAACAGTCATGGGCAACTGAAATATATAATATGTCTGGTCAACAGAAAGAGAAACATTATTAATGATCATTTACAGTAGGGAGTTTTTTCTTCCCTAATATTAATATACAACAAAAAAAATATTCCGAAATTCGCTGCCTATTTCTATCCGTAAAACCACCGCTCTGTCTTATTTAACATGAATTCTTCTATTACCAACTCGAATCTCATTATATTAGAAAGTAATAAGAACATCAGCTATTATTTTTTTTCATTTTTTTTTTTTTTTTTTTCTAAGGGGACATGGTTCCGTAATAAAGAATTTGTTTTCATTTTATAATTAAACCTTTTTTAAATATTTTTAAATTCTACCTTATAATCAACATCCGATTGCCGACAATACTGTTTTATCCGATTCATTCAAAAAACTGTTTCGACAATACTTAACATCAAACCGCTACTGGCAATACTATCTCTTATCCAACTTGAGATATAATGCCGTCAATTTACCTCAGGTTTAACATTAAGTTCAAAACCAACTCTCCTACCGCAGATCTAAAGTTGATAATAAAGTTGAGATCCTCTGCCATAAATCCTTTTTCAGGTTTAAAATCTGATCCGTAAACGTCCATTCTATATCGGATACTGTAAAGCAATGCTATATATGAGAAATTTTAAAATAACAACATGTAACATAATCGATTGATTCAAATTATAATGGGACTATCAATATGTTTGAATTGAGAATCTTTAGTGCGTTCCTCGAAATATAATAATATTGTCATACAGTTTATTGCGAAAAGGCCGTTGTATTCAACAACTTGCAATTTCATTTAAAGGTAATAGTGATATACTCCTATGTCTATATCAGAAATGTCTCCATCCAAAAAATATTTTTTAATTCTTCTAAATTAATACATTGGGTTCGATCTGGCAAAAGTGTTGGGTTGTAAAATAAGTTCTTAACTGCTGATTTCAAAACAAACTTAAGATTCTTCTAATATTTTTAAATTATTATATATGAGCCTTTTGATCTATTACCTGTTGCTATCTTTTGGGTATTTTTTTTCATTCGGTCCTTCAAGAACTTTTAGAGATTTTCAAGCGATTTTTCAATGAACTCTATGTGCGTTTAGCAGTCCTCAAGCGAATTAAAGTGTTTCCTGTTACTAGAGTTTTGAAGGGGTAGAAGTGAGTGAAAATCTGTTGGTGCAAGGTCTGATGAATAGGGTAGGTTGGAGATCAAATCCCACCCACACTCCAATAATTCCTGCAAGGTCTGAAAAGACTCGTGAGGACGGGTGTTATTGTCATGGAAAACTACGCCTTTGCAATTACCTTATTCTAGACACTTTTGCTCAACCGCTGCCTTTGATTGTTCCAACTGGGCACAGTACACTGCAGAATAATTGGTATGGTTGGGCGGGAGCACCTCAAAATAAAGGAAACCTTTTCATTTCCTCTCCAAATGCACATCATAAGCTTTTTTTTTATGTAATCCTATTTTGATGTCGTTAACGCTAATCATTTTGTTTCCCCCACGACTTTTCCCTCACAATATTATCGTACAGAACCCATTTTTCATCCCCAGTTATCAACCTCTTTGAAATGGATCATTAAAATTGTGTTCCAGGAGGGAATCGCTAATGGAAATGCGGACTAATAAATACTTTTCGGTAAAATTTTAGGAGCCCATATATCACTTTGACAAACATATCTCATTGCTCCTAAATGATTTGAGACACTTGTATGAGTATGTATGAGTAATGTTACATCGCGCTTGCGCATTGTTTTAGATCACTTTTTACTTATGTTAAAATGTGCACTAGCACATAAATAAATTTATATAAATAAATATATAAAAAAAATGTCATAAACTCTATTAGTATCCCCGAAAACACTATAAACGATCACTCTATCAAATATTTATGAAACAGGAACATAACTTGAAATGAGTAAAAGCGTTGTAGTTTTAAAATAGTTGTTGATTTTGAATTTTTAGAGGGGAGGGATAGTTTTTGGGAATAATTAATGTGTTTTCGGGTATTATAATGACGTTTTTCAAGATGTATTTTTTATCGCTCGCGTGCATATTAACTCGCATTTACTTTTAATAAGTACCTTGGTTAATGGCCGCAACTGCAGTTCTATTCTTTCGTAGCTCTGTGTTTGTTACACTTTCACCACGGTTCTATCAACATGTCAACTATAAAACTTTGCGAACAGTGAGTTTACTATCAACTAAACACTTTAATATTCACGGATAGTGAGGTGAGTGACTATTTGTACCGATTCGCGATATCTTATAAACTGATAGCTATCTGGTTGAGATAGCAACGTGGCCCTAATCCTTAACAGTTATCTTTATTTTTAAAGGGCTAGGCCAAGTTTACTAACTCAGTCATCTCTGTTTTCGTCTAGGACTTCATTTTGTTTTTAGTTTCATTCATTTCTTTTAAATTTTTAAAGACCATTTTTTTTTCATATTTGTTATAATTGTTTCTTAGAAATGTTTTCTTTATTAATTGTATATAATCATGTGAATAGTTTAGTTTTTAAGTATTTATTGTATAAAATTTATTTTTTATTTTAATACGCAGGTGTATATAGATTTTTTTGTTTTCTTTTCTTTTATTTTAATTAATAATGGACTTAGACAGAAATACGTCCGGTGAGGACTCAGAGGAGACCCCTTTCTCTGAAATAAGTGAAACGGACTCTCAATATTTGACTCGCCGTATGAAGCGGCATCGGAACTCCCTTCCTCCCGGATCTGGGGGTAATTCACCAAATAAAAAAAAAAATAAATCAAATAAAACTAAGCAGGCGTCTGAGCAAAATATGTCACCGCCAAAAACCCGCAGTAAACTCACTGCAGCCAACACAATAGAACCAGTTCCATCATCATCAGCCGCTCCGTCTGTCTTCACAGCGCCATCTACCTCTGCCAGTACGTCAGGTACAGCCAACACAATTTCAGAGCCTCAAGGGTTTTGTGATCCCGAACCCCCACCAATATTTGTCAATAACATACAAAATTTTATGTCGTTTGGTCAAGAAATTGCAGATTTGATCGGACAGCCCAACTTTCGTTGTTACTCGAGAATAAACGATATTAAGATCAACACAACAAATAAAGACAGTTACAAAAAGCTTGTCAACCACTTAAATTCAAAAAGCTACGACTTCCATTGTTACCAATTGAAACAAGAAAAGTCATATCGTGTCGTTCTTAGAGGGCTCCACTCATCAACTCCCACAGATGCTATCAAAAGAGGGATAGAAGAAATAGGCTACAATGTCCGAAAGTTCTCTCCCGTTTTCCATCCAAAGGGAAAATATCCACTGCCTCTATTTTTCGTGGATCTAGAACCTGCCACAAATAACCCAGAATTATTTAATATAACACGACTGGTATACTCCATTGTGCGATTTGAACAGCCTAGGCCGACATCTACGATAGTACAGTGTACTAAATGTCAAAATTTGGGACACACTAAATCCTACTGTTACCACCAGGCCCGGTGCGTCAAATGTGCCGGCCCTCATGCTACTGAGAACTGCCCGAAATCTCGTGATGAACCAGCAAAATGTGCTCTCTGTGGTGAAGCACATCCAGCGAGCTACAGAGGCTGTTCGGTCTACAAAAATCTGCTCAGACAGAGATCACAAAACCCTCTACCCAAAAGTCTGGAACAGAAAAGTAATACACCTGCACCACCTCCTGTACTGGATAACCTAGTAAATTTTCCAGAAATTCAGAAAGCTTCTGTTAACATGACTCCAAAGCCAACTACTCCTAGACCTGGAAATCAAGATCGACAGAACATTAAGAAGCCCTCCTCCGTTATCAACTCGCCTCAACCTAGAAGGCAGGCGCCTCCGAACTCCCAACCCATGACCCAGATTTCCCATCCCCAGCTTGAAGCTCCACACCAACCAACCCCTCCTCATCAGATACCTGTTAGGGTTAAATTACCTCCAGAAAAACCTCACCCGATCCCACCCCGTTCTTCTGTAGAGCCAAATCAACCCAATTCTCAACCCCAAACATCCCAAAATGCATATCATGGTACCCCTCGACGGGTGCAGACTCCAACCAATGTACCAGCTCAACTAAATTATCCTTCCCAATCCTATAATATACCCCCACCTGACTTTTACTCCATCCTTAATTCCTTCCTATTAGATCTCAAAGAAACCATCCAGCCGCTTATCTCCCTTCTCACTCGTATCCTTTCCGAAATCCCATTTAATTTCCCACGATGAGTGTAAAGCCCCTAGCTATCCTCTTATGGAACGCTAATGGCCTACTCAACCACCGAGACGAACTCGACATACTCCTACATGACAATCACATACATATTGCATTAATAACTGAAACTCATTTCACTCAACGATCAAAATTTTACATACGTGACTACATCACTTATAGAACAGACCACCCAGACAACACTGCCCATGCCGGATCATGCGTTCTTATCCATAAATCCCTTCCATATTCCCTTATTCCTACTACTCCATCTGACGCTATACAATCCTCTTCTGTAATCATTTTAACTCGTCCTTTCCATCTCACACTCTCAGCTGTATACTGTCCTCCTGGTAACACCATTTCCTATAGCCTTCTTAATTCCTTATTCCGATCTCTTGGGACGCGTTCATTGCTGGAGGTGATTACAACGCTAAACACCAACGATGGGGTTGTCGAGCATCCAACTCCCGTGGTAGTATCCTTTCTAACGTCACAAACTCCAATTGTTATTCTATCCTTGCTCCTACGAATCCCACATATTGGCCTACATCCCTAAAAAAAAAACCTGATATCCTGGATATATTTGTTACCTCTCAAATCCCTACTTCCCAAGCCGAAATCAAATCCCTGAATGACCTTTCATCTGACCACAGTCCTGTTCTGCTTTCTTTGCATTCAAACTTTGTTCCTAAACCCTCTCCTCCTACATTAATTACAGGACGTGTAAACTGGGACCAATTTCGATATGACATAGAAAATAAACTAGACTTAAAACTTCCACTAAAGACAAAACAAGATATTGACCAAGCCATAGAAAAACTTACTGACTCAATAAGTAGCACCATAATAGACAACACAACTAACACCAAACCTGATAAACCTCAGAAAAGAAACCTACCACAGCACATTCAGATCTTATTGAGAGAAAAGCGCACAGCAAGATCGAAGTGGCACAGGACCAGATACCCAAAAGAGAAAACTTATTACACCCAACTGACTAACAAACTAAAATCAGAACTCAAAAAATACAAAACACAAAATTTAAAAAACTTGACGGAAAATCTTACGATTACTGACAAATCACTATGGACGACTACAAAAAAAATCCTGAAGTTTAAAGATTTCAACCATCCACTCCTTACTGAAACCCGAACCTGGACACGATCCGACGAAGAAAAATCCCAGATATTTGCTCAGCACCTCTCTAAAATATATAATCCTCATCCTGAAATACTCAATTCAAACCATGTTGAATGTATTGAAACAGAACTCAATATTCCTCTCCAAATGACCCTATCACCTAAAGCATTTCATCCTTCAGAAATAGCCAATATCATTCACAGATTACCTTCCCGCAAAGCTCCTGGACATGACCTAGTTACTTCCTATATAATGAAACAGCTTCCTCGAAAATCCATCTGTTTTCTTACCTACATATATAATGCTATCCTCCGGACCACATATTTTCCTGACTCCTGGAAACTATCCATTGTTAAGATGATTCCCAAACCCCAAAAGCCGCTCGAACATCCATCCTCTTACCGTCCAATTTCTCTATTACCTATTATGGGTAAAATCTTTGAAAAACTCCTTCTGAAACGAATATATCCCATCCTTGATTCTAATCATATCATCCCTGATCATCAGTTCGGATTCCGAATATCCCACTCCACTATCCAGCAATGTCATCGTGTGGTGGACGTTGTCTCTTCTGCTTTGGAGCGCGGGTTGTACTGCACGGGAGCCTTTCTCGATGTAGAACAGGCCTTTGATAGAGTCTGGCACCCAGGACTGTTGTACAAACTCCGTAAATTCCTTCCTCCCACATATTTCCTGATTCTTCAATCCTACCTCTCTGATAGATCCTTCAAAATTAATCACAATAGTTCCTATTCATCCCTTTTTATACAGACTGCTGGTGTTCCTCAAGGCAGTATTCTAGGACCCATTCTATACACAGTATATACAGCTGATATCCCAACCCATCCTAACACTTTCCTTTCTACCTATGCTGATGACACCTGCGTGTTATCAGTTCATAAAGATCCATTTGTTGCTTCAAATACCCTTCAAGCCCATATCAAAGACCTAGAAGTATGGTGTCAGAACTGGAGAATAAAAATAAATTCCAACAAATCCCATCAAATAACTTTTACCCTTCGCCGTAAACCTTTGACTTCCTGCCCTAAAGTATCCTTTAATAACACTCAACTAGTTCCTGTTGAACAGATCCGATACCTAGGACTTCTTCTTGACAAACGCCTAACTTGGAATCCACATACACGACTAAAACGACAAGAAACTGCTCGCCGCTTTAGGCTACTTCAACACTTACTAGACAAACGATCAAACCTTCCTCTTAACTACAAAAGGCTCATCTACATGACTATTATAAGACCAATCTGGACTTACGGAGTAGAGCTTTGGGGCTCTACTAAACCATCAAATTCTTCCCGCATCCAATCCTTACAATCCAAAATCCTTCGTAAAATCCTCAATGCTCCTTACTTTGTCACGAATAATCTTATCCATAAAGACCTTAATGTTCCCTATGTTACTGATTTGGCCCGGACCAGGTATCAATCCTTTCATGACAAACTCCATTCTCACCCTAACCCACTAGTTTCAATCCTTTCTTCCTCTTCAATTCCGGATAATCCTCCGAGGCGCCTGAAAAGGAAATGGCCCCGGGACCTTCTAGTTTAAAATATTTTTAGAGTGCTGCCACTGGGTAGTGTCTCTACATGTTTTTCATGACAGTTTTGTATATTACCATCACATTTACTAGATGTATTTTTATTTAATACAGTTGTAAATATCAATAAATATGTTTAAAAAAAAAAAAAAAAAAAAAAAAAAAACTTTCAATAGGGGTACTCACTACGTTTGCTATTTGTGTTATTTTGCTAAACCCGTCGAGTTTCTACAGTTATTTCCTGTATAAAATTGATGGGTTTAGCACAATAGCACAAATAGCATGCAATAGCAAACGTAGTGAGTACCCATAATGATTTTTATTGATATAGGGATTAATTATTGTGCTTTCGGGTGGTTATGATTACGTTTTTCGAGCTGTATTTTTTATCGCTCATGCGTATTTCAACTCGCATTTACTTTTTATGTTTTTTATTGATATAGGAATGAATTATCGTGCATTCGGGTGGTTATGATTACATTTTTTGAGCTCTATCCTTTATCGCTCATGCGTATTTCAACTCGCATTTACTTTTTATGTTTTTTATTGATATAGGGATTAATTATTGTGCTTTCGGGTGGTTATGATTACATTTTTTGAGCTCTATCCTTTATCGCTCATGCGTATTTCAACTTGCACTTACATATAATGTTTTTTATTGATATAGGCATTAATTGTTGTGTTTTCGGGTGGTTATGATTACGTTTTTTGAGCTCTATCTTTTATCGCTCTTGGATATTTCAACTTGCATATTCTTTTAACGTCTTTTATTGATATAGGGATTAATTATTGTTCTTTCGGGTGGTTATGATTAAGTTTTTGATTGATATTGGGATTGATTATTTTGTTTTTAGTTCTCATTATAACGTTGCTGGAATATACCTACATCATTTAGCTTTTTTTTATTTATTTATTTATTTGTATTTTATTTTTTTAATTATTTTTTTATAAAAGGATTAGTTATAGTTCCTTTTTTAGCGTCCTGAGTAAGTTTTTTTAACTAAATATTTTATAATGGTCCCACTTCCTAACTTGTTCTTACAATTATTTGATAATTTAATTGAGGAATCGTTTATTCTATTTTCGGGTGTTCTTGTAACATTATTTGAACCTTATTTGTTATCGCTTTTACTCATTTCAAGTTATGTTCCTGTTTCATAAATATTTGATAGAGTGATCGTTTATAGTGTTTTCGGGGATACTAATAGAGTTTATGACATTTTTTTTATATATTTATTTATATAAATTTATTTATGTGCTAGTGCACATTTTAACTTAAGTAAAAAGTGATCTAAAACAATGCGCGATGTAACATTCAGTTTAAAAACGTAATCAGAACGTGCAAAGACAACAATAAAAAGCATTGTGCAACAGCCTATAACAATAATAAGATAAGAACTAAATGCGAACAAGCGATAATAAATACAGCTCAAAAAACGTAATTATAAGAAACGCAAATACAATTAATAACCTATATATCAATAAAAAACGTTAAAAGTAAATGCGAGTTGAAATACGCATGAGCGATAAAAGATAGAGCTCAAAAAACGTAACCATAACCACCCGAAAGCACAATAATTAATCCCTATATCAATAAAAGACGTTAACAGTAAATGCAAGTTGAAATATCCAAGAGCGATAAAAGATAGAGCTCAAAAAACGTAATCATAACCACCCAAAAACACAACAATTAATGCCTATATTAATAAAAAACATTATAAGTAAGTGCAAGTTGAAATACGCATGAGCGATAAAGGATAGAGCTCAAAAAATGTAATCATAACCTCCCGAATGCACGATAATTCATCCCTATACAAATAAAAAACATAAAAAGTAAATGCGGGTTGAAATACGCATGAGCGATAAAAAATACAGCTCGAAAAACGTAATCATAACCACCCGAAAGCACAATAATTAATCCCTATATCAATAAAAAACATTAACAGTAAATTCAAGTTGAAATACGCATGAGCGATAAAAAATACAGCTCGAAAAACGTAATTATAATACCCGAAAACACATTAATTAATCCCTATATCAATAAAAAACATTAAAAGTAAATGCGAGTTAATATGCACGCGAGCAATAAAAAATACATCTTGAAAAACGTCATTATAATACCCGAAAACACATTAATTATTCTCAAAAACTATCCCTCCCCTCTAAAAATTCAAAATCAACAACTATTTTAAAACTAAATATTTTTTTAAATATTAGTTCGTAAAAACAGAACTTGATATCAAATATCTAAAAAAAAACAGTGATATGATATGCCAAAATTATTAAAAAAGTCATAATTTTAATTAAACTAATTATTTTTCAATAAATAAAACGGAATATTTAAGGCTAGAAGTGAAGAAAAAGGTGACATTTGACTTGGAAAAGGTAACATTTGAAATGGAAAAGGTGACTTTTGAAATGGAAAAAGTTACATTTGACTTGGAAAGGGTTACATTTGAAATGGAAAGGGTTACATTTGACTTGGAAAAGGTTACATTTGACTTGGAAAAAGTTACATTTGACTTGAAAAAGGTTACAATTGACTTGGAAATGCTATATAAATCCTCAGTCACTCACTTAAAACAAGATCGCGCCATTCTGCCAAATACGTTCCGACCCACAGAACTAGATTTTTTTATCTTTTATTTTTCGAGCGTTGTACTACCCTCTGGAGGTCTCTACTAAGGGTGGGCGTAATCGAATGATCGTCATAGTCGGATTTCGATGGATTAAATAATCGTATGATTAGTATGAATTGTGAGAGACGATATGTCACAATTCCCGTCTCTATAGGTTGCAAATATGCATATAATTTATGTGATAAGAAAAAAAAAAAAAAAAAAAGATCGTTCTTTTATCCGACCTCCTTATTATCCCTCGATTATCCTTAAACAGTTCAGTTCCAATGATCATACGCTTATCCAAACCGATTAATCCTATAACCGATTAATTTAATTGATTAAAATAATCGAATGATCCGATAATCGTCATTCGATTATGCCCACCCCTAGTCTCTACCAACCGATATACGCCATGCTGCTTCTTTACCCTTATTTCAATCCTAACCTTTCCAATACCTTTTTTCATCCCAAAAAGAGACGCTCAGAAATTATGATATTATAATATTAGATATGAAACTCTGAATGAACAAAAAATAATTCTTTACTGTCCAAGTATAAATTTTGTTAGTCAATTCATTTATTATTGTTTGTTTTTTTTGGTTGAACACAATAAAAAACATAAAAAGTAAATGCGGGTTGAAATACGCATGAGCGATAAAAAATACAGCTCGAAAAACGTAATCATAACCACCCGAAAGCACAATAATGTTTTTTATTAATATAGGCATTAATTGTTGTGTTTTTGGGTGGTTATGATTACGTTTTTTGAGCTCTATCTTTTATCGCTCTTGGATATTTCAACTTGCATTTACTGTTAACGTCTTTTATTGATATAGGGATTAATTATTGTGCTTTCGGGTGGTTATGGTTACGTTTTTTGAGCTCTATCTTTTATCGCTCATGCGTATTTCAACTCGCATTTACTTTTAACGTTTTTTATTGATATATAGGTTATTAATTGTATTTGCGTTTCTTATAATTACGTTTTTTGAGCTGTATTTATTATCGCTTGTTCGCATTTAGTTCTTATCTTATTATTGTTATAGGCTGTTGCACAATGCTTTTTATTGTTGTCTTTGCACGTTCTGATTACGTTTTTAAACTGAATGTTACATCGCGCATTGTTTTAGATCACTTTTTACTTAAGTTAAAATGTGCACTAGCACATAAATAAATTTATATAAATAAATATATAAAAAAAATGTCATAAACTCTATTAGTATCCCCGAAAACACTATAAACGATCACTCTATCAAATATTTATGAAACAGGAACATAACTTGAAATGAGTAAAAGCGATAACAAATAAGGTTCAAATAATGTTACAAGAACACCCGAAAATAGAATAAACGATTCCTCAATTAAATTATCAAATAATTGTAAGAACAAGTTAGGAAGTGGGACCATTATAAAATATTTAGTTAAAAAAACTTACTCAGGACGCTAAAAAAGGAACTATAACTAATCCTTTTATAAAAAAATAATTAAAAAAATAAAATACAAATAAATAAATAAATAAAAAAAAGCTAAATGATGTAGGTATATTCCAGCAACGTTATAATGAGAACTAAAAACAAAATAATCAATCCCAATATCAATCAAAAACTTAATCATAACCACCCGAAAGAACAATAATTAATCCCTATATCAATAAAAGACGTTAAAAGAATATGCAAGTTGAAATATCCAAGAGCGATAAAAGATAGAGCTCAAAAAACGTAATCATAACCACCCGAAAACACAACAATTAATGCCTATATCAATAAAAAACATTATATGTAAGTGCAAGTTGAAATACGCATGAGCGATAAAGGATAGAGCTCAAAAAATGTAATCATAACCACCCGAAAGCACAATAATTAATCCCTATATCAATAAAAAACATAAAAAGTAAATGCGAGTTGAAATACGCATGAGCGATAAAGGATAGAGCTCAAAAAATGTAATCATAACCACCCGAATGCACGATAATTCATTCCTATATCAATAAAAAACATAAAAAGTAAATGCGAGTTGAAATACGCATGAGCGATAAAAAATACAGCTCGAAAAACGTAATCATAACCACCCGAAAGCACAATAATTAATCCCTATATCAATAAAAATCATTATGGGTACTCACTACGTTTGCTATTGCATGCTATTTGTGCTATTGTGCTAAACCCATCAATTTTATACAGGAAATAACTGTAGAAACTCGACGGGTTTAGCAAAATAACACAAATAGCAAACGTAGTGAGTACCCCTATTGAAAGTTTTTTTTTTTTTTTTTTTTTTTTTTTTTAAACATATTTATTGATATTTACAACTGTATTAAATAAAAATACATCTAGTAAATGTGATGGTAATATACAAAACTGTCATGAAAAACATGTAGAGACACTACCCAGTGGCAGCACTCTAAAAATATTTTAAACTAGAAGGTCCCGGGGCCATTTCCTTTTCAGGCGCCTCGGAGGATTATCCGGAATTGAAGAGGAAGAAAGGATTGAAACTAGTGGGTTAGGGTGAGAATGGAGTTTGTCATGAAAGGATTGATACCTGGTCCGGGCCAAATCAGTAACATAGGGAACATTAAGGTCTTTATGGATAAGATTATTCGTGACAAAGTAAGGAGCATTGAGGATTTTACGAAGGATTTTGGATTGTAAGGATTGGATGCGGGAAGAATTTGATGGTTTAGTAGAGCCCCAAAGCTCTACTCCGTAAGTCCAGATTGGTCTTATAATAGTCATGTAGATGAGCCTTTTGTAGTTAAGAGGAAGGTTTGATCGTTTGTCTAGTAAGTGTTGAAGTAGCCTAAAGCGGCGAGCAGTTTCTTGTCGTTTTAGTCGTGTATGTGGATTCCAAGTTAGGCGTTTGTCAAGAAGAAGTCCTAGGTATCGGATCTGTTCAACAGGAACTAGTTGAGTGTTATTAAAGGATACTTTAGGGCAGGAAGTCAAAGGTTTACGGCGAAGGGTAAAAGTTATTTGATGGGATTTGTTGGAATTTATTTTTATTCTCCAGTTCTGACACCATACTTCTAGGTCTTTGATATGGGCTTGAAGGGTATTTGAAGCAACAAATGGATCTTTATGAACTGATAACACGCAGGTGTCATCAGCATAGGTAGAAAGGAAAGTGTTAGGATGGGTTGGGATATCAGCTGTATATACTGTGTATAGAATGGGTCCTAGAATACTGCCTTGAGGAACACCAGCAGTCTGTATAAAAAGGGATGAATAGGAACTATTGTGATTAATTTTGAAGGATCTATCAGAGAGGTAGGATTGAAGAATCAGGAAATATGTGGGAGGAAGGAATTTACGGAGTTTGTACAACAGTCCTGGGTGCCAGACTCTATCAAAGGCCTGTTCTACATCGAGAAAGGCTCCCGTGCAGTACAACCCGCGCTCCAAAGCAGAAGAGACAACGTCCACCACACGATGACATTGCTGGATAGTGGAGTGGGATATTCGGAATCCGAACTGATGATCAGGGATGATATGATTAGAATCAAGGATGGGATATATTCGTTTCAGAAGGAGTTTTTCAAAGATTTTACCCATAATAGGTAATAGAGAAATTGGACGGTAAGAGGATGGATTTTCGAGCGGCTTTTGGGGTTTGGGAATCATCTTAACAATGGATAGTTTCCAGGAGTCAGGGAAATATGTGGTCCGGAGGATAGCATTATATATGTAGGTAAGAAAACAGATGGATTTTCGAGGAAGCTGTTTCATTATATAGGAAGTAACTAGGTCATGTCCAGGAGCTTTGCGGGAAGGTAATCTGTGAATGATATTGGCTATTTCTGAAGGATGAAATGCTTTAGGTGATAGGGTCATTTGGAGAGGAATATTGAGTTCTGTTTCAATACATTCAACATGGTTTGAATTGAGTATTTCAGGATGAGGATTATATATTTTAGAGAGGTGCTGAGCAAATATCTGGGATTTTTCTTCGTCGGATCGTGTCCAGGTTCGGGTTTCAGTAAGGAGTGGATGGTTGAAATCTTTAAACTTCAGGATTTTTTTTGTAGTCGTCCATAGTGATTTGTCAGTAATCGTAAGATTTTCCGTCAAGTTTTTTTAAATTTTGTGTTTTGTATTTTTTGAGTTCTGATTTTAGTTTGTTAGTCAGTTGGGTGTAATAAGTTTTGTCTTTTGGGTATCTGGTCCTGTGCCACTTCGATCTTGCTGTGCGCTTTTCTCTCAATAAGATCTGAATGTGCTGTGGTAGGTTTCTTTTCTGAGGTTTATCAGGTTTGGTGTTAGTTGTGTTGTCTATTATGGTGCTACTTATTGAGTCAGTAAGTTTTTCTATGGCTTGGTCAATATCTTGTTTTGTCTTTAGTGGAAGTTTTAAGTCTAGTTTATTTTCTATGTCATATCGAAATTGGTCCCAGTTTACACGTCCTGTAATTAATGTAGGAGGAGAGGGTTTAGGAACAAAGTTTGAATGCAAAGAAAGCAGAACAGGACTGTGGTCAGATGAAAGGTCATTCAGGGATTTGATTTCGGCTTGGGAAGTAGGGATTTGAGAGGTAACAAATATATCCAGGATCTCAGGTTTTTTTTTTAGGGATGTAGGCCAATATGTGGGATTCGTAGGAGCAAGGATAGAATAACAATTGGAGTTTGTGACGTTAGAAAGGATACTACCACGGGAGTTGGATGCTCGACAACCCCATCGTTGGTGTTTAGCGTTGTAATCACCTCCAGCAATGAAGCGCGGCCCAAGAGATCGGAATAAGGAATTAAGAAGGCTATAGGAAATGGTGTTACCAGGAGGACAGTATACAGCTGAGAGTGTGAGATGGAAAGGACGAGTTAAAATGATTACAGAAGAGGATTGTATAGCGTCAGATGGAGTAGTAGGAATAAGGGAATGTGGAAGGGATTTATGGATAAGAACGCATGATCCGGCATGGGCAGTGTTGTCTGGGTGGTCTGTTCTATAAGTGATGTAGTCACGTATGTAAAATTTTGATCGTTGAGTGAAATGAGTTTCAGTTATTAATGTAATATGTATGTGATTGTCATGTAGGAGTATGTCGAGTTCGTCTCGGTGGTTGAGTAGGCCATTAGCGTTCCATAAGAGGATAGCTAGTGGCTTTACACTCATCGTGGGAAATTAAATGGGATTTCGGAAAGGATACGAGTGAGAAGGGAGATAAGCGGCTGGATGGTTTATTTGAGATCTAATAGGAAGGAATTAAGGATGGAGTAAAAGTCAGGTGGGGGTATATTATAGGATTGGGAAGGATAATTTAGTTGAGCTGGTACATTGGTTGGAGTCTGCACCCGTCGAGGGGTACCATGATATGCATTTTGGGATGTTTGGGGTTGAGAATTGGGTTGATTTGGCTGTACAGAAGAACGGGGTGGGATCGGGTGAGGTTTTTCTGGAGGTAATTTAACCCTAACAGGTATCTGATGAGGAGGGGTTGGTTGGTGTGGAGCTTCAAGCTGGGGATGGGAAATCTGGGTCATGGGTTGGGAGTTCGGAGGCGCCTGCCTTCTAGGTTGTTGAGGCTGCGAGTTGATAACGGAGGAGGGCTTCTTAATGCTCTGTCGATCTTGATTTCCAGGTCTAGGAGTAGTTGGCTTTGGAGTCATGTTAACAGAAGCTTTCTGAATTTCTGGAAAATTTACTAGGTTATCCAGTACAGGAGGTGGTGCAGGTGTATTACTTTTCTGTTCCAGACTTTTGGGTAGAGGGTTTTGTGATCTCTGTCTGAGCAGATTTTTGTAGACCGAACAGCCTCTGTAGCTCGCTGGATGTGCTTCACCACAGAGAGCACATTTTGCTGGTTCATCACGAGATTTCGGGCAGTTCTCAGTAGCATGAGGGCCGGCACATTTGACGCACCGGGCCTGGTGGTAACAGTAGGATTTAGTGTGTCCCAAATTTTGACATTTAGTACACTGTACTATCGTAGATGTCGGCCTAGGCTGTTCAAATCGCACAATGGAGTATACCAGTCGTGTTATATTAAATATTCTGGGTTATTTGTGGCAGGTTCTAGATCCACGAAAAATAGAGGCAGTGGATATTTTCCCTTTGGATGGAAAACGGGAGAGACCTTTCGGACATTGTAGCCTATTTCTTCTATCCCTCTTTTGATAGCATCTGTGGGAGTTGATGAGTGGAGCCCTCTAAGAACGACACGATATGACTTTTCTTGTTTCAATTGGTAACAATGGAAGTCGTAGCTTTTTGAATTTAAGTGGTTGACAAGCTTTTTGTAACTGTCTTTATTTGTTGTGTTGATCTTAATATCGTTTATTCTCGAGTAACAACGAAAGTTGGGCTGTCCGATCAAATCTGCAATTTCTTGACCAAACGACATAAAATTTTGTATGTTATTGACAAATATTGGTGGGGTTCGGGATCACAAAACCCTTGAGGCTCTGAAATTGTGTTGGCTGTACCTGACGTACTGGCAGAGGTAGATGGCGCTGTGAAGACAGACGGAGCGGCTGATGATGATGGAACTGGTTCTATTGTGTTGGCTGCAGTGAGTTTACTGCGGGTTTTTGGCGGTGACATATTTTGCTCAGACGCCTGCTTAGTTTTATTTGATTTATTTTTTTTTTTTATTTGGTGAATTACCCCCAGATCCGGGAGGAAGGGAGTTCCGATGCCGCTTCATACGGCGAGTCAAATATTGAGAGTCCGTTTCACTTATTTCAGAGAAAGGGGTCTCCTCTGAGTCCTCACCGGACGTATTTCTGTCTAAGTCCATTATTAATTAAAATAAAAGAAAAGAAAACAAAAAAATCTATATACACCTGCGTATTAAAATAAAAAATAAATTTTATACAATAAATACTTAAAAACTAAACTATTCACATGATTATATACAATTAATAAAGAAAACATTTCTAAGAAACAATTATAACAAATAGGAAAAAAAAATGGTCTTTAAAAATTTAAAAGAAATGAATGAACTAAAAACAAAATAAAGTCCTAGACGAAAACAGAGATGACTGAGTTAGTAAACTTGGCCTAGCCCTTTAAAAATAAAGATAACTGTTAAGGATTAGGGCCACGTTGCTATCTCAACCAGATAGCTATCAGTTTATAAGATATCGCGAATCGGTACAAATAGTCACTCACCTCACTATCCGTGAATATTAAAGTGTTTAGTTGATAGTAAACTCACTGTTCGCAAAGTTTTATAGTTGACATGTTGATAGAACCGTGGTGAAAGTGTAACAAACACAGAGCTACGAAAGAATAGAACTGCAGTTGCGGCCATTAACCAAGGTACTTATTAAAAGTAAATGCGAGTTAATATGCACGCGAGCGATAAAAAATACATCTTGAAAAACGTCATTATAATACCCGAAAACACATTAATTATTCCCAAAAACTATCCCTCCCCTCTAAAAATTCAAAATCAACAACTATTTTAAAACTACAACGCTTTTACTCATTTCAAGTTATGTTCCTGTTTCATAAATATTTGATAGAGTGATCGTTTATAGTGTTTTCGGGGATACTAATAGAGTTTATGACATTTTTTTTATATATTTATTTATATAAATTTATTTATGTGCTAGTGCACACTTTTAACATAAGTAAAAAGTGATCTAAAACAATGCGCAAGCGCGATGTAACATTGAGTTTAAAAACGTAATCAGAACGTATAATAAAAAATACATCTTGAAAAACGTCATTATAATACCCGAAAACACATTAATTATTCTCAAAAACTATCCCTCCGCTCTAAAACTAAATATTTTTTTTAAATATTAGTTCGTAAAAACAGAACTTGATATCAAATATCTAAAAAAAAACAGTGATATGGTATGCCAAAATTATTAAAAAAGTCATAATTTTAATTAAACTTATTATTTTTCAATAAATAAATAAATAAAACGGAATATTTAAGGCTAGAAGTGAAGAAAAAGGTGACATTTGACTTGGAAAAGGTAACATTTGAAATGGAAAAGGTGACTTTTGAAATGGAAAAAGTTACATTTGACTTGGAAAGGGTTACATTTGAAATGGAAAGGGTTACATTTGACTTGGAAAAGGTTACATTTGACTTGGAAAAAGTTACATTTGACTTGGAAAAGATTACAATTGACTTGGAAATGCTATAAAAAGAGACTGGTGGGTGTAGGGCAGATTCTGGGTGTAAGGTCCTAGGCTAAGGTAAGGTCCTAGGAAATATTTTGTGCGAATAGGAGGAGGGAATTGAAACCTACGACAATTGCCTGAGTTTTCATTGCATTCAGTTTTAGTTTATTCTGGTTTTCCTAGCCACTGATTCTATCCAAGTCATCTTGAATAACAGCAAATGCTACTAATGACTCAGAGGGAATGAAAGATAGGTAGATCTGGAAATTATCAACATATAAGTGATGGGAGCCGATGATGGGTAGAATTGAAGAGGTCATTGATATACGTGTAGATAGTAGTTAAGATCATAAGCATGAATACTGATATTAACAAATAAACTATATTTATTTAATTTCATTATAAAAATCATGGTTATTAATAATTTTTATTTTCTTGCTTCCTCGCAAATACTACCACTTGATACGACAATAAAAGGTCTTTCAATTTTTTTTGGTATTTTTATGGTTTTCAAGATTAACAAAGTGAAAATTATGATTTACCGTTAGATATGTATACCCTCCACGGTATAAATTCTTTCCAACAATGGGACACAATAATACTGTCAATATTTATTGTTCTGTCCATTAGATTGTTTTAAAATTGTGTCAAGAAGCAGGTTCGGGAAACAGTACGGTTTTCCAAGGAAGGCCACCGGACTTCCATTACTTAGGCAACACCCCCCTTCCTCCTCCCCCCCAACGTTAAATTCACTTGTAAACAAACAAGTTATGTCCACTTGGACATACGGGCCTTTACCGTCAATCTTTCTTGCCTTCTTAACTTTTCATACAAACACTTCCCTGATATAACCACTTCAATGTACAAATGTTTCATTAGACATATTCAGATAGAAAAACTGTTATTAATCAATTCCTTAACCCAGCAATAAATGAATTGACCTATTTGTTTTCCATATTTAACCTTGATCCTTTTAACCACGTATATTTTCTCATTCACTTCTTTTTTCTGTATACTCTAAGATTCCAGCACCAATTAGGACATATATAAACATATATCTTCATGTCCTGATTGTTATTACGTTTTTCTTGCTTTGTAATAATTCCATGCATCTGAAGCAAATTCATTATAGTTTCTTCCCAGTTAATTTTCCTAAAGACATATGCTCGCGCTAAATGTTATGACCTGATAAGGGTTTTTATCGTTCTTAAATTGAAAATGAAACACGATCATTTTTTTTTTTTTTTTTTGTATTTACCTTCATTACGTTCACTTTTTCCTACAGGCGAAAACTTTAAATTCAATTTAAAATAGTTTTTTTTTTTCCTTTTTAACAAATAAGAAAGTTCGCAGGGGCTAGCTTAGTGCTAAGCTAGCGGGGATTAACGTTCCTCCGAAACCCGAGTACAGTATACTGCACTAACACACTCAGAACAGTACACAAATCCACTTATACTAACATGGAGAATTGGAAGCGACAGGGAGGATGTTCTCTATGGTAAGGCGCAGTTTTCTGGGGAGAAGAGAGGTGTCAAAGCGGACCGAATTAGCCGTATATAAGTCGACATTTCTTCCTATTTTATCGTACTCCTCAGAATGGTGGACTCTTACCTCAAAACATAGGAACCAAATTCAGGCCATGGAAATGAGGTATCTCCGAAAAATAGAGAGAAAGACACGGAGAGATAGGATACGGAACACAACTATACGGGCTAACCTTGATGTCAAACCGTTCTAGAGGAACACAAACTGAGGTGGTTTGGACATCTTCTTAGGATGGATCCGGAGAGAAGTGCCAGAAGACGTACGAGACCCGCGCGGAGGGAAAAAGAGGAAGACCTCGCATCTCCTGGGAGGACGGTGTAAAGGAAGCATGCAGGAAGCGCGGGATAGACTGGAGCAGGAGAATGGAGTTAGCACAGGACATATGGACCAGACTCTACAGGCAGGATAAAACCCTCACACCGAGCAGCGGTAGAAGAGGAAACGATTATGACGACGATGAAAAAAAAAAGTGAGAGTAATAAAGGTATAACTTCTTTATCTTATTTGTTAAAAAAAAAAAAAAAAAAAAGGTATTTTAAATAGGATTTAAAGTGTTCGCCTATAGCGGTAACCTCTCGTGTATTGGCTCACATAACAACCAAGATCGTTGGTTCGAACCTGCCGGTGACCCAAGGATTTTTTAATGAGAGTAAAAAATCCTTAGTTATGCTGCCCTTCGGAGGGGACGTAAACAGGTGGTCCTGTGCGATGTTAGGTACCGTTAAAGATCCCTATCCTAATTCAATCTCGATAGGCAAAATTTAGAACTCCCACTGTAGCATCATCCGATTAGACACAGTAGCAAAAAGTTACGTTAAATGAATGAATTAATAAACTTCTCGCCACGGAAGTGAAAATTAGTAGAAGAGAATAGTAATTGTTTTATTATTGAGTTGGTGCCAGCCGAGTGTTAAGATGGCTTCTGAACGGTTCACTGTGCCGTATATATCCCCAAATCACTTCTCAACGACCGAATCTTTGAAAACGTATTTGTTCACTAGCCACGTTCTTCGTCTTCTCATCGTTCCTCTTGGAAATTGAAAGGGTCGCCCTGCGATCGATTTCATCGATTCCCAACTCTCGACTGGAGTCCAGTTGAGAGACTTCGTTTACGTGAATATAGCCTATATTTAATCTTTATCGTTGATCTAGTTTATTTCTACCCTTATTGGAACATTTAATTTCTTAATTATCTTTTCTTAAATCTGTATAATTAGGTTAATTTTATTTTTTATGTATTTTGTTAGTTTAATAAATGTATTGAATTTGTAGTTTACTTTCATTATTATTTTTATTTGTTAATCTATTTAGTCGACTAATTTACTTTAACTGAACCACATGGTCACATGATCACTTTTGCACTCACAAATTCTATGTGGCCCGTGATAGACTAGTACAATGTAATATATAATGTAATATTTGCTTCATAAAGATTAGTGACAGTATCAACTTTTTTAGTTTATTTAGCTCGGCGAATCCTAGCCGGAACAAAACAGTTCAGTTTTATATATATGACAAGGAGTACTATAAACCTATAGCAATAATAAATTAATATAAATTCCTACGAAAAATTCATAACCTGTTGGAAGTGAAATAGGTAATACTGAATAGTAAGCAATATGGTACCTTTTGGTTGATCGCCAGTTTTCGTATTATTTTCCGAACTATTAATTGAGTCAAAATAATAGTTTGACTCGTTAAAAAAGGCCGGTGTAAGATATAAACTGGTTCCATTTATGTGAGGAAAGTTTTCTGAAAAAACAGAGATATTTCAACATTTATTTCATAATAGCTACATACGTGTATATAACAACTGACCTAAATAATGAAAGCATTGTAAAATAAAAATGAACCATTACCTTCAAAGTGGTTAATAGATTTCTCTTCCGCATTTATTTGGAGAGCCATATTAATATTATTCTTTGTTTCTGTTGGGACCGAGATGTTGGACATTGTTACAGAAATTACATTATTCGTAGGAGTTTTAACATAATGGTTTACGAATGGCAACGTTTCTGAAAATGATGATTTGTAATTTTTATCTCATTATCTTATTATATTATATCATATTTTATATAAAAAAACTGGTATGAAATTCGAGTATGAGAGATGAAACTTGAAAGACAGAGGTATTATTAATAATTTAGTATTGATAGCAACTCAGTAGAGGTAGCCGATCCAATTGGGAATTTATCTCTAGTAAATATAGTACGCTACAGAATATACTACTATAAATATTCTGAATCTATTTCCAGAATACTGTTTGTGAAAGTCGAAAATTGTGCTACATTATGTCGAAATCCAATGTTGTATATTAGGGGTACTGACTACGTTTGCTATAGCATGCTATTTGTGCTATTGTGCTAAACCCATCAATTTTCTACAGGAAATAACTGTAGAAACTCGACGGGTTTAGCAAAATAACACAAATAGCATGCTATAGCAAACGTTGTGAGTACCCCTATTATTTAAAATGAGAATCAGCTGATGCGCTCGATGATAACAGTCATACGTTGCTTCGTCTCTCAGATTTTTGCTTTTTTCAGTAGGAATTCGCTTGAATTCAGTCTAGAGAACACCACTAGACCTCAGGAATACTACAGCAGTGAATATTGGAGAAATTTGGTAAGCAAAGTTATAATTTACTTTGTACAATCACGAAAAAGTGAAAGGAGGGTCACTGATCAGCTGATTGCCACTAGCTCGGCAAGCTCGGGTTTGCTTTTCTTTTTCTTATCATTATTTTATCTTCAATTCTTATCTCATTATTTATTTATTATTATTATTTTCTTAATCGATGAGATATTTTCATCAAGTCATGTCTTCAAAGTCTGCAAGTAAAAGATCTAGATCTGTAGGTTCAAACTCGTCTCCTACCAAACAAAGACCTCGCCGTGAAAATAATAAAAAAAATTATTCCACCAGCGACCGCTTCAGCTACCTCTTTAGGATCTGAACCACAGCCTAGCACATCATCACAAGGATTACCTGATGAATCGCCGTTTTTTACACCGAACCCATTTCAGATCCTCCAAAATGAAAAAGAAACCATGGAATCTTTTCCTATACCCAGGGAACCACGACCTCAACCATTTTTTGTTAAAAATATTAAAAAATTTCAACTACTTTGTGCGCATTTAAACAAATTAATCGATCCTAATAGTTATTCTTGTATAAGTAGAACCAGTGATACTAAAATATTCCCGACTACCGCCAAAAGCTACAGAAAAATAGAAAAATATCTGACTGAGACCAAAGCTGATTTTCATATTTATCATTTGCCCAGGAGAGAGCTTTAAGGGTTGTAATTAGAAACCTACACCCTTCGACACCAGTTACAGCTATCAAAGAAGAACTGACAGAGATAGGCTATAAAGTGCGGCAAGTCACCAATGTCCTATAAGATAAAATTCCACTGTCTCTATTCTTCGTGGACTTGTAACCATCAGAAGGAGTTGAAAAAATTTATGACTTCAATAGATTTTACTATACTAGTGTAAGAGTTGAGAAACCTTACACTAAGAAAGAAATAGTTCAGTGCCATAATTGTCAGGCATATGGTCATACGAGAACTTACTGTCACCACATACCACGCTGTGTGAAATGCGGTGAGCAACATAAATCAGAAGAATGTACAAAATTAAGATCAACACCCGCTGTATGTGCTCTGTGCCTCGAGGACCACCCGGCTAACTACAAGGGATGTCAAATCTACAAGAACCTCAAAACCAGATACCAAAAACCTCAGAACCTGGATGAAACAGCTGAACCTATCAGAAGCAGAAGACAACCTTCAAAAACAATTGATTCTAATGTAACATTTACCCATCTACTTGGAGGTAGGAACCAGAACAAAGAGGCCCTCCGGAACAACGCATACTTCAAAATCCTGAACCCCTTCCACAACCACCTATTCCTCAAAATTTAATCAACCCTCAAAAACCTCATCCGAATCAAATTTCTCATATTCCTCCTCCATCAAATGTCACAGACCTTACAAGTTTGATGACATCCTTCATCACTAAAATCAAATCCCTCGTTATGCCGCTAATATCACTACTTACTAATCTCGTATCAAATTTAATCCCTTCCTTAAAAAATCCTTAAATGACTACACCTAACTCCTTATCCATTCTCCTTTGGAATGCGAATGGTGTTAGAAATCACACTGACGAACTTACAGCTTCATTGCAAGACAAAAGCGTTGATGTAGCACTTATTACTGAAACTAGACTAACCACTAAATACTTCTTTAAAATACCTCAATACGTAACATACCGTACGGACCTCCCAGACGGAAAAGTCCATGCCGGTACTGCTGTCATTGTGCACCAGTCCCTCTCCCACTACATACTCCCAGTTCCCTCCTATGATTTCCTACAATGTACCGCCATTGTAATCAAGACTTTTTTCTTTTCCGATCACCCTCGCATCAGCGTACTGCCCTCCTAAACATTCCATCTCCAACATTCTATTCGAATCCTTCCTCAATTCCATAGGAAACCACTTCATTTTGGGTGCAGACTTGAATGCTAAGAACCAACAATGGGGTTCCAGATCCACGAATTGTCGTGGGCGGAATTTACAGTCTGCACTCAACTCAAGACGTTTCAATCTCCTGCCTCCTGACTCCCCTACCTACTGGCCAACTGATCCTAACCGTAATCCTGACATCCTTCACTTCTTCATCCACAGCGGATTAGGCTCCCTAAACATGTCGGTGACTCACCTTGATGAACTTTCCTCTGACCATAGTCCATTGCTCCTTAAAGTATCCCTAACTCCTATTCCTAAACCCACCCCACCGTCATTTATCAGAGGACCAGTCAACTGGGACCTTTTTCGCCAAATCCTGACCAGTGATATTGACCTCAGAGTGAAACTCAAAACTCCAGATGACCTTGACGATTCTGTAAACTCCTTCACCATCGCTATTCAACAAGCTGTTTGGACTGCCTCCTCTCCTAAGCACTCCCAGATAAGTCATAACCCAAATCATTTACCACAACACCTCATAGACCTCATATGCACCAAACGCCGATCCAGATCCTTATGGCAACGCACCCGCCACCCCACAGATCGCCGCTCCTATAACTTTTATTGTAGACAATTAAAGAGGGAGCTGGCGCCCTTCCGTTCCCAATCCTTTAGTTCTTTCCTTTCTTCTCTTTCGGCTTGTGACAATTCCCTGTGGAATTTCACCAAGAAAATTCTAAAATCCCACCATATTTCCCATCCCCTCCGTCGAAATAATGGTTCCTGGGCTGCGTCTGATGAAGACAAAGCCGAGGAACTTGCCAAATAAGTCTTCGCACCTCATCCAGAATCCCATTCAAACCACGCTGCAGTAGTGAAAGAGTTCCTTCAGTCTCCAATCCCGCTTTCATTACCTCCTAAAGCAGTTAATCCCTCTGAGGTCAAATATCTTCTCCGAAAGCTTGCACTCCGTAAATCTCCTGGATACGATCTTCTAACTCCTCAGATTCTCAGACAGCTTCCATCTAAAGCCGTTATATTTCTTACATATATTTACAACTCCCATTCTACGCACTACTCATTTTCCTCTCTTATGGAAACATTCCACTATAATTCTCTTCCTAAAACTAGGTAAACCTCTTAACACTACGACATCATATAGACCTATCAGCCTACTCCCAATCCTTTCAAAAATCTTTGAAAAAATCCTCCTCAAACAAAAATTACCTTTATTAGAATCCCACACTATTCCTTCCCATCAGTTTGGATTCCGTTCCCAACATTCAACCGTACAACAAGGGTTCCGAGTCGTTGACCGTATTTCCTCTGCCCTTGAGAACAAGGAGTACTGCTCGGGTGCATTTCTGGACATAACGCAAGCATTTGGCCGGGTGTGGCACCCGGAATTACTCTTTAAGCTCAAAAACCATTTACCCCAATCCTTATTCCTAGTCCTCCGATCCTATCTATCAAACTGCTCCTTCCGAGTTCGCTGTGGTGCAGAATATTCCAATTATTATCCAGTCGAATCCGGTGTTCCTCAGGGCAGTGTCCTTGGTCCTATCCTCTACAATATATACACGGCTGATATTCCTGTTTGCCCTAATACCTTCCTAGCAACGTACGCTGACGACACAGCTATCCTATCCTCTCACTTAGATCCCGAAATTGCGTCTATAGGCCTCCAAATGCACCTTTCTCAAATTGAAGACTGGTGTAACAACTGGAGAATCAAAGTCAATCAATTCAAATGCAAAAATGTCACCTTTACTCTTCGAAGGCAATCCTGCACTCCAGTTTTCTTTAACTCCGTCCCGCTTCCTTTCTCCGACACAGTCCGGTATCTTGGCTTCCTTCTGGACAAAAGACTAACTTGGAACCCGCATACTAGAAAAATTAAACGACAAGAACTTAATCGACGATTTGGACAATTATACAGACTACTGAACAGAAATTCAAAACTATCTATCGAGAACAAACTGTTAATATACAAGGCAGTACTGAAACCTATCTGGACCAACGGACTTGAACTGTGGGGGACAGCCAATTTTTCTAACATCAAACGCATTCAATCCTTCTAATCTAAAATCCTCCGAACAATAGTTAATGCCCCTTATTATGTATCCAACCATACCTTACACCGCGACCTAAATATTCCATTTATTTTAGACCTCATACCATTAAAATTCTCTAAATATCATCAGAACCTTATCCATCACCCTAACCCCTAGCTCAATCCTTATCAAGCTCCACTCATCCTTACCATCCTTCTAGAAGGTTGAAACGGCAGTGGCCACGAGACCTCTTGTAACATGTATATTGGAGTTCTAGCATTGGCTAGATTCTCTACTCAGGTGCTGTATGCTTGTGAATTGTATATAGGTATGAGTGACTTTTGTATATACTTTAAATGATTTTGTTTTGTATATATGTATATTGTATTATTATTATATAAATTTATTGTTTTGTATATATCGTGTGAATGTAGTACTTTATCACTATTAAAAATGTCCTAAATTGGACAGATTGTAATATTACTCAATAAAGAATTGTTTCTATATATAAAAAATTATTTAAAATATTTTGAAGAAGTGGGGCACAAATAAATAATAATTTATGGGATGATTATATAAGAACCAAGACATAACATAAAAGTGATTGAAATGATACCTGGAGTTGATGAAATTGTTTTAAAATTTGTATCTCCTTCTTTGCTATTATTGGATATGTTCTTAAATTGTTCTTTGGGGGCTAAAGTGGGCAATAAGTCTTGACCTGCGTCAACGGTACTTTCGTTGGTACTCTCTTCTTCCAAAAATATACTTATGTTCACTTTAATATCCCCATTTGGTTTCAAGGACTCTTTTGTCCTATTTAAAAACACTTTTTTTGACCGTATTAAATGTCCAACATTAATGAGATTCGTTGGATTTTTAGTAGTTCGAGTATCATCAAAGGGGTTTTTTGTAATCAAGGAAGACTTTTTTAATTCAGGTGACGGAAATAATGCGTAGTATTTTCTCAAGTTTTCACTTTCCTCAGGGTCTCCTTTTTCTTTGGTTTTTGTTACACTGGCTTTACGTGTAGTGGTTCGAAAATAATTCTTGATGAGATTAAAAAAGCTGAATCTCTTGTCCCTATTCAATTGATCATGGTTACATTTTAAATCATTCATTTTCGTTGTTTTCAACCGGTCTCCTCTTATACTTCTCTTAAGACCGTGGAAGAAGCGGTAAGGTAAGCGAATCTTCTTAACTTTTTGCTCTGCGTATCCATTCCATGGATTGAACTTGAGGGAACCTCTTGCCTCATCTAAAGTAAATCCTTTTGGACAGCTAAATGGGGGAAAGATGTAATATTTTTCTGGTTGGACCGGAAATTCATGATCTATAGCGTTCTCAATCATTTCGGTTTTCGAAACGTTTTCATATGAAAGATGGTGTAATGTCATATTGTTGTTACTATCCTTTTCCATAATTTCCTTTTTGCGTTTGCTTCTGGTCCTATTTCGATTCAAAATTTGAAGCGTATTATTTATTCTTGTCTCCAACTCAGTTTCGAGATTCAGTAGGGTTGTTCGGTCGTTGGCAAGCAGGACCACTGGTAAATAAGGATAATCTGTGTTGTTGTCATTGGCGGTGGAATTGTTATTACTATTGATATCATCTTTAACCATGGAAGATCCATTTTCCGAATCATTGGCACCATTCGCATCTGTCCTATTCGTTATTGACGCGTCTTTGGCCAATTGGTGCGATGCTGCGACTTTAGGGACTGCTTCGGGCGTTTTCTGCTTGTTATCAGATTCAGCTTGCCTCTTTGCCTTTTGGTCTTCAGAAATTGACTTTTTAGGTCTCTTCTGTTGCTTCGTGCTTTTTACTTGGGGCATGAGCCCTGACATTAACAACGATGAGGTTTCGGCTTTCGGGGCGACACTTCTAAATCTCACTGGTTGTCTTTTTGTATTCACAGATTCATCGCAGGAACAGCAGAAGCCCTGAAAAATAAAGAAATATACAAGTAATTAAATTTGTTAAAGAACCACTAATTATTAAAAACCACTGTTTGTTTTAAAAGTATCGAAGATACTGAAAATAAGTTTTTTTTTTTTCTTACCCTCTGGTTTTATTTTCTAACAAAATACAAATACAAATGTAATATGTGTAGATGTCACATTTGTCCTTCTGTTACCCGGAGGTATTCTAAAGAGGATTGCTATATGCGCTGGATGCACTAGTAATCTTTCAAGGGCTTCTTCTATGCCTTTATTTATCCATTGCAAAATGGGAGGGACCATTCTTCAGGGTGGGGGGTGATATAAGAAAATAATGGATTAGCACAGGCCTTCAGCCCATCAAAAAATTAATGTGCCTCCGTCTGATATATTCAGGCACTGTTGGCAATAATAACTCCTGATGAAGGATATGGTTTTCGGCCCTCTATAAGTTGGTACCTCTGACAATCCGCCGAAGGATGGAGTTCTGGAACGTCTGTAATTGCTTGAGAGTGGACTTAAACAGATGCCGCATCAAGGGCGCACCATAGAGCATAGTCGGGCGTATTATAGCCTTGTAGATCTGTAGTTTCAGCCTCAGTGACAGCTGAGGTGACGTGAGTAGATGATTAAGTCTATAGCCCTTTCTCCTGGCCAGTTTGAGTCGTTCCCGGACGTGACTAGATAAGGTGAGGTGCCTATCTAGAGTGACGCCCAGGTAGAGGATTGAATTAGAGACTGGCAGGGTTTCTCCGTTCACTTTAAAATCAGTGGGCAAAGCGCTCTTCCCCTTCTGGAACGACATGACAATGGCATCTGTCTTCTTCGGGTTCACCCTAATGCCAATCTCCTTCAGCTCATCTACAATAGTGGTCGATGCTCCTTGTGCCAGGGTGAGAGCCCTTTTCGGTCTCATACTAGAAGCATAGATGCCAATGTCATCGGCGTAGACTGCTACCAGTGCCATTGGGTGCTTCATTGAGATCACTTTTGCTGTAAAGATCACAAACAATAGTGGTCCCAATACAGAACCTTGAGGTACCCCACAAATGGTGTCCTTTGAAGGCCTTATTGAGCATCACTCCACTCTATCGTATCTTTATTGCCGCTAGATGTTTATTTTTGTGTAAGTAAAAACCTAGAAACAGCAGTTGTTATACAATACTAAATCGTTAGATAATTTTTTTTTTTTTTTTTTTTTTTTTGGAATCACACGAAAAATCATTTTCAAATAGAAAGGAAGGAAATTAGTTTAGATTTTAATTTTGTTTATCCGTGGATTGGTCAGAATAATAAAAATTTAAGGCCATTGGAATACTAGCTGTTTCAACTACTCCATAAGAATTTGACTCTCATGATTGTCCCATGTCTCATTTATTGTCGAATAGAATGATAGTGAGAGTACTTTAATAGTTTCATTTATGCAAATATCATAAATTCTAGTAAATATTTAATATGTGTTCAAATCATTCATACTTCACTATATGGAATAGGTTTCCCATTATAGTAGGCTTTCCCACAAGTTGGGTTCTCAGTGACGCTGCACCCTTTGAAATGAGGACAATTGGCCTTACTTATAATTTCCTCAAAGGCCTTGGCGTTGACAATCTGAAAAAAATAAAGCGTTAAGTATACAATATTTGTCATAGTTGATATTCACCTATTGTTTGTCGGAAAATTAGATGATAATTATCACAAAGGGTGGAAAAAATAATGATCATAAATTTATACATTTCAATTATCTTCATCTACACTCATTCCATTAGGTTTCCCCTTGCTTATCTAATGAAACAAAGGTGGTATGTAAAATGTTTTAATGATGACGATGTTGTCAGCTATTATATACAATAATATTTTTTTATTGAGAAAATTTTACAATCTGTCCCAATTTGGACATCAATAGTATTGCTGAATGATATCAAACATACTACATTCATACAATATTTACACAATATAAAATTACAATAAAATATATACACAATAATGAATCAATACAATAATATTAATAATGGGACTCTACTTGCCCTTCATTATCATCAATTAAGTAAAAAACAGGCGATTTGGTGTCAGGTGTGTGAAACCGCCGCAGGCACATATTATTTTCTTGAAGTATAAACATAACTTATTGTAAAATCGATTATTGTTTAAGCTCACACTATTTAACCTTGCTATAACCTCTATGTTATTAACTTTAACTTAGTGGCACTTACATTCTTTCTTCTTGGTTTGTGGGTGTCATTAAAAGCTTAAAATCAGGATATCAGTAAGTAATTCATTCAAAGGGCCTATCCGGATAAGCATGTGAAATCTGCCCCCGCGTGTATTAGAACCAAATTCATACCATTGAGTCACATCTATGAGAAACAACCTTACGCAAATTTTTAGCCCCTTAATCCTAGCGGGAGGGAAGTTATGGAGGGGGGAAGAAAAAACAAAAAAAATTGTTTTCTCCTGAACAGCTCAACCGATTTTCACGAAAAAAATATATGGTATGGACTTTACAAATAGGTTTCAAAAAAAAAATTTTTTTTTCCACGAAAATGCTGGTCAAAAAAAATTTTTGAATTTTTCAAAAAAATATTTTCTGGTTATGATGGTTTGGTATACCTCCAATTTTTCGTTACTTTATTTCATTGGAGGGTCCTCCATAACATATATTTTTTTCAATTTTATTGCAAGTGTACCCCATGGTGAAAAATAAAAAAAAAACAATTTTTTCTCCTGAACGGATCAACCGAATTTCACGAAAAAAATAGATGTTAATGGTTTTCTAAAAGGGTTTCAAAAAACATTTTTTTTCAATTTTTTATTTCGAAAACGTGAGTCAAAGTTTTTATTTTATTTTTTAATTATTGTTGATCGGTACACCAACAATTTTTTGCTAATTTAATTCATTAGAGGGTCCTGCACAATATATAAATATTTTCGAGTTGATCTAAAATGTACCAGATAGTGAAAAATAAAAAAAAAGCAGCATTTTTTCAGCTCTCTGTGTAGTAGCTGGTCACGCATGAAGAGTAGGGATAGAGCTGTAGGATCGTAATGTCATTAGATATTACACACTATGCACATACATACTATTTATTATACCTATTATTTATACTGATTTATGGAATGATCGTTCAAAAAATAAATAAAAATACCAATATTTTTTGCTACTTCAGGTTAATTAGATAAATAGACAATAATTAAAGAATAAATAATTTTTAATTTTCGTAAAAAACGGAATAATTTCATTCGTTAACGAAGATAGTGGTTTTTTTCTTGAAAATTTTAAGAGCGTCTAAATTCAAGTCTGACATCATAGGTTTTTAGATTAACATATAATAATACGAAAAAATATATATTAAAAAATCTTTGTAGTTATGTTTTATATAAATATAGCATATAGTGCTATGTAGTAGTTATCTAAGTCAAAAAAATGAAATAAATACAAACAAAATATATTCCATCCAATATAAGATATTTATAATAATTTATTTTTAACTTTTATTTATTTATTGAGATATATTACAATCTGTTTCAAAATGAACAACAGTAATAGTGATATGAGACCACATTTATAATAATAGGTATAATAAATAGTATGTATGTGCATAGTGTATAAGTAATATCTAATGACATTACGATCCTACAGCTCTATCCCTACTCTTCATGCGTGACCAGCTACTACTCAGAGAGCTGAAAAAATGCTGCTTTTTTTTTATTTTTCACTATTTAGTACATTTTAGATCAACTCGAAAAAAATATATATTGTGCAGGACTCTCTAATGAATTAAATTAGCAAAAAATTGTTGGGGTACCAATCCACAATAATTAAAAAAAAAATAAAAAATAAAAAATAAAAATTTTGACTCACGTTTTCGAAACAAAAAATTGAAAAAAATGTTTTTTGAAACCCTTTTAGAAAACCATTAACATATATTTTTTTCGTGAAATTCGGTTGATCCGTTCAGGAGAAAAAATTGTTTTTTTTATTTTTCACCATGGGGTACACTTGCAATAAAATTGAAAAAAATATATGTTATGAAGGACCCTCCAATGAAATAAAGTAACGAAAAATTGGAGGTGTACCAAACCATCATAACCAGAAAATATTTTTTTGAAAAATTCAAAAAAATTTTTTGACCAGCATTTTCGTGGAAAAAAATTTTGAAACCTATTTGTAAAATCCATAACATATATTTTTTTTCGTGAAAATCGGTTGAGCTGTTCAGGAGAAAACAATTTTTTTTGTTTTTCTTCCCCCCTCCATAACTTCCCTCCCGTTAGAATTAAGGGGCTAAAAATTTGCGTAAGGTTGTTTCTCATAGGTGTGACTCAATGGTATAAATTTGGTTCTAATACACGCGGGGGCAGAATTCACATGCTTATCCGGCTAGGCCCTTACCTAAACTGTTATAGTTCATATGACCATTCGGAAAGAAGTAAATTATTTTATGAGGTACATAATTATTTTACAAGTAAATTACGAAGGAAGGTGTGGTAGCATAAACATAATTTATTGTGAAATCGATTATTGTTCATGTTCACACTATGTAACCTTGCTATAACCTCCTTGTTATTAATTTTAACTTGACTAAAATTAAGATCTGATACTCTATTTGTTCTTTGTTTGTTGTGTTCATTAAAAGATTATAATCAGTGTGTCAGTGAGTAATTCATTCAAACTACCTAAGCATGTATTGCACTGCTTCATTAAATAATGAGAATAAAAATAAACCGTGTTAGCAATAGTGAGTATTATTTCGTTTCCCAATTTTTCTTATTGTGGGCATTGTATTTTTAACTTAACTAAATATATATATATATATATATATATATATATATATATATATATATATATATATATATATATTAATTTTTTTATTTTGTTCTTCATTGAAATAGGTTCAAAGTTATGGGATGGCTTAAACAAGCACCACCAGCACTCAAACTGCCATATACTATTAACCCATTCACTACTGGGGGTTATATTGCCACTAATGATAGATAAAGTTAACGGTCACTAACGCAAACGAGCTCTCAAATGAGAACTATGAAATCACGGGATCTAAGGAAGGCTATATCTGACCTGGAAAGATTCGACGGAGAGACAAGTGAGCTAAGCATCTAATGAAAAGCGACCGAGTGATTGCGATAATTGAACGAAAGGCAGCAGAGAAATTTATTTAACCAATAGGCGCTGTTCCATTGAGATTCAGGCAGATTTAAGATGCGTAAAATGCCCTCGTTAAGGCTCGGTTTCTAAAAGGCGTTAGGAGGAGGCCAGTTGCCCTTGGAAGAGGATATGTTCCGGGAAACGAACGGCAGCACTAAAATGTTAGATAGTACGCCGGAAAGTTAATTGCCACATAGCTGATTGAAGTGAGAAGCCCTTGAGGTGGCTAATGTAATATAATAATATATAATATATAAGGTTGTATAATATAAGGTTGGACCAAAATGTCGTTCATGTCGACCGTCCCAAATGCTTAACTTGAGACACAGACAGTAAAGAGGAGTGGTTCTGTAGAAGGAAAGGCAAGATTGGAAACGACCTGTGGCGTAAATCAGCAGACGTTTCGCGGGTGCAGAGTCGCAGTACAGTGCCTTTGAGGAGGGTATTGTTAGGTATCATGATAACTGTTTTCAGAAGACCGTTTAAGGTACACGCGAACTATAGACCCTTGCTCCAGGTTTCATGCCAGGTTAGACCTATTTCCTTTATATCAGAAACGAGGCGATCTAGCGGCTGTTGAAAAACCAACGTATTAGACTCGATTGGATATTTGTACGGTGCATGATGTTTGATTCAAATAACAAAGTAATGCAAGGTGGCCCAAGCGTACCATTAAGGAAAGAAAAAAATGGGAAACAACCGTGCAGGTTATTGGAGCGTGCGCTTTTCAGACCACAAAATGCGATTGACAAACGCCTTGTGATCCTAACGGCTGATGAACCGTTGAGAGATATTAGTGGCTGAGCTACAAGTGGGTTAACGTGCTGAATCTTTTCAGTAAAGTGGCCATGGTTTACCTAGCGTAGGTTTGAAGGTAGGGATGGTGTTTTAGGACGATAAATTACTAAATTAATACGCACAAGCGTAGGTTTGAAATCACCTTTACACTTTGGGATCGGTACAGAGAATGCGATTGCACGGTGGTGGACGACAGTTTGTCTGTAACCAGGCGGCACTCGTCCAGCTGTGGGGGAAAGTACACGAACGTATAATGGTAGAAAAAAACAGGTGAAAATCTCCTAGCTCGAATGGGCGACATCGCATTGGTGCTTTCGTCTATCGTCGGATGGGGTCACACCGGGGTAATGATAGACCACGGCAGTAGGTCGTGATCGGGGGGGGGGGGGGGGTGTAACATGGTGACAGTGCTAAGTTTGGTGGTTCCACAGAAACGGAAGAAGGTCTAATCGCTTAAGGTTCCGGTGGGAGGAGCGCCCAAAATGTCCTAATCAAGCCTTTTAGTCACGGCCATTATACGGCCAGGAGTCCGGTAGCGGCTCCTCTGTGTGTTCTAATGTGGGTGACAAATGTCATTTCAATTTCTTGTAATTCAGTTTTCAAGATATTTCCAGTTTTTCATTTTAGTGGTTTAACTTTTTTCTCTAGTGTAGTTTGCAAGAAGTTTTCATAAACTGGCAGGGGTAGTAAAAGTTGGGAGAAGGACGTTGTTCTACTTACTTATATTTTTTTTATGTTTGAACAAACAAAAAGATAAACAGGGCAAAACCCCGGAGTGCCCTGGGTTAGTCTGATTGGTGAGTCTCAATAGGTGCTCAGTAGGGATAATTTAAAAAATCTAATAAATCTATGGAGGATCGAATAGTAAAAAAAAAAATTAAAGTTTAGTAGGGAGAGGGAGAAATATTTGTTTGTATAAAAAAACAAAAAACACCTTCCACCCGATTAAGTATAAAAATATCACTAAATTATATATATATATATATATATATATATATATATATATATATATATATATATATATAATCTGACAGAGAAGTGAACTTACATGATCAATCACCATCTGGTAAGCTTGTCCAACAGGGTCTTGCCTTAATTTTAAAACTACAGGGTGTAAAAGCCGGACTCGTTCCTTTGCAACAGGATCATATGCAGTGTTGATGATGAGGAAGTCAGCCTCATTCCATACCTAAAATGGTTAATATATCCTTAATCCTTGAAGAAAATTGTTCTCATCATAAACATTAGAAAAAATATTCGATTTAAATATATTAAGCAAGGCTAATAATTGATACAACTTAAAACAAAAAATTGTAGCTTAGTCTAGCAGCATGTGCTCTGTTCCTCTGTTATAAGAGATACCAGTGTTAAAAGATCTAATAGCAGAACAAGAAAACTTTAATACATCCAAATGTGCCAGTTATATTAAGAAACAAACTACACCGTTACAGATATATATATATATATATATATATATTTTATTTATAGTGATATTAATTATTAGCCTATATCAAGGGGCATATTAGAAAATTTTATTACTTCGCCGTCAAAGTGAAACATGATTGAAATTAACAATTTCTTATTGCACTTCGTGATCTCCGAGTGCATCATGGGCTCATCTTGATCGTAGCCGTTAAATTGTAGAACTTCGAGATTTCTACTTGCGGCTATATGGTCTTTATCTGAGCCGACGCTTTTGTATATGTTGTCGCGGCTGGGGCATCTGACCAGAATAGACCGAATTTCAATTGAAGGTCGGGAGAATTTCTTCGTTTCTGGTTTATCAGGGCATTTCCCACTGTCCTGAATTGTATTAAAGCTGCAATGGAGCAGCAAAAGAATTCTGAGAATTATATATCTCATAGTAAACATTCACATGTCAAGTTTCACAACGAACATGAAAATAGTAGAGGTTTTTAATATTTTTCAACGCTCTTTATAATATCACAACAATGGGAAGTTGAATCATTGCTAGGAAATGAATTTTTTTAACAACAATGCCTTGAAATTTATAATTGTACACTTATTATTAGGTTTAAAAATAACAAAACATTATTCGTTAATTTCGTTACGCATAAAAGCAAATTTTGGTTCAGATATAACTGTATGTTTGAACTTAAAAAACTCCAAATTAACTCTATGCGCGTAAATAAGCTGTTCGATAGTAATGATAGTCTTACTATACTTCCTTTGACTAACCTCTCCAAATACACTATTAGAAAAGGTATCAAACACAATATACCTAATCTGAAGGACGAAATGTGACATATAAACTACTTATAACCATCACTTACGCGGAACTGCTTATTTGGTGTAAATAATAATAAATAAAATTTCCCAAAAATAAATAATTAAAAAAAAACAACAAATAGTAAGGTTATCATTATAATTTATCTGATATTTGTTAAACATGGTTGATGAACGACGATTTGAGAGTAAGAGCTTTGCAAACCAATAACGTTAAACCAGAGAAAGCAAGAACTTGAAATTTAATCTGTGTTACTCATTATTCATTTTTAAACGTTCACTAGGAGGAATATTGATCTAGGAACGATCTGGGATCAATTATGATCATCCAGTCCTTACAATCGCCTTGAGAAAATAGGTATCCTTAATATGACAAAGAGCATTCACAACAAATAAGACGTTGATTTCGAAAAGGTAGGCAAAAATCTGTCATTTATTTATTATTGGGCCAATTTACTTGATTATTTTTTTATTTAAATCGAAAGTTGATTTTTTACTGTGTTAAAAACTTACAACTTACTTGTTTACTTACAAAATTATTGTACTTTTCCTACTTTTTAACAATATAATATAAACATAGTACATTTGGAAAGGATTAAATGTACTTTTTGGAATAATATAACGCGAGATAACAGTTAGTAACAGTCACCATAACTGTTTTGTCTTTATAAATTACACGCGTTATAGAACACACACATTATCATGGAATTATAATTAGAAGAATATAAGAATTATAATAGAACAGAGAAGCAACTAACATACGGTACAGTGACTAATCGATTATCCAAGGAGGTTTCTTTATGATGTGTTAAGTATGGTCATAACAATAATCCTCCTCATTCTATTACTGATAACTGACGTAATTAATACGTTAAATACTATGTTATGTATATTACCTTATTCTCCCTCAGAGAAACATCTTTATTTTCTGGTTAATAATATTTTACATTCGATTTAACCCCGGCGGCCCTGGTAAACAGTGTAGCGGCCGGCCTAGGCATGAAGATTTCTCAGGAGGACCTGGACATGGTTGACGAATATCAAGGCCTGATGACCCCAGGCCGTCTCCTGTAGTTTTCCTCTTTGTCAGGCAAATAACCAGAGAGCTAGTGAAACATCGAAAGGTGAAGAGAGACTTTACTACACGGGATATTGGCTAGGAAGGTAACGATTGCCTTCGTATATACCTAGGCGAAGAGATGTCTCCAGCAAATAGACATCTTTACGGGCTCGCATGACAGAAAAGGTCGCCTGGCAAATTAAAATACGTTTGGTTTGCTGCCGGGAGAGTGCGTTGCCGCAAGGATGGCGCTCAACCGGTGGTAGATATTGCCAAGGTACAGGATCTTGAGGTCTTTTACTGACGCCTAGGCAACCGTCAACCCTCCGGTTTCAAACAGCTTCTCACCACGGACTCTGTCAATAAGCAACTTTTATATTTATCTTTTATATCCTTTAACCTCATAGGAAGGTAACGATTGCCTTCGTATATACCTAGGCGAAGAGATGTCTCCAGCAAATAGACATCTTTACGGGCTCGCATGACAGAAAAGGTCGCCTGGCAAATTAAAATACGTTTGGTTTGCTGCCGGAAGAGTGCGTTGCCGCAAGGATGGCGCTCAACCGGTGGTAGATATTGCCAAGGTACAGGATCTTGAGGTCTTTTACTGACGCCTAGGCAACCGTCAACCCTCCGGTTTCAAACAGCTTCTCACCACGGACTCTGTCAATAAGCAACTTTTATATTTATCTTTTATATCCTTTAACCTCATCAAGTTTCTCATTATCATCTGACGAGCTCAATTCATACTTTTTATATGATTCATCTAACATTACACCAGCCCCTTCTGCCAACTTTTCATTCAGACCATCATTTAATTGTGATCATTTTTATTTCTCAAATATTTCTCCCACAGACCTTATTTCTTCCATAATGAAATCCCACATCACTTCCATCGGGTCTGATGGAATACCTTTCAAACTGTTAAAACCTTAGTCCATCCTATTAACAAAATTCCTAACCCGGCATCACCTAACAATTATTACCCTGTCTCTATTTTTTCTTACTTTTTCAAACCTCTAGAACTCATTATACAATCCCACAAAACCACATTCACTCGTCATAGAGGTTGAGATAGTCAAAGTGGGGGAAAATGAGTGATGAAACTAGGGGTTTACGGGTGGATTGTTGAAGGAGGTGGCGGGATCGGTGGAATAATTTCAAGGTACTTATCGATCGACGGGAAATTTGGGCAATTTGGGGTTTCCAGGACAGGTTTTGGTCGATGATGATGCCAAGATTTCTTACACAGGAACTAAAAACAATAGGATGATCATTAAGTAAAATCGAAGTAAGGGTGGTGATAGATCGAAGGTTTTATTATTGAAATAGTTTTAGTGTAGTTATCGATCTTTTGGAAATTTGTGCAATATATGGGGTTTCCAGGATAGGTTTTGGTCAAGGATTGCGCCAATGTTTAAGATGGAGGAGCTGAAGGTAATAGGGTGATAGGAATCGGTGATAGGTCATCAGCATATAGGTGGCAGGAAGAGCAGTGGATTGAATCGGGAAGGTCATTGATGTAGGTATTGAAAAAAAGGCGAGAAATACCCGAGCCTTGGGCCAAGCCTGAGGATAGGGCAAGTAAATTAGATAGGGATTGATTAGGAATGACAACCTTTTGAGTGCAGTTGGAAAGAAAGGATTGAAACCATTGAACAAAACTGTTGGAAAAGGATAAGGATTTTAATTTAGATAAAAGGATCGAATGGTTAAGAGAGTCAAGGGCTTTTGTAAAATCTAAAAGTACCAGGACTGTTAATTCTTTTTCATCCATAGCGGTATATCGTTCGTGATTTTGGTCGGGGCAGATTGCGTGGAGTAGCCAGGTCGGAACCCGGATTGGTAAGGGTTAAGTTTGTTGGTTTCTTCATGAAAACTGGATACCTGGGTTTGTACTATTCGTTCAAAAGGTTTGGAAAGGTTCGGTAGTCTTTAGGGGAAGATGGATTAGAGATTTTGTTTATAGGATGGACCAATGCTTGTTTCCAAGAAGAAGGGAAAACTGAGTTTAGGAGGGAAAAATTGTAGATGAAAAGAAGGACTGGCAGGATTTTTGGAAGGCATGATTTTAACAATTTTACTGGAATTCCATCGAAACCTAAGGAGGTAGTACGGGATTTCATGATGATATGAGGTCTGTTAGTGAAATGAAAGAGAAATAAAAATTGTCAGAATCAAATGATGATGAAAGGCAAAAGTTAGGAGAAAAGGATGGCGAAATGTTGGAGGAGTAGTTTAAGAAGTATGAATTTAGTTCATCGGGTGATACAAGAAAGACTGAAGAGGTAAATGATTTACAGAGGGATAGTTTACGAAGAAGTTGCTACTTGGATTTAGGATCAGGAGCAAATGACAGGGCTTCTTGAGGTTCAGGAGGGACCTAAACGCTTCAGTCATTTTGCATTGTACGTCTAAAGCGCCTACGGGCAGCCTCGCGCTTTCTCTTATATCTTGACACATCCAAGGAGCAGGTCGGCGAAGGAAGGTACGGGTTTTCAGGGAGCATGTTTGTCAAGAACAGTGATCAGGTTGGAAGTGAGGATGTCGACCATGGCGTCAATGCAGGAACAGGAATAGATATCATCCCATTTTAGGGTTGATAAGATCAGGTAGATGTCTTCATGGGTGAGGAAATTAATGTTATATAAAGTTGTGATTTTTGGAAGGATTTCTGAAGTAGGAATATTGCATGATATCTGAACTGAGTCATGGGAGGATACGAATGGTACTGGCAGTTGAGGGAAGGAGAGAAGGTTCTGTGCTGAATCTATGATGTGAACATCTAACCAAGTGTCAGAACGTTTTGTGTATGATGTGTCGGGGAAAAATGAACAATGTAGAGGTTGAGGGAAAATAAAAGATTTTCTAGGTACCTTTTTTCATTGGAATCGGAAATGATATTGGTATTAAGGTCGCTGGAAATTGTGATATTGTTATAGAGGGGAATATAATTGTAGAGGGTTGTTTCAAATGGAGCGTCAAAAGGAACGAGGGGAGGGCGGTACACTACTTCAATGAGGAGAGGATGGGTGTTACATGTGATTTCCAAGAAAAGAAATTCAATATGTGGTAGGTCAAATGGGGTTGAGACTTCTAATATGGGGGATTTTAGACTATTATGGAAGTAAAGACCGAACGCATCCGCCTGTACGCCCAATTCGGTCATGACATATGAAGGAACATTCAGGTAGGGATATAGCACAGATATAAGGTTTGCTGGCCGCAAACCAGACATATTTTAATTTACCAGGCGACCTCTTCATTCTGGCGAGCCAGTAAAGGTGTTTTTTGTTGCAGACATTTCTTCACCGAGATATATTCGGTGGCAATCATTAGCTTCCCATCCTATATCAAGCTGGTGAAGTCCCGCCTCACCTTTCGTTGTTTTACCAACTCGTCCCTAGTAGTTTGTCTTACAAAGCGAGCGGTGAGAGTAGGTGGCCTTGTGTCACCCGGCTTAGATCGGCGCCGTTCCACGATGTCGAGATCTTCCGGGGAAATCTTCATTGCTAGGCCGGCGGCTACACTTGTCACTAGAGCCGCCGGGGTTTCCCCCGGGCGGACTGGGATGCCCCAAATTTCTAAGGATCTACCTACACAGAAGTCCCTGCTCAGTCTTATTAAGCCTTACCTCAAGTTCACCCACTTTCTTTTATAAGGGCTTATTCTCCGAAGTTAGTTCTTATATATATATTTAGAATAGCCTTAGAATTGGTTTTCAATTGTTGAGAGCCTCTCAAAACCAGTACTTTTTATTAATTTTAATAATTTCGATATCCATTTCTAATACCTTGCAACATTTGCCGTGAAAAACGACCCGATACTTGCTGCAAATTAAATTTTGTTTGTCATCACGTGTGATGGCATAATCACATAATGTGCAAAAAAACATTTTTTAAATTATACAATAAAATACGAAATAATATAAAATATTTATAAGAGGTCCTTTAAATATTCACTTTCTTTATGATGAATAGACAATTAAATGTAATTAACCAACAAGGTAAGATATTTCTCAGATAGAGAATAAGTAAATATACATAACTTAGTAATTAACACAATAAATACGTTAGTTATAAGTAATTTTGTATTAAGGAGGTTATGGTGTATGTTATCGCGCGTTACATACTTCCAAAAACCACTATATCCCTTTTAATCCTTTCCAAAAAGTACTGTGTCCATATTATATTGTTGAAAAGTCATAAGAAAAGTGAAATAAGTTTGAAAAATAAGCTGTTAACTGAGCAAAACAATCAAATTTATATTTTTATTTTAATACTTCTCAGAAATTCAGAAACAAACAGGCACCAGCATTCAACAGCTATCTACTACAACTGCCGTCAAGGAACGTACAGAGCACGCAAAAAAAAACTGCTTCCGAGATTATCGCCAACAAGAATCTACAGCTACAACGACAGGCGCCTCCTAAATCCCAAACCAAGCCTCCGACCTACCATCTTAAACCACAACCTGTACATCGATCCCTTCCTCCCCATCTACCCCTACGGGTAAAATTGCCTCCTGAAAATCCTTCCCAAATACCATCTCCTTCTGTTCATTTAAATCAACCGAATCCCTCGCCTCAAGTACCTCGGCGGACTGAACATCATCGTACCCCACGGCGAGTTCACTCCCCAGTCAACAATCCTGACCAAACAAATTATCCTCAACAACTCCCATTCTCCAGTCTTTCTCTCAGATCTTAAAGAAACTATCCTACCACTAATCACCCTTCTCACTAGAATCCTTACTCAAATCCCATTCAATCTCCCACGATGAGTGTAAAGCCCCTAGCAATCCTTTTGTGGAACGCTAACGGCCTACTCAACCCCCGTGTCGAACTGGACATATTTACACATGACAACCATATTGACATAGCACTCTTGACTAAAACTCACTTAACACAACGAACACGTTTTTACATACTTGACTACATCACATTTAGATTGGACCACCCAGACAACACTTCCCAAGCAGGGTCATGCATCCTTAAACATAAATCCTTACCCCATTCTCTTATTCCTTCAGCTCCAACTAACGCCATACAATCAACCTCAGTGACCATTTTATCTCGTCCTCTCCATCTCACCCTCTCAGCTGTATACTGCCCTCCTGGTATTTCCCTTTCCAATAACCAACTTGAAACCCTGTTTCGATCCCTCGGACCGCTCTTTATCACTGGAGGAGACAATAACCAACGGTGGGGTTGCCGAACTTCTAACTCCCGAGGTAATATTCTTTCCAGTGTCTCGACTTCCCATAGCTATACTGTCCCCTCACCCCTGAATCCCACGTATTGGCCTAAATCCCTAAAAAAAGAAACCTGATATGTTGGATATATTTTTCACCTCTCAAATTTCCTCCTCCCAAACCATAATCAGATCACTGAACGACCTGTCCTCAGATCATAGTCCGGTTTTGCTTTCCTTGCATTCCAGTTTTATTCCTCAACCCCTCCCTCCTACATTGATCAATGGACGAATTAACTGGGACGTATTTCTACTAGACTTGGAAAGCAAAGTGGTCTTGAATACTCCACTCTAGACAAACAATGATATTGATACAGCTGTAAAAACTGACTGACTCCGTAACTTGCAGTATAACTGACAACACAAAGACCATCAACAATGACACTCAACGTACTGATCTACCACAGCTCATTCGATCATTAGTAAAAGAAAAACGCAGAGCGAGATGGAAGTGGCATAAGTCTCGATACCCAACTGACAAATCTAATTTTACCAAACTAACTAACAAACTTAAATCAGAAATAAAAGATACAAAATTCAAAATTTACTCAGCTTTACTGAAAATCTTACTACAATAGATAAATCATTATGGATAACCACAAAAAAACTTCCTAAGTTCAAAGACTTTAACCATCCACTGCTGACTGAAAACCTTGTCCACGTTTGATCTGACAAAGAGAAAGTCCAGATATTCGGACAACATCTTTACAATGCTTATATTCCACATCAAGATATCCTTAATCCCAATCATCTTAAAAGGATAGGAGAAGACCTAACTATTCCCCTCCAAATGACCCTTCTACTTAAAGCTTTCCATCAATCAGAAATATCCAATATCATTCACAGATTACCTGCTCGAAAAGCTCCTTGCCATGACCTAATCACTTCCCATATCTTAAAACATCTCCCTCAAAAAGCCATCTTATTCCTCACCTACATATTCAATGCCGTACCCCGTACTACTTATTTTCCTGCCTCCTGGAAGTTACTTATAGTAAAAACGATTCCTAAACCCAAAAAGTCACCTGAAAATCCATCTTTCTACCGTCCCATATCTCTTTTATGTACTATAGGTAAAATTCTGGAAAAACTCCTTCTAAAACGTACACACCCAATTCTTGATTCCCATCATATTATTCCAGATCATCAATTCGGATTCCGTACAGCTCACTCTACTCTCCAGCAATGTCATCGTGTGGTGAACGTTGACTCCTCTGCGTTGGAGCGCGGATTGTACTGCAGGGGAGCCTTTCTCGACGTAGAACGGCCTGTTCTTTGACCGAGTCTGGCACCCGGGGTCGCTTTACAAGCTCCATCTATTTCTACCTCCTACCTATTTTCTTATTATCTAGTCCTACCTCACTGATAGATCTTTCAAAATAAATCTCAATAGTTCCTATTCCTCCCTTTTTTCTCAATCTGCTGGTGTTCCTCAAGGCAGCACCCTAGGACCCGTTCTTTATTCAGTCTATACAGCTGATATACCAACCCATCCAAACAATTTCCTTTCTACCTATGCTGATGACACGTGTGTGCTATCAGTAGAACATGATCCTGTTACAGCCTCCCATACTCTTTAATCCCACATCCGGGACCTTGAAGTATGGTGCCAGAAATGGAGAATTAAAATAAATTCCAACAAATCCCACTATATACCTTTACCCTTCGTCTACTTTCTGCCCTATAGTATTCTTTAATGGCACTCCGCAAGCCTCTGTTGAACAGATCCGATACCTAGGACTCCACATTGATAAACGTTTAACTTGGAAGCCTCATGCAAGACTGAAAGGACACGAAACTGCCCGACGTTTTCGACTACTTCAACACTTACTGGACAAACGCTCCAACCTTTAATTACAAAAGACTTATTTATATGACCATCATAAGACCGATATGGACGTACGGAGTAGAGCTATGGGGCTCTACTAAGCCATCGAATTCCTCTCGTATCCAATCCTTACAATCCAAAATTCTTCGTAAAATCCTCAATGCTCCTTATTTTGTCACAAATAAACTCATCCATAAAGGTCTTAATATTCCATATGTCGCTGACTTTGCTCGAACCAGGTACTGTTCTTTCCATGACAAACTCCCTTCCCACTACAATCCATTAGTCTCAATCCTTGCTTCCTCATCGATCCCAGATAATCCTCCGAGGCGTCTGAAAAGAAGATGGCCACGAGACCTTCTAGTCTAAAATATTTCTAGAGTGATGTCACTAGGTAGTATCTCTACGTGTATTTCATGTCAGTTTTCTATATTACCATCACATTTGCTTGATGTATTTTTAAATGCATTTGTAGATATCAATAAACATGTTTAAAAAACATAAATTAAAAAAATCATGTACATTGGCCTAATAATAAATAAATGACAGATTTTTACGTTTCCTGTAAAAGTGTCTAAAGTGGATATAGTAGCTTTTAGAAATAAACGTCTTAATTATTCTTAAAACCTGACTTTTTGGGATCGCTGTTATGGCTGCTAGCATAATTGATCGATGCTCTTATCGATAATCGAATTATGGTCAATTCTCTAGTGATTAATTTGTAATAAAGAGGGATTGGCTGTACTGCAACAACACTTTATAGTTTATGGTACTTACGGAAATTTCCGAATACATCTGTTGTTGTATAACCAACCCTCTTATCACAAGTTCAGCTATATAGTTTAATTGGAAAATATTTTGTGTTATTAGCTTTAAAAAGTGTTCTTTTTAACTTTAAATATGTAAAAAATTATGATAATTTCATCCTTCAGAAGAAGTATTTACTAAGAAGTATAAGAACTAAGTATTTACTAAAATTTAGAATTATTCCATGATTCGAGAAACAAGAAGCTGGGCACGGCATATTTAAATCTTAGATGCGAACTTCATCAATAGGGATGCTATGTTAGAGGTTTCCCGAAACGTGAGAAAAGGAATGTGGTTTGAAGGATCTGATGTTCAAGTTAAATAACCTTAAGTTAGCTATCCTTCGCTAAATTCAGAAAGTAACAATTGGGTCTGAAAGGAAGAAAAAATGATAAAACTGGATTGGCTATGTAAGTGATGTCTGCGCCATGAAACAAAAAGGGAACTAATTAGGACATATTTATAGCTATTTTGTGTAGTATTAGGAAATTCCGACACCCCAAATAATGTTAACATTAATGGTTTTCGTAACATTTAATTTTTTTCCAATAGTTGTAATAAAAAATAACTCAAAATAAAAGTTTAGGTATTATTTTATTTCTAAAGCGTTATCAGTGTCATATTAAAAGGGTATAAAAGTAAATTAACAACCAATTGTTTAGACGATATTATCTTAAAATGTTCAATATCATTCCAGATCAGCCAATTCAGACTATATCCACAGTGCTACCACGACAAATTCATTACACATACCTAAGGTGGCTTCTAAAAGAACTTACTCTCTAACAATATTGCTCCGTCAATAATTGTTCATAAAAAGTTGGAAATAATATACGACTAAATACATGTCATTTGCAACATTTGAGAATAGGAATATTGGTTATAATCATGTAAATAAACAATATTATTTGTCAAAAGGTTACTTACTAAGACATGGTCATTTGTTGAAAATAATAATCGAATAAAAATAAATAAACCTAATTATAACAATTTATCAGATATGCAATGCATAAAAAGAAAGTAATACCCTTTTGGGTCCCATAAATAACCTAATAAGAAGCAAAAAAATACTTTTCCTAAATCAATCAATTTTTTTTTTTTTTTAATGGGAGGGAGCGGGAAATAATTTATTTTTGCGATGGAGATGGCAATGCCAACAAACATTAACAAGCCATGAAACAATGCACAGCTAAATCAAAATACTCTATATTTTCCTTTTTATATTTTAACGAGTTTCGTTAAAACTAAATCTAACTTCATAATGTAAATATTTTAACCAAATAAGAAAATTTATTTTTTAATACAACCTTTTTTATATAAAAACAATATTAACAAGGAGATTACTTTTTGGTAAGTAAAAAGTACCTGGTACACATTTTATTACATAAAATAACTAATTTAGTAAAAATATCCAAAATAGTCATTGGCAGAAATATAAAATGTACGAATTATGACCAAGTAGCTAACGCAATTTATGCCTGCGAGTAGTACGATCAAGTGAAGATTATAGGTACTATCCCCGCCACTCCACTACATCACCTTCCCCAATGACTGCGTCGAAGGATCAGCTCGGTGCTCTGACTAGTCTTTCACTTTGTCCTCACATCACTTGAACGTCCCCGATTTCCGCAATGCTATCCGCTATAATTCTAAGTAATTTACTTAATCCTGCTCGTAGTTTGCTGCCAGGGCTACTTGCATCTTATTCCCTTAACCAAATTGACTTAATGAGATCGCCGGTAAGCAATGAACCACTGAGTTGCTAAAGGTCTTAGGTCCCTGAGCTCCTCTGCGTCTGAAAGGCGATGAATTTCTCTATTATAGGATTGCCCAAAACTTGGCGTTTTTATTTACTTGAGAATTTCGTAAGAATTTTAGCCGGTGGCATTTTTGCCAGATCTACAACCTCTTTCATGGCTTCATGGTCTGAACTGCGCTATTATGTATTGAAGTTTGGAAGACTTCTGATACCATATAGTGAGGAAACTGTTTCCATTTGTAAAAAGGAAAACTTCCGCATCTCCTTTAGAAAAAACCGAGAGCTTTGACTCTAGACGTCGATACCATTTCTATGGATTGTGAATAATAATGGTGGAAGAGTTAGGATCTTGTCGTCGTCTAGCTAGAAGAGATGAAACACATCCTTCCTTTTTGTAAAAGTATTGATTAGTTAGAATAGATCACTTCGGGGTCACCAATTTAACGAGTTTCGTTAAAATAAAATCTTACTTAATAATGTAAACCTTTTAACCAAATTAATTTTTAATTACAACCTTTTTTATATCAACAATATTAACAGCAGTTTTTCAGTGGTTTGCTATCTGGTACACATTTTATGGCATAAAAAATAAATTTAGTAAAACATCTATTAACGTTACTACCAAAAATATGAAATATACGAATTATGTGACCTAGTGGCTAACGCAGTGCTCAACTGAAGATTAGCGTACCCACTCTTCTACAACATCTTAACGAGTGTCTTTAAAATATACAATAGATAAGATTGTATAGTATCATAGTATTACTATTCATTGTACAATGATATGAAGCCTAGATCTAGGAGCCTTAGAAAAAAATAAAATAATTTTATTACTTCGCCGTCCTGGTGAAAGATGAGCGAAATAAGTAGTTTCTTGTTGCACTTTGTAATCTCCGCATGTAGCATGGGCTCGTCCTGATCAAATCCGTTAAATTGTAGAACTTCTAAGTTTCTTCCTGCGGCTATGTGGTCTTTATCTGAGCCAACGCTCTTATAGATGTTGTCACGATTGGGGCATCTTACAAGAATGGACCGTATTTCAATGGAAGGCCGAATGAATTTGGTCGGCTCTGGTTTTTCAGCGCCTTTGGCACAGTCTTGAAGTGAATGGTGCGTGCAATGCAGAAGCACCAACAAAACGTATATTTTGTATCTCATAGTGAAAAATTACATAGTAAACCACGGAGCGATACAAAATAAAAGAGTTGTTTTACAGTTTGCTATGATATTTATAAAGTTACAACAATGGAAAATTAAATCATTACTAGGAAATGACAACAATGTGTTGAATTTTTTTTTTTTAAACTTTGATGTAAACAATAAAAATAACTTTATTCGTAAGTCTAGCAACGCATAAGAGCAAATATTGTTCGTTTTAGTATAACCTTAAGCTTTCGCTTATAACAGGATTTCTTATGGCAGTTACATGTTAAATTTTGTGAGATTGTCACTCATGATAAGATCAGGATTTTTTTTGGCTTCTTGAAGAAGAAATCGTGGTTTTCCATTGAAGTGGGCTTTACTTAAGAACCGATACTGGTTGTGGCTGTAAAAATAAACAAACCCCAATGGCTAACTTGTAGAGACCACCTCCAATTTTACGTTCCTTTACCTTTAAATAATTTACAGCTTACTGTAGTAGATTCAAATTGACTCTGTGGTCTATGATATTGTGCCGCTAAAAGTGAAAAAAGATTCTTAAAAATATTCGGAACTAGCCAGACATTTGTGAGTTCAAATCTCTTTCAATGGCGGTTTGATGCAGCTTCAGTTGAAATAGAACCCTTGCCAAGCGCCTTGACTTGAGAGTCATCAGCCGTAATGATTACATGGTCATCTGTAAATGATTCAAAACTTGTGAACCTTTCCTTTCTGTTCATCGCATTGTGAAAGTTAAACGGCACAACGTCACTCCCTTGGACGATGTTGACATAATCATTCAAAGATTTGGGTTTATTAACTTTATCTTGACTCCTCAAATTAAAAAGATATTGAAATTAAATATACTATGTCATACAAGCCACAATGAAATGGTCGCGCTGAAAGAGAAAACCGCACGATTGTAGAAACTGTAAGAACCCTCATACATTCAGAAGAGGCTCTACCTAAGGAGCTGTGGGCAGAAATAATTAATACATCAGCCTATATACTAAATCGAACGGGTCCATCATCAGAAAAAGATAAATCTCTACTTGAACATTGGATGGGTATAAAACCGGGAATCAGAAATCTACGTGTTATAAGATCCAAATGTTGGGTCCGTGTACCTAAAGAAAATTTGACAAAAAGGCTATTCAAGGAATACTTATTGGATATGATGGGGACAATGGGTATAGAGTGTTCTCAAATAATGAATTAATTAGATCAAGAGATGTCATATTCCAGGAGTCACTCAAAACACCGATTTGTGAAAAATCTTCTTTTCATCCAGTGGAAAGAAAAGGTATTCACATATGTTACTAAGAGAATCCTGAAGGACATAAGGAAAATTTCAAGAAATACCCTTGGAAAAAGAAGAGAATCCACAAAAATATGAGGAAGACTAAGAAGAAAAAATAAAGACCTAGAAATAGAATACATATTGTGGAAAATAGGGGTAAATTCGAAGAGTCGGAATAAATACAAATTACCTTAACTGGACTTAAGAAGCTAAACCAAGATTAAGGACTTTTTAAAAATTCTATTTATCTATTCTATTAGCTTCATTAGTTGTCATTATTTAACAAGTAAACGATAAAGGAAGATGTTGAAGCATAAACATCCATGTATTTGTAAAATCGATTATTGTTGATGTTAACACTATGAAACCTTTATTATAACATCTGTGTGTATTAACGTTAAATTTATATTACTGTTACCAACCATGTATTCTTCTGTGATATTGTTATGTTTTGTTTATTAAAATGCTTTAATCAGTGAGTAGATATATCATTTATTGATTTTATTATCGTTCCACTGTTCTCTGGCCACTTCGCAAAGTTAATCGTTTAGTTCTCCACTTTATCGTTTTGTGCTTTACAAATTTCCTCGAAGTACAATAATAATTTAACGAGTTTCGTTAAATTCAAATCTTATTTAGTAATAGAAAGTTTTCTAACCAATACAAAGCACATTTATTATTTTATATAACTTTTTTATCAACAAAATTAAAAACAGCAGTTTTATTTACAAGAAGGCTACTTTTTTGGTTAGCCACCTGGTACACATTTTATAAAATATATACAAATAAATTCAGTAAACATATCAAAAATATTCACAACCAAAAATATCAATAAGACAAATTATGTGACCAAATGGCTAACGCGATTTATGCCTGCGAGTGGTACGATTAACTGAAGGTTTGAGTATCCACTCCACTATCACCTCCCCCCCCCCAATTACTGCGTCGAGGAATCGGCTCGGTGGTCTGACTATTCTTCCACTACGAGTCATCCTGGGGTCAGGAACTTGGCAATCAGGCTCGGAGGAGTCATTGTGTTCCGTTGAAACCTTCTGAGTGTCCGGCTGGGCACAACTTGAATCTTGATCCTGGAGGAGGAATGCTGGCTTCAATCGGTCTATGGTTACAGTTTTGGAAACACCAATCAATTGAAGAACGAACCTTTTCTTATCTGTTTTTAAAACTGTATAGGGGAAATCAGCTGATGCGCTCGATGATAACAGTCATACGTTACATCGTCTCTCAGATTTTTGCTTTTTTCAGTAGGGATTCGCTTGAATTCAGTCTGGAGAATATCACTAGACCTCAGAAATACTACGGCAGTGAATATTGGAGAAATTTCGGTAAGCAAAGTTATAATTTACTTTGTACAATCACGAAAAAATGAAAGGAGGGTCACTGATCAGCTGATTGCCGCTAGCTCGGCAAGTTCGGGCTTGCTTTTCTTTTATTTATCTTTCTTTTATCTTTAATTCTTATCTCATTATTTATTTATTATTATTTTTTTTTCTTAATCAATGAGATATTTTTATCAAGTCATGTCCTCAAAGTCGGCAAGTAAAAGATCTAGATCTGCAGGTTCAAACTCGTCTCCCACAAAACAGAGACCCCGCCGTGAACACTAAAAAAATGATTCCACCAGCGACCGCGTCAGCGACCTCATTAGGATCTAAACCACAGTCCAGCACATCATCACAAGGAATAACTGATGAATCCCCGTTTTTTACACCGAATCCATTTCAGATCCTCCAAAATGAAAAAGAAACCATGGAATCTTCTCCTATACCCAGGGAACCACTACCTCCACCAATATTTGATTAAAATGTTAAAAATTTTAAACTGATGTGTGCGCATTTAAACAAAGTAACTGATCCTAATAGTTATTATTGTATAAGTGGAATCAATGATACTAAAATATCTCCGACTACTGCTGAAACCTACAGAAAGATTGTAAAATATCTGACTGAGACCAAAGCTGACTTTCATACTTATCAGCTGCGCCAGGAGATAGCATTAAGGGTCGTAATCAGAAACCTACATTCCTCAACACCCGTTGAAGCAATCAAAGAAGAACTGACAGAATTAGGATTCCAAGTGAGGCAAGTCACCAACGTTCTAAAAGATAAAAGTCCACTGCCTCTATTCTTCGTGGACTTGGAACCTTCAGCAGGAGTCGAACAAATCTATGACCTCAGTAGACTGTACTATACCCGTGTAAAAGTTGAAAAACCTTACACAAAGAAAGAAATAGTTCAGTGTCATAACTGTCAGGCATATTGTCATACCAAAAGTTATTGCCATCACATACCACGCTGTGTGAAATGCGGTGAACAGCATAAATCAGAAGAATGTACAAGATCAAGATCAACACCCGCTGTATGTGCTCTGTGCCTCAAGGATCACCCGGCTAACTACAAGGGATGTGAAATCTACAAGAAACTCAGAACCAGATACCAAAAACCTCAGGATCCGAATGAAACAGCTACACCAATCAGAAGCAGAAGAGAAACAACTAAACTTGTATATTCTAACGTGTCATTTGCCCACTTGCTTGGAGGTGGGAACCAGAGTCATGAAGTCGAGGCCCTGCCGGAACAACGTTTTCCTCAACATTCTCAATCTATTGTACAACAATCTACCCTAGCTTACCTGACCTTCAAAAAACTCCTCAACATCATCACAGATCTTACCAGTCTAATGACATCGTTCATCTCCGAAATCAAATCTCTTGTTATGCCGCTTGTATCACTCCTTACAAATCTAGTATCAAATCTAATCCCTGCCTTGAAAAATCCTTAAATGACTTCACCTAACTCCTTATCCATTCTCCTTTGGAATGCGAATGGTGTTAGAAATCATACTGACGAACTGACAGCGTTGTTACAAGACAAAACAATCGATGTTGCAACTGAAACAAGACTAACGACTAAACAGTACTTCAAAATACCGCAATACATGACATACCGTACTGACCACCCAGACGGCAAAGCCCATGCCGGTTCTGCTATCATTGTCCACCAATCCCTCTCTCACCATTTACTCCCACTTCCCACCTATGATTTCCTACAATGTACCGCCATTGTAATCAAGACTTTTTCTTTTCCGATCACCCTCGCATCAGCGTACTGCCCTCCTAAACATTCCATCTCCAACATTCTATTCGAATCCTTCCTCAATTCCATAGGAAACCACTTCATTTTGGGTGCAGACTTGAATGCTAAGAACCAACAATGGGGTTCCAGATCCACGAATTGTCGTGGGCGGAATTTACAGTCTGCACTCAACTCAAGACGTTTCAACCTCCTGCCTCCTGACTCCCCTACCTACTGGCCAACCGATCCTAACCGTAATCCTGACATCCTTCACTTCTTCATCCACAGCGGATTAGGCTCCCTAAACATGTCGGTGACTCACCTTGATGAACTTTCCTCTGACCATAGTCCATTACTCCTTAAAGTATCCCTAACTCCTATTCCTAACCCACCCCACCGTCATTTATCAGAGGACCAGTCAACTGGGACCTTTTTCGCCAAATCCTGACCAGTGATATTGACCTCAGAGTGAAACTCAAAACTCCAGATGACCTTGACGATTCTGTAAACTCCTTCACCATCGCTATTCAACAAGCCACAGCCATAGTAATCAAGACTTTTTCCTTTCCGGTAATCCTCACATCTGCATATTGTCCTCCTAAACATTCCATTTCCAATTCCGAATTTGTATCCTTCCTGGATTCCTTAGGAAATCGTTTCATTCTTAGTGCAGACTTAAACGCCAAGCATCACCAGTGGGGTTCAAGAACCACGAATTTTCGGGGACGAAATTTGCTGTCTGCACTCAACTCCCGAAATTTTAATATCCTGCCTCCTGACTCCCCTACCTACTGGCCAACCGATCCTAACCGCAATCCTGACATCCTCGACTTCTTTATCCACAGCGGATTAGGCTCCCTCAACTTGTCTGTAACTCGCCTTGATGAACTATCCTCAGACCATAGTCCACTGATCCTAAAAGTATCTCTCACTCCAATTCCAAAACCCATTCCACCATCATTCATCCGAGGCCCTGTCAACTGGAACCTTTTCCGCCAAATCCTGACCGATAATATTGATCTCAGAGTAACCCTCAAAACCCCAGATGACCTAGATAATTCCGTCTATTCCTTTACCACCGCCATCCAACAAGCTGTCTGGACTGCTTCCTTTCCTAAACACTCCAATATAAATCCAAACCAAAATCATTCTCCACGACATATTATAGACCTCATCCACACCAAACGCCGAGCAAGATCATTATGGCAGCGCACCCGACACCCAACAGATCGCCACTCCTATAACTTCTATTGTAGACAATTGAAGAGGGAGTTGCCGACCTTCCGTTCCCAGTCCTTTAATTCCTACCTCTCCTCTCTATCAGCTCGTGATAATTCCCTGTGGAATGTCACGAAAAAGATCCTAAAATACCATCAAGTTTCCCATCCTCTCCGGCGTGGTGATGACTCCTGGGCTGCGTCTGATGAAGATAAAGCCGAGGAATTCGCCACACACCTCTCCAAAGTATTCACTCCTCACCCGGAATCCCACATCAATCACACCGCAACAGTGCAAGACTTTCCTATGTCACCAATTCCACTTTCCCTACCTCCTAAAGCAATTAATCCCTCTGAGGTCAAATATCTTCTCCAAAAACTGACCCTCCGTAAATCTCCTGGACACGATCTCCTTACTCCCCAGATCCTCCGACAACTACCGCAGAAAGCTATTATATTCCTTACTTATATTTACAACTGCATCCTACGCACCACCTATTTCCCTCTGTTACGGAAACATTCCACTATCATTCTTTTTCTAAAACCAGGCAAACCTTCCAACAACACTTCATCCTACAGTTAGTCTACTCCCCATCCTCTCAAAAATCTTTGAAAGGCTTCTTCTTAAACGTATCCTACCCATATTAGAATCTCAAAATTTTCCTTACCATCAGTTTAGATTCCGTCCTCAGCATTCCACAGTTCAACAGGGGCTCCGAGTTGTGGACCATATTTCCTCAGCTCATGAATGCAAAGAGTATTTTTCTGGTGCGTTTCTGGACATTGCGCAAGCTTTTGACCGGGTATGGCACACTGGATTACTCTTCAAGCTGAAAACCCATTTACCCCAGTCTCTATACCTAATTCTCAGATCCTATCTCTCAAACCGTTCCTTCCGAGTTCGCTGCGGTGTAGAATATTCTAACCTTTATCCCGTTGAGGCCGGTGTTCCTCAAGGCAGCGTCTTGGGACCCGTTCTCTACACCCTTTACACTGCTGATATTCCTACACATCCTGATACCTTTCTGGCAACTTTTGCAGACGACACCGCCAACCTATCATAGAGTTCCAATCTTGAAACAGCATCCTTAAACCTTCAGAGACACCTTTTCCTTATCGAACACTGGTGTAATAACTGGCGTGTAAAGGTGAACAAAGCCAAATGTAACCACATAACCTTTACTCTTAGACGAAAATCCTGTCCGCCAGTTTATTTCTACTCATTACCAATTCCTCTCTCAGATACAGTCCGGTATCTTGGCTTACTTTTAGACAAAAGATTGACTTGGAACCCACATACAAGACTTAAAAGACAAGAACTCAACCGACGATTCGGACAGTCATACCGACTACTCAACAGAAAATCTGAACTTACAGTTGACAACAAATTATTAATCTACAAGACAATACTGAAGCCCATCTGGACCTACGGACTTGAACTGTGGGGGACAGCTAAACGTACTAACATCAAACGTATTCAATCCTTTCAATCCAAAGTCCTCCGTACAATAGTAAATGCTCCTTATTATGTCTCCAACTATACCTTGCACCACGACCTTAATGTTCCATTTATTTCAGACCTGATTCCATCCAAATTTTCCAAATTCCACCAGAACCAAATTCATCATCCTAATCCTCTAGCTCAATCCCTATCCAGCTCCACTCATCCATACAACCCACCTAGAAGGTTGAAACGGCAGAGGCCCCGCGACCTTTTGTAAATATATTGAAGTTCTAGCACTGGCTAGATTCTCCACTCAATGTGATGTATGTATGAGTGTGGGTATGTGTATATAGGTATTAGTGAATTCTTGACTTTATTGTATTGATTATTGATTATTGATTATTGATATCATTATTGTGTATATATTTTATTGTAATTTTATGTTGTGTAAACATTGTATCAATTTAGTATGTATGATATCTTTCAGCACTACTATTGATGTCCAAATTGGGACAGATTGTAATTTTTCTCAATAAAAATTGTAAAAAAATAAAAACTGTATAGGGGCCCGTATAAGGTGGGATGAGTGGTTTTGTACCATATCGTCCCTCAAAAAGACATGGGAGAACGTTAAGAGTTCCGGGTGAACAATGGGTTTTGTAGTAGTCGTCCGGTAGGCAGTCGGCCTGAGACTCACTAGTTGCTCCCGTAGTTGTCGAAAAAACTCTCCAGCGCTTTCCCGTTGCCTAGATTCTTCTAAAAGTTCATCAGGAAGCCGAAGAGGTTGGCCGAATGTAATCTCTGCGGCACTTGTGACGTTGTCATCCCGAATAGCCGTGCGAAGTTCCAGCAGTACCATGGGTAGCAGGCTGGTCCAGGCATTGCTGTTGAGCTGCGGCGTTAGGGCTATCATCAGAGTACGATGCCATCTCTCGACGCAGCCATTGGAGTGTGGGTGGTATACGGTAGTTCGGCAGCGCTGGAATCCTAAGGTCTTCGATAGCTCTCGGAATAAATTTGATTCAAATTGACGCCCCTGATCAGTTGTGATGCGAGCCGGAACACCGAAGCGAGAAATCCATACCGCACAATGCTTCAGCACATGTAGCGGCCGAAATGTCTGCTATTGGATGTGCTTCTGGCCATCTATTGTATCTGTCCACCACCGTTAAGCAATATCGCATACCTGCTGAAAGTGGCAGAGGCCCGATGATATCTAGGTGAACATGCTCAAATTGATCTGAAGGTAGAAACTTACCAGTAGGGGCCACAGTGTGGCGCTGGACTTATGACCGTTGTCAGGCGATACATTATTTCGCCACCCTATTTTCCCTATATCCACATTTTGATTAGGCCAACGAAAAACCCCGGCTATTCAGCCTACGATACCCCTGGACTCCAGGATGACTTTAGGTTATGTATTTGTTGAAAAATAGCACGGCGCATTATTTCAGGTACGTAGGAACGAGCTGTAGGTTTAGATGTTTTGCAAACGAGCCGGTTCTCGAGACCCGGTAACTCCATCCATTTCAGTTCCAGCTTTGGGTTTTCCAGCATGATTATTGTTTTGCACTTCACATAACATATCCGTTCCACTTAGAGCTCCAATTTCTTCCACTTTTAATAAAGCATCTGCGACGTTGATACCCAACCCCCGCGACTTAACGAATATCAGTGGTAAATTGGCTAATATAATTCACCTACCGAATTCGCATAGGTGTGGAGGGCTCTGGCTTTTGATCGAATGCAAACGGGAGAGGCCTGTGGTCCGTCCATATGGTGAAGTATCGGCCTACAACCTGAGATCGGAAATGTCAGATCGCCTGATGGATGTCCAACAGTTCGAGGTCATAGGTGGCGTAATTACGCTGAGATTTGGTAAAAACTTTTGAAAAAAAAAACCTAGAGGTCGCCATTTTCCTTTTGTTGAAGCGCTGCACCTATAGCTGTGTTTGAAGCATCGTAGGCCAAAACAGGGTCCGCTTCTGGATTCGGATGCGCAATAATAGCGGCGTTGCGAAGAGCTTCTTTGCAGACTTTGAGTGCTTTAATCGAGGTATCAGTCCACGAGATTGGCGTCTTGTCGTTTTTCTGGGCTCCGGATAAAAATACATTCAACGGTGACTGTATAGAAGCCGCATGAGGTATGCAACGCCTGTAAAAATTCACCATTCCCAAGAAACGACGAAGGTCCGAAACTGTATGCCCTCTTGCAGCATTTGTTCAAATTCCCGCTTAGCTGCAGTGTACCTCTCAGGTAACACGGGCACCCAGCGTTTCGATACGGCGTTCAACCGAATGTAATGGCTCCTTTACTAAGGCGGTGGTGAGATGGTAGGATACTTTTGGAGTAATTCTGTATACCACTTTCCTTCGGGACAGAATATATGGTGGGTATGGACATTTCTGAAATTTAACTCCTAGTTGACAAATCCGTGTTTTTTTCTACCAACTGACCGCTAGCCAGATCTACCATAAGCTAGTAGCAAAAGAGGAGATCAGCACCGATGATTGGTTGTCTAACCTTTACCAGCAAGAAACGCCAGGTAGTCTTCCGTCTAAGGCACAAGTCCATTTCGATAAGGCGTTCCCCATAAATAGGAATAGGAGTCCCGTTTGTTGCATACAGAAGGGATTCGCCCGGTTTGGCCTTCAGAGGTTCCTTCACCGGGAATACCGATATATCCGGGAGCTTCGTTAAATTCAAATCTTATTTAGTAATAGAAAGATTTCTAACCAAAACAAAGCGCATTTATTATTTTTATATAACTTCTTTATCAAAAAAAATTAAAAACAGCACTTTTATTTACAATATATACTAATAAATTTAGAGAACATATCGAAAATATTGACAACCAAAAATATCAATAAGACAAATTATGTGACCAAGTGACTAACACGATTTATGCCTGCGAGTGGTACGATTAATTGAAGGTTAGAGTGCCCACTTCGCTACAATAAATATAATCCCTGAACATATCATTTTCTGTAGGAATAAATTGGAGCAGTCGGGGAGTTTTGGGTGCGACAACTGGCTGGGAGGCTGAAACCTTGGGAACACTGACATGCACACACATTCCTGGTTTCTAGCACCTGGATTTCATATAATCCAATCTCACTATAGAAAGACGTGAAAGTAATAAAGATTAATTATTCAAATCAGCCGGCCTCTTGGTCCAGAGAATCTATCTTTCCTAAAGAGGTAGTTTAGCTCCAAGATTCCAATCGTCAAGAAAAGGCGAACGTCGGTTATATACCAACACCAGTAAGCTATAAAACTCAGAAAATCCGAAGACTAACAGACCTATATGTCTGGCATAAATCCTTTTTGAGCCTTGAGCTCTCCGCATAAATATTTTTGAGAAAGTAGAAACAGATATATTAGAGCACTAGACAGCTACACAGGGGTTCTGCCTATGCGCGTGAGTATAGCGGTCATCTTTCAAGTCGGCTCTCGGATTTCTTGCTTCTGCAGTTGGATTTCACTTGAGCACAGTATTAAAAACATCATCAGACTTCAGGATAACAACAACAGTTATTATTGGAGCAAGCAACGGTAAGTTGTGTTATAATTTACAGAGTAAAGTGAATGCTTAGTCACCTCTTCATATCAGCTGATTGCCAATAGCCCGGCAAGGCTGGCCTTCCTTAACTTTTTTTTAAGTTATTGTTTTTTCCCACATCTGATTATTATTATTTTCTATACATGAAATGCGATATTATCATCAAGTAATGTCCTCCAAAGCTTCAACTAAAAGATCTAGAACTAGTGGTTCAATCCCGTCACCTACAAAACAAAGACCCCGCCTTGATACTAATAAAAGATTAAATCTACAATAAATCCCTTCGGGTACTAATTCAGAATCTGAACCACAACCTGGCACATCGTCACAAGGGATGACTGACGAATCTCCGTTTTTCACCCCAAATCCTTTTCAGATTTTACATAATAAAAAAGAAAACATGGAATCTACTCCTATACCCAGTGAACCATAGCCTCCTCCAATATTTGTCAAAAATATTAAAAATTCCCAGTTGCTGTGTGCGCAATTGAACACAATTACCGAATCTACCAGCTACTACTACATGAATAGAATAAATGATACCAAAATATCTTCTACTACTGCGGAGACATATAGAAAAGTAGGGAAATATCTAACTGAAACAAAGCATATTTCCATACCTATCAGCTACACCAAGAGAGAGCTTTAATGGTTGTAATCAGAAACTTACACCCCTCGACACCAGTTGAAGCTATTAAAGAAGAACTAACGGAGATGGGCTATAAAGTGCGGCAAGTACTGCTGTCATTGTCCACCGATTCCTCTCCCATCACTTACACCCACTTCCCGCCCACGATACAAGCAACTGCCATTATAATCAAAATCTTTTCCTATCCGCTCATCATCGCATCAGCATACTGCCCTCCTAAACATCCTATTTCTTCGGCCCGATTTGGATCCTTCCTCAACTCCTTGGGGAATCACTTCATTTTGGGTGCAGATTTAAACGCCAAGCACCAACAATGGAGTTCCAGAACCACTAATTCTCGTGGACGGACATTGCAGTCTGCACTCAACTCTCGACGATTTCATCTCCTACCTCCCGACTCTCCTACCTACTGACCAACAGATCCTAACCGTAATCCTGACATACTCGACTTTTTCATCCACAGCGGATTAGGCTCCTTAAACTACTCCGTTACTACTATTACAACCTCGATTCAACAAGCTGCCTGGACTGCCTCCTCTCCCAAACAATCCCAAACAATTCCTTACAAAAGCCATTTACCACAACACCTGACAGACCTCATCAACACCAAACGCCGAGCCAGAACATTATGACAACGCACCCGCCACCCAGAAGATCGCCGCTCCTACAACTTTTTGTGTAGAAAATTAAAGCGGGAGTTGGCAATATTCCGTTCCCAATCCTACAATTTCTACCTCTTCTCTCTCTCGACTCTACGAAGAGAATTCTAAAATCCCACACCATTTCCCACCCTTTCCGGCGCTGTGATTGTTCCTGGGCTGCTTCCGACAAGGATAAAGTCGAGGAATTTGCACAGACCTATCCAAAGTTTTCACTCCTCATCCTGAGCTCAATACAACCCATACAGCAACAATTAAAGAATTCCTTATGTCACCAATACCACTCTCCTAACCACCTAAAGCAGTTAATCCCTCTGACGTCAAATATCTTCTTTAAAAACTTCCTCTCCGTAAATCCCCAGGATACGACCTCCTTACTCCTCAGATCTTAAGACAACTTCCACCCAAAGCCATTACATTTCTTGCATATCTCTATAACTGTATCCTACGCACTACCTATTTCTCTCTCTTATGGAAACATTCAACTATCATCCTTTTCCTAAAACCAGGAAAACTTTCTAACAGCACGTCATTTTACAGGCCTACTCCCGATCCTCTCAAACGTTTTCGAAAAGCTCCTACTAAAACGAATCCTAGCCAAATTTTAAAATTTTCCTTCACATCAGTTTGGATTTTGTCCTCAATATTCCACGGGCTTGAAGAGCAATCACGGATGCCATACCCGGTCTAAAGCTTGAGCTATGTCCAGAAAGGCACCCGAACAATACTCCTTGCACTCAAGGGCGGAGGAAATGTGGTCCACAACTCGGTTCCTTGCTGAACCGTGGAATGTTGAGGCAACGTAACTTTCCGAGAGGTGTCCATTCGGTAACTGCCTAGCTACCTGGGGTCCTTTATTCCCATTAAATGCCCAGCCCATTCCCATTTTAGCTTCCTTATACAACCCACAGCATCCCTCTCCAAAGTGGTCTTTCTCATAGTCGTATTTTTTACTTTATGCTTCAAATTCACATTTGTCATGCTCCTCTCCATTCTTCTTTGCCAAACGATAATTCTTCTTTCCTGAGATTTAGTGAGGGATCATGTCTGGCTTCAATAAGTCAAAGTTGGGAGAATGCAAGTATTGAATACTAACCTTTTTTATTTAATTTCAGGGGAGCTTTTCATTATGTTTTTGAAGACCCAACATTTTTTCCAGCAAGAGGCGATCATCGAATTAAATGGTCTGTCCTAGGTAAGTGATGTCTTTGACTAATTCTATTTTTGCGAGAGAACTTTCTATTTAGGATATATTTTCTGAAATTGTCATTATTTTAGTTTTGGATAAATTCATCACAAGACCAACCTGACCACACACTCGCTCCAAGTCCTTCAGCATTTCTATTAACCCGTCCTGGGTACTTGTTGATATCAACACTATATCGTCAGCAAAATTTAGATGATTTAATTTGTTTCCTTTAATATTAATTCCTTTGGTTTGCCATTTCAAATTTCTAAGAGCGAATTATAGGACCGCTATAAAGAGAGTTGGAGAGAGAGACCCGCCTTGCCTAACTCCCTTTTTTACAGGAAATATAGGTCCTTTAATATCTGTTTCAACATAGGCGATGTTATCACTGTATAATTCAGTAATTATAGAAATGTATTTTTCTACCACGCCTATGTGTTTCAAAGCTGAAAATATACTGTCATGCTTGAGGCTGTCAAAAGTGAAGTCAACAAATCCTAGATACAGAGTAATATTATATTCTTTTGATTTTTCTATTAACTGGTTCACAGTGTGAAGATGGTCTATGGTTGAGTAACCCTTCCTGAATCCTGCCTGTTCAACTGTTAAATAGTATTCAATTTTTTTTCTTTATCCTATCATTTAAAATTTTTGTGAACAGCTTACCAATAGACGAAATCAAAAATATGGGTCGGTAATCTCCAATTTCTTCTTTATTCCATTTTTTGTGTAAAAGAATTATTTTAGATCTTTTCCATTAGTAGTACTACGTTAAATATTGTGCATAACACCTCGACTAGGATGCTGCCTCTAGCTTTTAACATTTCATTTGTTATATCGTCTTCTCCAGGACTCTTTCTTGCTTTCAGTTTATTTATAGCGTTCTCTACCTCTAATTTAAGAATATTAGGTTCTTCATCTTCTTCATTATTTCCAGTATATTGGTTAGATTATTTCGATCAACGCTCTTCTTTTTAGAGATTTTTTGTAGAAAGATATTGCTATTGAAATCATCTCTTGTCTATTTGTTGTGCTTTGTTCTTGTTTGTTTTTAAATGATAGGATCCAATGTTTGCCTGGGTTAAGTTCTTTTCTTAATTGTTTAGTTGATTTGTTGTTTTCCAAAATTTCTACAATTTTTCTTTCTTTGAATATTTTTAGGACTTTTTTTTATTTCAGTCCTGATTTATCGATTGAGCTGCCTGATTTCGCTCTCCTCCCCCGAATTTATTTTTATTTATCTTATTTTTTTTAAAAGAGAAGGCTTATTTTCTGATAGTTTATCTACATCGCTTTTTTCTTACCCAATTTATTTTTTACTTCTATTGCATTGTTAATTATGGTATATGTTATTTTATTATATCTTTGTTGGATATCTGGAAGTTTGTTTTGCTCTTCTATATTTAAATTGGAAATCAATTTTTCTTGAAACATTTCAATCTCCATGTTATTTAGGGTTGTGAAATTATTTTTCTTATTTTTTAATTTTCTTTCCTTCTTTAGCGTGTCAATATTTAATGATGTTCAGACAAGGCGTTGATCTGAATTAAAATTAAATTTCGTTAAAACTTCTATATTCTTAACTAAGCTTAAACTGTTTATTAAAACGTAATCATATTCATACGTTTTTTTCTGGAGCCATTCATGTCTATTTGTTTTTTAAATTATTGTTGAAATAAGTATTTCCTATTTTTAACTGCTGACCGTATGCAAAATCGATTATCATCTCGCCGCCTTCATTCCTGAAGCCGTAGTTAGATGCTCCCATTATCGCCTCTTCCTCTTCTAAGCGCTGACCAACTCTTCCGTTCCGGTCACCTATTACTAGCACCTTGCTTTTCTTATTTCTATATGTTGTAAGCGTTGTCACTAATTCTGAATAAAATAATTCTTCGACTATATTAGAAGATCTAGCAGTAGGAGCGTGTATTTGTATTAGTAGCAATTCTTTTCCCATATTTATCCTTCAAAAGAGCTATTCTTGATTTAATTTCTTTAAATTCATTACATTATTTTTCCATATTTTATTTATAATAAAACCGACACTATACTGTCCTTTTTCAGAGTAAATATGCATACAATTTTTTATGCATACTGTGACATGGTTTCATGGTTTAAGGTCCAGGTCCTTCATAGAAAATAAAATTATTTAAGATGCTATACTTTATTTTCTTTGTCAGCGGCATACAAGCATACGGCATATATATAATATGGTAGGAAATTCTACCATGACACCAACGCTGGGTATAAAATAATATGACGAAAAAAAATAAAATAAATAAGAGTAGCTTCAACTGCTCCTGGTTATTTCCCTGCTAACTCGCTACTTCCATCCATGTGTTCGTTACGAGACTTCCTACGGGAATGGCTTATAATCGCAGAATCCCGGTATCTCCTCGGTACTTTTCCTAGGCAGCGACACTGTACATTCCCTTATATAGGGTATAACAAACATATATATGTTTGTATAACAAACATCCCCTTTCCTATCATGCTACTTGTCAAATAGCACAAAAAATCTCAATAGCAAACGTCGTGAGTACCCCTAATATAATAAATAAATACCGCTAACGAATTCAAAATAATGAGAAATATATACATACAATATAATCAAAAACACATATATATTTACAATACAAAGAAAATACGCACTCACTAAAAGAAAGAACTGATCTGACTTGTGGCGTGCGTATGGGCACAGGAGTGGAAAGCCTCTGACGGCTGTTTACGTTAACAGTTCTTAAACCGTATTCTACAACGAATAAACTTTAATCAATTGATTAGAATTTCAGTGGTGATTTCTCTGTTTAATCAGTAAATTGCACACCCGCCCCTTGGTTTCCAGTGTAGCTCTAAGCCTGAGGTGAGAGCACCAATTACATCCATAAATTGAGTCAGCCACTTGATCACATACTTTGTGTATTCCATAATTTTCCTATTAATTATTTTTTTATATTTTCACTAACTTTATTTGTTTATATTATATGAAATGTGTACCAGGTGGCTAACCAAAATGTAACCTCCTTATAAAACAGTTTTATCACCAAATTAAGTTATTGAAAAAATCCAGGTTCACGAACAAATGACAGGCATCTTCGTTGAAATTGGAGGTGCCTTCTATTCAACTCCCTATGAATGTAGTCTTCAAACGGGGGGGAGGGGGGTGCGAAAAAAACTGGCATGCACAAACATTTGTACCTCTGGACCATTAAAATTAGTCAAAAACCGTTGTGTGAGAATGAAGCCTTCTTGCGATCAGATTTGAAACACACAGAGTCATAATTAAGAGCTGGACTCTTTAATACTTTTAGTTACTGGTCGGATATTGGCCCTTTTAATAAATTTGTAACACTCCATTTATTCACCTAGGCAAAAATTATAACCTAGATAGATTCCAGGTATAAAGGTCTATGATTATGTAAAGATATAGTATTCATAAAAAAAATTATAAATTCGTCTTAAAAATGTTTCATAGCAGCTAACGTAGAGAATATACAATACATTCGTCATCCATTAGTGTAATAGCCGAGCTATTTTCAGTAGCTCATCCTTGAAATGATATTTTTCAGCCTTTATGGTCATGGTAATGCCGACAAAATGAAACTCAAATGTTATGATAAACCGCTTAATATAAAGATTGTCACTTTTCCTCATCTATTTACTTTAGCTTACGGCTGAGATTAAAATCATTTAAAAAAAAACAACAAAAGATAAGATAAAAAAACATAACATTGCCATTTAGGTAGACAATTTCAGGCATTCCGAAATGGCATAAATAATGAGTCTAATATAAACATTTCTTACTCCGCCTTCCACGTGAAACAAAACAGTAATCTGCAGTTTCTTGGTGCAATTCGTTATTTCCGTATGTAGCATGGGTTCGTCCTGATCGTAGCCATAGAACTGTAAGACCTCAAGATTTCTACCTTTGGCTATATGGTCTTTATCTGAACCCTGGTTCTTGTAAACATTCTGCCGATTGGGGCATCTGACCAATATAGTTCTAACCTCGACCGGTGGCCGGGTGAATTTGATCGGCTCTGGGTCATCAAAGCCATTGGAGCAGTCTTGAATTGTATCAGGACTGCAATTCAATAATATTATTATTGTGAGCACTGTAGTGATCATCGCTAACGCTCACAAGCTATATATCACAACATACATAATTCGCTATTTATACTTTTACAACAATGGGAAATATAATCATTGCCAGGAAATGAATTAATAGACAATAATGCTTTGAGATTTATTTAATTATACATAATTTGACTACTCATTATTCGTTAGTCTAGCCACGCATATATCTTACGTATGAGGACCTCCTGATTCAAAATGACCAAGTTCCACGAAAAGGTATGTGTGTGTTTTTGTGATAAAGTCAAGTCCAGTACAAAAACGAAAAGTCGTACTAAACTGAAATTTCATATTTATAACAATTATATGTCTGGAATTTTACATAAGAGTCCTCGGAAGAAAAGTGGTATGTCATTTTGAGTGCTTTCCGAGAAATTGGAGTTTTTAGGTTTGGATCTTTAATTACTTAAGTATCTTTTATAATTTTTCTTCAAAAATTTTACATGTCCTTTTACTTATTGTTTTGCGTGTCAAAATAATAAATTTGCACAAAACAGACATAACACGGTACAAAAAAAATTTTTGTTAGTAAAAAAACAAACAATTTAAACATAAATGAAAGGGAGATAGGACGCTCCCCCTTTCTTCCACTGTTTTATTGATGAGATGGTGATATCACAATCCATAATACACAATCCATATTATATTTTGATTTCTATATTTAGATTTACGAAATTGCAATATTTTATTTATTTTTTTTTTTGTCATGAGCAATGGTCTTGATTGATTAAATTTTTTAACAAACAAAATAATAATAATTCAAACTTACATTAAATATATTAATAAATCTTATTAAAGATTGAAAAATGTTTTACAAACAACATTTTCATGCAAAAAAGTTAATTCTTCTTCTTCTTTTTTCTGCATGTAGTAAGCGTTCAAAAATTTTGTATCGTTTGATGTATTTTTTTTCCGATGCGATGTAAAGATAGAAATGCCTTATAACATACATCAAAATCCTCGGAAATGTTGGTCTTTTCTTATTTTGTATCGATAAGATGCATCGTTGAACCTCGCAATATTCTTGGAATTTTGTTCCATGTAATTTAATAAATTAATTTTTTTAATGGTTACCTTTGTTTGAGTTTCATTTATTTTATGGAAGCATCCGTTTATTTTGCAATGGCAGTCTTCTCCCGTTTCGTGGCTTGATTGTCTCAGTTTTTTCATCACACAGTCATCCTCCTGCTAACTGGAGCTTTTCCTTTGCAGCCTTCATAATAAATGAGATGTTGAGACAATTTTTCATTGACTAACGCTCATTTTAGGTACACTAATAAAAATAAACCCACTTGAGAGGAAAGAGGAAATGGATCGAGAGGAATATACATGTTCATTTAAATAACTGAATTAGACTATTGTAATTTGTTCTTATGTTAAATAATACGGAAATTTTAATATGGTGATGTTTAAAGTAAAAAATGCCGGTAATAACTTAATAAATAAGATAGGTAGCAAGAAGAACACGTCTAGACTACACCAGAGATGCTCTAAGACTGGTATTTTGTATATATATATATTTTTTTTTTTGTTTTATCGACAAACGAGAAGAGCCGCTTTATAGCATTTTTTTTTCGATTTCCTTTACGATTTCTATGTAAAATTAAATGGGCTTCCATATCATGTTGGTTTCATCCATTTTTAATAAGCAGGGCTTAAATAGCGAATGTTAAAAATTAGTTTTTCTAAAGTACCTTTGGTTTTGTTGATTCAAAACAATTAACCATTTATTTCTGTTAACATTCTATTTAAATGATGAAATGAGAATGAATTAGATAGCTTACTGGAGGAGAAAACAACAGAAGTATTTTTCCAGGTTTATTTTTTTTTTTTTTCTGCTAAGAATAATGATACAAATATATAATATCCCGTTGGAAAGCTAAATATTGTATTCCTTTATGTAACTTAAGAAGTTGTAGAGTGATCATAAAGTTCATTGATTTTTGTAGATAATTAGATTATTTGACTTAAAGTAAATGTTTCAATCAAAGCTTAAGGTAACTTTTTCACTTACTACTACTACTATATGGTCCGAATAAGTCTTGCAATAAAGTTCTGTGTGTGTTTTTGTCCTTGTGTGTTAAGTCTTTCTCGAAAAAGATAAGCTCTATAAAACTGATATTTAATATTTGAGACTACTATAGGCCCGAGATGTTAAAGTGACTTTTTCATCAAACTTGGCTTCCCAGAAGAATTTTTAACTAAGCATTTTGCCCATTTGCGAACCAGATTTTGATTAAATTCATTATATCTATGTAAAACTTAATGAGTATTAATTTCATGTATGTTTTAATCTGATTGAAATAGTCTGACATGGCTTAAATGCCGATTTTTTTTTTTTTTTTTTAGTACCTTAACTTTTGTAGATTCCAAAAGAATAACCATATCATCTTATTAGCACTGATAACTATGCAAGATGGAAGAATTTGAAAAACAACTAGCGGAAAAAAGAGGAAACAACTTTTTGTTTGGCATTTTCGTTTTCATTGTTTTGTTTTTTCAAACATAAGATTAGTAATATTGTTATCTTATACCCAAAGTTGGAAGGTGATGTAAAGTGGCGAATAGGGCTTAAACTTAAAAGTTGGAAGGTGGTGTAAAGTGGCGAATAGGGCTTAAACTTAAAAGTTGGAAGGTGATGTAAAGTGGCGAATAGGGCTTAAACTTAAAAGTTGGAAGGTGATGTAAAGTGGCAAATAGGGCTTAAACTTAAAAGTTGGAAGGTGATGTAAAGTGGCGAATAGGGCTTAAACTTAAAAGTTGGAAGGTGATGTAAAGTGGCGAATAGGGCTTAAACTTAAAAGTTGGAAGGTGATGTAAAGTGGCGAATAGGGCTTAAACTTAAAAGTTGGAAGGTGATGTAAAGTGGCGAATAGGGCTTAAACTTAAAAGATTATTCTACGTAACTATTTTATTTTGTTATATTATTTAATCTGATACTTAATTTAAGTTATAACGAAAGTGAATATATTTCTTTAAACATTTTTCAACTCTAACGTTATTTAATAATACTTCAATTGCTTTTAACAACCAAGATAAGTGAAAGTCGTTTATTCGCCGCACCAGATAATTTTGGTTTTGGATTTTACTTTAAAAGTCCTAAAATTGATCTTCACATGGGAGCTAATTGAATGTCGTGTGTACCACATTGTTTTTCTTCGGCATTTGATGCGGAGTATTTCAATTCTCACTGTTGATTTTAATAAACAGATTATAAATAGTTTAGAATGAAAGGGAAAAAATGGCTAGCTGGCGGAGAGGTACCGAAGTGCTAGGTTTGCAAAATAAGGGAAGAGTAGGCACTAGCCAGGATGCCCTCTTTCGGAGTAGTTGTGTGTATCACCTTCTTTCTACCGAGTGCTTACCCGGCCCCAGCTCTTACCAGTGAGTTCAGAATCATCTATACATCCATTAATTTTAATTATTTATTTACTCAAGCTTTTATTTATATAATCACAAAAATAAAACTACAGTAGTCATTCTGTCGCCTTCAGGGTGAAGGTTTGTGGAATTGATTGATGACAAAAATCTGGTGCGCGCAGCACGCGGACTTTGTCACACCTTTGTTAAAATCAGTTAGAGAACATTTAAATGAAGCTAAGCAATAGAAATTATTATCGACCTCTCGCTTTTCATCACTCTCAATTATCTTCCACTTCTTGGATAATTTTTTTTTCTAAACTTTTTACCATTCAAACGTTATTGTGCATCTATTTTATTTACAAACAAAAAAAAATATATTAACATAGAAAATTAAGTTGGTTATTGCATTTTTTAATATTTCATGTTCACCCATTCTTAACCAATGCTAACAAGCAGATATTTTTAATTATTAAAAATAAGTTTATAAAGTTTCGGATTTAAACCTGGTCACACTATTTCGTTCAGAATTAAATCTCCAAGGAATTAAAGCTCATTCATTTTTACACTGATATAGTGAGTTTAATCAAACATTTTATATCCGTTTTTGAGGGAGTCGTAAAAAGGTGCAGAGAGCATGGTATAAAGTGTTACTTCCGGTGTTCGATTTTTTGGGAAAAGTTGCTGTAATATTGTATTTCCGTTAAAAGCTCGAATTCAACAATACTCATATATAAGTATGTAAAAGTATGAACACCAAGCCATCACATATTTTAGGATAGTAATTGCGTGATTTCCAGCAAACTTCAAAAGGTACCATGTTGTAAGATTGAACCTCGGCTTCAGACTGTCCTTGGTTAACATGGTTAACAACTCTCCACACCCTCTCTTTACCTTTTCAAAAACCCCTTCAGAACTTAACAATCTATATTTTTGCAGGTAGTATTTAATTATAGGTAATGTTGACAGTGGTCTATGCTATAGGTGAGAAGTGAGGAGTGGGTTGGAAAATTCATTATTTTATTCATTTTCTTTCTCGAGAAATGTTCCAGGAAATATTTATATGGATGGAAACATCTTATCCTCTTCATCAATTGTGGAGTATTTTAAATTTAAAAAAAATATATAAAATTTAAGGCAAATTTTATTATATTAATAATTTCTTGTATCAGATAAAATTAATTTCTCTGGAGAAATTAAAAATAAATACTTTTTATGAACGGATCAAATTGAAACTTCCTATAGCTCTTCTTCATTTATCCTTCTAAAGACTCAAGAGGTTTTTTTTGGGTCAAAAGTTCAATAATTTACCATATTGTAATATTTAAGGTAAAAATCTCAAAAACTAGTTATTGACACCCTGTTGATGGGTTATTGACACCCCTTTTCCCCTAAATATTTATATTTTTAAAGATATAATAGATCATTATAAAGACTTAACATTACATACAAATTCTTAACTTTAATATAATATAAAAAAAAACAATTAAAATATTCAACCTTTTTATTGAACATTGTAAATAAAATTATTCTAAATAACTCAAAAAATAGAAAATAAAAATCCGGTAGGTGTATGTAACATAAAATAAAATAATTAATTTATATTTCATCATCTTCATTTATATTTGGACCAAACTCAAAATCAACATGATGTAACACGCAGGACAAACAAATTGATCAGACTCATCACTTTCATATGTTGTTTTTCATATGTTCATATCCTTTTAAACATTTTTTTTTTTTGGTGGACCTTATTGCATAATGAACAATAAAAATAAAACTCCTTTAGAACATTGCCAAATTCGTAACTTAGGTTTTTTTTTTTTTTTTTTTTTTTTTTTTTGGTTTGTTCATTTTTCTTTTTGGGAAATTTTTTTCTCCAGCTCCAACCTTTTTGTTTATTTTTTATTCAATACTGGCTTCCATCATTAGTTTCCATCGTTTAATTCTGTCGAAAAATGGAAGCGTTTGAGTGTTTCGTTAAAATTTTCTTTTCGAAGATTCTAGCCAGTATAGCACTTAAGACAAGGATCACTCTTCATTGCCAGATGTACCAGATTCCATTTTTGATATCCAGTTTCGTCGGCATTGAAAATTCTTTCAGGATAAAGTGATACTTTTAAGCTTTGCTCTTCTTCTAATATGTTTTAGACATTCTTGAACCAATTTCTTACACTAGATTTTGAAACACAATCGCGTGTTTTGGAAGTCTTTTAGAGGGTTACCTTCGTAAGAAAGCCTTATACCAGCCATCACCAGGACAATTATCTTCAAAATGAGTGGCCATATTTTTAAATACAATTGATTCTTTTACTGATTGTTAGATGTCGTTTTTCCTCCTCGAGAATCCCTTTTTCGCACATTTTTCTATTCAAGCAGCTGGAGTAAGTTCTTCCTCATCTGAAAGAATTGGCAGTGATCCAAACGATGATTTTACAAATTTATCGCTTAAGCTGAAATGCAAAGTTGAATGAGGAACTCCATATCTTTTACACATTGTTTTAATGGAAGCGCCGTCCTTTATGGCCTTCAAGGAAAGCCCTAAATCCTAAATATAAAAAGTATTTATTGAAAAATATAAATATTTGTTTACATTTTCCAAATCAATGTTCAGTCTAGTTCCTTTAGTATCAACAATTTTTAAAAATATATGAATTATGCACATATAAAAAATGAAGTTCTTGTTTGCGAAAATACATGCATATCTGTTTAAACTGAGGTGGTAATCCAGAAGTTCCTCATCCCACATAATATTTCATGTTTTTTATTTGCCAAAATTAATAAAACTTAATACTAAATTATACGAACAATAATTACAAACAAAAAATAAAATAGAATAAGCAATAGAAGTTATCAATAACACTAGTAGATCTTTATTTTAAATACCCATTATTCACAACTCTGTGGAACTCCTTTCCGAAAAACGTTTGGACTCATTGAATAGTTCAAATAGGCAATGGGGAAGAGGTACCAGTAGTTGACAATTTAGGAGAAGTTAAATGATGTTTCAATACTGATCACTTTCAATTCATCACTGGACAAGTTTATTGGCATTAGGATATTTTTAAGTAGTAAAGTAAACCTTCCAAAGGAAAAAAATAGTTCACATAATTTTAAAAAAAATTATATTTGTATACACATAAAACTCTATCACATCTTCCTCAGAATTAGTTAAATATGTAATAATGTTTAATTTATAATGAAAACTGCATTATTTATAAGGAATAATAAGTAAAAATTATATTCCATTATACATACTTATAAATTTACTTTTTCAGACAAATAAATAAAACATTACTTTCTAAATTAAAAAATAAATAAATAATAATTTATTTGTCAGACATGAAAACCGGTTCTTTTTATTTTTTACTCCATAATTAAAGGCTTTGAGTTTTTTCTATACCTAGATATTATTGTATTATATATATAGATATTAGTGAGGACACTGAGACAGAATGTAACATTACCGAATAAAAAATTTAAGAAAAACTAGTGTGTATATTTATAATAGGAGCATCTGATTATTTACTAATGGAAAATAAAATATTTAGAATCGTTCAAATTAAAAATATAAATGAAATTTAACACAAATCAAGTTTTTGACATTTTTAGATGTAAGCTAAACACCCATGAACTACTGGTTTTGAAGGAAGAAATAATAGAAAACATTGTTAACCTATTTTCCTTGAATTTTATTTATTAGGATTTAGAGAGGTAGAAAAGTTTCTAATCATTATACCAGTATTTGAAACAGGGATGGAAAGGATTTAAGAGGAATGTACAGGGTATGTATAGTATCTGTCAACTATGTCATTTATTATATAGATGAAATGATCTTTTTATAAGAATAAAAGTGCTCAAAACAACTTAACAAGATAATCTGAAAATCATGAATAATGGACAAACCATTTTCTTAGTTCAATCATATCTTTGGATAAGATATAGCTTATTTGGAGCTAAACGTTGGAATAATGTTTTGTTTTTTTTTAAACTTACATTTGTATGATTTTTTTTTTTTCAGTTTCTACAACACCATTAAGTTATATCATAATAAGCATGGCTTATCGATGGAAATTAATACTTCTTTTTTTATATTATACTAATGTTATGATTATGTACTGTAATATTATTAGGTTAATTTAAGAGATACAAATGGTGCATTAATTTTATGTTTACTAGGTGATAACCTTTCCCTTTTAAAATTGGGAGACACTGAAAGGAAAAGTGAGGAATTGAGGAGGCTGGAAACGGAAAAATCTGAGGAGTACGGCAAAGAGATAGACGATATTTTAAAAAAACTTCTTTTGTACATCAACACTCATTTCAAAGACACTAGTCGAGAAGTTGGTTTAAAATGTGAAACCATCAAAGGTGATAAGGAAAAATTTCGTGTTCTACAAGGTGAAAGGTAAAATTTTTCCAAAAAGGAAACCGATTTACGTAGCTGAAATCCGGTCAGCTATAGGCTCTAAAAAATACTTTGAGATCTGCCCTAAGAAAACACCTCGTATCAAAGGTACCCAATCAACATTTAATGGATCGCCGAATGTCCAGCATGTTACGTTAAATAAATCGAAAGAGGAAAATTTGTTAGTAAAAGAAGAAAGCGATGAGGAAGCTCAAAGTACAAATAAAAATAATCTGGAGGAGCCCTTGTCATTAACGACAAAAAGCTTTTTGTTCAAGAATGAAAATACTGTTAAAAAATTAGTCTCGAAAACATCACATATAAATATCAACGTAAGTAATTCTGATTATATTAAACAGAAATTGTCTAAAAATATCACGCAAAGCTTGCCAATAAGTATTGTACAAAAATTAGATAATGATACTAAAATAAATACAACTAACAAGTTTACAAAATCTGATGATACAAAATTATTTTCCCTTAATACTTCACCAGTTACTATGGCAGTTCAACCAAGTTTTTATTCGATTTCCAGCAGTCCTGATACCCAAATTAACAAATATGTTACAGAATCAGAAAACGAACAATATTCATTTGATAACAAAAGTTCTCAATGGAATTCAACTTCTGCAACTTACGGCGAGGAATCTTCACCATACATCAAAACGCCTAATGTAGAGAATAGCAATCTGACGCAAAATGGAGAAGAAATACAGAACATGAGTACATATCAAACGACTAATGAACACTATATACTTAAACTCGTAACATATCCATACCTCACAACGTTTAAAGTTACTGATGAAAACAACAAACCAGAGAAGGGTACTAATGATCCGATAAAAGGAATCACAAGTAGTTCATCTGTTAGTAATGAAAGTGAAAAAAAAGTTAGTCAAAATCATTTCCTTATCCTAAGCAGTCCAACCTCATCGACGATAGCTGACAAATTGACCACTTTTCATGAGGCAGTCAATTCAACGGCATTTATTGATATAGTTCCAGGCACTCCTGAACATATATTTGATAATTTTAAAAGTAGCTCTTTAAAAAGTCAACTTAGATCTAGTACACCATTTCATCTAAAGCAGAACGATCTCTCAACGGAAAACTATTTACAGACGAATCATTTTCAATCGTCTAGTGTTACTGACCTTTCAAATACCCATTCGACGGAAGCAAATGGTAGTTTTTCTGATTCTTTGGATAGGTATTATAAAATAAATATTTCTTCAACAACATTGAGCTCTAGTGAAATTCCTTTGATCACATATGGAAATAATAGAAACAACTCAACAGAGCAAACAAAAAGTTCCTCTCATTTCATTTCCAGTTCATCATTGAATACGATAACTACCGAGTTCTCCAAAACCTTAAATATTTCAACACAAGCAAAGGAAAAATCTACTTCATCTATAGAAGAGAACATGGTAAGTGATTTTGAATCTGAACCCAATGAAGATAATGCTACAACCACTCAACTTGATGGTATTGAAGTTACAAAATCAGTTACTGATACGGGGAATTCTGTTTTTAACTACAGTATCACAATGACGGATATGGAAGCATTTGATGAAAAAACTTTTTCACCAAGTATCACAATAAACCATACTCGCCGAACCAGTGCTGTGTTTGAACTTTGTCTGAAACCCCTCACTATGATCTTCAAGAAACTACCCAAAGTGATGAAACCGAGTTCATTCCGATTCAAAATCGGGGATCTGAACCTACGACAAATGTCTACAATACATCATCACCAGTCTATGAATCGAAAAAATCCTATTATTTGACCGCTGAAGTGAAGAGTGATCATATGGGCTCTACAACTGCAGGATACAGCCAGACTTTTTCATCACTTCCGAGTACAGTGCATAACGTCAAAGAAAACCAGTCGGTTAATTTCCAGTCTGAAAGAACTGAATCTAGAACAACACAAATCATTCATGAGTCGACTGCAAATACCCTCCCAGTGCTCCCCGATTATCCTACAGAGACAACAGAAGAATTTTCACAATCAATAACCTATTTTACAAGTTCATTAGCAAAATTTACGTCTGAGATTCCAATCAACTTAACTGATATGTCAGAAGAAAATAGTGGATCGCATTCTTCGAATCGGAAGGAAGGGCCGGCTGCAAGTGATTATGAAAATAACACAAAAATCCCTTCCACTAGCTCATCGGTAATTATAGGTAGTGGGAAAATAGTTCGCTTAACTACTCCTCCTGGCCCCACACATCATCTAGCATTATACATTTTGGTTTTACAGATTCTACGGGTGATAATAGCCCACAGTCAGGAGCATTTAGTCACGAAATAAATTCTAATCATACAGTTATAAACGATAAAGCAAATTTCACTTCTGGTGAAGCATTTGTCCACGATACCTATCCAACAAACAATTCTCATTTATCAGACTCACAGCCAGTTAGCACAACGTTTGATAATGGAAATATAACAAAGGGAGTTACAGTAATTAGTGATAATATTTACCGTTCAAATTTACCTAAACACCTAACAGAAAAACCTGATCAACCAACATTTGATTATTTAGTAACAGACAAAATAGAAACATTAATTGGATTTAAGACAAATGATTATTATAGCTTTACAGACTCTATTATTGAAAACACGAGGTCCACTACTGAAACTGTTGAAGATGAAAAGGATAAAAACCAATTTTACCCGTTTAGTAAAGCTGAAAAACTGACCAGTAATAAACCTTCCATTTCAGGGGACATGTCTACTATTCAACAAACGCCAAAATCGTCAATTATTTCATCTTTTGAGATCGTTTACCCGACTATACCGCTAATAGTTTCACCAAAAATGCGTCTTGATGGATCGACTACTGAAATATCTATAACTCCATCCAACACCGTAAATCCTATAAATAATGATCTGAGAAATTATACAATAGTTACAGGAACAAATGAAACAACCACTTATTCCATAACTGTTGGTGACACAGACAACAAGACGAACATTTTAACTGAAAAGAATGAAAATTTTTCTTATAGTAATTACTTGACAACACTCGATAGTGATATAAACACAGAAGAAACCCTAACACTTACTCCAGAATCAAAGTCTTCAATTTCAACAGCCAACAAACAACGTAATTTAACTATTCAAGAAGGATCTGACAAAATATCTAGTTCAACAGAAATCCAAAATACTAGTGAAAATGCAATTCGCATTGAAACCACCACGCAGCGTTATACACAGGACAATGTTAATTTGAAATTGAGTTCGACTACTGTAGGTAGTGCAGAAAAAAGTAATTTTACGTATACTGAAAAATCAACAACTATTGTAAATAATATTGAAAATGTAAATATGACCCTAAAAGAAACTTCTAAAGATACTATCAAGAAAACAACTCCAGATTCTGTAACACTAAAGTTTATATCAAACAAATATGATGATAAAAATAACAAGTCATCGGTGAAGAAAACAACAACAAATAGTGTAATGATTTCTTCAGCAAAGAATTCTGAAACTTTAAGCACTAGCGATAAAAGGAACAATTTTGAAACAAGTACACAATCTTATCAAACCACACCATCCTTTAACAACTTCACATTCTTATTACCTACAACTGACTATCTCACTAGCTACCTTCCATTGCGAATCCATCCATTCATAGTCTTTGGTGAAATCAAATGAAAAAAAAATTTGTATATCTTTGTTATTTTGACTGATATACTCGACTCTTCTTAAATTAAAGATTAGATTAGATTTGGTTAAATTAGTATAAAAAAAAATAGGGACTATAAGTAATTTGTAGAACGTGATAATACTTAATAGGCTCATCTTGGTTCTATATAAACCAAAAGGAAATTAGATTAGAGCCATTGTTATTTTATATAAAATGTTTCATTAGATTCAGTAATTCAGCAATTTTGAAATAACTAATTTCTATTTTAATTTTTAACACAAACTTTTCACACATCTGTAAATTCACAAAACCTTTTTCTTTTTTTAATTTTGTGTTCATCCTGAAAATAGTGCTAATGTTTAAATAGTATAAGGTGTAAAATAGAATTATTTAGCTGATCTCAACTTTAGAAAATTCACCTCTTGTATTGAAAATTTTCAGATTAGTTACCAATATCTGAAAAGAATAGAAGTAAATAGAATTTTGATTAATCAAACAAAATTAGAATCACTTAATGTTGAAATGATATAATAATTACCTAAAATTAGAAATATATACATTAGTAATTTGTCAACTTTATGATATTGTAATTTTATGTAATGTTTGTTCTTTCCCACAGGTGGGTATTGAAGGAACATGTATTTGAACTTTTATATGTATATGAACTTGTATTTTTTTTTTTTATTATTTTTCTTTTTTTTATTATCGTTTTTTAATTTTTAATACTGTAATTGTAAGAATTTACTAAAATCCTCTATAGATGTTTCCAAATATAAAACAGAGACTATCTATTTCTATAAACATCAACACCAATTAAGATTTTATAAAGACCTATATAAAATGTTAATTAAAATTCCTAACAAATAAAACTTTTTAAATAGGTGAGAATATCATTTGAAAGAATGTTAGAACTAAAAATGTTGTATTTAGTATAAACTTATTAAATGTTGAATTTTCTCTGAAGAAAAATCGTAATTTATAAGTGATAATGTTCTAAATAAATGTTACCAGACAAAATATACTTGTACGATATTGAAATAAAATTCTAGTCATTGCTTAAACTATTGAATTGATCTCATAAAGGTAGTATACGATCTGTCAAAATATATTTATAACCATAGACTCATTCATATCCAATCCAAAAATTTAGGTTAGCACATTATTTGCAAGGAAATGGATAATATAAAGAGATATATGTATTTTATGTAGATTTATAATTATTAAAACATTTTTAAAATATTTTTGTAATTTTCCTTTTTATGATACATTCCCATACTCAATAAATCATGGCTCATGTGTGAATATATTCTGATTACCGGAAAAAAATATTTGAACTTATGAGCATATTTTAGCAAATTGTTCAAGTAATTACTTAATCAACGTAAATAGTAATCAAGTAATAAAAAAAATGAGATAGGCCACTCTCTAATCAGAGATAAAATATTATTCTATTTATCAAGATATATTTATTGTTATTTATTGATGCCTTTCGTAAGTTTATGTGAGTTGATCAATTACTAGTTTGTCACCATATAATAAAAATAATAGAGGATGAAAAATACCAACATTTTTTGGTTTAGCTCTCTTTTAGTGAAATGAGATGTCAATTTAAGTTCTTCTTCTTCTTCCTCTAACTCCAGTGTGCCATTAAGGATGGAGTTGTAGTCCCAGTCTATCTAGCTGACTGGTTCCTGCCCCTAGCTATTCTTCTCATTTCTGGGATGCTGTGCCCTCTAGCTACCCCTAGTTTTTCAATTTAATAATAGTAGATACACCTAGGTCTGCCATGAGGCCCTCTTTATTCTGGTCTAGACACCACTAGGCTTTTCTGGTGTTGTCCATTCTACGAACATGGTCCGGCGTATAAAATGCCTTGCCCCCGTCTCACACTTTCTCTTTTATTATTTTTAAGGAAAAATGCGTTCCTGGGTCTGTCTTTCATGTCTGAAAGCCGCTTGTTTTTCATCGATATCCTGTTCCACAATACATCACAGTTGCTGCTCTAAAATCCTAGTGTATATTTTTTACACTACTGAGAAAAGGCATATTGGCCTATAGTTCCTACATTAGCTTTTTCAATTAATATTAACGAATTAAATTAACATAAAATAAAATAAATAAATAAAATAAAATAAATCCCAATTCTGAAATTTACTTTTTAGCATACCTCCGCTTTCAATTTTATTTAAGTAATTATGATAATTTAACACACATCATATTATGTACTAAGTGAATTTAAAAAAAAAATAATTAATTAATATTTTCAGCTTAATTTTAAAGAGACCTAGTCCCAGAATAAAAATTATTTTCTATTCTATTCTATTCTAAATCAGTATTAGTTTAACTCAATCAATTAAAAAAAAGTAATTGAATTAGTTATCCAATAAATTCTAGAACTAGGTATAGAGTATTATTTTTTTTTTTTTTATTTGATACTAAATACAATTAATTATGGTAACCACACCATTTAACTAAATAAGGGTGTTTATGTTCACCTGCACGCATGAGTGTGTGTCATGGTTCTAGATACATAACGATTTTTAACTATCCTTTTTTATGATTTTCCATGACTTTAATTTAATCCAAATTGAATTTAATCCACTTGCTAATTAATTAAACCGTTTTTAATTACTTCTCATCCTTTACAATAACAAAAGTAATACATTGCATTTCAATCATACCTTCATTTATATCTAAGAACACCAAGTGTAAAATAACATTTCTGTTCCATTGATTTAGCTATAATTCCTTTGCTTATAGCTAGTCCTACTCAGATTTATTTCTGTTGATGCTCACTACTTTTTTCTAGGCTTTCTTCAGTATTTCTTCTAAAAAAAGTGGAGCCCAGCACATTAAACACATCTCTTTTGCTTTTCTAATGTTGATATGACTCGGTAGGTGCTTCAGCTGAGCGCATATTGTATCATATATTCTTATTGTATTTTTATGTAGTATCATGTTCATTTTTGCTATTGTACTTATTTCTAAAAGGGCATTATCACCCTGTGCAAAAATAATTTAAAATATATATATATATATATATATATATATATATATATATATATATATATATATAACTTGTCTTGCAATTAAAGTTTTAAATAAATTCAAAAAGACAAAAATCGTCATGTAGTTCAGATTCCCAAACCCTCCAGGACACAATACCTTCACCCTTCAAATGTAGCTTTCATGTTTTACTCAGGATAAGTAGCAATTGGAGTGATTTTCAGGTAGGAGGTTGTGAATGAGGTGATTGATGGTCACTTACCACATCAGTATTTATCCTATTCCTGATAACCAGAAGTGAGCAACTAAATTTGTTATTGATGAGGATGTGGTCTATCCAGTTTTAGCTTCTTTAGTCTTGATTTAACCACAATGCCTTATAAGAAGACAGTATTACTAATAATGAGGTCATGTTTTGTGGAGATGTTTTCAAAAAAATTTACATTGCCCAACCAAATGCTAAGTGCTTATAAGTCCATTATATGTTTACCCACAAACATAATTTATCACTCGCATCACCCTTGGTAATTACCACATCTCTTTTTTGGGATTATTGCAAAGGACAATTTTAGGGCATGTTAACATTTCTTTTCATTTTCTAAGGGTTCTATAAGAGTACAGCATAGTATGTTTGTTATATCTCTGATGTTAGCTTTGATTTTAGAATTTACCAACATATATCAGTAATCAATTTCCATTCTCATTATCCTCCTTGGTTGTTTTGATATAAGTATGTTTATCTCTGATGAATGCTCAGCCCAGAGTCAAGTCTTAATGACCATTTTACTTACCTTTTCTTACAATTCAGCCATCTAACTTAACTGAGTCCTAGTATGCCATGTAAGAATTTTAGAAAACATTTTCCACTTATTCCACATTCCCTTATTTATAGAGTGTTGACAAAGTTCAGTATCCTATTCAATTAAATAAAATATATAAGTTTTAAAATTTTTGGAATCGTATATATATATATATATATATATATATATATATATATATATATATATATATATATATATACATATATACATATATAGGGGAGCCCATGGCTGAGTGGCTAGCACGCTAGTCTCTCATGCTACAGGTTGTGAGTTCGAATCCCAGTCCTGGCGGGGCTTTCTATAAATATATATATATATATATATATATATATGTGTGTGTGTGTGTGTGTGTGTGTGTGTGTGTGTGTGTGTGTGTGTGTATATATGTTTTTTTTTTTGTATTTTTTTAATCTTTTTCTCATATAGTAACCCCAAAGAAGGAGAGTATGTTGATTTTTATATACATGTTCCATCCCTGTATACACATAGATTATGTGTAGGCACGCTACACGTAATCTATGTTAAATTCCACAAATTATTAAGTTTACATTATTTTGATCTTCACTTTAAACATTAAATATATCGAAAATTAACAAAAATAAAATTAATTTAATTTCAATAGAAAAATAACTAACAAAAGGAAATAGCTTAAAAATAATGTTAATTACACATTTCAATATTTTTCAAAATTATAATAAAGCAGCTAAATATATAAATACAAACAAAATGAATTTAGCACAACAAGAATTACAAAGACTGAACTGCCTTCCTACAATCAGTATTAAGTTGGTTGAAGTCTATTTTGTTAACGAAATTTATAAAATACTTTTTAAATTTTGTCATTAGTCTCTCTTCTGTTTCTGGCCAAGTCCCGTGCTCTAATATAACGCCCTGTATAAGTTTAGCTCGAATATTGTTTAATTTTTTACAGTCCAATAGCAGGTATTGAAAATTGTGTATGTTACCATCGTATGGACATTTGTCGTCTTGTAGTATGTTAAAGCATTTTAAGTATTGTTTTGTTTGTCCATGTTCAGTCAGAAATTGTGTCACCTTGTAATTACTACTTAGTATGTGTTTGTAGTTGTTTAGTGTGATATGGGGAACAAATCTATGAAGGCTTGGTGACTTCAGCGAAGCAGCCCAGAAACAATTCCATTTGACTACCGTCTCTTTCCTCATCTCCCCTTTGATGTAGGATATGGGAACTTTATTGTATGATATTGGAAGGTCACTCTGAGCCGCTATCTTCGCTAGGGTGTCCACTCGTTCGTTGCCTTCTACTCCTGAGTGTCCCTTAACCCCCATGATGTTAATGTTTTTATTTTGAGTATGTAGATTGGTCAAATTATTTCGGATTTCCTCGGTTAGTGCGTCATGAATTTTTGAATTTTGGATGGAATGTATAACGTTCATGTTGTCAGTGTAGATAGTTATGTCTGTAAATGTGTCAGTAATATTATCTAGGAGATATTCTGTCGCTCTTAGAACTAGCTTCTCCGCTTGGTTGTTCGAGCATTCTGACCCCAGCTTACATTGAGCTTCAATCAGCTTCCCATGTTTGTCGATTAACAACGAAGCACATCCTACGTTCTCTCCATCCTTGCTCCCGTCTGTAAATATTTCTGTCTTTGTATTTGAGTTAGTTTGTGCCTGTGTTTCATATATATATATATACACTACTTAAAATGTGAATAACTAACAGATTTAATATTTTTTGTTCTGGACTAATTGAACAATTTCTAACTTTCATCCAGGAATCTACAGATTAAAATGATGTTATGGATATATGCCTATACCTTAATTTGTATTCAGTAGCCAGCAACCTCCTTTGGATTTTATTTTTAATTTATAAATATTTTAATTTTGGCCATTAAAAATGACCTAATAGACAGCAAAGTGAAATAAGTGGAACAAATGTTATATTATCTCTATTTTATGTTACTTAATGGTGTAAATTTTAAAACTGATCATGAGGAAAAATAATGTAATGAGAACTATAAAATAAAAATATAAAAATTGTTTCTTTGTTGATCTAATAGGGTATTTTTATGTCTATGTATTTTGATACCCATCTTTTTCATTTATGTTTCTCATCAGAGTGTTAATCTAACAAAACTTTTGGCTATCTCTAATATTTTTCTGTTATATTTATCATTTAATTTGAACATAAATATATGTTGGGTTGGCAAATAAGCTGTTTCATTTTTTCAGAGTGAAATAAAACTATATATATATATATATATATATATATATATATATATATATATTATAATTTTATTTGAAATTATTCGGGTTTTAGGTCATTAAACTATCACTCATTCTTAATTTTCTTTATTTGGACGTTTCGATCCTCCGTTTATGTTTATACATAGGATCCTTTTCAACAGAAAGAATTTCATTGAGCACTGGCACACCAGTGCCCTGGTGTTAGCCTGAGTGGTGTGCCGGTGCTCAATGAAATGCTTTGTGTTCAAAAGGATCCTATGTATAAACATAAACGGAGGATCGAAACGCCCAAATAAAGGAAATTAAGAAGGATTGATAGTTTAATGACCTAAAACCCGAATAATTTCAAATAAAATTATATATATATATTAAGCACTGTCCTCTCAACTTACATGTGTGCTATCCCTCAATAATGATCCTATTGTTGCTTCCCAAATCCTACAGAGCCATGTATCATCCATTGCAGAATGGTGTCCCAATTAAAGAATCAAAATAAATTCTAATAAACCCCACCAAATCACCTTCACTCTACGGCGTACACCTATGACTTCCTGTCCTATTGTTTTCTTTAATCATACCCATCTCATCAATGTGGAACAAATACGATACCTTGGACTTCACTTGAAAAACATCTTACATGGAATCCTCATACAAGACTTAAACGACAATAAACCGCTCGTAGATATCGACTATTAAAACACTTACTTGACAACCGATCAAAACTCCCTCTTTACTTAAAAAAAACTCATTTAAACAACCATCATGAGACCTATTTAGACTTATGGCATTGAGCTATGGGGATCTACTAGACTATCGAATTCCTCTCGCATCCAACCCTTGCAATACAAAATCCTTTGAGAAATCCTCGAAACTCGTTACTTTGTTACCAACAAACTCATCCATAGGGACCTGAATATCCCACTCATTGCAGAAATCGCCCAAAAAAAATACACCTCATTCCATTTCAAATTACCCACCCATATAAACACGCTTGCATGTAACCTCTCATCTAATCTATTCCTGATAATCCTCCGAGACGTCTGAAAAGACGTTGGCCTTGAGACCTGCTGACCAAATAAACATTGAAGTGCCACTGGGTAGATTCTTCTCAAGACTTTTTCAAGCCAATTTTATCTAAATAGCTCATTTACTTATTGTACTATGTACTGTTGTAAATTTCAATAAAATAATATAGTTGAATAAGCAGCATAGAGTTGAATCAATTTTTTTTTTTTTTTTTCCGGGTTACAATAGATAATAGAAACTAATATCCTTCAAATCCCACCATATGGAAAGTATTCATTCATCTTCTTTAGATGTAATCCGGGTTTTGAAATTCCTCTAGGAGCCTCAGTTCTAGGTTCGTAAGTTTTTCTATGGACTATATTATCATAAAATATCCATTTTTCATCTCTCGTTACCAAACCTTTTCAAAAATGGGTTGTTTTACAGCCGTTTCCATAGTGAATCACAAACAGAATTGCCTGTTGCCAAGTTGACTTCTGTTAAAGAACCACTCTTTAACAGAAGTCAGGACCTAAACATTAAGCCTGGAAACATAGCTGAGCTTGTACAAATGGTCTTCTAGGAATGTGTGCAATACATTTAGGATCATAGCAATCTCTCGCACTGATTGAGTGAGATTTTGCTTAAAATTAGCCATAGCATTAACATTGCTTGTTTCAATTTCAAGTTGTTGACCAGACTGTTGAGCATCATTGATATCAAAATTTGCTGAATGAAATTTGGCAAACCAATTTTTACAGGTGTGTTTGGTTACTGCATATCCCCTATAATAAACATAAACACTGCAAATTTTTCTATGACCTTCTGCAGCACGCTTACTTTTTTTACAACAATACAACAAAATATGCAGATAATAAATGATATTTTCTTCCATATTGACAAGGCAATAGCAAACACAATACTAAGCTAGTTATAACAAGAGTTAACAGATGTAGTTGTTGACATATTACAAAGATGATAAACAATCCACCTTAGGGATTAATTCATTACATAAGATGTGTATCATGGTAACTTATTTTCCAACCTAATATTATCCTAACATGAAAAATTAAATTATATAAACTAAAAAAAAAACTTAATAAATAAATATTTAGTCAAATCATTTTAAGGTATAGAATTCTTAACTAAAATAGCCAAAACAATTTTATTTGATTACTCTTTCTTTCCAAATTTAAACAACAGGCCCTAGGATTTTTAATGGGATTAAAAAATCCTTTTTTAAGCTGTTCTTCAACGTACAAAACGTGGTCCCAATTCTATGTGATGTCAGTTACCCATTAAAGATTCCTATCTTATTTAAACCTGGATAAGGAAAAAATTAGGTATCCCACTGTACCATCGTCCAATTAGCCACAGCAGCATAAAGTGACATTAAATGAATATACAAAGAAACAAATAAATTTAAACAATATTACTGTAATTTTATGGCAATAATCATTAATTTAAAGAAAGAAAAATAATTTTAAAGGGATGTACAGTATCATTTTAAAATGCATTCAGTGTATTTTCTTATATTTAATTCTATACATCATTTTTTACATATTATTTTAACATTACAATATTCATTTTATTTACATTTTATTCAGAAAAATATGTAAGGTGTCTGTATGTAAAACCTGCTTAACAGATTTAGTTTTTCATCAGATTTTATTTCTAACAGTTTCAATTTACCCTATATAATAATATTATTATTATCTAACTACATCAGTATGGAAGATTTATAGTTGTCATTTATACAAATAATGAAGGTAATGAAAAAACATTGCATGCTCCAAGAAGAAATTCAGTTCTTAAAAATATCGCCATTATATTGAAAACTAATAAATAATGTTTCTTTACTTAAAATCATATATATATATTATAATAAAAAAATGTATAATAATAGATTTTTGCTCAATGTTTCAATGGATTTTCTTGAAATTTCTATTTATTTACAAACACAAAAAAATCCAAACATTTTCAATTTTGATTAAAATACATTGAAATTTGTCTTATAACTTTTAACCACAGCAAATTTTTATTTTTAAACATATTAATAGAACAAAAAAGGATCTTTTTTTTTTTTTTTTTTTTTTTTTTTAACACCAATATTAAAAACTAAGGGCTAAAAATTTATTCAATGATGCATTTTTGTCTACCTGTAGTTAACATTAAAATATGTTCTTATTCAAGCTATATTTATCATTTACAAAAGAGATATAATTTATTAACAGTTCAATTATATATTTACACCACATTCATTATTATTTTATCATTATCAGGTAATTAGTTACATTCATAAAATGATCCTATAAATTTCAGTAACACCAAGGAAGTATATTGCATCAATAGTAATCTGATTCCAATATTTTTAAAACATTGAATTAAGTGAAAATCAAACTCAAATTATTATTATTATTAAAAAGAACTAATTATATCAATGGATTTTAGGTGATTTCAATGTTATATATGGAATCAGATTATGAAAATGAACATTTAATAAATTATCATTTCATACATTATTTACAATTAGGAACAAGTGGTAAAAAACACACAATATTTTTCACAGTTGTATTTACAAGAGAAGACTACAGACTCATTGCTGGCAACATACACTATTTCGTCCATGCTTAGTATCACAGCTAACTGGCATTTGTTCAGAAACTTTTTTTCTTCTTTAGGAAAGGAAGTTTAATTTGTCATTAGCAGTTTTTGTATTCAACATGAAACATTATTAGATCTATTATAAGAATTAATATTTCACTAATAAATATGAGACAAATAACTTTTGAGCTTTACCCATATGAAAAAAATATATAAATACAACAGCTGGGTTATTAATGATACTTATAAGAAAATATTTTAGTTTGGTAAAATAATATGTAAATTGCAAAATAAGATATAGTAAGAAGATATGCCAAACAGAGTTTATATATATTTATATACAAATTATTTTTTATTTTATCACCACAATACAAACAAAAAATTTAAAGTCTGTTGCAGGTGCATAAATATAATAATCCTTTTGGTTGAAAAGTATAATGATATATTCACATTAAAAAGCAATATAAGAAATAAATTATTTTCATTTTAAAGTTTATTTTTGCCACGATTCTCTCATCTCATTACCAAGCTATTTCATTGTATATTATTTACTTGCTAAACTAAATATATATAAAATAAACATAATATAGCATATATGCATAAATGGTTTAGGAGAAAATCAAATTATAATTTACTATTCTTAGAATAAAATCAAAAGGCAGAGAATCAAAATAAAAAAACTATATTTACCACATATTAGGTAATATCAAATGAGAATCTCTTTCAATATTGTACTATTTAAAGTTTTTTTTTAAATATTCAAAGTTATTACTATAATAATTATTTATCTTATTTTTTAACCTTTAATAGCACTATGAATTAAGATATTTGATCATTTTATGGATTCTTTGAGGACGATTTAAATAACAAACAAATGCCTTATCTTGGTATGTTATCGTCATATCTTTAAATTCATGATGAGCATATTTATTTATTCGTGTTTATGTATATCAAGAAAGAGTCAACACCTGCCTTCACACTTTTGAGGTATAAACACATACATATATATGATTATTTAAAAATATTCAATTTGGATCCAATCTGTGAAGTGAAATAGGAGTAAGCAGTCAAATTATATAGCAGGTTGTCAATAAATTAAGTAATTAAACAGTAAACATTTTTCACTTCATTTTTTATCTGTTCAACACACTTTTAATCAACTCCCTAAACATGAATGTGCATGCTAATAATTCATAACCATCAATCACCTAACATGTTTGTATGTATATATATAAATTTTAAATATGTTATATATACCATTTTAAGGCAATTATATAACCTTTTAATCATTTAAACTTCTGTAATATAAAATCAATTATTTATTTCTTAAAGTTTTATGAGTCATTCCAGCCATATAAGTTGGAAACATGGAAAAATGCATATTTAGTAATTTAATTTATAATACTCTTCTTCATCCTATAAGGTTATTCATATGTAATTTATGAATCAGACAATAATAAATACATATAATTAATAATAATAAAAAATAATGATAAGTTGAACACTCCAATGTCCAACATTACATTTCTCATTTGGAAGCCTGATTTGTCTTAAAAATATCTAATAAGACTTTAAAATCAATATTTAACACTGTTAAAATTTTAAAATATATTGAAATATTGCTCAAGTTCAATAACAATAACAATATCATTCTCATTTTCACATTGTTGTTAAATTATTTACAACATTTTTTAATATTATTTTAAATTTAATTTAGTTTACTCTGTTAAATATAAATCAATAAACAACTAACTTTTGAAATAAATATCAGGAACTGAAAAATCCCTTCATATTTTTACCAATACTACACATGGTTTTAAATCTGGTCAAAATTGTACTAAATTCCTGTCAGCAATGATATATGTGTGTGTGTGTGTGTATTTAGATATCACATATACATGTTATGGAATTACATGGTATGTAATGAATGTTTTTATACTCCTTTCCTTTTTAATAAATCTTTGTAACATTCTTGCCAGCTGCTGGTGGATCTATTAATCAGGATTATGAGGCATTAACTAATTTTAAAATAAAATCATTTAATTTTTATTTCTTAAAAAAATATTTAATATTACAATAATGTTTATTAAATAAAAAATGAAGGCTTTAAAGTGTAAACATAAATTATTAAAACTCAACCAAATTTAAAATATGGACATTCCTTTCCCTAAGACATCTTTCATTGCCTATTAATTTTCTAAATTCTAACAATTAGAAAATAGAGCAACATTGAAATAGGACTCCACACTTTACATCAAAACTTTCAGGTAAGCATTCAAAAACTATTTTTATTTGAAATTTAAAAATTACAAAACTCCTTAAAAACATGGACTAATCAATCATACACAGCTTTCTGGAAGTTGGCTCGTCATTAGTCTCTCTTTTATGGCATTGCCATTAAGTTCTGGTTCAAGGATATGATCTTCTCTCCATATTCCTTTCCCATTCTGTAAAAGAAATATTTTACTCAATTAAAAATACTTGAAATATTAAGTTTTTCATTAAAATTGAAATTAATTAATCTTGGATAGATTTCAGATGCAAAGATATTTAGTAATAACATATAAAATACATTAAAACAAGCTCCTTTCAGTTACCTTCCTACTTGAACTGTAAGAAAATTTTTAAAAACATTTTCTTACAATACAACAATCATTTCCTTACCACTTGGAGCTAACAGACAACAGATGAAGACCTATAATATGGGTTTAAACAACAATAAATAGTTAGACTACTTTTTTGTTGACTGCCACCCTGACTATCTGCTTTTTATATTATAAAATGTGTGCATTCGATGACAGACTGGTACTTCCAGTTATTAAAATTTATCATTATTATATATAGCATTTCCAAGTCAATTGTAACCTTTTCCAAGTCAAATTTAACTTTTTCCATTTTAAATGTCACCTTTTCCATTTCAAATGTTACCTTTCCCAAAGTAATTGTCACCTTTTTCTTCAGTTCTAGCCATAAATATTCCGTTTTATTTATTGAAAAATAATTAGTTCAATTAAAATTATGACTTTTTTTAATAATTTTGGCATATCCTATCGCCATTTTTTTTTTTTTTTTTAGATATTTGATATCAAGTTCTGTTTTTTACGAGCTAATATTTATTGTTATTAAGTTATTATTGTCTATTTATTTTTAAGGTAGTTATTGATTTTGAGTTTTTATAAGGGAGGGGTATTTTTGGCAATGATTAATGTGTTTTCGGGTATAATAATTATGTTTTTCGAGCTGTATTTTTTATCACTCGCGTGCAGTTAACATGCATTAACTTGTAATGTTTTAATTGATAATAGGAGTTGATAATTGTGTTTTGGGGTCTTGTGATAACATTTTTCAACTGTGTTTTTTATCGATCGCGCTTATTTTAGCTAAAATTTACTTTTTATGTTTTTTATTGATACAGAGGTTGATAATTGTGTTGTCGGGTCCTATAATTACCTTTTTTTTTTTTTTTTTTTTTTTTTTATTGATATAGGGATTAATTAATTTGCTTTCGGGGGACTATGATTACGTTTTTCCAGCTGTATTTTTTATCGCTCTCGCTTATTTTAACTAAAATTTACTTTTTATGTTTTTTATTGTAACAAGGATCTATAATTGTGTTTTCTGGACTTATAATTACGTTTTTGAGTTGTTTTTTTATCGCTCCCGCGCATGTTAACTCGAATTTATTTTTAATGTTTTTTATTGATATAGGGATTAATTAGTGTGCTTTCGGGTGGTTATGATTACGTTTTTTGAGCTTTATTTTTCATCGCTTGTGCGTATTTCAACTCGCATTTAATATTGCATAAGCGATAAAAAAATAAAACTCAAAAACGTAATTATAGGACCCGAAAAGACAATTATCAACCCCTGTAAATAAAAAACATAAAAAGTAAATTTTAGTTAAAATAAGCAGAAGCGATAAAAAACACAGTTGAAAAATGTTATCACAAGACCCAAAAACACAATTATCAACTCCTATTATCAATTAAAACATTACAAGTTAATGCATGTTAACTGCACGCGAGTGATAAAAAATACAGTTGAAAAATGTTATCACAAGACCCCAAAACACAATTATCAACACCTATTATCAATTAAAAACATTAAAAGTTAATGTGAGTTAACATGCACGCGATCGATAAAAAATACAGCTAGAAAAACATAATTATAATACCCGAAAACACATTAATCATTGCCAAAAACTACCCCTCCCTTCTAAAAACTCAAAATCAACAACTATCTTAAAATAAATAGACGATAATAACTTAATAACAATAAATATTAGCTCGTAAAAAACAGAACTTGATATCAAATATCTAAAAAAAAAAAAAAAAAAAATGGCGATAGGATATGCCAAAATTATTAAAAAAGTCATAATTTTAATTAAACTAAGGTGACAATTGCTTTGGAAAAGGTAACATTTGAAATGGAAAAGGTGAAATTTTAAATGGAAATGGTTACATTTGCTTTGGAAAGGGTTACATTTGAAATAGAAAAAGTTGCATTTGACTTGGAAAAGGTTACATTTGAAATGGAAAAAGTTACATTTAACTTGGAAAAGGTTACAATTGACTTGGAAATGCTATAGATGCTTAGAATTTGAAATACTTTTCTTACTATATAATTCACATATAAGTAAGTAAAAGTAAAAATGCATTTAATCTTGTATTATGTACCATAAGCCCTCATTATTACAAACTCAGTGATGAAATCCCTGTTGCAGCAGAGAAAAATCTAAAATTTAACTACAATAGAAATTTTTATTTATTCTAGCTGGAAATTGGACCAATGTTTATCCAAAAAGTGACTATTACACTCTCTCGTTTTGCTAACTCAGCTAAATTCTTCTTTGTAGTTACCATTGTGAAAAATATCAAAGATACATGTACAATTCATTATATCTTTTATGACAATAGAAGATACCATCTAATAAGAAATGTTCTTCTAAAAGAAGATGTTGGAAACTCAATGAAAAGAGTTTCATATGAAATGAAAAATTACAAAAAACAGATAAATTCATTGAATGTACCCATGAATTAGATCTTCATGAAGATCTAGGAGAGAGATTCAATGATAATTTGTACATTATATTCTGTAAATGATTTTATTTTATTATCCATTAATATCTTATTTTAATCTTATAATTAAATTAAACTTAATTATAATTTAAGCATTGCGCATGTGCATATAAATAAATATACATTCCTAATACATTATTTCCATATGAGAGGAAAAAAAAAACAAATAACACACCCAAAAGCACATATATATTTATCTATGAACATTTGATGGTTATATAGTTGAAATTATTAAAAATGCACATAAACAGTTGATAGCTCAATAATTAAGACTTTTTTTTTAAAAATAAACTTTGGAAAGCATTTATATATCTATTGAATAAATATACTCAAATACCTGCATGGATTCAGGAATATGCCATTCTCCTGGTCCTTTTGGCAAGGTTTCTTCTCCTGATCCAATTTCAGATCTTGGGTTAGGTTCTAAACAAAAATTAATTTGGTTTTTAACTACATGAAATTAAGGGTATGAAATATTAAGTGCAGATAAGAGTGTGAATAGAAGTTTTTTGTGATTTTTTTCTCTTTTAATGTTTGAAAAATATGTCCATAATTATGAATAGGAGAATAGTTTTAAAAAATTGATAAGATGTCATAATTTGTTAATACTTGTAATTGTGGTTTGAAGTATAATTCATTAGCTCCTAGATCAGAAAAGATTTTGTTCAGTTTTGGTTCCTAAATCTTTCATTGACTAAACTAAATAGTTTTTCTATCTTAGAATGAGGTATGTTAATGTTATATACATCATACAGCCTGTAACAACAGACCTAACAACATTTTACAATTCCAGTTCTAGTTTCGCAAACCTAAATATTTATAAATCATTTGCAAATTATGTCTAAATGATTGTTATGTTAAACTATAGATTTAAGATTTCTTCGGTATGTTAGATAACTTCTCTGAATGAATAAAATGAACTCAAGATGGCTGTAATAGAATTTTTAACGACAGGTCTCAGTAAATCAATCTCAGAAAGTCAAAAGTGCTTGTGTGAATTTCTTAATATTCAACCTAAAATTCGTTTTTTCAGTTTTACAGATGCCATAGTTGATACTCCAGGTTAAATATTGTAATAATTTTAATGTAACTTTTAAGAAATTGAATGCTTCTTAAAGGCTCAGGTTTTCTGACTTTTGGGTTTTGCCTGAAGGACATTTATGTTTGCTAACTTGAATATTGTATGTATAAAATATAGGTAAACAACATAAATGAACTAATATTTTTTTTAGTGCCAAGTTTTCTAAATGGAAGTAAAATATTTTAAAAATCATAGATAGTATAAGTAGACAAACAATTATATTATTTTGTAGTTTATTATTAGAAAATGATTAAGGATGTGGCCATAATTGAAAGGTGGTAATAAAATTGTAAAATATATTAATCAGACTACTAAAGTTTTTAAAACAAACTCATGTAGTTTACTTATTTACTTTGTTGCATTTTTCAATTTTATCAGGAATAAACTATGATTTATGTTATATTATCGTGAAAATATTTTTAAAAATTTATTTATTTTTTATATGATGTGTGATTGTAAGACCATAAACGCTAAGTGAACAAAAATAAATAGATGAAAATAAATTAACATCACAGTTTAAAATAACTAGAGAGGTCATTTATAAATAACAAAATATATAAAGTACCATGATAAGGGAAATTTAGTTTATTTACAAAAAATGAATAAATAAGGTCTTAAACACATTCATATCTATAGGCAAGAAAATTTTATTCCGCCAAGAAAACCCCGAACTCAGCATTGTTTCCTCATACCTGATTGCAGGGTTGGATTCCAAAAGATCCCAGTGCTTCTCTCCCTGCTATATCACTTGTATTACAGTAAGACTGAGTGAGGGAACTAGACCCACAGACATACCAGGCTAAAGTAAAGACTCTGGCCTTAACCAGTATTCGAAAATCATATTCACGATAAGTCAAGAAACCACACTCCTTTCAACCTCCTTGAGGACTTAGGGGGCAGTTGGAGTGATAGTGATAAATTAAGATAACTAATTAAAGGATTATTCAAAAATAATATATTTTACTAAAATACAAACAAATGTAATACATATATTTATTAAACAAGTGTAAAAGTCTCCCTTTTTTTTTTTTTTTTATTTACATACATACCATATTTGATTGGAATTATATCAGGATCTTTTTCTTCGGAATCATTACCCTGTTGTTTGACTTGAGAAACAAAGATTGTTGATGGCTTTTCTTGCAATGTATTTCGTGATTCTCTGCCTGGGATGAACTTACGCGAAACAAAGATTGCAAAAATTATGATGACAACACCGACACCTGATGCAATGACAACAGCTGGTGGAATGGTCACATCTACTTCTTCACCTAAAAAAATATAATGTTATATCATGCTTATATTCATAAACTTAAAGTATTTTTTTTTTAAACATGTTACAATATATTTCAAATAGAAATATTTCGGGATGAAACTAAATTAAAATTGTTTACAAATATTAGCCAATTTTGACTCTTTCATATAAAATTAAATATTTCAGTAGGTCTAAAATTATAACAGTATAAGAAGCATGTATTATAAACAGAAATAACTTTGAATAAAATAATATTCCAAATAATTTAATTTATACAAATTATATTTTAAGCAAGGTAATGGGAATATCACAAAGATTGGAAATTTCATTTCATGCCGAATCATTTCACACTCAAAATGTCTATGGCATAAAAATCAATTCAAATAACAATATATAGAAAGGTCTTTATTTACTTCCAATAAACAGGTGTCAGTTTTTTTAATAACACTTCAAGAAATAAACATGAACAATGTCATTAGTATTACTCCATAAAACTAAAATAAAATAATTAGCTTTCTACCTCAAAGTTAAGATTGTGGCACTACTTGGTTGTCCAAAATTAATGAATACTTCTACATTAAAAATAATCACATTTAAGAAAAAAGTACTGATATTCATCATTGCAGTTCTTTCATCATAAGTAATGATACTTCTAATATATATCTTTTGGACGTGATATGCCATGATGTATTATTGCTCAAGGATTATACTATACTCCAAAAGGAAACCCCTGGTATAAAACAGCTGCTGTTTTTTCCAGTTGATCACAAACAAGGTCCTCTCATGTAAGAAAAACTTGTCATTGTTTTCTATACAGCTAAAGGGTATGGACAGGTATATAGAATGACTGAATCTTGAATAAAACTTTCCTGAAAATCTATGAATAACTAACTACATCAGTTGTACATAGTTGTTATTAATACTAATTCAAAAATACTATGAATACTAGTAATAACTATTGAAGGAATGTTTTAATATATCTATAGTTGTATATAAGTTAAAGTATCAATCACAACAGTATTAGTATTCCATACCCGTTGAGTGCAAACAGGAAACGTTTATTATATATATCATGTGTTAAATAAATGGGATTGTTAAAAACATCAATTTTGTGTTGCTTGTTTTATTATTAATTATTTTTGAATATTTTGTTCGTCCGCGCGAACATAAGTAGTGCCGAAACCCGGGAGGCCTTTAAATCTCAGATTTTTTTTCTCAACAGCTTTTAGAAATCAAGATCCATGGCGGAAGGAGTACTACAACAACTCGAATTCGAAACAGTGGTAGGAAATGGATTATTCGAATAGGACAGAGGAAGTATAGGAGCAATGATTCCTATATTAAGGGAAAGGTTAGCATAGGGGCTATTTCCAGAATAGATGATTGGAGAGAGACATTGAAAGCAGATTTCGTGGATATTTTTTTAACGAGGGGGATATCCTGGGGGCAACGGGAAAAACGGTGCACGAAATCTTGCTAAAACAGGACCGGGTTACTTATGTTAAGGAGCGGAGATATCCTCAGGCACTGCGACATCACATTCGAGAAGAATTAGCGAATTTGAAACGACAGGGCATCATAGTGGACAGCACATCCCCATACAACAGTCCCCTATGGGCAGTTAAGAAAAAGAGTGCGGAGGGAAATCAGGAAAAATACCGTGTAGTAGTTGACTACAGAAAGTTAAATGAAAACACCGTGGACGAGAAATATCCACTACCGAGGTTTGAGGATATCCTGAATCGCTTAAGCGGAGCTACTGTGTTTAGTACGCTAGATTTAAAAGCCGGGTATCATCAAATTAAAATGCATCCCAGGGATCAATCCAAAACGGCATTTGCTTTTGAAAGGGGCCACTTCGAGTTCACACGGATGCCCTTTGGTTTAAAAAACGCGCCCATTACCTTCCACAGACTCATGGATGAGTTTTTACGAGGATTAGATGAGTCATATTGCTAAATTTATATGGATGATCTCCTTGTTTTCAGCCCAAATGAGGTTCTAAACGTTGAACATCTCAAAAGTGTTTTTCATCGTCTACGCAACTTCGGGCTAAAGCTTTCGGGAGAAAAATCCACTTTGGGACAGAGTAGTATCAATTTTTTGGGACACACCATATCCAAGGATGGGGTTAAACCAGATATTCAAAAAGTAGAGGCGATCCAAAAAATGGCAATTCCTAGAGATATTAAAGGGATACGTCGGTTACTGGGAACCCTAAACTATTACAGGCGTTTCGTTCCCGATATGGCGGAATGTTTAGTGCCCCTTAATGATCTATTGAAAAAGGGTCGTAAAATAGTGATAACATCATTCATGGAGGATAACATCCGGAAATGTATGGCTCGACTACAGGCAGCGCCCGTCCTCGCATTTCCCGACTTCACAAAGCAGTTCCATATTACCACGGATGCCAGCGAATACGCGCTAGGAGCGGTGCTTTCTCAGGACGGTATTGACGGAGAACGACCTGTAGCATACGCCAGTAGGCGTCTCACTGACGCTGAATCGCGGTATTGTGCTTTAGAACGCGAGTTATTGGGCATTGTATGGGCGATAGAGCACTTCAGACCGTATGTGTTTGGACGGAAGTTCAAAGTCCATACCGACCATAGACCTTTGTTGTGGGTAGGCAAGATGAAGGAGTCATCAGCTCGTATTACCCGCTGGAAAGAATTTCTAAGCCAGTACAACGTGGAGGTGACTTATAAACCTGGCAGGAAAAACGTCGTAGCGGATTGGTTGTCAAGGGCGATTGAAGTGAACGCACTAGAGGAGGAACATGGAGAACCTTCTGGATCTTTACATGAACATAAGGCGGTAGTCCCCACGGACGACGGCGATTCTACAATAGCGGAGAGCTCTGAAGAAGATCGATCACCGGATATGGAGGAGCAGGAAGATATTATTAATGATAAGCCTTTCCAAATAATCTGGAAGAGCAGAAATTCAGGAACGATGAAAATTGACCTAGCAAATACTGTAATTGTGTGATCACCACAATCGGGTCTCAGCCCGGGATAGGGGAAGATCAGATATGTAGCACGTTGAAAGATCTTCCAAGCTGGGAAAAACAATTTTTTTGTATGTCGGGAATGCTACAATTTCGGAAAAGATAAGCGGCTTTGGCGTAAAGAGAAAATCGGGATTGATCGTACGTTTGTTCGATGTACCTTAATGGTAGAGACGGTGAGCGATGTGGAGCGTCAAAAGGAAATCACTCTGGCCCACCACCAAGGCAAGACTAACCACCGCGGAGTAAATGAGACGCTCAGAGCTTTAAGAAGAAGTTACTTTTGGAAAAATATGAAAAAGACCATCGAAGGAGTAATAGGGCATGTGGCGTGTGTCAGACCACAAAGTACGATCGTCACCCACCGAGAGCGAAGCAGGAAGTGACGCCTACGCCAGCTGCACCTCTCAGTGATCTACAGATAGACACGTTCACTTGGAAAGGATACAAATAGGTCACAATGATCGACGTTTTCAGTAAACTGGCCATGGCATATCCCGTACAGGAGCGTTCGGCGGAGGCAGTTCTTGGGGCGTTGCGCACATGGTTCCAATTCTACGGGGTACCGGATCGAATTTCTTCTGACAACGGCAGGGAGTTTGATAATTCTAGTATTCGAGCCGAGATGAAAGCTCTTGATGTCGAGTGGCAATTCAACACGCCAGGACATCCAAAAAGTAGGGGTGGTATCGAAAGGCTGCATAGCACACTGGGGGATCATCTGCGAGTATATTACGTGGATAAAGGTCTAGAATCAGCCGTCGCGATGTCCAAAGCAGTAGCGGCATATAATCATTCCATCCACGCGGTTACAGGATTCTCTCCATTCGAAATCCTATTTGGGCTCCGAGAACGGCGTAGAGATGTAGGAGGAACAGTGGCGGAGAAAGGATTGCCAGAGGCTCTGATTATTAATCGTCTTTTGTTAGGAAAACGGTGGGAGAAAACGCGGAAAAGGATAGAGGCGGAAAAAATAGGAGAGTAGTACGGAAAAATATCTCATTGCAGGACAGATTGGAATGCATTAAAATAGGGACCGTGGTTTACCGGAAATTAGGGTCCAACAGAGGAAAGGAAGTTACTAGGTATGAGGGTCCATACAAGGTGATTGTCATCAGGGAACATAACCTAGTGACGATCCAGAGCATTCAAGATCCCCGCAAGAGGAGGACTGTACACTTGGAACAATTGAAATTCCCGGTAGGACAGAGTGAACCTGTCGACTAGGAGTATCCTCATCTCGAATCAGCTATTGACCTTTTTGTTCTTTCAGTAGACCATGTTTTGTTTTCTAGAAGATTACTGTTGAAGTTTCTTTTATGTTTTGTGTGACAATTTTCTTTTAATTTCTTCTTTGTCAATTTATGTTATTGCCATTTAATTTTCCGTTGAATATTGTTTTTGTTTTTTATTAACTATGACCCCTGTTGTCAGAGTTTCCGAAGATTATTCGAAAACTGGCAGGAGGGAGTTAAAGTATCAATCACAACAGTATTAGTATTCCATACCCGTTGAGTGCAAACAGGAAACGTTTATTATATATATCATGTGTTAAATAAATGGGATTGTTAAAAACATCAATTTTGTGTTGCTTGTTTTACTATTAATTATTTTTGAATCTTTTGTTCGTCCGAGCAAACTTAAGTTATATATATATATATATATATATATAACTTATATATAACTCTTATACACATATATATATATATATATATATATATATATATATATATATATATATATATATATATATATATATAGCATGAGAGTTCTTCATAAATGGATGAAGTAAATTTTTATATAATGACTAAATTTCCTCTTTATATAAGCAATGGCATTACATAACCCACAAGTTCCAATTAACTAAGTACCAAACCCAAGAGTAATGACACTGCTGTTGATTGCCCAAGAAAATAATGTAACTTAAAACTTTTTTTTTTTAGTTTTCTAGAATACCAGGGACAAATTAAATATTATAACATGAATATAATTTGCTTTAGTCCTGGTAAGATAGCTGGCACAACAGTATAAAAATAGAGGGCCATACGAATAAGATGGAGTGACAAGCTGGTTCCATTCTCTATAAAATGGTTTTGATAGCTCTCTTCCATAAAGTTAATAACACAGCCCTTGGAATAATAACTCTTAGACTCCTGCCAGTTCTTGAATTCATACCGACCTCAGTTGTGAATTCAGATTTCCACACAATTCATAAAAACTATAATCTGTGTGAGGATCCAAATTCATCATAAGAGCTATAATGCCAAAATTAAAACAATGTTTGATAATTTTATCTCAGCTAGGACTTCATTGGTATAAGATCTTTAAAGTGTCTTTTCTAAATTAAAATATTCACTTGTTAGTGAGGAATAAGCATTTTTAAAAATATCTGGATTTTTTTTTTCATCCATTATAAAATTAAATATTTTTAGTAGTATAAATTCACCAATTTTTATAGTACAGGCTATCACTATATCATGCAAGAGTAAAAAAAAAAAAAAAAAAGATATACCTCCTCTTTTGTCAAAGTCTTTGAGAACAACATCACCAATACTTGTGGGAGAACTTCTTCCTTTTGAATTAATTGAATAAACGAGAAATGTATAAGGAATTTCAGGTTGTAAATCAGATATCTAAAATAAAATGGTAACATTTTAAGTTTGGATGAAAAATGTGCATTACAATTAATTTTTAAACATTAAATATTCATATTTAAATAAAAACAATTATTCTGGGACAAAGTCTCTTTAGAATAGATAAATAAAAAATAAATTTGGACTAACAAAACCTAATATAAATAATTAGTCATATCTCTTATCTCAAAAAATATATATAAATAAAAATAAATAAGTATGAGAAAATCTCGATTTTCGAGTTGTAGATTACTCCATAAAAACATAATAAAGAAAGAAAAGAATGCTTGTGTTTTATGAAACAAAATACAATGCAGAACAATGGAAAGATAAGTAAGTATATAAATTATCATTTGAAAAATAGTTAAATGAACTTATACAGACACCATGTGGTAAGAAAAAACAGGAAGGTTTGGAATGTACCTAACAAAGGAGCAAGGTGAATTTTAAGAGGGGAAGAGGAATCCCAGAAAATGATGGAACAAGTAATTAAGGAATGTTGGAATGAATAATGCTATAGTATATGAAAGGTAATAGATGATTATTGATTAATTGATATAGGATTGTTCTAAGAAAAATATATTCTGCATAAGAGAAGAGCCAACCTGCCTCATTAGGTGGGTAACATGGGGACCTCTCAGGATCTTGTAAACAAATTTTCATATACCATACAGCCCAAGTTAAAATGGGGGAATATATGAGAATCTCAGTGTAGGTTTAGGAAGCAGATGACAAAAATGATAGTTTAAGGGTAGAAAGTGAGTGAGAGGATATTTAGACCATATGGTGGTACCAGGAAAGATTATTTTATATAATTAATATTTAACATAGGAGCAGAGAGTAATAAGATGATTATTTAAGTATATTTGGTATTAGGACTGAGAATAGATTCACAGATGATGACACTGGCTTGAGTCTTTGCAGCTTTTCACCTTTGTATATTTGAGTTTTCCCAGGTGCTGATATGATTTAGGCCTACTTTGACTTTATAAATGCTACAAATAGCTTAAGAGGAAAATAAGATATATATATATATATATATATATATATATATATATATATATATATATATATATATATATATATATATATATATATATAATAATATATATATTTGTTTTAAATAATTCGGGTTTTAGGTCATTAAACTAACACTCCTTCTTAATTTTCTTTATTTGGATGTTTCGATCCTCCGTCCATGTATACACATAGGATCCTTTTCAACACTGCAACAAAGAATTTCATTGAGCATCGGCACACCACTCAAGCTAACAGAGTGCCCTGTGTTAGCCTGAGTGGTATTGCAGTGTTGAAAAGGATCCTACGTGTATACATGGACGGAGGATCGAAACGTCCAAATAAAGAAAATTAAGAAGGAGTGTTAGTTTAATGACCTAAAACCCGAATTATTGAAAACAAAATTATAATATAAAAAAAGGGTCGATGAATTAATTTCTTGTATGTATATATAATATATAATATATATATATATATATATATATATATATATATATATAGGGTAGATTAGAAACCAGATCAGTAGTTCAAGCTGATTGGTCTGTTTAAGAATGTTGGAGACTTGAAATTGTACTTTTTTTCAAGGTGATTTAAAGATGTGGAAGGATTTAGATTGATATTTATTTTCTTAGGGCCTCAGGCCATTTCTTATGTACAAATTATAAATATTTTTACACTTTCAGAGATTTTATCATTTTAGGGCCAATTACTATTAATTTTCAATACATATAATATAATACTTTTAAAATATATAAATAAATGTGGAATAGTAGTAGGGAAAAAAATAATCATCTTCACCAAATAATGTATAATGAAGATAAAAAAAGAAAAAGGTGTTGGCTAGCTGACATGAAATATGAATTTAGTTCAATAAGGGAAACAGGAAAGATTAATGAGGAAAAGGATTCACAGAGGAATGGTTTAACTAGGAGGCACCATTTTATTTTGATTTAAAATAAAAAAGGAGCATGGCTATTAAGGATATTGATGCTGATCAGGGCAGATAAATGTTAAATAAGAAAACAGAAAAGGTTGAGATTTAGGGCCAGATTTTGGAATATATCAAAGTGGGCTAGTAGGGATTGGAAGTTAACTTGATAGGCAGTTTGGCACTAGAAATGAAAAAGGCAATGGACACTTGGCATTTGGGCAGGTGACATTTGATGGGAGGAAGCTGGAGCTATTATAATATATAATATACCAAAGTAAATATTAATAAATTAGTGGGTATAGATTATAAGAAAAAAAAACCACAAATAAATGATTTTGTTTAGGACTGATGAGTGTACCATAGTAGCTGGTTATCACACGTTTATGGTTGTAACTGTTAATAATAATTCTGGAATAATTACACCAATGTTTATGGTTCCAGTGTGCAAGAAGCTGAATGTTACTCATAGTTATTTATCAACGCTAGTACTTAACATTGATGAAACGGTAGAATGTCTTTCTTCTAATCTCTCTATTTTCCTGGACCACCATGCACCATGCCCTGCTCAAGACATCCACCTTCAAACGCCTCCCCACACCATAGATTAATCATTAGATAAGAGAGTTAATGAGAGAAAGAGAGAGAGACAGCCAGAAGAAGATTTGAACGCACCAGAACTACTAACGATTATTCTACCTTGAAGTCAGCTCGAAACCTCACCCAATCTTCCAAGTATTTCCATGCTTACCACAGGCTTCTGATTCCAAATCTAAATATTAAATACTAAAAAATTATCCGTTATAAATTCAAAATCTAGCCCCATCTACCCTGTAACTCTTGACGAACTGAACAAGCATTTTGCTGATCCCCTTCTTATGCCTCATCCACCTCAAACCTGCTTCCCTTGATACACCATTGACTCTGAAAACTTCTATTCCAGAACATTTCACCCAACAATATGCTATCCTTTATCCTTAAATCCCGAACCAATGATTACATCCCTGATCAAATTTCTGTTAAAGTTATAAAATTGTGCCTCCCAGCCATATTTCCTTGTATCTTGCATATTTATAATTTTTCCCTCCAACGCTTCATTTTTCCAATTGCCTAGAAAAAAGTTATAGTCCGTCCTTTAAATATAATTCCTATCCCTTCCTTAGCCTCAGAATTTAGACCCATATTGATCCTATCCAACCTCTCAAAACCACTCGCAAGAATAGTCCACTCCCAATTCTATAACTTTCTTGAGCAAAAATTATTCCTTGTTCCCTTCCCATGGCCTGTCTTTAAATCCCAATATTCCACACAATCAGCTCTGTTGAAAAGGACCCAAGAACTTCAATCCTATATAGACAAAAAGAAAATATCAAACCTTGTCCTCTTTGATCTCTTAAAAGCTTTCGATATGGTGAACCATGAAATCCTCTCCAAACACAGAAACCTCCCAGTATCCGACAGCATCATTAACTGGTTTATTTATTTCCTATCTCATTGGTCCCAAACTGTGATAATAATTATATATATACCCAAATAGACCCCCGTCCTTGCCTATTCTGTTAACTCATAGAGTTCCTCAGGAGTCAGCACTTTCACCTATCCTGTTTTCTATCTATTTCAATATTCTCCCCAATTCCATACATCACTCTAAATATCACTTGTATGTTGATGACCTGCAAATTTACCTTTCCTTCCATTTCACCAAGATTCCCCAGATGGTATAAAAGCTACAGAAAGACATCGACAGTATCAATTCATGGGCCATCAAGAATTGTCTAAAGCCTATTGTTGATAAAATCAAAGCAATTCTCATCGGTTCCAAACATCTCCCCAACTATCTCTCATGTCACCCTTACTCCACCTCAACCATAGATCCATCACCTTCCACACATCTGTTAGAAATCTAAGCATAGTCCTCGACCAAAAGCTCTCCTTGAATAATTACATTTCTCAAATTTTTAGAAAATCCATTGCCATTCACAAACAGTACTTCAGACTACGTCATTTAGTAACCCTTATAATAACTCCTGGTACCCTCTCTTATATTCCCTCACTTCAATTATGGCTGCCTAATGTTTGGTGGACTGTTAGAGAAGCTTGAGATGAGGCTGAAGAGACCAATGAACTGCTTCATTAGATTCATCGTTGGGATTACAAAGTGCTATCATGTCTTCACCTGGTATGCTGAGTTGAAGTGGCTTTACTCAAAATTTCAAAGACAATACTTCCTAGGAACCTACCTTTATCAACCCTTCACAACTCAAAAAACCCACAATATCTACAACATAAGTTCCCAGTCCCTGAACCTGTTCATTCCCTCCTACGGAACTGCTTCCTTAACAAAATCTTTCATTATACACATCACTTCACTTTGGAATTCCTTACCCATGTCTATTTCTATATCTTAGTTCTTTAATTTACTTCAAGCATTTAATACTTATGCGTTTCCACGAATATCAATATACTTACAAAGGCAAGTTTAAATATTTTCCCTCCTTTTTTTATTTTAATTTTCAATGTTTTAGTATGTTTTATTTCTTGTAATTATTAAAGGTTGCAATATTACCTTGTACATATATATGTGTGTGTTTGTGTGAATGTATTTTTGTATTATGAATTCATAATATGCAGTATAAAATGTTGTTTATCAAATTATTTATATTTTGAAAACTCTATAGCCAGAAAATGAAAATGTACATTTATATTATTCTGAGGGGACTAGCTGTCCCAGAATAAAAATTATTTTTCATTTCATTACTTTTCTTTTGAAGAAAGGTAAGTAAAAAAGCAATAGCAGTGATATAGTTTATCTATATTACAGGTAATCTACACAAAAGTTCTTTTTCATTCATTGATATAATAATATTTAAATGATAAACATCTCATTTAGAAGCTATGATTTTAATTTCTATTTACCTGAAAATAAGGTAATTCAGGAGCTGTAATATTGGCTCGCCTAAATTCGCCAACATAGACTTCAAGGAAAAAATATTGTGGAAGACCACCATCTGATCCTGCTTGACAAGTAACAACTAATGAGTTTGAGGTCTCATTGCCTATAGTGCAGTTACGAACTGGATATGGCTTTCCTGTAATTATTAAAAGTATAATATTATTGACATTTAAATTTACCAATAATTTACTAACATATATAAAAAATCTGTCTTTCTTTTTTCCCCAATTTAAATTAAAAGTATATTAATTCCTTGAAATAATGATTACAAAATAAAACATCATTAAATCTAATCATGTTTAACTTTATTTTTTCTTCTTTTTTTCATATCTGCTATAATTTAAGTCAAACTAACAAATGTTTCATACAAACGTTTTCCTTTTACTCTGTAATATGAGTTATTCTCTGTTTCATATGAAAGGTTTCCAATAAGTAATTTTATCTAATCTGATTTTGTTTAAAATAGTACACAATGTTCTTTTTCCCACATTTATTATATATTTAATTTTAAGAAAATAAATAAATAAATAAATCTGTTTATTTGTTTTCGGGCTAGCCCATACAAATGGAGTTGAGTTGTACAAAACAGTTAAACATAAATCAAAGAAATCTATTACAACTGTACTAAACAAAATACGCTTCCTTAACTAAAACAAATACATAATAAAAGGCAAAATAAATTGTAACTGTATAAATATTAAACAAATAAAATAATCATCATAAATAGTTTAACAAATTAAATTATTGTTATTTTAGTAATGTGTTTAAATTATTCTTGAATAGACAGATACAAACTTCTTAGCTTTAAACATTCTGTTACATAATAAAATAAATTTTCAAATTTCTTTTTATTTTCTATTTGCAACAAAAGTTGTACTATAAGGTCATTGTCTGACATATTTTCAATATATGTCCTCAAGTACTTATTTCTGGACGGGGCATTGCAACAAAAAATGATTTAGATCTTCTGGTTCGCCTGAATTACAAATAAGGCATTCAACGCTTCTATCTGAATAACCATTTTTGAATCCGTTACTGGTAACTTTTAGTTTATTAGGTTGACATAGTCTTAGTTGATTGATCAATCTATGTTTCCTCATAGGTCCCTTTATTTTCAAATAATATTCTTCCATATTTAGGCTACTAATTTTTATAGCCTGAATATCTAGGGAAAGATTATGATTATTGAATTTTTCAATAGCGTTATTTAATTCCCTTTCAAATAAGGCTTTACTTTTTATATTTAATATGTCAGCCGCGTCTATAATTAACAATTTATTAATAAGTTGCCTATACCAATTGTACTTCACATTGACCCTCTGGTTCAAGGAATATTTTTTTTTTTTTTAATGTTTAGACATATTTTCGGTAACTGATCATCTTTCATTAAGTCTACCTTTTGGTACCAGCGAATCATTCTTTTTAGAGCATCTGTTTTTCTTGATCAATGAGATATTTTCATCAAGTCATGTCCTCAAAGTCTGCAAGTAAAAGATCTAGATCTGCAGGTTCAAACTCGTCTCCCACAAAACAGAGACCCCGCCGTGAACAAAATAAAAAAATGATTCCACCAGCGAACACGTCAGCTACCTCATTAGGATCTGAACCACAGCCAAGCACATCATCACAAGGAATAACTGATGAATCCCCGTTTTTTACACCGAATCCATTTCAAATCCTCCAAAATGAAAAAGAAACCATGGAATCTTCTCCTATACCCAGGGAACCACTACCTCCACCAATATTTGTTAAGAATATTAAAAATTTTAAACTTATGTGTGCGCATTTAAACAAAGTAACTGATCCTAATAGTTATTATTGTATAAGTAGAACCAATGATACTAAAATATCTCCGACTACTGCTGAAACCTACAGAAAGATTGTGAAATATCTGACTGAGACCAAAGCTGACTTTCATACTTATCAGCTGCGCCAGGAGAGAGCATTAAGGGTCGTAATCAGAAACCTACATTCCTCAACACCCGTTGAAGCTATCAAAGAAGAACTGACAGAACTAGGATTCCAAGTGAGGCAAGTCACCAACGTTCTAAAAGATAAAAGTCCACTACCTCTATTCTTCGTGGACTTGGAACCATCAGCAGGAGTCGAAAATATCTATGACCTCAGTAGACTCTACTATACCCGTGTAAAGGTTGAAAAACCTTACACAAAGAAAGACATTGTTCAGTGCCATAACTGTCAGGCATATGGTCATACCAGAAGTTATTGCCATCACATACCACGCTGTGTGAAATGCGGTGAACAGCATAAAACAGAAGAATGTACAAGATCAAGATCTACACCCGCTGTATGTGCTCTGTGCCTCAAGGACCACCCGGCTAACTACAAGGGATGTGAAATCTACAAGAAACTCCGAACCAGATACCAAAAACCTCAGGATACGAATGAAACAGCTGCACCAACCAGAAGCAGAAGAGAACCATCTAAACTTGTAAATTCTAACGTGTCATTTGCCCACTTGCTTGGAGGTGGAAACCAGAATCATGAAGTCGAGGCACTGCCGGAACAACGTTTTCCTCAACAATCTCAATCTATTGTACAACAATCTACTTCTCAAAGTTTACCTAATCTTCAAAAAACTCCTCAACATCAAATTCCTCATATCCCTTCACCATCAAACGTCACAGATCTTACCAGTCTAATGACATCGTTCATCTCCGAAATGAAATCTCTTGTTATGCCGCTTATATCACTCCTTACAAATCTAGTATCAAATTTAATCCCTGCCTTGAAAAATCCTTAAATGAATTCACCTAACTCCTTATCCATTCTCCTTTGGAATGCGAATGGTGTTAGAAATCATACTGACGAACTGACAGCGTTGTTGCAAGACAAAACAATCGATGTTGCACTTATAACTGAAACAAGACTAACCACTAAACAGTACTTCAAAATACCGCAGTATATGACATACCGTACTGACCACCCAGACGGCAAAGCCCATGCCGGTTCTGCTATCATTGTCCACCAATCCCTCTCTCATCATTTACTCCCACTTCCCACCTATGATTTCCTACAAGCCACAGCAATAGTAATCAAGACTTTTTCCTTTCCGGTAACCCTCACATCTGCATATTGCCCTCCTAAACATTCCATTTCCAATTCCGAATTTGTATCCATCCTGGATTCCTTAGGAAATTGCTTCATTCTGGGTGCAGACTTAAACGCCAAGCATCAGCAGTGGGGTTCCAGAACCACGAATTCTCGGGGACGAAATTTGCTGTCTGCACTCAACTCCCGAAATTTTAATATCCTGCCTCCTGACTCCCCTACCTACTGGCCAACCGATCCTAACCGCAATCCTGACATCCTCGACTTCTTTATCCACAGCGGATTAGGCTCCCTCAACTTGTCTGTAACTCGCCTTGATGAACTATCCTCAGACCATAGTCCACTGATCCTAAAAGTATCTCTCACTCCAATTCCAAAACCCATTCCACCATCATTCATCCGAGGCCCTGTCAACTGGAACCTTTTCCGCCAAATCCTAACCGATAATATTGACCTCAGAGTAACCCTCAAAACCCCAGATGACCTAGATAATTCCGTCTATTCCTTTACCACCGCCATCCAACAAGCTGTCTGGACTGCCTCCTCTCCTAAACACTCCAATATAAATCCTCACCAAAATCATTTTCCACAACATATTATAGACCTCATCCATACCAAACGCCGAGCAAGATCATTATGGCAGCGCACCCGACACCCAACAGATCGCCGCTCCTATAACTTCTATTGTAGACAATTGAAGAGGGAGTTGGCGACCTTCCGTTCCCAGTCCTTTAATTCCTACCTCTCCTCTCTATCAGCTCGTGATAATTCCCTGTGGAATATCACGAAAAAGATCCTAAAATACCATCAAGTTTCCCATCCTCTCCGACGTTGTGATGACTCCTGGGCTGCGTCTGATGAAGATAAAGCCGAGGAATTCGCCACACACCCTCTCCAAAGTTTTCACTCCTCACCCGGAATCCCACGCCAATCACACCGCAACAGTGCAAGACTTTCTTATGTCACCAATTCCACTTTCCCTACCTCCTAAAGCTATTAATCCCTCTGAGGTCAAATATCTTCTCCAAAAACTGACCCTCCGTAAATCTCCGGGACACGATCTCCTTACTCCCCAGATCCTCCGACAACTTCCGCAGAAAGCTGTTATATTCCTTACTTATATTTACAACTGCATCCTACGCACCACCTAATTTTCCTCTGTTATGGAAACATTCCACTATCATTCTTTTTCTAAAACCAGGCAAACCTTCCAACAACACTTCATCCTACAGGCCTATTAGTCTACTCCCCATCCTCTCAAAAATCTTCGAAAGGCTTCTTCTTAAACGTATCCTACCCATATTAGAATCTCAAAATCTTCCTTCCCATCAGTTTGGATTCCGTCCTCAGCATTCCACAGTTCAACAGGGGCTCCGAGTTGTAGACCATATTTCCTCAGCTCTTGAATGCAAAGAGTATTGTTCTGGTGCGTTTCTGGACATTGCGCAAGCTTTTGACCGGGTATGGCACACGGATTACTCTTCAAGCTGAAAACCCATTTACCCCAGTCTCTATACCTCATTCTCCGATCCTATCTCTCAAACCGTTCCTTCCGCGTTCGCTGTGGTGTAGAATTTTCTAACCTTTATCCCGTTGAGGCCGGTGTTCCTCAAGGCAGCGTCTTGGGACCCGTCCTCTACATCCTTTACACTGCTGATATTCCTACACATCCTGATACCTTTCTGGCAACTTTTGCAGACGACACGGCCATCCTATCATCCAGTTCCAATCCTGAAACAGCATCCTTAAACCTGCAAAGACACCTTTCTCTTATCGAAGACTGGTGTAATGCTTGGCGCATTAAGGTGAACGAAGCCAAATGCAAACACGTAACCTTCACTCTTCGACGAAACTCCTGTCCGCCAGTTTACTTCAATTCCATTCCAATTCCTCCTTCAGATACAGTCCGGTATCTTGGCTTACTATTAGACAAAAGATTGACTTGGAACCCACATACAAGACTTAAAAGACAGAAACTCAACCGACGATTCGGACAGTTATACCGACTACTCAACAGAAAATCTGAACTTACAGCTGACAACAAATTATTAATCTACAAGACAATACTGAAGCCCATTTGGACCTACGGACTTGAACTGTGGGGGACAGCTAAACGTACTAACATCAAACGCATTCAATCCTTTCAATCCAAAGTCCTCCGTACAATAGTAAATGCTCCTTATTATGTCTCCAACTATACCTTGCACCACGACCTTAATGTTCCATTTATTTTAGACCTAATTCCATCCAAATTTTCCAAATTCCACCAGAACCTATTTCATCATCCTAATCCTCTAGCTCAATCCCTATCCAGCTCCACTCATCCATACAACCCACCTAGAAGGTTGAAACGGCAGTGGCCCCGCGACCTGTTGTAAAATACATTGGAGTTCTAGCACTGGCTAGATTCTCCACTCAATGTGATGTACGTATGAGTGTGTGTATGTGTATATAGGTATAAGTGAATTCTTGACTATTGTATTGATTCATTATTGTGTATATATTTTATTGTAATTTTATTCCGTGTTAAAGAGCATCTGTTTCTATTGATTTTAAACCTGTTTCTATACAAACATAATGGTTAGGCGTATTCTGTGGCCAATGATATATTGCTTTAAAATAACTTAAAGCAATCCGCTCTAATTTTTGACAATGTAATGGGGCCCAGACTTCCGAAGAGTATAAAAGAACAGAATTCGCCATGGAATTTAGCAATTTGAACTTTATTTAATTTTAATATATGAAAGACACACTTTACCTAATTAAGTAAGACAAAGTAGTCAAAATACTAATACCCAAACCTTCACTCATAAAGAAAGTTGAAAAACTAACAAAATAAATAATTGTTTTCAGGAACTTTTATGTCTATTTCATTTACAATCTAAACCAAAAACTTCTCTCACCCCCTCTTTGACCATGCTTCTTCCCGCCTCTTTCCAAAATAAATTAAGTATTTAACAGAAAATTAGAACAAAAATTGAAAGGGAAACTAACCTGCAGCAACTACTTGAAATAAACAAGGAATTGATTGAAGGGCAATGCTATTTTCAGCCCAGCATGATAATGTTCCATAATCCAAATCTGCTATGGAGTGTAACGCAAACACTGGTTGTCCCATTGACTGAAAATCGTTTCTGGTCCTACTTCCAGCGTTTCTCCAGAATTGTTAAATTTCCACCTAAAACTGGTAGCAGGAGGGTCTGCATCCACTTGACAAGGTATATCAAGACTCTCAGCTCTAGATGCACCAACTACCATTACCCGATCAAATTTGCAGCTAGGTGAATCTGAAAACATAGGTTATAATAGTCAACTTCAAATTGAATTTAATAAAAAAAATGTTATTAGATTTTTAAAAATATAATTCATAGTATTGTATGCTCTTTATAAAAACAATAATTGAAACCTCATTAATGTGATGTATATTTCCACAGTACAATATATTGGTAATAAAAAGTACCTTTAATGATAAATTTAATACTGAACTAAATCAAATTGATTGTGAAAGCAATGTGGTTAAGTGGCACTACAAGGCCCTGTTGCCAGTCACGTTGATTGTTCTTCTTACCTTCCTTCCTCTTCACTCAGAAAATTCTCCATACCCTATAACAGCATTAGGTCCCTCAAATCGGATGTTTCTTGGCTCCCACAGCCCCAGTTTTCTATGCAATTCACTCTATTGCTGAGCTTATCTCATTCAACCTTCCTACTCTGCTCAAAAAGTAAGCTATATACTCAAAATCACTGTTTTCCAATAAAAACTCATAGGTTTATTTATGATGTTTAATTCTATTTACATCCCTCTTCACTGCATATTCATTTAAAAACCAATGGCTTTATTATAACAAGTAGAAATAAAACTGGGAATAAAAGTTTAGAAAAATCACGTGTTAAGTTATTAGCAACATAGTTAATATATTAATAACCCAAACACTGATATTTCAACCTAGAAACAATATTTATACTCCTAATTGAATATATAAAATTTTTTAATTTTTTTAATTACAGAAACAAAATTTAATAATTTTTCAGGGGCAATGGTCAATCAAAATAGTGTGGGTAGATGTAAAGAATTGCTTGGCCAAAATAGCTCTATAGTTGCAGTACTTGAGCAACTATTTGCGGGGCTAGATCGGCGCCAAGTTTGTTCCCTTCAATTAATCAAAACAGTATTCAACAATAGAAACATCTGGGACTATACGAGAATTTTACTCTCAATTGGACTTTCAGTTTATCAAATTCAGGAACTTTTAGGATTCCGGACACAGATAACTTCCGAACCTAGTGAAAGAACGCATTTATTCCGCAATCCTGACATCCTCGACTTCTTTATCCACAGCGGATTAGGCTCCCTCAACTTGTCTGTAACTCGCCTTGATGAACTATCCTCAGACCATAGTCCACTGATCCTAAAAGTATCTCTCACTCCAATTCCAAAACCCATTCCACCATCATTCATCCGAGGCCCTGTCAACTGGAACCTTTTCCGCCAAATCCTAACCGATAATATTGACCTCAGAGTAACCCTCAAAACCCCAGATGACCTAGATAATTCCGTCTATTCCTTTACCACCGCCATCCAACAAGCTGTCTGGACTGCCTCCTCTCCTAAACACTCCAATATAAATCCTCACCAAAATCATTTTCCACAACATATTATAGACCTCATCCATACCAAACGCCGAGCAAGATCATTATGGCAGCGCACCCGACACCCAACAGATCGCCGCTCCTATAACTTCTATTGTAGACAATTGAAGAGGGAGTTGGCGACCTTCCGTTCCCAGTCCTTTAATTCCTACCTCTCCTCTCTATCAGCTCGTGATAATTCCCTGTGGAATATCACGAAAAAGATCCTAAAATACCATCAAGTTTCCCATCCTCTCCGACGTTGTGATGACTCCTGGGCTGCGTCTGATGAAGATAAAGCCGAGGAATTCGCCACACACCTCTCCAAAGTTTTCACTCCTCACCCGGAATCCCACGCCAATCACACCGCAACAGTGCAAGACTTTCTTATGTCACCAATTCCACTTTCCCTACCTCCTAAAGCTATTAATCCCTCTGAGGTCAAATATCTTCTCCAAAAACTGACCCTCCGTAAATCTCCTGGACACGATCTCCTTACTCCCCAGATCCTCCGACAACTTCCGCAGAAAGCTGTTATATTCCTTACTTATATTTACAACTGCATCCTACGCACCACCTATTTTCCTCTGTTATGGAAACATTCCACTATCATTCTTTTTCTAAAACCAGGCAAACCTTCCAACAACACTTCATCCTACAGGCCTATTAGTCTACTCCCCATCCTCTCAAAAATCTTCGAAAGGCTTCTTCTTAAACGTATCCTACCCATATTAGAATCTCAAAATCTTCCTTCCCATCAGTTTGGATTCCGTCCTCAGCATTCCACAGTTCAACAGGGGCTCCGAGTTGTAGACCATATTTCCTCAGCTCTTGAATGCAAAGAGTATTGTTCTGGTGCGTTTCTGGACATTGCGCAAGCTTTTGACCGGGTATGGCACACTGGATTACTCTTCAAGCTGAAAACCCATTTACCCCAGTCTCTATACCTCATTCTCCGATCCTATCTCTCAAACCGTTCCTTCCGCGTTCGCTGTGGTGTAGAATTTTCTAACCTTTATCCCGTTGAGGCCGGTGTTCCTCAAGGCAGCGTCTTGGGACCCGTCCTCTACATCCTTTACACTGCTGATATTCCTACACATCCTGATACCTTTCTGGCAACTTTTGCAGACGACACGGCCATCCTATCATCCAGTTCCAATCCTGAAACAGCATCCTTAAACCTGCAAAGACACCTTTCTCTTATCGAAGACTGGTGTAATGCTTGGCGCATTAAGGTGAACGAAGCCAAATGCAAACACGTAACCTTCACTCTTCGACGAAACTCCTGTCCGCCAGTTTACTTCAATTCCATTCCAATTCCTCCTTCAGATACAGTCCGGTATCTTGGCTTACTATTAGACAAAAGATTGACTTGGAACCCACATACAAGACTTAAAAGACAAGAACTCAACCGACGATTCGGACAGTTATACCGACTACTCAACAGAAAATCTGAACTTACAGCTGACAACAAATTATTAATCTACAAGACAATACTGAAGCCCATTTGGACCTACGGACTTGAACTGTGGGGGACAGCTAAACGTACTAACATCAAACGCATTCAATCCTTTCAATCCAAAGTCCTCCGTACAATAGTAAATGCTCCTTATTATGTCTCCAACTATACCTTGCACCACGACCTTAATGTTCCATTTATTTTAGACCTAATTCCATCCAAATTTTCCAAATTCCACCAGAACCTATTTCATCATCCTAATCCTCTAGCTCAATCCCTATCCAGCTCCACTCATCCATACAACCCACCTAGAAGGTTGAAACGGCAGTGGCCCCGCGACCTGTTGTAAATACATTGGAGTTCTAGCACTGGCTAGATTCTCCACTCAATGTGATGTACGTATGAGTGTGTGTATGTGTATATAGGTATAAGTGAATTCTTGACTATTGTATTGATTCATTATTGTGTATATATTTTATTGTAATTTTATTCCGTGTTAAAGAGCATCTGTTTCTATTGATTTTAAACCTGTTTCTATACAAACATAATGGTTAGGCGTATTCTGTGGCCAATGATATATTGCTTTAAAATAACTTAAAGCAATCCGCTCTAATTTTTGACAATGTAATGGGGCCCAGACTTCCGAAGAGTATAAAAGAACAGAATTCGCCATGGAATTTAGCAATTTGAACTTTATTTAATTTTAATATATGAAAGACACACTTTACCTAATTAAGTAAGACAAAGTAGTCAAAATACTAATACCCAAACCTTCACTCATAAAGAAAGTTGAAAAACTAACAAAATAAATAATTGTTTTCAGGAACTTTTATGTCTATTTCATTTACAATCTAAACCAAAAACTTCTCTCACCCCCTCTTTGACCATGCTTCTTCCCGCCTCTTTCCAAAATAAATTAAGTATTTAACAGAAAATTAGAACAAAAATTGAAAGGGAAACTAACCTGCAGCAACTACTTGAAATAAACAAGGAATTGATTGAAGGGCAATGCTATTTTCAGCCCAGCATGATAATGTTCCATAATCCAAATCTGCTATGGGAGTGTAACGCAAAACACTGGTTGTCCCATTGACTGAAAATCGTTCTGGTCCTACTTCCAGCGTTTCTCCAGAATTGTTAAATTTCCACCTAAAACTGGTAGCAGGAGGGTCTGCATCCACTTGACAAGGTATATCAAGACTCTCAGCTCTAGATGCACCAACTACCATTACCCGATCAAATTTGCAGCTAGGTGAATCTGAAAACATAGGATATAATAGTCAACTTCAAATTGAATTAAATAAAAAAAAAGTTAATATATTTTAAAAATCATAATTCAATAATATTGTATGCTCTTTATAAAAACATAATTGAAACCTCATTAATGTGATGTATATTTCCACAGTACATATATTGGTTAATAAAAAGTACCTTTAATGATAAATTCTAATACTGACAAAATCAAATTGATTGAAAGCAATGTGGTAAAGTGGCACTACCAAGGCCCTGTTGCCAGTCACGTTGATTGTTCTTCTTACCTTCCTTCCTCTTCACTCAGAAATTCTCCTACCACTATAACAGCATAGGTCCCATCAAATCGGATGTTTCTTGCTCCCACAGCCCCAGTTTTCTATGCAACTCACTCCTTGCTGAGCTTATCTCATTCAACCTCCTACTCTGCTCAAAAAGTAAGCTATATACTCTTAAATCACTGTTTCCAATAAAAACTCATAGGTTTTATTTTATGATGTTTAATTCTATTTACATCCCTCTTCACTGCATATTCATTTAAAACCAATGGCTTTATTATAACAAGTAGAAATAAAACTGGGAATAAAAGTTTAGAAAATCACGTGTAAGATATATAGCAACATAGTTAATATATAATAACAACACTGTATATTTCAACCTAGAAACAATATTTATACTCCTAATTGAATAGATATATTACAGAAACAAAATTTAATAATATCAGGGGGAAAGGTCAATCAAATAGTGTGGGTAGGTAAAGAATAGCTTGGCCAAAATAGCTCAATAGTTGCAGTACTTGAGCAACTATTTGCGGGGCTAGATCGGCGCCAAGTTTGTTCCCTTCCAATTAATCAAAACAGTATTCAACAATAGAACATCTTGACTATACGAGAATTTTACTCTCAATCTGACTTTCAGTTTATCAAAACTTCAGGAACTTTAGGATCCGACACAGATAACTTCCGAACCTAGTGAAAGGAACGCATTTATTCCGCAGGAACGAAATCTAAGATTATCACATTATGATGATTACAGGACCTTGTGGAAACATCCTATTAGTTATAAGTGAAAATTTTGCCACAGTTGTAAAAGGTATAATAGATATTACTAACAGAAAACATTTAATGGATTATCCAATAAGTAACTGTAGCGGATGCAGTTACACATCCTGCAAGGTGTGTGACCTCTCACAGGTTTTGGAAGTTCCTAGTGCACATGTCTAATGTAAACAGTTTAAATGTGTTTACAATCTAACCAGTATTTCAACGATCTAACATTATTAGAAAAAAATAAAACTTAGTTATCTGATAGCCAAGTTGGACTTCAAGACAGTAGAAAACATTCGGGATCGAGTTGATTCCAAATATTCCGATACAAGAGCTAAACATATATTTTAACCAGAACAGGAAGGTTAGGACTCATGTAATAGGGCCGCCACTAAAATACCCCAAGTCGGTACTCGCGCCTTTTGGCTTAAAGTTGCTATGAAGAAACGTCCCAACTCTTCCGGCCTCAGCATGTCAAGAAAACCGACGTTTTTCTGTACACACCATAATGGTTCCCTAAAACTCAACCTACATCGATATTTCGAACATCGTAACAAAGTTTCACCCTGATTTAAATGAAAACAAATTGAGTGAATATCATTCTTTGATATTTTGAATTAAAATCCATCAAAGAGAATGAAGAAAATAATTTGTTTGTTTGAATTTTGGAGAGGGTATATCACAAGTTTTATTATTAAATAACTGGAATAAATTGTATAAAGATCTGCATTGTATATACACAATACGTTTTAAATCTTCAAATGACCGAAGCCTGCATTATTTTAGAATCAACCCAATAAATACATGTTGAATAAAATGTAATAGGTAAAAATAAATCATTTTCGTCCGTTAAATATTAATTTTAATTTATATAAAAGCATATCCAATGTTTGAATATATTAAAAGTAGAGTAATTAAGGTCAAATTAATTGTATTAGTTGTACGCATGTAAAAAAAAAAAAAAAAAAAAAGAATTTCTCCAGCTATGGACCGAATGCAGCTATGACTGAAGGCATTTTTCTTTTCCTCGTTCTTCCCAATACTTCTTCATTCTCTCCCCAGCCTCTCGTCTCTCACTATCTGCCCAATCTCTCTTTTGTCGAGATTACGGCTTGTCTTCTTCATAAGTTGTGTTTTTTTATCAGTAGCCGGAAGTGATTTGGATCGTTAAATATTAATCTATGTACCAAAAAAGTAAATAAAGATATTTCTTTTTAAATATTTATGTATATAATGTAATAGGAGAGTACCATAAAGTAAATAAAATTAATATTTCAAAGTCCCATTAGTACTGGAAGATAAGAAATCTTGGTCAATTAACAGCTGATAAATGGGATATTGTTCTAGGTATCTGTTACCACTTTATGATGTCACAAACAATATATTAATAATTTCGAATGTACATTGCACTTTAATTATATGTAACATTCATAAGAATAAACCTAAACTAACCATTAGTCGTAATTTGTATTCACTTACATTTTACTCTCAAATGAAATAATGAACTTCGTGTTTCCCCTTCACTGTTTGCTGCCAGGCATGAGTACAGTCCACTGTTTTGCCGAGTCACTTTCTGCAGCACTAGACTTTGGTTTATTAGAATCAGCCTAGCAGACATGTTATGATTAAGTAATCCTCCCTGTAATCGTAAAAAGAAATTAATAAAAAAAAAAAATATGACCTACTGACTTCATAGAAAAACGTTTCTGTTTCTAAACGTAGAATATACAATTTAATATAATGATAATAATTTTTGTTACAAATACACACATGTGTACAGCTTAGTACTTTTAAGAACGTTATCCCGAGGCTGACTTAACCAAAGGATATTAATAATTTCATCAAAACACCATATACTTTTGTGACAAACATCAAATATGTACTTATACTATTTAACTTATAATCTCGCCTAATATTATATCTACTAAATGGACAAACTATAAACGATATCTTCAATAAAAATAAAATTAATTAAATAAAAACAAAAAACCAACCTTAAAAAGTATAAATAATATCCCTGCAAATTCAAAATAAATAAACATATCAACCAACCATGCTTTGTATAACCAGCTATTAAATTCGCTGCAGAGGCGACACGTGTACTGACAGACAAGTTAATAGTAATTACTAAGAACCATTCAATTTTTTCCATTTAAATATTCCAGAGCTTCCTCGAATGGTAAATAATTTTCCTTTAAAAACCTGATTCTCAATTCTGATATAATAAGACATTTAGGTATAAAATGGAGAATACTTTCATATTTTCTGTTATTGCTTAAGGAGAATATTTGATAAATATATTCATAGTCCACCCGACAGTTTAATCTTTTCAACTCTACCCTAGCCTTATTACTTTTTTACAAGATTTTTTTTTCATGTGGTTATAAGCCTCAGAATTTAAATATGCTGTGGTGTTACACCAATTACATGTTACACTTAAGTGATATTTACAATAGGTTATAACGGTTATTGGTAATTGTGATTTAGGTTAGGTGTAAATGATTATTTAGGTTTAAAACAGTAGGAAAAATCTAAAAAAAAGAAAAACCTACACAATAAAAAGATTTAATGTGAAAAACAGACAAAAAAAAAATTAACATAAGGTAAATAAGGCAGATAATTAATTAACATTGAAAATAAACTGTAGATTTCATTTGTGTATGCTAAACTAATATATTTTTATATTCCACAGTTAATAATATAATCCGTAATCCATTTAATATCTACATAATTCCTATCAAAGTAATATTTTCCCTTAGTTCACTTTGTAACCCGTTGCTTTACTTGATTTTTTTTTCTTATATTTAAATTTATTGCTCGTTGTATTGATAATTTTCCCCTTATTTGGTGAAAAAAGAATCTTTTTCGATTTATTTTAGCAACTTATGTCTAGTACTATCCGATTTCCTTTAATAATATTTCATAGAATATTAATTTGGGCAACCTATTATTTTGGTATTTCAGATTTACTGAGTAGTTCTGCATGAAAATATAACTTAATATTAGATTATGTAAAACAAATGGAAACGAAGACACAAAAAATAAAATGTACAGCCTTTTTGGTAAATCGAAGCTCATATAAGCATTATAAGTTATATTCTTCATTTAAATTACAGAAATGGTATTATTACAGGATTTCGTGATCTTTCTTAATGCTTCCTCGTAAATTTCAAGGCTGTTACCGACTAGGAATTAGGAATGGTGAATGTTCTGGCACCTCTTCGTAATTTATCTGGTTGTGTAATTTAATACTTATAAAACGAATAAGCTCATGTTCCCAGAAGTGTGGTTGGTTCAGAGTTAATAGAATTTTGTTTCATTGGAAAAGCACGCATTAGTTTCTTCATAAAAATCCGATTAAATTAGCCTGTTATTTCAATGTTCACCTCATAGAGGTACTGTTAGATATATTCATTAAAATACTCATAGCATTATTCTTGAAAATAAAATATTGTAGTTAGGTATTTAGCATGAGGTCTGAAGGGAAGTGGGGCAACCGTACAGGAGCTTACTAAAATATAAATAAATTATTTAGATGATGAATAAGAATTTACATTTCTTAATGAAAATTGCATGGAAGGGCCCGGGACATACAAAATGATTGTATAATAAAATTACAAAATATGAATCGTAAATCGGAGCCTTATTTAACAGAAATGAAATTTACACTAAAAATTTGCTATAAAAAAAATTTAATTTTTTTAAACACATTTTATTGGTTTTTAGCTCTACATACAGATACTATAAATAAAATGGATAAATTACAATAATAGTTTGGAATTAAAAAGTTGTATCTATTGCGGGATAAGTCTGCAACTAGTGGAATATTTAGCTCTCTATGGATGAGTTTATCAATTACAAAGTAAAGAGCATTGGATTGCAAGGATTGGATGCAGGAGGAGTTTGATAGTTTATTAGACCCCCATAGCTCAATGCCATTGGTCCAAATAGGTCGGATAATGGTTATGTAAGTGAGTTTTTGTAGTAGAAAAGGAGTTTTGATTGTTTGTCGAGTAAGTGTTATAGCAAGCAGTATTTGCAGGCAGTTTCTTGTCGTTCCAGTCTAGTGTGAGGATTCCAAGTAAGGCGCTTGTCGATTTGAAACTGAAAGCAGTATTTTCAATTTTTTAAGTGATTTTAAAGTTCATAAATTGGCAAAAAAAGCTGTTTATTCGCTTCAAAATTTTCAAATTATATCCAGCCTAAATTCGGGATTCATTTCTCCTTGTCATCAAATGAACATCCGTACTTACTCACCCTCCACTTTGACTAAGAATGATTAGGTGTGAAAGAACCTGTGGCGAAAACGATGAGGCTTAAAAGATTGAAGAACAATATTTTAAGATTTATTTACGGTCTCTCCAGACGACCACACAATTCTCACTGCTATTCTGGTCAAGGATGGCTCTATCATGAATCCCGAAGAAAATACCTAGTTGGCTTCTTATTCCAAAATTTAAGAAGCAGAAATACCTTCCTAGATATTCGAACCCCTCATAGCGCATTCTTCCGTGCACACCTTAAATACAAGATCTCAAACCATCCCTCTCACAGAACAGCAACCTTTGAAAAGTCCTTCATCAACCGTGCTAACACACTTTGGAACTCCTTACCCGCCTCTCTTAGTAAAGTGTCATCCCTCACCACATTTAAACACTATTTATTTATCCACCTCCTCAAAGATCAATCTTCCGCACACATGTAATCTATCGGGTGTAAAAGAAGTTCGTATCGTTTTTTTCCTGGCGAGTTCAATAAAAACTTGAGATTCTTGTAAATATTTTTAATCAATGATATATGACCCATTTTGATCTATTACATGTTGCCATCTTTGAGGTAATCTTTTATTCCTTCAATTAAACAATGGGAACAATTAAAGGACGACCCGAGCACTGTTTCTTCCTAGTCAAAATCAAAGTTTCCAGTTCTGAACCGAGCAAACCAAATACGGAAGGTACTTCATCATTATGCATCATCGTCATACACAATGCAAATTTTGCTGTCTATGCAGAGAATTTTCTTTTACGGAAATAAAAAAAAACATTCAATGACGAAAATGTTTTTCTCTTCCATTTTGAACAAGCAAAATTCCACTTAAAGATAAGGAATTTCGGCTGAAACTAATGCATAAAAGCACCTTAAATAATCCATTTTTAGAATATGTAAATAATTTATTCGAAGTAAACATGATTTTATCAACACAGAGCGAATTAAATTGAAATATTTAAAAACGCTATCAACTTATTTTACGACCCAATATCTTGACCTTACTATACTATCATTAATTCCAAGTTATCTGTATCTTTTATCATTTGGATTTTATACATTTCATAAACATTCGCTGGCTAGATGATTATGAATCTTAGGGGACGAAGTATCCCAGAATAAAATTTATTTTTCATTCTATTTCAAGGTCATGAACTGGATCACTGAATTTTATTATGTTTAGAAACGCACACATATGCAAATTTCCAAATAGTGTCAAGTCATAAAGACATTCCACGATATTAGTAATATATTTTATATTAATCTAATTGTGGTATATATGAAGAAACCATAAGAGATAAACAAAAAAAGGATAAATAGTACTGGAGAAATTGATAAAGTGGATCGGTCGTTAGACTGAATAAAGCAATATTAAAGGATGATTAATGATGAAGGAAGTGAGGGTGGAAAGTAGGACTAAGTGGTTAGTGGGACAATTTGTCGCTTTTCTAATTACAGGTAATCAGGAAAAGGAAGACCCAGCCGAGTGAATCATTGATCAGCCGGAATCCTCTATCCATCATCACAAATAAGCCGATCTACTTCCTACAATAGCCTAATGCTTTTAATCTATTTTTAATTTTTAACCACTTAGCTTTCTACCCTTTTTCACTCAACAATCTCTCTTTCAATTTGTATAGGAGATAATTTTTATTTTGGGACTGGATCCCTTACAAATAACAGCTTTTACAGTTTAAATATACAATACGTCTTGCCAATAGACAAAGTGAACATGACTAACTACTGTTTACAATTTTTTTTTTCTCTGGCGCGACAGGCCGTGTAGGCCCTTGGCCGCGTGGTGTAATCTTCAGGAATAATGTACCCACCACGTTTCTCGATGAAATTTTATAAGGTAGGGTCATCACTCCCTACACCTATTTTTGTGAGTGGCCACCAGTAGGCTGACGGGTCTCACATACCCGGGGGAAAAGCTGTGAGTGAATTCCCATTTAATTATATGATTATACAATTCAAAAGTAGTTCAATTTATTTGTTTAGTTTGTTAAGCGGTTCCTATTTTATTTAAAATTATGGAAGAGTATATATACAAAACAACAAATACATGAAATAAAAAAAAATCTTTAGAAACTAACTGTGTTGGACAAAATGAAAAATAAATTAATTGGTTATAGAGTTTCAATATGAAAGAAGAAAAAAACAATAGTAACATTATTCTGGTACATTACTCTGGAATAAGATTAGCTTTGAAATAATACAGGCTCTATACCTGGCCAAGAATTTATAAAAGACAAACCAATTTAACATAAATAAAATAATATAATATAATAATAAGAAATGAATTCTTCTAGGGACAATATAAAAATTAAATAGTAATAATAATTAGTGATAAGGTAGGAAGAGTGGGAATAGATGTAAGGAGGGAATTAGATCCAATAATGATTGCCTTAGTTTTCGCAGCGTTTAATCTTAATTCGTTCTGATTTACCCGATAGCAGATCCTGCCCAGGTATTTTTGAATACTTATAAACGCTGCTAATAGCCCAATCGAAGGAAAAGTTAGGTGAATCTGAAAGTCATTGGCATATAGGAGTATGTTTACTGTTTTATATAATTTTATTGGGTTTATTATATTAATTTATAACTCCATATTTCTATTTATATGTGTTTATATCATATATATTTTTTATCATTTATTATCTTTAGTGGTATATATCATGACAATATGTTGGTTTTGAAGAGCTACTAGTTCCTAATTTTTCTAGTTCTAAATGTGATAAAAGATCACTTAATATTACATATATATGGCCCGAGTTCTGCCCTTGCTTCGCACGGTTGCGACATTGATGTTTAAAAAAGTTATTTGAACAATTAAAAAATAAATAATAATGATTATGAGTACATCGTAAACTTTGCAAGAAGATATCAGGTTTATTTTATAATGTCTACTTATAATTATATTTAATCATCACCACAAATTAGAAACATGAATGGTCAAAAATATCAAAAGTGTTTCATTTTATTTGTTTATTAAACAGTTCCTATTTTATTAAATTTAATACTGTCATATATGTAAAATGAACTTTTTTAAATGGATTTTAAAAGTGTGATTTAGTTTCCGTGGGATATCCTTTTAGTCTACAGTGGAAAATCTATTTTCATGAAATAATCTAAAAGTATGAATAATTAATAACAATGTTAGTTTAAGGGATTTATACAACGTACGATTTGGTTCGTAATATTTTTTCCAAACTGTTGAGTACTGCTTTTTAGATTATAACCAGTACAATACTGAGTGGTAGCAACAATGAATAATGATAACCTCTCTCATTATCACATATGTTCATAATTTTATGGGCGTATAACGACTTTCTATTAACTTATACGACTTTTTTCTCGAATATTAATTTTTCTAAAATCTTGCGCTTTCCAACGGTGATGACTGGTTGCGGAAAATTTTTTTTACCGTCCTAAAGAAAAACCAAATTGCGCTGCATTTTAGTAATAAACCCTCAGGAAAGAATTCCCTAAATGGAAGTAAAAACCGTATGAAAATCCGTCCAGTAGTTTAGAAAGAGTTTGAGGAAATCAAGAATGACGGTATCATTTTATATAGAGAGAGATGCATCAATATGATCTGCAAAAATACATGTTTATATTGCATAAATAATGTAGTGATATGCTTCGCATAAACACACGTTGTTTAATATAATATAATGTCAATGAGGAAATAAATGCAATTATTGAATAGTTGAATTTATGAGCTTCGATGTACCCTGGGCGAAGAAAAGGTATAAGGAATTTCCAACCAACGAATAGGAGTTAAATGGTAAAAATAACTTTCCTTCTCTCACTTTATGCCACTTAAAATAATTTAATTTGAAAAATGATGGTTGGAATATTAATCCAAGAACCCCTTCAGTAGTTCTTTGAAGTTGATGCTATCGATGAGAGAAGTAAAGTCTCATTTCTTATTACCTCCATAGCTACGGCAGCATCTAAATGTCTAAGAGATCTATGCGCTTCTCAACTGACAAAGGAATTGCCCAAAATAACCTTAAGTGACATAATGAAACATCGATTTACCCCGCAGCTGACAAATGTTAGGGAGCCAATCATATTTTATAATAGTAAACAGGATATTGGGGGATCTAATCTGGTTTTCTCAGAATAAAAAGTCAACTGCTTCGTGGAGTTTTGAGAACCAGTTAAATGGCGCCCTTATTGACAAATTAGTTTCTGGCTTGCGTGAAGGTTTGATTAAAGGTAGTGAAGAGGATCCTAAAAGTAATAGAGTTATATGAGTTGGCTTTAAGTAAAGAACAAACTATTGGGAAAAAATCTCAATTTGATACAGAATTGTTTAGGTTTAATTCATGGTGTCAGAAAATTTACATTCACAACGGATGTACCCTCAGCGGAACAGAAATCGAATGGTTTCAGTAAATATAATATATACATACATTAAAGGTATCAATTAATCTAGATTTTGAAGCTACCGCTGTCTTAGAAAAGCATTAGAATACTTACGTTGTGGTACCAGCTTAGCTTTCTCCACGGGGGGTTGGAGCGAATGTGGCATTCAAAATACACATCGTCTCCTTCCTTGATGTCCGAAGCGTTGAGTGTACTCCCTAGCCTCAGGGAGACTATGGGTGGATCTATTGAAACATTATTCTCTCAGTAATTATTTTTAAATGAAAAATTAATTTGTATTCATTCAACTTGGACAGAAATCAACACTTGAGATATAATTAGATAAATAAATAAGTTATGTGAATACAAACATATCCATGAATGAAAACAGAGATTTTTTCTTAAAAACTATTTAAATTACCGAAATATACCTCAACTCATTTTCTTCACATTGAATCTAAAATATATCCATTATTATTTACTTTCACACTTAAGCTTCATTTTGATTATATTATTAAAAATTGGAATCTCCCACCGCATAATAGATATCCAAAAATATTAGCACTTCAAATAAATAAGAAAAAAATCACTTGGTTTAAAGGATATTCTTAATCTGATGAAATCATATGGATTAAATTGTAATAAATATCAATCTAAATATGGTGACAATAACATATAGATAACTAATTTATACTAAAAGTTCAAATTCAGAAAAAAAGTCAATATAGTTCTAAGTAAGGAATTCGAAAACTTTCGTTTTATCCTCATTTAACTGCAGTAAATTACTTATTACTGGCAAATTATCGATGTAGGTGATTAGAATCAGGGATTATGTTTTATTTTATTTATTTTTTAATATTTATTTATTGAAATTTACAACTGTAATTTATATTACAACAAGTAAATATGCTAAAAGAAAAATCACATGAGACAGACTTGTAGAGAAGCAACCCAATGGAAGCACTCCAGTAACTATTTTAAACAAGAAGGTCTCGAGGCCATCTTTTTTTCAGACGCCTCGGAGGATTATCAGGAATCGAAGAGGAAGCAAGGGTTGAAACTAGTGGGTTGGGGTGGGAATGGAGTTTGTCATAGAAGTATTGATATTGTTTTAAATTTTAAAACAATTTTTTAAAATTTAAATATTTCAAAGAAACAAATAATATTTAGAGTTTGTGTAACCCTGAAGAAGTATAAGATTTTTATCACTTTCTGCCTCTTGTCTGATAATATCGGATTTTCGAAAAAATACTTTAATTCTAAATATTTATCTTGGGATTAAATCATTGACCTGATTGCGGAAAAGATTTGCTGGTCAATTAATCCAGAAAAATTTAACTATTAATAAATTAGTGAATGATTTTAAAATATACCAGTAACTTTGGCAGGGTAAATATATTAGTTCTTATTTTGTTAATAATTAGTTTTATAAATATATTAAAGAATAATGTCCTTAAACGCAGATTCCACGGACGGTCAATAGTGAGAGTAGTGTCCGTGTAGTGCGTCTGATTTGAGGACACACCACTTTCTCTCACCTCCATTTTTAAAATCAATGAAAGAATTTCCAAAAACAGTTAGAGATAAAAATACGTGAAACTATTAAAGAATTAATTAAATTGAATTTATTTAGAAACATGTGTTTTATTAAAAAATCTATTATATTATTATCTAAAATCATCAGTTAGTTTTATCTTCTTTTCATCACTCTCTATTAACTTTTAAAAGCTTGAGTATAAGATAATATTGTTTTCTAAAATCTTTAGCTTTCCAACGGTATATCATACATATATATTATTGTTCTTATGTTCAAAAACAAAAAATTGCATTAAAAAAATATTTTTTCAGTTTTCTCCTTTAGTTGCTTTTCAAATCCACTCAAATTGCATAAATAGCTGTTTTTCATCAGATGTAACCAGATAATATAGTTATTTTTATCGAATCAACAAAATCAAAGGTACTTTAAAGAAAGAACATTTAAAATATCGGCATTCAAGCCCTGTCAGACCATTTTAATCAGAATGAAACCTACATGATACTAAAGCCCATTAAATTTTTCATCGATATAGCGAGTTTAATCAAAATGGTCTGTACCGTTTTTAAGAAAATCGAAAAAAGGTGCAAAATGCTTAGTCTAAAGTGGCTCTTCTGGTAAGCTCATTGAAAAAGGTTTCGTACCGTCTCGGTCATATATTTGTCTTAAGTATGAAACTTCAGTTTCATAGGACATTCCGTTTCCGCCCGAGAGTTACACACACACACACAGAGACCTTTTTGCGGGACTTGGTTATTTGGACTCAGAGGACCCTAAAATGTGTATTTTCGTTGAAAACTAGAATTCGAAAATTTTCACGATCGCAATACTTTCTCTTACTATATATAGTAAGTGAAAGTAAAAAATGTCTATCCATCTATGATGTCAATGAATTCCAAAAATATATCCTATTTAATAATTCTGCGAGGAAACGTAACACTCACAAACAACATGGAGATTCCAATTAGTGTCAAGGTAGAGGCCAGTGACGTTGGGATTTTCGGCCCTGCAAGTGATAGGCTTCCCGTCGTCATCAGTTGTAGGGATGAATGTTAGCCGGCTGGTTGTGATGTTTGCTTCTTCACCCATTTCCTCCTTCAAAATCACAAGAGTAAATTAAAATAAAAAATAAGCTTTTAAAGATGTCGTAATGAAAGAAAATCCGCTAAGCAAGCATCTAAGAGTTTAAGTTGCAAATGTGTGAAGTATTTCTACCCCCGCTGTCAAAATCTAAAATTCCTGAGAGGCCTTCTTAGTCTCATTTAAATAGTGCGTTTTATTCTGTGCCCTGTGTTTGGCACTATTCCAAGGAGAGGCAACAACAATTTTTATTGCCTGATATTGTTGGAAATTCCGAGGACATTTACCATATTGTCGTCAGCCACGATTTCGGAAGCCTTAAGCGACGATAGGACCGGTATTATAGATAAATTAAATAGACTCAGATAGTGTGCCTAATCATGAGGCACTAGATTCTCATAGGAAAAAAAAAAAAAAAAAAAAAAAAAAAAAAAACCTATACCACTACAACCCATTAAGGCTCTTGGGCTCAGTACATATAATGATTCGTACGGTTCTAGGCCAGTTGCCGCGCAATGAGGTGATTAGGCCTTGATCACGCTCAGACTCCAGAGGCTGGGTATGTCCCAGGAGGGTCTCCATACCATAGGGTCGCCCCCGGGCTGAATTAATAGAATAAATAATATTCTGTCGTTGCCGGGATTCGAACTCAGGACCCGGAGAACAGTAGACGTGCTCAAACCACTAGACCTTGATTCACCTAAAGTGATCTCCTAAATCGGATACAGGTTTAAACATTTCAAAATACCTTCAAGATTGTACAAAGAAAAGATCAGCAAAGAGTGTTAGGCATCGGCAAACCGAGCGGTTACTAGAAGAATTCGCTTCTTCTAGAACCAAGGGGCCGTTTAGCCTACCAAGGAAACAAGGAAGCTCTGTTGTTGCTCGGAGTAATCACAGACTAGTAAAGACAAAATCAGCTTTTGGTGCAGACTAGCACAAGAAGAAATCTTGTTTCCGATAGCATTCTCCTTTTATGGAATTTCTATATCTTTTGAATATCAGTTTTACAGAACAGAGAACTGTAAGGTTCGATGTGAAGGGAGAATGGGTCTTCATTGCTTTTCTCAAAGTAGGTCAGAAGGACCAGTCTTCCAACTTGGATTCAGTACCTCCACCATTACTAAAGCAAGGCGGAAATCATGAATTATGCAATTTTGAAAATCTGAGTAAATACGATATGTTTGTAATTAATGAATGCTGGAAGGTAAGTACCCTGACTTTCCTGAGGAGCCTCTTTCCTTTGTACCAGGTGATAACCGCGGGTGGTCTAGACCCGGCAGATTCGCAGCTGATTTCGTAGCGGTTCCCTGCGACCAGTCTCTGAGGCTTGCTTACGATGTTGACCACCAATGGCCGCACTGAAAGAGGAATAACATAATTTAAATTAATTTGTAATAGTAGCAATTGATTTGTTTTAAAAACTTAAAAAATATCTTGGGGTATTAAAATACAGAATATCAATTTTTTAAAGATTTATTCAGATACATTAAACATTTTCTCAATGTAAAGAAGTTCTATCTATGCATGCACTTGAGTGTCACAGTCACATTCCACCCCGTCTCTCAGATTTTTTGCTTTTTCATAAGGATTTCACTTGAGTTCAGTCGTGAAAGCATTATCAGACTTCAGAAAAACATCCCCCGTCAATATTGAAGTAAAACCTCAGTAAGCAGTGTTATAATTTACTGTGTACAGTTACGGGGAAAGTGAAAGTAGGATCACTTTATAGCCGGTAGCTCCGCAAGCATGTGCAACGCCGGTCCTATAATTTATTTTTCTCTTATTTTCTTTCTTTTTCAGGATATTAATAAAAAAAAACAATAAAATTTAAGAAAAGTGACAATCGCATATTTCAACAACTATGTCTTGCAGATTAAGTTAAAAAAAATGAATAAAAACAAGGACGAAGGTATCGTCAATTTTAAACAAAACTGACAGTTAATTACTATATATTTGAAAAACAGTTTTTTATTATAAAATATTTTATTTGTAGAAATATCAATAACTTCTTTTTATAAATATTTTTCTTAAATCATTAAGAAATGCTGTATAGTTCGTCTCAATGCAACTGTGCACATCTGTACATATAAAAATACTATACAAAACAAAACATAATTTCTAACTTAACATCCCCTTTACTTTTTACCAAGAATACGGTAGATCGATGAATTTATAATTAAATATTGTCTAATTGTTGTTTGTTTATTTATTTAAGGGCACTTAATGGTACTGTGGCTAATCAGACGATGCTACAGTGGGAGTCCTAAATTTTTCCTATCCAGGTTTAATTAGGATAGGGATCTTTGACATCGCACAGGCTCAGGACCACCTTTATACGTCCTCTCCGAAGGACGGCACAACTAAGAATTCTTTATTCCCATTAAAAATCCTAGGACCACAGCGGGTTCGAACCCGTGACTTTTGGCATAGTAGGCAGTTATGCAAGCCAATATACTACAGGTGACCCCAAAAATTACATTAAATGTTGTCTAATAATTCAATTTATAATGTTTAATTAGAAGTATTTATTTGGATTTATTTGTTTGCTTTTTTCATTAAAGTCTCATTATGCTACTATGGCTAATCGGATGATGCTACAGTGGAAATTATAAATTTCGCCTTTCCAGGTTTAATTAGGTTAGGGATCTTTAACAAGTACCTGACATCGCACAGGCTCGAGACCTTCGAAGGACGGCACAATCAAACATGTTTACTCTATTTTTCTAGTTACTACACCCTTATTTGTATGATTCATATCATTTTATGTTTTACTTTCAGTATTCATTATTTTTTGACGTAACCTTCTGAAGATGTTTTCAATAAAATATGGTACATTTTAAAAATTAATTATGACCTTGAATTATGTGGACTTGACATTGCTGATATTCTAATGATAATTTAATGATTTTTTAAAATTTTATTTATTAACAGATAATACAATCTGCTGCCTACTGGGGCAATGGGTATTACAGCTAGAAGAAACCATTCATCCCATATGTACATCATAAAAAAATAAATAAAATAAATGAGTAATATATATATAAAAAAAATACAAAAAAGTAAATAAAAGATAAAAAAAAATACAAGAATAATTAATAAAGTCGAAAAGATATATGTATATAAAATAAAATAAATAATATATATAAGGAAAATAATAACAACTTTGATCTCATTCGTACCTATTTACAAACTGCCCCTGGGATCACCGAATCGAAACTCGAGATCCACTAGTGGATCTCGAGGCACAATGCCAGGAGATCCCAGCGCCTCTCACTCAGCCGCGTCACTGGTCTTGAGAGCCAGTGGAGGCTGAGCGGGAGCGCTAGAGCCACATACGCTTGGCATGGCCAATGGCATATTTACAAGAGATCTCTGGGCCACTGCCGCTTCAACCTACGAGGAGGGTTATATGGATGTTTGGAACTAGATAGGAAGTGTGTCAAGGGATTAGGAAGGTGAGTAATATTTAATGATAAGTCTACTTATATTGGAATATCATTTAATTTAAATTCATGAAAATCCCCCCCAAAAAATAACTTTCGGTGCTCGCAATCAGACTGATGACCAATTAAAGTGGGTCTTTAAAAAAAAAAATAAAATAAAAAAAAAATAGGGGTTAGGGTCTTTGATCTAGTTTCACGTTTAAATCGGACTACTTTGTGAGAATTAAAACACCTTAAAATGAATTTTACATGAATTTAAATCACTTAAAATATTTATTTATTTTAAATTAAAGGAAAATTTAGGTTAATTAAGTTTTCTCACTCAGCTCTAAAAAGGAATGAGCTAAGAGGTAAGATAAAAACATTAGGTGAGATTCCCTTTACTCCTGCATTCCTCTTTTATAGCTTACTTGAGCTACATTCATCCTTCTACCTTCATTAAACTTGATAAAGAAATTCTTATTCTTCCCGCGATATTCCTAGTTTTAATAATTATTTTGGCGCCCAACAAGGTGACTCTACACCGTTGCGCCCGTTCATGCCCAAGCATTAATATTAACGATATTTCTTATCATGAATATTTCACTAAATAATTTAAATAAAAATTAATTTGTTTTTCAGTTATTGACTAATTATCAAACATTTATTATATTTCCTTAAAGAAGACTTATTATTATTTGTTTTGTTTTTTTAAAAGATATTTTGTTTGTTGTTTTGGAACACTTTAATTTTTTATCTACAATTTTTTTGTTTATACTTTTCTATTTACATTCATAATTCAGTATTTCAATAATTGTTTCCTATACGTCTAAGCTCATTACATTTTATTTTTCTGAAAACCTCAGTCAAAATTTGCGTTATTGATTTGAATATCCATTGATTTATTTTTGACAGATACCGAGGTCTTATAAATTATTAACATTTTTAGGATTAGCTCTATTCTTCTCCTTGATCCCCGACCCTATCCCAATTGCCACATCCATGGTTATGATTAATATCCTTACTTACTTTTATTCTATTTTATGTTATGTTGTATTTTACACATGTTAAATTATTAGTATATTATTTAACACCTCCACTCAAAAAAAAAAAAAAAATCAATGTAAAGTTCTTTTTTATCAAAATTGTATATATCTCTTATATTGTTTATTATATAGTTTAATTTTCAACATTTTTATTTGAAGTTGTTTTTTAATTTATTAGTTTTTTTGTGATTTTTATTTTAATCCAGTGGATGATAACAACCAGGACAGGGCTGGTCAGCCTGTAATAGTTTTATTTTTATTTTATTAAATTATGACAAAATATATATTTATATATTATATATAGAGTGCATGATGGAATATAAAAAGGTATGTAAATTGCTTTATAAGAATGTAAAAAATAATGTTGTTTATCTTTTAGTTTTAAAATAAATGTTTTTTGTAGATCTCTTGAAAATGGCAAAAGGCCGAAACGTAGGGAGAAAAATATATAAAAAAATAAAATGAGTTGAATGAAATGGATCATTTTAATTAAAGGAACCTAATAATCCTTACTTACTTTTATTCTATTTTATGTTATGTTGTATTTGACACATGTTAAATTATTAGTATATTATTTAACCTCCCCCTCAAAAAAAAAAAAAAAAAAATCAATGTAAAGTTCTTTTTTTATTAAAATTGTGTATATCTCTTATTTTGTTTATTATATAGTTTAATTTTCAACATTTTTATTTGAGGTTGTTTTTTAATTTATTAGTTTTTTTGTGATTTTTATTGTTTGTTTTTATACTCTAAGACTCTAAAGGGTTTATTTCAATTTTGTTGTAATATTTTTCTTCAGGGACTAGTCCCAGAATAAATAAAGAATTTATTATTATTAAAAAAATATATATATATTAGGATTAGGTAGTAAACATCAATAAAGGTTGTTGTATGTCATCAGTAGTTTATACTGATATTATATCCTTACGATAGAGCTGGAGGACGACAGACGATTCCCTGGGCTCACTGAGTAAGGTATTGTTGGCCTCGCAGCTGAAGATAGAATTGAGGTCCTTCCTCGAGACCGCCCTCCAGTTGAGCCTGTTTTCGATGACATCTCCAGAATTGTGCTCGTATTCGTCGTCTACTACGACTCCGTTGACCAACCACCGCACCTCTGGCTCCGGCTTACCTGAGGAGCGAACCAAAACACTTGTATTCAAAGCTCATTAGTAAAAAAGAGGACCTAAAGGAAAAATTAGTAATGGAATATAACACAATTATAAGTTAAAGATTGGCGAAATATATTTTTAAAATATTAATCCTCACACAAGACTCAAACGACAAGAAACTGCTCGGAGATATCGATTACTACAACACTTCCTTAACAAACGCTCAAAACTTCCAGTATATTACAAAAGACTCATTTACATCACTATTATCAGACCTATTTGGACATATGGAATCGAGCTTTGGGGCTCAACGAAACCATCTAATCCTCCCGCATCCAATCCTTACAATCCAAAATCCTGAATGCCTCTTATTTTGTCACCAATTAACATCCTATTTGTTGCAGACGTAGCCCGTGATAGATACTCCTCTTTTCATTCTAAACTCCCTACCCACATAAATCCACTTTTGCGTAATTTATCTTCCTTAGACATCCCTGGTAACCCTCCGAGACGACTGAAAAGAAGGTGCCTAGGGTCCTACTGCCTTAAAATAGTTAGTGAAGTTATACCACTGGGTAGTTCTTTCTCAAGACATTTTCATGATTTGTTTTTCATTCTAGAAATTTACTCATTGAGTTCTTAAATGCAGCTGTAAATTACTATGAATAAAAAAATATTCAATTTAAATAGAAAATCATCATAATCTAACTTCGCCTACCGCTTATGTTAGGCACAGAGGTGCCTATCTGTAGGGACTACACCATACTCTTCCATCTTTAACTAGTTCTTTTCTCTTGATCCATACCAATCCTCTCTTCGCCAATCCTAGCCTTACTTCATAATCCTTACTACATCTTCGTCCATTCACTTTAACTCTTTGTCATCCGCGCAAGAAGATGGTATTCCATCCTTAAGATATGTCTAAAACATCTTGACGCTCTTCTTTGATTTTTTCAGCCGGTTCGACACCGAAGTTTGACCTTATGTTTGTATTGCGGATCGATCTCTCCTGATTTTTCCTTCAATTTTTCTCAGGAACCTCATTTCTGAAGCTTGAATTTTTCTTCTTTATCTGGAAGGTATTGACCACTACTCTGAGGAGTAGGACAATATGGGCAGAAATATTGATTTGTATACTTTCAATTTAGTGTCCTTTGAGGCCTCTTTGTTACTCAGGAAGTTTTTGTTCTCTGTGTAGAACATTCTTCCTTTAGCGTTCACTCGCTCCTTAATTTTTTATTATCAATGAGTCCGTTCTCATCCAAATCTACTACCACGTATTGTTAACATCTAACCTGTTCAATGGGCAAGTAATAAAAAATACTTGGAGTTGGAAGTATGGTCATCAAAGAACTCACATTTTCCATAAGTTTCCTAAATTTTGGCCTTAATCAGGGCGACTATAATCTCTAAACAGTCTTCATCCAGACAATATAACTGCCTGTAAAGATATGTATTTTCTGACTTGTGTGTGAATTTTATTTTGAAATAGAAGGATATTATTTAGGGAATAAGTAAGAAGTATACCGGATCAAGTAGGAGTTATGGTTCCTGAGCAACATGTAAGAAATGTATGTTCAAGTAATGCGCGGTGTCAAAGGACAAAAATAAGAAAGGTGAGATGCTCTGAGCTGAGAAAGGAATCATATTTGAATAGAATGGGAATGGAATGTGAGTTAATTGAAAGTAAAATAAAATAGGGTTAAGATCAGAAAACAAAATAAGCCGTCTTTTGAAAAATAAATGTCTGTCAACTTCGAAACATAGCCAAAGAGTGATAAAATAAGAAAAAAATCACAGAGTAGCGTTTGAAGGATGCGGTGTGAGGGACTACATATGAGTAGGTGTGCGTGTTTATGTTATTAAATATGCTACCAGTAATTAAATAACCATAAATCTAATTATGTATAGTTGAGTGATGAGTATTGATATACTGACCTCCTATGACACGACAGGTGAGTTGTACCTCGTCCCCTTCGTCCAGAGGTCCAACGGTCCCGTTGAGCTGACGGCCCCACTTGTCAAAAAGGGCTGGGTACTCCGGTGGAACTGCAACAGAGAAATCCATTCAACTTTGACAGCTGTATCAGTTTGAAAATCAAGTAAAATTTTCATATATTTTGTTAAAAGAATAAGTATTTTCAAGGAAGCAGTGTTCATTCAGCAATTGTTATGCGAGGAGGTGAACTCATCTCCTCAACTCAATGAAGAGACAAGGATCCATTTATAGGCTGGGTGAGGGTCCATCCGAAACTGATGGAACAAAAATTGCATTTTCAGCTTTATCCAATCTCAACCTAAAAGTTGCAATCCCTTTGAGGAATAGGATACCCCAAAATAGTAAAATTTTTAGAATAAATGTGACTAATTTAAAATAAAGTTTCTTTCGATGTCCCTCTCATTCTCTTGTGTAATTACAAGCCAAATAAAACCCTGCCATGACAGGTCTATGGGTGAGGTTCGACCCTGCATGAAGGGTGATGGGTTCAGTACTTGTAGAGATTAGCACTGTTCCTCAGTGTATTTCATTTTGTAAAAATCTTTGTACGGTATCTGAAAGTCAACCCGTTGCCCAAATGCGACGCCAGATTTACCCAGTCCATTCACCACCTCGTTGCCTGGGATTCCCACGTGACCCTTAATCCACCTAAAGACTATATGTCTTTTATCTTTGGCTGCTATGTAGTGGTTTTTCATCATCTCTATTTGTAAGCTACTGATGTTTTTGTTAATACTACTGGTCCATGACAATAATGCACTCTTACAATCTGTCAAAATAACAAAATTACAATCCGCGGATTTATTAATGTATCTGACGACTTCCAATATAGCATACAATTCAGCAGTATAAGAAGAACAACCAGTCGGTAATTTATACTGAGCATTATGATTATACAATACTTAGGAACATAAATCGCACAACCTGAATTATTATTAATATTTGAGCCATCGGTATATATATATATATATATATATATATATATATATATATATATATATATATATATATATATATATATATATATATGAATATGATGCGGCCATTTGTCAGCAAACAATGCTTTAGTAGTGGGAGCGATCATTGAATAAGGCAATGAGTTACCGACTTCTTATTTCCATATTAATTTTTTGTAGGATCATTTCGTATTGTAATTGATATTGAGGTAGTATTTTATTTGAATATATATCACTAATGAATTTTGATATTTCATAAAGCTATTGAAAACTAATGGTGTATATTTATTTTCCTCCCAATAAGCTTTGCTTAAGATAAGAATGCATAGATTTAATATTTTACTATAGCAATTTTGATTGCAAACGGATGTTTTAAAAAAGATTCTGTCTGTTAGTTGTTGTCTTTTTAGGTTTAGAGGTGGTTCGCTAGCTCCATTTAGAAAGGCATCGATAGGGGTGGAATTAAAAGCTCCTAAACAAATTCTTATGCTTCTATTATGAATCATATCTAACTTGAGCAAATGTTTATTAGGGGTCTCACCTTAGGGGACTCCGTAATCGAATATGGATTTTATCGTGCTTCTATAGAATAACAACAGATAATAACAGATATCCTTGGATCTGCTCCCCATTTACTGTAATTGCTAATCATTTTTAGTACAATCATTTTGTTCCCGACCGTTTTATGATTTCATAAATGTGCTGGTTCCAAGTTAGTTTTCGGTTGAAATAAACGCCTAAGTATCTCACGACATTAACGCTTGGGAAGAAAGTCCCAGCCAATTCAACTCACTCATCAAGCGGAAATGTGCGTTCTCTAGTAAACGGTCATATGACTGATTTAGAAGCTGAAATCGTCATTCCTGTCTCTAACGCCCATCTCCTTAACCCTCTTACTGCCTCGTCCAGTAACTCGACACATTTATTAATATCTCTGTTTGAGGTATATAGGCGTATATCATCGGCAAATTATAAGATTGAAACTTTCTCTGGCAAGTATTTTTTTAAAGCAGTAGAAAATATTGCATACAATAAACTGCTCAGAATACCCCCTTGAGGTAAACCTATCTGAGCCACCCTACTCATGATTATTGAATTTGATATTTTAAATGTTATCTTTCTAACACTGATCAGTTTGATAATATTGTCAACATATTTTGATGGGAAACCCATGTATTTTATTCTATAGTTTAGTATGTGTAACGGAACGGTGTCGTATGCCTTTGCTATATCTAAAAATAAAACGACTGTTTTTTTCCCTGATGTGAATGCTGTATGTAATTCTAGAAGGCAATCCATCGTTGATTTACCTTTACGAAAGCCGAACTGGTAATTAGGCAAGTTATCTTGAAATTTAACCACCACTCCATTCGCTCCTTTACCATTCTTTCAAACGTCTTTAGTACACACGAACTTAACGAAATCGGTCTATATGAGGAAGCATTATTCGGATCCTTATCTGGTTTCAATATTGGTACAAGACAGAACTCCTTCCGAGAGTCAGGTATTACATTTGATTGCCAAACATCATTTAAGATTTTTTTTTTCACGGAACGTCCTTATGAACCACGCGAATATCATTATATTCATATCTTTTGACACCCCTTCTTCTTTTTCTCTCCCTCCTTCCTTTTTCTATTTAAGATTTTTAATAAACACATTTTAATTTTCTTATGAATTTGTTTAACACGATGTAATGTATATTGTCAAGTCCTGGTGTTGTATTAGGGTTCTTATTTAAAGAATTGGTGAGTTCTTCTAGTGTAAACTCTTTCAATAGTTGAAAATTTTCTTCAGGCGTTTCTTCTCTATTGCCAGTGATAAAAAATATTTTTAAAAATGATATATGAATTCGCTAGAATTCAGTCTGGAGAACATCACTAGACCTCAGGAATATTACGGCAGTGAATATTGGAGAAGTTTCGGTAAGCAAAGTTATAATTTACTTTGTACAATCACGAAAAAGTGAAAGAAGGGTCACTGATCAGCTGATTGCCGCTAGCTCGGCAAGCTCGGGCTTGCTTTTCTTTTAATTATCTTTCTTTTATCTTTAATTCTTATCTCATTATTTATTTATTATTATTATTTTCTTAATCAATGAGATATTTTCATCAAGTCATGTCCTCAAAGTCTGCAAGTAAAAGATCTAGATCTGCAGGTTCTAACTCGTCTCCCACAAAACAGAGACCCCGCCGTGAACAAAATAAAAAAATGATTCCACCAGCGACCGCGTCAGCTACCTCATTAGGTTCTGAACCACAGCCCAGCACATCATCACAAGGAATAACTGATGAATCTCCGTTTTTTACACCGAATCCATTTCAGATCCTCCAAAATGAAAAAGAAACCATGGAATCTTCTCCTATACCCAGAGAACCACTACCTCCACCAATATTTGTTAAAAATATTAAAAATTTTAAACTGATGTGTGCGCATTTAAACAAAGTAACAGATCCTAATAGTTATTATTGTATAAGTAGAACCAATGATACTAAAATATCTCCGACTACTGCTGAAACCTACAGAAAGATTGTAAAATATCTGACTGAGACCAAAGCTGACTTTCATACTTATCAGCTGCGCCAAGAGAGAGCATTAAGGGTCGTAATCAGAAACCTACATTCCTCAACACCCGTTGAAGCAATCAAAGAAGAACTGACAGAATTAGGATTCCAAGTGAGGCAAGTCACCAACGTTCTAAAAGATAAAAGTCCACTGCCTCTATTCTTCGTGGACCTGGAACCATCAGCAGGAGTCGAAAAAATCTATGACCTCAGCAGACTGTACTATACCCGTGTAAAAGTTGAAAAATCTTACACAAAGAAAGAAATAGTCCAGTGCCATAACTGTCAGGCATATGGTCATACCAAAAGTTATTGCCATCACATACCACGCTGTGTGAAATGCGGTGAACAGCATAAAACAGAAGAATGTACAAGATCAAGATCAGCACCCGCTGTATGTGCTCTGTGCCTCAAGGACCACCCGGCTAACTACAAGGGATGAAATCTACAAGAAACTCAGAACCAGATACCAAAAACCTCAGGATCCGAATGAAACAGCTGTACCAACCAGAAGCAGAAGAGAACCATCAAAACTTGTAAATTCTAACGTGTCATTTGCCCACTTGCTTGGAGGTGGTAACCAGAATCATGAAGTCGAGGCACTGCCGGAACAACATTTTCCTCAACATTCTCAATCTATTGTACAAGAATCTATCCCTCAAAGTTTACCTAATCTTCAAAAAACTCCTCAACATCAAATTTCTCATATCCCTCCACCATCAAACGTCACAGATCTTACCAGTCTAATGACATCGTTCATCTCCGAAATCAAATCTCTTGTTATGCCACTTATATCACTCCTTACAAATCTAGTATCGAATCTAATCCCTGCCTTGAAAAATCCTTAAATGACTTCACCTAACTCCTTATCCATTCTCCTTTGGAATGCGAATGGTGTTAGAAATCATACTGACGAACTGACAGCGTTGTTGCAAGACAAAACAATCGATGTTGCACTTATAACTGAAACAAGACTAACGACTAAACAGTACTTCAAAATACCGCAATACATGACATACCGTACTGACCACCCAGACGGTAAAGCCCATGCCGGTTCTGCTATCATTGTCCACCAATCCCTCTCTCATCATTTACTCCCACTTCCCACCTATGATTTCCTACAAGCCACATCCATAGTAATCAAGACTTTTTCCTTTCCGGTAACCCTCACATCTGCATATTGCCCTCCTAAACATTCCATTTCCAATTCTGAATTTGTATCCTTCCTGGATTCCTTAGGAAATCGTTTCATTCTGGGTGCAGACTTAAACGCCAAGCATCAGCAGTGGGGTTCCAGAACCACGAATTCTCGGGGACGAAATTTGCTGTCTGCACTCAACTCCCGAAATTTTAATATCCTGCCTCCTGACTCCCCTACCTACTGGCCAACCGATCCTAACCGCAATCCTGACATCCTCGACTTCTTTATCCACAGCGGATTAGGCTCTCTCAACTTGTCTTTAACTCGCTTTGATGAACTATCCTCAGACCATAGTCCACTGATCCTAAAAGTATCTCTCACTCCAATTCCAAAACCCATTCCACCATCATTCATCCCTGTCAACTGGAACCTTTTCCGCCAAATCCTGACCGATAATATTGACCTCAGAGTAACCCTCAAAACCCAAGATGACCTAGATAATTCCGTCTATTCCTTTACCACCGCCATCCAACAAGCTGTCTGGACTGCTTCCTCTCCTAAACACTCCAATATAAATCCAGACCAAAATCATTTTCCACAACCTATTATAGACCTTATCCACACCAAACGCCGAGCAAGATCATTATGGCAGCGCACCCGACACCCAACAGATCGCCGCTCCTATAACTTCTATTGTAGACAATTGAAGAGGGAGTTGGCGAACTTCCGTTCCCAGTCCTTTAATTCCTACCTCTCCTCTCTATCAGCTCGTGATAATTCCCTGTGGAATGTCACGAAAAAGATCCTAAAATACCATCATGTTTCCCATCCTCTCCGACGTGGTGATGACTCCTGGGCTGCGTCTGATGAAGATAAAGCCGAGGAATTCGCCACACACCTCTCCAAAGTATTCACTCCTCACCCGGAATCCCACATCAATCACACCGCAAAAGTGCAAGACTTTCTTATGTCACCGATTCCACTTTCCCTACCTCCTAAAGCTATATATCCCTCTGAGGTCAAATATCTTCTCCAAAAACTGACTCTCCGTAAATCTCCTGGACACGATCTCCTTACTCCCCAGATCCTCCGACAACTTCCGCAGAAAGCTATTATATTCCTTACTTATATTTATAACTGCATCCTCCGCACCACCTATTTTCCTCTGTTATGGAAACATTCCACCATCATCCTTTTTTTAAAACCAGGTAAACCTTCCAACAACACTTCATCCTACAGGCCTATTAGTCTACTCCCCATCCTCTCAAAAATCTTCGAAAGGCTTCTTCTTAAACGTATCCTACCCATATTAGAATCTCAAAATCTTCCTTCCCATCAGTTTGGATTCCGTCCTCAGCATTCCACAGTTCAACAGGGGCTCCGAGTTGTAGACCATATTTCCTCAGCTCTTGAATGCAAAGAGTATTGTTCTGGTGCGTTTCTGGACATTGCGCAAGCTTTTGACCGGGTATGGCACACTGGATTACTCTTCAAGCTGAAAACCCATTTACCCCAGTCCCTATACCTCATTCTCCGATCCTATCTCTCGAACCGTTCCTTCCGAGTTCGCTGTGGTGAAGAATTTTCTAACCTTTATCCCGTTGAGGCCGGTGTTCCTCAAGGCAGCGTCTTGGGACCCATCCTCTACATCCTTTACACTGCTGATATTCCTACACATCCTGATACCTTTCTGGCAACTTTTGCAGACGACACCGCCATCCTATCATCCAGTTCCAATCCTGAAACAGCATCCTTAAACCTTCAGAGACACCTTTTCCTTATCGAACACTGGTGTAATAACTGGCGTGTAAAGGTGAACGAAGCCAAATGTAAACACATAACCTTTACTCTTAGACGAAAATCCTGTCCGCCAGTTTATTTCAACTCATTACCGATTCCTCTCTCAGATACAGTCCGGTATCTTGGCTTACTGTTAGACAAAAGATTGACTTGGAACCCACATACAAGACTTAAAAGACAAGAACTCAACCGACGATTCGGACAGTTATACCGACTACTCAACAGAAAATCTGAACTTACAGTTGAAAACAAATTATTAATCTACAAGACAATACTGAAGCCCATCTGGACCTACGGACTTGAACTGTGGGGGACAGCTAAACGTTCTAACATCAAACGCATTCAATCCTTTCAATCCAAAGTCCTCCGTACAATAGTAAATGCTCCTTATTATGTCTCCAATTATACCTTGCACCACGACCTTAATGTTCCATTTATTTCAGACCTAATTCCATCCAAATTTTCCAAATTCCACCAGAACCTCATTCATCATCCTAATCCTTTAGCTCAATCCCTATCCAGCTCCACTCATCCATACAACCCACCTAGAAGGTTGAAACGGCAGTGGCCCCGCGACCTTTTGTAAATATATTGGAGTTCTAGCACTGGCTAGATTCTCCACTCAATGTGATGTATGTATGAGTGTGTGTATGTGTATATAGGTATAAGTGAATTATTGACTTTTGTATTGATTCATTATTGTGTATATATTTTATTGTAATTTTATCTTGTGTAAATATTGTATGAATGTAGTATGTTTGATATCATTCAGCAATACTATTAATGTCCAAATTGGGACAGATTGTAAAATTTTCTCAATAAAAATTGTTATTAAAAAAAAAAAAAAAAAATGATATATCGGGGGGGGGCAGTGTGTCCATAAATTCTTCTTTGCTATTGCTGATATAGCATTCCATTGTAATAATTTATAGGATTTAGTCATAAAAATGGTGGGCTACATTAGATACTAATAAAATTCTAAAAAATAAAATTCTATAAAAAAAAATTAAAAATAGTTTAGTTAAAATCTATTTTTTAACCGAATAAATGATTTATTAACAAGCTTTCTCCTCATTCTTTTATTACGTTCCTAATTTCTTCTTCAGCAATTATTAAATTTTTGTTTGATAAAATTGAACTTACGATTGAATAAATAGCTTCTGAAATTTGATTTATTTTATTCGGTTGAGCCTGAGGTGTTGCAGTTGTTTTAGGTTTTGGGAAATTTGTATTAGAAGGTAAAGGGTTTGATGGGTATAAAGGTATTTTATAACTATTATTAATCTCCCTCCTTGCTTGTTCGGTAGGGTCAACGCTCGGATGTTTCTCCGGACTTGAAACTCTTACTCTTTTATTTACACTGGTTTTACTTATTATCGAAGAGTTATTTTTATTAAATAATTGTTTATTATTAGTCTGATCTAATAATGGAAACGATTCAGGTGTCTGTCTTAATACGGCCCAACTGTATGATTTGCCTTCTAGGAAATATTTTGCTTCCATATAGGTTAGATTTTGGGTAGTCATTAATTCTTTTATGTTTTTTTGTTTTGTAAATTCCGGACATATATCTTTAACTAGAGAAGAATGATTCTGATGGCAGTGAATACATTTCAATAATGTGCCGGGAGGGCACTCTTCTTTCGTGTGTTTTTCACTGCAATCCGTGGTGTACTTTTACTGTGAGTGGTCACGTGACCATAACGAAAACAAGCTGTCAACTGTACTACTGATTGAATGTACCTGTGTATCTCGCATCTCACGTGATGAATGCTTACATAATTAGGGAGAAACTGTCCCCTATAATTAATTAGAACCGTACCCGTCGGTTTAAGTTCATATTCTTTAGCATATCATTTCCATTTTCGTGTTTGAGTTTATTATTGCATTCGTATTCAAACTACTTAACTTATATGGCGGGATAACCTCCATTCCATCACTTGTGCCAGACATAGTGAATTATTTCAGTGCAGAATTATGCACAATTTACAGAACAGTCTAAAAAATAACTATACAAAGGTTTACAAAGAGAATAATATTTATAAGGAAACTAATTAAGAAAAAAATATATATCAAAAAGGTTATCTGCTAAATGGCGAAGGTCTCTCTGCAACCGCCTCCACCGAAGCCCTAACAGCAGCCTTCTTCTTGATAACTATTTAGGGCACTATATACACTAAATATCTAGAAATTACAGAGTAAAATAAGTACTTTGAAATTGCGAAATATTTTCACACTTTGAACACAATTTCTTTTTATTAGGTTATACTTAAATTTATAATTGTTAATATATTTATTAATAACATTAAAATTAGAACATTTCTCTTCTAAAAAATCTTTTTATTTATTCTAACAATAATAGATTCATGTCAGCTTAAAGTTTCAAAGTCAAATGCTTCCATTTCCAAATTGTATAACAAACTAAAAACAATAGTATATATTAAAATCAAGAATACATTAATTTAAATACAACTATATTGAAATTTACATCAATATCCTAATCACAGATTGAAATTCTATTTCTTTTTATTTTATAACGTACCTTAATTTTAACTAAGCAATACTGATATAGTAGGTAAATATGAATATAGAACAGTAAACGTAGTAAAAGTTAGTATTTTAGTCCAAAAGTTGTAACAGCAATGAAATATGTGATAAGGAAAAACTAAAACATTATGCAATTAGTTATAAAATAAATTAACAGTTATTTATTTTATTTAATGACGTTTAAAAAGAAAAATAATTATACTGAATAATTTTGGTATAATTATTGTATTATTGTAACAAATATTGTATATAAGTATGAGTGTGTTCATGTTTTGTTTATTTATTTGTTAACCTAGTATTTATTTAATTTATAAATTTTGTTATTATATACCTTCATTAATTTTAGTTTCATTTTATGTAATTTGAATTTTCTTTTGTTTATACTGTAAATATTGTATGAATGTTATCATGTAGCAATATTATTATTTTCCATTGCGACAAACTGTAATATATCCAAATAAATAAATATATTAAAATTAATGAACACATCAAGTAAATAGGCTTAGAGAAAATAGACATGAACATGACATGTAGAGAAGCTACCCAGCGACAGCACTCTATATTCTAAATCAAAAGGCCTTGAGGTCATTTTGTTTTCAGACGCCTCGGAGGATTATCAGGAATTGAAACTAGAGGATTATGGTGGGAATGGAGATTGTCATGAAAGGAATGATATCTGGTTCGGACCAAATCATCAACATACGGAACATTAAGGTCTTTATGGATGAATTTATTCGTGACAAAGTAAGGAATGTTGAGGATTTTACGAAGGATTTTGGATTGTAAGGATTGGATACGGGATGAATTGGATGGTTCAGTAGAGCCCCAAGGCTTAACTCCGTTGGTCCGGATAGATCTTATGTTTGTCATGTAAATGAGTCTTTTGTAGTTATGCGGAAGGTTTGAACGTTTGTCTAGTAGGTGTTGATTTTAGGGATTTGATACGGGAAGAATTTGATGGTTTAGTGGAGCCCCAAAGCACTACTCCGTAATTAATATTTTAAATGTTAAAGGTATGTTACAAAATATAAAGAAATATAATTTCAATCTGTGGTAAGGATTTAAATGTAAATTTTAATATAGTTGTTTTTAAATGTTTAAATGGTTGTATTCTTGACTTTAATATTATATTATCGTTTATAGTTTGTTACACAATTTTGAAAATGAACATAATGAACATGAAGTTAATAATTTTAATATACATAATTTATTTATGTAACGCAACTTTCTAATTATTATAAGTTTTTGACTAGTTTCTACTTAATGTTGTTGAAATCCAAAAATTTTACGGAATAATTACAAAAGGTAGATATGACAAACAAGGATCCTTGAACCCTACCTCAATAACAACAAAGATATAGAGATTTTTTCAAATTGTCTGATTGCTTCAAAAGAAAATAATAGATAGGACATACTTGGAATTGGCCGACATTTTTGGCCCATTCCAAGAGACATGCACCAGATGCTACTGCTTCATTGGCCGACATTTTTGGCCCATTCCAAGAGACATGCACCAGATGCTACTGCTTCATTGGCCGACATTTTTGGCCCATTCCAAGAGACATGCACCAGATGCTACTGCTTCATTGGCCGACATTTTTGGCCCATTCCAAGAGACATGCACCAGATGCTACTGCTTCATTGGCCGACATTTTTGGCCCATTCCAAGAGACATGCACCAGATGCTACTGCTTCATTGGCCGACATTTTTGGCCCATTCCAAGAGACATGCACCAGATGCTACTGCTTCATTGGCCGACATTTTTGGCCCATTCCAAGAGACATGCACCAGATGCTACTGCTTCATTGGCCGACATTTTTGGCCCATTCCAAGAGACATGCACCAGATGCTACTGCTTCATTGGCCGACATTTTTGGCCCATTCCAAGAGACATGCACCAGATGCTACTGCTTCCATTAGGACATTTTCGCCCTTTCCCAAGCCATCCCAATCTACTGCTTCATTGGCCGACATTTTTGGCCCATTCCAAGAGACATGCACCAGATGCTACTGCTTCATTGGCCGACATTTTTGGCCCATTCCAAGAGACATGCACCAGATGCTACTGCTTCATTCTTTATTTAAGGATCTATTTCTTCCCTTCCTCCCTTAGCCCTCCTGCTATATCTCATTGTGAAATACGTTAATAGAAGAACTAAAGAGCTTAAGGCTAGAATAGAATATTTTCGCAAATGGCTGTGTAAAGCTGTTCATGCTTTTCTTTTTAACACGTTCTTTATTCAAGGAAGGCAAAGGCTTTGCAATGCATTTTTTTTTTTTTTTTTATCAATCATTTCAAATTATTCCCATTTTCAATTCGAAAGATGCAATATATTATAATGTATGAAGGGTGACGTGTTAAGCCCTGCCATTTATTTATTTATTGTTTTCGGTCAAAGAAAACCAGACTTGCGTTATTTATTTGTTCGTTAAACGATTGATTAATAAGGTTTGGGATCGTATTTAAGATATTTAACCTTAAAACGTTAATACTTGATCAAAGATAAGAAAAAGGAAGAAAATGAGATCTTCATAATAGAGTAGACTAACCCTAAATACAATTATATTATACATATATATTTATTAATTTTAAATTAATTTAAAGTATCGTTTCACTTTGTTAGTCTTCTTTAGAGCTACAGGAAAAAAAATAAATACAAAAAAATAAAACCTGTATCTCTAAATCCCATGAAGGGTCTTGGGCTCAGTACATATAGAGATTCGTACTGTTTCTAGGCCAACGGCAGTGCAATAAGGTGATTAGGCCTTGATCACGTTCGGCCGCCACGGTTTTTTCCCGGTACCCAGTTTAAAGAGGCTGGGTCTGCCGCAGGAAGGTCTCCATATCCTAGGGTCGTCCCCCGGCTGAATAAACAGAATAAATAATATTCTGTCATAGCAGGGATTCGAACCCAGGACCCGGAGGACAGTAGACTAGGGCTATATCCACTAGAGCTCCCCACAGCTACAGGAAAAATAAGCCAAATATTAAAAGTTGCTGAAATGGGTCCTTTCCTTAACTGTTCACAACCATCCTCAGCATATTTTTCTGATTAAATAAATAAATCCATTGAGATCCACAGTAACTATCTTATGTCTTTGTATTATTACTCATGAAAAACCCTGTAATATAAGAGTTTTCTAAAGAACCTTCCCCATAACACTTCTGGAAGGATGAAAGGGCAGTGGTTCTAAGATCTTTTATACATATGGAGTTCAGCAATGGACAGCTTCTCCAATCGATTGTCTCTAAAGATCTAACTTTCTTTCCGGTGGCTTTCAACACTTGTATCTCCCGGATTCCCGCCTTAGCATCCATATATAGATATAAAGCTGCGCTTAGCTTAGAGATCTCATGGATAGAATATAAACATTGTATATAGGTATGAATGTTGCAAGTTTTTTCCCATGAATGTACAATAATTTCTGTATTTTATTTCTTTCAAATCTGTATGGACAGAATGAATCGTGATTAATAACCATAAAGTTTAGTGACAATGAGTGTAGTAGATTAGATTATTACACAACAAAAAAAGTCAGCAAATCTAAAATTCAATAAAAAGAAAAATATGTGTGTGGTTATAATCAATAACAAAATGGAAATAAACAACAACAAAATAATGAGGATAAAAAGACAAAGAACAGCTGACCGTGTCATCAGCTCTAAGGGAAAAGAATCAGAACATGCTAAGGACTTCAAAGATCTTCGTGCCCATTTAAACGAAAAAGGCTGGGTAGGCGGAGGAATTAGAGAAAAAATAGAAATAGCCAGTGAATGCTTCCACTCACAGAAAACAGGCATTTTAGGAAAGAGAGAAGTGTCCAAGCAGATTAAGAAAATTGTATATAAAAATACATTGACCCCTATAATGACCAATGCTAGCGAATACCTCGAAGCTACGAAGCATGGGAAGAAGGCGTTAAGGCGGCCCTACACGATGAGAAAAAGGGTATATGTCGGTGAAAGCGAGGTTTTGTGAGAGTTCACGATTAGTGGGGGTGGGGGAAGGCTTATATTTTAAAAATAAATTTGGATAATGACATAAAATATTACTCTTTGAAAAATCCTATAATATCATTAAATATTATTTTAAAAAAAGATAAAGTTATATCAAAACAAACAAGTGTAATATCATGAAAACATATTTTTTTAATGAAGGAAATCGATTTCATGAAATGAATCATTATTTATAATAAAAGGTAAAAAAAAAGAAAAAAAAAAGTATGGATGAAGTAATTTAGAAAATTCGGTATTTAAATATTTATTATAATAAATTGATAGTATGTGAGAGTGATATTTACTTTTACCAAACCTCACGAATTTCAACTCACCTACACCTACCTGAATTCTCACCGTGTAACGCTGTCTTTAGAGGTGGCTTTGGGAGAGGATTGATATGGAGTGGAGAAAGCGTGGGCAGCTGGTCCAGGATAGGAGGCTTTGTAAGCAGCATCCTGCAGGAGCATCTACACTCATCAACGGTAGAAGAGGATACGATTAAGAAGAAGAGTAACTATCTTAACTAAGAGTTGTCAGGTAGGTATGTAGAGATAAGAATGCAGGATTAGAAGAATATAGGAAGAACTATAAACGAAGCATAAATCAGATACACGAGAAAAAGTTTTGAATATGTGGTGTTAAAAAATTAAGTTTTGTGGAAAAGACTTACCAGTAATAGTCAAGTTGTATCGGAAGCTGCGAGTAGGTGTGTTTCTGAAGTCAACCCTGCAACGGTAGACACCTTCATCATGGCGGCGGATCTCTTTGAGGAGGAGGCTCGCTGGCTCGGAACCCGATCGGAAATAGGCCCTCGTTCCAAAAACTTCCGGTGCAGACCAATGGTTCCCGTTAGAGAGGGGCTTCCCTCGTACATCGAAACTGCAACAATTAACAACGTATATGAGTGAAATGTATCAGAGGAGAAGTTGGTAGGGAATGCTGTCCTCTAAGGAACAACTCTCAAATAAATTCACCAATTCCACAAAAGGTTAAAAAATTATATCTTATCTATGTTTAAACTGAACATAATGATCCCATGCTTTTATAATGAGATAAAGATGGCCGGAAGACGTTCTAATTTTGAAGGGCTGCTCTTGTATCTCTATAAATACGTGTAACAAGCGTCAATGAAATATACTTTTATTACAGAAGGAAATAACAATACAATTATCACTAATCGATTATAACAAAGAGGTTTTTCTTTATAATGTCTTAAGTCTTGTCCTCCCCACAAATGCTAATGGTATATCAAGCCATTTTTTAATATATAATCACCTTTACTTTATGTCTAAAAATGCATATACTTGTTTACAGTTAATTTTTATTCTGTTCAAACTCATCCATCATGATCTTTATCTTCCGTATGTTGCTGATGTGGCCCAAACAAGGTACCATTCTTTCCATGAAAAACTGCATTTTCATACGAATTAGTTTCAAGTGCAGATGTTAATATTAATAAATACATATTTTACTAAAATCTTGAGTAAAAACAGTAACAGTTTTTCTTTACTCTTAAGTTATTGAACTACGTACTTATGCGTGGCCTTAATGCCATTGGATAATTCCATTTGAAATTGTTCACTTTACTTTCGAGGTGACGGCTATTCCACAAATGTTTCTCCTAAGAAGGCTGAACCGGGGTGGGGAGGGGGAGGTAAGTTGATGAAGCTAGAGCAGAAGCCGATTATGGACTAATATTATAATTAAATCAATTATGGCTGAGAAGGATTTGAGAGAATGCAGCCGGAGCTGAGCTGCCCCGCTCAATCAAATATTCATAGTCTCCTGTCTCCCAGCATTTTCTATTCAAGGAATGCGCTTCTAACTTCTCTGAAATATAAGACAGTGTGCCTTAAATGTTAATATAGATCGTCGAATACAAAGCATCCGATTTGATTCAAGCAATGTTGAAGAAAATGAAAAACGCTCCCTTATTGGAAATTCTTAAAAGATGAATTTAAAATTTCATTTATTTATATTTTATATTATTATCTTAAAGGGTGCTAAATATGCCAATGCTCATCCAGTGATGGATCCTATCTAAAATTTAAGTTATTATTGTATATTTGTATGTTTCCATCGAACCCCAATGGGTTAAATTAGTCTTTAAGTTTATTTGAAACTTTTAAAACTAATTTCAGGAAGGGAATAAGAGAAAAAGGGAATAAGCTTTGTGTTGCTCACACCAGATTTTTCAATTTCAACACATATATGTATGCAGCATGGGGAGCTCATGGTCTCTCATGCTAAAGTTGTGATTTCGAATCTCAGTTCCGGCGGGGCTTTTATAAGGATGTAATTTAATGTTGATTTACTCACAGCCTCTCGCCCGGGTATGTGAGACCCGTCAGCCAAATGGTGACCACTCACAAAATTAGGTGCAGGGAGTGATGACCCTACCCTAAAAATTGCATCGAGAAACGCGATGCGCGAAAATTACACCGCGAGGCCCTGGGCTCGCATGGCCTGTCGCGCCACTGAAAAAAAAATAATAATAATGTATGCAGCATTCGATTACCAATAAAAAACAAAAATCATGTAATAGGTTTTAGTCATTAGATTAATGATGATTTTATTTCTATTGTGATCTAAATAGCTGTCCCTTAGGCTCTTATAAATGGAAGTTTAGAAATTTTTTTTTTTTTTTTTTTAGTGAAAGCCGAGAGTGTGGTGAAGGAGGGCTCTAGGAAGGGATATGTGTCACCGCCTCCAGATTGATGGTCTTTTGTAGCTTTTTATACTTCAATTTATAAATTAGCAATATAAATTTAAGGAGATTTAAGGATTTAACTTTTTAGCTTTAGTAAATAAGTCAGATATTTGATTATTAATGATTTTTTTTGTTATATTTTAATACGTCCCAATAATTTGAACGCTTCCGCGTACGAGCGTGAAGCTATACTATCGTTAAGTATATGGTAGTACAAAAATGTTCGTCTAGCATAAAAAGTCATGTTTATACAAGTCATATAACATACATATAAAGTCATCTAAAATACTGCTATGTATTGAGAATACTGAGAGGAAGTTTAAGAATCTTAATAAAAAATTAATTTATAATAACAATAAGCCTTTGTTGGCAAAACATGAAAGGATCACTAATAGCTATTTGCACTTACAACCCTGGATTATTAAGTCACCCATTAACAGGTCGAGGTCCAACCAGATAAGTCCCAAGCTTAAGGAAGCCTTACACAGGGAGAATTTAGGTAGGTGTAGGTGAGGTGAAATTCCTGAGATTTGGTGAGAGTGAATTATCATACACACTCACATACTTTCAATATATTATAATAAATATTCAATTACAGAATTGTCTATATTACTTCATCATTTCTTTTTTCAGTTGGATATCACTTCAGAACAGTCTTGAAAACATCACCAGGCTTCAGGATAACAACAACAGTAAATATTAGAGCAAACAACGGTAAGTTGGGTTACAATTTACACTGTAAAGTGAATACAGAGGACCACTCGGCCAACTATAAAGGATGCCAAATCCATAAGGAACTAAGGAACAGGTTTCAAAAACCTCAAGTACTGGATGAAACAGAAAGACAAGCAAAAAACAGAAGAGAACCCTCAAAACTTATTGATGCCAATTTATCATTTGCCCACTTACTTGGAGGTGGGAATCAAAGTACTGAAGCCGTGGCCCTGCCGGAACTACAGAATGTACCTCAATCCATTGCACATATATATCTTCCTCAAAATGAAACCAATCCTAAAAATCCTAATCAACCACAAATCTCTCATATCCCTCCTCCTTCAAATGCCACAGACCTTACCAGTTTGATGACATCCTTCATTTCCGAAATTAAATCCCTTGTTATGTCCCTAATATCACTCCTTACGAATCTCGTATAAAATCTCATTCCTGCCTTGAAAAATCCATAAATGACCTCACCTAATTCCTTATCCATTCTCCTTTGGAATGCGAATGGTGTTAAAACTCACACTGACGAACTTACAGCCGCACTGCAAGACAAAAACATTGATGTTGCACTCATTACTGAAACTAGACTAACCACTAAACAGTACTTTAAAATACCAGGATACACGACATTCCGGACAGACCATCCAGACGGCAAAGTCCATGCCGGACTGCTGTCATAGTCCGCCGATCCCTACCCATCACTTACACCCACTTTCCGCACACGATTACATACAAGCAACTTCCATTGTAATCAAAACCTCTTCCTATCTGCTTATCATCGCATCAGCATACTGCCCTCCTAAACATCCCATTTCTTCTGCCCAATTTGGATCCTTCCTCAACTCCTTGGGTAATAACTTCATTTTGTGTGCAGACTTAAACGCTAAGAATCAACAGTGGGGTTCTAGAACCACCAATTCTCGTGGACGGACATTGCAGTCTGCACTCAACTTCCGGCGCTTTCATCTCCTACCTCCCGATTCTCCTACCTACTGGCCAACAGATCCTAACCTCAATCCTGACATCCTCGACTTCTTCATCCACAGCGGATTAGGCTCTCTGAATTTTCCATAGCTCGCCTTGATGAACTATCCTCTGATCATAGTCCATTGATTCTAAATGTATCCATAACACCTATTCCTAAACCTATCCCACCGTCATTCATTAGAGGCCCTGTCAAATGGAACCTCTTCCGCGAAATCCTTACTAATGATATTGACCGTGATACCGCCGTATATTCCTTTACAACCGCTATTCAACAAGCCTCTGGACTGCCTCCTCTCCCAAATAATTCCTTATAAAAGCCATTTATCACAACACCTGACAGACCTCATCAACAGCAAACGCCGAGACAGAACATGTCAACGCACCCGCCACCCAGAAGATCGCTGCTCCAATAACTTGTAGAAAATTAAAGCGGGAGTTGGCGATCTTCCGTTCCCAATCCTACAATACCTACCTCTCCTCTCTCTCAACTCGTGACAATTCCCTGTGGAATGTGAGAATCCTAAAATCCCACACCATTTCCCATCCTCTCCGGCGCTGTGATATTTCCTGGGCTGCTTCCGACAAGGATAAGCCGAGGAATTCGCACAGCACCTTTCCAAAGTTTTTACTGCTCATCCAGAGCTTAATCCAACCCATACTGCAGCAGTTGAAGAGTTCCTTATGTCACCAATACCACTCTCTTTACCACCTAAAGCAGTTAATCCCTCTGAGGATATCTTCTTAAAAAGCTTCCTCCCCGTAAATCCCGTGGATACGATCTACTTACTCCTCAAATCTTAAGACAACTTCCACCTAAAGCCATTACATTTCTTACATATATCTATAACTGTATCCTACGCACTACCTATTTTCCTCTCTTATGGAAACATTCAACTATCATCCTTTTCCTAAAACCAGGCAAACATTCTAACAACACTTCATCTCACAGACCTATCAGCCTACTTCCGATTCTCTCAAAAATTTTCGAAAAGCTCCTACTAAAACGAATCCTAGCCAAATTTCAAAATTTCCCTTCACATCAGTTCGGATTTCGTCCTCAACATTCCGCGCTTCAGCAAGGACTCCGAGTTGTTGACCACATTTCTTCCGCCCTTGAGTGCAAGGAGTATTGTTCGGGTGCCTTTCTGGACATAGCCCATGCTTTCGACCGGGTGTGGCACCCGGGATTGCTCTTTAAGCTCAAAACCCATTTACCCCAATCCTTATAACTAGTCCTCCGATCCTATCTATCAAAATCCGCTCCTTCCGAGTTCGCTGTGGTTCAGAACTTTTCAAACATTATATTGTTGAGGCTGGTGTTCCAAGGCAGCGTCTTGGGACCTGTCCTCTACATCCTCTACACCGCCGATATCCCTACCGATCCCGATACCTTTCTGGCAACATTTGCTGATGATACCGCCATTTCGCATCCAATTCCGATCCTGAAGCAGCATCGCTTAATTTACAAAAGCACCTTTCCCTTATCGAGGACTGGTGAAAGCGAAAACAAGTGCTCACACGTCACATTCATTCTTCGACGCAAATCCTGTCCAACGTTTATTTCAATTCCCTACCGCTTCCTTCCTCTGACACAGTCCGGTATCTTGGCTTTTTACTAGACAAAAGACTGACGTGGAACCCACACACAAGACTTAAAAGAAAAAAAACTCAACCGCAGATTCGGCCAGTTATACAGACTACTAAACAGAAAATCTCATCTTACAGTTGACAACAAATTACTAATATACAAGACAGTTCTGCGCATGCGCTAGATATAAACAGTAACGTTTTACATCGTTCTCTTGGAACTTCAATCTTTGTGTAGTCCCTGCAGGTTTTTTTTCGATTTTAAATCAACCATGAAGTAGCTGGACAACAGTGGTCTACGTTGGTAGTAATCCCACAGCAGAAGTACTGATACTAAGATTTCTCCGGAAACAGCAGAATCATACCGGAAAATCGTTAAATATCTGACGGACACAAAAGCAGAGTTCCACACCTACCAGCTTCGGCAGGAGCGCTCCTTGCGGGTAGTCATTAGAAATCTTCATCCCTCAACGCCTGCTGAAGACATTGAAGAAGAATTGACGGCACTGGGTTTCAAGGTTCGTCAAATAACAAACGTTATGAAGGAAAATAGATCCGGCACCGATGGAACTAGGAATATACCTCTACCCTTCTTCTTCGTTGATTTAGAACCCTCACCTGGAGTTGAAAAGGTGTACGATATCCAAAGGCTGTATTACACTAAAGTAACAACTGAAAAGCCGTACGTGAAGAAAGAAATTGTACAATGCCACAACTGCCAGGCATATGGCCATACCAAGCACTATTGTCATCACTTGCCACGTTGCGTGAAATGTGGAGACCCCCACAAATCTGATGAATGCATCAAATCAAGACAAACTCCAGCAGTGTGTGCTCTATGCCTGAAAGGAAACCCAGCTAATTATAAAGGATGCCAGGTTAACAAAAATCTAAAACTGAAATTTCTGAAACCACAGAATATTCCTCTACTCCAAGAAGAATAACTTCAAACCTCATCAACTCTAATGTGTCCTTTGCCCAACTTCTAGAGGCGGTGAGAAAAATAAGAATTGTGAGGAGCTGCCGCAGGAACAGCCAAACCTTCAACACCCCCAGCCCCAACCTCAATATTCTTTTCCTCTAACCCAACCCGAGCCTCAAAAATCCCATCAACATCAAATTCCACTTATTCCTCCTCCATCTAACGCAACAGATATCACCAGTCTCTTAACACCCTTTATCACTGAACTGAAATCAGTCGTGACTCCCCTACTATCTCTTCTAACTAACCTCGTATCCCACCTCATCACTTCTGCAAAAACCTTAAATGACCACTTCCGAACCTATATCCCTACTCCTTGGGAATGCGAACGGTATTCGAAATCACACTAACGAGCTAACAGTCTTTTTACAAGAAAAACATATAGACATAGCCTTAGTAACAGAAACCTGACTCACCAACTCACGGCTGTTTAACATCCCCAATTACAACATTTACCGAACGGACCACCCGGACGGAACCGCACATGCTGGCACTGCTGTCATCATCCATCACTCCCTCTCCCATCATTCACACCCCTTACCGGTCCATAATTACCTACAACCTACAGCTGTAACAGTCCGAACCAAGCTCTTTAAGAGGCATGTTCCCCTCCAAAAATTCCATTTTTCGAATCCCAATCCAATTCATTCCTAAATTCCTTGGACACCACTTTCTTGTAGGAGCAGATTTTAATGCAAAACACCAACAATGGGGAGCCAGAACCACAAACTCTCGCGGACGAATCCTGTTGTCTGAACTTAATTCTACTTGCAGCAATATCCTTCCTCCGGATTCTCCTGCCTACTGGCCAACAGATCCCAACCGCAACCCTGACTCCTAGACTTTTTCATTCATAAAGGTCTAGACCCACTAAATTATTCCATATCTCACCTCGATGACCTATCTTCAGATCACAGTCCAATACTCCTTACCCTTTTATTATCGCCCATTCCTAAACCGTCTCCACCCTCATTCACCAGAGGGCCAGTTCACTGGGACCTATTCCGTCAAATCTTAACCGACAATATTGATCTCAGAGTATCCCTCGAATCCCCTGAAGAACTGGATGAAGCTGTAAATACCTTTACTACCCTAATCCAACAAGCAGCTTGGACTTCATCTTCACCTCTCTCTTCCACAAAATCCCGATGTACAAATCCTTTACCTCAAGAACTCCTGGACCTTATCCAATTCAAGCGCCGTTCTTGGACTATCTGGCAGAGGACCAGGCATCCTGATGACAGGAAATGACACAATTATTATTGTAAATTAGTTAAAAATAGATTGACAACCTACAGATTCCAATCCTATAATTCCTATCTTCCCTCATTATCCACTTGTGACTATTCCCTCTGGAAAGCAACTAAAAAAATCCTTAAATACCATCATATCTCTCATCCTCTCCAACGTCATGATGGTCCCTGGGCCTCGTCAGATGAGACTAGAGCAGAGGAATTTGCTAAACATCTTGCAAACACATTCACTCCTCATCCTGAACATAATCCTACTCATACAGCTGTAGTTGAAGAATCCCTCTCCTCGCCGATTCCTCTCTCCTTACCCCCTAAAGCTGTCAACCCCTCTGAGGTCAAATTCCTAATCGATAAACTTAAACCTCGAAAATCTCCTGGATTTGATCTCCTCACTTCCCAAATCATTACACAACTTTCCAAAAATGCTATAATATTCCTGACCTACACATATAACTGCATCCTCTGAACAACCCATTTTCCTTTGATGTGGAAACACTCAACCATTATACTTTTCCTTAAACAGGGCAAACCTGTTAATCATACCTCATCCTATAGACCAATCAGCTTGCTCCCTATACTTTCCAAATTATTTAAGAAAATCCTTCTGAAACGCACCCTTCCGTTAATCCAACTCCACAAAATCCCATCTCACCAGTTTGGTTTCCGCTCAGGCCACTCCACTGTTCACCAAGGTCTTCAAGTTGTTGACCACATATCCTATGCCCTTGAAAGCAAGCAATATTGCAAAGGTGCCTTTCTGGACATAGCACAAGCATTCGACCGGGTGTGGCACGATGGCTTGCTTTTCAAACTAAAAACCCTATTACCCCAAGACCTATATCTAATCCTTCGATCCTACCTCTCTAACCGCTCGTTCCGAGTCCGTTGTGGTTCTGAATTCTCAAGTTGTTATCCGATAGAAGCCCGGTGTTCCACAAGGTAGTGTCCTAGGTCCTATACTCTACATCTTATTCACCTCAGACATTCCCACCTTACCCGAAAACTTCCTGGCAACATTTGCCAATGATACAGCTATCCTCTCATCCCATCCAGATCCTGTTATGGCATCCTCAAACCTCCAATCACATCTCGATCTGATTGCAAAGTGGTGCAATCATTGGCGCATCAAAGTCAATGAATCAAAAAGCAAGCAAGTCACCTTTACCATTCGACGCAGATCCTGCCCTTGTGTCCATTTTAACTCTATTCCCCTTAGCTTTTCTGACACAGTCAAATACCTTGGTTTCCTCTTAGACAAAAGACTGACATGGTCTATACTACTAGCATACTAGTACCATACTACTACTATACGACGACCATACTAGACTCAAACGACAAAAACTCAATCGACGATATGGACAGCTATATAGACTACTAAACAGAAAATCTCATCTCTCAACGGACAACAAACTCTTAATTTACAAGACTATTCTTAAACCAATTTGGACCTACGGACTTGAACTGTGGGGAACAGCAAAGGTTTCGAATATCAAACGTATCCAATCCTTTCAGTCTAAAGTCCTTAGACAATAGTAGATGCCCCATATTATGTCACCAACAAAACCTTACACCATGACCTGAATATCCCATTTTTCCTTGATCTAATCCCCTCCAAATTCATAATCTTCCATCAGAAGCTTATTCACCTTCCTAATCCCTTGGCAAACTCCCTATCTAGTTCCAAACATCCCTATAACCCTCTTTGTAGGCTGAAGCGGCAGTGGCCAAGAGATCTCTTGTAAATATGTTATTGGAGTGCTGGCAATGGCCAGCTTCTCCACTCATGCCCTGAGTGTATGTGGCTCTAGCGCCCTCGCGCAGCCTCCACTGGCTCTCAAGACCAGTGAAGCAGCTGAATGAGAGGCGCTGGGATCTTCTGGCATTGTGCCTCGACATCCACTAGTGGATCTCGAGGTTTGATTTATTGATCCCAGGGGCAGTTTGTAAATAGGTATGAATGTGAACAAGATTGTTATTATTATTTTCTTTATAGTACTTATTTAATTTTGTGTATATATATATTTTTTTTCTGTTATTTGTTTAGTCTTTATTAATTTTTTTTTAATTTTTATTTTTTCTTTAATTTTATTTACAATGTACATATGGTATGAATGATTTATTCTATCTCTAATACTCATTGCCCCAGAAGGTGGCAGATTGTATTATCTCTTAATAAAACAAATTAAAAAATAAAATAAATATACAAGACAGTACTAAAACCAATATGGACCTACGGAATTGAACTGTGGGGAACAGCTAAACATTCTAACATCAAACGCATCCAATCCTTCCAATCCAAATTCCTCCGAACAATAGTTAATGCTCCTTATTACGTTACCAACTCTACCCTACACCACGACCTTAAAATTCCGTTTATTTTAGACCTGGTACCATCCAAATTTTCCAAATTTCATCAGAACCTTAGTCATCATCCTAACCCTCTAGGACAAATCCTATCCAGTACCATCAATCCTCCTCGAAGATTGAAACGGCAGTGGCCGCGAGACGTATTGTAAACGTTAAAATTGGAGTTCTGACACTGGTCAGATCCTCCACTCATGTGATGTATGTTTGTGGCTATTGCGCCCTAGTTCTGCCTCCACTGAGTCACCCAGTGACGCGGCTGAGAGCGAGGGTCTAGGATCTCTTGGATTCCGCTTTCCAGTCTGGGGTCCCTATAGCACTTGTATATTTTGTATATAGTTTTGTTTGCTTGAATGATGTTTGCTTATTTGCAAACTTTTATTTATCTCAATTATAGGTTAATGTTTTGATTTGTTTTATTTTTATATTTATTATTATTTAATTCTATATATACCATTTATTTGTATTTATCTCAGTTATATGTTGTTGTTTGTTTTCTTATTTTGTATATATATTATATTTTATTTATTTGACTTTATCATTGTATACTGTATATATTGTGTGAATGGGATCTTATACCACTATTACTAATGTTCATATAGAAACAAATTGTAATATATCTCAATAAATAAATTAAAAAAAAAAAAAAAAAAAAAAACTTCATCATTTATTTTTAGTTACCTTTTATTATAAATAATATTTAATTCCTTCAAATCGAATTTCTACATTAAAAAAAACATGTTTTCAGGATGTGTATATTATACTTGTTTGTTTTGTATAACTTTATCATTATTTTTTTTTTTTATTTAAAAAAATAATATTTAGTGATATGGGATTTTTCAAAAAGTAATATTTGATATTAATAATTTTTTTTTTTAAATAAGCCTTCGCTACTTTCGTAAACTCTTACAAGACCTGCTCTCACCTCACGTACACATAACCTATTTCTCACCGTGTAGCGTGGCCTTTAAGCCTGGGAACTTCAAAGAAGATACCGAACACTCCTTTTCCACTAAAGGACTTATTGGCCGATCCCGTCTTCCGTGCCACAGTATCCAATCAGAAATTATTAGGTGTGGTTATTTGCCAAAAAATAGGCATTTTGAGAAGAAGAGGGAGAGTGTAGAGAAGAAAATTGAGAAAAAATACGAAGATAGGGACAATGAGAGGCCAACAACGAAAAGAAGAGTCAAATTCCAGTGAAGGGTCGAGTCAGATGTGAGTCCAGCAGCTAATATGTGATAGCTTTCATGAAATATTGTATTATATAACATACCATTCCCTTAGTATTCTCAATGGTTAATCTCAGATATAAATATGCCAATGCCATATGCCAGGTATAATTATTTAAATATAGAAATGAAAAAAAAAAATATTATTGGGTCAAGTCTTCTTAGAATAACGAGCAATAAACAAAAATAAATCCTTATGGTCTGGTTACTTAAAGAAAATATTTATAAAAAAAAATATATATGTATTAGAAAAAAGTCTGTATACATATAAAAGATCAAATATTCATTATATCTATAAATCTATATACCTATATTTTACATTGGAACGGAAGATTGAGATGCGAGTAGGTAGTGGAAGTGTTGATGTTTATAGGAAGAGAGAGAGGTGGCTTTACGAATGGAGATGGGCAGCGAATTCCAGAAGGATGAGGAACGAACGAGACACGATTTGTGAAAGGATGCAGTTTTATGTGATGAGGTATAAATATTGATTGATTGGGTTCTGGTATTTAACGAATGGATATCAGAGAAGGGGGTGAGGAGCACAGTTATGTAGGAAGGTTTTCTATTTTTTAATGTTTGGAATAGGTAAGAACCAAGGAAATATTGTCCCACAGAAGGATAAAGCCATTTTAAGATGGTATAATAGCCAGAAATACGGTCACGTCTAGGGCACCGAAAATAAATCTTATAAAACAGTTCATAAGTCATTTTAATTTTATTGCTAGTTCATCAGTTAGCCCCCGTACACCAGACAGCCCTAGTCAAAGTTTGGGAAGATAATAGAGGAAATATATGTGTAATTTAATTTCATTACTTAATTCCCTTTTATGCCACCTGATCCAATAGTGATTTCATAAATAGGATACCTTTGGAAAGAAACTTCAATGTTTTAATATAATACAACATGTAAACACCTGAATATATTAATTAATTAATACAGTTTTCGGATGAACCGCTACTCACTAACATAAAGTCAATGAAGTATCATAGGAATTACCATTCACTGTAACACTGTCAAATAACACTTGAATGACACAATTTATGCAGTTAATAATTTTATTTTTACACATTTTAATCAAAAATATATAGAATCCCCACAAAAACAAATTAATAATTTTAAAATATACATCGTGTTGTGAACCCACCATCATTTTCAATACTACTAATCTTCAAAAAATGTATGCTGATTTATTCATTATAATTTTTTTTTAAATTTATTTATTGCAATTTACAACTGTATAATGGAATACAACAAGTAAATTGGAATGAAATATAAAAAGACTTGAAACATATGTAGAGAAGCTTCCCAATGGAAGCAATAAAAAAATATTCTAAATTAGAAGGTCTAGGGGCCATCTCCTTTTTAGACGCCTCGGAGGATTGTCAGGAGTTAAAGAGGAAAAGGGATTGAAACTAGAGGATTAGGGTGGAAATGGAGTTTTTCATGAATGGATGAATCGTATCTAGATCGGGCCAAATCAGCAAAATACGGAACATTAAGATCTTTATGGATTAGTTTATTCGTGACAAAGTAAGGAGCATTGAGAATTTTACGAAGGATTTTGGATTGTAGGAATTGGATAGGGAAAAATTGGATGGTTTAGTAGAACCCCAAAGCCAAAGATTTAATTTTAGTTTTGTATTTATTCAGTTTGACAGATATATATTGTGTGTTCCTTGATCTGTTTAAACTTGGAATGTAAAAAGAGGCACTCTTGGAAAATTTTTGCTGACTGTGGGTGTAGTGTTACTGTTTGCTGACCAGTTATGAATGGCTCATATTTGTTTGTCCTGTCACAATCTTTTCTCTTCGATTAGAGATTTTATGTCAAATATATTCTGACTGAAATTTCAGAATATAACTATGAATAAGTTTTAGGACACTTGATGTATTCAATAATGTTAATAAAACTCAAATTTAGCCAGGTAAAATATAAAGGTCAACATTATTAATAAATTCATTGTCTAGTTAAAAAAAGCGATATTGACAATATCTCAATCACCCAATATTAACAAATAACCAAACAAAATAGATAATACTGGAAACAAAAAAATAAATAAAATGAGTTTATTACGTGCTAAGTCTAGCTTCTTTTTATTATTACATTTTAAATTTCACAATGGTATTTAATAATACACCTGGTAAATTAAAGACAAATGAAATAAAACAAACGCGTATGGAAACTTCCTTATGGTAGCATTCCAACTAAAATATTAAGTAAGAAGCCCTCGTGGACATCTTTGGGTAGTGTGATCCACCTGGGGCTCATTTAGCATTTATAAAGTGGGTACTGAAAAACTGCAGAAGAAGACTGTAAGCTGAGCATGATTTTGGCCTAATTACCAGCTTTCACGGCCGTTGGCCTAGGAACAGTACTAATACCAACGTGTCATGAGCCCAAGACTCTTTATGCGTACAGAAAACATAGGTCTTTTAGGTTTTCAAGATAAAAACAATTTAAGTATAATTTTGTTTTCAATTGGCAAAAAATCCAATGCCCGTCTCTGCTAACAGGTGTCGTTTCTTTTATTCAATAAGTCGTGTTTGAACAAAACAAAAATTGAAAAAAGATTGGAGTGATGATCGCTCAAGTGAGGAAGAGGGTGGCTCACACTTCATTTCCTTCATCACCAATCATTCCTTTTCATTGCAACATCCGGAAAATTTCTCTTCCTCCCCTCACCTTAAAAAAATAAAGCTCTGAAGCATACTGCGTGTTTAAGATAATATTTTTTATAAAATCTTAAGCTTTCTAACGGTATATAATAATCTATATTCATGCTCTAATGCTGAAAAACACTAAAATTGCATAGCGAATATTTTTTTTCCTCTTTTCTCATTAAGTTAGATATCGAATTCTTTCAACATATATATTTACCAATTTTTCATCAATGCCAACAAAAGATGATATGGTCAATTTTTCCGAACCTCAAAATAAAGGTACTTTAGAGAAAGAAAATTTAAAATATCAACATATAAGCCCCATCAGACTATTTTAATCAGGATGAAACCTTTATTATATTAAAGCTCACCAAATTTCACATTGGCACAGTGAGTTTAATCAAAATTTTTAGAGCCGTTTTTGAAAATCATAAAAAAAAAGTGCGAACTATTTAGTATTAAGTGGATCATTTGGTCAGCCGAATTCCGCGAAAAAGTTTGCTTAACAACTCGGGCGTATAGTTAGTTGTCTTAAATATGGAATTTGAGTTTCGTAGGACTTTTTGTTTATGTGATAGACATACACAAAGACGACGTTAGTACTTTCCCCCAACTACATATTTTGTGTGTAAGTAATTCAGAGTCACTATATTACTCAAAATATAAGACGTTGAAGGTAATATGAAATGATGAATAACTCGTAAAAATAATTGATTATAGATACTATTGTTTATTTCAGTTAAAAATGAATGTTTCCATGGAAACAAAATGGAACCTCCATCAAAACAAAATATTAAATTTTACAATTTATTTATGAACCACAAAGTGGTGCAAAAGAACAAGATCTCAAATCTTCAATTTAAGAATAAACTAAATAAAATATAAAAAAATAGTGTGGCCTCGTAGGAAACTTCTAGAGTTTATTTTTCGAAGGTCTATTTATTAAACAAAGAGGGCTTCGCTTTATTGACTTCCACTTAAGTCTCCCGGGTTATACTTGATTCAAGCCATTAACTTTTTTAATGTTTTTCATGGGCTCTTGAATCGATACTTTTCGTTAAATGTAATTGTTTTTCTTTTTTCATGATTGTCAACATCCTCCATCTCATCACATGACTATAAATACATTACTATACATGTTAACTCTACGTTACTACTACTGTACACATTAAAAGGATAACGTGATTTCGGTTTCGGAGAACTTGTTCTAAACCAGTGGACGGATTTTGATAAGGTTTTCACCATCATTTAGGGCATTTTTCCTGAAGGTTTATAAGTAAATAAATTACAATTTAGCTTTTCTTTAAACGGAAAAATAAATTTTCTGTAATCAAGTCATCAAATAATTATTTCTGAAATATAAGTAGTAATATAGACAGACGTATAATAAACTGTTGAAAAAGGAAGATTTTAGATAAGTTACTATGCAATAAAATAAATCGTACGAATTGATATAAAGTTCTAAGCCCATAAACTTATGAACAATATGTTATTGGTAAAGAGGGAGGTTATAATAGTTAAATGTACAGGATCGTGCAAGTATGTTCTTCCATTTACTACGCAAGAATTTAGAAACAATATTACGTACATAATAGTAGCTAAGTTGTGAATATAAATGATATGTTGTTATAAATCTATAAACTAACATTGTTATTACTTATTAATTATTTGTTGAGAACAGATGTTTCACAGTAAAATGAATAGGATTCTCTTTTAAACTAAATTAAACCTTTAAAAAGTATTTTAAATAGTTTATTTGGAATACTAAATAGTTATAAACCCAATAGGAAAAGAACCGTTGTTATTTGTATAGATTTTGAACACATACATTGCAATCAAGTTTTCTTTATATGGGAAATCTTAATTTTCCGTTATCTGTGCTTCACATTAAAATAACAAACAAATAAAATTAACATAAAACATAACATTAAAATTAATTTTGAATTATTTTTTCAATATTTGGCGATGATTAAATATAATTATGATAGCCGTTATAATAAAATAATCGTATTTTCTTGCTAGTTGTACCTTTTCGTTACGATAAACTAAAACATCAAAAGTGATAAACTATAAATCATTCAAATTGCGCAACTGCGAGTTTATTAGTTACTAGATACTTTGATCGAAAATATGTCTACATAGAAAATGAATGTGAATTTTCTAATTTGCTACAGTTTGGGAGGTTAGTGAAACTTATGCGATGCTCGCTCTTAATGTTTAATTATAATTATAATTATTTAATTATAAAAAAACAAGAAAAAAAAAACATGCCTTTGCGCAACATACGATTATTGGGTTGTAAAATAAGTCCGTAGTGTTTTTCAATATTTCAATGAATTCTTCTGTTTTTATAAAAACGTGTTTACTTCATCAATAATGTTTAATGTTAGTATTGATGACTTTTATGAAATTCTTGTGAAACCCCACGTAATAGACATGAAATCATTATTTATTTTTGTCACAGAAAATCTTTTTTTTTTTTTTATTTTTTTTTTTATTGAGATTTACAACTTTACAAAAAAATACATCAAGTAAATATGCTGTAATGTTATAACACATGGAATGAACATGAAGAGAAACTGCCCATTGACAGCACTCTTTCGTAGTGAGTTTAAACAAGAAGGTCTCGAGGCCATCTTCTTTTCAGACACCTCGGAGGATTATCAGGAATGGAAGAGGAAGCAAGGATTGAAACTAATGAATTAGAGTGGGAGTGGAGTTTTTCATGGAAGGGGTGATACCTGGTACGGGCCAAATCAGCAACATATGGAACATTAAGATCATTGTGGATGATTTTATTCGTGACAAAGTAAAGAGCGTTAAGGATTTTGCGAAGGATTTTGGATTGTAAGGATTGGATGCGGGAAGAGTTTGATGGTTTAGTAGAGCCCCAAAGCTCTACTCCGTAGGTCTAGATAGGCCTTATGATGGTCATGTAAATGAGTCTTTTGTATTTAAGTGAAAGGTTAGAGCGTCTGACTAGTAAGTGTTGTTTCTTGTCTCTTCAGTCTTGTATGCGGATTCCATGTAAGTCGTTTGTCAATCAGGAGTCCTAAATATCGGATCTGTTCAACCGGGACAAGCGGAATATCATTAAAGGACACTGTAGGGCAGGATGTCATAGGTTTCCGACTAAGGGTAAAGATAATTTGTTGGGATTTATTGGAATTTTAATTCTCCAATTCTGACACCAAACCTCAAGGTCTCTGATGTGGGATTGGAGAGTTTGAGAGGCTATGGTAGGATCGTTATTAACCGATAACACGCAAGTGTCATCGGCATAGGTAGAAAGGAATGTGTTAGGATGGGTTGGGATATCAGCTGTATATACTGTGTAAAGAATGGGTCCTAGGATACTGCCTTGAGGAACCCCAGCAGACTGGGTGAAGAGAGATGAATAGGAACTATTGTGGTTTATTTTGAAGGATCTTTCAGAGAGGTAGGACTGGATGATTAGGAAGTATGTAGGAGGAAGGAATTTACGGAGTTTGTACAACAGTCCCGGGTGCCAGACTCGATCAAAGGCCTTTTCAACGTCGAGAATGGCTCCAGTACAGTACAATCCGCGCTCCAATGCAGAAGAGACAACATCCACCACACGGTGACATTGCTGGATGGTGGAGTGGGAAGTTTGAAATCCGAACTGGTGGTCTGGGATTATATTATATGATTCTAGGATAGGGTATAGTCGTTTAAGGAGGAGCCGTTCTAGGATTTTACCCATGATGGGTAGAAGAGATATAGGACGGTAGGAAGAAGGGAACTCCAGTGCATTTTTGGGTTTGATTTTAAAAATAGCTAATTTCCAGGATTGGGGAAAATATGTAGTGCGGAGTATGGAATTGTAAATATAGGTGAGAAATAGGATGGCTTTTCTAGGAAGTTGCTTAAGGATTTGGGCTGTGATTAGGTCATGTCCGGGAACTTTCCGGGAAGGTAGTGGTTGGATTAAGTTCAAAAGGATGAAATGCTTTAGGAGGAAGGGCCAACTGGAGTGGAATACCCAGTTCTGCTTCAATGAATTCAAGGCGCTGCGGATTAAGGATCTCAGGATGCGGATTGTAAGTTTTAAAAAGATGCTGAGCGAATGTTTGGGATTTCTCTTCATCTGATCTGGTCCAGGATTGAGATTTTTGAAGTTCAGTAGTTTCTTAGTGGTAGTCCATAGGGATTTGTCAGTAGTGTGAGTTTTTCAGTCATACTCAGTAAGTGTTGAGTTTTGAGTTTCTTGATTTCTGATTTTAGTTGGTTTGTCAGTTTTGTATAATATGTTTTGTCTACTGGATATCTAGTCCTGTGCCACTTAGATCTTGCTTTTCTTTTTTCCCTTAATAAGTTACGAATATGCTGTGACAGGTTAGTTTGTTGAGGGTTGTTGGTGTTAGTGTTTCTACTGTTATCGAATATACTGGTACGTATTGAGTCTGTAAGTTTTTCTACGGCGCTGTCAACGTCTATTTTAGTCTTTAGTGGAACAGTTAAGTCCAATTTGGTTTCCAAGTCTGTCCGAAATCCGTCCCAGTTCACTCGTCCAAAGATAAGTTTAGGAGGGGTTGGGAAAGGAATAAAGCTCGAATGCAAGGAAAGCAGAACTGGACTATGGTCTGATGAGAGGTCATTCAAGGTTTCGACTGTTGTTTGTAAGGTGGAAATTTGAGAGGTGATAAATATATCCAGGATATCAGGTCTTTTTTTGAGGGAAGTTGGCCAATAGATGGGGTTCATGGGTGAAAGGACAGTGAAGCTATTGGAAGTCAAGACACTAGAAAGGATATTACCACGGGAGTTGGAAGTTCGACAACCCCACCGTTGGTGTTTAGCATTATAGTCTCCTCCTGCAATGAAGCGCGGCCCGAGGGATCGAAACAGGGTTTCAAGCTGGTTGCAGGAAAGGGAATTACCAGGAGGACAGTATACAGCTGAGAGTGTGAGATGGAAAGGACGAGTTGAAATGATCACTGAGGTTGAATGTATGGCGTCAGTTGGAGTAGTAAGAATAAGGGAATGAGGTAGGGATTTATGAATAAGGATGCATGACCCGGCATGGGCAGTGTTATCAGGGTGGTCTGTTCTGTAAGTGATGTAGTCACGTATGTAAAAATGTGATCTTTGTGTGAATTGTGTTTCTGTCAGTAGTGCAATATCTATGTGTTTGTCATGTAGAAGTATGTCCAGTTCGTCACGATGGTTATGCAGGCCATTAGCATTCCACAAGATAATCGCTAGGGGCTTTACACTCATCGTGGGAGAGAAAATGGAACTTGAGAAAGGACTCTGGTTTATTTTGAAGGATCTTTCAGAGAGGTAGGACTGGATGATTAGGAAGTATGTAGGAGGAAGGAATTTACGGAGTTTGTACAACAGTCCCGGGTGCCAGACTCGATCAAAGGCCTGTTCAACGTCGAGAATGGCTCCAGTACAGTACAATCCGCGCTCCAATGCAGAAGAGACAACATCCACCACACGGTGACATTGCTGGATGGTGGAGTGGGAAGTTTGGAATCCGAACTGGTGGTCTGGGATTATATTATATGATTCTAGGATAGGGTATAGTCGTTTAAGGAGGAGCCGTTCTAGGATTTTACCCATGATGGGTAGAAGAGATATAGGACGGTAGGAAGAAGGGAACTCCAGTGCATTTTTGGGTTTGGGGATCATTTTAAAAATAGCTAATTTCCAGGATTGGGGAAAATATGTAGTGCGGAGTATGGAATTGTAAATATAGGTGAGAAATAGGATGGCTTTTCTAGGAAGTTGCTTAAGGATTTGGGCTGTGATTAGGTCATGTCCGGGAACTTTCCGGGAAGGTAGTGGTTGGATTAAGTTCAAAAGGATGAAATGCTTTAGGAGGAAGGGCCAACTGGAGTGGAATACCCAGTTCTGCTTCAATGAATTCAAGGCGCTGCGGATTAAGGATCTCAGGATGCGGATTGTAAGTTTTAAAAAGATGCTGAGCGAATGTTTGGGATTTCTCTTCATCTGATCTGGTCCAGGATTGAGATTTTTGAAGTTCAGTAGTTTCTTAGTGGTAGTCCATAGGGATTTGTCAGTAGTGTGAGTTTTTCAGTCATACTCAGTAAGTGTTGAGTTTTGAGTTTCTTGATTTCTGATTTTAGTTGGTTTGTCAGTTTTGTATAATATGTTTTGTCTACTGGATATCTAGTCCTGTGCCACTTAGATCTTGCTTTTCTTTTTTCCCTTAATAAGTTACGAATATGCTGTGACAGGTTAGTTTGTTGAGGGTTGTTGGTGTTAGTGTTTCTACTGTTATCGAATATACTGGTACGTATTGAGTCTGTAAGTTTTTCTACGGCGCTGTCAACGTCTATTTTAGTCTTTAGTGGAACAGTTAAGTCCAATTTGGTTTCCAAGTCTGTCCGAAATCCGTCCCAGTTCACTCGTCCAAAGATAAGTTTAGGAGGGGTTGGGAAAGGAATAAAGCTCGAATGCAAGGAAAGCAGAACTGGACTATGGTCTGATGAGAGGTCATTCAAGGTTTCGACTGTTGTTTGTAAGGTGGAAATTTGAGAGGTGATAAATATATCCAGGATATCAGGTCTTTTTTTGAGGGAAGTTGGCCAATAGATGGGGTTCATGGGTGAAAGGACAGTGAAGCTATTGGAAGTCAAGACACTAGAAAGGATATTACCACGGGAGTTGGAAGTTCGACAACCCCACCGTTGGTGTTTAGCATTATAGTCTCCTCCTGCAATGAAGCGCGGCCCGAGGGATCGAAACAGGGTTTCAAGCTGGTTGCAGGAAAGGGAATTACCAGGAGGACAGTATACAGCTGAGAGAGTGAGATGGAAAGGACGAGTTGAAATGATCACTGAGGTTGAATGTATGGCGTCAGTTGGAGTAGTAAGAATAAGGGAATGAGGTAGGGATTTATGAATAAGGATGCATGACCCGGCATGGGCAGTGTTATCAGGGTGGTCTGTTCTGTAAGTGATGTAGTCACGTATGTAAAAATGTGATCTTTGTGTGAAGTGTGTTTCTGTCAGTAGTGCAATATCTATATGTTTGTCATGTAGAAGTATGTCCAGTTCGTCACGATGGTTATGCAGGCCATTAGCATTCCACAAGATAATCGCTAGGGGCTTTACACTCATCGTGGGAGAGAAAATGGAACTTGAGAAAGGACTCTGGTGAGAAGGGTGATTAGCGGTTGGATGGTATCTCTAAGATCTGAGAGAAAGGAATTTAGAATGGAGTATATGTTGGTTAGATCTGGATTAGGAGACTGATGTGGATAAGAGTCGTGAGGAGGATAACTTATTTGATCAGGAATGTAGGCTGGATGCTGAACCCGCCGCTGGATAGGAGGGGGTTCAGTCCTCTGGGTCACTGGAGGTTGAGGCTTTGGTTGATTAGGAGGAAGAGAAGCACGTTGTGGAATTTCATTAGGGTGCTCTGGGGGGAAGTTTGACCCGTAAGTTTGGATTATGGGGAAGGATCGGTTGACGGGAAGCTTGTGGTTTAGGTTGGGAGACCGGTGGCTTGATTTGGGATTTCGGAGGCGCCTGACTAGTTGTCTGTTTCTGCTTCATGGAGGTGATGTCGGAGAAAGGATTTCTGTTTTCCGCAGTAGAATCCCTGACTGCAGAAGTGGTAGGCTGCTGTTGAGCGAAGGTAGTTGTAGGCTTCGGGAGTTGAGGAAAGGTAGACAAATTCCGGTCCCCGGGTCCGTTTCTCCTGGTCCACTCTTTTCTGTATTCTTTGTCGAAGGTGGGTTTTGTAGACTATACAACCCCGGTAGCTGGCGGGGTGACCTTCACCGCAAATAGCACACTGGGCTGGTTTATCTCGAGGTTGCGGGCAAGTTTCGGATGCATATGGGACGGCGCACTTAACACACCTAGGCGGGTGATAACAGTAAGACTTAGTGTGTCCCAATGTTTGGCATTTGGTGCACTGTACAATTGTTATCTTTAGCCTAGGCTCTTCGAATCGTACGGATGAATACACCAGTCTTCTGACTTTACAAATATTTCTGGATTGTTTCTGGCTGGTTCGAGGTCTACGAAGAATAAAGGCAAGGCGTATTTTTCGGTATGATGGATCACTGAAGAAATGTTCCTCACGTGATGACAAATTTCCTCCAGGCCTTCTTTAATGGCTTCAGTGGGAGTGGACGAATGAAGTCCACGTAAAACCACTCGGTATGATTTTTCTTGTTTGAGCTGGTAACAATGGAAATTATAGTTTTTATAGCTCAAATAACTCACGAGTTTGTTGTAGGTTTCCTTCGTGTATGTATTTATTTTTATGTCGTTTAATCTGGAGAAACATTGAAAGTTTGTTTGTCCGATTAGATTGGCAATCTCTTTACCGAACGACATAAAATTATTAATATTTGTTACAAATACAGGAGGTGGCTCGGGATCAGAAAATCCTTGAGGTCCCGGAACTTGGTTTGCAGTGCTGGCTGTAGCGGCATGTCTAGCGATAGATGAAGGCGGTAGATTAGTAGGTGACGGGACGGCCGAAGTAGATGGCGCCGTTGGTTCAAGTTGGTTGGCTGCAGTGGTACTGCGAGTTTTTGGTGGTGATGCCATTGTTTTTGGCTGTTGTTTAGACTTGGCCGACTTGTTTTTTTTTTTATTCGGCGAATCTCCTCCGGACCCAGTATTGTTCCTGTGGCGTTTTTGGCGTCGTGTTAAATACTGCGAGTCTGACTCGCTTATTTCGGAGAAAGTCGTCTCTTCCCCTGATTCATCGCAAGACTATGTTCTATCGAGATCCATTGCTTAGTAGAATAAGAAAAAATAAAATAAAATAAACATATATAGAGATCTATAGATAGATATTCTAGATAAATTATATAGTGACCTACACTAGAAAAAAAAAATCAAGAAAATAAATATATATACTTATATAAACTAATTAATAGAAAATTAACCTAAATGATCTTAAAACTAGACTATTTACAATATATACATAAAAAACATACAACAAATCAAACATTTCTAATTAATAAAAATAAAGTCTTAGAGAAAAAATAAATAAATAAATAAAGTCTTAGAGAAAAAAAAAAAATAAAATAAAGTCTTAGAGAAAAAAAAAAAGTCTTAGAGGAAGAGAACTAAAAATTATAAAAAGAAGGTTTTGGTTACGAAGTCAGAAATGACAACACTTCCGACCGAGACCTTGTAAATAAAGAGAAGAGGATTAGCCTAGCCGTTATCTCCAGCTTGGGACGGCCACCAGTTTATAGTTGCCTATTTAACTAAACTGAACTCACCTCTTTATTGTGTTCACCAAAGTATGTTTTAGTGCTACCACTCACGATTTACAAAGTTTGATGGATATTCATGCAGTATCACACAGATGAAAAGGTAACTAACACAGAGCGATACGTATATAGAACTGAGCTAGCGGCCATTTCAGAAAATCTTAAAATAAGATTTCATCATCTTTCTTCTCAGAATGTTAATCACTTATAAGTGTTTCGGGATTTGTTAGTAATTTGATGGGATTTAGTATTTACTTTAGTACTATTATTTTTTTACATTATTTATTGATATTCTTATATTTAATTTGTTATTGTATATGTTCCTCCCGCGGATCTCATTACCGCGTATGGGGAGCGTCCCACGGGTGGCGGATGTGGGGATGGTCAGTGGAATTTCCTCGGAAGCTCCTCCCGGCTAAGTCCGATGGACTCGCTGACCAACAATGAGAGCGGCCCCCCAGGCTTGCTGGAGGGTGTGACGTAGGTTCGAACGCCCTACTCACATATTTTAGTTCACAAAATATCACCAAAAGTCATGGATTCCTCTGAGGTAAAACGCTCATTATCCGGAGGTATACTAGCCCCCCGTTCGGGTCTCCGGGTGGGGACTGCTTCAGGGGAATCATGGCGCAAGATGAAAATTAGAGATCTAACAATAGGGACGCGGAACGTTAGAAGTTTAAATACGGCAGGTGGGTTAAAGTCGGTCGTGAATGAAGTTAAGGGGTACCGTTTAGATATCGTTGCATTACAAGAGGTTCGCTGGCCAGGGGAGGGTTCGTTAACAGAAGGAAAGTATACTATTTGGTACGGAGGGAGCGTTAATTATTGTCTAGGTACCGGGTTTCTGATTAGGAATAGATTTCTTTCCGCATTACGGGATGTACAGTTCTTTAGTGAAAGAATATCGGTTGCTATATTTCAAGGGCGTTGGTTTAAAATCGCGTTTAATAAACATTCATTCTCCCACCGAAGACAGTGATGATGAAGTAAAATGCGAATTTTATGATAAACTATAGTCGGTTTACGATAAGTTACCGCGAAATTACATTAAGATGATACTAGGCGACGCGAACGCAAAGGTTGGAAGGGAAGAAGTATATCGTCCTACAATCGGTAAAGAAAGTTTGCACGAATTTAGTAATGATAATGGGACCCGACTAATAAACTTTGCCATTTCGAAAAACCTAGTAATCAAAAGTACTACATTTAAACATAAGGATATTCATAAGTATACGTGGACATCGCCGGATGGACAAACACGGAATCAAATCGATCATGTTTTAATACAAAACAGATGGCAAAGTAGCATAATTAATGTGAGATCGTATCGGGGTGCAGAATGCGGTTCTGATCATGAATTAGTAATCGCGAAACTTCGACAAAACCTAAATACAAAAAAGAGAACACCGAACTATATTCGTCCCGAGAATTTTGATTTAGTTAAATTGAACAACCTCGAAATTAGAAAACAATTCGCGATAGAAGTAAAAATTCGGTTCGAAGCTTTGGAATCCTCAGACGAGGAACACAAAGATGTAAACAAACTATGGGAAGGGATCAGGGATAATATTAAAGAGGTCGGTAATTTATGTCTTGGAAAAATCGAAAATAAAAAGAACAAACCTTGGTTCGACAGGGATTGTCAAAATATGTGCGAAAAAAGAAAAACCGCTAAACTGAATTCCTTAAATAATCCAAGCGATAATAATGTGGCTTATTTTCGGTTAGTAAAGAATGAAACTTCAAAACTCTTAAAAAATAAGAAAAGAGAGTATCTTAAAGGCAAAATAATAGAAATAGAAAAACACAGAAACGAAAATAACGTAAGAGAGATGTACAAAGGTATAAACAAATCGCGTAAAAGATTTAAACCTCTATTGAATGCGGTTAAAGATGCAAATAACAATGTAATTGCGGATCCTTCTGAGATATTAAATAAAATTAAACAACACTTTGACGGCATCTTAAATACGGAAAATAATAATCAATCTCCTCTCTCTGAATATCAGAGCGCTGAACCATGGATAGACGCACCGAGTAAAGAGGAAGTCGAAATGGCGATAGGAAAATTAAAACGTTATAAGGCCGCAGGAAATGATAATATCACGAGTGAATTAATCAAGGCGTGTGGAGAAGCGGGCGTTTCCAAAATACATTTTTTAGTTAAAAAGATCCGGGAAACTGAAAAAATGCCCGAAGAATGGAAAGAATCAATACTTATTCCGATTCACAAAAAAGGACCGAGGTCGGATTGTAACAACTATCGTGGGATCTCTCTTCTCCCAGTATGCTATAAAATATTCTCGTCAATTCTAACTAGTCGAATCACGGAATACGCTGAGGAAATTATCGGAGATTACCAATGTGGTTTTAGGCGGAATCGCTCGACTATTGACCAAATATTTTCCTTACGTCAAATATTAGAGAAAAAATTGGAATAGTCCATTCCATAACGGTGTAGTCCATCAACTTTATATCGATTTTAAAAAGGCTTATGATTCAATAGACCGTCAGAAGCTATATAACATCATGATTGAACAGGGAATACCTAGAAAGTTAGTAAACCTAGTAGAAATGTGTTTGTCGGAAACATTCCATAAAGTTAGAATCGGTCATAATTACTCCGAGAGATTTGAGGTGCGATCGGGTTTGAAACAGGGTGACTCCCTTTCACCTGAGTTATTTAATATAGCTTTAGAATATGTCATAGAAAAGGTGATGTGTACCGAGAAAGGCTTAAATATGGGTGACAAGATTCCGGTTTTGGGGTATGCCGATGATCTGGTACTGCTAGGTGAAGACACGGAAACCATACAACTAAATACAAGTGTGTTAATAACAACCGGTAAAGAAATAGGACTCGAATTAAATACCGATAAAACGAAGTATATGATTAGTAGCAGAAGCGGTGTCGATCTTGGTGATATTGATGTATCAGGTCATACTTTTGAACACGTAGAGAAATTCAAGTATTTAGGTTCAATTATAACTAGAAAAAATGAAATCCAGGAAGAAATAAAGTCTCGGTTAAAGATGGGAAATGCGTGTTATTATTCAGTTTCTAAGTTACTTAGTTCGCGGCTTCTATCTAAAAACTTAAAGATTAGAATTTATAAAACTATTATTCTTCCAACGGTTCTTTACGGATGTGAAACGTGGCCGCTTACTTTAAAGGATGAACAACGGCTTAAGGTTTTAGAAAATAAGGTATTGCGTAAAATATTTGGTCCAAAGAGAGATGAGGCCACTGGGGAGTTTAGAAGGTTGCATAATGCGGAATTGCGGAACTTGCATCCTGTGAATATAATTGAGCTGATTGCATCGCGGAGACTCAAATGGGCGAGTAAAGTTGTTGGGCTCGATGACGAGCGGATTCCGAGAAAGTTGGTATTTGCTGATCCGACTGGTAGGCGTTCGAAAGGTAGGCCGAAGCGGAGATGGGAGGATTGCGTTAAGGCTGATCTCGGGAGCTTGGGCTTGAATGGTGAACATTGGACGATTCTGTGTAGGCGGAATTTGGTGGTATCGGCATCGAACCTTCGGGTTCGCTAAGCCTATTATTATTATTATTATTGTATATGTTGGAGGAAATTAATCATAAAGATAGCAGCACCTTTATGCTAATTGCTGTATATGTGTTTTTTTGTTTTTGTTTTAAATATTTATTGGAATTGTGATTAATAATGTATATTTGCTGGTGATAAATTTATTAATTGTGCTGTGCCAGCCAGCTCTATTTGTATGGGGTTTGCCCTAAAAACAAATAAATAAAGTTATTATTATTACTATTATCATCAATAATGTTTACACATTCCAAAAAAGATTTGTTAAGGTTCTATTATGCATGAGTTTAAAATGAGATTCCTTATCTTTAAGTGGTATTTTGCTTGTTAAGAAATGGAATTATTTTTATTTATTTAATTTTTTTTTCCGAAAATGAAAATCCGCAGCACAGTTGGTTAACAAAATTTACAGTGTGTGTGGCGATGATACCTTAGGAGAAACCACCGTTCATAAGTGGTTTACTCGCTTCAGAACCGGAAATTTTATTTAGGAAGCCGTTAGGCTCGGGTCGTTCTCGGAGGACGGAATTAAAAAATTACCTGAAAAATAACAACTTGTAAAAGATCAAAATTGGTCAAATATAATTAATTAAAAATATTTACAAGAATCTGAAGCTTTATTGAAATGACTAGTAAAAAGCGCTACAAACTTATTTTACAATGCAATTAATGGTTAAAATCAATTTAAGAACTTTAAAATAAAGTTAAACGTGAATAAAGATAAGAGGTTCACATTATGTATAGTCAATGTATGTACTGTCAATCTACAACCTACAAATGTAAGCAATTTGTTTCACTCCCGATACATTCATCAAATTTGTACGTAAAAAAACTTTTTATTCTCAAATATTTAGCTCTTAGATTGTATTAATCTATATTAAAATTTATATTTGCAGAACAAAATTTAACCTGGACGAATATTTCATGTTTTTTCGCTTACAAATGGTTATCGAGTTTATCAATTTTTACAATGCTAACAACAAGAAATGATTAGTTATTTCAAAACGATCTCAATACTTCTACTCACAATGGATTTCATGTATAGGCAAATAAAAAGCACAAATAGATGAATCATATTCTATTTATTAATCATATTCTGGTGGACATAAAAACATGGGGTATGAACTTGCATGCAAATTAAACCTTCAGTTTCTATTTATTTTATTTTTAGCTAAATGGACGTTTAATTTTTTTTTTTTTTTTAACTATTCGTATAAGTTGGAGAAACGCCTTGTTGGACCCTCTTATTATATTCTCTTGCATTTATACCTCCTTGAATAAAAATAAAATTAATGTTTTTTTCCACTGCACCTGGACAAACGTCTTACTTGGAACCCTCATACAAGACTGAAAAGACAAGAAACTGCCCGACGTTTTCGACTACTTCAACACTTACTAGACAAACGCTCTAATCTTCCACTTAAGTACAAAAGGCTCATCTATATGACTATCATCAGACCGATATGGACTTACGGAGTAGAGATTTGGGGCTCTACTAAACCATCAAATTCTTCCCGTCTCCAATCCTTGCAATCAAAAATCCTTCGAAAAATCCTCAACGCTCCTTATTTTGTCACAAATAAACTCATCCATAAAGACCTTAACGTTCCCTATGTTGCTGACTTGGCGCGAACCAGGTACCACTCCTTTCATGGCAAACTCCATTCCCACTCTAATCCACTTGTTTCAATCCTTGCTTCCTCTACAATCCCCGATAATCCTCCGAGGCGTCTGAAAAGAAGATGGCCACGAGACCTTCTAGTTTAACATAGTCTTTGGGGAGCTGCCAACGGGTAGTATCCCCACATGTGAATCCATGCCATTTTTATCTTGTATCTCATTTACTAGATGTATATCATTATACAGTTGTAAATAGCAATAAATCTATCTAAAAAAAAAAAAAAAAAAAAAAAAATGTTGTTTCCATTGAAGTGCACGTTATCATTTCCGTGCATGTTCACTAGTGTTTTCTACTGACAACAGATCATTTCTCATAGCAGGTTTATCGAAACCAAACAAGAAACAAAGTTTAACGCCATTTAAAAATTAAGGCTTTGAGAATAATTTCACAAACTGACGAAATAGGGGAGTGGAGGAAAAAAATTAAATAAATTAATTTACTTGTTTTGGCGTTGAAAAGTGTAAATAACTGCTAGAGTTTATACAATATAAAGGCGGTGGTGCCCGCATTATTTTTTTCCCTGCCTTATCTGACAAGTCGTCCCTAACTCAACAACGCAATCCCTACCAGTATGTTGATACGCAACTGAAACACGCCCTCTGACCAACATTCAATTGTTTCAAAGCAAAGGCAAAAGCAAACTTCCGAATGTATATTTACGACACGGGAAAGATATTTTAAGAGTAAGGTTAAAAAAAAAACAAGAGGTATGCCACGTCATAGTGATTTCAGCTACATCAGCCATTGGCTGTGCAGTGCATTATAGAAATTTCTTTTTTTGTTTATCCCTAGAAGAGTATGTCACCTGGGACTACTGTTAAAACTCCGAAAATTCCTACTTGCTATATACTTCCTCATTTTCCAGTGCTACCTTAGATTCTTAAAAAAAAAAAATCACAATTGTTCATATTCATCTCTTTTTCACTGACAGCTGGCGTTCCTCAAGGCAGTATTATAGGAACCATTCTATAGAGCCGGCCCATTCTAACACCTTTCTATATCTGCTGATGTTACCTGTGTGTTATTGTACAATAATGATACATTCATGGTCACCTACTCTCTTTAATCCCACATAAAAGACCTTGAAATATGGTGTCAGAATTGGAGGATAAAAAAAAAGAAAGAAGAAATTACAACACATTCCATTAAAAAAATCTTTACCCTTTGTCCTAAATCTGTGATCTATTACAGACCTACAGCATCCTTCAATAATATTCCTCTCATCCCTGTGAGATCAGATTCTTGGGAGTCCATCTGATAAAGCTTTCAAAGTAATTCACCGTTTTCCCGCAGATTGCTACATAACCCTTTGAAAATAGTTGCCGAGTGTTGTTTTATTACACTATTCGTGGCTCGCAAAGTCAACGTGTTGTCTGATTCTTCTTTAGAAAGTCGTTGAGGTTCTTCATTTCCTTTCGGTTCCCCGTGACTTGGAAACCATTATATGGAAGCAGTCTTTCCTTCATTTCCTATTCGGCTGACAACATTAACACTTCAGCTCACAGGAGAAGCGGAGTGATTTAAACTCGTAACAGATGTAATGGCTGACTGAAAGCCAGCCAAGACACCATTTTATCTGTAGGCTTCCAAGACTCAAATATTCCACTTGTAGCTGACTGAAGATTTAACTAAAAGGTGAGAATACCGGTAAGTGTAGGTGAGGTGAAATTCGTGAAGTTTGGTGAAAGTAAATATCATACACTCTCACATACTTTCAACATGTTGTAACAAATATTCAATTACTGAATTTTCTATATTACTTCATCATTTATATTTATTTACTTTATATTATAAACAATGTTTAATTTCTTGAAATCGAGTTTCTACATTAAAACAACATGTTTTCATGAGGTGTATTGCTTGTTTTGATATAACTTTATCTTTCAGTTTTTTTATCTTTTTAAAAAAACATATTCTTTAATGATATTATAGGATTTTTCTAAAAGTAATAATTTAATTTGATGTCATTATCCAAATTTATTTTTTTTAAATAAGACTTCCCCCTCTTCTGTTACTTTCGTGAACTCTCACAAGACTTGCTTTCACCTCACCTGCATATATCCTATTTCTCACCGTGTAATGCTACCTTTAGTCCGAAATAGACATTTAATAGACTCTAACTCACTTTTCCCGCAACCTATCACCCTTATTTATTCCTTATAACCCTCAGAGGTGACTGGAAAGAAAATATCCCACTTAAAATGGTCATTCAAGTGCCGTCAATGGCTAGTTCTTTCATGAGCCATTAGCATGTCATGCATTTATACTTCACAATTACATGTATTTATTTTACAGGGTAGTAAATTACAATTTATAGGAAACTAATACCGCAAAATGGGGTGAATATTAACAGTGGGGTGAAAGGGAACAAAAGCTCTATATTATTTAAAATGAAAATTTAGAACGCCACTTACTTTACCGTATAGGAATTAATGATATTGTTATTGGTTGGCCACTCTATAAATAATTCTAATATATGTTTTTGTTTGGTTGGTAGTTCTTTGGACTTATTAGTTCAACCTGTGAAAAAATTGTATTAGTTTCTACGAATTTTTTCTCTCCCAATAAGCTTTACCTGTAAGTATGAAACTGTCTTCTTGCATAAATTCCTTGCTCGATATATTATTGGCAACAGTTTCTTAGCAACAAATTTTTTAGGTTGTGAGATTAACATTTTCTGGAGTGTGGGGTGAAACAGCTGTTATCTGTCAGAAGACACATCACATGAATATTCTTTGCAAGACAGTAATGCTGAGTTGGTGTTTTCGTGCACATTTAAAGATGAACCTGAATTTGAATCATTATTCACAAATTATGACATTTCAGTTGGCGACTTTTTACTTATTAAAGTATTTAAGTAGGAAAAAACCCTTAGAATTTTCGACTTTATGTTTGTAAGGTTTTAAACCTGACGATGGAGGATATTGGTTTGTTTTACAAAAGGTTCAAGCAAAGCTATAGGTCCCAACTCCAGAGGTCGCTTATTTCAGTCCTATTGAAGTTACATTGTTTTAAGTTGAAAGATCGAATCGGATCTTCTAAATCTGCCCGACTCATGGGGTCTGTTTCATTTATCAATAATCTAAGTTCGTTGGGGAGAGGGGTGACAGCTCATTTGCTCGCAGCCTCAACCCGATCGTTAATTATGAATCGCCGAATTTTTATTATTTATTTAGGTTTCGTTAAGGGTTTTAAAAATATAACCATCTTTGTTATATACATTTTTTTTTCACCGGCGCGACAGGCCGTGTAGGCCCTTGGCCGCGTGGTATACACTGTTGGGAGAATATACTCACGTTTCTCAATGAAATGTTTAGGGTAGGGTCATCACTCCTTACGCCTATTTTTGCGAGTTGCCACCAGTAGGCTAACGAGTCTTACTACCCGGGGGAGAGGCTGTGAGTGAATCTCCATTTAATTATATTATTATAAAAGTCCCGCTAGGACTGGGACTTGAACTCAAATTTCTGGCGTGGGAGACTAGCGCGCTAGCCACTCACCCACCGGCTCCCCAACCATTCTCAATGTTATATACATGCATTGAGAAAAGACACAAATGAAACAAATAAAAATTAACTACTAGAGAAACATAAAGAGTACTTATGGTCAGACGACAGCAAAGCGGTGATGATAGCGATAGCGACGAAGGCGACCAGTCTCTCCTGTAACTCCCAGCGCACTCTGATTCCCGAGCAGTCACTATCACTTAATCCCTTTTACACAAATAGAGCCCCCCCCCCCTTGCTTCTTAGCTTAATATTAACGAAATATATCTATAAGAGAAATTATATTATAAATTAGTGATTCCCAATACTTAACAAAGTGCATACATCATTTACTTAAATTTCTTCTTTTTCCTAGAGAGGCGTGATGCCTTAGAATATAAGAGACCTAATTTCTAGTATATAAGTGAATAATGTGACCTAATTTCTATTTAATTCGGAAAAAGTTTTTAATAAGCATTTTAAACTTTTTTCATTCACCCCACATGTTGTAAATGGGAACACAAAAACATATTCAATATCATTCCTATTCACCTCTACTGTAGGGTGAATGGGTACAGTAATTTTTTATTTTTTTTTCTAAAACTACTCTTCAAAAACACACACCCAGTAACTATGTAATATAGGGGATGTGGACCTAAGATTTGATGTGATGTTCAATTTATTCCGATTAAAAATAAGTGTGTAAAATTGCTCAAAATACCATAGAATGTTCCTATCCACCCCATTTTACGTAAGTAAGCAGCTTTTCATTCTAATCGGTTAAAATATATATATATATATATATATATATATATATATATATATATATATATATATATAAGATATGTAAAGTGGTAAAAGATAATTTTAAAAAAAGTAATCGCCGCTTTAGGCTGCTTCAACACTTACTAGACAAACGGTCAAACCTTCCTCTGAACTACAAAAGGCTCATCTACATGACTATTATAAGACCAATCTGGACTTACGGAGTAGAGCTTTGTGGCTCTACTAAACCATCAAATTCTTCCCGCATCTAATCCTTACAATCCAAAATGCTTCGTAAAATCCTCAACGCTCCTTACTTTGTCACGAATAAACTTATCCATAAAGACCTTAATGTTCCCTTTGTTACTGATTTGGTCAGGACCAGGTATCAATCCTTTCATAACAAACTCCATTCGCACTCTAACCCACTAGTTTCAATCCTTTTTTTCCTCGTCAATTCCGGATAATCCTCCGAGGCGCCTCAAAAGGAAATGGCCCCGGGACCTTCTTGTTTAGAATATTTTTAGAGTGCTTCCAATGGGAAGCTTCTCTACATGTATATATATCAAGTCATTGTATTATATAACACATCACATTTACTTGATGTATTTTTGTTAATACAGTTGTAAATACCAATAAAATGATTAAAAAAAAAAAAAAAAAAAAAGTAAAGGTTATAAGTAAACTGCTCATATGATTACAGAAATAATACTCATTTATTCAGAAATGTAACCTGCTCAAATTCCTTTCGGAGGTTATTTACATTCCCAACTGGTATTAAGACTGTTACTGCCAGGCTTCCAGCCCTTAACTTATATATATAAAATAAAGTTAGTTTCATATTTGGTTTTCTTTGTCCCTTTATTCCATCACACAAATCAGAAGATTGAATTTAAGGAGCGCAATTTAAAATATAATAGCGTGGGCATTCATCAATGAGGATCAGAAGAGTAATCCAAGGTACTAGTGACAGGGGATAGTTATTCGATAACCGAAATAGCTTCCGGTAGTTAAAAAGACCCAAGTCAAAATGCAATTTATTTCGAGTTAATATATCTGAAATATGGGAGGGGGTTGAAAGGAGCATGCTAATAGGGCATCCGATAGATAGCCAGGCCAAGAAATATGCTATCAAATATTCTGTTGGGAGGAGGGGGAGGGTACAATTCCCTACCATCCACAAATATATGAGCCCCTCTAAAATTGTCCCCTCCTACATAGCTTTGCCATTTTGTTCCTAACTCAATTGTCATCCACTATTGCACCCGAGTCGATTCCATTAGTATAAATTATTTCTTTCTTTTTTCTCTATCTCTCTCTTACTCTTTAACTTAAGTATAGGTTATATACCCTCTAGTGTAAATATTTTGAGGAAGTGTTATTGGCCAATGCTCAAGTAGGAAAGGAGATATGAAAATATTTATTCTTGAAAAAATGTTTCTTTTTTTCACTAATAGCCTTTTATTATAAAATTATTAAAAACTGCGCTAATGTTCATTGGTTTGTATATTCTATTTTGCATGATTCAACTAATACTGAATATATAGGATTATTTAGTTAAAATTAACAAATAATGAATAAATTAAAAATATCCTTATTCATTTTTGCGTAGTATACGTAACTAAGGCTATCAACGAACACAAAACCGTCTACATGTTTACCTATAAGGAAACTGTGTTTAGCTGAGTAAGTTTCCCAAAATAGAACACCACAATTCGTAAGCAGTAGAAAGCATTGAGTATTGACAAATTGGACTTCATCTGTTCACTGTATATTATTCTTTGGGGACGAAATGTCCCAGAATAAAAATTATTTTTCATTTTCATCTATTTTCAGTATTTTGGAACATTATTAAAGACAAATAATCAAATATCGGATGGATTAAAAGAAAGGATGGTGGCTATATGCTGAGAATATATGCTGCTTTGCTATGAGGGTTTGAAATCAGAGCGTTTTCTCAAAGAATTAGGACCATTCTGTACGAAAAAGTAGTGAGAGCAGTTGTTACGTATGGTTCAGAGACCTGGGTAATTTCCAAGACATAGGAACGGGAGCTATTAGCATGGGGCAGAATAGCTCTCGCAGGATTCATGGCCCGGTGTGAGAAGAAGGACAATGGAGATTACGTACCAACCAAGACCTGCGCTTAATGCACCGAAAACCGGATTGGGCTATCAGGAGAGGGAATCCGATTTCTGGGTCATGTAGCACGTATGCCCATGTAATATATCCCAAAGCGCCAAATCGTACGGTAGGCGTTGTAGGATAAGACCAAATCTTAAGTTGGAGGACGAAATGGAGGAAAATCAATATTAGAAGCTGGGGGCTGCTTGCCCGAGATAAGATATAATGGAGAAGAGTAGTTAGAGAGGCCTAGGTTCATGGAGGAACCTAGCGCCAAAAATAAATAAATCCGAGTGAAAAAGTGAAATATTGACTATTGTCCAACTATAGCTTAAGTTATACTCGTTGGATAGCGTCCTGTTGAAAAACGAGAAGGTGCTGACAAAGGAGGAATTGGGATGAAAAAGGGGGGGGGGGCACGGCGGAAGTTTGAAGATGGAGATCATGACGGATGCTTGAAGGGAGGGAATTCCAAAAGCTGGTGAAATGGGAAAGAAAGGAGCGTTCATATGTTTTGATTCTGTGGAAAGGAGTTTAGCGGTCGGATAGACGTATGTCGATATAATCAGGGTTCTAGGAATTGTTTTGGTATAAGGACGATTGGAATAAATATTGCTAACAGGTATGAGATTAAAACTGTTTTGACTCATAAAGTTGGAACTCTTAACATCACCTCGAGGTAATAAAGACAAATCTTCAAAAAAACAGTTGATGATCAGCTTCACTCTAACCTCTAGCACCATCGAGAGGACACCGTTAACCACACAACCGGTAGAACCACACAAGTGAAATAAACAAGTGAGGGTACGAGGAACTTATGTAATTGAATGGATGGATTGTTGGAGGTGATGTAGTGAACGATGGTATATTATATACGTATTATACCTCTTATATTCATATTTAATTTCAAATCATTCACTGAACTAAATATCCATCAGTCTTTTAATTGTAATTAAGTAAGAATGTGCTTTAAATTGTAAATTCTCATTAATGTAAATACATTTAATGTTACAATTTCGAAGTAAACCTAATCTCGCTATCGTTCTTCTTCTATTTATATTTGTATTGTGGAGAATATACCATGCTAAGAGGAAGTTTAATACATTTAGGGACCTTAATTACTAAATTGTGTTGACTTTAGCTCTTGCTTTTTCAAATATTGTCATATGTTTGCAAGAAGAGTGATTTTTTTTAAGTAATATAATATTAAATATGTCTGATCTAATTTTTAGTCACAATGTCCATGTTCGCCTACGCAGAGTTTAATGCAGAGTATGTCTCAACAATTGATAAGATGGTTTCCAAAACCTACACTCAGCGTCAAAATGCTAGACACAATGCAAATATTGTTATCCCTACCCTCCCATCTTTTCAAATCATCTGTAAAACAGTATTAAAATAATCCAAGACTCGCCTGAAGTTGATCAGCAGCCTGCTTGTTTACATAAATATATACATTTTTTTTCCCCCCGTCAAAATGGTAAACACACTTCCTGGTAAAAATAAATAAAATTCATTTTAATACTTCGTAGCCTTTCTACCACCATTTATTAATTCAAAAATTCTGTTTAGTAATGAATCGTACAATTGTTTGATTGTTTCTTGAGGTATTTGTTCCCATGAAGCCAGAATTACAGATTTCAACTCTTCGATTGTTCCCAACTGTCTTGACTCGGAGTACACACTTTTTGAAAGAATTCCCAAAACATTTTCGATAGTGTTCAGGTCTGGGGCGACAGCAGGACAGTCTAATTTGGCAATTTTGTTTCCAGTAAACCAGTTGTTAATAATTTTCGCTGAATTTATTGGGGCGTTATTTTGCTGGAAAATTGGTGTGTCTTCAGACAACTTAATTAAATGTCAACTTTTGCTCCTCTAACAAATTTTTATATTCAGTTGAGTTTACTCTGAGTGAAAGAAATACCAAATTACCCTGTCTTTTTGTAGCCAATTGATGCACAAACCACAACTTTGCCTCCTTCCATTTGACACCTTAATACATTTTTTTCTTCCTTTCTTAAGCCATGAAAATAATAGGAAAATCCATCTGGCCCATCGAGATTTAATTTTTTTTCATCACTAAAATGACTTTTTTCCTCTCCTCAGTCCATGACAATACATTTCGAGCAAAGGCCATCCGTGCTAATTTATGAGGTGTAGTCAAAACTGTTTTTTTTTTAAACTATTGTTTTTTACGTTTTTTAATAATCTTTGAACATTTCTTAGTTTTGTTTGAACTCCCAGCTTCCTCAGCAAGAGTTGGATGCGATTCGAAGAATATTACGTTCCTCACTTAATGTCAGAACATAGGGCCTCCCAGAAGAACGGTGGATTCCATATGTCTCCCCGTGCCGAATCAACTTCGGATGAAAAACTCCGCTTGATTCGGCGGGCTATTTCCCTACAACTCACACCGTACTTGTGGAGTGAAGAAATCAGACGGCGCTCTTCTTCAGAGAAACACTTATGTTTCCCCATGACTTGAGTTTTTTTTGTTTTCTATTTGCGAACAAATTCGACACTACAGTGAAGTAGAAATGGTATCTTAACGATTTCAACAGTTGAGGATTAAGAAAATAGCAAACAACAGCAAGTGTGTCTATCATTTTGAAGCATATAAAATGTCAATATTTACTGATGTTGAATTCCCAAATAATTCCCAAGGTCTGAGCATGTCCCCATTTTAATATCATAATTTAAACTTTAAAGTGTAGGTACTTTCAAAGAAATTTCAATAAAAAATAAAGAAAACATGAAAAGTTTTTTCAATTTCAATTGGTGTGTCTAACATTTTGTCACTGAGTGTAGTATACTATTATAAATAAGTGAATGTTATGGAAGCCCATTGATTTGTTACAAAATAAATTTATTTGTTTTCGTATTAAAATCTGAAATTTGTACATTCACTTAGCTATATATCAAATACATAGCAAGGGAAGTATTGCGATCGTGAACTTTGTAATTCCATTTCTTAACGGAAATACACGTTTTAAGGGAGTCCAAATAACCAAGTCGCGCGAAAAGGGTCAGTGTGCTTGTGGTTAGTCTAGGACATAATTAAAATGTCTTACGAAAATGAAATTTCACATTTAAGACTACTATACGCCTGCGATGTTACAGAAACTTTTTCGCTAAATTTGGCTGACCTGAAAAGCTGATTTTTATGAAAAGGTTTTTGTAACATCTCGGGGCTAATAGTCTTAAATATAAAATTTCAGTTTCGTACAACTTTTAGTTTGTACGCTAGACTTACCGCACACACAGACCTTTTTGCAGTACTTGGTCATTAGGACTCTAAATGTGTAATTCCGTTGAAAACTATATTTAGAAAATATTCACGATCGCAATACTTTACCTTACTATATATTTCGTATAAAGCTAATTGAAAGTAAAAAACATTTATACAAAATAAAATCATTGTGGACATTTATAGGAATCAAATATTTTCTTCGCTTAGTGGTAAATCATTTATTACACCTTGAAAAACCCAGAAAAAAGTAGAATATCAGAGAGATACATTATGTTAATGACTAATATTTTGTTATTTAGTTTTTCGAGTTAAGGAGAGAGATAAAGTAGGGAATAAGTCTCGTTTAATATGTTTGGAATAAGAATGAAGAACAGCATTTAGCCGTGTCTTATTTCCTTGGCAAGACCCCAGGGACCACCACCCTCGAATTATACCATCAAGTGCTCCGAGAAACCTAATTTGAATCTGGTTAAGGTTGGATATTGCAAGTCACCAAGGGAGAAGATAAAACAAAAACACGCAAAATCGATTCTCGGCTGAGGAAGGAAATTCCAGTCCCCTAATATTTTCAAGTTAAATACTAACATTATTTGAAAACGATGGTTTCCAAAAGATACTTAAAGACATTTTTTACTAAATTGACTCTTTGACATACAGTATTGATTTCAAATCCGTCATATAATTTCATTTAAAATATATAGAAGCTTTTTCAAAATGTGTTTGAGGTCGCATTTCTTTTTAAAAATGTGTTTGGGATCACAGTTCTTTTTAAAAGGTACTAAGTAAATAATTAAATGCATTTCAAAGCATAACAAATATATTTCCTTAAATAAAACAAAATATATGTCATTAATATAAAAAAAAACTATATTTTAATAATAATAAAAAAATCAGTAAAATCATTGAGTAACAAATCAATTCATGCGTTTACTGTAAACGTTCCAGAAAACTATATAGTATTGCTACGGTCAAGACAATGACAGGTAGACCACGCCATGATAGGGGTCCGGACTTGGCTAGAGACTTCTGGACCTGGACGGTCCTCGAAGTACCTAGAACGGCCCCTACCTGCCTGCCGTGTCTAGAATCTTCGGTGGTGGTACAAATACCAGTCCACTACGCCTGGGTGAGTCAGTCTTAATCCGGCTCAACAAGTATCAGTGAACAGTGACAGTGAACAATTCGTGACAGTGTAGTGAAACGATGTGTCAGTATTGTGATAACCGGTCGGTGGGAAATTATAAGACTGTAGTTTATATATAATTTATAGTTGTAAGTTTTAGAATAAGTCTAGCAGATTGTATAAATTTACGTAAGTAGTTTATTTGTTAGGAATACCTGATTTTATATGTAGAATGTTTAGTAGTTAAGCTAGTAATTCAATTATTATTGTAAGTATAGTGCTTAGTAATCCCTTTTTATTTATGTATTCTGTATTTAATAAATATTTGTAATTTGTAAACTGGAGTAGTTCATTTCTCACACTCCGTAGCCCGTAACAGTATAAAAAATCATTATCCCGATTAAAAATTGAAACACCTTTCGATTTTAAAAATTATTTTTCTATTCTTAAATCAAAAGATTACTTAGGTGTGATCAGTTATGATTTCGGTTTCTAAAAATTTAAAAATTAAACATATTTTTTTTTTTTTTTTGCGATAAAAATGTTAAAAATATATGAAATAACAAGCTCTGCACGTTGTAACTAATTTCATGATAAATGCGCCAAAATATATATTAATACAAAAATGAGGTATAATCTCCATAAAAATTAATACAATAAAGCAAATCAAATTATAACGACGAATAGCTTAATATAATATGATATAACTTAATCAAATCTAAGAAGAATTTATGAAGAAAGTTGTGTAGATTCGAATCATAAAGTGATACTTCAGTGTGCTTGATATTGTTAAAAAAAGTTATAGTAACATCCCAAGTATTTACATTTCTAGAATATTCAACACGTTCAATTGACACACTTGCCTGTTCCGTGGGGCAGGGCGACACACCGGTGGGTCATACTTGTCTGTTCCGTGGGGCAGGGCGACACACCGGTGGGTCATACTTGTCTGTTCCGTGGGGCAGGGCGACACACCGGTGGGTCATACTTGTCTGTTCCGTGGGGCAGGGCGACACACCGGTGGTCATACTTGTCTGTTCCGTGGGGCAGGGCGACACACGTGGCAACTGTGCCGTGGCACGCACCCGTGGGTCATACTTGTCTGTTCCGTGGGGCAGGGCGACACACCGGTGGGTCATACTTGTCTGTTCCGTGGGGCAGGGCGACACACCGGTGGGTCATACTTGTCTGTTCCGTGGGGCAGGACGAACACGGTGGGTCATATGTCTTCCGTGGGGCAGGCACACGGTGGTCATACTTGTCTGTTCCGTGGGGCAGGGCGACACACCGGTGGGTCACGCTTAACTATCCCGTAAACTATATTAAAATATTGTATAAAATAGAAGTTGAAAATTAATACCACCAATTCCAAAGCAATTATATTCACCAAACGTCACCTACAAATAAACCGTCATTTCGAGATAAATTCAGTTTCCATCTCTTGGTCAAAATCCGTGCAGTACCTTGGGCTAACTTTAGACAAATCCCTTACATTCACTGACCATATAAATAGAACGGGTAAAGCGAAAAAAATATATTTAAAATGTTTTCTTATTTCATCAGAAAATCCCATTTAAGCCCTTATAACAAATTAATAATATATAAAACAGTTATCTGCCCGCTGATTACATAGGCCTCGCCAGTCTGGCGCTCAACCTGCTTGACTAATTACCAACAATTTTAAAGACTCCAAAACCTATCAATGCGGATAATTAATAATTACCATCAATGCACAAAAATATCCTCTATGTTACAAGCTTCCTACATTTAAACAATTCATACATAATTAAACTTATTCTTATTTCAGTAAAACTTCAGCCTCCAAAAACCGATTAATAAAAGAAATAGATAATTATAATAAATCTTCTATGAAACGCTACACCCATAAAATAACAAAACATGTGTTGTTAAATAGTTTGTTTTAATTTATAATTTTCAATCATTTTATTCGTTTATATATATAGGTTTTTTGTATAATTGTTCCTACAAGCCCGCTATAATTTCAGTTTCAATCTATTACATTCAAGTAATTTAGGCTAATGAATTATAAATAAAAATAAAAATTTCTGCTGATTGTAAGGATGCCTCTTTCAAGAAATCATTTGTAAAAAAAGTTTATTTTCTTTCTTCTTCTATCAATGTTGTTTTTACTTACTTGCTTAATCGAGTCCTCTTTACCACTGAGCAGCGTGAGGTGCTATCTTATAGAGCCCGAGCCAAAGTTCTCTATCCTGTACCAGCTGTCTTCTCCTTCTCCAATCGATTCCTCTCTTCTTGAAGGTCTCCTTCACTCCTTCCTCCCAGGCTTTTCTTGGTCTTCCTTGCGGTCTCCTCCCATCCGCTCTAACCTCGTGAGTAGCCCTGGCTATTCTGTCCTCAGCTATTCGCGAAATGTGTCCGAACCACCTAAGCTGTTTTTGAAGACTACCTTCTTATTGGCCTTTGAAACTTGTCAAGAAAACCTTTCCTAAGGGAGAAAAGCATCTTCCGGCCGTTTTCAACCTCTCTCCGATGTCTCCGCTGATCCGTCCGTATTCATTGAGGTAGGCCCCCAGGTACTTAAATTCCGCAATCTATCCCAAACGTATTCCGTTTAGCCTGACCTGATTCGGTCCCCATGTTCACTCCTTTTTCCGATCCTCATAAATTTAGTTTTGTATATATTTATTTCCATATTATGGTCTTGAGTTTGTCTTGAAGGATCTTCAGGTTAAACTGGAGGTTGCGACAATTGTTCCCAAACACCACCATGTCGTCAGCGAACCCAAGGACTGTGTACTGAACACTCTGAAGGTTCCTACATCCTAGATGGTATGGCCTCATTTCATGTTTTGCTCGCTTTAGGGCAGTATCCAACACAAGAGGGGGCTAAGGCATCCTTGTCTTATTCCTTGCTCTGTTTGAAATTCCCCTGATGTGTATTTACATGTTCTAACGACATTTTTCTGCACTTCGTAGAGACTTAGGCTGGCCTTTTTTAGTCCTATGTTGACTCCATATTCTTCTAGTGCTGTATAAATGTATCTTTTCTGGACTCAGTCAAAAGCCTTGTTTAAATCTACAAAAGAGGAGAAGACCTCTCTGATCTTTTCTATGATCTTCTCGGAAATCTGTCTCATCGTAAATATCAGATTCTTAGTGCTCCTATTAGGTCTGAAGCCATATTGTTCTTCCCTTAATTTGTCTTTTATAAGGCTGTATATGCCTCGATGCTTATGACATTCTCGATTGTCTCCTTTTTTGAAGATTGGGATTATTGTTGAAACCTCCCAGTCCTTTGGGATCATTTTCCTCTTCCAAGTGATGTTAATAAAGCGTGTTGTTTTTAAATGAAACAAAAAAAAAAAAAAAAAATTAAATTTAAAAAATTTCTCATTTCTTCGTGAAGCTTTTCGCTAGAGAAGCTCTGAATAGATGGCTTGGCGGAGAAAATCAAGAATTAAATGCTAATGATTAGTTAATAATAGAAAAGGCATTTTATAGTAGGTTAAATTATTGAGGAGATATTCCTTGTTAGGATTGGCTTGGTAATTAAAGTTTATAGTAAGATTGAATATGGAGGACGCGCCCCCCCCAACTTGTCCCAGCCTGTTATGAATCTGAAATTCAGTGGCGGGGGGAGGGGAGGAGTTTCGGCTACTCCTCTATTCTGTCCTCTTCTCCTTATTATCTATCTTCTTATCAACGGTTCATCCCCTTGTACCCTCGCCAATAATTAATCATCCCTCGAACTCAACAATCGGTTTGAATGTATTCACAATATAAACAAATTCATATTTGATAAAACTATAAGCCCAAGATGTTACACAAACTTTTTCGCTAAAATCGGATGATCTTCTAAAAATTGGCTACAGCGATTTTTATTAAAATTAATAATAATAATAATAGGCTTACCGAACCCGAAGGCTCGATGCCGATACCATCAAACTTCGCCTGCACAGACTCGTCCAATGTTCACCGGTTAAGCCCAAGAACCCGAGATCAGCCTTAATGCAATCCTCCCATCGACGCTTCGGCCTACCTTTCGGACGCCTACCAGTCGGTTCAGCGAATACCAACTTTCTCGGAATCCGTTCCTCACTAAGCCCATCAACATTACGCGCCCATTTGAGTCTCCGCGATGCTATCAACTCAACTATATTCACAGGGTACAAACTCCGCAATTCCGCGTTGTGCAACCTTCTAAACTCCCCAGTGCCCTCATCTCTCTTCGGACCAAATATTTTAAGCAGTACCTTATTCTCGAAAACCTTAAGCCGTTGTTCATCCTTCAAAGTAAGCGGCCACGTTTCGCATCCGTAAAGAACCGTTGCAAGAATAATAGTTTTATAAATTCTAACCTTTAAGTTTTTAGACAGAAGCCACGAGCTAAGTAATTTAGCAACTGAATAATAACACGCATTTCCCACCTTTAACCGGGACTTTATTTCTTCCTGGATTTCATTTTTTCTTGTTATCATTGAACCTAAATACTTGAATTTCTCTACGTGTTCAAAAGTATGACCTGAAATATTAATATCATCAAGATCGCCACCATTTCTGCAACTAATCATATATTTCGTCTTATCGGTATTTAATTCGAGACCTATTTCTTTACCGGTTTTTATTAACACACTTGTATTTAGTTGTATAGTTTCCGTGTCTTCACCTAGTAGTACCAAATCATCGGCATACCCCAAAACCGGAATCTTGTCACCCATATTTAAGCCTTTCTCGGTACACATCACCTTTTCTATAACATATTCTAAGGCCATATTAAACAAAACAGGTCGAAAGGGAGTCACCCTGTTTCAAACCCGATCGCACCTCAAATCTCTCGGAGTAATTATGACCGATTCTAACTTTATGAAATGTTTCCGACAAACACATCTCTACTAGGTTTACTAACTTTTTAGGTATCCCCTGTTCAATCATGATGTTCTATAGCTTCTGACGGTCTATGGAATCATAAGCGTTTTTAAAATCTATATAAAGTTGATGGACTACACCGTTGTATTCCAGCTTCTTCTCTAATATTTGATCAATAGTCGAGCGATTCCGCCTAAAACCACATTGGTAGTCTCCGATAATTTCCTCAGCGTATTCCGTGATTCGGCTAGTTAGTATTGACGAGAATATTTTATAGCATACTGGGAGAAGAGAGATCCCACGATAGTTGTTACAATCCGTCCTCGGTCCTTTTTTGTGAATCGGAATAAGGATTGATTCTTTTCATTCTTCGGGTATTTTTATATTAATGAATTAATTATTAATAATTAATTATTATTAATAAATTGTTAATTAATTAATTAATAAAGCTATATAAAATCTAACGAGCTTTAATATCATGTAGGTTTCATTCTGATTGAAATAGTCTGACATAGCTTATATTTTGAATTGTGTTTCTCCAAAGTACCTCTAATTTTATAGATTCGAAAAAAATAAACATGCCATCTTATTAGCATAGGTTAAAAACGGCTTAATATTGGTGAGGGTGGGGAGGAGTTTGGGATATATCTTGTTATCAACAGTTCATCCGCTATTACCTTCGCTAATAATTAATTATCCTTTGAAATTGATAACTGGTATAGATCTATCCAAAACAGAAAACAATTAGTCATGTGCAAGAATGGAGAGGAAATGTAAGTGGTTGTTGACAAAAAAAAAAAAAAGTAGGTGTCAAGTATATTATTTAGTTCCATATTTTACTGGAGTTCTGACACTTGCCAGATCCTACACTCATGTACTGTATGTTTGTGGCTTTTGCGCCTTATCTCAGCCTCCACTGGCTTACACTAGTAATGCGGCTGAGGGAGAGGCACTGGGATCTTTTGGATTCGGCTTCTCCCCCCACTTGTGGAGGGAGAGGCCCAGTCTGGGGTGCCCTTAGCAGATTGTATATATTGTATTTAGTTAAGATTGTTTGTATGATGTTTATTTATTTTCCAACTTTGTATTTATCTCTACTACATGTTGTTGTTTTGATTTGTTTGTTCTTTCTCTTTTGTTTTATTAATTGTTATTGTTTTGTATATATTTGAATTTATTAATTTCCGATTTTATGTAATTTGACTTTATCATTATTTTCTGTATATATTGTATGAATGTGTATCACATCACTATTACTACTGTTCATTATGAAACAAATTGTAATAAATCTCAATAAATAAAAAAAAAAAAATGTTCCATATTTTATACTGACCCCTTCTAGAGAACGCATCCAATAACCACCGTCCAAGAACAGATATTATATAATCCTCCCAACTACGCCTCGGTTCAGCTCATGAACGCTTACCAGTCTATATTAATTTATTAGGGAACGGTTCTTCACTAAGCCAAACAGCTTTACTGTTGTTCTTTACCCCATATTCAATAGCAGCAATGCTATCACCTCAATTATTCTAAAGGGTGCAGTGTGTGCAGCTCCTCAATTCCATGTAGTGCATACTTGTAAATTCTTCCACCTACAAATTTTAATTCTTCTTCTTCTGCCATTTGCGGCTGGATTAATCGGAGTCGTTCTGCTCGGTCTCGAGAGATTCTCACTAAACGTTTTACGTAGAACCTTATTCTCAAAAACCGTAAGTCTTCCATCGTTCAAAGTTAGCAACCTAATTCTAAACATTCTGTAATTTCTTGACAGAAGCCTCAAGCTAAGTAATTTTGAAATTGAAAAATAAGACGAATTTCCCTTATTTATCCGTTTCCCCCATTTTTTTTGGTTATCATACAACCTTCTACTTGAATGTCTCTACTTCAGACGTACATCCCGACATATCAATATCATTACCATTTCTGCTACTAACCATAACTAATCCAAAACCACATATATTGGGTTGTAAAATAAAGTTGTAGCGCCTTTGAATATTTCAATTTAATCCTCCCTGTGTTTATAAAATCGTGTTAGCTCTGTCAATAATGCTTACATTTTCTTAAAAGATACTAGTTAAGGTGCTTTTATGCATCAGTTTCAACCGATATTCCTTACCTTTAAGTGGTATTTTGCTTGCTCAAAATTGAGAGAAAACAATTAATTTTCGTCATTTAATATTTTTTTGTTTCAGAAAAGGAAATTCCGCTGCACAGACGTTAGCAACATGTGTATGGCTTTAGGAGAAAACACCGTCCATAAGTGTTTTGCCGGATTCAGAACCGGAAATTTCGACTTCTAGAAGTTCTGGGAGGACGGAATTAAAAAATTACTATCTATCTATCTAAACTGGTTCTACAACACGTTGCCGTGTCTTGATCTCCTGTAACAATCTCCTCCAATTGTCCCGGTCTTGCGCAGCCACCACCCAATCATTGACAACTCAAATACTCCGGGCATCAGCAGCGACTCCATCGACCCATCTTGATCTCGGTCTTCCTCGCCGTCTTTTACCATGAATTGGCTCTTTTAGCCTCATTATCTTCTTGGGGATTTCACTATCCTCCGTTCTGGCCAGATGGCCCGCCCATCTTAAACGATTCACTTTATAAAACATAACGATATTATGCTATAGTTTTTAACCGGCTGCTTTTCTAAGGCAGCGGTAGCTTCAAAAACTAGCTTACTTACTATATTCAGTCAATATATAAACTATAATTAATGATACCATGGATCTCCTTTCCAAAGGTATCGTGTTTACCAATCCAATAGGTGGCATGCAGGGTAAGATTAAAGTAAACAAGATTCAATTAATACATTACTATAATTATTAATTTACACATATAAGTTATATTAACCCATTGCCTAGAACTCTGATTGAGAATACTGAGGGACATTTTACTACCTTTGCCATACAATATTACAAATAACAATATACCTTTGAAACACTTAACCGGCTGGCGAATGTGAAATCAGTCTTAGGTCCCCTTTCTTGGCATCATCCTCCAGCTGCTCTCAGAACCCCGACGGCCACCTCCTCTTCTTGTAGGTGGAACCCGACTCACTCCTCTTGAGGATCAAACTTGACTGCCTCATCGGTTCTTCTCTCTCATTCTTGTCACCTCGGGTGGGCCGAGATGGGAATACCGGTTGGCGGTATAGCCTTTGTGCTAATATTCTTATCTTTCCACCAATCTTAATATTCTTGTTGACCGCCGCTGGGGGAAAACTACCAGAGGTTTCTGGTACCGCTGGAGGGCCCATACCGATGGGAAATCTAGGGGGCTAGGTAAACACCTTTTGATGTTTTGCCGACAAAGGTTCGTTACCATTAGTTGTTTAATATTAAAATTATTTAATTATGAACTCCCCTCAGTATCCTCAATACATTACAATTAGGTTCATTAAACATGCTACGTAGCTTCTGACTCGTACGTCTTCTCCATAGACCTCCAGCTAGACGTCCACCCAATATCCGACGCAAGACTTTCCTTTCGAAAATGCCAAGTTCCTTCTCCATCGATTTGGTGGTTGCCCATGAATCCGATGCTTACAACAAGACTGGCCTGATCAAAATCCTGTAGAGGCCCATTTTGGTTTCTCTGGAGAGAGCTCTACTCCTGAAGTGACACAGCAATCCAAAATATGCACAATTAGCTGCTTGGACTCTTTTCTTCACCTCCAGTTAAGTCTCATTATTGTGTGAGACCAGTGACCCCAGGTAGACAAATTCAGATACCTTCTCAAACTTATAATCTCGAAGGTAACCATTTCACCTGGATTTAGGGCTTCCTCTTGCTACCATGTATTTAGTTTTCGAAGCATTAATTCCAAGTCCAAGTTTCCTAGCTGGGCCAGTCAGGGCTTGGAATGCTTCTAATACTGCATTGTAGGAGCGACCAACTATGTCGAGGTCATCAGCGTATGCGAGGATCATCAGGAGGTTGAATATTGTTCCTCCAATCTGGATCCCAGCCTCTCTGAGAGCCTTCTCAAGCACGAGGTTAAAAAGAAGGCACGCCAGTGCATCTCCTTGTCTCAAGACTTTATTTGAAGTGAATTCCTGCGACACTTCATTTCTGATTCTTACTGCACATCGCACATTTTTCATGTTATCTTCACCAGTCTCACCAATTTTTTAGGAATGTTTAATTCATAGAGAACTTTATAGAGCTCATCTCTGTTAACACTATCATAAGCTGCCCTGAAGTCTATAAATAAATGGTGCGTTTTAATGCTATATTCACGTCCTCTCTCTAGGATTGTCCTCAAACTAAAGATTTGATCAAGTGTCGATTTCCACATTGTAAAACCACAGTGATAGACACCAAGTTGGCTCTCTGCAAACAGTAACAATCTTGCAAATAAAATGTTTGAGAGTATTTTGTAAGCGGATGGCAAGATGTACAAGTTCAAAATGAGTCATATTTAATTTATTAAAATTATTTATAAAAATCTGAAGTCTTTACTAAAATTAAAATAAAACAAGGATTTTGGTAAACGTAATATCTCAACTCTAAGTTTCACTGCAGATTTAAAAGAAAAGTCATTGCTGATAAGTACTAGATTTCTGTTATAGACCGGAAACATTCGACTCTTAACCATTGTACACCTCCTTTATTACAATAATGTCCAACAAGTAACGAACTGGATTCGTTCTATTACAACTGGAAAATGTTTGTAGAACAATGAGAGAGTTATTAGGGCATAGAGTGGTAATGGCGATGATGGGTCGATCAAAGACAGTCTGCCACAAGCATTATTTCTAAAACAAACAAGTTCCTTTTACAGATTTCCGAAGAGCCCATTGAAATTCCTCTCATGAATTCCCGCCTATTATTTTCTCACGGTTCAATTATTTACCAGTTACTTTTCATTCTTTTGCATTTCCATTTTTTTCTCTTTACTTATTCCAATGCCGGGGAATTCGTGCTAGTGAACTAAAATGTTATGTGGTATAACAAGTGTCACTTTGTATTCTGGTTTATTCCTTGATAAATTTATATGTATATTTTTTGTAATTAGAACATTTTTTTTTAATTACCTGCTTATTAAATATATAGTAAGGGGAAATATTGCGGTCGAGAAATTTTTTTCTATTTCGAGTTTTCAACGATAATAAATGTTTTATTCCTTGAGCCCGGCAAAAAGTCTTTAAAAACTCGAATTTCATATTTAAGACAATTATATGTTTCGGCAACATTTTCATCGAAATCGAGTAACCAGAAGTGCCATTTTATACTATTATTTTTTAAAATTGTCTTGAAAATGCTTGTAACGATTTTGATTAAACCCGTTGTATTGATGTATTATTAAATGGCGTTTTAATTCTAATCGGGATAGTATGATAAGGCATAATTGCGAAAATATTAGCAGCTTTAATTACGTTGATTGTAAATAAATAAGTTTCTGGTTTTAGAGTTGACAAACAATGGATTAATGTGAAATATAAAAGGATTTTGTGACAAACTGAAGGAAAACGACAGTATAATTCCAAGTTATTTTATTTTTTCAAATAATAATAACTATTATAATAAACTGTAAGAAAAGATAAGGCTTTCATTAAAAAATGTAAGCTATGATATGAAGTTGTAGGTGGAGATGGAGATGGAGAGGGAGGTGGAGAGGCTGGATTGTATATAGGTATGAGTGACTTTTGTACATATTCTTATTTATTCTTTTTTTTATATATGTATATTGTATAATTATTTTATAAATTTATTGTTTTGTATAAATTGTATTGATGTTGTACTTGATCACTATTAAAAATGTCCTAATTAGGACAGATTGTAATATAACTCAAAAAATTGTTTCTGGAAAAAATAAAAATTGATTGTATTCTTGATTTTAATATATATTATTGCTATTATTATTTTAGTTTGTTAAACAATATCGAAAATGAAACAGTTGACATCGGAACATTACAATGATACGAATGTATCTTTGTGATGATAAAGAAATAGTTTTTTTAGAAGAAAAATGTTCTAATTTTAATTTTATTAATAAATATATACTCTTCGTGTAAATAATTTTTATTTTTAAATTGTTATGTTTCATTATTTAATGGTATACTATACTGCATTTTGATTCGTTAAGTTATCTTTACTCTGATAGGTGACAGGGTTCTTTATTAGATCGCTAACATAATAGTTAGAGAGATAAAGTATTTAAAAAAAAATCATCAGTTAGTTTTTATTTGGGTCTTAATATGATTAAAACTATTCTTTATTCAAAATAAGTGTGATAAATTAAGTTATAATACATTTAACTAGCTTTCATTTAATTGGTAGTAGATATCTGTAAGTCTTTAAGTTACATAAGTTAATTTTTATATTGTGTTTTATTAATAGCTGTTTATCCGATTTTTTCTTAACTACAAAATTTTAGACCGAAACGTCGGTAAATAAAGGAAATGGTAAATAAAGGAGTTTCTACATGACAATTTGACAAAAAAGAGTTTTTTTTTATAACAATCATAACTATGAAGAAATGAAATGCAGTATAATATATAAGTAGATTTTTAATAAAGTTATTTTCGTTGAATAATATTACATACAAAATTATGATATTCAACAACTTTTAGTGATAGTCTCCAAGAAACAGGCCTGATGAAGGCTCACAATGTAGCCCGACACTTTGACGCACAATAAAATATCTTAATTTTATTAGTAATAATTTTTATTTTTTTTAAATATATGTATTGGTATTTACAACTGTATAATAAAATACATTTAGTAAATGTGATACAAGATATGTTGACATGATTCATATGTAGGGATACAACCCATTGGCAGCTCCCCAAAGACTATGTTAAACAAGAAGGTCTCAGGGCCATCTTCTTTTCAGACGTCTCGGAGGATTATCAGGGATTGTAGAGGAAGCAAGGATTGAAACTAGTTGGTTAGAGTGGGAATGGAGTTTGTCATGAAAGGAGTGGTACCTGGTTCGGGCCAAGTCAGCAACAAAGGGAATATTAAGGTCTTTATGGATGAGTTTATTTGTGACAAAATAAGGAGCATTCAGGATTTTTCGAAGGATTTTGGATTGTAAGGATTGGAGACGAGATGAATTTAATGGTTTAGTTGAGCCCCAAATCTCTACTCCGTAAGTCCATATTGGTCTTATGAGAGTCATGTAGATGAGTCTTTTGTACTTAAGTGGAAGGTTTGAGCGTTTGTCCAGTAAGCTTTGAAGTAATCGAAAACTTCTAGCAGTTTCTTGTCTTTTCAGTCTTGTATGAGGGTTCCAAGTGAGACGTTTGTCCAGATGCAGTCCTAATATCAGATCTGTTCAACCGGGAAAAGAGGAGTGTTATTAAAGGATACTGTTGGGCAGGTTGTCATAGATTAGTAATAATAAGAATATTTATTTACATAAAATTTTTACAATGTATCCTCAATAAAATTATGTATTTTTTTTGTTTGCTTTTTTTCATGATTTCAGTTGTCCTTTTTTCATGACAATAGAGTTTTAAATCATCTTTCGAAATAGATCAGTATAAAACAATATTTTGTTTGAAATAATAGGAAGAAAAGCCTAACATAATAGAATATTAATTTAAGACTACATATTTATGAATATATAGCTTAAGTAATGTTTTATTGTTATTAGCAATTTCGTGTTTTAGAGTGTTTTCGGAATTCGTGGTGTTAGCAAAATAGTTCTTAGTTTCTGTTTAAAGAGCATTGTTGAAATTTTAGTATAAACTGAGTTAGTTACTGGGGTGGAAAATAAGTTGTTTGCATTTTTGACTGGTGCTTTCAGTAAAATTTTCTCATAATAGTAAATATTTTTAATGAATTATATATGACCCATTCTGGTCTATTAAATGTTTCCATTTTTCAGGTAATTTTTAAATTCCGTCATCTCAGACCTTCTCAGCGCTTTACGTCTTCCAAGTCAAAAGTTTCGATTCTGAAACGAACAAACCACCTACGGAAGTTTCTTCATAATTATGCATTATTGCCATACACACTGCAAATTTCGTTACCCGTCTATGCAACGGATTTTCCTTTTCGGAAATAAAAAAAATCAATAAATGACGAAAATGTTTTTTTTTTCTCTTCCGTTTTGAGGGACCAAAATACCACTTAAAGACAAGGAATCTCGGTTGAAAATGATTTAAAAAAGCACCTTAAATAATACTTTTTTTAAATATGTAAATATTTTTGACTAAGTAAACATAACTTTATAAACACAGAGAACATTAAATTGAAATATTGAAAACGCTACCAACTTATTTTACAATCCAATATTTATGATTCTGATGATACTATCTTATTATTGATAACTGCATTTTTTATTTACCTAACTTCTACATCTTAATAATTTTAGTTGTATTTAATATTGATTAATAGAATAAATAGTGAAAATTCGCATTCCCTTTTTAAATGCATTACACTCATACATATAGAGATATATTTATCTGAAATTGTTGATTTTTATATATCGCATATGTTGTTAAGTATGATAATACCTGTCAGGATGAGTGTAGGGTATTAGGGCCCTTAGCTGAGACACTCGTCGGGAAAGGGCAATTAATTTATGTTGTAGGGTGGTTATAAAGGGCTATAAAGGAGCTAATTGCTTATAAACTGTTTGATGAACCCTTTGCCCTCTCATATATATCCTCTCCGTCGGATCCAATTTTGGAAAGCAACCATAGCTCTCACTGTCTCTATCACACCCCCATCCTTCAATTTGCTAATTTACAACCAATAATATCGCTAAATTGAATGTGATTGATTTATCTTCATAATTAGTCTTTAAAATTATGGAAGTTACATAACACAACTTTTATTTATTCCCGTAATTAAATAATTTTTTTATTCAAGCTTCTATTATAGGAACGGCGTGGTCTAGTGGATAGAAAACTAGACTACTGTTCTCCGAGTCTCAGGTTTGAATCCCGGCTGAGGCTGAATTATTTATTTTAGCCATAAAGCGACTCTGGCTTATGGAGACCCTCCTGGGACACATCCAGCCTCTATAAAGTGGAAACCGAAAATTGGGGGGGGGAGGGAACCTGGCGGCCGAGCTTGATCCAGATTTATTCACCTCCTTACACGGCCGTTAGCCTAAAAACAGTACGAATCTCTCTACGGACTGAATCCAAGACCCTTCATGGCTTGTAGAGGTACATGTTTTTCATTTGTTTTCTTAAAAAAAAATTTTACATAAAAATTCTTTTTTTTTTTTCAATAGAAACATTTATTTTCGATTTTTCATTTTAGTTATTAAAATTCGCAACTGTATTAAATAACTACACCAAGTAAATGAAATAAATAAATAGACAACATGAAAATGACTTTTGATAAAGCTATTTATTGATAGCAATACTATGAATATTACAAGTATAATGGTCCCGAAGCCATATTTTTTTCAATTGCCTTAAAAAGTTGTCAGGAAATTATATGGATGATAGGTTGTAAGAATTAAGAAATGAGTATCTATTCTGGACTGTTTGTGACAAATAGGATATTATGGTCATTACAGAAGGTTTTATAAGTTTTTTTTTTTTTAAATTATATTTTATTGAATATTACATAAATACAATAAGTAAAAGGGTGAATTATAATAAAAGGCGTATAAGGCTTGAGAAGAAACTACCCAGTGGTAGTACTTCGATGTTTATTTAAGTAAGTAGATCCTGAGGCCATCTTCTTTTCAATCGCCTCGGAGGGTTGTCAGGAATATGCGAGGTTGATAGGTTGCGGACAAGAGGGTTTATATGAGTTGGGAGTTTGAAATTAAAAGTGGTATATCTGGTACGAGAAAGGTCTGCCACAAATGGGATATTAAGGTCGTTATGGATGATTTTATTTGTGACGAAATAAGGAGCATTTAGGATTTTGCGAAGGATTTTGGATTGTAAGGATTGGATGCGGGAGGAATTATATGGCTTAGTAGAGCCCCAAAGCTCGATTCCATATATCCAGATTGGTCTGATGACAGTGATATAAATGAGCTTTTTGTAGTGAATTGGAAGTTTTGAACGTTTGTCTAGTAAGTGTTTTAGTAATCGGTATCTACGGGCAGTATCCTGTCGTTTTAGTCTTGTGTGAGGGTTCCATGTAAGACGTTTGTCAAGATGGAGTCCTAGGTATCGGATTTGTTCAACAGGTATGAGTGGCGTATTATTAAAGGATACGGTAGGGCAGGAGGTCATCGGTTTTCGACGAAGGGTAAGGGTAATTTGGTGGGATTTTTTAGGATTTATTTTAATCCTCCAGTTTTGACACCATTCCTCAATGGCTGTGATGTGGGACTGAAGGATTTGGGATTCAGCGGTTGGATCGTTATGGACGGATAACACACAGGTGTCATCCGCGTAAGTTGTGAGGACAGTGCTAGGATGGAGTGGGATATCAGGTGTATATACCGTATAAAGGATGGGACCTAAGATACTACCCTGAGGTACACCTGCAGACTGAGAAAATATGGAAGAGTAGGAAAGGTTATGATTTACTTGAAAGGTTCTATTAGTGAGGTAGGAACGGATTATGAGGAAGTATGTTGCGGGAAGGAATTTATGAAGTTTATAAAGGAGTCCTGGGTGCCAGACTCGGTCGAACGCTTGTTCCACGTCGAGAAAAGCACCCATGCAAAACATTCCTCGCTCCAATGTGGAGGATATAACATCCACCACACGGTGGCATTGCTGAATTGTAGAGTGGGATGTCCGAAATCCAAACTGGTGGTCAGGAATTACGTGATGCATTTCTAGGATCGGATAAAGGCTCTTTAAAATGAGTTTTTCTAGAATCTTGCCATGATTGGTAAAAGGGAGATCGGACGGTATGAGGATGGATGTTCAGGAGGCTTTTGAGGTTTTGGGATCATTTTGATTATTGACATTTTCCAAGGTTCAGGAAAATATGTGGTTCGGAGAGTGGAATTAAAGATATAAGTGAGGTAGAGGATAGCCTTTCGAGGTAGCTGTTTAAGGATAAAGGATGTGGTGAGATCATGACCAGGTGCTTTTTTAATACGTAACTGATGGATAACGTTAATTATTTCAGAAGGATGAAAGGCTTTAGGAGGAGGGGACATTTGGAGTGGAATAGCTCTGCTTCAATATGGTCAATATGGGTCGGATTAAGGATTTCAGGATGTGGATTAAATATTTTGGAAAGGTGTTCACCAAATATTTGAGTTTTTTCTTCATCTGATCGAGACCAGGTAGAAGATTCGGTAAGGAGTGGGTGATTAAAGGTTTTGAATTTGAGCAGATTTTTGGTATTTGTCCATAAAGATTTGTCATTTGGTCTTAGGTTTTCTGTGAAGTCCTGAAAAGTTTGCATTTTGAATTTTCTAATTTCAGTTTTGAGTTTGTTAGTTAGGTGAGTATAGTATGTTTTGTCGGACGGGTATCTGGACCTGTGCCACTTAGCCCTTGCTCGCCGTTTCTCTGTTAATAATTTTCGAATATGAGGCGGTAAGTTAGTGTCGCGAGAATAATTATTTTTGGACGTGTTGAGTTGTTACTAATTGCAATACCTATTGTTCTTGTCATTTTTTCTATAGCAGAGTTAATTTGTTGTTCTGTCTTTAGCGGAATCTTTAAGTCAAGTTCGTTTTCTAGATGAGAGCGAAAGTTGTCCCAGTCAACATGTCCTGTAATCAATGAAGGAGGAAAGGATTTAGGAATAGGGTTTGAATGCAGGAGAAGCAGAACTGGGCTATGGTCTGAGGAGAGGTCGTCTAAAGATGTTACTGTAGATTGAAAGGTGGGAATTTGGGATGTGACGAATATATCAAGAATATCAGGGCGCTTTTTCAGGGAAGTAGGCCAGTAAGTAGGATTTTTAGATGAGTTTGTTAGTTAGGTGAGTATAGTATGTTTTGTCGGACGGGTATCTGGACCTGTGCCACTTAAGCCCTTGCTCGCCGTTTCTCTGTTAATAATTTTCGAATATGAGGCGGTAAGTTAGTGTCGCGAGAATAATTATTTTTGGACGTGTTGAGTTGTTACTAATTGCAATACCTATTGTTCTTGTCATTTTTTCTATAGCAGAGTTAATTTGTTGTTCTGTCTTTAGCGGAATCTTTAAGTCAAGTTCGTTTTCTAGATGAGAGCGAAAGTTGTCCCAGTCAACATGTCCTGTAATCAATGAAGGAGGAAAGGATTTAGGAATAGGGTTTGAATGCAGGAGAAGCAGAACTGGGCTATGGTCTGAGGAGAGGTCGTCTAAAGATGTTACTGTAGATTGAAAGGTGGGAATTTGGGATGTGACGAATATATCAAGAATATCAGGGCGCTTTTTCAGGGAAGTAGGCCAGTAAGTAGGATTTTTAGATGATAAGACGGAATAGCTGTTGAATGTGGTGACTTGGGAGAGAATCCGGCCACGAGCGTTGGATGTTCGGCATCCCCACCGTTGATCTTTGGCGTTGTAATCTCCCCCAGCAATGAAGCGCGGACCAAAGGACTGAAATAAGGAATCGAGTTGGTTAGAGGAGAGGGAAATCCCAGGAGGGCAATATACAGCTGAGATGGTTATGTTAAATGGACGGCAGGATAAGGCAAGAGAAGTCGATTGGATGGCGTCAGTTGGAGTAGAAGGAATTAGGGAGTGAGTTAAGGAACTGTGAATAAGGATACAAGAGCCAGCGTGGGATGTTTTGTCAGTGTGATCTGATCTGTATGTGATGTAGTCACGTATGTAAAAGTGTGAATGAGGTGTGAAATGTGTTTCAGTCACAAGGGCAACGTCTATGTTATTGTCGTGAAGAAAGATGTCAAGTTCGTCTCTGTGATTAATCAGACCATTGGAATTCCATAAGAGAATAGCTAGGGTCTGCTTATTCATCTCGGGAAATTAATCGGGAACTGTGATAGGAGGCTTGTAAGGAGATTGATGAGTGGTTTGATTGTGTTTTGGAGGTCTAGAAGGAAGGATGAAAGAATAGATGTTATGTCAGTTGGAGGTTGGTTGGAATTGGGGTAGGAAGGGGTGTTTAGGATTAAAGGATTAATCTGTCTTGGTGTGGGTAAGATTATTCTTTGAGGTTCAGCAGGTAATGGAGCTTCAAATGAGATATTGTCCTGAACTGCAGTGATTAATGCAGGTGGATGTTTGGGATTGGTCTGTGGAGAGATTAGTGGCGGTAACTTGACTCTCAGAGAAGCAGGTTTTGGATCATTTTTGGGTATTTTTGACTGAGGGTGGGAGTTAAGAGGTTTAGAATGAGTTCTCTGAGGCTGTGAAGGTATGGTCTGACGGTGATGAGAGGAGATCGGGGGTTGAGGATGGGATGTCTGCGGCTGTGAAGTGGAGTCTTGAGGCGATTGAGGTCGGGGCAGAGGTTTTGTGGCTATTGCAGAATAGGTGGAGGTATTGGAGCTTGGTGGTGGTTTATACACGCTGCCTCCTGGGCTCGATGGATGATCGGACTAGTCCTGGTTGAAGAGCCGGGTGCTTCATTAGTAGTGCTGGAGGTCTTCTGTAGGGTTCTAGAGGATATGTTTAGGATCTTTTGTCTCAGCATATTTTTGTACACTATGCAGCCTTTATAGCTAGCAGGATGACCTTCACTGCACAGCGCACATTTTGCTGGGGTGTCCCGAGGTTTCAAACAATTGCTAGAGGCGTGTGGGCCAGCACATTTGACACATCTGGCTGGATGATGACAGTAGCCTTTTGTGTGCCCAAGATTTTGACAGTTTGTACACTGTACTATGTCATCTCTCTGCCTTGGCTCTTCAAATTTTATGCAGGAGTAAACAAGCCTGTTTACTTTAAATATCTCTGGATTATTAGTAGCAGGCTCCGGATCTACGAAGAATAATGATAAAGGGAACTTTTCTGAGGGATGAATGACACAAGAAACGTGTCGCACGCTGAATCCTAACTCTTCTAAATCCTTCTTGATGGCCTCTGTGGGGGTGGTGTTGTGAAGATCCCTCAAAACAACGCGGTATGGTTTATCTTCTTTCAGCTGATAACAGTGAAATTCATAGTGTTTCTCTGTTAAATAATGGACGAGTTTTTTATAGTTCTCTTTGGTAGTCGTGTTGATCTTAACGTCTTTTAATCTCGCGAAGCATTGGAAATTAGTTTGTCCTATGAGTGCAGATATTTCTTGGCCAAACTTAAAGAAATTTTGAATATTATTGACGTATATGGGTGGTGGCTCAGGTTCGTTGAATTCACGGGGTGTAGAGGATGTTGATGACATATTATTGATGGCTGCAACGTTGTTGCTGGAAAGTGCTGATGTGGAGGCAGTATTGGTTGGTTGAGTGTTGGCTGAAGGTGTACTTCGGTTTTCTGGAGGGCAATTTTGCTTAGCTTTGGCTTTTTTATTTTTTATCTTATTCGGTGAGTTACTACCAGAATTTGGCTGAACGTTCCTATGACGTTTTTGCCGCGTCCTTCTAGTCAGGTACTGCGAATCAGTCTCACTAATCTCACTGAACGGAGTTTCATTGTCTGTGTCCATCACTTAATTCGCGTCAGACATAATGTTTATGTATTAGAAAAAAAAATGAGAAAAGAAAATTCCCCTATTAAATTATTACCATATAAATATGTTTATATATATTAATATAACAAATAAAAAAAAACAAAAAAACCTATTAAGGAAACAAAAAAAAAAAAAAAAAAAATGTATATATATACCCTCTAAATATTAATAACAAAAATTAAATAACTCCTTAAAAATTAAATTATGTACATAACTATATACAATTAATTAAAAAAAAACATTTTAAAGAAATTAAAAAAAAATATTCTAAGAAAAAAAAAGATTTCTAGGTTATCCCGGGATACGAACTCAGGACGGTGACAGGTAAATTCCTAGTGCCGCGACCGTGAACCTGGAGTGCTGGCTGATAAGAGTCTGTAGGATTAACTGCCACGTCAGTTAGCCCAAATGATACTGCTCAGTGAGCTGGCTATTAAAATAAGAGCACTAACCTCAATGTTTATAGGTGTAAAGTGAAAATGTTCAACAGAGGAAACTTTTTGTAAAGGCTGACTGCTGGTCAACTCCATACACAGTGATCAAGTTATACAGTGAGAAAGACAGAGCGACACACATAGTAAACTTGACAATCGGCCATGACACTTGAGAATTTTTATAAGTTAAAAAATTTTTTTGGATCTCTGTATCATCAATGAGCTATTTTTATTAAAATGAATGTTTGAAACGTTTGTTAAATAAGTGTTGTAGTAATCGGTATCTATGAGGAGTTTCTCGTCGTTTCATATTTTTTATGACGATTTTAATATGACGCTTGTCAAAATGGAGTTATAGATACTATATTTGGGTAATAAACGGAAGACATTGGTTTCTGGCGAAGTTTTTATTTTTTATTATTTTTATTGAATTAAATAACATAAAATATTATCATATCCAAAAATCATTTATTTTTTATCGGTTTTCGCCCCTGCTCACTACTATAAATTATGTTTCAAATGATATAATATGAGCTATTTCTACTTTGGTTAATTTTGACAATAATTACCTACAGTAAGATAAGGTTAATTTACTTTAATAATAATTAACAAAAAATTAAGATATTTTAGCTTTCGGAAAAATGATCTCTATGTTACTAATATCATAGATAGCTTCAATAACTGACGAGGAGGGTCGATAATCGCATTAACTTAGGTGATTGTTTCAGATAATTTTAATCGAAACGTAATATCTTCCTTTTATTTTACTTAATCTTGTTGAAACAAATCTGGTAACTAAGACTCCATTTTGACAAGCGTCATTGTTGAAATCGTCATAAAAATCTGAAACGACATGAAACTCCTCATAATAACAATTACTACAACACTTACTTGACAAACTTTTCAAATATTCAGCTAACTAAATAGAGTTCATTGATCAAACCAATGATACAAATTATTTTTTTCTTTTTACTAATAAAAATCTTCCATGATGATCTAGATATCCTATTTTTCGCATCTTAACCTGGAAGAAGTATTCCTTTCTCAATTATATTTACATACATTCCTGATTATTCTCCAACGGTGATTGAAAAGAAGATGGCCTCGGGACCTTTTCACCTGAAAAATATTTATCGAAGTGCTGCTACCTATTATAAGTTCTATAAAAAGCCGTTTTCATGCAATCTATTCATTCTTCACGTTTATATGGTGTACTTATTTAAATTAAATAATTAGTTGCGCATTATTTTTATTGCGACTTTAGGATAATAAAGAAGTTTTTTCATTTCATTTCGTTTCACAATAAGGGTCGAAACGTTGGCAGAAAATAAATGGTTGAAACTATTATTAAAGAAGGAAAAAACATAAGAGAAAACTGCACCACCTCTGCAATGTTTATACCTCCGAACTGAATGCTATTGCCTCCGCTCTCTATTTTTGCATGTCCAAAGTCACGATGGACTGTATAACAATTGTTCCGACCATCCTGGCAATCCATGTGGGATGAAAGCCCACCGATTAAGCTTAAACTTATTAAGAAAACCGTAAACCCCTGGAAAACCTCAAGCCGTAGTTCCCGTTGAGAAGAAGTCGCTATTACCCGCCTGAGAATCGGACATAGCCGACTTACCCATGGCTACTTAATTACTAGCGACATCCCTTCTACATGCTCACAGTGCAACAAAATTTTATCCATCAGACAGAATGCTCTTATTATCACAAAGTATTATTACAGCTGGGTATAGCGCCCAACATATCAATGGCTCTGCGGGATGATGAGCCCTCAATAAAAGCAGTCATTAAATTCCTAAAAAAAGTGAAACGGTTAACCAGTCTCTGACTATCCAACACATTTATCGAGGACGTACCCTCCTTATTATGTATCTATTTAATTCCTTTTCCTATTATTATTTTTTTTTTATTGTTTAATTTATTTTTCTACCTTTATTTATTATTTCTTCTTTTTATTTTTATTTTATTTTTTATTTATTTTAGTATTTATTTTATTATTATTATTTTTTTATTTTTTTATTTTTTTATCATTATAATTCCTCTTGAACTAAGAATAAACACTTCTCAAGGATAAACTATAATAACTAACCATCGGGCGTTGATGACCTGTGTTGTACGCCCTAAAACCAAACAAAGCAGGAAAAAAAAAAACTACTTGTAGAGAGATTCGTACTGTTTCTCAGCCAGCGGCCGTGTAAGATGATTAGGCCTTGATCGCGCTCAGCTGCCAGTTTTTTCTACCCAAGGGTCGTTCTACGAAAAAATCAGAATAAATAATAAATGTTTCTATTAAGAATAAATGAATTTTGGTTGGAAAACTAGAAAAAAAAAAATAAATATTAGATAAATAAATAAAGCTGAAGAAAAACAGTGTATTTTGGTAGTGGCTGGAAAACATATTTTTAACGATAAAGGATTTTTAAAACGGCCCTAATCTTGGCCTAAAAATAAAAACAAATAAAAAAAAAAAAACTCATCTTGCAAGTCGTTTATCCCTAGTTTCAAGGAAATTTCGTCTTAAATTTTAAAGAATAAAAACATTAAATGGCCAATATCATACTAATTAATAACTTTTTTTTACAATGTCGATACAAATAGAAATATCACTAATAATTTGTCATAAATTTGGACAATAAAATTGTTTTAAGTCACTTTTTCATTTCAAATCTATTTTTTTTTTTTTTTTTATTTCATTCATTCATCTAATTATATGTGTTTTGTACATTTGTAAGTATTTTTCTCGTACTACATTTGTATTGATGTCTTGTTATACTCACCTATTTTTGGAATCGTAGAGTTATCGGAAATGGGAGTAGTATAGAACATTTTTTTTATGTAAGTATGTATAATTTATGAGGATAAGGAATCATGAATGAATGGTTAAATGAGATAATAAGTGGTATAAGAGAAGAGGTGCAAAAGAGAGTCCCAAAAGACCCGAGGCTGAGATTAAACCCATGGGACCCTTTCCGATTGCATATTTCATCTCCATCCCCGGGACCAGCCGCCATTATTCACTTTCTTTTACGTCACACTTTTTTCATCATCTTGATGCTCTACCTCTTTGTTCTTACCGGCAATTTCATTCGTCTCCCCCCTCCCCCTCATCTCTTCCCAGCCTCCCTCCCCGGCAAAATGGTTATAAAATTCAAACTTCGAAAGACAGGGAAATATTTTTATGAAGGAATTTTCAGTTATAAATAGTCATTAATAAAATTATAAATCGGTTGAAATGCATAGATATGATTTTTTTCAGTGAGATGTAAAAGTAGCAGATATTTATTTAAATGTGACGAGCTAAAAATGTATTTAGGAAAATGACTCTATAATAACTATTCGGTTTGTATTTATTTTACCCCTTGTATTTATATTATTCTTTATGTTTATCACCAGACTTCAGGATAACACAGCAGTAAATATTGGAGCAAACAACAGTAAGTTTTGTTACAATTAACAGTGTAAAGTGAATGCTGGGTAACCTCTTCACATCAGCTGATTGCCAATAGCTCGGCAAGGCCGGGATTGCTTTTCTTTTCTTTAGTTATTGTTTTATTTTCCACATCTTCCACATTTCACAGCTATTATCTCATTATCTTCTTCACATGAAATGCGATATTTCCATCAAGTAATATCCTCTAAAGCATCAGAGTCTGGTTTCAGCATTGGAAGAGAGAAGACGTGGAGCTCGAGTTTCAGATAAGACTTTCTTTCTCCTTTTCTTCTATTTCTATGTTTTCTTTAGATTAGATTTTATTTTTTACGAATTATAAGGATAATTATATATTTCTTTTCTTTATTCTTCATTTCTCTTTTACTATTATTATTTTTATTTTATTTTATTTTTGTGTGAGTGATAGTTTATTTTAGTTTTCAATTACATATTATTTACTTTTTCTATGAGTGATCCCATAGATCTTAACAGCCCAAAGGCTAAACGAAAAAGACCGCGAGGGAGAATTAAATTCATACCCGAGAATGCGAATTCTCAAATTAGTCCCTCCTTTCTATGCGCATGAGTATAGCGGTCATCTTTCAAATCGGCTCTTGGATTTCTTGCTTTTTCAGTTGGAATTCACTTCAGTACAATCTTGAAAACCTCACCAGAGTTCAAGATAACAGCAGCAGTAAATATTGGAGCAAAGAACAGTAAGTTTTGTTACAATTTACAGTGTAAAGTGAATGCTGGGTAACCTCTTCACATCAGCTGATTGCCAGTAGCTCGGCAAGGCCGGGATTGCTTTTTCTTTTCTTTAGTTATTGTTTTATTTCCCACATCTAGTTATTATCTCATTATCTTCTTCACATGAAATGCGATATTTTCACCAAGTGATGTCCTCCAAAGCATCAACTAAAAGATCTAGATCTAGTGGTTCAATTACGTCTCCCATAAAACAAAGACCCCGCCGTGATACTAATAAAAAATTAAATCAGCAAGGAACCCCTTCAGGTACTAATACCGAATCTGAACCACAACCTGGCACATCGTCACAAGGGATGACTGATGAATCTCCGTTTTTCACTCCAAATCCTTTTCAAATTCTACATAATGAAAAAGAAAACATGGAATCTTAATATTTGTCAAAAATATTAAAAATTTTCAGTTGTTGTGTGCTCAATTGAATAAAATTACCGACTCCACCAGCTACTACTGTATGATAGAATCAATGACACCAAAATATCACCGACCACCGCCGAGACGTATAGAAAAATAGTGAAATATCTAACTGATACTAAAGCGGATTTCCATACTTACCAGCTACGCCAAGAGAGATCTCTTAGAGTTGTAATCAGAAATCTACATTCTTCTACACCAGTTGAAGCTATCAAAGAAGAACTTATAGAGATGGGTTACAAAGTGCGCCAAGTCACTAATGTCATAAAAGATAGAGTTCAACTTCCTCTATTCTTTGTTGACCTGGAACCATTGTCAGGGGTAGAAAAAATTTACGATCTAAAAAGACTGTACTATACAAGTGTAAAAGTCGAAAAACCTTACACCAAGAGAGAAATTGTTCAGTGTCACAATTGTCAGGCGTATGGTCATACCAAAAGTTACTGTTATCACATACCACGCTGCGTGAAATGCGGTGAACAGCACAAGTCTGTGGAATGTACAAAACCAAAGTCAACACCCGCTGTATGTGCTCATTGCCTCAAGGACCACCCGGCCAACTACAAAGGATGCCAAATCTATAAGGAACTAAGGACCAGGTATCAAACACCCCAAGTACTGGATGAAACAGCAAGACAGACAAGAACTAGAAGAGAACCCTCAAAAATAATCGATGCCAATGTATCATTTGCCCACTTACTTGGAGGTGGGAACCAATGTAGTGAAGCCGAGGCCCTGCCGGAACTGCAAAATGTACCTAAATATCCTCAGTCCATTCCACAAATACCTCTTCCTCAAAATATAACCAATCCTAAAAATCCTAATCCACCACAAATCTCTCATATTCCTCCTCCTTCAAACGCCACAGACCTTACCAGTTTGATGACATCCTTTATCTCCGAAATCAAATCCCTTGTTATGCCTCTAATATCACTCCTTACGAACCTTGTATCAAATCTCATTCCTGCCTTACAAAAACCATAAATGACCTCACCTAATTCCTTATCCATTCTCCTTTGGAATGCGAATGGTGTTAGAACTCACACTGATGAACTTACAGCCTTACTGCAAGACAAAAACGTTGATGTTGCACTCATTACTGAAACTAGACTAACCACTAAACAGCACTTCAAAATACCTGAATACACGACATACCGGACAGACCATCCAGACGGCAAAGCCCATGCCGGTACTGCAGTCATTGTCCACCGATCCCTCTCCCATCACTTACACCCACTTCCCGCCCACGACTTCCTACAAGCCACCTCTGTTATAATCAAGACCTTTTCCTTTCCGCTCGTCATCGCATCAGCATACTGCCCTCCTAAACATTCTATTCATTTCTATTTATTCTGGGTGCAGACCTAAACGCCAAGCACCAACAATGGGGTTCCAGGACCACAAATACTCGTGGACGGACATTGCAGGCTGCACTCAACTCCCGACGCCTTAATCTCCTACCTCCCAATTCCCCTACCTACTGGCCAACAGATCCTAACCGTAATCCAGACATCCTCGACTTCTTCATCCACAGCGGATTAGGCTCCCTGAACTATTCCGTAACTCGCCTTGATGAACTATCCTCTGACCATAGTCCACTGATCCTAAATGTATCCTTAACACCTATGCCTAAACCTGTCCCACCGTCATTCATCAGAGGCCCTATCAACTGGAACCTCTTCCGCGAAATCCTCACCAATGATATTGACCTCAGAGTGACTCTCAAAACCCAAACTGACCTTGACGATGCCGTCTATTCCTTTACAACCTCGATTCAACAAGCCGCCTGGACTGCCTCCGTTCCCAAGCACTCCCAAATAAATCCTTACAAAAACCATTTACCACAACACCTCCTAGACCTAATCCACACCAAACGCCGAGCCAGAACATTATGGCAACGCACCCGCCACCCAGCAGATCGCCACTCCTATAACTTTTATTGTAGACAATTAAAGCGGGAGTTGGCGATCTTCCGTTCTCAATCCTACAATTCCTACCTCTCCTCTCTCTCGACTCGTGACAATTCCTTGTGGAATGTCACGAAGAGAATCCTAAAATCTCCCCTGATATCCCATCCTCTCCGGCGTAGTGATAATTCTTGGGCTGCTTCTGACAAAGATAGGGCCCAGGAATTTGCACTACACCTTTCCAATGTATTCACTCCTCATTCTGATCTCAATCCGACCCATACCGCAATAGTTGAAGAGTTCCTTACGTCACCGATACCAATTTCCCTACCACCTAAAGCAATCAATCCCTCTGAGGTCAAATATCTTCTTAAAAAGCTTCCTTTCCGTAAATCCCCTGGATACGATCTCCTTACTCCTCAAATTCTAGGACAACTTCCACCTAAAGCCATTACATTCCTTACATATATCTATAACTGTATCCTACGCACTACCTATTTCCCTCTGTTGTGGAAACACTCGACTATCATCCTTTTCCTAAAACCAGGTAAACCCTCCAACTGTACGTCATCCTACAGACCTATTAGCCTTCTTCCGATCCTCTCCAAAATCTTCGAAAAACTCCTATTAAAACGAATCCTAGCCAAATTTCACAATTTTCCTTCACACCAGTTTGGATTCCGTCCTCAACATTCCACGGTTCAGCAAGGACTCCGAGTTGTAGACCACATTTCCTCCGCCCTTGAGTGCAAGGAGTATTGTTCGGGTGCCTTTCTGGACATAGCGCAAGCTTTTGACCGGGTGTGGCACCCGGGATTGCTCTTTAAGCTCAAAACCCATTTACCACAATCCTTATACCTAGTCCTCCGGTCCTATTTATCAAACCGCTCCTTCCGAGTTCGCTGTGGTTTAGAGTTTTCCAAACATTATACTGTTGAGGCCGGTGTTCCTCAAGGCAGCGTCTTAGGACCCGTCCTCTACATCCTCTATACCGCCAATATCCCTACCGATCCAAATACCTTTCTGGCAACATTTGCTGATGACACAGCCATTTTATCATCCGATTCCGATCCTGAAGCAGCATCGCTAAATCTCCAAAGGCACCTTTCCCTTGTCGAAGACTGGTGTAATGCTTGGCGTATTAAGGTGAACGAAAGAAAATGCACACACGTCACCTTCACCCTTCGACGCAAATCCTGCCCAACAGTTAAACTCAATTCCATACCGCTTCCTTCCTCAGACACAGTCCGGTATCTGGGCTTTTTACTAGACAAAAGACTAACGTGGAACCCACATACAAGACTTAAAAGAAAAGAACTCAACCGCAGATTCGGCCAGTTATACAGACTATTAAACAGAAAATCTCATCTTACAGTTGACAACAAATTACTAATATACAAGACAGTACTGAAACCTATATGGACCTACGGACTTGAACTGTGGGGGACAGCTAAATACTCTAACATCAAACGCATCCAATCCTTCCAATCCAAAGTCCTACGAACAATAGTTAATGCTCCCTATTATGTTTCCAACTGTACCTTACACCACGACCTCAATATTCCATTCATTTTAGATCTGGTACCATCCAAATTTTCTAATTTCCATCAGAACCTCCTTCATCATCCTAATCCTTTAGCTCAATCCCTCTCCAGCTCCACCCACCCCTACAATCCTCCACGAAGATTGAAACGGCAGTGGCCCCGCGACGTTCTATAACATTTATACTGGAGTTCTGACACTGGTCAGATCCTCCACTCATGTACTGTATGTTTGTGGCTATTGCGCCCTAACTCAGCCTCTACTGGCTAAGACCAGTGATGCGGCTGAGAGAGAGGCGCTGGGATCTCTTGGATTCTGCTTTTTTCCTCCACAAGTGGAGGGAAAAGCCCAGTCTGGGGTCCCCTTAGCAGTTGTAAATATTGTATATAGTTATGTTTGTTTGTATGATTTTTATTTATTTGCCAACTTTGTATTTATTTCAATTATAGGTTTTTTTTTTTATTTATTTTTTTTTTTTTGTTTTTTTTTTTTTTTTTTTATCTTGTTATATTTTATTGTACATATAAATGATTTTATGTAATTTGACTTTATCGTTATTTTCTGTATATATTGTATGAATGTGGTCCTATATCTCTATTACTATTGTTCATTCTGAAACAAATTGTAATATTTCTCAATAAATAAATATTAAAATAAAAAAAAATAAAGTCCCTCCTTTCTAATTTTAGAAAGAGAGGATGAACAAAATTTTCACAAAGTATCGCCCTTCTTTATTAATAAATTTCTATCAAATTTGGTAGGTGACTTAAAAATGATTAAAAAACTTAAAAAATGGAACACTACTTATTGAAACAAAAAATAGGAAACAATCGGAAGAGTTACTGAAATGTAAAAATTTCGGGGGCCAGTTCCCTATACAAGTAACCCCCCATAATACTTTGAATTTTAGCAAAGGTGTGATTATATGTCATGACCTCCAATTTCTTGAAATTGAAGAAATTAAAAACGAATTATCTACTGAAATCACGGATATAATAAGAATAAAAATTAAAAAGAATGGAAACAAAATATTAACCAACTCTTACATCGTAACATTCCCATCTCCGAGAATCCCAAAAGAATTAAAAATAGGCTTCTTTACGGTCAAGGTCCCCCATTATAATCCCCCACCATACAGATGTTTCAATTGTTTAGGTTTCAATCATCCCACTAGGGATTGCAAACAAACGCCTAAATGTATACAATGCGGGGAAAACAAACACGGAGATGTTAGGTGTACGCGGCCGCCCAGGTGTGCCAACTGTAACGGAGAGCACCATGCGCTAGACCGTATGTGTCCCATTTTCATTATGGAAAAAGAAATCAAATCGATTCAATCTATTAATAAAATATCCCTAAATGAAGCAAAAAAAATATACAAAGAACATAATCCATCAACATTTAAAAAATCATTTTCTGAAATTGCGAAAACAAAATCTTACCATACGGAAAAAAAAATATCGGCATTCAAACCGTTTCATTAGATATTATTGGAGAAAACAACATTGAAAACCTAAATACTTTAGCAAATCCCGAAACTCACCTCTCCCCTAATCCCACTCCCTCCCCTCCTCCCCTCCCTTCTAATCCTCCTCCCCTCCTCCCCACTCTCCCAGTGGACGCGCCGCTAGCGAACCTACCGGCCGAGCCTACACCTAGTAGTTCCAAGCATATGAGCGGCCCCCCTCCACCTCCACCATCTGATAAGGCTGAAGGTGCATCGATGACTGTAGACGAGAGCACTGAGAGAGAATTTACTGTTGTTAATAACAAAAAACAGGGAAACCGGAAAACTAAAAAAACTTAATGACTAATAACAATACAGAATTAATTAGGATTCAAATATAAAAAAAACACTTTAAAATAAAATATTATACCACTATCCACTGCCCTACAATAGAAATATATTTTTGTTGCTCCAAATATTTTCGCATAAATACTAATAGACATATATTAAAGGAAAATAACCAATACACCAATAACAATAACAACAATATTTACAACTACCAATGTATCTATTCATTCCTACCAGACATAAAAATAAACAATAACGCTTCATTCAATAATACTATAGACAACAAACACCACCACACACCTTTAATCAATTATAAGCAAAATAAACAATACTGTACCTTAACTCAGGAAAAATATGTTTCCCTTGTTCTATTAATATTTTTAATTATTTCTAAATTTTGTGGACATGAGTATTTGAACGCAAACGCGAAAATCTATGTACTTTTGAATGCAAAGTTGTACATGTCTAGAATCATGATTACTTATGTGTCTGTATACGTGCGTATTTGGGCTTATAATAATACATCTATAAGTAAGTATATGAGTGTAAACGCTTATGAAAATATATCTTTTATCACCTTGCACGTCTTCTTATTTTATGCATGTCGTGATTTTATATTATGTTATTTTATGGCATATTGTTATTTCATAGCATCTTCTTATTATATCACATTTTATTATTTGTTAAAATAGAATGTTATACAGAGTCATTTTATTGCTGTATAAACATTTTATTATTTTATAGTGACCTTAGGGGGATTATTATTATCAAGCAATAAATAACTATTTACAGTGAGTGTCAAAACTATTCGGAATTAACTATCATTCCATAATTTACTCGCTTTTAACTTATTTTTTTATGTTTTTGATGAGTTGTTAACCACTTTAAAATGTTAGAAGGAAGGTGTACAATAGCTAAAACCAAAAATTACGACAACAATCATTTTATTTTTAACGTTTTGAACGTTTATTTACGAAAAAATTAAAAATAGTGTATGTCAATGGTGTCAAAAGTATTCGGAATTACGTGTTTTCCTAATTGTATTAATGCAGTGATCATAAATAAACATCCAGTTGGTGAAACTTTTGTATAATTATACATTTTAGCCTACTAGGAATTGATCTTACTAATTAATTGATTGTTTGGTGCGAAATTTTATCCTACTCAAGCGCTTATTGTTTCTTGAGGCCATTTTTATTTTGAATATCCTATTTCCTGATTTCCCTTTTTAGTAGGAGCCACAAATAGTTACTTAAATTTGAAAGAAATGTTAGAAGGGGGATTTCGAGAACTTTTTGAAAATTTTGCAGCAACTAAATCTGAATAGATAACGTGTATATGTCCAGAGTCATGGTCGCGCGTATGTTAAAAAAATAATATATTCGTTATTTTTCTTTTACTTTTAATTCTGACTTTTCATACTCAAAAAATACACAAACCTATCAATAATTCTGTCCATGAAACAAATGTTATTAAACTTTTTCATAGAAAAACAGACCTAGGTATTACTGACCGCTCAAAGTGTTTTACTATGGCATACTGAATTCTTTATTTGCCTTCCTCTAAACCATAATTTTTTCATAAAAACAACATATTTTAGTATGGGAGTCATCTGTAAACATTTTAAATCATCAATCTTCTATTTGAAAAATGTTCCAATCATTCGGTCTATTCTCTTGTTGTCTTGCCTGCTGAGACACATTTTCCGTACTTCTTGTACCATGTTTTTCTTTTCGTCATATTTTTTTAGAACGCGGCAAACAGCTGAAACACTTATTGTGCATCCAGAAGTTTTGAAAAATACATAAATAAGCTAAGGTTTACTGATTTAGGTATCGTTTTCTTGTTTGATGAATAATCAGTCTTTCTGGTTTAACATTTAATAATTTTTTGGGGGCTCACTTTTTTTATTTCATATTTTATTATTATATCCTCTACACTTTACTCAGCCATCCAGATGTTCTCACAATTTTTTTTTTTACATTTCAATCATTTCTCTGTAAAAAAAATATTCGAAGCCGTTGTCCGATCGTTGCGCTCTTATTTTAGAACCTTATTATAAAAAAATTCTTTCCAAGGTTGAGAATATGTTACATGAGGGAGAAGGATTGTTTAGAACATAAAATTATGTCGAAGATTAGTGAAAATATGAACATTTGAAGCAATTAAACAGTAGGATATTAGGATTTCCGAATACTTTTGACACTGAATGATCTTGTAATTTTACATTATTAATCAGATATTTTTAATAACAATAAACTTTCCGGTTATCAGGTCAGTAATTTTCCTTTATGGGGGTCTATTTTAAAGATTTGGGAGTGAAAAAGAATTATATAAATTCATAGTTGTGAAATGTACTTATTTAATGAAAATAAATACGAATTCCGAATACTTTTGACACTCACTGTATATATCTATGAGGAATCAAGGACTTACGTATTTATTGCGTTTGCACTATCAAAAATTTACATTATTTCAGAAAATTTTGCAAATACTACAATCTATAAAAAAACAACATTTAAATTAATTAAAATGAGGAGGGGGGAAGAAATACTTTTTACTGTCCTAATGCTAGTATTTTTGCTCATATATAATTACTCCAAAGATCACAAATATGGATAAATAAGAACATTATGCAATGGAACCTTGATGGCACGACCTCTCAACATGAAGAATTAATGCTTCTCATATCTGAACACCAACCTGAAATAATTTTCCTCCAGGAAACACATCTAAAACCGAGCCGTGTATTTAATATTAAAAACTATCAAATATTCCGAACGGACAAAGTAACTGATAACCGAGCCTGTGGCGGAGTTTTAACGGCAATACACAACCGATTGATAGCAAAGAACATAAATAGACACCCACATTCAAGCAACTACCACAATAGTTCATACAACAATAAAAATACATATTTGTAACATTTATCTGCCGCCTACTGAACCTAGTAATGATTATGAATTAACACGACTTATCAATAAACTTCCTCAAACTTTCATTATCCTCGGAGATGTATACGCATCTCACACCAGCTGAGGAAACAGAAACAATAACTCACGAGGAAACGCAATAAAACGCATACAGGATAATTTTAATTTGTTGCTGCTTAAAACAGGAACAATGACACATCTATGCCCTAGAACTGGATCGCTTACCGCTATAGATTTAACCCTCTATTCTCCAAACCTTTACAATCTCTTCGAATGAAAAGTACTACATGACCCTCACAATTCTGACCATTCCCCTATCTTAATGAAAATGATTGGCAGAAATAGTGATGGAAGACGACGTTGGCAGTGGGCTGTTAATAAAGCTAACTGGGATATTTTTCAAAAGAAAATTAATCTGGAACGTGAAGAAGAAAATATAGATAAGACCAATAGCTATATCACTCAGCAAATAATAGAAGCAGCAGAAGCCTCATCCACAAAATCAAACCCATCATTATCCTTTTCGAAACCACCTTGGTTTGACAATGACTGCAAAGAGGTAATAAAAAAACGAAACCAAGCCTTCAATAAATTCCGAAAATGCCCCATCGACAGAAAACCTTATCAACTTTAAAAAATTGAGAGCCCAATCTCGGAACCTAATTAGAAACAAGAAAAAAGAATCCTGGAACAACTTTGTTACTAACATGAACGCAAACACACCCATTCGCACAGTATGGAGAAAAATTAATGCTATCAGAGGAAAATATTCTAATGAACAGCCGACACTCGAAATAGAAGGAAATATTATATATGACCCTACAATATTAGCTGAGAGATTCGCAGAACACTACGAAGAAATATCGTCCTCAATGAACTATAACCTACAGTTTCGACAAAAAATTAACCAGCAACAACCAATACAATTTGACATTAACAGAGACTATAATAATGAAACGTACAACTTACCAATCACCGAATGGGAACTGGATACGGCTATATCTTCCTTAAAAATGTCCGCTATGAGACCAGACTATACCCACAATTCCATGATCAAAAATATCCCGACAGATCAAAAGAAATACCTACTAAAATTCTTTAACAGGATATGGCTAGAAGGTGAACTACCAGAAAAATGGCAAGAATCCATAGTCATACTTATCCTAAAGCCAGGAAAGAACAAATTAGACTTAAAAAATTACCGACCTGTATCTTTAACATGCTGCCTTTGCAAACTAATGGAAAAAATTATAAATAAGGGTCTTCTATGGTACATCGAAAAGAACAACCTTCTGGCAGACATTCAATGCGGGCAAAGAAAAGGAAGGTCAACTGTTGATTATCTCACTGCACTTGAAGCCGAAATATTAAATACCTTCATTTGGAAACGTGAATGCTTAGGTATTTTCTTTGATGTGGAAAAAGCATTTGACACCGTTTGGCGACCATCCATATTAAAACAATTATATGACTGGGGATTCAGAGGAGCTCTACCTCGCTTCATCCAAAATTTTCTAAAGAAAGGGTCCATACAAGTACGCATAACAGACCAACTTTCCAGAAAACAATCTTAGAAAATGGAATCACACAAGGAAGCGTCCTTAGTGGAACACTGTTTCTCATTGCCATCAACTCAGTACAAGATGCACTCACCCATCGATCACTCAAATCATGTCTTTTTGTAGATGAACTCGCCATACTCATACAATATACGGATACATCTAGAACAAAAGCCATCATACAGTCTATTTTAAACAAATTACAAACCTGGTCACAAGATAATGGTCTCACTTTTTCAACAGAAAAGACAAAATGCGTACTCTTCTCCCGGAAGAAACAACCTTGCACTCCTCCAACAATTACTTTATACAATAAAGCATTAAGCTTCCATGACCACTGTACCTTCTTAGGATTAGCAGTCGATTCGAAACTTACATGGAAAAAGCATATCATGAAACTGAAGGATAGCTGCTCACAGCGATTAAATTAATGAAAGTACTAGCTGGCACTAGCTGGGGAGCGGACAGATCGAGATTACTCGAAATATACCAATCTATAATACGATCAAAGCTGGATTACGCAAGTCGCATATATGCCTCAGCAAGATTTAGTCTCCTCACACAGCTCGATACAGTACACCACAACGGAATAAGGATAGCAACAGGAGCCTTTAGAACGAGTCCGATCCTTAGCTTTTGCGCTGAATCCAGTATACCACCCCTTACATTTCGGAGACATCAACTAGCCATAAAGTACTTAACAAACCTTGCAACACAACCAACAAACCCAGCTTTCCAAATAGCATTTAGACCGAAACATCAACAACTTTACAGCAACAACCCATCAAAACCAGCACCCTTATCAATGAGATATAGAAGAATCATAGAAGAAGTAGATTAAATATATATACGAAACCCAGAAACCCTCACCCCACCATGGATATATGCAGTGACCACGAATCAATATGACGCTACTCCGATTCAGGGAAAGAAAACCACACCACCTTACATAATAAATGAGAAATTCCAAGATATAATAAATAAAAATGGAAACGCAACTTTTCTCTACACGGATGGCTCCAAAATGAACGACAATATTGGCTCAGCAGTTGTTACATCTGAACAAACTTTTAAATATAAACAACCACCTCATTGCAGCATCTTCACAGCTGAACTTTCTGCTCTATCATATGCACTCCACCACATAATGTCAAAAGAGGGAGACAAATATATAGTTTGCAGTGACTCTCTCCCAGCACTACAAAGCCTACTGGAACTATACAGTGATCACCCATTAGTCACCAAAATCCACGAATACCTTAATATTCTACAAACACTCAAAAAAGATGTCGAATTCGTCTGGACCCCTTCCCACGGGGGGATTAAATACAACGAGATAGCTGACAAATCAGCAAAAGAAGCCGCACTTAGTAAACAAGATATTGTCCCAGTTGCCATTAAAGCCGACATTAAAATATGGTTACGATCGGATACAAAAGCAGATTGGCAAAGGATGTGGGACAACGTAGATAATAACAAGCTAAAGGAGATAAAACCAGATACCCACCGATGGAAGACTTCAGTGAGAGCAACACGGAGAGAAGAAACTGCTCTAACACGATTAAGAATAGGCCACTCAAGACTAACTCATATTTATCTCATCACGAAAGACCCACAACCAATATGCAATAGATGTCAGACAACCATAACCGTCAAACATATCATAGAGGAATGCCCGGATTACGAAAGTCTTATGCGGAGTACAAGCTTGGCCGAGCTCTCAAGGAGTCACTTTTGGACTGCGAGGATGTCATAACCAGACTGATCAGATTCCTAAAAGAAACCAAATTAATTAAAGCGCTCTAGCCTCTAGGTGGCTTAATGGCTAACATTGTTCTGTTTTCCAATTGTAGTACTTATAAGTAACGTATTATTAAAAAAAAAATAAATAAAATAAAATAAATAAATAATAAATACATTTTAAAAAAAACTAATAATAATAACAAAAACAAAAAAAAAATTAAAAAAAAGTAAAAAAAAAAAAATTTAAAAAAAAAAAAAAGATATGTATGTATATATGTATATGTATATATATATGTAAGTTAAGGTCTGATAAGGCAGACTATCAGGCTTAATTCCAACTCACATGATGTAAATACCTTGAATGTATATATAGAGGATTATATGTATCAATAAATCAGTGTTTGACTAGCCATCAAGTGAGTTGTTATTGTGCCCCTTTTCCTTATTTTTTTTAAGTTTTATATTGGCCAGCTCATAAGTTGTATGTGTATGGATATGTAAGTGTGTATGTGTGTGTGTGTGTGTGTGTATATTGTTATATATATATATATATATATATATATATATATATATATATATATATATATATATATATATATATTATTACTTAATCTGTATGCAAGGTATATAACTTTAATTTTATAAAGGGAAAACATATTTTGATTGTTAAAATAAAATTCATACCACCTAATTTACCAAACAATTAGTATATGGCGTAAAAGACCACGTATTTAAAAACGCCTAATCATCATTCCTAATCCTAATCCTCTAAAGCATCAACTATAAGATCTAGATCTAGTGGTTCAATCACGTCTCCCATAAAACAAAGACCCCGCCGTGATACTAATAAAAGATTAAATCAACAAGCAGCCCCTACAGGTACTAATATAGAATCTGAACCACAGCCTGGCACATCATCACAGGTAATGACTGACGAATCTCCGTTTTTCACCCCAAATCGTTTACAAATCCTACATAATAAAAAAGAAAACCTGGAATCTGCTCCTACAGCCAGTGAACCACGGCCTCCACCGATATTTGTCAAAAATATTAAAAATTTTCAGTTGTTGTGTGCTCAATTGAATAAAATTACCGACTCCACAAGCTACTACTGAATGAGTAGAATCAATGACACCAAAATATCACCGACCACCCCCAAGGCATATAGAAAAATAGTGAAATACCTAACTGATACTAAAGCGGATTTCCATACCTATCAGCTATTTCAAGAGAGAGCTCTTAGAGTTGTGATGAGAAATCTACATTATTCAACTCCAGTTGAAGCAATCAAAGAAGAACTCATGGAGATGGGTTACAAAGTGCGACAAGTCACTAATGTTATAAAAGAATAGAGTTCCTCTATTCTTCGTTGACTTGAAACCATTGTCAGGGTTAGAAAAAATTTATGATCTAAAAAGACTGTACTATACAAGTGTAAAAGTCGATAAACCTTACACCAAGAGAGAAATTGTTCAGTGTCACAATTGCCAGGCGTATGGTCATACCAAATGTTACTGTCATCACATACTACGCTGCATTAAATGCGATGAACAGCATAAGTCTGTGGAATGTACAAAGCCGAAGACAACACCCGCTGTATGTTTCTCAAGGATCACCCAGCCAACTACAAAGGATGCCAGATCTCTAAGGAACTAAGGACAAGGTATCAAAAACCCCAAGAACTGGACGAAACAGCAAGACAGGCAAAAAATAAAAGGGAACCCTCAAAACTAATTGATGCCAATGTATCATTTTCCCACTTATTTGGAGGTGGGAACCAATGTAGTGAAGCCGAGGCCCTGCCGGAACTACAAAATGTACCTCAATATCCTCAATTCATTCCACAGATACCTCTTCCTTAAAACGTAATCAGTCCTAAAAATCCTCATCCACAACAAATCTCTCATATCCCCCCTCCTATAAATGCCACAGACCATACCAGTTTGATGACATCCTTCATTTCCGAAATCAAATCCCTTGTCATGCCCCTAATAATAATCCTTACGAATCTTGTATCAAATCTCATTTCTACCTTAAAAAATCCATTAATGACCTCTCCTAATTCCTTATCTATTCTCCTATGGAATGCGAATGGTGTTTGAACTCACACTGACGAACTTACAGCCTTACTGCAAGACAAAAAATTGATGTTGCTGTCATTGCTGAAACTAGACTAACCACTAAACAGTACTTCAAAATACCTGAATATACGACATACCGGACAGATCATCCAGACGGCAAAGCCCATGCCGGTACTGCTGTCATTGTCCACCGACCTCTCTCCCATCACCTACACACACACCCCGCCCACGATTTCTACAAGCCACCTCCATTACAATCAAGACCTTTTTCTTTCCACTCGTCATCACATCAGCATACTGCCCTCCTAAACATTCGATTACCTTTACCCAATTGGGATCCTTCCTCAACTCATTGGGGAATCACCTTATTCTGGGTGCAGACCTATACGCCAAGCACCAGCAATGGGGTTCCAGAACCACAAATACTCGTGGACGGACATTGCAGTCTGCACTCAACTCCAGACGCGTTAATCTCCTAGCTCCCGAATCCCCTACCTACTGGCCAAATGCGGTTCTTCATTGGGGCCTATCAATCTTAAAATCGGGAAGTAACTCGTCCAGTTTATTCATTATTATTATTTTTAAATGATTAATTTAAAGCCAGCTGATTTATCTCATTCTTCTTTTAAGCAAATCCGTTTTTTTTTAACGTTTATTTTATTAATATTGGAACATGAAATATTTGGATACTTGTGGCCGAATTCAGATAAGCTTTTCATCATCATGGGGCATTCATTCCTGAGTGTTTATGAATTAAATACATTGCAATTAAGTTTCGAAGGAAAAAATTAATTTTCTATAATTAAGTTAGAAAAATATTCTTCCTGAATATAAGTAGTGACATAAACGTAAAATATACTGTTAGAAAGCTCAGAATTTCGGAATAGTTACTATTCAATAAAATAAGTCGTTCAAATTAACAAAAAGTTTTTGTAAGCCCATAAAGTTATGAACATATTTTATTGGTAAAGAGAGAGGTTATGTTAGTTCAATGCTGCAACCATCGTACAAGATATATTCTTTCATTTAGTAAAAGATTGTAGAAAGAAATATTACATACTAAATCGTAATTAAGTTGTTAAAATAAATAGTAACTTTTATAAATCTTAAAACTAAAGCTGTTATTAATTATTTCAAATTAAACATTATTTCATGAAAACAGCTGTTTTACTGTAAACTAAATGGGGTTCCTATGAAAACTTAATTGGGGTTTTGAAATTTATTTTAAATAGTTCATTTGAAATATAAAGAAGTAATAAACCAAATAAAATCGAATCTTTGTTATTTCTACCGTTTTTGAAAAATACATTGCAATCCAGTTTTTTTTTATATAAGAAATAAAATTTTCTGTAATCTTCACAAAAAATAACATAAACCAATTTTGATTTATTAACCAACTTATGTTTCTAATTTCTGCTGATTATTAAATATAATAATGAATAGACGTTACAAAAGAAACTTATTTTCAAGCTAATTGCACTTTTCGTTACGATGAACTAAAAATTGCAAAGTGATAAGCTCTAAATCGGTTCGAAAGAGCTTTTAGAAACATAAATGACACTTGCTTTTAATTGACCCGTTCGAAGCAAGGGCGAGCCCACCAGTTATATTATAAAAAAGATAGGTCTTTCTCACCGAAGTATACTTGAAAATGTTGCAATAATTGGATATTGTATAATTTTTCAATAATAAAGTATATTTCTGCTGTCAAAGTTATAAGTTTTTGAGGAGGGTTGAATAATTCGTGATAAAATAGATAGAAGGGGATCTGATAAATAGGCTAATAATTACAAGTGAAGGAGATAGACGAGCGACAGGGAATTATATCAGAGCCGCAATCTTTTTCAATAACTGGAAATGATGTTAAAAACATTTGGCTTTGAGTCGGCCATTCATCATGGCGAGGATGACACCATCATCGTCCTCGGTATTTCTAGAATTAGACAGACACGATAAATCACTATCTGTCGGTGCTAATGGGCAGGCAATTTGTAATGGCTACCCACTACCCCGACCCCACCTACTACCAACTACCAATTACCCAATACCACCTCTCTTTAATGAGATATAACCCCCTCTTTTTGCCCTCCTCCTACCCCCTCAGCTATCCTCATTTATGAATATTTTAAAAAAGAGAATACGTTCATAGAAAGTAATGAATATATTTTTGAAAACAATTCCAAACGAGGAACAGTATAATTGATTGATCTAGTTCAAACAGTCTAATTGAAATCAGGGATCGAGAATAAATCTTATTTCTCGGGCGCAGTGGCCAAAAGTCAAGTGACCTTGAAATAATAAAAGTAAGGTTTTGAATTTCTTTTAGCTCAAGAAAATAAAATTCACGATTTATTTTTTAAATTAATCCAAAATAAAAGTTCTTTATATTTTATTTTATGAATACAGTAAATCCTCTTTTTAATGAACACCCGTTTATAACGAACTATCATTGCGGTCCCTTGAAAAATTAACAGAAAACTATGCTTTCTCCTCGTTTATACCGAAATATTCTCTTTTAACGAACTAACGAACTACTTTTGTGGACCTAAGAATTGAATCTGTTCGGTTATTACGAAAAATAAAGAAGAAGAAAATTACGATACGTCTTAATTCCCAGTAAAGACCGGCGCCTTTCTGTCCAAATCCTTCTTACCTCTTCCTTCTATTCAGCTCAATTCTGTGATTCACAGTCTGTGACACCTTCTGGTTTCTAGAGTTTTAGCTAGTTTTTCTGTTTTTATTGCTTTTATTACTTGCTTTAATTCGAGTTTTCTACGAGGTCAAGTCAGTCTTGCTTTTCGTTTTAAGTGCGCTTCCGCTCCGCACAGTATGTCAAAGAGAAAATCCATTGATTTAAGAACAAGGTTAGCGATTCTCCACGAAGTGGATACAAAAATTGAGTCGAAATCGAAAATTGCGGAAAAAATATGGGATATCAAAATCTCCTCTATCAACGATTATCGCTATTAAGGATAAAATCGATGCCTCCGTTGTGTCTTCATCGGGATGTGCAAAAAAAAAAAAAAAAATTTTAGCATTTCAACTTTATATGAATTGCTGTGATTCTGACATTGTAAGTTCCTTTTTAAGTTTTGTATTTTGAATGATGGTTTATGTTAATCTTAAAGTATTATGTAAAATGTGAAATAAGATAGATATATGTACATAGTGCAAAGCTAACTACATTTAACTGCTTTTGTAGTTTCTAAATAAACATGTGCCTGAAAGCGAATGCTGTATTGAAAACATTTCTGTTTAACCACCCGAATTTATTCCAAGACATATAACATACAATATATTTTTCGGATATAACGAATTCTTTTATAACGAACAGAGAATTTTTTGGTCCCGTGAAGTTCGTTAAAACGAGGGTTCACTGTATTTACAACTAAACATACGAAATCAAGCAAATGTGCTATACAGTATATATTTATTTGGAAAATACTTGTGAAGAGGCTACCCAATGGTAGAACTTCAATTTTACAAGTAAAGGAAAAATGAACAAATGTATATACATATATATTGGGTTGTAAAATAAGTCTGTAGCGTTTTTTCAATATTTTAATTTAATCATGCTTAAATGATCATTAATGTTTAGATAATCTAAAAAAAAGATTAGTTGAGGTGCATATATGCACAAATTTCAATCATGATTCCTGATCTTTAAGTAGTAATTTGATTGCTCAAAATGGAAGAGAAAAACTATTCATCTACGTCATTTAATGTTTTTTTATTTCCGAAAAAGAAAACGCCACTTCACAGGCGTTTAACCAAATTTGCCTATCATTTAATACCATTATAGCTTTACTTCGCATAATTTAATTATTATTGACTCCATTGTCTTATTTTAAGTCAATTTGCACTGAAATAGTCACACCAAGGGTGATCTTAACGTGTGGGTCTCCGGCCTTCACGTCCTTTCGCTGGACGTCTGCTCTTCTGCCAGTCATTACTATGAGTTTATAAGCCGCAAGAAATGCATTTTCGTCATTTTTAAGACATAACAGAGAAGTAAAAAAAAAAAAAAAATAAAAAAAAAAAAAAAATAAATATAACAAAAAAAAATCGCATGTTCAATTGGATAGAAAATAGGATATGATTGGTCCCTTCATCAAATTAATTAGCTGCACAGTAAAAAAATTAGGATGTAGGAGATATACAGAAATGCATTTTTGTAATAAGTATGATATATGTTAGATATATATGTTCCGAATATGTTCTAGATATATGTTCCGAAGAGGTAGTCAACCATGCATCTGGCTCCGGTACTATCACGTAATCTCGAATAACCCTCAATGAAAAAGAAGATGGCTTTGGGACCTACAAACCTAAGTAAATATACAGCTTGGTAGCTTATTCAGATGATTTTTAACTGGTTGTATTCATTGTATATACAGTTGTAAACATCAATAAAATATATTTTTAAAAACTATGTTATATCAAATAACATCAATTGGTAACAAAATTCTTCCATATTCCACATCCACCCACATTTTCAGTTCTGAAATTGAAGGTATTATAGTATGGTTAAGGTATAGGAGACCCGAACCCGTGCTCATGTTACAGGAGTAATAGTCGACCGCAGCGCCCTCCCCCACGTGTACCAGCACAACCCTAAATCACCACAAGCTACCATTCCCTACGATCAAGCTACGATCTTTTTTTATGAACAATTCATTAATAATTTCTCATAGGCAGATACCCACATGTATATTAATTTATGTAATAAAAAAACACATTTAACCCGAATAATTAGGACGTACATTATTTAATGCCGATGATATTCAAATTTACTGTCCTACAAAAAAAAAGTTGAGGTAACTGGTATAAATACATTTAAAAAACAAAAAATATTTAATACAATCTAATAGTGCAATTGTTATTGTCAGATAGCGTCATTATGGGAAGTAAGGAGATACTGAAACAGATGATATTTGAGAGTGGTAAGAGAGGTCGCACGACGGATGTTTGAAAGGAGAGAATTCCGAAAACTGGTTGAACGGGCTAGATAGCAACGCTTATATGCTTAAGTTCAGTGGGAAGGGATATAAAGGTTGGAATGTCGAGATCTTGTGAATGGGTTGATGGTTTGAACTGCAGAAAATCGTTTATGTAGGGAGGATGCTAGGAGTTGATGGGTTGGTATAGGAATGTTCGGAAGAAAAATAGTCTACGGTTTTGGGGGGAAAGCCACTTTGATTGGCCATAGAGATGTGACATGTAAGACCGCCTCGAGGTGCCAAAGACAAATCTTAAAAAAAACAATTCATGATATTCTTCGCTCTCGAGAGTAGCTGACGAGTGGACTGTGGGAGAAAAAGGCGAATATGATTGAAAAACACGAGGGTACTTATTGACCGACGGGAAATTTGGGCTTTGTGTTGTTTCCGATATATAGTTTGTTCAATAAAGATACCTAATTTTTTTTTACACTAAGAACTAACTATAATGGGTTCTTCAGTCAGTAATAAGGTCGGAAGAGATCGTAAAGAAGTAATGGAGGGGGATTAGATCCAATGATAATTGCTTGAGTTTTTTAAGCATTTAGCCTTAATTCGTTCAAATTGGCCCAGGCTCAGATCCTATCTAGGTCTTCCTGAATTTTAGGAAACGATACTAATAACTCAGAAGGAGGAGGGTTAAATAAATCTGAAATCTTCCGAGTAAAGTTGTTAGAATCAGTGATGAAAAGATTCAGGAAGGCCATTTGTATAGGAGTTGAAAAGTAAAGGAGAAACGCTTGAACCTTGAGCTACTCCTCGGGGAACAGGATCTTCATTGTAATAGCCTCTAGTCCCCTCCCTCCATAAAGCTCTCCCTCCCATTCCTAACCTACTTATACATAATTATTCAACAGAATTCATCAATCCATCAAAAACCTTGGAATTACTTTTGACCGATCTTATCCTGGAATACAAATCCATCTCCCGTCGCTCCTTTATCATTTTAAAGCGATTAAACGGCATCCGTCACCTCTTTTCTTTAAAGACCCTTAGGCTACTGGTATTCTACCTGATATTCCTCCAATTTGACTAATGTCTCTGGAGATCTTTAGGAAAAACTAAAAATATTATTGAATTGCCTCATCCGATTCATCTTTAGTTATGGAATGAGATTTACTCATCAATATATTATTGTAATTGTTATGATTAATATTTATATTTCCTCTATTACAAAGGATGCCGCCCTCTACCAGGGCACTCCGGTCAAGATGTTGTTATGATTAAGTTGTAATATATTATAGTAGTAAGAAAGTTATGTTTCTATTTTTATTGTGAATAAATATATAACAGTTTATATAAATGTGTTATTCGTTAACTTTTGAAACCTCCATAGAAACTTCTGTCACTCGATTCTACGTAGAGTTAAAGTAAATTTATCCTTCCAACCGTTCTAGGTTCTTTTAGGCATATTTTCTTTACCAAGTCATCCGATCCAGCCGTCCATCAAACATCTCAGATCTGCTACTATTTAAATCCTAGATTCATTCCCGCAACAGTCCTACGCGTTGTTCTGATTTGTGTATTACAACCCATCGAACTGCAGCTTTCGACAGATTTTTCATTATCTTCCAGATTATATTCATTCTCATATCCGTAACTCTTATAACCTTTCCACATTTAAATCCCGCATTTTCAATTACTTTTGGTTTAATTAATTTCATAAAAACCCTGACTAAATCCAATTTTAAATGAACATGTGTAAAGTGACAAAACTTTAAAGCGTAACCAAAGAAGTTACACTTTTTTTCTTCTTTCGTTTGGTTTTTTTAATAAGATATACATTGTATTTTATTTTTTTGAAAAAGCAATGCTAATTTTATCTTTTATTCTTTTCTTTTTTATTATTATTTAAATTAGTTTTTTAAAATCATTAGTGCTAGAAGTTAATTTGTTATATATATACATTGGTATATATATATATATATATATATATATATATATATATATATATATATATATATATATATATATATATATATATATCACTTTATTTTTCTATGTTATTTGTATTGTTTATTTATTTTTTACTATATTACTGTATTTATTATGATTAATCTAAGGGACTGTAGACCTTATTTTTTTTACTGCCCCAAAATAAATAAATGAATAATTTTTATACCACCAATCGGGTGCCTTTCTGGACATAGCGCAAGCTTTTGACCGGGTGTGGCACCCGGGATTGCTCTTTAAGCTCAAAACTCATTTACCCCAATCCTTATACCTAGTCCTCCGGTCCTATTTATCAAACCGCTCCTTCCGAGTTCGCTGTGGTTTAGAGTTTTCCAAACATTATACTGTTGAGGCCGGTGTTCCTCAAGGCAGCGTCTTAGGACCCGTCCTCTACATCCTCTATACCGCCGATATCCCTACCGATCCCGATACCTTTCTGGCAACATTTGCTGATGACACAGCCATTTTATCATCCGATTCCGATCCTGAAGCAGCATCGCTAAATCTCCAAAGGCACCTTTCCCTTGTCGAAGACTGGTGTAATGCTTGGCGTATTAAGGTGAACGAAAGAAAATGCACACACGTCACCTTCACCCTTCGACGCAAATCCTGCCCAACGGTTAAACTCAATTCCATACCGCTTCCTTCCTCAGACACAGTCCGGTACCTGGGCTTTTTACTAGACAAAAGACTAACGTGGAACCCACATACAAGACTTAAAAGAAAAGAACTCAACCGCAGATTCGGCCAGTTATACAGACTATTAAACAGAAAATCTCATCTTACAGTTGACAACAAATTACTAATATACAAGACAGTACTGAAACCTATATGGACCTACGGACTTGAACTGTGGGGGACAGCTAAATACTCTAACATCAAACGCATCCAATCCTTCCAATCCAAAGTCCTACGAACAATAGTTAATGCTCCCTATTATGTTTCCAACTGTACCTTACACCACGACCTCAATATTCCATTCATTTTAGATCTGGTACCATCCAAATTTTCTAATTTCCATCAGAACCTTCTTCATCATCCTAATCCTTTAGCTCAATCCCTCTCCAGCTCCACCCACCCCTACAATCCTCCACGAAGATTGAAACGGCAGTGGCCCCGCGACGTTCTATAACATTTATACTGGAGTTCTGACACTGGTCAGATCCTCCACTCATGTACTGTATGTTTGTGGCTATTGCGCCCTAACTTAGCCTCTACTGGCTAAGACCAGTGATAGGGCTGAGAGAGAGGCGCTGGGATCTCTTGGATTCCGCTTTTTTCCTCCACAAGTGGAGGGAAAAGCTCAGTCTGGGGTCCCCTTAGCAGTTGTAAATATTGTATATAGTTATGTTTGTTTGTATTATTTTTATTTATATGCCAACTTTGTATTTATTTCAATTATAGGTTGTTGTTGTTTTTTGTTGTTTTGTTTTTTATTATTTTTTTATTTTTATTTTGTTATATTTTATTGTACATATAAATGATTTTTTTTCTATTTTATGTAATTTGACTTTATCGTTATTTTCTGTATATATTGTATGAATGTGGTCCTATATCTCTATTACTATTGTTCATTCTGAAACAGATTGTATTATTTCTCAATAAATAAATATTTAATATACCACCAAGAAAAAGTTGTACTCTTGATAAACAATTATTTCTATTGTTTTCTATTCACTTCTAACAAGTGAGTGATCTGAAACAGTATGGGCGCTAGTTTTCGACAAATAATTTTCCAACTACTGATCTTTTTGTATTTCTTTACCAATTTAAAGTAGGAATTGGATGTGTTACGTGATATGGCAGTACTTGTGCAGTTATATTAAATAAAAATTATTTGAGTACAATAACCCGAGTTTTGAAAAAAAAATATTTAAAACTTGCTATAAATGTTTTACTTATCACAATCATTGTAAAATACCTTGTTACTTCGTAACTAGGTATTTTCTAATTAGAGTATGTAAGAAAACAATTATCGAATTTCATGCTCCCTCCACCTCTTTTACATCTTCCTGTAATTCTAACCCACATCCCATTCCCAGAAAATTAGAACCCGCCTTTCTGCTCCTATATATACTTTTTCCCATAGAACCCAAAAATATGAGCGCATCTCTTTAGCCCGGTCTTCTGGAATACTCTTACATCAAATATTCTCCAAGCTTCTTTCCTATCCTTATTTAAATCGCTCTCCTTTTAATACGGTAATTAGGGTATGTCAATTAAAGTGAGGTGAAAAATGTTTACACTTTAAACACAACTTTGTTATAGATTGGATTTTGATTTTATTTATTTTTTAAATCTCATAGATATATCCTTGTATTTTATGTGTTTCTTGTGATCATTCAAACATTTACGTAGTAGAGATTTGGGGCTCAACTAAACCATCAAATTCTTCTCGTCTCCAATCCTTACAATAAAAAATCCTTCGAGAAATCCTCAATGCTTCTTATTTTGTCACAGATAAACTCATCCATGAAGACCTTAATGTTCCCTATGTTGCTGACTTGGCGCGAACCAGGTAAAACTCCTTCCATGACAAACTTCATTCCCACTCTAACCCACTAATTTCAATCCTTACTTCCTCTACAATCCCTGTTGATCCTCCAAGGCGTCTGAAAAAAAGATGGCCCGAGACCTTATCGTTTAGCAAAGTTTTTGGAGAGCTGTCAGTGGGTAGTATCCCTACATGTGAATCATAAAAGTATATCTTGTATCACATTTACTAAATATATTTTATGATACATTTGTAAATATCAATAATTTTTTTTTTAAATCTAAAAATAATTATACGCATTTATTACAATCCTTTATGTTTTCATTTTTTCAATGTTCTTAGTCAATTTGCAATTTTTTTTGTTGGCCATAGTCCCAGAATAAACATTCTTTGCTATCAATCAATACAAAGTTAAAGAACGTTGAAACTATTATATTAATTTCATACACTTTTTCATTAAAATAAATGGTTACCGAGATATGATAACTAGTACTTATGTCTCCACTTCCAGTAAACATTATTCCGAACACCGAGACTTATAAACTTCAGTGATTGTTGTAGATAATAATTTTAATTAATAATCTGAAATGAATATTTTCATAGAAAAAACAAACAATTTTTTTTTTAGTTTTTACTTAAACAAGTAATCAAAAACCTGTTTCAAGATGATATGTAACTGGAAGTCGTGTGTTGCGTTTCGAATACATTTCAACATAGGACTAGCCTTTTCTCCTAACATATCCCTTTTATCATCATTCAATTCTGACAATTATTATTTCTGCTACATTTCACTAACAGAACTCATATCTTCCATAATGAAATCCCGCTCTATCTCCTTAGGTTACAATGGAATTCCAGTAAAATTGTTAAAATTATGTTTTCCAGAAATCAATTGAAAGTATAATTCCAGGTATCTAATTTTCTAGAAGAATCCAACAAACTTAACCTTTACAAATCCGGCTTCCGTCCTGGCTACTCCACGCAATCCGTTCTGACCAAAATAACAAACGATATTTATACCGCTATAGATTAAAAAAAAATTAACTTTCCTAATACTTTTAGATTTTACCAAAGCCTTTAATTCTCTCAACCATTCGATTCTTGTCTCTAAATTAAAATCATTATCCTTTTCCAACAGTTCGATCCGATCGTTTCAATCCTTTCTTTCCAACCGCACTCAAGCGGTTGTCATTCCTAATCAACCCCTATCTGATTTCCTTGTCCTATCTCCATGTGTTGAATATGGCTCGAGTGTTTCACCCCTACTGTTCAATACCTACATCAATGACCTTCCTAATTCAATCCACCGCTGTTCCTATCACCTATATGTGCTGACGACTTCCAAATCTATTTATCCTTCCCTCCCTCCGAGTTATCTGTAGCAAATGCTAGTATTCAGGAAGACCTAGATGGAATCCGTTCCTGGGCAAATATGAATAACCTAAGGCTTAATCCTACAAAAACTCAGGCCATCCTTATTGGTTCCAAATCCCTCCTCCGATCTATCACCACCCTTCCTCCGTTTTTGCTTAATGATCATCCTATTGTTTTTAGTTTCTCTGTTAAAAATCTTGGGATCATCATCGACCAAAACCTGTCCTGGAAACCCCAAATTGCCCAAATTTCCCGTCGATCAATTAGTATCTTGAAATTATTCCACCGATCCCGCCACCTCCTACCACAATCCTACCCGTAAACTCCTAGTTTCATCACTCATTTTTCCCCACTCCGACTACGGTTGTGTGGCATATGGCGGCCTCTCGAAGGTGCTCGAGGGCAGATTGAGAAGGATATAAATTGATTTTTAAGATTTGTGTTCGGTACCTTGAGACGGTCGCATGTATGCCACCTCTACGACCAATTAAAGTGGTTATCCCAAACCTTTCGAATACTATATTTTCTTGGATCGTTCCTTTATCAAATCATTAACTCCCACCATACATTCTATGTCTACAGTCTTCTGGTATTTTAATTCTCAACCCATCACCAGAAAACAAAATCCCATCTGTCCGACCTCCACACTCCTTTCCATAGATCCAAAAAATATGACTGCTCCTTTTTAGCCCGCTCCACTGCCTTATGGAATACTCTTCCTTCAAACATCCGTTATGCTCCTTCTCTATCATCGTTCAAATCCCTCCTCTTTCAATACTTCCTTTCTCTTCAGTCAGATGTAAGCTAATTTTTATTTTGCCAACTTATATAAGGTGAATTTTATTTTAATGCACTTACTTTAATGAGATTAAAGTTACATTTTATATTTATTCATATTTATTTATTTCTAGAATTTTTAAATAGAGATGGTACTATGACCCTTTCTTCTTTTTTTTTATTTTTTATTCTTGTGTTATTTAATTATAGTTATGTATTGTTTTTGGCCAATTATAATTTATTATTTTGTTTATAATTGTTATTATTAAGAGACTTTGTCCCAGAATAAAGTTTCTCTTTTATTCTATTCTATTAGTTGTTTACTAAACAGTTTCGATTAGTAAATACATTGAATTAAATAAAATAGTTATTCGTTACACTAAAATTAGATTCCTCAATTCATTATTGGAATGGCGCAAAGTATAAAAAAAAATTGAAAAAGGACTGGTTATTACTATGTTATATTTTTACTTTTATTTTCTTATATAGTAAACAGGAAAGTCAAGTAAAAATGTTTAATATAGACGAAATTTATTTGAGGTTATAAACATGCTTGACAACTATTATACGATGATCAATTTAGATAGGGCTTTTCAATTAAATATTTCCACGCTAACTATGTTCACATGATTAATCTACTAATGCATAGTATTAGCATAAATTCCATTGAACAGGCCACTACCGTGATTACAAAATTGATCATTCAATATCATCATTATTAACTTTCGTGCCATTTGAAAAATTTATTACGTTTTTTTTCCCTTTACTGTAAGCATTATTTTAATACTTTAACTAAAATAAAGTAATTGAAATTATTTAGAACCTGAAAATATTGTTATATGATTTTTAGATTATTAGTTACCCATTACAAAGTCAAATAGCCAAGTATTTCAAAAAGACAAACTGAGTTTGTGTGTGTTTGGCCATTTAAACTAAAAAAGGGAAAGTTGTAGGAAACCGAAATTTCATATTTAAATCGAATATATGCCTGGGATTTTAATGAAAATGTTACGCCAAAATGGACGTACCATCAGTGTCACTTCAAACCTTCAATGTTACGCCAAAATGGACGTACCATCAGTGTCACTTCAAACCTTCAATGTTACGCCAAAATGGACGTACCATCAGTGTCACTTCAAACCTTCAATGTTACGCCAAAATGGACGTACCATCAGTGTCACTTCAAACCTTCAATGTTACGCCAAAATGGACGTACCATCAGTGTCACTTCAAACCTTCAATGTTACGCCAAAATGGACGTACCATCAGTGTCACTTCAAACCTTCAATGTTACGCCAAAATGGACGTACCATCAGTGTCACTTCAAACCTTCAATGTTACGCCAAAATGGACGTACCATCAGTGTCACTTCAAACCTTCAATGTTACGCCAAAATGGACGTACCATCAGTGTCACTTCAAACCTTCAATGTTACGCCAAAATGGACGTACCATCAGTGTCACTTCAAACCTTCAATGTTACGCCAAAATGGACGTACCATCAGTGTCACTTCAGACCTTCAATGTTACGCCAAAATGGACGTACCATCAGTGTCACTTCAAACCTTCAATGTTACGCCAAAATGGACGTACCATCAGTGTCACTTCAAACCTTCAATGTTACGCCAAAATGGACGTACCATCAGTGTCACTTCAAACCTTCAATGTTACGCCAAAATGGACGTACCATCAGTGTCACTTCAAACCTTCAATGTTACGCCAAAATGGACGTACCATCAGTGTCACTTCAAACCTTCAATGTTACGCCAAAATGGACGTACCATCAGTGTCACTTCAAACCTTCAATGTTACGCCAAAATGGACGTACCATCAGTGTCACTTCAAACCTTCAATGTTACGCCAAAATGGACGTACCATCAGTTCACTTCAAACCTTCAATGTTACGCCAAAATGGACGTACCATCAGTGTCACTTCAAACCTTCAATGTTACGCCAAAATGGACGTACCATCAGTGTCACTTCAAACCTTCAATGTTACGCCAAAATGGACGTACCATCAGTGTCACTTCAAACCTTCAATGTTACGCCAAAATGGACGTACCATCAGTGTCACTTCAAACCTTCAATGTTACGCCAAAATGGACGTACCATCAGTGTCACTTCAAACCTTCAATGTTACGCCAAAATGGACGTACCATCAGTGTCACTTCAAACCTTCAATGTTACGCCAAAATGGACGTACCATCAGTGTCACTTCAAACCTTCAATGTTACGCCAAAATGGACGTACCATCAGTGTCACTTCAAACCTTCAATGTTACGCCAAAATGGACGTACCATCAGTGTCACTTCAAACCTTCAATGTTACGCCAAAATGGACGTACCATCAGTGTCACTTCAAACCTTCAATGTTACGCCAAAATGGACGTACCATCAGTGTCACTTCAAACCTTCAATTTTACAGGGTTTTTTTACGGATTTCTTGAAAACAGCTGTAACAATGTTGATCGAACTCGTTTTACCGGTGTCTTATTGAATGGAAAAAAAAAAATAAAAGGTTTTGTTCTAATTGAAATAGTCAAAAAAGTAATAAATGTCGAATGCTCAAATTCATTTACACGAATCACCTTATATATTTATTTTTTTTTTTACAATTTCTGATAGAATTATAAATTTAAAATGCTGAAATGTAAAATATAGAATTATTAAATAATAAACGAAAGGAGAAAAAACATAAAATAGTTTGCAGGTTAAATGTTTGTTTTCAGAAATGAGAATTATAATATATTATGCATGAAAAAAACTGTTAGAAACCTAAAAAACAAAACAAAAAAATTGATTTATGATTGATTGGGCTTCGGCATAATGTAGATTTTATCCTAATTTCAATAGTCCGACAAGGCCTTAATTTCCAATGTGCCTTTCATTTTATGGATGGAAATATATATCCGTTTCTCGTTATATATGTATATTCTGTTGGAACGTATATTGTAGAGAAAATATTTTATAACAAACAAGAAAGGTATAGTAAAGTCAATATAAACACTCAGCCTCAAGTGATTTTTGTAATTGATAATTTATATTGTTATATTATTTTAACTAAAATAAATGTTCTCACTATATTGAAGTATTTTCAGTAAGTAGAGAGGGAACTGAGTTGTGAAAGCCAACTATATTTATTTTGCATGAGATTTTATTTTTATTACTATGGATTTTTTAAACAGATAAGAAGGCAACATTATTTGTCTTATTTCCGTGTTAAAAATAATCCAACATTCCATATTTACATATCATTTAAAATAAACCAAAAAACAATTACACAAGTGATGGCCTTGGGAGTAGCGGGGTGTCATATTCTCCTTCGCCTGTAATCTTGGGGATGAGTCATTGATAAATGATCCGACCATGGGACATTTGAACTGCCGACGCAAGCAGCCCTTTATTTAATATTTTTGTAGCATTTCTCCTTTGACATATAATGAAAACCATTTTAACGAATATTCTTCCCCTTAAGTAAAAATGGAGGTCTAAAAAGATATTTTTTTAAACATTATTCTATTATGCTACAATATATACTATTATTTATAATAATTTATAGTTTTAGCACTCTAGTCTACCACGCCAAAGGTTGTGAGTATGAATCCAGTCCGGAGGGACTTTTTCAACCATATAATTAATAGGGATTCACTTACAGCCTCTCCCCTTTAGTATTTGAGACCCGTCAGCCAGCCACTCTCCAGCATGGGTGTAGGGAATGACAACTCTACCCTAGAAATTATCATTGAAAATTGCAAGTGTATTCTCCAGATTACTCTGCGTGGCCAAGGGTCTACAAGGCCTGTCGCGCCACTGAGAATAAGAATATATTATTTAGTATTCAAATCTTTAATGTATTTTTTCAAAATATTAATAATTTTTTATTGATGGAGAATTGTTAATGGTCGGTATAAATTGAAGAAAAGTAGGTTGGAGGTGCAGTCATCGAAACACTAGATTTACTGCCAACGTCTCAGCCTAAATTTGTAGGTCATCAGCTCGCGCCTAACAATCGCCCAGAAGATGGCCTGAATTTAGGCAGAATAGCTGGCATAATAAATTAAGTTTAATTAATTAGAATGGTTCGATGACTGCAATCTAAACCAACTTCAAATAATTTTATTTATTCGTTTATAGAATCACAAAATAAAATCTGGTTTATGATTTAGAGAAATGTAATTGTATTCTTCCTTTTTATTTTTAAAATATTTAAGACCTGATGTAATTTTATTTAAAGGTGTTACATTAATAAATATAGAAATAGGTGGCGATAATAGTGTGTTTTTTTATTATTATATTAAAAAATAATAAATATTTTGTTATTTTAGCCTAGGAGGGACCCTGGGAAGGGAGATTCTCCTTGGCGCCCCCTAACCTTTACAAAGTGGGTACCAAAATGAGGAAAAAAAACTTAACGGCTGAGCTTGATCACGGTCTAATCAGCTTCTTCCAAAGCTGTTATCATTGGACCAGTACAATTCCTTAAATGTATTGAACCTAACACATTTCTGAATCGTAGTGGTGCAATTTTTTTTTCCCCCAATTACCATCTGTATGTACGTCATCTTAAGTCATTAAGTACTTTTTATTTATACTTACTTTGTTTGTCTCCTATTATTATTTCTTCAACTAATTTTTACATGTCCCTTCAACAAACAGGAATGTTGTTCGCCTTAACATTGTTGACATACAAACTTTCGCCCTCTAAACGGAAAATGAAAACCAATCAACCAAGAATGAGTACATAACACATACATTTATTTTGTGTATTCATCGTAAAGGCAACCTTTTATATTTAAAACGATTCAAAGCCACGAGGTCACGTCAAATAAACTTTTTTTATTCTCTAAAGTTCTCAGTCTACAAAAAGATTCTTTGTTAAAAATTGTCAATGTTTCGATAAGTGGTTACACTTCATTCTAGCCACAATAATTTCCATTGATTTTTTTTCATTTTGCTCATCAAAGCCCGATATGATTTTTGAATCTGTTTTCTTTAATGAAAATGTTAAAAATGACAATAATTAATTAATTAATTAAATGGGATGGACAGAAGCAGTAAATATCTGTGAAGGATATTTGTTCCTACATGGTTCAAAAATTACTTGGGGAATTTATTATTAATGTTCATGTTCATAGTCACACTTGTTCATAAGGAATATTTTTAAAACTGTTAATGCAAACTTTTTTGAAGTTCTCTCGATAGTCTGCCAAGAACTTTTTTCCGGGCTTTTTAATATCATTAAAGTTCTCTACAGATTTTATAGAAAAAGGTTAAGTAAAGTTTTACAAATAGACTGAAATGTGTGTAAAAAATTATGGAACTCTTTCATTTTGTCTTAGGTACCGGATATGCCTTCGTTTAAACCCTTCAAACGGGAAAATGAAATGATAAACATAAATCAAAATTTGTTAAGTTTATTTGATTGTTATACACGGAAAATGTAATGTTCGCATATAAATGAAAACTGAATGTATTTATTCAAAAACCTACAGAGCTAACAAAGGTTCCTATTCTATCAGGTTAATAACTATTTAATATTTCTAATTTGAAATATTATATTTATTAATAATAGTGAAATCGGTTTCAAAATCCGTCGCTTGGTTTAGGGGTTCGCTGAAACCGAAAATTGCGGTACCATATATATAATATATATATATATATATATATATATATATATATATATATATATATAGAGAGAGAGAGAGAGAGAGAGAGAGAGAAATAATAGAAGATACATTAAAAAAAAAAAAAAAAAATTCCCTAAAATATCTTCAAGTGGGAACAACATCTTAATATGTCCTTGATGTTCTATTTGAAAGATTTTTTTTTTGTTTGGTTTGTGGTTGTCCAACGATTCTTTAAAATAAAAAAAATAAAAACTTATAAAGAGGGGTAATACGGTTAACGATAACACTAACATCCTAACTTTTATAAAACGTTTTGAAGATAACTATTATAAATAGAAACTTCTTCCTTTTTAAACTATTTACATACTTACTACTCAAAAAGGATATATATATAGAATACTACCTAGCTAAAAATAGTAAACGATAGAAGAAAAAGGCATGATTTATTGAAAAGAGAAGCTTTTGCTGTCGATTTGCCGACTCGTGTAGAGAATACTGAATCTGCATTTTATTTACAAGGTAAATGACCTTGCTCAGCAATTCTCGGATGGTCTTTTAAAGAAATTCAACTTATATGGAAATGCAGGAAACCGAAATTACCAGGATTTATTAAGAATGGTTTATATTCTTATATAGTTTATTATATTTACGCTGTATCTGGGCTACGAATGTTAAGCAAATAGAAAACATAATTCACATGCACACTTCGTCAATTTTATACATCACTAATTTAAAAAATATTAAAGAAACCATCACTTATTCTTTTAAAACCTAATTGAGACAATGATTTCCTATTAGTAATTTATCCATAAAAGTACTAATAATTTTTAGGAAATACATAAAACGCAAAAACTTCCTAGTAATATCTCATTGAACCAATTTTCTTTATTATAAAAAATAAATAAAAATCTACATTTTTTTTTTGGGGGGGGGATTAGGGATATTTTTTTATTTATGTATATGTGTATTGGATGTGCACGTCATAAATTTGGTTACTGAGACTCTCCTAGTTCCTGAGTTATAAAATTATAATCGCTATAAAAAAAAAAAAATCGGAAATACATATTACTTCTTCTGGAGTTCAGGACAAACAAAAAACTAGAAGGATAACGAAAGTACTTTCCTCAAAAATATTTTGGTAATTACATTAACTATGTAGTTTTGATTCTTTATCTACAAAATTACCTGTTAGAGAAATTTTATTAACAAGAGTTTTCAGTCGAGATCCTTACTTAAAATAGCTGTAAAAGATAATGTATTATCCAGGAAAATGTTTTGCTCACAGATTTGAATTCAGACCAGGATAGAAAATGACTTGTAAAAAAATTATAAAAACCGAAAATGTTGAGCAGGATTGTCTGGACAATTTCGAATATATTGAACCATAAGTAATTTTTGGGCGCCTTTGCCTTCCTTACCTCAGATTCAGACCTCCCATCCTGACCCTAAGCCCTCTCATCCTAATCTTAAGATCTCACATCTTCAGCGTGAAAACTCCCAAACTCTCCCTAAAATTCCCACAAATGAATGAAATAAATCCCAAAAATATATTAAGGGTTAATCTGCTACCGGAAACCTACTCCAAACATCCTGATCCTTCTCCATCTATATATCAACTTAATCATCGACCAGATAAATCAATGAAACCTACTCAGCGTTTGATGTATCCATCTCAAAACATCCACACTAATCCTCCAATCCAAAACACTGCCTACCCAATCCCTATCCTAACCAGAATCCAACAGACATTACAGCAATCCTTTTATCATTTATTCGTGAAATTCAAAATACAATAAATATTTTGATCAATCCCCTTACCAGACTCCTCTCAGTAATCCCATTCAATGCCCCAACATGAATAAAAACTCCCTATCCATCCTAATATCGAATGCAAATGGACTACTAAACCACTGAGACGAACTAGACATATTCCTTCACAACTTCATAGACATTGCCTTACTTACAGAGACCCAATTCCCAACACAGTCTCGCTTCTACATACGGGACTACATCACATCTAGAACTGATCATCCAGACAACACATCTCACGCAGGCTCATGTATCTTTATTCACAAATCCATACCTCACTCCCTGATTCCTTTTACTCCAACTGACACCATTCAGTCAACCTCTATTACCTTAACCTCACGCCCTTATAACCTTACATTCTCAGTTGTATATTGCCTGCCTTGAATTACCATATCCTATAATGATCTTGATTCCTTATTCCGAACCTTTGGTCCGCGTTTCATTGCTGGTGGGGATTACAACGCCAAAGACCAACGGTGGGATGCTCAACATCCAACACTCGCGGCAGGATTCTTTCCCTAAGTCGCAACCTCTAATAGCTTTTTCATCCTGTCACCTAAAGATCATACATACTGGCCCACGCACTTTAAAAAACTTCCGTATATTCTAGACATATTTATCTCTTTCCGAATCCCCACAACCCAATGTACAATTACATCCTTAGACGACACATTCTCATGAATTCAAATGTTATTGATTAAAGGACGTGTGGACTGGGACAATTTCCGAAACGATCTAGAAAACAAAATCGACTTGAAAATACCATTAAAAACTAGGCAAGACATAGCCATTGACAATCTAACAAAATCAATAGAGACTTGTGGCAACACTGGTTACCATTAACTTTCCCTGGCAACACTGGTACCTCCCAGTAACCTTCCAATATTATTATATTGTATTATTAATTATATTGTTATTAAGTGTGTGTCATTAGTTTCTGTGCATTATTATTTATGAAATATACATTCATTCACTAGCTTTCTAGATATAACAAGATACACATTAGTTGGCGACGAGGTGAACAAGTGATATCTTTTTTCAAATAATTTTTTTTAATTTCGAAATTGTGAGTTTTTCTGTTTTTTTTTTTTTTTCCTTCTGAACTTTATTTTATATCAGTCACAATGAATACGGAGCAATTTAAATTATTTCTGGCCGCAATTCAAGAGTCACAAAAGGAGATGATCTACGAAATTGCATCTAAGCTTCAACATCCTGAGCAGAAAGCAGGTACTACTTTTTCCAGTATACAACCTTTTGAAAATTATGTATCAAATAGAGAAAAGTTTTCCTGTTACCTTGAACGTTTTGACAATTATTACACAACGAAAGGCATCACAGATAAAACACAAATTTCACAACTTCTATGTGTTAGCATTGGTTCGGAACACTATAATAAACTTGCAGCTTTTTTAGGCCCAGAAAAACCAGTAAAATCCCTATCACATGACGATTTAATTGCCTCATTCAAAAAAATGCTTATTCCAAAAAAAAGTGTGGTAGTGGCCCAGCATTATTTTCTTAATATTTTTCAAAAAGAACAGGAAACTATTTCTGAGTTTGTTGCTGCGCTTCAACAAGATTTCGCTGAATGTGAATTCGCAGTAAGCTGTTCAGCTGAAAAATGTAATCAAATTATATCAGTAGCTGATATTTTTCTCAGAGCGCAATTCATTCGAGGATTACGAGACACTTGGCTCAGGGAGCAAATTTTGCAATCCAATGCCTCAACATTCAATGAGATTGTAGAAAAAGCTATTCCTCTCGAGGCTTCTAAAATTGAGAGTAGGGAACTCACAGCGCGACCTAGTGGCAGTCACAACAATTATAATGCATGTGATACAAATAAAATGGACAGTTTTTCACACAATATTCTAGAAATAGTTCAAGAAGTCCCAGAACATCTAGTAAGGGCAGGAATGGGCTAGACTACCAAGCCCTTGGTTTAGACAAAGTTTGCATCCGATGTGGGCGAAATAACCATAAAATTAAAGATTGTCGAGTTGAAAAATCCAAAATTAAATGTAAGTCTTGCGAAAAATTAGGACATGTAGCAAAAGTTTGTATTACCACACTAATGCAAGAATCAAAAAGTAAACTCGGTGCAAGTTCGACTAACGCTATTCAGGCCATGCCCATTGCTCCAGACCCACTCATCTACGGTCTCAACAAATTGCTATCGATTGTTGACTTATTCGAGATGGGACACAGCGACAAATATCTCATTGATGTCCTACTGGATGGAAAATCACAGCGGTTCGAGGTCGACTCAGGTGCAAAGTATTCTCTTATATCCGAATCTGATTTTAATTTGCTCGGTTTAGACATTCCGCTCGAACCTTAAACATTGCCTTTCGATCATACTCGGGAAACATTATTCAGCCTAAAGGGAAAATTACAGTCACTGTTTCTTCTAATAAAAAAGAGATTCTGGGGGAATTACATATTGTTCCAGCCGGGCATGACGCTTTGTTAGGTCGTCAGTGGATTCGGAGTTTAGGCATCGAACTTCAACAGCTTGACACAGAGGATCGACTGAAATTTCCAGTTTCCAATATTCAAGCAGTTCAATCACTCGACGATGTTTTTTCTAATTTCACGTCTATCATTGAATAAAAAGTTGGCTGTGTTCCAGGATTTCAAGTTACTCTTCAACTCAGGGAAGGAGCCAAGCCAGTTTTCACAAAGGAGCGTAATATTCCATATGCCTTACGTGACAGGGTTGATAAAGAATTAGATGTTCTCCTGGCAGACGGTATTATTTCACCAGTCTCCGTAACAGATTGGGGTTCTCCTTTGGTTGTAATTCCTAAACAAGATGGTGGCGTACGTCTTTGCGTTGATTATAAGTGTGGAGTTAATGAGCGCTTTGGTCCAGGCAAATCATCCTATTCGACGTATTGATGATGTTCTGAATAGCCTTAGAAATTCAAGATATTTCTGCAAACTCGATCTGTACAAAGCCTATTTACATCTCAAAGTCACTGTCGAAAGTAGTTTGATCCAGACGATTTCCACTCATAGAGGTACTTATCGCATGCATCGCCTAAGTTTCGGGATAAAAACTGCCCCTTCAGAGTTCAATCGAATCTTGTCCCAAATCTTGAACGGACTTCCTAAAACTGAATCGTACTTTGACGATATTATCGTACATGGTGCGTCAATGGAAGAATGTATTCAGAATCTACAATTGTGGCTGAGACGACTTTCTCAATATGACCTACATGTTAATAAAAACAAATGTTTGTTCTTAGTACAGAAAATCGAATATTTAGGTCACGTTGTGGAGTACAACAAACTGAGCAACTCTCCTAACAAGATCAGAGCAATTCAAGATATGCCACGTCCTTCAAACTTTGATGACGTTAGACGTTTTCTAGGGTTAGTGACATATTATTCAAGATTCGTACCAGATTTCTCCACAATATCGTATCCTCTCCGGTGTCTATTAAGAAAAAATGAGCCTTGGGTATGGACTGCCAAATGCGAGGAAGCATTCTTAAAACTCAAAATTGAACTCTGTGGCGACCGTGTTCTCATGCCATTCGATCCAGCTCTGCCACTTGCTCTGACTACAGATGCCAGCCCAACAGGAATAGCTGCTGTCCTCAGCCACACCATCGAAGGTACGGAAAGGCCGATAGCCTATGCATCAAGATCACTGACGGTCTCCGAGACTAACTACAGTCAGCTTGATCGAGAAGCTCTAGCTATAATTTTCGGCGTGGTTCATTTTTACAATTACTTGCACGGAAAACACTTTGATCTTGTAACGGATAACGAGCCTTTGTCCAGGATATTTCATCACCGTAAACCCCTTCCAAAAATAACATCTGCACGTTTGCTTAGGTATGCATCATTCCTTTCCGGATTCGATTATGCTGTGAAGTGTAAAAAAGGTAGAGACAACCAAAACGTTGATTGCCTATCTCGGGCTCCACTTCGGAAATCGTGTCCCTCATCTGATGAATTCTCGGGTGAAGAAGTAAACCAAGTTTGTTCTGACACACTTTTCCAGATATCCAGCACAATGGTAACAGCTGATACTATCAAGAACAAAACCTCCCTAGATCCCGAACTTACTAAAATCATCAATGATTTAAAGTTTAGAATACAAGATTCAGAGTATACGTTGGTAGATAATATCGTTTTCTGCCAAAATCGAGTTTTTTTCTCATACTCCTTACGTTCCACTATTCTAGAAGAGCTTCATCAGACTCATCTGGGAATAACCAAAATGAAGCAGTCAGCTCGCCGGTATGTATATTGGCCAAACATTGATAGAGATATCGAACGAATGGTCAAAAGCTGTGAAGGGTGCGCTCTAACGAGAACTAACCCTCCAAAAGTTCCAGTCCATCCTTGGGATCCTCCACAAGATAATTGGGAAAGGATACACCTGGACTATGCTGGTCCATTCTTAAATCGGTTCTATCTCGTGGTTGTGGATGCCAAGTCCAAGTGGGCCGAAATAAAAATCAGCAAGGAGGCACCTACTAGTTCGTCTACCATTTTTATGTAGGAAACCATCTTTGCTTCGCATGGATATTGGTTTCCGACAATGCATCCATCTTCCAGAGTGAGGAATTTTCGAAATACTGCTTAACTAATGGAATATTTCAGAAGTTCATAGCACCCGGACATCCTGCCACAAATGGTCTAGCCGAACGAAATATTCAAACCTTAAAACATAGGCTCAATTCTGCTGCTAATGACTCGGGTTCCATAGAAGAAAAAGTACAAAATATATTATTCCGTTACCGAGCAACACCCCCTTGCCTCCGGAAAATCTCCAGCAGAGCTATACTTACACCGCCAGCTGAGAATCCGGTTAAATTCTATTTTCTCGTATAAAACTCAGCCTTCACAAATCCGTACAAATAAGTGCCGTTCTTTCCTAGTGGGAGAGAGAATTCAAGTTCGATTATATACGAATAATAGAGAAGTTTGGCAATTCGGAGAAGTACAAAAGAAGCTGGGTTCTCGTCATTACCTAGTAACACTAGATTCAGGAAGATCGTTGAAGCGACATGTCAACCGGCTTCGAAATACAATGGTCCACAAAACTAGGAAGAAAACCACGTTTGGGCCATCTCAATCATATGACATCCCCAGGATTCCAATTCAAACTTCGACGATCCCTCCCAGGAGTCCCGCTCCAGAGGTCCTGACGACGCCAGAGGAGGGTACAGCAGATACCGGACAACAGCCGGTCGTTCAACAAGACGGCAACACCGGCCGTCCTAAAAGAGTTAGTCGGCCTCCATCACGTTACAAGGATTTCATAATGAACGACTAACCATTATATATATATATATATATAACCGCATTCTGCACCCCGATACGATCTCACGTTAATTATGCTACTTTGCCATCTGTTTTGTATTAAAACATGATCGATTTGATTCCGTGTTTGTCCATCCGGCGATGTCCACGTATACTTATGAATATCCTTATAAATAAATTATAAAACTAAATACAAAAAATACAAAAAATACAAAAAAGAGAACACCGAACTATATTCGTCCCGAGAATTTTGATTTAGTTAAATTGAACAACCTCGAAATTAGAAAACAATTCGCGATAGAAGTAAAAAATCGGTTCGAAGCTTTGGAATCTTCAGACGAGGAACACGAAGATGTAAACAAATTATGGGAAGGAATCAGGGATAATATTAAAGAGGTCGGTTATTTATGTCTTGGAAAAATCGAAAATAAAAAGAACAAACCTTGGTTCGACAGGGATTGTCAAAATATGTGCGAAAAAAGAAAAACCGCTAAACTGAATTCCTTAAATAATCCAAGCGATAATAATGTGGCTTATTTTCGGTTAGTAAAGAATGAAACTTCAAAACTATTAAAAAATAAGAAAAGAGAGTATCTTAAAGACAAAATAATAGAAATAGAAAAACACAGAAACGAAAATAACGTAAGAGAGATGTACAAAGGTATAAACAAATCGCGTAAAAGATTTGAACCTCTATTGAATGCGGTTAAAGATGCAAATAACAATATAATTGCGGATCCTTCTGAGATATTAAATAAATTTAAACAACACTTTGACGGCATCTTAAATACGGAAAATAATAATCAATCTCCTCTCTCTGAATATCAGAGCGCTGAACCATGGATAGACGCTCCGAGTAAAGAGGAAGTCGAAATTGCGATAGGAAAATTAAAACGTTATAAGGCCGCAGGAAATGATAATATCACGAGTGAATTAATCAAGGCGTGTGGAGAAGCGGGCGTTTCCAAAATACATTTTTTAGTTAAAAAGATCTGGGAAACTGAAAAAATGCCAGAAGAATGGAAAGAATCAATACTTATTCCGATTCACAAAAAAGGACCGAGGTCGGATTGTAACAACTATCGTGGGATCTCTCTTCTCCCAGTATGCTATAAAATATTCTCGTCAATTCTAACTAGTCGAATCACGGAATACGCTGAGGAAATTATCGGAGATTACCAATGTGGTTTTAGGCGGAATCGCTCGACTATAGACCAAATATTTTCCTTACGTCAAATATTAGAGAAAAAATTGGAATACAACGGTGTAGTCCATCAACTTTATATCGATTTTAAAAAGGCTTATGATTCAATAGACCGTCAGAAGCTATATAACATCATGATTGAACAGGGAATACCTAGAAAGTTAGTAAACCTAGTAGAGATGTGTTTGTCGGAAACATTCCATAAAGTTAGAATCGGTCATAATTACTCCGAGAGATTTGAGGTGCGATCGGGTTTGAAACAGGGTGACTCCCTTTCACCTGTGTTATTTAATATAGCTTTAGAATATGTCATAGAAAAGGTGATGTGTACCGAGAAAGGCTTAAATATGGGTGACAAGATTCCGGTTTTGGGGTATGCCGATGATCTGGTACTGCTAGGTGAAGACACGGAAACCATACAACTAAATACAAGTGTGTTAATAAAAACCAGTAAAGAAATAGGACTCGAATTAAATACCGATAAAACGAAGTATATGATTAGTAGCAGAAACGGTGTCGATCTTGGTGATATTGATGTATCAGGTCATACTTTTGAACACGTAGAGAAATTCAAGTATTTAGGTTCAATTATAACTAGAAAAAATGAAATCCAGGAAGAAATAAAGTCCCGATTAAAGGTGGGAAATGCGTGTTATTATTCAGTTGCTAAGTTACTTAGATCGCGGCTTCTATCTAAAAACTTAAAGATTAGAATTTATAAAACTATTATTCTTCCAACGGTTCTTTACGGATGTGAAACGTGGCCGCTTACTTTAAAGGATGAACAACGGCTTAAGGTTTTCGAGAATAAGGTACTGCGTAAAATATTTGGTCCGAAGAGAGATGAGGCCACTGGGGAGTTTAGAAGGTTGCACAACGCGGAATTGCGGAGTTTGTACCCTGTGAATATAATTGAGTTGATAGCATCGCGGAGACTCAAATGGGCGCGTAAAGTTGTTGGGCTTAGTGAGGAACGGATTCCGAGAAAGTTGGTATTCGCTGAACCGACTGGTAGGCGTCCGAAAGGTAGGCCGAAGCGGAGATGGGAGGATTGCGTTAAGGCTGATCTCGGGAGCTTGGGCTTGAATGGTGAGCATTGGACGATTCTGTGTAGGCGGAATTTGGTGGTATCGGCATCGAACCTTCGGGTTCGCTAAGCCTATTATTATTATTATTATTATTATTATTATTATTATTATTATATATATATATATATATATATATATATATATATATATATAATAAACGAAATGTAAATTTCATAAGTGGGGGAAGAACTATGGCAACACTGGTTACCACTAACTTTCCCTGGCAACACTGGTACCTCCCAGTAACCTTCCAATATTATTATATTGTATTATTAATTAAAAATATAAGTGTGTGTCATTAGTTTCTGTGCATTATTATTTATGAAATATACATTCATTCACTAGCTTTCCAGATATAACATGATACTTATTAAGACTGCCCTAAATAACAATACATCCGTCACTACAATCAGAAACTCTCATGAATCCAACTTACCAAACCACATATCCATCATCACCATACTGATTATTATCTTAATAATACTCTATTATATTATATTATTATCACATAGTGACAATTTACACATATTGACTCTTGTATACTTCCTTCATCGGCTAATTTCACATTTTATTTTTTCCTAAATTAGTAAAAAATTTTGTTTCGACGTTGCTGTGAGTGCATGTATATAAGTATATATATTTTTTGCTTTATGTAGAAACAATTTTAACCGCTAAAATGGACTTAATGCTTTCTTGTATGTATGTAATTTGTTTCCTGAACAAATTTTTATTTCATTTTTACTATTTTATAAACAAAATAAACTACGAATGATAATTTACACCTATTTATCCTCTAATATTCATAAGAATAATTTTGAATTATTAAAGCAAATTTCGTATAGTCGCCACGATGGTCATAGCCGTCGTTTGCCCTGGGAAGAGAAAAAATGACGTGATGAGCAAATTACGGTTATAGCCGTCGAGAGTTTTTTTAAGATCAACTGTGGCCCAATGTGATCATTTTCACTTCCAAACATACAAATTACACTCTATTTCATCTGGCAGTCAAAAAAAAAAAAAAAAAATGTATTTCTGAGCACGAACGTCAAATTAAAAGTGTGCGGAAACGGGTTAAATAATGAATGCTCAGAATTTATACTTTATAAAGGGTCTCCCCAGATAAGGGTAGTTTATCATATTCCTTAGGTTAAATCGAGATGAAAATTATTAAAATGGGAAATTATGGTTGTGAATAGACTTGAATACCTTTGAACGGAGCATCAATCTATAAGACGAATATAGTTCATAAATTAGATTTCACTGGGAATTGAATTGCATTCTGGGAAGTTTAGTCGTGTATGCTTTAACCTAATACAACGCTTTGAGCAAAGGTTATGTTTAGTACCTATTAATTAGCTACCAATGCTACAGTTTGCCAACATTCCTAATGTAGATATGGAAACAATTTTGTGTAAACTACACTCTCAATATTGTAGTGTAAATTTCGGAATCGCTGGTCGATATTTCTGTGAATTTCTGTTTTTTTTTCTTAATTTTGTATTAAAAAAAAACAACTAGTATTGTTAATATTGAGAATCAAACTAGATTAAATAATGAATAAGTGAAAATGATCACATTGGGCCACAGTTGTTCTTAAAAAAATAATAATATTTGCTAAATTACTTAGCTCGCGGCTCCTGTCTAAAAACTTAAAGGTTAGAATTTATAAAACTATTATTCTTCCGACGGTTCTTTACGGATGTGAAACGTGACCACTTACTTTGAAGGATGAACAACGGCTCAAGGTTTTCGAAAAAAGGTACTGCGTAAAATATTTGGTCCGAAGAGAGATGAGGCCACTGGGGAGTTTAGAAGGTTGCACAAAGCTGAGTTGCGGAGTTTGAACCTTGTGAATATAATTGAGTTGATAGCATCGCGGAGGCTCAAATGGGCGCGTAAAGTTGTTGGGCTCGGTGAGGAACGGATTCCGAGAAAGTTGGTACTCGCTGAACCGACTGGCAGGCGTCCGAAAGGTAGGCCGAAGCGTCGATGGGAGGATTGCATTAAGGCTGATCTCGGGGGCTTGGACTTGGCCGGTGAGCATTGGACGAGTATGTGCAGGATGGGTTTGGTGGTATCGGTAAGCCTATTATTATTATTAGATTAAATAATATAACAATAATAAATTGTTAATTATAATGATCAATAATAAGTTTATGCCCAGTTCGTCTCTTTTATATTACCTACACAAATTTATATATAAGATAATACTTTATTAAAAGATTTATTTATCAAATGTTATAATACACATCTATATTGTTAAAAACTAATAATTATGTTATCAAATATTTTTTCTCATTTCTCCTTCATTTAGTTGTCAAATTCGTAAAAATATGATATGGTTAATTTTTTTTTTAATCTCTAAAAGTAAAGGTACTTTTTTTTTTCTTTAGCATGACAGGCCGTTTAGGCCCTTGGCCCCGTGGTGTAATCTTCTAGGAGACTCACCACGTTTCTCAATGAAATTTTCTAGGGTGGGGTCATCACTCCCTTTGCCTATTTTTGTGAGTGGCCACAAGTTTGTGACCGGTAGAGAGCCTGTGAGTGCTGATTCAAATCCTTGTATTATAGTTATGAAAATGTTTTATATTTGAATGGATCTCTATGGTGAACTGAAATATCCAAAAGAATATGATCTAGATTTAAAAAAAAAAATTTTGTGATAATTTTCATTACCAATGCTCTTCTTTCCTAAAACGCTTCTTCTTCTTCTTTTGCATCACCCTGCAGTGCCTTTCAGCGTAGGGGAGAGTTTAGCCAGGATTGCCAATGTTCCCTGTTGTATGCTAGATTTCTGGCTTGGCGAATATTTTTATTTCGTTTCTTGCATAAACGGTCTACGTACTCCAGGTACGACATTCTTGGTCGGCCACGGGGTCTTTTACCAATGGGAATATAGTCCATGGTTTTCAATGGATCTCTGTGTCCCTCCATTCGGACAACATGTCCAAACCACTTGAGCTGCCGAGTTTCCAGGACATCCTTCATTGAGGGAACTCCTAACTCCTCTCTGATCCTATCATTGCGGATGCAGTCCCGTCTTGTTCTCCCTGCGATTCTTCGGAGAAATCTCATCTCCGCAGCAATGACTTGATGTGATGACAGATAGAGTGATGACAGACAGCTCTCCAGTCTGCTAGTCATCACCCAGCTTTCTGCACCATAAAGGAGTACAGGAAGGTACACCGCCTTAAAGATGTGCAGTTTCACATTTCTGCTGACTTCTCTCTTCCCGATCACTGTATTGCATATCTGGTAGTATACAGCGTTGGCCTTGCTTATCCTGTTCACTATTTCTGAGTCTACTTTCCCAGATCTATGCATAACAGTACCGAGGTAGGTGAAATCTGACACCTCTTCCATCGCCTCTCCATTGCAGTATACCAGAACATCTTCCTGTACCCTTCCAACCTATAAGATCTTACTCTTGCTGGTACTGACGGTCATGCCCTTCCTGCGGAGCTCTTCATTCCATTCGTCAACTGCCTGCTGCAATTTCTCTACAGAATCTGCAATCAGGACGATATCGTCCGCATACAGGAGAAGCTGTATCACGACTGGAAGCAGATTCCTTCGCCCTAGGAAAGTCCTTTCTGTTCACCTTTTGCAGATTGCAGCTATTTCATCCATATATAATGTGAATAGCGATAGGCTTAAGCTATCCCCTTGTTTAACCCCTCAAGCTATGCTAAAATGGTCAGATTCCTGCCCATTCAGTCTCACTATACCCTTTGGATCTTGGTATATGGATTTTATAGCTTACTCCAGGCTTCTTGGAACATTCTTGGCTCTTAATGTTTTCCATATTTCGTTTCTTGGGACCGAGTCAAATGCACCTTGAAGGTCTAGGAAGGCTAGGTACAAAGTTTTATCATGATCCCATGATTTTTGCATAATATTCCTAAGGGTGAATATGTGATCCTGCGTCTGACGTCCTGGACTGAATCCAGCTTGCTCCTCTCCTATGAACGGCTCAACTAGAGGTTTCAGTATATTATGCAGGATGGTTGTATACAACTTGTATACCACTGGAGATAGGCATAGTTCTGTAGTTGGAGCATTCAGCCTGGCTGCCTTTTTTATGTATGGGAATTATCACATTATATTCCCATTCTGTAGGGATCTTTTTCTCATCCCAGGCTTTTTGAAAAAGTATTTGGAGAGACTTCATTAACTCCATTCCACCATACTTAACAAACTCTCCAACTATAGTATCCCGTCCTGGAGCTTTTCCTGTTTTGATCTTTTCGATAGCTAGCTCAACTTCTTCCTCCTCGATGACCTCATCGAACTCAGCTTTATTCCAGCGCCCTTCTTGACTGTCCAGAGGACACACATATTTATTTATGAATTGTTTTTCATAATGTCTCCTCCATACCTCTAGGATGCCTTTATCTTCTGAGACCATTTCTCCTAGCTCATTCTTAATATTCCTCATTCCCTTTTTAAAACGCGCTTAATAATATTATGTTAGTCTACTGTAAAACTAACTTTTGACAGTCCAAACTCATTAAAGTTGAAATGGGAATGTTTTGGAGGGTTGATAATGTTGAAACATGTTTCCGCTAACGATTAAAAGGGAATATAATTTGTATGAAACAAGAAGAGAGAGTCTGTACGCCTTGACTGCCGTTTAGAAACATATTTAAAAAAACTTGGTGGTGCATTAGACATAATATATATATATATATGATATAAGTTAAAAGATTTCCTCTTCCTACTTAAATGGGATGATAGGGCAATGTAAAACACTCCAAAGCTCATCACTTGAGAATATTATCGTAAAGTGTAACAATTTTTTTTTTTTTTTAAACGAGTCTCAATCAAAAATCATGTTTCTTTTGTTTCGGATATGAAGGTATTAAAAAGTTGTATAAATATTTGCCATTATATAAATATTTTGCCACAATGGACGGAACAATGTAGCGGGGAAGCAGAATGCTAACATGGCCATTCCCACAGCCTCCTCCCAGGTCTCATGCAGTCACTAAATTGTGGATAGCTCATTAGCTGACCGTGTAGGAAGGCTAATTGGCTATGGGTGATACTAAATGTTTCACCTCATCATGTGTCAGTATTCCCTTTCCCCCAATGGCTAATTCCGCCGATTAATAGATATTCCATTTCCGCTTGTTAAACTTCCAACTCAAACAGCGGAAACAAGCTTTCTTGGCAGAGACTTACCCTTCCTCCATCAATTCCAGTTTGAAATCACTTTCATATCCGAAAATTAACGTGCTTACTCAAGATTTCCACCTGTTAACAGTTTTCTATAAAACGGCTTTAACGGTTTTGGATTAAACTCGCTCTTAATTTGACATTGATTGACCTCATTCTAATTGATTGACTCGGATTTAATACCGAATTTCCGGAATCTTTTGCTGTCATGCTATTAAAAGTATTTCGAAATGTTTATATATGAAATACTTGTATAAATAACAAAAGAAGAAGAAAAAATATTAACAAAAAAACCTTTACTACTATCCATAAAGGGTCATAACTTGAGTTCTTATAGAGAATGGTGCTGAAAGCCCAATGGCGGACAAGAAGATGAGCCAGCAGCTTAAAGAGGATCACCCTTTCCTAGGGTATCCCCACCGCTAAAACCACACGATAAACAATTATCTTCCCACACACGCATATTCAAATCTGGGTAAAGAACTTGGAAAGCTCCATACTTGATCAATTATTAGAAATATTTTATATATATATATATATATATATATATATATATATATATATATATATATATATATATATATACATATATATATATATATATATATATATATATATTTTTTTTTTTTTTTTTTTTATCCCTTCATCTAATTAGTACAAAGGTAAGGACACCCTAAATAAAAAAAAAATCGTGCAAAAATATGTTCATCACGATTTCGTCCAAAAAACGGGCTAGCTGTTGAAGATTGCAGTTCTTTCCGAAAGTTCAAATTTAATTCCAAAACATTTACCATTACGTAAAAAATCAATTCTAGATTTCAATTTAAAAATAAATCAGGCTAATATGTTTAAAATAATACTGAAAATTTCCTAAAATGTTATTGTACCTATTCCAAATGACTTTATTAATTTTAAGGCTCATCCGACTAACAGAAACCTTTTATTTTAGACGTAATGAACAAACGATTTTGTGACCGCCATTGAAATAAATTTCAAAGATAATGTAAAGATGGTATATGCTTGACATAGGCAAGAACCGACTAAAATCCACGAAACATGATTCTTATAGAATTGCTTAAATTAAAATTTACTACCAGTTACCGCAGGAAACTTATAGGATCTGTGATACTTGTTACAAACCAAGTCTTCGCAAATATTTGTCATAACTATCGTTTCACTTTGTTTTTAATTATTAGAATATTTCTTTTACTTATCACTTTATATTGTATTCTACATCTGGTAGTTATCGTTTGTTTTATAGCCCTGAAGAAGGCCTATAATGTAAGCCGAAACGTCGGCACCAGTTATTTAAGTTTATACTTTATTGTGTGTTCTTTTGATTGCACCCTGAACTAACTTCCGACTGAACTAACTATTCTCACTTCACGATAATTCATTCTTGTTTAGCTTAAGTTCATTTGAAAAATTGATATCAGAAAGAACATTAAGTGAAATTCGTGTAAATATTGTTTAATTAATCGTTTACTTAGTCGCTATAAAGAAGGAGTTGGAATTAGGAAAAACATCACTTTTTAAATACTTTTTTAAGGATATCAAATTAGATAATCACTGAAATATAATGGGTTAATGTGCATGGATTAATAATACATCTCGAAATACAGCAACTGATGATAAGGGTTGAACATAGCTAATGTGTCTTTTTGGTGGGGCAAGAAGGAAGATGGAAGAGTTGAAATGACAACAAATAGTTTGGAGGATATGGAAATAGATGGAGAGTGGCTGATGGGTGCTCGGGCCCAGTCATCACTCCTCATTAGTGACGGGTCCGATACCCGCCAGCACTATCCCAACCTACACCTACTTCCTGTTTAGCCTCCAAACTAAATCCAAAGCGGGGTCAGTATCGACTATTCTCGTTTTATCTTGAATTGAGTATTTTTTACTTTAGGAAACTGCAGACTCTAAAAGTTGAACGTCCATCGCTAATACCAATATACCAATTGGATAATATATATATATAATTTTGATTTATAATTTTAATTCGGGTTTTAGGTCTTTAAGACTAATACTCCTTCTTAATTTTCTTTATTTGGACGTTTCGATCCTCCGTCCATGAATACACATAGGATCCTTTTCAACACTGCAACTAAAAATAATTGGTTACATTTTGTAGTATGTTGGTTACATTTTCCATAAACCATCTATCTATAGCCGGGTACAATATATTATAAAAACATCTTACCAAAGAATTTCATTGAGCACCGGCACACCACTCAGGCTAACACAGGGCACTGGGATCTCCAAGCCCTCCCCCCTCCAGCCTTGGCGGCCGAAGCTCAACTTATCAATAAATAAATTCAATAAAATTATTCTATTAAAAATACAAGGTCAACAACGCTTAAAAAATATATCACAAAAACAACAATAAAACAAACCAAACTATTATATAAACCAATAACTATGAAACAATCTAATTGATAAGTTGAGCTTCGGCCGCCAAGGCTGGAGGGGGGAGGGCCTGGAGATCCCAGTGCCCTGTGTTAGCCTGAGTGGTGTGCCGGTGCTCAATGAAATTCTTTGGTAAGATGTTTTTATAATATATTGTACCCGGCTATAGATAGATGGTTTATGGAAAATGTAACCAACATACTACAAAATGTAACCAATTATGTTTAGTTGCAGTGTTGAAAAGGATCCTATGTGTATTCATGGATGGAGGATCGAAACGTCCAAATAAAGAAAATTAAGAAGGAGTATTAGTTTAAAGACCTAAAACCAGAATTAATTAAAACAAAATTATAATATTAAAAAGGGTCGATGAATTAATTTCTTGTATATATATATATATATATATATTTTTTTTTTTTTTTTTTTTTTTTTTTTTTTTTTTTTTTTTTTTTTTTGATGGTGGATTTTTGAAACTTTCAATGAAAAGTAATACCTTGGATAACTTTCCATTTTACCTATTTATTTATTTTTTTAATACTTTTTTTAGAATATAAAATCATACACTGTACACATATAGTATTGTACCAAAAATAGACCAGTCTATTAATTAACCACATAACAGCATAAACATAGCATATAATTTCTCATAATTAAATGAAACAACAAAAAATCTTCAATTCGAAAAAAATTGTATCCTACTGTAATATTTGTTAAGTTATTTTATGAACTTGTACTTTGTTTTTGTATACTTTCCAATATATCTAATAAGGTAATTAATTTACTTACCTATATATGAAATATATTGTAGTAGTAGTAGTAAAAGAAAGTATACACGATGGCAATACTTAATTTTAGAATTCTAGTACATAGCAGATATACACGTTAGGGTCCGAATGATCAAGCACCGAAAAAGGTTTCTGGGTTATGTCTTGTTTAAAAACGAAATGTCGTACGAAGCTGAAATTTCATATTTATGAAATTATTTACCCAGGATGTTACAGTAACATTTTTATACTAGATCGACAGAACTGAACTGCCATTTTATGCTATGGATTTAGCATATTTTTATGATTTGATCAAAATCAGGAATCATTAAAATTTTGAGAAATATAAATTTTTAGGTATTTTAAAATTTCAATTTATTATATTTATACGTGATATTTAAGATACTAAAGATATTTCAAGATACATATAATATATTTGAATTGAAAACTGTTTAAAGAAAAGTTTTTGGTGTTTTTATCAACTCCACAAAATAAGTTAATACTTCTAATAAGTAAATACTTCTATTATTGTAAATATTGTATGAATGTGATCCTGTAGCAATATTATCATTGTCCATATATACGAATAAACAAATTTATATTAAAAAAAAATACTTCTATTAATAAAGGTCAATATTTTGTGAAGTTTATTATAAAAAAAGTATTATAGAGCTTGATCTATCTAATTAAAACCGCAATTTTTTTATGGATGTTATTTAAGAGTCACATGATTCATAAATGGAATATAATCTGAATTTTGAGTTAATGTATCAACATTTATGTAAAGGTGGAATGTAATAGTCAAGTAAAAAGTATGTTTGTTAACGAATAGTAAATGTTATATTCAACGATTAAAATCAAGCAAATCCTAAAAATATCAACACTAAATTTAAATTAACAGAAACAGACTGACTGTAAAAAAAGAGAACATTTGGAAAAATTTCGAAAAATACATATTGGATACATTTAAATTTTGTTTTAAAAGCTCTCTGTCGAAATTATTATATAAAAATTGTAGGCAGCGGAAGACGGCCTACTAGTCGAAAAAGCCTTTTCACTCAACTAAATCTCAATATAATAATTTAAATAGAATTTAAAAAAATATATTTGATAAGTAAAGTGATGGATTAATTAATTATGAAAAGAATACGATATAAAAAAATTAGGTTTATATACGTGGGTTGTGCTCTATGATGATTCTTATACGAAACTACCCCTTTACAGATTGAATATAGAAGATGGAAACCCTACTGGAGGCTAGGTAAGGGACTCATTATTGATGCCTTTATGATTGGTGAAAAACCCGGCACCTGGAACTGACAGCCACATAGTAAACAAACATATACAGGGAGAGGAGAGAGGAATGGCCATTGGGGGTTTCATAGAAGGGACCTTTGAGAGGCTATCTTTGTCCTGCCCTTCTATACGATAAATGTGTCCTCCGAGCCATTAACTATATTACTTCCAGGATTCTAAACGTATCCTGACTAAAACATCATCCACGGTGTAGGCTGCTTTCATCCTAGAGTCTCGCTCATTAATATATATTTATATTGGTTTCTAAAATAAGTTCTCAATACACAATTCAGATGCCTGTCAATATTTTTAAGCAATTATATGATACGGTTATTTAAGCAAAAACTATAAATTTTTGATCAATTAGGCTTGCATTTGCAATCACCAACAGTAGTAGGACGACACGAGCATTTTGCATCTTAGTAAGTCAAAATTTCCGGTTCTCAACCGAACAAAGCAGTTACGGACGGTGCTTTCTCCTGCATCATCAGTATACGTACTGCAAATTTTGTTAACTGTCTGTGCAGTAGATTTTCCTTTCGGTAAGTAAAAAAAAATGGTGGGATGAAGGATTCCAGTAGCCTGCCTTGAAGAGGAATAATATTGAGCTAGCCAGGAGATGATATGCCCAAGGCAGTGCCCTTTCTGTGGGTGGGATGAAGGATTCCAGTAGCCTGCCTTGAAGAGGAATAATATTGAGCCAGCCAGGAGATGATATGCCCAAGGCAGTGGCCTTTCTGTAGGTGGGATGAAGGATTCCAGTAGCCTGCCTTGAAGAGGAATAATATTGAGCCAGCCAGGAGATGATATGCCCAAGGCAGTGCCCTTTCTGTGGGTGGGATGAAGGATTCCAGTAGCCTGCCTTGAAGAGGAATAATATTGAGCCAGCCAGGAGATGATATGCCCAAGGCAGTGGTCTTTCTGTGGGTGGGATGAAGGATTCCAGTAGCCTGCCTTGAAGAGGAATAATATTGAGCCAGCCAGGAGATGATATGCCCAAGGCAGTGCTCTTTCTGTAGGTGGGATGAAGGATTCCAGTAGCCTGCCTTGAAGAGGAATAATATTGAGCCAGCCAGGAGATGATATGCCCAAGGCAGTGCCCTTTCTGTGGGTGGGATGAAGGATTCCAGTAGCCTGCCTTGAAGAGGAATAATATTGAGCCAGCCAGGAGATGATATGCCCAAGGCAGTGCCCTTTCTGTGGGTGGGATGAAGGATTCCAGTAGCCTGCCTTGAAGAGGAATAATATTGAGCCAGCCAGGAGATGATATGCCCAAGGCAGTGCTCTTTCTGTAGGTGGGATGAAGGATTCCAGTAGCCTGCCTTGAAGAGGAATAATATTGAGCCAGCCAGGAGATGATATGCCCAAGGCAGTGGTCTTTCTGTGGGTGGGATGAAGGATTCCAGTAGCCTGCCTTGAAGAGGAATAATATTGAGCCAGCCAGGAGATGATATGCCCAAGGCAGTGCCCTTTCTTCCTAATAGCTCCTCTTTGTGGATCTCGTTAGGAATTTCGGCATCAGGCATCCTAGCTACTCACCATATCACTATCTCGAAACAGTTCCATTATTTCTGAGACGTAGTCTTGACTAAATATTTTGCCAAGGATTCGACATTAGTATCTTAATAAGACGTGCTCGATTGTTCTTTATATAGTCCATCACTGCAAGATTTTCCCAATGTCTTATCTAAGCGGAGTTCTGTTGTTCGGGAAGGGTGTTTGCTTCTCATGGGTCTCTGAGGTCAGAAATAGAACCTATTATACCCCATTATTCTTTAATCAATCTCACCAAAGTACCTAGGTAACTCCCTTCCGTATTCGAATTTATATGATTGTTTCTGTCCTTGTTTCACCATATACATGCCTTCATACATTTGGTCTTATTTATGTTTATAGTGAGATCAAGCTTCGGTGCAGTTTGTTCAAGGTCCAGAAAGCATTCTTAACGGCTGGAATAGATCTACTAGATCACCAGCAATGCCTATTTGTCTATAAAAGGATCATGAGAAATATATGAACTTAAATAAGAAAACAAGATGGTCCTCAAATTATTTGGAGAATTATAAAACGACAATTTAATGTCATATCGAGCAGGATATAATTTTTATGTGTTTAAAGAATGAGGGAAAAAAGTTGTCATTCACTAACGAGTTTATTAAAAAAAAACTGACAGCAGGAATGCGAATCGAACTAATGGTTTATGGCATAAGGTTATACTTCTTGCATTCTTCTTATTCATTTATTCTTACATTACCTTTGTAATGTCTATAAAACGTGCTTTTTAGAGGCCTTCATAACGGCTTAAGTAAATATTTTATTTTTGTTTGTGGAGAACCAATTAACCAAGAACAGAAACTTTAAGGTTGAAATTGACAAAACTATTATTCCCCCAATGGTTTTATGCGGGTGTGAAACGTGGTCACTTACCCCTTTATTATAACTGTATCATGGTGTCATTATAGACTTGGAAATTTTTTAAGCTTAGTGAAAAACTAATTCCTACGAATTAAGTTAATATGCTCCGAACTAGGGTGCAGGCGTCCAATAGATAGTCCGAAGCATTGGTGGATTGTGCTAAGTCGTATTACGGGGATTTTGGCTTGGATAGTAGTTATTGAATCATGTTAGAAAATATTAGTAGTATCGCCGTTGAACCTTGGGGCTCGCTATGTTTATCATTATTCTTTTTACCAACCTGTATAGGGGAATGCCTGCCTCATCCTTGAACCAGAAGACCATGTAGACCTTGTCGTGGCCGGGTGGTGTGATGTTACACGGCAGCTCCACGCTCTTACCCTCCACACCTTCCACCCGCTCCGTCATAACTGTAACAAACAAGTATTTTTTAGATTAAATACACATTATTGCTCATTACTCAATGGATTCATAAATACATCAAAATATTTGGTTATGTTACATGAACTAACCTATAGAAGAAGAAAAAAAGAAAAATCACTTAGGACTACACACCTAAAGCGGACATATTTTAAACGATATTCATAGCTTCCTGCTAGATAATATGAATATAGAATCATGGCGCACGTTTCTGGTAGAGGCCTTGACTCAGCTTTGGGTAGTTGAGTTATAAGAAGAAGAAGTTTTGAACAGTTTGGGATATTTTATCAGAAAATTAGGACTCACGCGTAGCGCTACCGGCGCATACACTTAGGTCACTGGCCAGACAAAAGAAGACATTCAGCTTAATAATATTATTCTATTGTGACCCAGTAATTACCTTTGCAAATATCTTTGTTCATGGTACTGCTTTATGGTAATAAATAAACCATTCGAGAAATATTGAGCCAATACACTAGTCTGAAGTTTTCACATTTAAAAATAAACATTACTGTATTAGTACCCCAATAATTAGCCCAGCTATTCAAATTACCATTCTGCTTCTACCAGGTGATATCACTTGAGGCCAAAATATCTCTGACGGAATATTTCTAATATGGTGTAGCTTTATTTCATTTCCTTCTCAACGATCTCTTCTCATTTCTTCTTTATATCCCTCATAGGACCGTTCTTGGCTTCTAACTTTGTACACCTATGAGGTGTCCTCTTCGCTACTGAGAGCTTCTACCTCTAGTGGCATTGCTTCCACCGCCAATCCCTCCCTCTAATTAACAGGGTACCATCGAGCGGAGCTATCCACTGCTCGAAAAATTCGATCTGGTGTAGCGGCCGAGCTTCTAACTCGGCGTACACCAACCTCCTTACTCTCTGCTAGATTGAGTACTCATTGTCGAGGCCTTCTGTGTTCCTATAATTCTAAATTAAGAGCCATCCTCAACAGGACTATCCGTAGTTAGTTTAGATATTTTGAGCTTTAATATTATTTCAGGAGGTGCTACAGTTGAGGTTGTACAGTTACAGTTGCATATCTGAATAGTAGTAGGATCATAATAAATGACTATACCAAAACATAAAAGGGGTAAGGGAGTGCATTATGGTGGTGATAAGGGATAGGAAGGGGTGAGAACAGTAATGCACCTGCTCTAGTTGTGTTGTAATTAGCGGCTAATAGCTTGGGTCCTTTCACCGCCGCTCCACGGCCACTGTTATCTATCTAGCCTGGAAGGGGAGGTCCTCTTGTGCTGAATTTCCTTAATACCGTAGCCATTAACCTCTTCATATCTCGATTTTTGCGTCTCCTTTCTCCACAATGTGTAATCGTCAGAACTTTACTCGAAAGGAGCTTGAAAAAATTTATTTGAGAACAGAAACCCATACACTATACGGATTTATCCTTCAGTAAATGAATTACTGTAATGTAGAGTTACAAAAGTAATCCAGTACTTACTCCCAATAAAGCGAATCCGTTAGAGCACGTCACGTGGGGTTTTAACATAAAAGTAATTTCAACCTAAACTCTTATGCTTTTATTTTTTTTAAAGAAATTTACAGCAGTATCGATTTAATACAACAATTAAATGAGATAATTATATCGTTAAAACACAAGATAGTCCAGTGAAGAAACTACCCATTGGTAGCACTTCAATGTCCAATTTGCGGTAGGAGTTCCCTTGGAAAACTTCTTTTAAGTAGCCTCAGTGGAGATATGGAGGAGAGGTCACGGATAAGTGGGTTTGTGTGGGCAGGGAATTCGGAATAAAATGAGGAATATCTATTTCGGACTAAGTCTTTTACTAATAGGTATTCAGGTATTTATGGATGATTTTATTAGTTACAGACTAAAGAAACATTAAGGATGTTTCGGACTCCCGTAGCTTAATGCTTTAGATCTAAATAATAATATGTAATATAGGTCCTGAAAATGGTTATATAAATGAATTTTGTTTTAGTAAATATGAAGTTTTGAGAGATTGTCGAGTGTTTTAGAAATCAGTATCTACGGACAATTTCCAGTTGTTTCAGCGTAGTATAAGGATTACATGTCATACGTTTGTCAAGATAGAGTCATCAGTACTTGATTGATTCAACAGGAGTAAAACCTAAGCTTAAAATAGAAGTAATGTGTAACTGGAACAATGAACCACCTACTATCGTACTTTTGACACTTTCATAGATCGATAAGCGTCCTAAACATATATCTTATTGGGCACAAGGCTTTATAGATTTGTAAAATGATTTTTTGGGGGGTTCAACAAGGAAAATAGGGAAATTATTTATGAAGGAATATCAGCACACTTGTTGAAAAAACCTGTACAACAACAGATGAAAATTTTTTTATCTATGCCAGAGGTTGAGCTAGGAAATGATTTGGGCGAGATTAGCCTCGAGTCAGACTATTCTCCCGGTAACTCCTTATATTTTTATAAAGGTTGGTTCGACCCAAAGAGTCTTCTAACGTCCTATCGCTAATATAATATTGGGTTGTCACATGAAATGTCCGTTTTCAAGGTAAAGAATTTTTATTAAAAATACGAAAAGAAAACAGAATAACTTTATTCGAAGTATTTACCTTCTTTTTCTACACATTTTTCCCAACGTGAAACCAACTTTTTTTATCCCCGAACTGAAAAACTCTGAGCTTTGAAGTGAAACAAAATCTGAAAACACACTTTTCACTTGATCATCGTTTTCAAAAGGTTTTCCTTTGACGAAGTTGCCTAAATTCCTGAACAGGTGGTAATCTGTTGGGGACAAGTCGGGAGAATATGGTGGGTGTGGAAAAACTTCGTAGCCCAGTTCTTTCAATTTTTGCACGGTATGTTTTGAAACATGGGGTCTTGCTGCCGCTCAGTGAGCTCATGAGGTACCCATGTATCGAGCTTTTTTACTTTCCCAATACACATTAAATTTCTGGAAACGGTAGATGCACTTGCATTTAGTTGTGCTGAGAGTCCTTTAACTGTTTGGTAGGGGTTTCCTTCTACTGTATGTTTGAGGACATCGTTGTCTATTACGGACGGGGATCTTCCTCGGGGCAAGTTTTCCAAGTCGGTATCCCCAGGTGAAAACGTAGCAAACCAACGGCGAATGGTCCGTTCATTAACACTCCCTTCCCCGAACCCTTGCAAATATTTCTAGCGGCCTCAGCTGCTGAATGGTCGATTTTAAACTCGTACAAAAATATTACTCGATAATCGCGTGTTTCCAAGTTTATATTTGGAGGTATACTAAAAAGTGGGAAATTGATTGGGAAGCTAATGTTTGTAATACAAAGATAGAGGATTAGTAACTGTTTACTTTAAATATGTAAACACTCGGAAGAAAACAACAGAGATCTGCTAAATCGTTTATGTATTTCAAAAACTTTAAAAACGGACATTTCATGTGAAACAACCCAATAGAATAACTTATAATCAAGTACTGTTATTATTAAAGAAACTTTACTTTTAATTCAAAATGAAATGTTTTGATAACATTTTTACTTTCACTTATCTTTGTATGAAATAAAGATAAATGAAATAAATAATTATAGTAAATGAAATTATTGCGATCGAAAAAAATTTTGAATGCGAGTTTATACCGGAAATACAGGTTTTAGGGTCCCCTGGTTCCAAATGACCAAGTACCGCAAAAAGGTGTGTGTGCGTGTTTGTGTGTGTGTTTTTTTTTTTTTTTTTTTTTTATTGTAGGGGAAAATCTTTCATAAGACGAAGTGGGCTCTTGAATCCACAACAGTGTGAGATTCTTACTCACTAAAAACCACCTACATTCGCTGCGATGTCACACCGCGGGACTGCTTGCAGGCATTACTTCGCGGTGAACAGGATGGCTAAGCGCCTACTTCTCTACTGCATACTTCTCGGTACTTGACTTCTTCTCGCTCGCTCCTGGGTTCTCAGTCTACTTCCGACTCTCGCAGCATAATCTGAAACAGTATTCCAGTTTTCTTGACTCGTCAACATGAGCTGTACCAGATTTTCCGGTGTGGATCTTTTTCCCAGCATCATATCTAGCTGGACCTTTTCCTCGGTAAAGTTTTTACATGCAAAGAAAGCATGTTCCACTGTTTCATCCAAAGGAAGACAGGTGGTACATGATGATTCTTCTTCCAGCTTGAACCTGTGAAGATATGACCTGAAACAGCCATGTCCAGAGAGTAGTTGGGTAAGGTAATAATCAACCTCTCCGTGTGTGCGGGTCACCCACGATGCAATATCTGCTATCAGGCGGTTCGTCCACCTTCCAGATGATGATGAGTCCCAACGTCTCTGCCATCTGCGAAGAGTCTCCAGTCTTTCGTCTTTCGCCAACGTTAGCCAATGCGCCTCTGGCTCTTCACATTTTCTACGGTAGATTCTGTCACGCTCTACTGCCAGTAGATCTATCGGAATCATGTCGGCGATGATGCACACGGCATCATACGATACAGTGCGAAATGCTCTTGCGACGCGAATGGCATTTCTACAATGGACGCTAATCGCCTTACGAGAATATGATCTCACCGGGAAGGTATGCGACCAGATTGGTGCGGCGTACAAAAGCACTGAATTGGTTACGTTAGCAAGAAGCCTCCTCCGGCTTTGCGCAGGTCTACCGATATTTGGCATGATTCTAGCCAGTGCGTTAGTTACCTTCGCTGCTTTCATGCTGACTACATGCAAGTGCTCATCAAACCGCAGCCTAGCATCAATCTGAACACCTAGGTATTTTATGGAGGGCTTTGAGAGGATGTTGATCTCTCCAACGGTCAAATTGATTTTTTTCCTCACTTTCCTGCTGGTAATAAGTACAGCCTCAGTCTTGTGGTCAGCCAGTTGTAGGCCTACGGACGAAAGCCACTGGCGAATATTAAATATTGCGTTGTTGGCCTTGTACGTAATCTCTTCCAATAACTTTCCTCGAGCAATGATAGCAAGATCGTCTGCGAATCCTACCGTGGTAGTTCCTTCCGGCATAGGAAGTCTGAGAACGGCATCGTACATGACATTCCATAACAACGGTCCTAATACTGAACCCTGAGGAACGCCACCTGTTATTTTGTACGTTTTTAGTCCTGCATCTGTTTTATACCTCAGGATTCTATCAGAAAAATAACTTCTGATGATCTTAAGGAGGTACTGTGGAAGTTTTTTCTTACTTAACTCTTCCATGATGCACTCCCATCTCGCTGAGTTAAAAGCATTCTTGACATCTAACGTTATCACGGCGCAATACTTTTTTCTACCCCTTCTCCATCTTTTTCCTGCAGTGGCTTCTCTGGCTGACTTTATCACAAAGTCTATTGCATCAACTGTTGACCTACCTTTTCGAAAACCATATTGATTTTCAGACAATCCTCGACTTTCCTCAATATGCATTGTAATCCTATTGCACACAATCCTCTCCAGAATTTTACCGGCAGTGTTTAAAAGACAGATTGGACGGTAGGATGCAGGGTCATCAGGAGACCCTTTACCCTTTGGCAGGAGTACCAGTTGCTGTTTTTTTCCACTCAACAGGAAATATCCCTTCACGGAGACAGAAATTGTACACGTCCAGGAAGAGTTCTGGTCTGATTCTGACTGCTGCTTTTAGGGCAACGTTTGGAACATTGTCCGGTCCTGAGGCTTTGTTATCCCCTACTTTGCGATAGGCTGTCTCAAGTTCTTCTAGTGCGATTTCCGGTACCTGGTCCTGTTCTAGGTGCGGTATTAAATCGAAGACTACTTCTGGTCTTGTTGGGAACAGCGCTAAAACAATTTTCCCTAATAGGTCAGGAGAGCTTGGTGGCGATAAGCTTGAGCTTTTTAGCCTTGCCATAACTATTTTGTATGGCCTTCCCCACGTGTCCTCATCTACTTCTTCGCATAGTTTCCTCCAGCAGTTGTGCTTTGCGTCTTTGATCGCTTTGACCAGGTGCTTTTTAGCATCCCGATATTCCTGTTTCCGAGCTTCATGTGTCGGGCGACCTCTCGCTCTTTGGGTTAGCCTCCTTGTTCGGAGAGAAGTTTTTCGGAGGGCGGCGATTTCTTCATTCCACCAATAGACCGGTAAGTTACGGGTTGTTTTCCGTGTTTTGGTCATTGAAGCATCACAGACGTCAGTGATAATCTTCATAAGCTTTTTGACTCTTTCCTCTGCCGGTCCGAGTAATTTGACTTCTTCCTCCATCATTGTGACAAAGGAATCTCGGTCAAATGATCGATGGTTCCACACTGATCGTCTCGTTTGGAATGTTTTCCTTAATGTACCCGGGACTTGGACATCGAAGCAAATTGCTCGGTGATCACTGTGGGTATAGAGTTGACTTACGTGCCTTTTGTTGTCAGAAACAAGGCATGGACTAACACAAGTCAGATCAACAACTGATGCGCGATCATTTCTGGTGAAAGTAGGGGTGGACCCTGAGTTTAAAAGCACAATGTCGAGCGCAGCGAATACGTCCAGAACACACTCACCTCTCTTATTAGTCTCTTTGCTTCCCCATGCCGTCGCCCAAGCGTTAAAGTCCCCTGCTATGACAAGAGGGTGACAGCCTCGCAGTTCCTGTACAATTTCATCAAGCATTTTTTCGAATTCAGCTTGAGAAGCGCTTGGAGGTGCGTAGACACTACAAATGTAGATACCACCCACCTTGACCCAAACAAGGTCCCTTGTTAAATTTTCCTGGGATTGCTGAATAAAATGACTCTTCCTTACCCAGAGAGCTGCTTTTCCGGTTTTGTCCGTCTTCCAGCGACAGGAATTTTCCATGTTCTTGTACTGTTCACACAGTACAGCAACGTCAATACCCTTCTCACTTATTGTTTGCCAGCAAAGATCCTGGGCCGCTTCACAGTGGTTTAGATTTAGTTGTAACAATCTCATCTTCCGTGAATACCTGCCTCTTTCATTGCCTGTTGATAAACGGGACAGCCAAAGCCACCTGTCGCGTGTCTACGGTTTTTATCCTCAGGGCATAGAAGACAGCGCCGTTCTGCAGTACATTCCTTGGCTGGATGTCCTTCTTCGCCGCATCGCAAACAAAGTCCCGTGCGGTCAGGACCGTTACACTTTCTAGCAAGGTGACCATATGCAAGACATCGGAAACATCTCTGAAGCGAAATCTTTTCCCTCACTCGGCTATTTATCCATCCTACACGAATGGTGCGCTTTTCAAGTACTTTTCTGGCCAATTCCACGGGTAGTACTACTACAGCTGTCTGTGTGCCCCCGTAAGCCTTCCTCAGAGATTTCACAACAGAGATTTCAATATTTTCTGCCCCGTTTATTTGATTTTGAAGTGCTTTGTGCACTTCTTCAGCTACCGTTAGTTCATCGAGATCCTTCAATTCAATAGCGACAGTCAATCTTGCTAGTGACCTCTGCTTTGTCAGCCATTTTTTCTGCTATGGCAGAACGGAGTTCATCTGTCCTATGTTGCACCTTTTTGTCTAAAACCAAAACGAGACTCCCTTTTTGACTTTTTCGTATTTTTTGGACGTTTTCCCCTATCGCTTGAAGCTCCGGGTCGGTTCTCAACGTTCGCAAGACTTCTGCATATAATGATCCCTCCTTTGCGGTAACCATTAAGGCATCAGGACGAGCAGGTCTCGTGTTTTGTTTCGCCAATATGATTACTTTATTTTTCCTTTTAGCTTTCACCGTCTGCCATTGATTAGCCGGTCGATCGCTGGAAGAATTGTTTTCCGCTGGAAGAGGAACATGTTCTTCCTGTCCTTTCCGAACCTTTGTCTTTTTTTTCCTCTTTTTCTTCTTTTTGTTCATTGGTTGAGGAGGTGGTGTCCTTCGTTCAGAACCTTCATGGAAAACATGTAAGCTAGGCGATGTCTGCGTTCCACGACTGTTTTCGGTTACCGCCTCAACAGATGATTCTCCCTCCATTCTAGACATTTTTTCATAAAACATCCGGATCGTACACACGTGAGCTTTAATTATATTGTGGACATTGCGCTGTTTCATGACGAAATTGTGTAGTTTACTAACTTCTTCTCCAAGCAGTAGCCACACTTCTCTTCTTTTTTCTTCACTTGAGGCATTAGATGCTACAGCAGCCAAGTGATCCACTGCTGCAACATTGCGGTCGCTTGATGACGACGTCCCGGAACCCGCCTCCCTAGACGCCGGTACTGGGGATCCGACCCCCTGCACCGTAGGATTAACAATTTTCTTCAGACTCTCCATGATTTATATAAATATATATATATATATATATATATATATATATATATATATATATAAAGTGTGAGTGTGTGCATGTGTGTGTGCAGTGTACTGAACTCAGGAAACCGGGGGAGCGTTAATCCCCACAAGCTGTGCACATCAGCTAGCCCTTGCGGGTTGTGTGTGTGTGTGTGTGTGTGTGTGTGTGTGTGTGTGTGTGTGTGTGTGTGTAGTAGGTGTAGCACGAAAATGAAAAGTCGTAAAAAAATGAAATTTTATATTTTAGACGATTATACGCTCTAGATGTTTCAGCGCCTTTTTAAAAATATCGGCAAAGAAGAAGAGCCATTTTATACTGTGCATTTTACGATTTTCCTAAAAACAACTTTAAAAATTTTGATTAAGATTGCTATATCGATGAAAAACTTGAGGGGATTTTATGTCATTCTGATTTTAATCGGTCAGTCCGAAGTCGGTCAGGGCTTAAATGCGGATACTTTAAATTTTCTTTCTCTAAAGTACGTTTAATTTTGTAGGTATAAAAAAACTAGGCGCATCATCTTATAAGGATTGATAAATAACGGCTAAATATGCAAGTTGACTGAATTTGATAAACAACTAAAGGAGAATAGTGCAAACATATTTTTTAATGATTTTTTTTTTTAAATCTTACTTATTGTAATTTACAAATGTATTAAAAAAATGAAATAAGTAAATATGCTATATGAAGAAAAGTCATGAAAATGTCTTGAGAAAGAACTACCCAGCGGTAGTACTTTATGCAATTTTAGTTTTTTTAAACACAATAATTATAATACAGATGCATAATATACCGTTGCAAAGGTAAAGACTTCAGAAAAAAATATAACCAAACAGACATAGTTGAAAAAGATAATGGAAAGTGCTGGAAAGCTGATAAAACTATAGATGTGAAATTTAATGGATATTTATTTAATGTAGGTTTCATTCTGATAAAAATTGCCTGACAGGGCTTAGATGCTGATTTTTTTAAATTGTCTTCTTCTAAAGTACCTTTATTTTTTCAGATTCGAGAGAGATGAAACATGTAATATAATGAGTATTGATAAAAAACGGCTAAATATGCAACTTGATCGGATTCGATAGATTCAGGATGGAACTCGACTCACCTCATCTTGAGGATAGAACTGGACTCCCTTCTCCTTATCATCGTCACCTCGGGCGGGGCTGATCTGGGAAGTTCCTAGTGTCTAGGAAGTTTCCGGAGATACATATTCCTGGGATGCCCATGGAGGTAAACGCCTTTTAATGTTTTGCCGACAAAGATTTGTTATCTTTAATTGTTTAATATTAAAATTATTTAATTATGAACTCCCCTCAGTATCCTCAATACATTACAGTCTCAACATCGAAGGTGAGTGAAAGTCGTGTGCTGTACGCACCAGATTTTTTAATATATAAAACATCAATTTATATCTTTTGAATCGTACTCCACCTTTTCTCAAAATTAATATTAGATATGGTAAAGTAAATAATAGTAACAAAACTAAACTTGGTCTGATTGTACCTAATATTCTTCTTCTTAACATTGTTTTTATGTTCATTATTCAGATTCAAAAATGTATTGAAGTGCACAAATTTAGTAAATTTGAAGAGGAAGCAAGGATTGAAACTATTGGGTTGGATGGGAGTATTGAGTTTATTATGGGAGGAATGGTATCAGGTTCGGACCAAATTATCATATCGGAACGGTAACATCATTATGGATCAGTTTATTCGAGTTAAAGTAAAGAGAACTGGGCACTTTACCATTATATATTTTGATTTATTGCAGTTGGTTTCATAATGAACAGTAGTAATAGAGATGTGATACACATTCATACAATATATACAGAAAATAATGATAAAATCAAATAACATAAAATCAGAAATAAATAAAGTCAAGTATATACAAAAAATAACAATTAATATAAACAAAAAAAAACAAAAACAAAGAAATCAAAACATCAACCTGTAGTAGAGATAAATACAAAGTTGGGAAATAAATAAACATCATAAAAACTATTTTAACGTCATACATTATATACAATCTGCTAAGGGGACCCCAGACTGGGCCTCTCCCTCCACAAGTGGGGGGAGAAGCCGAATCCAAGAGATCCCAGCGCCTCTCAGCCCCATCACTGGTGTAAGCCAGTGGAGGCTGAGATTACCATTATTAGTTTAGAATTTGATGGTTAAGTAAAGCCCTAAAGCTAAAAACCGCATGTTCAGATTGCCTTTTTGAATAATTTGTTTGTGGTTTAGTATAAGATTAGAGTGTTTGTCAACTTAGAGTTGTATTAGCCAGAAACGGCATCAGCTTGTCTTCTTGTTAGAGGATCTGAAGTGAAACATTTCTCAAGATCCGAGTCTCAGGTATATGATTTGTTCAATTGGGTCAAACGGGTAATTATTATAAGAGTATTCAGATAGCCAATAAGACACTGTTAATGATAATTGAAGCGGTATCATTTTTATCCAACTCAATGGAACAAACTTAAAAGAACTTTGAATACCTTACTTTTCCTATGATCTACCACATATAAATTTCCGATTTCGATTTATTAACAAAAAATTATACACAGTTTCGCTGTGCTTAAAAAAAAATAGACTTTCTTGTGTTGTTTTATTCGAAATGGGAATAGTAGGCTTTAGATGGGTAAAATGGGAATCCCTTGGGGAGAAGATGCCAATGGTCCCCCTCACTATTCCATTAGAGGGCAGCTTGAGTTGATATTGGAGGCCTGCTTTCTTTAACAGCTTCTGCTTTTCGACAAACAAACCGAGTTAGGAGACCTTTTAATGACAAGGAGGTCAGTAACTCGATTTCTTCTCCTTAATCATGTCCTTCTAAGCTAATTTTAGCAATATGTTTTCGACAATATTGTTCGTTGGATTTTTTAAGATTTCAAAAATCTTAAAATAACATTTTGAAATGAAATAAAATGAAAACGAATTTATATTCTGGGACAGCCAGTTTCCTAATAATAATATAAATGAAGAATAAAAGATTTAATTAACTTCTGGCTATTAAAATGTTATAATATTATAAATAAATTAATGAATAACAAATTATATTACATATTACGTTTCTGATGCACATCGATCACTACAATACTTCCCTTCGGGTCCCGGATTCGAAAACCGTACATATAGATTAATTGTTTATTTTTTTTATATCAGCCGTGGTGCGGCCCTGGTGTAGGGAGATTCTCCTCGGTCGTACCCAGCCTCTAAAAATTGGGTAATGACCTAACGATTGAGCATTGTTTTGGCCTAATTACCTCCCTGCACGACCGTTGGCCCAGAAACAGTATGGATCTGTATATGTACTGAACCCAAGACCCTACTTTTAAAGGTAAGAGGTAAAGAAAAAATAGGTTGAAATATTTCACTGAGGATTCTCCATTTCTTTTTGGTGTCAGTCATCTTCCTAAATAACAGCACATATTTTGTACAATCTCCTATTCTGTATAAATCAACTGAATTCCAATTATTAATATTAAATTTAAACTATCATTATTTACCAGTAGTAAAATAATAGAACTTTTAGGCTTCCAAGGTCTGCGGTGTATACCATATTAGAATATGTTATATTAGGCATATTAAAATATTAGGCACGTAGACACATTCTCTCTCTCTCACTCTCTCTCTCTCTCTCTCTCTCTCTCTCTCTCTCTCTCTCTCTTATATATATGAACTGGAGGGGGATGAAAACTGCATCTTTAGATAGAATGCCCAATAAACCTTAGGAAGCACTATATATATATTATATATATATATATATATATATATATATATATATATATATATATATATATATATATATAAAAATATTAATCAGAACAATAATTCAATTTTAGGAAATCTACTAACAATTGATAATGTGCAGAAACTAAATGACATTTTTTACAATACAGTGGGTAGTTTAAAAATTAGATCATTTATAATAAATGAATAAAGTTCATGATATAGATTTTCTGGTTAATGCCCTATTCAATTTTTATTATAAATTTTATTAAAATTTGAAGTGAAATTACTGTGTTTATTTGTTTTTTTCTTTTACTTGTAATATTTATTAGCATCGTTTAGAATAATTTACACAATATTATAAATTTGAAACATTTATATTTTCACTAAGGATAACATTAAATTCCTCAATTGTTCTTCTTTTTTTTTGTATGTGTTTTTTCTTTTTAATTTTTGTATTTGATATAAAAAATACGTTTTATTTTTTTATTGTACATTCACAATGCCTGTAAATAATCTCCAGTTGTTTTTATTTTTGTATTTATAACATATGAACTGTACTGACCAACTCCTTTTGTATGGGGATTACCCCGAAAACAAATAAATATTATCATTATATATATTTATATAATATATAAATATATATATATATATATATATATATATATATATATATATATATATATATATATATATATATATATATATATATATATATATATACATACACACACACACACACACACACACACATACATTGTCTCTGAGATAGGAGTTTTTCCGATAAAAGTTCTATGGGTACTAGAGAAAAGGGGGAGGTTGAAGACATGGGGGGCGTAGTACCCTCGAAAAGCCATCAGAAGCAGGAGCGTGAGATGCTGCATGTTACACCTGCAATAAAGAGCCAAAGAGCAAGAGGAATGGTGTATCCACTTCTCCTTCAGTACTAAAATCCTTCTTCCCCGAAACATCTTCACTCCTTTTATCCTTGTCAATAAAAGAACCCAACAAAATATTAATAAATATAATGACAATGAAAAAACGCAAGATTTCATCGCTTAAACTAATATAAAACAGTAAAATAAGTATCTCTACTCATGGCTTTTCGGAAAAAAAACATATATCAACTAAATCCATGAGAGTGCTGCCATTGAGTAGTTCTTCTTCAAGTCTGTTTCACGCCATTTATCTTTTGTCACATTTACTTGTTGTACTTTGAAGTACAGTTGTAATTTTCAATAAATGATGTTAAAAAAAACAACAACAAAAAAAACGAATATTTTTATTTTTAACAGATGAAGGAAATTATTATTCTCCAAATAGCAGTTAAGAAAAAATAACATTTATAAAAAAAAAAAAGAAAATACGTTCAGCAGCGGTTGTGAGCTAATTTTTTTTGTTATTACAAATGTTCTACCCAATCCATCATCCTTCATTTATATACAGACCATAAATGAAGCAAACGATGAAAAATTAACTCCTAAAATGGATGATAAATAATATATTTAAATTAAACCAGCAAAGACTACGCCATTTAATTCATTAGTAACACTACGATCCATATCCATGGTAGTATCATTATTGTTTTGATTACTTGGCTAGTTCACACACACGTTTTTCGCTCACAGTCCTAGGAGGTGATGAATAAAGAGAAAAGATCTAGCCTTTCTTTTCTCTTCATTCACCACCTTCTAGGACCATGGTCGGTAAGGTGGGTAAACCTTGTATCAACATCGCACCAATTACTAGTTAAAAGAAGATGAAAAAATACACAGAGGTTGTGTTTTATGTCATGATGATTAAAGTTCTTTAAATTTCACTTTAATGGAACACATATGCATCCATTGATAGTTTTAAAACTCAGAATTTGCAAGGTCTACAATTTTTAGCCTTGTGTATTTTAATTATCCGACTGGTAGGCGTCCGAAAGGTAGGCCGAAGCGTCGATGGGAGGATTGCGTTAAAGCTGATCTCCGGGGCTTGGGCTTCAACGGTGAACATTGGATGAGTCTGTGTAGACAAAATTTGGTGGTATCGGCATCGAACCTTCGGGTTCGGTAAGCCTATTATTATTATTATTATATTTTTATTAAGTTGTACAATAACTTCGTAGCGTTTTTTACTGGCGATTTTAATAAAAATTTCAGATTTTTGTAAATGATTTTAATAAATCATGACATTTATTATGTTGGTTATTAGTTATTTTTATTGATTTAATTTGTATATTTATTAAATATCTGCCATTTTAATTTTAACACCTTTCTCTCCCCTTCCATGGACATCCTATTTAGACTGGAGGATTCTGGTTGTAAGCATCCACTCACACTAGGTAACTTGTACATTTTAATTTAATTAGTTATTGTTTCATATTTATTAATTAAACTTTAATCTTATTCATTGAATATCAATAATGATGAGCATAATACATCAATTGATTCCTTTTATAATTCATTTCTATAGTGGAATTATTTTCAATTCTTCTTTTTTTTTCATGTTTTAATTGCATATTTTAATTGCTATTGATAGATTTTTAGATTTTAATGTTAATTTAATAGATTATTAACAATTTTAACTGTATAAATTTTATTTTTATTATACCTTGTATCGTTATATAATTTCATGATAAAACTGTTACATGGATTATTTTTTATTGCTGACTATATTTTGCACTTACAGATAAATTTGTTCCTTTGCACCTGATGATGGAATTTTAGCCGAAACGTCGTGCATTGATTTTTAATAAAAGAGTGGTGAAGAATAAATCAGCCTCCAATTTTTTTCATATATGACCAATTACATATTTTTATATTTCATTGTTTTAGTTGAATTTGGTGACCAACAGTTGAAGGACGACCCAAGCGCTTTGCATCTTCCAACCGATTCGGAAAGGAGTATACCACTAACGGACGATGCTTTCTTCGATCTGCGAATTTCGTTAACCGTCTGTGCAGTGGACTTTCCTTTTCGCAAATAAAAAATCATCCATTGACGAAAATGAATTTTTTTCTCTTCCATTTCGAGCAATCAATATACCACTTAAAGATATGGAATCTTTCTTGAAAATGATGCATTAAAGAACCATAAATAATATTTTTTTAGAGCAAGTGAACATTATTGACCAAGTTAACATGGTTCTATAAACACAGACATAATTCAATTGAAATATTGAAATACGCTACGAACTTATTTTATAATACAAGGACTACTGTTCTCTAGGTCCTGGGTTCGAATCAGGCCGAGGGAGGTAATTATTTACTCTGTTTTCGAACATTACGTTAAAGAGACCCTCCCGGGACTGACCCAGCCTCAGTAAAATGGGTAACTGTAAATTAAGGGGAAACCTAGATGTTGAGTTTGAGTTCGGCCTAATCCCCTCCTTGCACGGTCGTTTACAATAAGAATCCCTATATGTGCTGAATCCAAGGCCTTTCATGGGTATTAGAGGTACGAATTTTATTTAATCAAACTTTAAGCACTTTTATTCAATGATGATATTGTCTTATTCTCAAAAACATAGTTGATGTAGGAACAAGTTAATTTAAAATTAAAATGATAAAAGCTCAATTGAAAAAAAAAAAACTTAGAAGACTCTATTCATAAAGATTATTGATGGCTTAAGAAGCTAAGAGTTGTAACGGGCTAAAACGAGATTAATATAACTTTACTAAGTTTGGGAAAGAAGGGGGAGTTATGTGTGCCATAAGATTGGGGGGAGCGAGGTGGTGTTCAACTGCGACATTTAGGCTTAAGCGTATATTCATGATGGCATTTCATCAAGAATATAATGATCAAATTCCCCAGAGGTTTACTTCTAAAAGTCGCTCAGTTCCCCAGGCCCTAACATCCTGCCATTCTCCTTAAATATCTAGACTCGAAGTATTACCAATACGCATTTAATTCCATACACCTGTATTATAAAGTTGGCTTTATGTAGCTTAAAAAGAAACGAAAGTTTAATAATTAATTTTTTTAAATTATAATCATTAAAAAAATAAATAAAATATTGTCTCTTGTTTTCCTTTCATAACTTAATATACTGTTGGAATTTTAATTTTATATCTAAGAGCAGTTTTATGTCGTTTCAGTCTTGTATCAATATTCGAAGTAAGGCTTTGTCAAGCTGGAGTCTTAGGTATCGGATTTGTTATTCAGGAATAAGTATGATGTTACTAAAGAGTGCTGGAGGGGATGGGTAGGAAGTCACCGGTTTGTAATGAAATTTCATATTTAAAATTAAAAGATAAAAAAAAAAAAAATAATCAAACTGAAGGCCGATATGAGACTATGAGAAAAAAAACCATCCCATATTCATAAAATAAATAAATAAATATACAGGAGCAATATATTGGACATATATATATATATTATATATATATATATATATATATATATATATATATATATATATATATATATATATATAAATACAACAAAAGAAAACGATATGTTGGTCAAAATGATGAAGTACTAGACTATTGTGATGGCCCCGGGACCAAATCTCGACTTTAACAAAATAATTATTTATTTTATAATTAAACCGCAAAGTGACCCTGAGGAACCCCACACCTCTCCAATGGCTCATTCAGCCACATCTATAAAGTGGGTAATCGAAAATTTGGGGGAAAAATCTGGCAGCTAATCCCTTCCTAGCATAACTGTTATCCAAATGAGTTTACTAAACTCTACATCTGCTGGTACTTACTAGTACCCACATGGGTAGTAAAGGTATAGTTTTTTCAGCAATAAATAGTCTCTAGTATTATATTATTTAATCAGAAATAAATGTTTCTTAGGTAGTCAAATTCGATTTCCTTAAACATTAAATGAAAAAAATTATTTTATTATTTTTTTTATTAGAGAGAAAAGTGAAACTTGTGTGATGCGCGAGTTAACGCACAGCAGTAGATGCTTAAAAATAGTCTTTATTCTTCAAGTTTACATATGTGAAGTCTACCTTGAGACTCACCAAGAGAGAATGATGGAATGAGAATGGATAGGTAGGTTTAAGAAGTGTTAAGGCAGATTGGGGAGAAGGATATTCAATCCCGGTTCCGCTATATGCTTTCTTTGACTTGGGTTAAAATTATGGGGGTGTTAACATGAACGTGACAATTGTATATTACAGGACGAAAAGTGACGATGCCCTTGCACATTTATGACGGGTCTAAGAGCATTTATGGAACAGAAAAGGTCATCTGAGTTGTAATAGGAAAGCTACATATGTTAGTTGTATCTAAATAAAAACATGAATTGTTCATAAATAATAGTAATGGTCTGTTAATTCGCGTACCAGCTTTTAACCGTCTCATTATATCGCGTTTTCGAACAAGTTTAAACTTTTATCGATGACGCTAGCTTGCGATTAATTAAGCTGTGACTGAAAAGCGAATAATTTTACCATAAATTGTTTTTAAAAGCGAGATAGGGAAAAAGGTAAAGAAGCGTAGAGTAGAATCTGGATATCGTTGAGTCGGAACCACTTCGTTAAAAACGGTCGCCGATATTAACTTCGTTGGACCATGGAATGCTTTCTCTGAAACGTATTTCATTCCAATTTTTTTTTTTTTATTATTTTTCTTTTTTTTTATAAATTACAACTTTGTGTTAGGATCAAATAATGATTTATAAAACAAGTTAACAATTTTAGCAAAAAAAAGGTACAACTAAGGTAATTATAAAAGAATTTCTATGATACACGATAAAATTGAAAGAAAATATTAATATTGGAAAAATATATAGTATCGAATTTTGTTGACTCTTAGTGCAATGGAAAAAAAAAAAAAAAAAATCATTTAATTTATCAGACACGTGTCACCGCTTATATGTGGGAGGTACAGCTTCGTCCCCATCATATTTTTAATATCTAAATTAATAAAGAAATAATCTTTTAAGTAAACTGCTATGTAGTTTTTATGAAATAAACTCGTATTGATTCTGAAAAAAGAAAAATAATTTGGCTTAATGGAGAGCAAAAAACCAAAAGGTTCTATAATAAAGGGATTGGAGCTTATCAGACCTAGATCACACTCAGCTTTAAATGTTCACCCCAATATTCGGGTACCCGTTTTACTTAAACTAGAGAGATATCCAGGAGGGTCCTTATCAAAAATAAAGAATACATAATTACATCATTATTATTTATTAAAACCGATATATCAAGCGACAATCCTAAAATAAATTATTTGGTTCGACAAAAGTTTTTAAAATCTTTCTTAATTTTTGAAGAACAGATTTATGTTAACATTCCAGAGATCTTTATAACCAATTATATTTTTTCTAAACAAAATCGATACTTGCGTTTGATGCGAAAGATATTAAGTAAATTGAAAATAAAAACCATAAGGTTTTTGGTTTAAATTTAATTATTTTCATTTTGAATCCATAATCCCTTTACTTACTCAAATAATTTTTATTATAAACACTAAGGTAAAAATAACAATAATAATGATAATTGTTATAATTCAGGAAAATGAAAAAGAAAACTTATTTTATTCATTTTTGATGTGTAACATCTTTCCTCTCGCTTTCCTGCAATTTGTGGGGGCAAGTTTACGGAAAGGGACGGAAGTGTGTAACAGGAAGCGCGCGCTATTTGATTTGATCAGTGGGCCAGCGTAGTTATGGAGTTGCCCGCCTGGTTGGTGCCGACAGCTGTCAGCTAATTTGCATATTAAAGCTTATTTCATAACATTATTTAGCATTGCCATTTCCCCATGGATGGTAGCTACACGTGAGTTGCGAAGAGCTGCCCGCCTGGCTGGTGCCGACAGCTGTCAGCTAATTTGCATATTAAAGCTTATTTCATAACATTATTTAGCATTGCCATTTCCCCATGGATGGTAGCTACACGTGAGTTGCGAAGAGCTGCCCGCCTGGTTGGTGCCGACAGCTGTCAGCTAATTTGCATATTAAAGCTTATTTCATAACATTATTTATCATTGCCATTTCCCCATGGATGGTAGCTACACGTGAGTTGCGAAGAGCTGCCCGCCTGGTTGGTGCCGACAGCTGTCAGCTAATTTGCATATTAAAGCTTATTTCATAACATTATTTAGCATTGCCATTTCCCCATGGATGGTAGCTACACGTGAGTTGCGAAGAGCTGCCCGCCTGGTTGGTGCCGACAGCTGTCAGCTAATTTGCATATTAAAGCTTATTTCATAGCATTATTTAGCATTGCCATTTCCCCATGGATGGTAGCTACACGTGAGTTGCGAAGAGCTGCCCGCCTGGTTGGTGCCGACAGCTGTCAGCTAATTTGCATATTAAAGCTTATTTCATAACATTATTTAGCATTGCCATTTCCCCATGGATGGTAGCTACACGTGAGTTGCGAAGAGCTGCCCGCCTGGTTGGTGCCGACAGCTGTCAGCTAATTTGCATATTAAAGCTTATTTCATAACATTATTTAGCATTGCCATTTCCCCATGGATGGTTAGCTACACGTGAGTTGCGAAGAGCTGCCCGCCTGGTTGGTGCCGACAGCTGTCAGCTAATTTGCATATTAAAGCTTATTTCATAACATTATTTAGCATTGCCATTTCCCCATGGATGGTAGCTACACGTGAGTTGCGAAGAGCTGCCCGCCTGGTTGGTGCCGACAGCTGTCAGCTAATTTGCTTATTAAAGCTTATTTCATAACATTATTTAGCATTGCCATTTCCCCATGGATGGTAGCTACACGTGAGTTGCGAAGAGCTGCCCGCCTGGTTGGTGCCGACAGCTGTCAGCTAATTTGCATATTAAAGCTTATTTCATAACATTATTTAGCATTGCCATTTCCCCATGGATGGTAGCTACACGTGAGTTGCGAAGAGCTGCCCGCCTGGTTGGTGCCGACAGCTGTCAGCTAATTTGCATATTAAAGCTTATTTCATAACATTATTTAGCATTGCCATTTCCCCATGGATGGTAGCTACACGTGAGTTGCGAAGAGCTGCCCGCCTGGTTGGTGCCGACAGCTGTCAGCTAATTTGCATATTAAAGCTTATTTCATAACATTATTTATCATTGCCATTTCCCCATGGATGGTAGCTACACGTGAGTTGCGAAGAGCTGCCCGCCTGGTTGGTGCCGACAGCTGTCAGCTAATTTGCATATTAAAGCTTATTTCATAACATTATTTAGCATTGCCATTTCCCCATGGATGGTAGCTACACGTGAGTTGCGAAGAGCTGCCCGCCTGGTTGGTGCCGACAGCTGTCAGCTAATTTGCTTATTAAAGCTTATTTCATAACATTATTTAGCATTGCCATTTCCCCATGGATGGTAGCTACACGTGAGTTGCGAAGAGCTGCCCGCCTGGTTGGTGCCGACAGCTGTCAGCTAATTTGCATATTAAAGCTTATTTCATAACATTATTTAGCATTGCCATTTCCCCATGGATGGTAGCTACACGTGAGTTGCGAAGAGCTGCCCGCCTGGTTGGTGCCGACAGCTGTCAGCTAATTTGCATATTAAAGCTTATTTCATAACATTATTTAGCATTGCCATTTCCCCATGGATGGTAGCTACACGTGAGTTGCGAAGAGCTGCCCGCCTGGTTGGTGCCGACAGCTGTCAGCTAATTTGCATATTAAAGCTTATTTCATAACATTATTTATCATTGCCATTTCCCCATGGATGGTAGCTACACGTGAGTTGCGAAGAGCTGCCCGCCTGGTTGGTGCCGACAGCTGTCAGCTAATTTGCATATTAAAGCTTATTTCATAACATTATTTAGCATTGCCATTTCCCCATGGATGGTAGCTACACGTGAGTTGCGAAGAGCTGCCCGCCTGGTTGGTGCCGACAGCTGTCAGCTAATTTGCATATTAAAGCTTATTTCATAGCATTATTTAGCATTGCCATTTCCCCATGGATGGTAGCTACACGTGAGTTGCGAAGAGCTGCCCGCCTGGTTGGTGCCGACAGCTGTCAGCTAATTTGCATATTAAAGCTTATTTCATAGCATTATTTAGCATTGCCATTTCCCCATGGATGGTAGCTACACGTGAGTTGCGAAGAGCTGCCCGCCTGGTTGGTGCCGACAGCTGTCAGCTAATTTGCATATTAAAGCTTATTTCATAACATTATTTAGCATTGCCATTTCCCCATGGATGGTAGCTACACGTGAGTTGCGAAGAGCTGCCCGCCTGGTTGGTGCCGACAGCTGTCAGCTAATTTGCATATTAAAGCTTATTTCATAACATTATTTATCATTGCCATTTCCCCATGGATGGTAGCTACACGTGAGTTGCGAAGAGCTGCCCGCCTGGTTGGTGCCGACAGCTGTCAGCTAATTTGCATATTAAAGCTTATTTCATAACATTATTTAGCATTGCCATTTCCCCATGGATGGTAGCTACACGTGAGTTGCGAAGAGCTGCCCGCCTGGTTGGTGCCGACAGCTGTCAGCTAATTTGCATATTAAAGCTTATTTCATAGCATTATTTAGCATTGCCATTTCCCCATGGATGGTAGCTACACGTGAGTTGCGAAGAGCTGCCCGCCTGGTTGGTGCCGACAGCTGTCAGCTAATTTGCATATTAAAGCTTATTTCATAACATTATTTAGCATTGCCATTTCCCCATGGATGGTAGCTACACGTGAGTTGCGAAGAGCTGCCCGCCTGGTTGGTGCCGACAGCTGTCAGCTAATTTGCATATTAAAGCTTATTTCATAACATTATTTAGCATTGCCATTTCCCCATGGATGGTAGCTACACGTGAGTTGCGAAGAGCTGCCCGCCTGGTTGGTGCCGACAGCTGTCAGCTAATTTGCATATTAAAGCTTATTTCATAACATTATTTAGCATTGCCATTTCCCCATGGATGGTAGCTACACGTGAGTTGCGAAGAGCTGCCCGCCTGGTTGGTGCCGACAGCTGTCAGCTAATTTGCATATTAAAGCTTATTTCATAACATTATTTAGCATTGCCATTTCCCCATGGATGGTAGCTACACGTGAGTTGCGAAGAGCTGCCCGCCTGGTTGGTGCCGACAGCTGTCAGCTAATTTGCTTATTAAAGCTTATTTCATAACATTATTTAGCATTGCCATTTCCCCATGGATGGTAGCTACACGTGAGTTGCGAAGAGCTGCCCGCCTGGTTGGTGCCGACAGCTGTCAGCTAATTTGCATATTAAAGCTTATTTCATAACATTATTTAGCATTGCCATTTCCCCATGGATGGTAGCTACACGTGAGTTGCGAAGAGCTGCCCGCCTGGTTGGTGCCGACAGCTGTCAGCTAATTTGCATATTAAAGCTTATTTCATAACATTATTTAGCATTGCCATTTCCCCATGGATGGTAGCTACACGTGAGTTGCGAAGAGCTGCCCGCCTGGTTGGTGCCGACAGCTGTCAGCTAATTTGCATATTAAAGCTTATTTCATAACATTATTTATCATTGCCATTTCCCCATGGATGGTAGCTACACGTGAGTTGCGAAGAGCTGCCCGCCTGGTTGGTGCCGACAGCTGTCAGCTAATTTGCATATTAAAGCTTATTTCATAACATTATTTAGCATTGCCATTTCCCCATGGATGGTAGCTACACGTGAGTTGCGAAGAGCTGCCCGCCTGGTTGGTGCCGACAGCTGTCAGCTAATTTGCTTATTAAAGCTTATTTCATAACATTATTTAGCATTGCCATTTCCCCATGGATGGTAGCTACACGTGAGTTGCGAAGAGCTGCCCGCCTGGTTGGTGCCGACAGCTGTCAGCTAATTTGCATATTAAAGCTTATTTCATAACATTATTTAGCATTGCCATTTCCCCATGGATGGTAGCTACACGTGAGTTGCGAAGAGCTGCCCGCCGTGGTTGGTGCCGACAGCTGTCAGCTAATTTGCATATTAAAGCTTATTTCATAACATTATTTAGCATTGCCATTTCCCCATGGATGGTAGCTACACGTGAGTTGCGAAGAGCTGCCCGCCTGGTTGGTGCCGACAGCTGTCAGCTAATTTGCATATTAAAGCTTATTTCATAACATTATTTATCATTGCCATTTCCCCATGGATGGTAGCTACACGTGAGTTGCGAAGAGCTGCCCGCCTGGTTGGTGCCGACAGCTGTCAGCTAATTTGCATATTAAAGCTTATTTCATAACATTATTTAGCATTGCCATTTCCCCATGGATGGTAGCTACACGTGAGTTGCGAAGAGCTGCCCGCCTGGTTGGTGCCGACAGCTGTCAGCTAATTTGCATATTAAAGCTTATTTCATAGCATTATTTAGCATTGCCATTTCCCCATGGATGGTAGCTACACGTGAGTTGCGAAGAGCTGCCCGCCTGGTTGGTGCCGACAGCTGTCAGCTAATTTGCATATTAAAGCTTATTTCATAGCATTATTTAGCATTGCCATTTCCCCATGGATGGTAGCTACACGTGAGTTGCGAAGAGCTGCCCTCCTGGTTGGTTCCGACAGCTGTCAGCTAATTTGCATATTAAAGCTTATTTCATAACATTATTTAGCATTGCCATTTCCCCATGGATGGTAGCTACACGTGAGTTGTGAAGAGCTGCCCGCCTGGTTGGTGCCGACAGCTGTCAGCTAATTTGCATATTAAAGCATATTTCATAGCATTATTTAGCATTGCCATTTCCCCATGGATGGTAGCTACACGTGAGTTGCGAAGAGTTGCCCGCCTGGTTGGTGCCGACAGCTGTCAGCTAATTTGCATATTAAAGCTTATTTCATAACATTATTTAGCATTGCCATTTCCCCATGGATGGTAGCTACACGTGAGTTGCGAAGAGCTGCCCGCCTGGTTGGTGCCGACAGCTGTCAGCTAATTTGCATATTAAAGCTTATTTCATAGCATTATTTAGCATTGCCATTTCCCCATGGATGGTAGCTACACGTGAGTTGCGAAGAGCTGCCCGCCTGGTTGGTGCCGACAGCTGTCAGCTAATTTGCATATTAAAGCTTATTTCATAACATTATTTAGCATTGCCATTTCCCCATGGATGGTAGCTACACGTGAGTTGCGAAGAGCTGCCCGCCTGGTTGGTGCCGACAGCTGTCAGCTAATTTGCATATTAAAGCTTATTTCATAGCATTATTTAGCATTGCCATTTCCCCATGGATGGTAGCTACACGTGAGTTGCGAAGAGCTGCCCGCCTGGTTGGTGCCGACAGCTGTCAGCTAATTTGCATATTAAAGCTTATTTCATAACATTATTTAGCATTGCCATTTCCCCATGGATGGTAGCTACACGTGAGTTGCGAAGAGCTGCCCGCCTGGTTGGTGCCGACAGCTGTCAGCTAATTTGCATATTAAAGCTTATTTCATAGCATTATTTAGCATTGCCATTTCCCCATGGATGGTAGCTACACGTGAGTTGCGAAGAGCTGCCCGCCTGGTTGGTGCCGACAGCTGTCAGCTAATTTGCATATTAAAGCTTATTTCATAACATTATTTAGCATTGCCATTTCCCCATGGATGGTAGCTACACGTGAGTTGCGAAGAGCTGCCCGCCTGGTTGGTGCCGACAGCTGTCAGCTAATTTGCATATTAAAGCTTATTTCATAGCATTATTTAGCATTGCCATTTCCCCATGGATGGTAGCTACACGTGAGTTGCGAAGAGCTGCCCGCCTGGTTGGTGCCGACAGCTGTCAGCTAATTTGCATATTAAAGCTTATTTCATAACATTATTTAGCATTGCCATTTCCCCATGGATGGTAGCTACACGTGAGTTGCGAAGAGCTGCCCGCCTGGTTGGTGCCGACAGCTGTCAGCTAATTTGCATATTAAAGCTTATTTCATAGCATTATTTAGCATTGCCATTTCCCCATGGATGGTAGCTACACGTGAGTTGCGAAGAGCTGCCCGCCTGGTTGGTGCCGACAGCTGTCAGCTAATTTGCATATTAAAGCTTATTTCATAGCATTATTTAGCATTGCCATTTCCCCATGGATGGTAGCTACACGTGAGTTGCGAAGAGCTCCCCGCCTGGTTGGTGCCGACAGCTGTCAGCTAATTTGCATATTAAAGCTTATTTCATAGCATTATTTAGCATTGCCATTTCCCCATGGATGGTAGCTACACGTGAGTTGCGAAGAGCTGCCCGCCTGGTTGGTGCCGACAGCTGTCAGCTAATTTGCATATTAAAGCTTATTTCATAGCATTATTTAGCATTGCCATTTCCCCACTGATGGTAGCTACACGTGAGTTGCGAAGAGCTGCCCGCCTGGTTGGTGCCGACAGCTGTCAGCTAATTTGCATATTAAAGCTTATTTCATAGCATTATTTAGCATTGCCATTTCCCCATGGATGGTAGCTACACGTGAGTTGCGAAGAGCTGCCCGCCTGGTTGGTGCCGACAGCTGTCAGCTAATTTGCATATTAAAGCTTATTTCATAACATTATTTAGCATTGCCATTTCCCCATGGATGGTAGCTACACGTCAGTTGCGAAGAGCTGCCCGCCTGGTTGGTGCCGACAGCTGTCAGCTAATTTGCATATTAAAGCTTATTTCATAGCATTATTTAGCATTGCCATTTCCCCATGGATGGTAGCTACACGTGAGTTGCGAAGAGCTGCCCGCCTGGTTGGTGCCGACAGCTGTCAGCTAATTTGCATATTAAAGCTTATTTCATAGCATTATTTAGCATTGCCATTTCCCCATGGATGGTAGCTACACGTGAGTTGCGAAGAGCTGCCCGCCTGGTTGGTGCCGACAGCTGTCAGCTAATTTGCATATTAAAGCTTATTTCATAGCATTATTTAGCATTGCCATTTCCCCATGGATGGTAGCTACACGTGAGTTGCGAAGAGCTGCCCGCCTGGTTGGTGCCGACAGCTGTCAGCTAATTTGCATATTAAAGCTTATTTCATAGCATTATTTAGCATTGCCATTTCCCCATGGATGGTAGCTACACGTGAGTTGCGAAGAGCTGCCCGCCTGGTTGGTGCCGACAGCTGTCAGCTAATTTGCATATTAAAGCTTATTTCATAGCATTATTTAGCATTGCCATTTCCCCATGGATGGTAGCTACACGTGAGTTGCGAAGAGCTGCCCGCCTGGTTGGTGCCGACAGCTGTCAGCTAATTTGCATATTAAAGCTTATTTCATAGCATTATTTAGCATTGCCATTTCCCCATGGATGGTAGCTACACGTGAGTTGCGAAGAGCTGCCCGCCTGGTTGGTTCCGACAGCTGTCAGCTAATTTGCATATTAAAGCTTATTTCATAACATTATTTAGCATTGCCATTTCCCCATGGATGGTAGCTACACGTGAGTTGCGAAGAGCTGCCCGCCTGGTTGGTGCCGACAGCTGTCAGCTAATTTGCATATTAAAGCTTATTTCATAGCATTATTTAGCATTGCCATTTCCCCATGGATGGTAGCTACACGTGAGTTGCGAAGAGCTGCCCGCCTGGTTGGTTCCGACAGCTGTCAGCTAATTCGCATATTAAAGCTTATTTCATAACATTATTTAGCATTGCCATTTCCCCATGGATGGTAGCTACACGTCAGTTGCGAAGAGCTGCCCGCCTGGTTGGTGCCGACAGCTGTCAGCTAATTTGCATATTAAAGCTTATTTCATAGCATTATTTAGCATTGCCATTTCCCCATGGATGGTAGCTACACGTGAGTTGCGAAGAGCTGCCCGCCTGGTTGGTGCCGACAGCTGTCAGCTAATTTGCATATTAAAGCTTATTTCATAGCATTATTTAGCATTGCCATTTCCCCATGGATGGTAGCTACACGTGAGTTGCGAAGAGCTGCCCGCCTGGTTGGTGCCGACAGCTGTCAGCTAATTTGCATATTAAAGCTTATTTCATAGCATTATTTAGCATTGCCATTTCCCCATGGATGTAGCTACACGTGAGTTGCGAAGAGCTGCCCGCCTGGTTGGTGCCGACAGCTGTCAGCTAATTTGCATATTAAAAGCTTATTCATAACATTATTTAGCATTGCCATTTCCCCATGGATGGTAGCTACACGTGAGTTGCGAAGAGCTGCCCGCCTGGTTGGTTGCCGACAGCTGTCAGCTAATTTGCATATTAAAGCTTATTTCATAGCATATTTAGCATTGCCATTTCCCATGGATGGTAGCTACACGTGAGTTGCGAAGAGCTGCCCGCCTGGTTGGTGCCGACAGCTGTCAGCTAATTTGCATATTAAAGCTTATTTCATAACATTATTTAGCATTGCCATTTCCCCATGGATGGTAGCTACACGTGAGTTGCGAAGAGCTGCCCGCCTGGTTGGTGCCGACAGCTGTCAGCTAATTTGCATATTAAAGCTTATTTCATAGCATTATTTAGCATTGCCATTTACCCATGGATGGTAGCTACACGTGAGTTGCGAAGAGCTGCCCGCCTGGTTGGTGCCGACAGCTGTCAGCTAATTTGCATATTAAAGCTTATTTCATAGCATTATTTAGCATTGCCATTTCCCCATGGATGGTAGCTACACGTGAGTTGCGAAGAGCTGCCCGCCTGGTTGGTGCGACAGCTGTCAGCTAATTTGCATATTAAAGCTTATTTCATAGCATTATTTAGCATTGCCATTTCCCCATGGATGGTAGCTACACGTGAGTTGCGAAGAGCTGCCCGCCTGGTTGGTGCCGACAGCTGTCAGCTAATTTGCATATTAAAGCTTATTTCATAGCATTATTTAGCATTGCCATTTCCCCATGGATGGTAGCTACACGTGAGTTGCGAAGAGCTGCCCCCCTGGTTGTGCCGACAGCTGTCAGCTAATTTGCATATTAAAGCTTATTTCATAGCATTATTTAGCATTGCCATTTTCCCCATGGATGGTAGCTACACGTGAGTTGCGAAGAGCTGCCCTCCTGGTTGGTTCCGACAGCTGTCAGCTAATTTGCATATTAAAGCTTATTTCATAACATTATTTAGCATTGCCATTTCCCCATGGATGGTAGCTACACGTCAGTTGCGAAGAGCTGCCCGCCTGGTTGGTGCCGACAGCTGTCAGCTAATTTGCATATTAAAGCTTATTTCATAGCATTATTTAGCATTGCCATTTCCCCATGGATGGTAGCTACACGTGAGTTGCGAAGAGCTGCCCGCCTGGTTGGTGCCGACAGCTGTCAGCTAATTTGCATATTAAAGCTTATTTCATAGCATTATTTAGCATTGCCATTTTCCCATGGATGGTAGCTACACGTGAGTTGCGAAGAGCTGCCCGCCTGGTTGGTGCCGACAGCTGTCAGCTAATTTGCATATTAAAGCTTATTTCATAGCATTATTTAGCATTGCCATTTCCCCATGGATGGTAGCTACACGTGAGTTGCGAAGAGCTGCCCGCCTGGTTGGTGCCGACAGCTGTCAGCTAATTTGCATATTAAAGCTTATTTCATAACATTATTTAGCATTGCCATTTCCCCATGGATGGTAGCTACACGTGAGTTGCGAAGAGCTGCCCGCCTGGTTGGTGCCGACAGCTGTCAGCTAATTTGCATATTAAAGCTTATTTCATAGCATTATTTAGCATTGCCATTTCCCCATGGATGGTAGCTACACGTGAGTTGCGAAGAGCTGCCCGCCTGGTTGGTGCCGACAGCTGTCAGCTAATTTGCATATTAAAGCTTATTTCATAGCATTATTTAGCATTGCCATTTCCCCATGGATGGTAGCTACACGTGAGTTGCGAAGAGCTGCCCGCCTGGTTGGTGCCGACAGCTGTCAGCTAATTTGCATATTAAAGCTTATTTCATAGCATTATTTAGCATTGCCATTTCCCCATGGATGGTAGCTACACGTGAGTTGCGAAGAGCTGCCCGCCTGGTTGGTGCCGACAGCTGTCAGCTAATTTGCATATTAAAGCTTATTTCATAGCATTATTTAGCATTGCCATTTCCCCATGGATGGTAGCTACACGTGAGTTGCGAAGAGCTGCCCGCCTGGTTGGTGCCGACAGCTGTCAGCTAATTTGCATATTAAAGCTTATTTCATAGCATTATTTAGCATTGCCATTTCCCCATGGATGGTAGCTACACGTGAGTTGCGAAGAGCTGCCCGCCTGGTTGGTGCCGACAGCTGTCAGCTAATTTGCATATTAAAGCTTATTTCATAGCATTATTTAGCATTGCCATTTCCCCATGGATGGTAGCTACACGTGAGTTGCGAAGAGCTGCCCGCCTGGTTGGTGCCGACAGCTGTCAGCTAATTTGCATATTAAAGCTTATTTCATAGCATTATTTAGCATTGCCATTTCCCCATGGATGGTAGCTAAACGTGAGTTGCGAAGAGCTTGTCCAAGAGCAGTTACTCCCACGCATTTACTCATTATGGCTATGGAAATTTTGCGTTTAAGTACACCTTAACAAAAGGGGTCACTTGAAGCATATTAGCCTTCTATACCCAAGGTCACTGGTTCAATCTATCTCATGGTTCTAGTCATAGAAGGTCCTAAAAATCCTTAGCTATGGCTTTCTTCGAAGTAAACGGAAAATGGTGGTCCTGAAAGATGTCAGTTACTTGTTAAAGATCCATATGCTAATTAAACCTGTATCGGCAAGATTCAAGACTCCCACTGTAGTATTAGCCGATTAGCCACAGTTGCATAAAGTGAAACAAATAAAAAACAAAACAAAGATAGGTAATAAAATATTCTCTGTTCGTTTCAAGAATTAATTAGGTATAAAATATTCTCTACCTTGTCCAAACAAGATGAGCCATTGTCCCCAATAGATATCCCACCAATGTTCCGTGGCATATTGTTCAAACTAGAGCAACATTATGTTCTATTATCATTTGAAACTATGTAAATACACTATCAATTAACAGAACGTACTTGTTTATTGTATTCTCTAATAAATAAGCATGAGTAAATTAATATCAAGATTGAACTTTGTTTCTAATCAAATACTATATATTTTGATTTATACTTTATTTAAGTTAGGGGAGTCGAAACTTGGAAGCGTATCCACATCCATTTATTTCGACAAGTTTAGCTTAGAATTAAATCTTATGTTTTTCAGAAAACCGTTGTCTTCCAACATCTATCGTTCTGCGGAGGTGGCTTCACTAATCGTTTACGAAAGGTATATTATTTTACAAGAGGTACATTAAGTACTCTTCCTACACTTGCCTTTTCTTTTGTTGTTGTATTAGTCAAGGCCTAGATTGCTTTAACCTGGAAAGGGTAAGCTTTGGCTATGATATATTTACCTCTTTCTTCCCTCTCCTCCTCTTGAAGCGGAGAGACGCCTCGGTCCAGCGCAGGTAGTTACTGCGGTCTTTGCCGAGTCGATTCATTTCTGCAAGGGTCTATACTTGCCTTATATTATTGTTGTGTATTAGTTAAGGCCTGGATTGATTTTACCTTGAAAGTTTAAGATTTCCAAGTTCAAGGATTCAAACCCACAGGTGGTTCTAGGATTTATTAATGGGAGTAAAAAATCATTAGTTATCCCGTCCCTTGGAGGGGCGAAAAAAGGTGATCCCGAGTCCATGGCCGATATCGGGTACTCCTATCCTAATTAAACCTAGATGGGCAAAGATTTAGGACTCCCAGTATCAGATTGGCTACAGTACTATAAAGGGACGTTAAATATATAAACGAAAAACTCACAAGTAGCTTTTGTATTTAGACATATGTGAATTTGAACTTTTAATTCAAATTTCACAGAAAATATGTGACTAAAATTTCATTTATTAATATTAAAAGGAAAAATAATTGTATTCAATAAAACAATGTATTGAATGTATGAAACCTAGTGTGACTTCTGTAAGGCTAGCTCGATTTTTTTTTTTTTTTTTTTTTTTTTTTTAATCAATGACTTTTCACCCTTCAACAGAGGGTTCCTACCCCAGAGTCACCTCATAATAAACAAAATCATAAATAATTGTACTGTCACAGCTGGATTCAAACCTCGTATTAGAAGAACAGCAGTCCAATTGGTACCATTTGACCAACAATTCTTCAAACAAACCATTTTATTAATTTTATATTTAATGTCTCTTAACAAATCGTATAGAACAAATAGTATAAAGGGGAAAGAAAATACAATAAATAAATATTTTCAGTTACCTCAGTTTAATGCTGCCGTAAAAAATATGTTTTTTTAAAAATATTAATTATGTAAAGATATTTTTTAAAAATCTCATTTGATCTAGTCTTTTAAAGACAAGTTTTTTTTTAGTCATAAAAAGACACCTTTTAAGTGTTTTTTTAAAAAATACTTTTCTTTTAAGGTTAGCTTTATCGTTTAGCTAAATCATTCCATGAATGAACACTTTAAGTAAACTTACGCCTTTAAAACGCCGCTAATGTGTATGAGGTAGAGCGTCGGCCCCATTTAACCTCAAAGGTAATAAAATACTCTAAAACTTAAAATTCTTCAAGTCTGAAACATCAAAGTGAATGATACTTCAGACTTTAAAAATGATTTATGAACAACTAAGTCAGAGACTGACACAAATTTTGACGAAGCATAAATAAAATAATTTTTTTTTATCTTCGAAACTAGTTAGAACTGCAATATATATCGTTCCTATCATTTTCAAGTATCGAGAGAAAAATACAACAAGTAAAACGAAGTAATATATTTAGTCTAGCTGTTGCCCGCGACTTCGTCAGCGTCAATTTCTGTTATTAAGATCGCTATAAAGAAGTTTTTAAAAGATTATATTTTAAAGTATTTCTGCATTATTGATACTTTTTTTTTTTTTTAATATTGCTTTATTGAGAAATAATACAATTTGCCTCTATCTTTGGCAATAAGTATTAGAGATAAAATAAGTCATTCATTACATATGTACAAAGTAAAACAAACAAAAAATAAAATAAATGAGATAAAATAAAATAATAATAATCTTGGCCACATTCATACCTATATACAATATTTACATACTGCCCCTGCTAACTCCGAATCGAACCTCTGCATCCAGAAATGGATGCCGAGGGACAATGTCAAGAGATCCAAGCGGCTCTCAGTCAGCCGCGTCACCAATCTAGCCAGTGGATACTGAGTGAGGGCGCTAGAGCCACACACTCTCAGGCATGAGTGGAGAAGTTGGCCATTGCCAGCACTCCATTTGCGTATTTATAAGAGATCTCTCGGCCACTGCCGCCTCAACCTACGAGGAGGGTTGTAAGGATGGTTGTTACTAGATAGGGATTGTGCCAGGGGATTAGGAAGAAGAGTAAGTTTCTGGTGGAAAGTTGAGAATTTGGATGAGATAAGATCAACGACATAAGGGATCTTGAGGTCAAGATGTAAGGTCTTGTTTGTAACATAATAGGGAGCATTGACTATTGTTCTAAGGACTTTGGACTGAAAGAATTGGATACGTTTGATGTTCGAAAATTTAGTAGTAACCCATAGTTCAATTCCATAGGTCCACATAGGTTTGAGAATTGTCTCCTAACCCTTTAGCACAATCTCTATCCAGTACAACCTATCCGTACAATCCTCCTCGACGATTGAAACGGCAGTGTCCGCGAGACGTATTGTAAACATTTAAATTGGAGTTCTGAAACTGGTCAGATCTTCCACTCATGTACTGTACAAACATTGTGGCTATAGCGCCGTAACTCAGCCTCCACTGGCTCACACCAGTGATGCGGCTGAGATAGAGGAGCTGGGACCTCTTGGATTCCGCTTTTTCCTCCACAAGTAGGGGAAAAAGCGCAGTCTAGGGTCCCTTTTGTAGTTGTATATATTGTATATGATGATGTGTATTTATTTGCAAACTTTTTATTTATATCAATTATAGGTTGTTGTTTTCATTTGTTTTGTTTTTTTATTTATTATTATTTTATTGTATATATATATATATGAATTTATTTATTTTCTATTTTATGTAATTTGATTATTATTATTATTTTCTGTATATATTGTATGAATGTGGTCTCATATTACTACTACTACTGTTCATTTTGTAACAAACTGTAATATATCTCAATAAATAAAAAAAAAGAAAAAAGTAGGTCGGGATTACGGTTAGGATCGGTGGGCCAATAGGTGGGAGAGTCGGGAGAAAGGATGTTACTATGGGTGGAATAGAGTGCAGACTGCAGTGTTCGCCTGCGAGAATTCGTAGTTCTAGCCCCGCCACTGCTGATGTTTTGCATTTAAGTCTGCACCTATAAGGATATGATGGTCCAGAGAATTGAGGAAGAAATTGAATTGGATTGCGGAAATCGGTATTTTAGGTGGGGAGTATGCTGCTACCACTCTTAAAGGAAAATGACTGGTTTGTATTATTATAGCAGTGGTTTGAAGAAAATCATGAACTGGTAAGGGAAATGAGTGGTGGGAGAGGGAGCTATGGATGATGACCGCAGGGCCGGCATGAGCTGTTCCATCGGGATGGTACGTGCTAGTCAGGGATGTTTAATAATCGTTTGTTGGTCAGTCGTGTTTCAGTTATAATGGCTATGTCAATATGTTTGTCATGTAATAATGTAGTTAGTTCGTTAACGTGATTTCGAACTCCATTCGCATTCCAAAGGAGAATGGAAAAGGACTCTTCTGGTGTCATTTATGGATTTCTGGGGACTTGGATTAGGTTGGATACTAAGTTTGTTAACAAGGAGACGAGAGGGGTAATATGGGATTTGAGCTCGATCAGGAATGTATTCATGGTGGCTGTTATATCAGTAGAGGTGGTAGGAGGAGGAATATAGGAAATTCGGTGTGGACTGGACTTTTGGGTATTGGTCCTAGGTTGTGTGGAAGGGTTATGTAGATATTGGTATTGATAGTAGGAATCTTGAGGTTGGGATTGAGGTTGAACCTGCGGCTGGGCGAGAGATTGTTGTGTATCAGCTTCTTCCAGCATTTGGGCAAATAAAACCCCTGAGTTGACGGTTCTGGAGGGTTTCCTTAGCGTTCTAGGGGCTACGTCTTGACGAGGTGCTACCTGCAGTCTTAACTTTAAGATCTTGTCTGACACCCCTTGTAGTTGGCTGGATGTCCTTGGTGACAGAGTGCGCAACTGCAGGAGTTTGTCTGGTATTTGTGCATTCTGTCGTCTTATACTGTCCTCCACATCTGACGCAGCGTGATAAATGGTGGCAGTACCGCTTCGTATATTCGTAAGCTTGGCAGTTATGACACTGAACTATGTCTTTCTTGATATATGATTTTTCTACTACAACTCTTATGTAGTAGAGACGGTTGACATAATAAATGTTTTCAACCCCGGTGGATCTTTCAAGATCAACAAAAAAGAGAGGTAGTGGTATTTTGCTTCTTTGACCGGTCTGCTCTCTATTTTCTTTTGTGATATTTACGATTTGTCGAATATCGGTGGAGTGACTTCATATTTGATTGCATCTGTAGGCGTCAAAGGGTGCAGGTGTCTTATCACCACTACCCTAAATGCTCTATCTTGTTGGAGCTGATATGTGTGAAAGTCAGCTTTCGTGTCACACAAATATTTCAAAATTTTTCTGTATGCCTCTGGATTGTCTTTCAGTAATTTTGTGTCATTTGTACGGCTGATTCAAATGTATGTTCCAAAACCCGCAACATTATTTAATTGTTGACAAAATAATTGAAATTTTTTTATGTTTTTATGAATATTGGAGGCGGTTTAGCCTCCCTGGGAGCTGGTGCTGCCTCCATGTTGTCTTCAGGAGTGTTAGATAGCGCCTGATGCGGGTTGGGGGTGAAGAAAGAAGATTCTTCTGTCGTAACCTGAGAAGAGGTGCCAGGTCGGGGCAGCATGTTTTCTACTGAGCTGCCGGGTGTTACAGTATTATTAGCCTTGCATTGTGATCTTATAAATTTATGTTTTGGCGGAGAATTAGTAGGAGTAGTCCCTAAGCTCCAACTTCGTTTATTGTTAGTCACTTTACTAGACATCACTATATGAAAATATCTCATTTCATATTGGCTACGAGGGATAGAATAATATAGTGTAGGAAAAGAACGGAGAAGAAAAAATAAAACTGCCCAGAAGACGTAACTAATTACGTTGGCGCGGAGAAAAATGACTGACGTGGAAGGGCCTCTCTCTTGGGCCACTGAAGGCACACTTCGCGTGGGAGTGGGGAGCAACCAATATGTCCAGGTACCCGTCCAGTCTAATACCCGCACTGTATACTGTTTAAAACAACTTAATAATCAAGTGATTACTTACAGATTGTAGGTTCAAATGAGAATACAGATGAAGTAATTTGATTACACTAAGTTCCTTACTTGAAAGATAACTATATCACTAAAAAATAATGGAGTTTTAGAGAGACGAGATATCATGTGGTTAATGAAACTAGCGCTTGCGCAGAACTCATTGATATTTTTAGTTCTATTTTCTTGTGGGATAAGAAAATACTGATTTTATCCGCAACCCGATATTGATAATGCGACATATAGTTGCCTGTGTGAAAAGCAGTCTTGACGTAAATCATATCATACGTGTTTAAATGTTTCCCGCTGTAATTTATTAGTTATTACGGCAAAAGATAACTTAACAGGAAATTGAATTATTTTAAAATTAAAAGGTAAATAATTTTGAATGATTGGGATGAGAGGTTAATTTTTACCGTTTCTTCCAGATGTTTCACTGATTCTTCACTCCTATTGGTCACAGTGTTTTGTTATATAGCCTAAAGCCCTCTCGATAAATGGACTATCTAACACAAAAAGAATTTTTCAATTCGAACCAGTAGTTTCTGAGATTAGTGCGTTCAAATAAAAAAACTCCTCAGCTTTATAATATTAGGATAGATTTGGTCATATTAGATACTTTATTGGTGTCTAGGTGAGGGGGTAACTCTAGCACGAAAACGAAAAGTCGTAAGAAACTGAAATTTCATATCCGAAAAAACTATACCCCCAATATATTCCAGAAACATTTTCATGAAAATGAGGGAACCAGAAGAGAACTTCATACAATGCATTTTGCAACTTCTTACGATTTTCCCCTAAAACGGCTCAAAACATTTTGATTGAACTCACTAAATCGATTTAAACTTGAATGAGTTATAATATCATGTCATTCTGATTTATATAGCCTGAGAGGGGTTGAATGCCGATAATTTTAAGTTTCTTTCTTTCAAATACCTTTAATTTTGTAGTTAGTTTTTGATTAAAAAAAATCAACCATATCGCCTCATTAGCATTGATAAAAAGTGGGTATTTATTTAAATTTAACGAATTTGACAACCAACTACAGGAGAAAATACCAGACATATCGACATATTGTTTAGGTATAGTTTTTTTTTTTTTTTTTTTTTTTTTTTTCGATGATTGTGATTATTTTTCCACAATATATCGAGTATTATTTTATATGAAAAGACAAGTGAGAGGCAATGTGGACCGTGATTGTCCAATGATTGGGTGGAATCTTAGAATAAAATGAAAGCCATTGGTGATGGAATGGAGAAGTTTGTAGTAATTTTCCGTATCCCTTCGGAGCAGAATCCAGCCAAGACAAAAGCCTTTCATCCTAAGAGCGACTATCTCCTCTTCAATATGCAAATCTAAATTGGTGGCACCACCGCCCTTTATTTATTGTCATATTTTATTACCCTTTCACTTAATTTGTGTTTCCTCCCACCTTCTCCTCTTCATGTTTCTCTTTATTTATTATCGACATTCCTTCTGTTCCTCGAGAAAATATTTTTTAAGCGATTTTCGGAATATTTTTTAACATAACAAAATTTTGTCATAAGATTGATATTATGTACTTGATTATTTGAAATAACTCATTTTTTTTATTAACATAGTTTAATGTCACTGATTCCTCGGACCCATTCTCTTCACAGTCTATACAGCTGACATCCCAACCAATCCTAACACTTTCCTCTCTACGTATGCTGATGACACTTGTGTGTTATCAGTCAATAAAGATCCTACTATTGCCTCTTAAACTCTACAATCCCACATCAGAGACCTTCAGGTATAGTGTCAGAATTGGAGAATTAAAATAAATTCAGAAAAATCTCACCAAATAAGCTTTATCCTCCGTCGTAAACCAATGACCTCCAGTGTCCTTTAATAATATCCCACTTGTCCCGGTCGAACAGATCCGCTACCTAGGTCTCCTGCTTGACAAAAGTCTCACATGGAACCCGCACACTAGACTGAAACGACAAGAAATTATGAAATCATTCGATTATTTAAATAATCGAAGTCCGATCATTCGATTATGACAACCCTTTTTTGTAATCCACTTATTTGTACAAAAAAACTAGAGTTTTATTTGTGAAAATTTATTACATCACAATGATTTACATATATCGGTAAAATGAGTGAATTAAAATTAATTAATTTTTAAACGAGAATCAAAAAATTTTTTTTAGGTTAACTAAAAGATTGCAAATTTTAAAACGTTGAATTTTACGTCTTAGTGACGTTAGCAATAAACTTGATGAATGGAGGAAGCTGGAGAATAGTAATAAATTATTCCTCCAAAGGTTTCTGGAGGCACAAAAAGTAAATAATTAGAAATAACAATTGAGAAAGCAGGCGAGGGTCATTCTTTTGAATAGAAACTAAAGAAAAGAATACTTCCAAAAGGGGAAACATTGAAAGAGAAATCAAAGCGGAAAGGTTAAATATCCTCAAGTGCCCGCGGAAAAACAAAAATATAAACCTTTTATATTTTTTTCTTCCAGTGATTCCATACTCATTTCCGAACAAAAAAATATATTTTCAAAATGTATTTATTTTACTTAAACCTAGGCTTTAACTGAATTCTGTTAATCAGTCTGTTTTACAAAGAAAGTTAAATTTAATAAGATGATTTTTTTTTTTTTTAATTCTTTTATTGATATTTACAACTGCACACAGTACAACAAGTAAATGAGCTATTAAGAACATTGGCTTGGAAAAGCCTTGAGAAGAATCTACCCAGTGGTAGCACTTCAGAGTTTATTTGGTAAGCAGGTCTCGAGGCTACCGTCTTTTCAGATGCCTCGGAGGATTATCGGGAATAGATGCCGATGAGATGATACGGACAAGCAGGTTTGTATGGGCGGGTAATTTGGAATGAAAGGAGGAGTATCTTTTTTGGGCAATTTCCGCAACGAGTGGGATATTCAGGTCTCTATGGATGAGTTTGTTGGTAACAAAGTACGGAGCGTCTAGGATTTGTCGAAGGATTTTGGATTGCAAGGATTGGATGTGGGAGGAATTCGATGGTTTAGTGGAGCCCCATAGCTCTATGCCATAAGTCCAGATAGGTCTAATAATGGTTGTGTAAATGAGTTGTTTGAAGTATAGAGGGAGTTTTGATCGTTTGTCAAGTAAGTGTTTTAATAGTCGATATCTACGAGCAGTCTCTTGTCGTTTAAGTCTTGTATGAGGATTTCATGTAAGACGTTTGTCAAGATGAAGTCCAAGGTATCGTATTAGTTCTACAGTGATGAGTGGGGTAGATGAATTTAATTACATTTTACGTTCACTTATCTATACATAAAAAAATCTGGATAGCGCAACACACGACTTTCACTTCCCTCCCTTTTTTGGAAAACATGTTTAAATAATGTTCGAGTTTAAAAGTAAAAGTATATTGCTTCGATGGAACAGTTGTTTGAAATTAATTAATACAACAATGCAAATTATTATCTGCTACAATTACTAAAGCTTAAACTCTTTCCATGCGTCAATGTTCATAACCTTATTAAACTTTGTAATTTAGAAAAGAATTTTTTCAGCAATATATACATATATATTCTCCGTCGATTGGTTATGAAATACTTCAATATTTTATATTCATTCTTTTATTTTTTTATCAATGGTAACACTTTCGAATGGTTATTTTTTTCCCCAATAGACGAAATTAAAGGTATTAAAGCTCTTTCACACTATTTCAATACAATAAAATAAAAAAACTATTTTATTTGACATCAATAAAGCGAGTTCAAAATCGTTTTTGTGCAAGTCTTACCTTACCACAGACAGGCATTTTAATGAGACATCGATATTAACTGAGAGTGATATGATATGTGTAAGGGAAATCTTGATTCTCGAAATTTTCGATAAGATTTTTTAACAGAAATACTATTGATAATAGTAAGATAGCACGCTAGCCACTAAGCCATTGGCTCCCCCATAAAATAACTTAACTCCTAATAAATGTTTAAATATAATATATGAAAGAAGTCTATAATCTACTGAAGGAATTATTTCTTTAGGTTGTATTTGTATTTCCGGAAATAGGAATGATAATATAGTTATAGAATATATCGCTGGAAAGATAAAATACGATCAGGAAAATATGTTATTTAAGATGTAAATCTGAAGAAAGCAATAGAGAGTGAGGAAAAAATCAACTTTATTGAATGTTGTGGGTATTCTAGGGTATTCCATTGTGATATTACTAATTTAAAATATATAAATGTTTCCATCGAAAATTAATGTGGTTCATTTCTTCTTTTTTCAGCTATAATTTTATTTAAAAAGTTAAAATGTATATAAAGTTAGAGATTAGTAAGAGTACTGTGTTGCGCTCACCAAATTATTTTTTTAAATGTAACACGGGCTGAAATATATAATTAGAGGGATAACCGGGAGAAGCGGGGCTTCCTCGACGGCAATGGTGTAGCTAAAGCAGGAAATAACCTCCATTGAGGGAAATTACTCAATTTGTAGGCCATCAAATCGTAAACCAATCAATCAGTTGAATCGTGCTAAAAAAAATCACGTTCGAGCCCCGAATGTATAATGTAAATGTTATCAGTGTAACCTCCCTTCTTCATTATCTTCCTTTTAAGTAAAGTTTAATATATATATATATATATATATATATATATATATAATATATATATATATAATAATAATAATAATAATAATAATAAATTCTTTATTTTTTCCGGGACAAGTCCCTTCAGAATAATGTTACAGACAAATTAAATTAGAGCTTTAATGTCTTAGAGTAAAAAAAAAAAAAAAAAAAAAAAAAAAAAAAATATATATATATATATATATATATATATATATATATATATATATATATATATATATATAATATATATAATAAAATAATTAAATAAAAAGCAACAGAAATGACAAAGAAAATGAATAATAGTTATAAATTCATTGGTAGCTTCTCATAATAAAAAACAAACAAAACAAATTAGACAAGAATAAAAAAAAAAAAATGTTCATATATACATTGCAAAATAAATTATGCATAAAATAAAATTCATAAATCTTTAATATACAAAATAAAATGTGATAAATAATCGTTTCTCTCTGCCGATTTTTATTGAAATTAGCAAATCACTTGAGGTCATTTGAAAACTGGATAGACAGGAAGTGTTTGAATAAACGGGATTTGAAGGTAGGGAGAGTATTGGAATGACGGATATAAGAAGGAATAAAATTCATTATGGACGAGGATCGGATAAGGAAAGATCTGTCGAACGCTGCGGTTCGATGAGGCGTTATATATATATACATATATATATATATATATATATATATATATATATATAATATATATATATATATATATATATCATATACAGATCTGAAGACCGTGAACGAGTGTTGCGGGAGTGAATGGAGGATTTAAATGAAAGTATATCAGTAATGTACGATGGACGTTGAGATCGGAGAACTTGGAAGAGAAAGGATGCCAGGAAGTACTTAGAACCATACGGTATGATGGGTAAAGCCACTTTAACTCCTCGTAGAATCGGGTTACAGAGGTGTCCCTGGATATCCCAAAGATGAAACGTACCAGACAGTTAAATAATCGTTTTAGTTTAGCTTCAAGATCCCCAGAGACACCCCCATACACCGCGCAACAGTAGTCAAAGTAGGGGAATATTAGTGAGCAAACCAAAAGCCTGCGGGTTTCTAATGGAAGAAGGTGAGCGATGGTGATTCAGGAGTTTTAAGATGGAAATTGTGCGTCGAGAAATTTCGGAAACGTGGTTTTTCCAGGAAAGAGATTGGTCAAGGGTTACTCCAAGGTTTTTGACGGTTTGATGGAATTTTATAGGTTCATTTTTTAAAAACAATGTGGGGATTAAGGAAAGGGTTTCGAGGAGTGGATTGGAACCTATTACAATCGCCTTAGTTTTATCTGCATTTAACTTTAACTTGTTGTCATCTGCCCAGCAACTAATTTGGTTTAAATCATCCTGAAACTTTTCTTTTGCTAGTAATAGGTCCGACGGAGGGAAGGAGAGGTAATTTGGAGGTCATCCACATACAAATGGTATTGGGAGTGATGGATATGGGAGGAAAGGTCGTTTATGTAGATAGCAAAGAGGGTAGGAGATAGTGATGATCCCTGAGGAACACCACATGACAGAGGCAGAGTCCTGGAAGGAGGTTTGTCTGGGACTACCACATACTGAGAGCGATCGGAGAGGAAGGACTTGAACCAGTGCAGAGCACTGTTGGATAAGGGAAGATTTCGTAGTTTGGTAAGAAGAATTGTATGGTCAACTGTATCAAATGCCTTAGAAAAATCTAGCAGGACAAGGATAGTAAGTTGCTTATGTTCAACGGTAGGTTGTAGGTCGTGAGTTATTTTTAGGAGAGCGGATTGCGTTGAATAACCAGGTCGCAAGCCGAATGGGAGGGGATTAATAAGAGATCGTTGTTCTAGGAAATCCGATAATTGATTTTGTACAAGACGTTTAGTGGTTTGGAGAGATTAGAGAAAAGAGAAATAGGACGGAAGTCAGACGGTGAGGTAGGATTTGGGATCTTATTTAGTGGTCGTACAAAAGCGGTTTTCCAACAAGAAGGGAATATGGAGTTTTGCAAGGAAAAATTGTAAATATGATATAAAACTGGTATAAGGACTGGAAGACAGGATTTTATTAGTTTTACTGGAATGTTTTCAGGTACGTAATCGTTAGTGTGGGATTTAAGAATAGCTGTCAATAATTCGTCATAGGAAATATGGGTAAAAAAGAAACTTTCTGGATTAAAACTGTGGTGTTCAATATCGGTAGTGGATGATGGGTCATGAGTTAAGGATACGAAATGCATGTTGTGATCGTTTGGTGGGACAGGAATGGAATAGCAGTTATTGGATTCTGGAAGGGATAGTTTTCGGAGGATTTTCCATTCGGATTTAGGATTTAGGGCATTGGACAAGGCACTGTGGATGTAGAGGGATTTCACACGTCGCACTGCATCCTGTGTTCTGTTCCGAAGTTGTTTAAAACTAGCGTAGTCATCTGGAAAGCGAGTACGGCGGAATTTGCGTCTAGCTGCTTCCCTTCTTTTCATCAGATCCTTCAGTTCAGGAGTCAGCCAAGGAGCAGTGGGACGGCGTAAGGTTCGGGTTTTAAGAGGAGCATGGGTGTCAAGTATGGTTTTTAGGTTTGAGGTGAGAGTTGATACCATAGGATGGATTGAATCATAGGAGTATATGGCATCCCAATGGAGTGTTTCGAGATCAGTTTGAAGGGATTCGTAGGAAACGATGTACAAACTACGATAGGTGACTACTTTAGGAGTGTAGGATTTTATGGGTAGATCGTATGAAATCTCTATGAGGTCATGTGAAGATAGAAACGGGACCGGGTGCTGAGAGGATGAAAGGACCTTTACAGATGAATCGGTTATGTGAAGATCCAGCCAGGAGTCGGAGAATTGCGTATGATGGGTGGGGAAGTATGGAACTAGATATAGATTTAGGGAAAACAGTAGGTTTACCAGGAAGGATTTATCGGGTGATTCAGAGATCATATTAACATTGAAATCTCCGGAGATGATGATGTTGGAGTACTTGGAGACAAATTGGACTACGGAGGATTCAAGAAGGGTATCAAATGGAACATGAGGAGGTCGTATACTAATAAACAATAGCATACAGGAGAGGAGATGAAATAGTTGAGATTTCCACAAACAGGTATTCGATATGAGGATGATCAGGAGACGGGGATTGGAGAAGGATTTTGGCCTTGAGACTATCATGTATATACAGCCCCACTCCACCACCCCTGCGATCAGATCTGTCATGGCGAAGAAATGAGTAATTGGTGAGGGATACATGGGAGGAAGGAATAAAAGGTTTTAACCAGGTTTCAGATACTGCTATGATGTGGTAAAAATTGTCAAGAAAATGTTTTTGAAATTCATCATAGTGGGCAATAAGGGATTGCGCATTAATGTGACATGAGGTGAAAATATTAGTCATGACTGCGGAGGTGGGGATCGGAATAATTGTGAAAGGATTGGAAGTTAGGAGGTATGTAATTGCAATTTCTTAAGATGTACATCATTTCATAAGCATACATAGTGTATATAGCAAGCAAAACATAGTAAAAAAATAAAGCAAAGAAAAATGATAATTTTAAAATAAAATAAAAATTTATACTATAACTTTTTGAAGGAAATATAAAACACATACATAGACAGATGAGACATCTAGATAACCACTTGAAAGTATAGAAATATTAAATAGAATATGGCAATAAAAAGAATGTAGATATAAATAAAAATATCCAATAGGAAATTTAATAATTAAAAAAAAAAAGAAGAAAATTTTAGACTAAAAATTTTAGAAAACAAATAAAATAATAATAAATACAGGCTGATAGAACAATAATAATGATTATAAAGATAAAAAGTAGATAGTAATAAGGAGAATGTGGATATAAAATAAAAATATCCCAAAGAAACTCTGATAATTTGAAAAGAAAATATAAATTTAGATTAAGTTTTAGAAAAGAGAAAAAATAGATAAAATAACTGCAGGCAGATAGAACATATAGATAATGATTATAAAGGTTAAAAAGTAAATAAAATATTAAAACTAGAATAGTGTGGATGTAAAATAAGAATATTTCAGGGCTAATTGGTAGCTTTAAAGTTGAATTTAAATATAGGCTAAAAGGTTCATGAAAACTAAATAAAATACAGGCATATAGAACATACAGATAAATATAATAAAGGTAAAAAATAAAATAAAATAAAGGTAAGTGAAATATTAAAACAAAAAGATTGTGGATATAAATTAAATGAGAAATTGATAATTTTAAAGGAAAGTATAAGTTTAGGCTAAAAGTTTCATGACATAAAATACAAGTAGATAAAGCATAAAGATAATGATTATAAGGATGAAAACAATTAAATTGAATAAAACAATAAGAAAAATTTGGATATAAAATTAAAATATTCCAAACTAACAAAATAAAATTTGTAACTTTTAAAGAGCGAGAAAAATAAACGAAAATAAAAGGTCTTTTAAAATAAAATAAAATAAATGTCTAACTATATATTGGTGACCTGAAATAAAATTTCAAATAAAAACATTTAAATCTGACGGGTTGTTTATTATTATCGCTGGGCACCCATCGGCTTTCCGGCACCTCACTCGACCCCCACTGAACCAAACATACTTTATTTTAGCAGACACCTTTTTCTGCCTCGCCAGCCAGTATAGATGTTTGTTAATATATATATATATATATATATATATATATATATATATATATATATATATATATAATACATCTTTGCCATAGATTAATAAACACTTAAGTTACGGATCCAAAAATAATAAAAAAGAATCTATAAATTAAGTAAATAGAGAATAAAATAAAATAATGTGAATAAGATAGGAAGGTAACTATTAAAATTAAAACAAATTCTGAATAAAATAAATTAAAATTAAATTAAATTAAAACATTTTACACTGAGCGCCAATAAAGAATTGTTTGATCATTATAAACTTGTTTTTATCTAACTGTTTTAAAAACATGGCTTCTGTTTCTAAGGGAACCATCGCTTCTCTTTGCTTCCCATATTTCCTGCAACGGAATAGAATGTGGCATGGGTCATCAGGGACTTTGCATGTTACGCAATGGCCATCGTTTTCTATTTTTATTAAATTGAGATATTTTTTCGTGCAGCCATGGTTAGTCCGTTGTCTTACTAATTGTGCAATTTCTTTTCTATCGAGTTGTTGGTTCTTTGAGAACCATGGTATCAGACTAACGGTTGGCTGGGTTTGACAATAGTCTTTATCTATAAATTGTGACTCCCAGTTATATTCATCCTGCCATTCCTGGACTGTTTCTTTCAGCAGACATTTTAAAAGGTCTTGGAGAGGAACTTTGGCATCCTCTTTTGTAGTTTGTTTTTTCCCGGCAGCTCTATCTGCCGCTTCAATACCTGGCAGTCCTATATGGCTCGGTATCCACTGGAAGCTATAACTGTTGCTGCCGGTTTTTTTACTCCGGATAATATCTAGATCTATATATGATGTTAATTTGTTTTTGTTGACATTTTTTAATAATTTGTTCGAGGATGACGAGCCTGTGAATATGACTATATTGGCGTTAGAGTATTCACGTTGACAATAACAAATTGCTTTGAGAATGGCATACAGTTCAGCACTAAGAATACTGAATTTAGAAGGTAGAGCGACCGAAATTGTAATTTTTTTGACTGGATCAATAACAGCTATTGCAGTTTGGTTGGCGGATTTGGAGGCATCCGTGAAGATCTGAACATAGTCTGGGTAATCATTTACTATTGTGTTTAAAGCCAATTGTTTTAATATGTTTGGGTTATTTGACGATTTCCTTCCGTGTTTGGTAGGTAATTTGGGATTGCTATTGTTTTGCAGCATTTTAGTAGGAAGCGGTGAGTTGCAATCTAGGAGACGATTAGTTGATAGTGTTGCCTGAAGTAGGGGTTGCATTTCTGTTATTAGACTTTTCATGTGGGGACAATAAATGTTATTCGAGGTAATTGCTTTTCTTACTGGGTGCCTATGATCAGAAAAACTTTTCATAATGTAATTCTTGGTGAGCCAGGCTCTCCTTAAAGGTAGGGGCATCTCTCCTGCTTTATTCAGCAGTGCATTTAAAGGAGAAGTTTTAAATGCCCCAATGCATGTTTTAATTGCACAATTTTTAACAGTATTTAATTTTTTTACCTCGCGCGGATCTCATTACCGCGTATGGGGAGCGTCCCACGGGTGGCGGATGTGGGAATGGTCGGTGGAATTTCCTCGGAAGCTCCTTCCGGCTAAGTCCGATGGACTCGCTGACCAACAATGAGAGCGGCCCCCCAGGCTTGCTGGAGGGTGTGACGTAGGTTCGAACGCCCTACTCACATATTTTAGTTCACAAAATATCACCAAAAGTCATGGATTCCTCTGAGGTAAAACGCTCATTATCCGGAGGTAAACTAGTCCCCCGTTCGGGTCTCCGGGTGGGGACTGCTTCAGGGGAATCATGGCGCAAGATGAAAATTAGAGATCTAACAATAGGGACGTGGAACGTTAGAAGTTTAAATACGGCAGGTGGGTTAAAGTCGGTCGCGAATGAAGTTAAGGGGTACCATTTAGATATCGTTGCATTACAAGAGGTTCGCTGGCCAGGGGAGGGTTCGTTAACAGAAGGAAAGTATACTATTTGGTACGGGGGGAGCGTTAATTATTGTCTAGGTACCGGGTTTCTGATTAGGAATAGATTTCTTTCCGCATTACGGGACGTACAGTTCTTTAGTGAAAGAATATCGGTTGCTATATTTCAAGGGCGTTGGTTTAAAATCGCGTTTATAAACATTCATTCTCCCACCGAAGACAGTGATGATGAAGTAAAATGCGAATTTTATGATAAACTAGAGTCGGTTTACGATAAGTTACCGCGAAATTACATTAAGATAATACTAGGCGACGCGAACGCAAAGGTTGGAAGGGAAGAAGTATATCGTCCTACAATCGGTAAAGAAAGTTTGCACGAATATAGTAATGATAATGGGACCCGACTAATAAACTTTGCCATTTCGAAAAACCTAATAATCAAAAGCACTACATTTAAACGTAAGGATATTCATAAGTATACGTGGACATCACCGGATGGACAAACGCGGAATCAAATCGATCATGTTTTAATACAAAACAGATGGCAAAGTAGCATAATTAACGTGAGATCGTATCGAGGTGCAGAATGCGGTTCTGATCATGAATTAGTAATCGCGAAACTTCGACAAAAACTAAATACAAAAAAGAGAACACCGAACTATATTCGTCCCGAGAATTTTGATTTAGTTAAATTGAACAACCTAGAAATTAGAAAACAATTCGCGATAGAAGTAAAAAATCGGTTCGAAGCTTTGGAATCTTCAGACGAGGAACACAAAGATGTAAACAAACTATGGGAAGGGATCAGGGATAATATTAAAGAGGTCGGTAATTTATGTCTTGGAAAAATCGAAAATAAAAAGAACAAACCTTGGTTCGACAGGGATTGTCAAAATATGTGCGAAAAAAGAAAAACCGCTAAACTGAATTCCTTAAATAATCCAAGCGATAATAATGTGGCTTACTTTCGGTTAGTAAAAAACGAAACTTCAAAACTCTTAAAAAATAAGAAAAGAGAGTATCTTAAAGGCAAAATAATAGAAATAGAAAAACACAGAAACGAAAATAACGTAAGAGAGATGTACAAAGGTATAAACAAATCGCGTAAAAGATTTGAACCTCTATTGAATGCGGTTAAAGATGCAAATAACAATATAATTGCGGATCCTTCTGAGATATTAAATAAATTTAAACAACACTTTGACGGCATCTTAAATACGGAAAATAATAATCAATCTCCTCTCTCTGAATATCAGAGCGCTGAACCATGGATAGACGCACCGAGTAAAGAGGAAGTCCAAATGGCGATAGGAAAATTAAAACGTTATAAGGCCGCAGGAAATGATAATATCACGAGTGAATTAATCAAGGCGTGTGGAGAAGCGGGCGTTTCCAAAATACATTTTTTAGTTAAAAAGATCTGGGAAACTGAAAAAATGCCCGAAGAATGGAAAGAATCAATACTTATTCCGATTCACAAAAAAGGACCGAGGTCGGATTGTAACAACTATCGTGGGATCTCTCTTCTCCCAGTATGCTATAAAATATTCTCGTCAATTCTAACTAGTCGAATAACGGAATACGCTGAGGAAATTATCGGAGATTACCAATGTGGTTTTAGGCGGAATCGCTCGACTATTGACCAAATATTTTCCTTACGTCAAATATTAGAGAAAAAATTGGAATACAACGGTGTAGTCCATCAACTTTATATCGATTTTAAAAAGGCTTATGATTCAATAGACCGTCAGAAGCTATATAACATCATGATTGAACAGGGAATACCTAGAAAGTTAGTAAACCTAGTAGAGATGTGTTTGTCGGAAACATTCCATAAAGTTAGAATCGGTCATAATTACTCCGAGAGATTTGAGGTGCGATCGGGTTTGAAACAGGGTGACTCCCTTTCACCTGTGTTATTTAATATAGCTTTAGAATATGTCATAGAAAAGGTGATGTGTACCGAGAAAGGCTTAAATATGGGTGACAAGATTCCGGTTTTGGGGTATGCCGATGATCTGGTACTGCTAGGTGAAGACACGGAAACCATACAACTAAATTCAAGTGTGTTAATAAAAACCGGTAAAGAAATAGGACTCGAATTAAATACCGATAAGACGAAGTATATGATTAGTAGCAGAAACGGTGTCGATCTTGGTGATATTGATGTATCAGGTCATACTTTGAAACACGTAGAGAAATTCAAGTATTTAGGTTCAATTATAACTAGAAAAAATGAAATCCAGGAAGAAATAAAGTCCCGGTTAAAGGTGGGAAATGCGTGTTATTATTCAGTTGCTAAGTTACTTAGTTCGCGGCTTCTATCTAAAAACTTAAAGATTAGAATTTATAAAACTATTATTCTTCCAACGGTTCTTTACGGATGTGAAACGTGGCCGCTTACTTTAAAGGATGAACAGCGGCTTAAGGTTTTCGAAAATAAGGTATTGCGTAAAATATTTGGTCCAAAGAGAGATGAGGCCACTGGGAGTTTAGAAGGTTGCATAACGCGGAATTGCGGAGTTTGTACCCTGTGAATATAATTGAGTTGATAGCATCGCGGAGACTCAAATGGGCGCGTAAAGTTGTTGGGCTTAGTGAGGAACGGATTACGAGAAAGTTGGTATTCGCTGAACCGACTGGTAGGCGTCCGAAAGGTAGGCCGAGGCGTCGATGGGAGGATTGCATTAAGGCTGATCTCGGGGGCTTGGGCTTGACCGGTGAACATTGGACGTGTCTATGCAAGCGAAGTTTGGTGGTATCGGCATCGAACCTTCGGGTTCGGTAAGCCTATTATTATTATTATATTATTATTATTTAATTTTTTTATGAGAGGAGATTTCGTTTCGTTGTAAATCAAGCAGTAGTAGCCAAAAATGGATCCGATAATGGATTTGTAAAGAATGAGCATATTGTGGGGGTGCGAACCCCAGTAAACCCCTGAAAAGAGTTTTAAAAAATCGACATCTTTTTGAGCATGATTCTTTATATTCGTCAAGTGTGTTTAGAAATGAAGCTTACGATCTAAAGTCATTGCCAGAAATTTTATTTGTTCCTGCGTGACGAGATTATAGTTAGGAGTGATGATGTTAAAGCTTCTTAAGTCTAATTTTTGTTTTCTTGTAAATGGTATCAATTTGCTTTTTCTAGGATTGATTTCTAATCCGACTTTTTCAAATCCTTGTATTAATTATTCATAAGCACTTTTTATTATTTGTATTCCTTTCTCTGAGGTTTCTACTGTAGCGAAAATAAGGAAATCGTCTGCAAATTTTATGATTTCGCAGTCATCTGGTGGGTTATTAGTGATGTGCTCAGTGTACAAATTAAAAAGTATGGGACTGAGGACGTCTCCTTGGGGTAAACCTATATATGAGTCAAACGTCGCTGGGCCTTCATCGGTTTGAATCAGGTAGGTGCGGGCTGATAAGTAACTGGATATCAAATTGGTTATGATTGATGTAACACCATGTTCTTTCAATTTTTCTATTAGTATTGCCGGTTTGACATTGTCGTATGCTCTTTCTACGTTTATCTCGAATCCTTATTATATGGTTGAAAAAGTCTGGTTAGTATACTAATGCGCTAACCACATGCGTATATTTTTTTAAGAATAAAATGATGTATATATTTAGTTATTTCTTTCCCTACTTCACCTATGTAAATAATTAAATCATTTAATGTATTCAGCACAGATATGCTATCTTTACTCGTAATGGGTGCTTAATGGATGAAGTACCAGAATAAAATCATTTTATATTCTATTCTATATCTAAATTTAGTTCTCTTCCTTCTTTACCTATATAAATAATTAAATCAATTTAATGTATTCTGTCCATATATGCTATCTTTATTTGTAACATTTATGTTGTTTTTAAGGGACTGTAACAGTAATTATTGTAGGCATCTACTAATTATTGTATGCAAAATTTATTAGGTTTTACTTACAATAAATACATAATAAAATGTTTTGTTTTTTCTGAAATAGTAATGTAATCTACAAAATATTGTATGTAAAATTTAATATTATGTTGTTGTTTTTTTTCAATGTTAGGCCATGGATATGACAACAATTAATTCTCGAAATATCGCCTACAATATTATACACTATAGTTGTATATTTATTGAATGAACCTCAAGACCCTTAGAATACTTAAATTATCAACAGTCGAAAACTAGCAACAACAATATATATATTTATACCGGTACAGATATGGGAGGATTTTCGTGGTCGAGGAAGCTCGATAATATAATTTGTTTTTAACACTCTGCATATACATACAAGTTTAAAAATTGAGAAATTGCTTGGAAATAAAAGTAGTATCTAGCCACACCTTTTATCTTTTTTTTTTTTTTTTTTATCTGTATTTTTATTTGTACCAATAATTTGTACCATCTAACCTTTCATGTGTCCACATCGTTCTCTGCTCGCTTCGAATTCAATCTGTGCTTACTTTTCGTCAGTTACCACTATCTGCTATGGTAAGTAGTTATTAATATTATAGTTACTCTTATAACTAAGTGGTAAGACATATAGTCAAGAAACACTATCAGTTTAGGAATTTATTTCCGAGATAGAATTATTAATAGAAGTATAGCATTAGGACAGGCAGTGCGGTGGTGAAGATAATACCTTATCAGTCCTCACTTCTCCTGAAGCTCCCCACCACTACCCCACCACCGTCTTTACGTTTTTACCTCTCATTCACGTAGAATACTTCTTAATGGCCGTATGGCCAGTGTGCAATACGTCGATCGCCAGAGACGAAAAATCGGGCATCACGTGCTGCCAATGTAATATGTAACTTGAAATGCATCAATATCACGGATGGTGACTAATCACAAATAAATAAAAAAACATATAAATGCATTTCTTGTGAAAATAAAAAAAAAAAAACATAGTGTACCCATTAGTAAAAATATGGAGGAAAACATAACTGCAATTTAGGTCGAAATCTCAAAAATAACTGATGACGTCAAGGAAATAAAAAATACGATGAATGGCCAAGGAGACATAATATTTGAAAATGCAGAGAGATTGAAATCAATGGAGGAACGAAATAGAAAAGAAGATAAACTTATCGAAAGGCTCCTCACCGAAAACAAAAATTTTAAATCTCAAATAAAAACAATGGAAGCGAGAATGAATCAAGTGGAACAAGCCCAGCGTTCACACTCGATTGAAATAAGAGGTGTTCCGTTGAGGACGGGAGAATCACCGGAGGGTGTAGTCTGTTCTGTCGGGGCTGCCCTGGGCGTCAAGCTCAAAGCTGAGAACTTTGACCTCGTGGAGAGAAAAAGGCCGAAAGGAGAGGACCCTCGTCCGCCTTCGATTGTCGTGCGATTTGTTCGCCAGGCGGTCCGGGACGAGATGATCCGCCTCCGGAAGGTGAAAAGGGACTTCACCACGAGGCATCTTAACTGGGACAGGATTTACATCAGCGAGGAGATGACTGCGAGCAACAGGCGTTTATACTGACTGGCTAGGCAGAAGAACGCCGCCGGCAAAGTGAAGTACGTCTGGTTCGCCCGAGGTCGCGTCCGTTGTCGACGAGAAGATGGCTTACCCGTAACAATCATCAACCAACCCGATGATCTGGAGGGCTTCCAATGACAGTTATGTTTTCGTTATTACACTCTAGAATATTTTATTTATTTCATTGTTTTCTTTTCTCCAAATTTGTTTATTATTTTATTTATTTCAAAAAAATATTTTTATTTTTCTCCAAAGGCTCTTTTGTATATTTTTATTATCATCAACAACTTTATATTAATTTTCACTTATCTTTCTATTATGTCTTTAGCGTCTTCCTTTCATACTCTGTTTTCTTTTTCACCTCCTTTTCTATATGGCTAATTTTTAACCTCCTGTCATGTTAACGCCCAGTCCCTACCTGCCCATTTCGATGAATTCCTTCACTTTTTCTCCCATAACTTTTATCACATTATAGCAGTCTCCGAAACATGACTAAAACCCAATATTCCTTCCTCTTCCGTCTCCCTTCCTGACTACTCCTTTATCCGCCATGACCGGATTGGCCGACCTGGCGGTGGCGTAGGACTTTATATCCACAATAGCCTTAAATCCTGTGTCCTAGATCAGTCATCCCAATCCGATTCTTCCCATATTGAATTCCTTTTCGCTGAAATATCCTGTAACACACAATCTCTCCTTTATGCAGTGGTGTATCGCCCTCCTTTGGTCCCATTTGACCCGTCCTTTGAATCAATCCTCTACACATTTGTCTCTCTATTTAATAATATCATAATCTGTGGTGATTTTAACACCAACTTCCTTTCCGACTCCAACGATAAACACTACCTGGATAACCTCTTCTTCTCTCTCAACCTATTCATCGTTCCATATGCTCCAACTCACCACACTCATCATTCCGACACTTAGTTGGACCTCCATATTATCGATTAAGCTCATAACCTTCTTTCTGCTTCTCAACTACCTGTTCCATTTCTATCATCTCACGACCTTATCCAATTATCATATAATTTCCAAACCTCAGCATTCCTTCCTAAAACCCTTACTTTCCGAAACTTAAATTTCCTTACCCGTGATATTATTGCACCAAATATTGAAACCCTAAATTGGGATTCACTTTATACCTGTTCTTCCATCGATTCAATGGTCCAAATTCTCACTTCTAATCTTCTAAGTATCATCGACATCCATGCTCCACTCAAAACCCGCACCTTCCGTCGCCGCCCCGCTCCTTGGATGAGTCCAGAAATAAAATACTTACAAAAGAGGTGTGAGGCAGCCCGCTTTAGACGTACAAAACTGACATATGACTATCAAGCGTACAGGGCACTCCGCAATCTGACTCAGGCGACAATCAGACAAGCGAAAACTAACTACTTTCATGCAGCCATTCTCTTCTACACCCGATTCTAAGTCAAAATGGCAGCTCCTCCGTAAACTCTCACTCTGCAAATCCTCTTCCTCACTGGCCTTTCAAGTCTCACCCGATGAATTAAACTCCTACTTTTCATCTTCCTCCTCTGACAATTCTTTACCATCTTTTTCCAACTTCTCTTCAATCCCATCATTCAACCCACATAATTTTTATTTTTCCGACATTTCACCAACTGACCTTCTCTCCTCTCTACTGAAATCTCATACCAATTCCATAGGATTTGATGGAATTCCTGTAAAACTGTTAAAATTATCCCTTCCTGAAATCCTACCAATTCATTTATTTATATATAACTTTTCCCTCAAAAATTCCGCATTTCCCACTACTTGGAAAAAAGCAATAGTCCATCCTATTAGTGAAACTTCCAACCCTACTTCTCCTAAAGACTATCGCCCTATTTCCATCCTCTCGGACCTCTCTAAGCCTTTAGAAAGAATAGTTCAGACGCAATTATGAAATCTCCTTGAAAATTCTAAACTTCTTGATCCTTTCCAATCTGGCTTCCGACCTGGCTTTTCCACACAATCTGCTCTCCTCAAAATCACTAATGATATACACACTGCTATGGACGAAACGAAACTGACCGTGCTAATACTACTGGACTTCTCGAAAGCATTTGACTCCCTAGACCACTCCATCCTTTTTCCAAACTAAAATCTCTATCCTTTTCCAACAGCACTATCAGGTGGTTTCAATCATTTCTTTCTGATAGAACCCAAGCTGTCACTATTCCTAACCATCCTCTATCTTCCTTTCGAGCCCTCTCGGCAGGTGTAGCCCAAGGCTCAAGCATCTTTCCTCTTCTTTTCAATTGTTATATCAATGACCTTCCCAATTCTATCTATCACTGTTCCCACCATCTATACGCTGACGATTTCCAGATATATTTATCCTTCTCTCCCTCGAATCACTAGTAGCATTTGCAAATATTCAAGAAGACCTTGATAGAATTTGTGCCTGGGCAAACCTTAATAAACTGATGCTAAACCCTGTGAAAACCCAGGCCATTCTATTTGGTTCCAATTCCCTCCTCAGATCCTATACCACGTTTCTAAGTATCACCCTTAATGATCACCCTATTACCTTCACCTCCTAAGTCAAAAACCTGGGTATTACTATTGACCAAACCCTTTCCTGGAAACCCCATATTGCCCAAATTCCCGGAATAACAATAAGTACCCTAAAATATTTCCATCGCTCCCGCCATCTTTTTCCACTATCCATCCGTAATCTCCTTATATCCGCACTTATTTTCCCCCACTTTGACTATTGCTGCTTAGTATATGGTGGCCTCCCCACGGGGCTTGAGGACAGACTAAAAAGGATTATGAACATATTTTTAAGATTTCAGTACTCCGAAGAGGTCTCATGTAACCCATTTTTACGGCGAGTTGAAGTGGCTCCTTCCCCCAATCCGCAGACAATATTTCCTAGGATCATACCTTTACCAAATCATTAACTCCCAACACTTTCCATACATTTACAGTCTCCTCCAATTTAAATCTTCAGTCTATTCACTTGAAACAAGATCCCGCCATTCCGACCTTTACTTTCCTACCCATAGAACTAAAACGTTTGATCGTTCCTTCCTTGTCCGCTCCCTACTTTCTGGAATTCTCTACCTACTCATATCCGCCATGCTGCTTCTCTCTCCTCATTCAAATCCCAACTTTTCCAATACCTTTTATTATCCCAAAAAGACGCTTAAAAACTGTGATATTTATATTCCTTATTGAATTTATATATACTTCGAATGTATTATTTGTTCATAGTATATATTTAAACGATGTTATCTATTAATTTATATTTAAGTTTGTTCAACACAATATTTTCTAGAAATTGTTTTTACTTTATGTTATCATTGTATAATATATTAATATATATATATATATATATATATTTTTTTTTTTTTTTTTTGTGATATATGTGTGTATATGCGTGAGTAATATACACACATAAATTAACCCATAAATGTAATTAGTAGAAATTATGTTCCTTCGGTCTGTTGGCCAGACATGCTGTATACTTAAACTGTACAAAGCTGTTATTCTTAGGGGGCCCAGTCCCAGAATAAAAATTATTTTCTATTCTATTCCATTCTAATTTCTCAGCTTTTCCCTGCTTCACCCATAGATATATATGTGTGCGAGCAGTGAAAGTGACGAACGACACGATGTTAAATTCTATTGCAAACGATTAAATTTAATATAGCCGTTGACCTTTAAATTTATTTATTTTATTACTATGTTTTTAATTCAAGATAAAAATAAAATAGAATTTATAATCTACTTTATTCTTCGGATGTGCATCTATTACTTTATTTTAAATATTTACTGAAGTGGTTAATCAATGACTATTACTATAAATGGTTGCCAATGAAACGCATTGCATCCACATTGTTCTATATATGGGATGAGAACAACGGATCCTAAAGCAAGGTCTCACAGAAAGAAGAAGAAAATGTTGAAATATAATGCAATAGGAAGATCCTAGAAGTAGTGAATGAATTCAACATTCTAGATAGGTGAGGTAGATTTAACCAACAAATTGGAAATAGAGCATTATATGATACCGTGAGGTGGGGCGAGATGTTACGATATACATATATAAACCTATATACCTACTTACGTTCGGAGACTAGAGCTCATGCCGAATCACTGCTCCTCAAACGAAATTCTAACGTAGAGTAGCGGGAAAGATCGTGTCCAAAACCACAGCATCAGGGAGCAACTAAACGTATCACCATTGAAGACAATCATGGAAACTGACAATTCAAATGATTCCGACATGGTTGTCGAATAGATGAAGTAAGGGGAGCCAGAAAGACAATAAAAGGTAGACCAAGAGGTTATAGAACACGAGGCCGACCTAAAAATTCCTATCAAGAACAAATCCAGAGGATAGGGCGAAACAGAGGCAAGAAACTAGCAGAAATGAAACGACTCAGCAGAGACCGAGTAACACCTGCGCTGGGTCGAGGTGTCTCTCGAGAAAGAGAGGGAAGAAGGAGGTAAATGTATCATAGCCAAAGCTTAACCTTTACAGGTGAAGCAATCTAGGCCTTGACTAATACACAAGAATAAAAATATGAAAAAATACGCAAGAATAAGAAGGTATTAAATGTATCTCTAATAAAATTATACACGATTCTTCAAGCCGAACGATAGGTGTTGGAAAACAACGGTGTACAGAAAAACATTAGATTTAATTCCAAGCTTAATTCGTCGAAATACGTGGATGTGGCTATGCTTCCAAGTTTTTACGCCCTTTAAAGATTCTAGGACCATGAGATAGATTTCAACCCGCGCCCATGGGCAAGAGGGCTTTTATGATAGCCACCACACAATCCACAGGTGACCCCTCATAGCCCAAGGAAATGTACGTTTAGCAATTATTCAGATGATCCAATTCTGATTCAACGGACATCATATGGAGAGGTCTTAACTTTTAGGCGTTGCGATAATTTCAGGTAGTTTCTCTACATGTATATCATTATTGTAATGTTATAGGTGGAATAATCAGGAGTCAGTCTTTTTCTAAATATTTTAATTTTGCCGTCCTTTTGGCTCAAACTTGTGAGCCATTATCAGGGCTACGAACATCAGAACAAAAGAGATACATATTAATGTGATAATGAAATTTTTTTAAATGTAGTGACAATGATAACATTTAAAATAAAACAGAAAATATATCAACATTCTTAAATATTATTGATAAAAATAATGATAATATGATAAACAATATGTGATGATAAGCATAAAACTTTAATATAGAAGTAAAAAACTATATATACAAACGTATCATTACTCAGCCATGTCCAAGCATAAACTGAGGTTCATGTAAATACCCCTGAAGGTTTTCCCCTCTAAAAATAAATACTACAGCTTTACTTTGTTTTTAAAAGTTTTACAAAATTATACAATGGAAAAACAAAAAAATATACTCGTATGTACAATAAGGCTCAACATTTTTAACAGAAAATTATAAACACTAGAATCTAAGGTATGTAAAAGATCCATGAGGTATATAAAAAATAAATAAATATAACAAAACCAGAAGTGTTATAAACGAAAAGAAATATATACAGTAAATAAAATATAAATCATACAATAAAGTAAGAAAGTTATCACTTAAGGAGACGGAAGACGTTGGCATACGAGGGAGAGATTATTTCTTTGTCAGTTTTATGATTGACGGGTACCCTATCTTTTTCCATATGGATGTGTATAGCTTCGGAGCTACACCACCATTGCACACCTACACCACTATTGTAATGATGGTTTTATCATTAATTTACTTGATTCGTTTACATATATTTTTTTATTAAATATATTTACATATATATATATATATATATATATATATATATATATATATATATATATATATATATATATACACAAAATATACGAGTATATTCGAAATCAATATAACAAAGTCCATTATACTTTGAAAAGTCAATGGAATAATAATGTGAATTGAAATTAATAATTCGACGGCGTAATTTATTGAGCCCATTTATATATTATTTATTAATATTCCCTCATAATGCATCAGGGATATTAAATCAACAAATTCGAATAATATTAATCAATGGATTAAATCATTACGGCTCACAATAACGCTAATATGGCAATTAATTATATTTCATAAATATTAAAAGTGTATCTAATTAATTAATAGGGCTTTTAAGACAGTGGTGGCATCTGTTGGCTACCGGCGGAAACCACTGCTGCTGACTTGGATTGCTACCCGCCAAATTTAAACTCATCCTACTAGTCATGCCGTACTATGCTGAATAATATCAATTAATAATTACTGTCATTAAAATTTTTATTTTTATCTAACAACAATATAATAAAATATTTCAGTCCTTTGTTCCTAAAATATACCGTAGATCTATATTTTATGACTATGGACGAATGTAACATCTATTATTTCCTTATATAAGAAATATATATTTTCAGTGTAATATAAAAAATAACATTATTTAATTGATGAATTAAAAAAACTAATGCGTGCAATATATGAATTTCACCTATCTAGGTAAAAATCAATTTTTAAATACATTCAGAGATAAAAATAAATTGTTAAAATACTAATTAATTACATTGAGTTTCTATAGAAACCTGTATTTTATTAAAGTATCTATTATCTACGACAATCAGTAAGTTTTATCGGCTTTTCATCAATCTCCGTTAACTTTTACAATTTCGTATACAAGATGATATTTTTTCTGAAGTCTTCAGCTTTAGGAGGATTTATGATACGTCTAGATTACTGTCTTTGAGATAAAAAACACAAACATTATATTAATAAAATATTTTTGCTCTTTTCTCCTTTAGTTGTATATGGAATTTGTTTAACTTGCATATTATATATTTTGTTAACAATTCTAACGAGATGTTATAATTATTTTTCATAAACTCTAAGAAATTATAGGTACTTCAGATAAAGAAAATTTAATATCGGCATTTAAGCCAGAATGAAACCTACATTATATGAAAGCCAATTAAAATTGAAATCGATATAGCGAGTTTAATAAAAATCGTTAGAGCCGTTTTTGAGAAAATCGCAAAAAGATTAAACCGCATGGTATAAAGTGGCTTTTCTGGTTATCTGATATTGATGCAAAAGTTGCTGTAACATCTCCGGTGTATAGTTGTCTTCAAAATGAAATTTTAGCTTCATACAATTTTTTTTTCGCGCTAGACTTACCACACACGGACATGGACATACATACACACAGATTTTTTTTAAAGGACTAGGTCATTTGGACCCAGGAGACCCTAAAACGTGTGTTTGTGGTGAAAACTCTTCGAAAATTTCACTTGCAATACTTTCTCTTACTATATATTTCATATATAGGTAAGTAGTTATTTATTAGTATTTTATAGGTAAGTAGTTTAGAAAAAAAAAGTAGTTACTAATAATTAATATCAATCAACGACTATCTATTTAAAAAAAACACCATTTTGAGAATTTAAATAAACTAAACGTGTTATATTTTGGTTTATAAGTTAGAGAAATTATAAAACAAAATCAATACATTTTAACTATATATATATATATATAATTCTGCATAATTTCTAATTCTGTATTAATATCAATATTGTAGCCATACTGGCTGAGTGGAAATTCATCATAAAATGGTAAGTGCTTTTACAATATTTGTCCTCAAGTTCATTTTAACTATATTGCACTAATAGCATTTGAAACAGTTTGTTTTGGAGAAGAGAATTTACATATCACTTACCGCACAACATTCTTTATACAACATTGTTTGCATGTTTCGGATGAGCGTTGCACTTACCACTTGTGTTCATCTGCATCTGTTTATTCGATCATTACTGATAATGGGCCTTAACTCCGGCTTGAAGAGTAAATAGAATTTTATCACGATTAAGTTGTTTTATGAATAAATTTAGAATGAAAAAATACGTAACGAATATAATAAGTTTACAAAATTAATTTTTTTCGCATGAAAAATCTGTTTTAGAAATTTTCAGAAAAGGCAATATTGTAATTTTTACTGATTCTAGAAAATGTTATATTTAACTCAAATACCTTTCATGATGGTGTATACTTGTAAATTTGTATATTTTTAATGTTTGTAAAACTGTGGTAAACATTTTTTTAAAACGAGTTCGTTGGATGGAATTTTGTCTATTATATCAATTAACATAAAAGAAAAAAAAATTGAATATTTTTCACACAAAAAAAAAAAAAAATATAAAAATATTGGGAAAGTAATTCTTTTAACTAAAAGTGTTTCGAATAATCGTAGGAAGTGTTAAATTTTTTTCAAACTTCTTATATGATGATGTTAATATTAAAAAAAAATGGGGTTACTTCAGGTTGTACAACTGAAGCAGGATAAATATTCCAAACCTTTTTGAAATAATCTCTAACGGGCCAATTGTGAGTAAATTAATTATTTAATTATGAAAAAGACAAACTGTTTTTTGGGGGAAGAATGAGTGATCAAAATATGATCACAGTTTTAAGGAAAATTCACTAATCACAATTCGAACGACATTCATTCATACTTATTTTTATATGAACAGAAATCAAGGCCATTAATGGATTGTAGAGGTACTAGTAGAGTTTTTTGGGGATATGTATGTAGTATATGTATGTATGTATGTAGTATATGTATGTATGTATGTAGTATATGTATGTATGTATGTAGAAAAGCGTAATTTTCTACCTTCATAAGGTCAACAGATATTAAATAAAACGACTTTTGCACAGGCATCGTTCTTTCCGAAACTCCTAGGACGAACTAGACTAAATTATTTTTTTCTTACATGGTATAATACCGTAATGATTTATGTTGAAAAAAACAAAAACAACAAAATAGGTGAGACGAGACACATGTTTGAACTTTAATTGCTCAACGGGAGCTGTTGTACTACTTCACCAGGTATCCAAACAGATCCAGGTTTCTTATACTCCAAGAGTTAGAACTGAAAAATGCTTATTATAAGAAAATAAATATAAAGGTAAATATTACAGAAACCAAGCATTGTACGAAAATACTCATTATAAAATAAATTAATGGACATTAAATAAACTTTGATTCGAGAGCTGATAGAAATCTGTAGGTCTCATAACTATCGAGTTATCTTTGTTCATATAATACATTATGTTCTAACTACAAAAATTGTTCTAATTTTAACGCTATAAAGGTAAATATTACTGAAACCAAGCATTATACCAAAATACTCATTATAATATAAATTATTTTACATTAAATAAGATTTAATTTCAGACATGGTAGAAGTCTGTAGGTCTTATAGGCACCTTTGTCCATGAAATTAGGTCAATTCTCGTATTAAGGACACAATGTATTATAAGTACAAATATATCTCGACACCTATACGACCTACAACTGTCTGTCACATCCCCTATTACAGCTGGTTAGGCGCTTACTAATGTTTATTATTATGAGTATTTTTGTTTTTTAAAATGAACGGTTTCTATTAGATCGGGCTGAACACTGTTAAAAGTCGGTCAATACTTCTGTTCAAGACGAAGATATCTTGGTACCTATAAGACCTACAGACATCTATGAGCTTTCAAATGGAAGCTAATTTATTGTTAATTAATTTATTTTATAATGAGTATTTTCATATAATGCTTGGTTTCTGTTATTACCTTTACAACGTTAAAATTAGATCAATTTTCGTAGTAAGAACACAATGTATTATACGGACTAAGATATCTCGATACCTATTAGACTTACAGATGTGTGTCAGCTCTCCAATCGAAGCTTATTTAATGTACATTAATTTATTTTACAATGAGTATTTCCGTATAATGCTTGGTTTCTGTTATATTTACCTTTACAACGTTAAAATTAGATCAATTTTCGTAGTAAGAACACAATGTATTATACGGACTAAGATATCTCGATACCTATTAGACTTACAGATGTGTGTCAGCTCTCCAATCGAAGCTTATTTAATGTACATTAATTTATTTTACAATGAGTATTTTCATATAATGCTTGGTTTCTGTTATTTACCTTTACAACGTTAAAATTAGATCAATTTTCGTAGTAAGAACACAATGTATTATACGGACTAAGATATCTCGATACCTATTAGACTTACAGATGTGTGTCAGCTCTCCAATCGAAGCTTATTTAATGTACATTAATTTATTTTACAATGAGTATTTCCGTATAATGCTTGGTTTCTGTTATATTTACCTTTACAACGTTAAAATTAGATCAATTTTCGTAGTAAGAACACAATGTATTATACGGACTAAGATATCTCGATACCTATTAGACTTACAGATGTGTGTCAGCTCTCCAATCGAAGCTTATTTAATGTACATTAATTTATTTTACAATGAGTATTTCCGTATAATGCTTGGTTTCTGTTATATTTACCTTTACAACGTTAAAATTAGATCAATTTTCGTAGTAAGAACACAATGTATTATACGGACTAAGATATCTCGATACCTATTAGACTTACAGATGTGTGTCAGCTCTCCAATCGAAGCTTATTTAATGTACATTAATTTATTTTACAATGAGTATTTCCGTATAATGCTTGGTTTCTGTTATATTTACCTTTATAATGTTAAAACGAGATCAATTCCTGGATTTGGACCGTTTGGATGGCCGCCATTTTTGATTCCGACCAGTTTGAGGTGGCTTACAAAAAAAAAAAAAAAATAATAAAATAAAAAAATAAAAGTTGTATAAGTTGACTAAAATGTGAAAATGACATTGAAAATTTATAAACCACATTTTTCGGCCCCAGCTCTTGGACTGTTAAAAGAAGTAGCTACTCACCTTCGAGATAAAAGGTTGCTCCTGAAGATGGATTATTAGCCGAAACGTTGTGCAGTGGTATAGTAAAAAATAAATAGTATAACAGCCTCCAATTTACTACTAAAACAAAATTATGTCATGGGGGTATTTTTTCTCTCTTGACTTTTTATTTATTTTAATTATTTATTAAAATAATAAGATAAAATAATAAAATAACTGCAAAGAAATTTACAGCTGTATTGATTAAATAAAACAAGTAAATGGGATAGATTTGAGATTAAGACACATGATTGTCCTGTGAAGAAACTACCCATTGGTAGAACACCAATGACCAATTTATGGTAAGAGATCTCTTGGCCATCTTCTTTTAAGTCACGGTGGATTGTCAGGGATAGATGTTGAGGAGAGGTCACGGATAAGCGGGTTTGAGTGTGCAGGAAGTTTGGAATGGAAGGATGTATATCTGGATCGGGCCAAGTCTTCTACTAATGGAACATTTAGGTCTTTATGGATAATTTTATTTGTAACAAAGTATGGAGTATTAAGGATTTTTCGAAGGATCTTGGATTGCAGGGATTTAATGCTAGAGGAATCTGATGGTTTAGTGGATCCCCAAAATCTCAATGCCGTAGGTCCAAATAGGCCTTATAATGGTTATATAAATGATTTTTTTGTAGGAAATAAAAAGTTTTGAGCGTTTGTCGAGTAAATATTGTAGTAATCGGTATCTACGAGCAGTTTCCTGTCATTTCAGTCTAGTATGAGGGTTCCATGTGAGGCGTTTGTCTAGGTATAGTCCTAAGTACCAGATCTGTACAACAGGAGTAAATAAGATGTTGTCAAAGGGTAGGGTGGGGCAGGAAGTCATAGGTTTACGTCGTAGAGGCTTTTTGATGTGATTTATTAGGATTTATTTTGATTCTCCAGTTCTGACACCATTCTTCGATGGCTGATAGATGGTTCTGTAGGATTCGGGATGCAATAACAGGATCATTATTCACAGATAACTCACATGTGTCATCGGCGAAGGTGGTAAGGGTAGTGTTTGGTTGGAAGGGAATATCAGCTGTGTACACTGTATAAAGGATCGGACCCAGAATACTACCTTGAGGTACACCGGCTGATTGGGTGAATACGGATGAGTAGGAGAGATTATGTTGAACTTGGAAGGTTCTATCTCTCTCTTAACTTAACTCTTAATAAATAAAGTAGTTTTTATTTTGTTTTACTTGTAGGACTTTCACTTCCCCCTTTCTTTATAAAATTAACTTTTTAATATATTAATATTAAAGTTGAAAAAAAAACAAAAATGTAAGAATGACGTTGCGTGTCGATGCAAACATTTTTCTCTTTCACATAGCTATACATGAACTAAAGTTTATAACATATTATAATACCTTAATGCAATAACAACAAAATAGTCGAGGCACATGTTTGATCCTCTTCTTGTCAGTGAACTTGTTAACTGAATCTTAAATATCGATCATCAAACTAAAAAAAAAATGCACTGTACACTAGTTATTGATCGAATTATTAATATTTTTATTGATTTCCTACTATCGTTAAACGAATTTTATTTAAACTTTGCCACGAAGAGTAAATGTTGGCCTGGCAACCAAAGCTTTAATTAGTTCAAGTTTGTTCAGTTTTTATTCCTTGAGTTAACTTTGAAATCAAACTCCGTTCGGCCAAAGACCAAAGGATACCGTTATTTTATTGGTTTTATTATTTCTGAATTTTTGGGCCCAAATATATGTTTTATTTTGTCAGAAGGGTGTTCTTAAGTAAAAAAATAAATGATTGTTGGTGATTTAAAGTCGAGAATTTAATATTTCATGGAAGGCAATTATAATACATCACCGGAGATTCAGACATGAGGCTTCTTGGTGGAATACCTACACACCTTAAACATTTTTTATTTAAATATATTTTTGTTGAAATTTACAACTGTATAAAATACAACAAGTAAATATGCTGAAATGATGAAATACATGAATTAATTATGAAGAGAAACAGCCCATTGACAGCACTCCTCCTTAAACATAAAAACAAAAAAAATTACACCTGAAGATAGCTTATTAGCTTAAACGTAGTGCATTGTTTAATTTAAGAGGTAAAGTAGTAAAACAGCCTCCAATTCGCTACTAACTTTTTTTTTCTTTATATTCTCCTAGAGAAGGAAATACACAGAGCTATTGCATACTTAAGTTCGGGACTATTCATCATTTCTTTTGTTTTGACAGCCCTTTTTTTATATTTTTTTTTGTGTAATTTAATATAAATATATAAGCTTGTAGGGAAACATGTAAGTAGGTAAAACAATATCCTAATCAAACCTGGATAGGCAAATTTTAGGACTCCCATAGTAGCATCGTCAGATTAGCCAAAGTAGCAGAAAGTGACGTTAAATTAAAGAACAAACAAACATATAGGAAAACATATAACTTTTAAATTTCTATATGTAAAAGTTTAGTAGTAAAAATCGACACACAAAAAAAAAGTCAATATTTGAAATATATAGTAAAGGAAAGTATCTCGATTGTAAAGATTTTCGTATTCGATTTTTTTACAGAAACACCCGTTTTACGGCCTATGTGTAAGAGGTAAGTCAACTTCAAAATCTATGTCTTATAAAAATGAAATTTTAAATTAAAGGCAAATATATGCCAGGAATTTTACAATAACGTTTTTTAAAAAATCAATGAACCAGAACCACTTTGTATCATGCTTTCTGCGCCAAAATTTAACTCTTCTTACGTTTTAGGGTTCAAACGTGAATTTTTTGTGAAAACCTGAACTCAATACTTTTTACTATCGCAAAAATTATATATTCTTCTTCCAGTGGCGCGACAGGCCGTGTAGGACTCACGTTTCACGATGCAATTTTTAGTGTAGGGTCATCACTCCCTACGACTAATTTTGTGAGTGGCCACCTTTTGGCTGACGGGTCTCACATACCCGGGGGGAGAGGTTGTGAGTGAATCCACATTTTTTTACATCCTTATAAAAGTCCCGCCGGGACTGGGATTCGAACTCAGAACCTGTAGCATGAGAGACTAGCGCGCTAAACACTCAGCCACGGGCTCCCCCATCCAAAAAAAAATTATATATTGGTTTGTAAAATAAGTACTTAAAGTTTTTTTTGATGACTTCAATACAAACTGCAGATTCTTCTAAATAATTTTATATGTAGCCCATTTCGATCACTGACATGTTGCCATCTTTCGGTTAATTTTTTAATTCCATCCTTCCAGAACTTCTCAGATTTTTGCGCAATGAACTTCTCTATGTGCGTCAAAATTTCCGGTTTTAAACCAAGCAAACAACTTACGATGCTTTCTCCTAAGGCATCGTTGCCATAAACACTGCAACTTTTGTTAACTGCCTGTGCGACGAATTTTTCTTTTTAGAAATAAAAAAATTATTAAATGATAAAAATGAATTTTTTCTCTTCCATTTCGTGCAAAAAAAAGCACCTAAACCGATTCTTTTTAGAATATGTAAACATTATCGGCCAATTAAACATTATTTTATAAAAGAGAGTGGATAGCATTGAAAAACGCTACCAACTTATTTTAAAAGCCAATATTTCATATATACATGTGTAAAGTTAACAACATATATACATGTGTAAAGTTAACAACATATATACATGTGTAAAGTTAACAACATATATACATGTGTAAAGTTAACAACATATATACATGTGTAAAGTTAACAACATATATACATGTGTAAAGTTAACAACATATATACATGTGTAAAGTTAACAACATATATACATGTGTAAAGTTAACAACATATATACATGTGTAAAGTTAACAACATATATACATGTGTAAAGTTAACAACATATATACATGTGTAAAGTTAACAACATATATACATGTGTAAAGTTAACAACATATATACATGTGTAAAGTTAACAACATATATACATGTGTAAAGTTAACAACATATATACATGTGTAAAGTTAACAACATATATACATGTGTAAAGTTAACAACATATATACATGTGTAAAGTTAACAACATATATACATGTGTAAAGTTAACAACATATATACATGTGTAAAGTTAACAACATATATACATGTGTAAAGTTAACAACATATATACATGTGTAAAGTTAACAACATATATACATGTGTAAAGTTAACAACATATATACATGTGTAAAGTTAACAACATATATACATGTGTAAAGTTAACAACATATATACATGTGTAAAGTTAACAACATATATACATGTGTAAAGTTAACAACATATATACATGTGTAAAGTTAACAACATATATACATGTGTAAAGTTAACAACATATATACATGTGTAAAGTTAACAACATATATACATGTGTAAAGTTAACAACATATATACATGTGTAAAGTTAACAACATATATACATGTGTAAAGTTAACAACATATATACATGTGTAAAGTTAACAACATATATACATGTGTAAAGTTAACAACATATATACATGTGTAAAGTTAACAACATATATACATGTGTAAAGTTAACAACATATCACCACTCTTTGACTTTTACAATTGTTTGTATAAAATAATATTTTTTCTAAAATCTTTAGGTTTACACCGGTATATTAAAGATCTATGTTACCCTAGTCTCTAAACTCCCCCCCCCCCAAAAAAAAAATCCCCAAAATTGCATTCAAAATATTTTTGCTCTTAGTTGGATATAGAATTCGTTCAAGTTAAATGTTTCCACTTTTTTAATTAGAATGAAACCTACATGATATCAAAGTCCAGATATTGCGAGTTTAGTTAAGATCTTTAGCTGTTTTAGAGGAAATCGTGAAAAGGTGTAAAACGTATTGTATGAAGTGCCTCTTCTGGTACGCCGATTTTGATAAAAAGGGTGCTGTAACATCTCGGGTGTTAAGTAGTCTCAAATACGAATTTTCAGCTCCCTACGACATTGTCTTTTTGTGCTAGATTAACCACACACAGAACATTTTGAAAAAATCAAATAGAGTATAATTAATTGTACGTTTTATTATTATTGAAATAGTATGATAGGGCCTAAACACTATTAATTCATTTATTATTATTATTATTTTTTTATGTATAACCGTATTTCTTATTCCCTTTCGGGATTGATATAAACATAAAAAATAAGCAATGAAGTGTAATTTCGTATTTGCAGCGAAAATGCACAATGTGTGGCTCTCTTAAGTCCATCGATGCGTTTTCAATACATATTTTATTTTAAGCAATAAGAAGAATATATAATTTTTTCGTTTTGCTGAGGAATAAAAAATAGTAAAACTTTGCGACTGTATGAATTCGATCCCCAAGTTTGGGTAGTTGAGGCCCTATCTGGATTAAAAATGTCTTTCAAGGTAAAGAGCTAGAAAGGTACATTAACGAAATCGTAATTTGAACAGTATCACAAAGATTTAGTAGATATCGGTTTCAAGAAAACCCTTGTATATGTGTGTGTGGAGTAAATGGTCGTTTCTCATTCTGAAACGTCCTTTCGAATGAAATATTTTATCCTTATGAGTGGAGGGAAAAAAGTTATTCCACAGTTTAGGGAAGAGTATTAATTCTGGGATGAATTTCTAATGGCAATAACAATAAAGGGGATCAAAGGATCCAAAACAAACATTTGCTAACCTCTCTCACTCCCCCTCCACCTGCGGAGAAGCTCAAATCGATGTGAAGCGATATCCATGCTCCTCAGCGTAATCCATTGGTGAAACCACTCAATACTTGTAAAAGGTTTGAAAATCCAGAGAATAAAATTTTATTCTTTAAGAGTATAAAGCAGAAGACCATTTTTTGTGTATTAGAAACGATTAGTAAGGATCGTATAGAGAAGGAGTCACAGGTTTTGTTATTATACATGATTCTCTATTTAAAATGTATTTTAAACCTTCTAAGTAAAGTCAAAAATAAAAAGTAGATTACATTGGGTTTATAAAACTTAGATTGTCACTCGTCAATAATGGCCGGCTGTAGTTTCTTCGGCTCCAGAAACGAGAAAATTCCGACAATAGTCTCAGCTCTTCCGCAACCGTTGTCCACATTTAAGCTTCTCACCGGAACACTCATCTATTAGACTGCTATTGTTTACACTTAATCGAAGCACCCAGTCCACAGAGCACAAGTTTATTCTCCTGGAAACCACACATGACCCAAATTTCCTAGCGAACCATAGTAACTCTAAAGCTATTCCGTCGCCTCCATCACCTCCTACCATTCAGTAATCGTAAACTCCTTGTTTCCTCCCTCGTCTTTCCCACATTGACTACGGTTGTGTGGTGTAAAGAGGACTTTCAGGATATATCAGAGCGAAACCGAAACGTATTATGAACTGCGAAATACGATTTCTATTCGGGATCACCATAGACATGTATATAAAAACAGTATTACAGTATTATGTGAGTATTTCCTAGCTCCCCTTTTTTATCAGGTTATCAGAACTCAGCGACCCAGCAATATCTTGCAAACTCTTCAATATAAATCTTCAGTACCGTACTAACAGAGCTAACCTCTACCTTCCTCACCGTTTTGCTGGACTTGGCATGTTCTTTTTGGCCAATGCTTCCTTTCTTTGGAGTTCTATCATTCCAGAGATCCGTCATGGAAGAACTGCTTCCACCCTTAAATCGATTCTTTTCATCCACTTTTTCCTTTCCCAATCAAACAGACAATAATCTCAAAGTGAAGATGTTAGAAATGCCAATTTTACCGTGTTTTTATATTACTTAAATTATCTCAAATGAATTATTTTTTTTTTGTTTAATTATATTATCCAAATAATTTATTTTGTAAATATGTGCATAGTTCATACAGTCAATTTATTATTTTGGTTTCGCTTTTGAAGTTTAAATCTATGGCCATACTGTTCCGGTAATCAAACTTGTATTTATATTTTATTTTTAAGGGACTTTAGTCCTAAGATAATAAAGACATTTTTTTATTTCATTTCAGAAGAATTTCTATCTTCCTTGGGTTACCATCTGTTCATATGGGAGTGACATTCTCGCTATATCGCTAAGCTATATTATTTTTTGAGTCATTGAATTTCACAGACAATATTATTGTTTTAGAGCATAATATTGTTTGTGTTAAATAATATTGTTATCTTTCTTTAAGAAACTACGTATATTAAAGAGACTAAATACATTGGTTATTGAATGTTATTATGCTATTGTTATTATAATATTATTAACATTAAATTAATTACAATAAATATTCAAACTCTACGGCCTCGTTTATAATGCGACCGATTTGCTGAGAAGGAAGCTAGAAGCTAGAGGATGCTCGAGAGAGGCTAGCATAGAGGGTAGAGGCTTGCATGGAGGGTAAATGCTAGCATAGAGGTTAGAGTCTAGCATAGAGGGTAGAGGCTAGCATAGAGGGCTACCATAGATGGTAAAGGCTTGCAAATGCTTGGAGGTGCAGGTTAAATTTCAAGTTTTTGATCGCTGTTGCTATTGTCAGTTTTCCGGTGAGTGTTCCGCTACTCTTTCCACTTATTACAAATCGTTTGCACTATTAAGGAGAAGATCCTTACCATGCTTTCCGAATGGATTCTATAAAGATAAGTACTATCAACAAGTAACTGGGACAATATTCTTAAGGATGAAGAACGAAGTTGGATACCGGATTTGCCGAGAAAATGCTGTTGCACGGTTTCGAGTGATTACCGGCCATGATTTCCTGGGAAAGTAATTACATGCAATCGAAGTGGTGGAATCTACTCATTGCAGACCCTGAGATTCCAAGTCTGATACGGTGCAACGCATTTAGGAGTATACTTCCGCTAGCAGAGAATAAATAATAAAACTACACCAAGATCTGGCTGGTAACGTGCTGCCAGGAAGCCGAAATGAAAAAGAGTTTATACAAAAAAATCTCTTATAATGATGATTAGAGATAGAATAACAACAATATTTCCATTATTATTCATTCTTGGAATGTAGAAATTTTTATTAATAAAACAATTTTTTTTTTTTTTACTTGAAATACATTTTATTTATTTATTCGGATATATTACAATCTGTCACAATGGACAATAATAATATTGCTATAAGATTACATTCATACCATATTCACAATATATATACATACAAAAGAAAAGTCAAATTACATAAAATGAAACTAAAATAAATAAAGGTATATAATAAGAAAATTTATAAATAATAATAAAACAAATACATTTTACAGGAGACTGTAGATGTTCTCTTAATTAATTTTACCACTTTTCAAAAGCCGCATGGTCTATACTGGATATAGATAAGTTTCCTGTTCTAACATTTCGAGGTTGTGGCAGAATAATTATTTATTCAGTCGTAGGTCAGCAACTATTGTAGAGAAACATGGCGGTTGAGCGTGATATTGGCATAATCACCTCCTTGCCCCGCCATTGACCTGGAAACAGTACGATTTCTATATGTACTGAACCCAAGACCCGTCATGGGTTGTAGGGGTACAGGTCGCTGTTGACTCTCTTTTTACTATGCAAACGTTTATTGACGTCACGCTGTTCGGAGGTGGCTGAACGGCGAAATCTTTGCTTGTAACTTAAAATCGTTATTACTTTATTATTAGGTTCCTTCAATTAAAATGATCCTTTTTCATTCAACTTATTTTATTTTCTTATTTTTTTGTCCCTACGTTTCGGCTCTTTGCCATTCTCAAGGGATCTACAAAAAACATTTATTTTAAAATTAAAAGATACACAACATTATTTTTTTAAAAATGCTATAAATCAATTTACATACCTCTTTATACTCCTTTATAGTAGATGTAAAATGCCGGTTCTGGCCCAGGGCTTCGGTGCAAGATGGCGGCGCCCATGGTTTCCCGCCAAACTGGCCTTTATTGAACGATCGTTCGCGATCTACCTGTCGTTCGTGATCTAGTCAATCCAACTTAACTTCATATTGTCAGTTTAATTTATCGATTAAATATTCGATAGTAGATAAGAATTGCGGGAGCTGGCGCACTTTTTTGAGGAGCCAATCAGATGCCAGCATTTGGTCACGTGACCTATGGCGGGAGATTTGAATTTGAATTTCGATCACGACCTAACCTTAACCACGCTGGTTCGCGCCATCGACCTAACCTAAACCACCGGGCCACGTCTCTTTTTAGTCACGTGACCCTTCATCAACCTAACCTAAGCCATTAAGTCACGCCCCTTTTTGATCACGTGACTCCCCCCCCCCCTTCATTAACCAACCAATCACAGTACTCCATTTGAGAGTTCCTTCCGGCTAGGTCCGATGGTCTAATTGTAAAGTTTACTTTTGTGAAACTTCCTTTAACTGTTACGTGACCTTCCCAATGTTTACATTTTCAGCAACGTTCTTAATGTTTACATTTTCTGCAAACCTCCCTTACTGTTACATAACCTTCCTATTGTTTACCTTTTTTAAACCTCCCTAACTGTTACATAACCTTCCCATTGTTTACATTTTATGAAACCTTCCTAACTGTCACATAACCTTCCTATTGTTTACATGTTTGAAACCTCCCTAACTGTTACATAACCTTCCCTATTTTTACATTTTCCGTAGCCTCCTCAATGTTTACATTTTATGAAACCTCCCTTAATGTCACATAGCCTTCCTATTGTTTACATGTTTGAAACCTCCCTAATTGTTACATAATCTTCCCGTTGTTTACATTTTCTGAAACCTCCCTAACTGTTACATAACCTTCCCAATATTTACATTTTCCGCAACCTCCCCATTGTTTACATTTTCGGAAACCCCCTTACTGTTACAAAACCTTCCCCAATGCTTACATTTTTCGTAACCTTTTTAATGTACACATTTTCTAAATCTCTTTATTTACTTTTATTTTCTCTTCACATAGTCGTGGTGCACACTCACCTTCTAAAGTATCCGCAAGAGCGCAGCACCAGCTCTACTTTTTAATGTGCCCACCAGAGTGCGTCTCTCAGGAATTTTTTATGTTATCTTTCCAAAAATTTTTTTTTTTTTTTCTAAGCAACTTTTTTCAGCCGCCATTTTGTTTTTATGGAGCATGAGCCCACCCTGGGGCTATTTTGTTTTTATGACGTCACAACTTAAGTAATGTAAACCGGTTTGAACATGTTCGAGCATGCACCGACAGGTCGTATCATGTAGAAACAGGTTTGTGCAAGTACAAACAGGTTTGAATCATGTTTAAGCATGAAGGTAAGTGAAGCGTAAACATGGACTCTGAACCCTCTTAACGGCTTTAATATAAACATCGTCATAGGGCTTCTTAATCCTATACAGCTTTGAACTTTGATCCTTAATCCTACTATTTACATAGCCGTATAAGGTTCCTTAAGCATAAACGTAAACATGGACTTTGAACCCTCTTAACGGCTTTATTATAAAAATCGTCATAGGGCTTCTTAATCCTATACATATTTGAGCTTTGATACCTTAATCCTTTCATATAAATAGCGATATAGGGTTCCTTAAGCTTAAACGTAAACATGGACTTTGAACCTTCTTGGTGGCTTAAATATAAACATCGTAATAGTGCTTCCTAATCCTATACAGCATTGAACTTTGATCCTTAATCCTACATTTTAAGTTGCAATAAAAAGATCCTTAAGCTTTTAAACTTTGAACGATTAACCTCTTAAGTATCAATATAGATAATGCGCTTCTTAGAATTATGGGCCGTCAATGGTTAATCCCTAATAACTTAATCGTAACATCAATTTAAGACGTAAACATTAACTTTGTGCTGATAGTGTATAAATAAACAATAATATAAAACTTTTACCTACTTCGGACGGAAATTTATTTTATTTAAATATAATACTTTCAGCATTTTTAATTGTTTTCTCGCCTTATCAGGTCATTTAATACCATTTCCAAGCATTATTTGCTTATAATTAACTATTTTGCTCTGCAAATACACTCACAACTGCCTTTACGATGTCTTCGGGGCTGTTCGGCTACTCTCGGCCACCTTCGGTCTTCTACCATCCCGTTCAACTTCGCTATAATCCGGAGTTCTATCTAAAGAAATAAACAATGATAACGTTAATTCCATCGAAGGTAAACAACTTCCTTATCTTCTCTGCGTCTCTTGCTAAAGTATAAACAATATTATATTCTATTAAAATAATATAGTACATCGTAAACATTTTGTTCATTTTCGTTAAAAGTATTATTAGTAAACAAAGTGTTGTACCTTTTTTAGTTCGGCGTTAAGCCTTAAGCCTCTTCACCACGTCAAGGTAAAGGTACATCGAAGAGGTTTTTATTTTATTTTACAACGTGATTTTTACAATAAAAATGTGTACAAATTCAACGAAAAAATAAAGTTTATTGAAAATCAGAATTCATAAAATATAATTTCTAATACAATCAAGAATTAAACTAAATTTATGCTTATAAAAAAATAAAATCATCTCTTTTTTTTTGTTATGTATAATCACATTGAAATTTAATTTTTCACCTGATGGCATAAACGAAATATTTGCTGTTGAGATGGTCGGCAAGGTGCGGCAATGACTATTTAATCTTCAATAAATTAACAACACCATATACTTTATCATTTTTTTTTCTTTATGTATTTAAAAGAGAAATATGAGCATCGAAAGTATTCTGCAGGTTTATTCTATTCACCTCACATTCACTCACACATTCTAGTTTACAGGTGTTCAAACCATGCCATTGACCTTCATTCAGGGTTTATAGGTGTTCAAACCGTGACAGTGACCCCTTTCATTCATGGTGAATAGATTTAAACAAATTTTTATTTACCTATACAGACAAAACCTTTGTTTGATACTCTGTACATTTCTCTTTCGAGACATTATGCGATGGCTGCCTTGCTGAGATGGCTTTATTAATTTAAAGACCGCCAAAATATTCCAAATTCATTAGTGAACAAACATATTGCCACACCATGAACCATCATTTTTATTATTTGTTAGCTTAGTTTTTTTTCAGGTCAAAGACAAAAATGGTAAATTCGCGTTTTGTTTCTTATTATTACCAACATAATCTTTATATTATTTCATTTCATTTAATTTATAATGACCATAGGCCAAAGTATTGATTCCGTCTACTAGTATGTGTCTTTTATTATCAAAAGGAGACAGAGAAATCTTATTTATTTCGGAACTAAAAATATTATGCAGCTTAGATTGTATCATCCTCATTGGCGTATGCATAATTTCCTTTTTAAATAATACATTTTCATAATCCTCAAAACTAATATATTGTTTTAATGAAGCTGTTTTTACGCCTTTAGCTCGCTTTTTTATATCGTTTTCTGTCATAACAGCGTACATTTTCGCTCTTAATCCCACATATTTTAAAATTATTTTTGAATTGAGCTCATCTTTAAACTTTCCTAACTTCTTTTTATTTTTATTCGAATAACATAAATGTGTTTCAGGATAGTCTGAGAAATCAAAATATTGATTCATTTTTTTCATATCTTCATAGACATCATCTGTTAAAACTCTATAGATAAACGAATCTGTATCGGTATACATCATCTTCAAGTTTTTTCCAGTATATGTTTTCATCATTATGTCAAAATGAAATTGATACATTATAGTTTTTGATAAGTCTAAAATGCACATTCCTATGTATATAGGTTTATTAAACAAGACTTTTGATTTTCCCATGTGAACAGCCACTATATTCTCATTGTAGATTGTACGATCAATGAAATTTGGTTTAGCAACAAGTTTCATCAACTTTTTACTGTCAGTTACTAGTTGAATATTCTGGCGGTTCCTGATATTTTCCATCGTTTTACCGAAAACTGCATTGTTAAGCAACTTATAAAAATATTTTTCAAAATCATTGGATGCTCCTTTCCTTAGCTCTGTATTGTATTCTATATACGATCGTAACCATGGTGCTTGTTTAAACTTTAGAACACGGTGAATTTTTTCCAAATTTAGCCCATGCTGTAGAGCTTGAATCAAATTCTTATAATGTAAAACGTAGCGATATCTTTTTCCAAAATGTGTTATTAATTTTTTCGAATTAGATTTTTCTCCCGGTGGTATCATCGCTTCAGGTAAGAACGGTAAATCATCATGGAAATGGTGAAGTTCTTGAGGATAACTGATGTCAATTTCAAATATGTAACCAATTTCGTCATCATCCTTAAGCTCGGATATGTTTATACGTTCCGGATTTTTAACCCATTCAAATCCTCCGTATGGTAAATTCATGCTCATCGCTTGTCCATAAAGATTATTAGCATCTAAATAAACTATATAACTGGATTCTTCGTTTGGATTAAAATTACTCATGTACTTATTATTCGCTTCTGCATACCTGTGGGATACCTGGCACAAACCTCCTCGAATACCATGTTCTATCATTAGAATCATATCATAATCCTGTAAGAGCTCTATATTCATTTTTGTATATTTTAACATGGCGTCGAAGGTCAAACCGGGAACGGTAAAATAATGAGCTGGATCAAGTTTATGGGTCTTCATCATGACGTTTCGGAAAGATTCGAAGACATCACAAAGTAGTAGAACATCACTTTTAACGTAAAAATCAGCATATTCACCCAAAGATTTACATTTAAAGTGTTCCCATATGTTTTGAGCATGTCTATAATCTTCGGCGCTGATATCGCTCTCATTCAATTTATTGTAAAAAGCTTCAATTGATGGTAGCTCTGTTTCATTGAACTTATCTTCATTGTCTATGTAATCGTATGGGAAAACACCTTTTCTGGTAACCAATTTTAATTCCTCATCTCTATAATATTTTGATGTCTCCTTGAATTTGTCCCAAGAAAGAGATTTTACGAGGTAATCTAAGCTCCGCGGCATGAATCTGTAAGAATCTATAAACCTCAATTTCAGTTTACCAACATGTTTTGTAAAGGATATGTATTTTTCTTCACTATTCGGTATTACCTCAACTTCTCCAGGGGTATTTCCCAATTCTCTAACTATAAAATGTGCGTCATAATTGCTCAAGTTGTGCATTATGACAGGTACAAACGAGGGATTAACGCGTTTTAAATTACAATTATTACAAGACGCTCCTAAGTACGTTCCGGTTAGGTGGCAGTGGTCTCTAACTTTTATATTGTTTTTCTAAATTCGTCTTGGCACATATAACAGGTTTTAGCTTCAAACCAATCTTTTTCTTCCTCCGATGAGATCTGCATTGGCTTGTTCATCTTATAAATTTCTTGAATTTTTTTAGCTATATTGATAATACATTCCATGAAATGAGAAGCGGCATCAGCTCCCCTATAAACGTACGGTTGGGTTATTGAAACGTCAACTCCTTCTATTCCTTTAACATATAGACAAAATGATATCGGATCGTGCCTCTGATATTTAGCCGTATTCTTCGACGATTCGTTTACAGGAACTAATATCGATTCAAAGTCGGCATAGATGACAAACGGCACCTTGCTTTGTCGTTCTATATTTGAGAATCTGATAAATTGGTCTTTCTTTGGTATCTCTATTCTTACTGGTTTATTTTCAGAGCAATATATCTTATGTTCTTCAAGTTTTTCACTGGCTTGTTTTCCATACAGATTGTTAAAATGTGTGAAGCAGCGTTTACAGATTGTTAACTTATGTTCATACTGGCTGATTTGAGACACAACTAATCTTTCGAAATTTTTTATGTAAACATAATGGGAAGTTTTATCATCAGACACGAGTAAAAGATCCCGGTGATCTTTCAATTCTGTTTTACAGACCTTCAGAGGGTATATCTTATCTTTTTCATCGAACCCATAGACATTGATGGAGATGTTATTTACCTTTTCAAATTTTCTTATCTCACTCAGTGAAGTTGGAAATGAAACGCAAGTAAAGTCATACACGTGTTCTAAATTGTTATACTTAGAAACGCGTTGTGCATGCTTTTTCACAAATTTTTATAAAATTGAATATTTAAAACAGTACATATCATTATTCCGCACATTAATGCAAGCTTTCTTTGATTCTATAAATGGGGGGGAGTGGAAGATACGTACAACCCCTTAGTGGCAAATATTTGTTAATTCTTAATCTGATTCCATCAACCCCACTCAGCTTCCATCCGCTTTTTTTAAATTGAGACTCCTCAGCTTCAGTTATGATTTTGGTAAAACTTTCCTCTATAAATTTGCTAAGATTGATGTCTTTAAACACACATTTGTTTCGTGTTTTGAATGCCTTATCCATCTGATCACCTACAGAATTTGTAAAAGTACATTCCAACAGACAGTTAACTTTTAATGCACCATGTTCATGTAGTGAATCTCGAATTTTATGCACCAAGAGGTTCTTAACACTTTCCAGAAACGAGTTAATATCCATAGAATCGGACGATCTGATGAAGAATGATGCCAATCGGTTCTGAAATGCTGTCTCATACTCAACAAGTCCCTGCTTGTCTGGTACGAGTGCTAAAATGGCATTCTTTTGTGGTTCGGATAATTTTAACTTTTTCATCAACGGTTCCTGGGTGCATACATTTTCATGTCTTTTACCGTTATAAATATTGGGAAAAACACCTCCGCACCTCGTGCAAGTATAAGTAAACTCACCGCAACAGGATTTTTCATGTCTACGAAGGTTCTTCAAATACTCATATGTATTACCGCAAAGGTAACATTTAAACTGACTCATTTTTAAGTGTTAAATTTCAAAATTTATGAACGGAGATAAATTTAAAAATGCACACAACTTACCTTTCGTGAACAAATGAAGAAATATCCAATAGTTTAAAGTAAAAGGAAAATAAATCTTCTATAAAACTTAAATAATAAAAAATATCCAGGACGCCAACAAATTAGCAAATATTTTTAAACTCAGATAGCAGCAACAGCAACAAATCAATGTTTTCTCTTTGAAGTCTGAAGCTTAAATGACAGTAAACACAAATGACAAGTAACTCCTTAACTATCAGCTGTTGTTTACCCCCACTACCTCATGGATACCCACACCACCTTCCATTTTACCCCCACCACCTTCCATTTTACCCCACCACCTTCCGTTTTACCCCCACCCCCTCCAATTTTACCCCCCCCCCCACTACCTGCCCATGCAGTGTATCAGAGAGGTTCAGATGTAAGAAAAAATGGATTCTCTGAGGAAACTTATAGGACATATTATTGACTTTAAATCCGTGAATGAATCCATTTTTTCTTAGATTGGAGGGGGTGGGGGTAAAACGGAAGGTGGTGTGGGTAAAATGGAAGGTGGTGGGGGTAAAATGGAAGGTGGTGGGGGTATCCATGAGGTAGTGGGGGTAAACAACAGCTGATAGTTAAGGAGTTACTTGTCATTTGTGTTTACTGTCATTTAAGCTTCAGACTTCAAAGAGAAAACATTGATTTGTTGCTGTTGCTGCTATCTGAGTTTAAAAATATTTGCTAATTTGTTGGCGTCCTGGATATTTTTTATTATTTAAGTTTTATAGAAGATTTATTTTCCTTTTACTTTAAACTATTGGATATTTCTTCATTTGTTCACGAAAGGTAAGTTGTGTGCATTTTTAAATTTATCTCCGTTCATAAATTTTGAAATTTAACACTTAAAAATGAGTCAGTTTAAATGTTACCTTTGCGGTAATACATATGAGTATTTGAAGAACCTTCGTAGACATGAAAAATCCTGTTGCGGTGAGTTTACTTATACTTGCACGAGGTGCGGAGGTGTTTTTCCCAATATTTATAACGGTAAAAGACATGAAAATGTATGCACCCAGGAACCGTTGATGAAAAAGTTAAAATTATCCGAACCACAAAAGAATGCCATTTTAGCACTCGTACCAGACAAGCAGGGACTTGTTGAGTATGAGACAGCATTTCAGAACCGATTGGCATCATTCTTCATCAGATCGTCCGATTCTATGGATATTAACTCGTTTCTGGAAAGTGTTAAGAACCTCTTGGTGCATAAAATTCGAGATTCACTACATGAACATGGTGCATTAAAAGTTAACTGTCTGTTGGAATGTACTTTTACAAATTCTGTAGGTGATCAGATGGATAAGGCATTCAAAACACGAAACAAATGTGTGTTTAAAGACATCAATCTTAGCAAATTTATAGAGGAAAGTTTTACCAAAATCATAACTGAAGCTGAGGAGTCTCAATTTAAAAAAAGCGGATGGAAGCTGAGTGGGGTTGATGGAATCAGATTAAGAATTAACAAATATTTGCCACTAAGGGGTTGTACGTATCTTCCACTCCCCCCCATTTATAGAATCAAAGAAAGCTTGCATTAATGTGCGGAATAATGATATGTACTGTTTTAAATATTCAATTTTATAAAAATTTGTGAAAAAGCATGCACAACGCGTTTCTAAGTATAACAATTTAGAACATGTGTATGACTTTACTTGCGTTTCATTTCCAACTTCACTGAGTGAGATAAGAAAATTTGAAAAGGTAAATAACATCTCCATCAATGTCTATGGGTTCGATGAAAAAGATAAGATATACCCTCTGAAGGTCTGTAAAACAGAATTGAAAGATCACCGGGATCTTTTACTCGTGTCTGATGATAAAACTTCCCATTATGTTTACATAAAAAATTTCGAAAGATTAGTTGTGTCTCAAATCAGCCAGTATGAACATAAGTTAACAATCTGTAAACGCTGCTTCACACATTTTAACAATCTGTATGGAAAACAAGCCAGTGAAAAACTTGAAGAACATAAGATATATTGCTCTGAAAATAAACCAGTAAGAATAGAGATACCAAAGAAAGACCAATTTATCAGATTCTCAAATATAGAACGACAAAGCAAGGTGCCGTTTGTCATCTATGCCGACTTTGAATCGATATTAGTTCCTGTAAACGAATCGTCGAAGAATACGGCTAAATATCAGAGGCACGATCCGATATCATTTTGTCTATATGTTAAAGGAATAGAAGGAGTTGACGTTTCAATAACCCAACCGTACGTTTATAGGGGAGCTGATGCCGCTTCTCATTTCATGGAATGTATTATCAATATAGCTAAAAAAATTCAAGAAATTTATAAGATGAACAAGCCAATGCAGATCTCATCGGAGGAAGAAAAAGATTGGTTTGAAGCTAAAACCTGTTATATGTGCCAAGACGAATTTAGAAAAAACAATATAAAAGTTAAGGACCACTGCCACCTAACCGGAACGTACTTAGGAGCGTCTTGTAATAATTGTAATTTAAAACGCGTTAATCCCTCGTTTGTACCTGTCATAATGCACAACTTGAGCAATTATGACGCACATTTTATAGTTAGAGAATTGGGAAATACCCCTGGAGAAGTTGAGGTAATACCGAATAGTGAAGAAAAATACATATCCTTTACAAAACATGTTGGTAAACTGAAATTGAGGTTTATAGATTCTTACAGATTCATGCCGCAGAGCTTAGATTACCTCGTAAAATCTCTTTCTTGGGACAAATTCAAGGAGACATCAAAATATTATAGAGATGAGGAATTAAAATTGGTTACCAGAAAAGGTGTTTTCCCATACGATTACATAGACAATGAAGATAAGTTCAATGAAACAGAGCTACCATCAATTGAAGCTTTTTACAATAAATTGAATGAGAGCGATATCAGCGCCGAAGATTATAGACATGCTCAAAACATATGGGAACACTTTAAATGTAAATCTTTGGGTGAATATGCTGATTTTTACGTTAAAAGTGATGTTCTACTACTTTGTGATGTCTTCGAATCTTTCCGAAACGTCATGATGAAGACCCATAAACTTGATCCAGCACATTATTTTACCGTTCCCGGTTTGACCTTCGACGCCATGTTAAAATATACAAAAATGAATATAGAGCTCTTACAGGATTATGATATGATTCTAATGATAGAACATGGTATTCGAGGAGGTTTGTGCCAGGTATCCCACAGGTATGCAGAAGCGAATAATAAGTACATGAGTAATTTTAATCCAAACGAAGAATCCAGTTATATAGTTTATTTAGATGCTAATAATCTTTATGGACAAGCGATGAGCATGAATTTACCATACGGAGGATTTGAATGGGTTAAAAATCCGGAACGTATAAACATATCCGAGCTTAAGGATGATGACGAAATTGGTTACATATTTGAAATTGACATCAGTTATCCTCAAGAACTTCACCATTTCCATGATGATTTACCGTTCTTACCTGAAGCGATGATACCACCGGGAGAAAAATCTAATTCGAAAAAATTAATAACACATTTTGGAAAAAGATATCGCTACGTTTTACATTATAAGAATTTGATTCAAGCTCTACAGCATGGGCTAAATTTGGAAAAAATTCACCGTGTTCTAAAGTTTAAACAAGCACCATGGTTACGATCGTATATAGAATACAATACAGAGCTAAGGAAAGGAGCATCCAATGATTTTGAAAAATATTTTTATAAGTTGCTTAACAATGCAGTTTTCGGTAAAACGATGGAAAATATCAGGAACCGCCAGAATATTCAACTAGTAACTGACAGTAAAAAGTTGATGAAACTTGTTGCTAAACCAAATTTCATTGATCGTACAATCTACAATGAGAATATAGTGGCTGTTCACATGGGAAAATCAAAAGTCTTGTTTAATAAACCTATATACATAGGAATGTGCATTTTAGACTTATCAAAAACTATAATGTATCAATTTCATTTTGACATAATGATGAAAACATATACTGGAAAAAACTTGAAGATGATGTATACCGATACAGATTCGTTTATCTATAGAGTTTTAACAGATGATGTCTATGAAGATATGAAAAAAATGAATCAATATTTTGATTTCTCAGACTATCCTGAAACACATTTATGTTATTCGAATAAAAATAAAAAGAAGTTAGGAAAGTTTAAAGATGAGCTCAATTCAAAAATAATTTTAAAATATGTGGGATTAAGAGCGAAAATGTACGCTGTTATGACAGAAAACGATATAAAAAAGCGAGCTAAAGGCGTAAAAACAGCTTCATTAAAACAATATATTAGTTTTGAGGATTATGAAAATGTATTATTTAAAAAGGAAATTATGCATACGCCAATGAGGATGATACAATCTAAGCTGCATAATATTTTTAGTTCCGAAATAAATAAGATTTCTCTGTCTCCTTTTGATAATAAAAGACACATACTAGTAGACGGAATCAATACTTTGGCCTATGGTCATTATAAATTAAATGAAATGAAATAATATAAAGATTATGTTGGTAATAATAAGAAACAAAACGCGAATTTACCATTTTTGTCTTTGACCTGAAAAAAAACTAAGCTAACAAATAATAAAAATGATGGTTCATGGTGTGGCAATATGTTTGTTCACTAATGAATTTGGAATATTTTGGCGGTCTTTAAATTAATAAAGCCATCTCAGCAAGGCAGCCATCGCATAATGTCTCGAAAGAGAAATGTACAGAGTATCAAACAAAGGTTTTGTCTGTATAGGTAAATAAAAAATTGTTTAAATCTATTCACCATGAATGAAAGGGGTCACTGTCACGGTTTGAACACCTATAAACCCTGAATGAAGGTCAATGGCATGGTTTGAACACCTGTAAACTAGAATGTGTGAGTGAATGTGAGGTGAATAGAATAAACCTGCAGAATACTTTCGATGCTCATATTTCTCTTTTAAATACATAAAGAAAAAAAAATGATAAAGTATATGGTGTTGTTAATTTATTGAAGATTAAATAGTCATTGCCGCACCTTGCCGACCATCTCAACAGCAAATATTTCGTTTATGCCATCAGGTGAAAAATTAAATTTCAATGTGATTATACATAACAAAAAAAAAGAGATGATTTTATTTTTTATAAGCATAAATTTAGTTTAATTCTTGATTGTATTAGAAATTATATTTTATGAATTCTGATTTTCAATAAACTTTATTTTTTCGTTGAATTTGTACACATTTTTATTGTAAAAATCACGTTGTAAAATAAAATAAAAACCTCTTCGATGTACCTTTACCTTGACGTGGTGAAGAGGCTTAAGGCTTAACGCCGAACTAAAAAAGGTACAACACTTTGTTTACTAATAATACTTTTAACGAAAATGAACAAAATGTTTACGATGTACTATATTATTTTAATAGAATATAATATTGTTTATACTTTAGCAAGAGACGCAGAGAAGATAAGGAAGTTGTTTACCTTCGATGGAATTAACGTTATCATTGTTTATTTCTTTAGATAGAACTCCGGATTATAGCGAAGTTGAACGGGATGGTAGAAGACCGAAGGTGGCCGAGAGTAGCCGAACAGCCCCGAAGACATCGTAAAGGCAGTTGTGAGTGTATTTGCAGAGCAAAATAGTTAATTATAAGCAAATAATGCTTGGAAATGGTATTAAATGACCTGATAAGGCGAGAAAACAATTAAAAATGCTGAAAGTATTATATTTAAATAAAATAAATTTCCGTCCGAAGTAGGTAAAAGTTTTATATTATTGTTTATTTATACACTATCAGCACAAAGTTAATGTTTACGTCTTAAATTGATGTTACGATTAAGTTATTAGGGATTAACCATTGACGGCCCATAATTCTAAGAAGCGCATTATCTATATTGATACTTAAGAGGTTAATCGTTCAAAGTTTAAAAGCTTAAGGATCTTTTTATTGCAACTTAAAATGTAGGATTAAGGATCAAAGTTCAATGCTGTATAGGATTAGGAAGCACTATTACGATGTTTATATTTAAGCCACCAAGAAGGTTCAAAGTCCATGTTTACGTTTAAGCTTAAGGAACCCTATATCGCTATTTATATGAAAGGATTAAGGTATCAAAGCTCAAATATGTATAGGATTAAGAAGCCCTATGACGATTTTTATAATAAAGCCGTTAAGAGGGTTCAAAGTCCATGTTTACGTTTATGCTTAAGGAACCTTATACGGCTATGTAAATAGTAGGATTAAGGATCAAAGTTCAAAGCTGTATAGGATTAAGAAGCCCTATGACGATGTTTATATTAAAGCCGTTAAGAGGGTTCAGAGTCCATGTTTACGCTTCACTTACCTTCATGCTTAAACATGATTCAAACCTGTTTGTACTTGCACAAACCTGTTTCTACATGATACGACCTGTCGGTGCATGCTCGAACATGTTCAAACCGGTTTACATTACTTAAGTTGTGACGTCATAAAAACAAAATAGCCCCAGGGTGGGCTCATGCTCCATAAAAACAAAATGGCGGCTGAAAAAAGTTGCTTAGAAAAAAAAAAAAAAATTTTTTGGAAAGATAACATAAAAAATTCCTGAGAGACGCACTCTGGTGGGCACATTAAAAAGTAGAGCTGGTGCTGCGCTCTTGCGGATACTTTAGAAGGTGAGTGTGCACCACGACTATGTGAAGAGAAAATAAAAGTAAATAAAGAGATTTAGAAAATGTGTACATTAAAAAGGTTACGAAAAATGTAAGCATTGGAAAGGTTTTGTAACAGTAAGGGGGTTTCCGAAAATGTAAACAATGGGGAGGTTGCGGAAAATGTAAATATTGGGAAGGTTATGTAACAGTTAGGGAGGTTTCAGAAAATGTAAACAACGGGAAGATTATGTAACAATTAGGGAGGTTTCAAACATGTAAACAATAGGAAGGCTATGTGACATTAAGGGAGGTTTCATAAAATGTAAACATTGAGGAGGCTACGGAAAATGTAAAAATAGGGAAGGTTATGTAACAGTTAGGGAGGTTTCAAACATGTAAACAATAGGAAGGTTATGTGACAGTTAGGAAGGTTTCATAAAATGTAAACAATGGGAAGGTTATGTAACAGTTAGGGAGGTTTAAAAAAGGTAAACAATAGGAAGGTTATGTAACAGTAAGGGAGGTTTGCAGAAAATGTAAACATTAAGAACGTTGCTGAAAATGTAAACATTGGGAAGGTCACGTAACAGTTAAAGGAAGTTTCACAAAAGTAAACTTTACAATTAGACCATCGGACCTAGCCGGAAGGAACTCTCAAATGGAGTACTGTGATTGGTTGGTTAATGAAGGGGGAGGGGGGAGTCACGTGATCAAAAAGGGGCGTGACTTAATGGCTTAGGTTAGGTTGATGAAGGGTCACGTGACTAAAAAGAGACGTGGCCCGGTGGTTTAGGTTAGGTCGATGGCGCGAACCAGCGTGGTTAATGTTAGGTCGCGGTCGAAATTTAAATTCAAATCTCCCGCCATAGGTCACGTGACCAAATGCTGGCATCTGATTGGCTCCTCAAAAAAGTGTGCCAGCTCCCCCATTTCTTATCTACCTATTAAAGTTTTATATATATAATTTATTTGGTATTATATAGTGATAAGAAGGTTCCTTTGATTATATTTTAAAAGAAATCGAATATTTAATCGATAAATAAAACTAACAATATGAGGTTAGGTTAGATTGAGTAGATCACGAACGACAGGTAGATCGCGAACGATCGTTCAATAAAGGCCAGTTTTGGCGGGAAACCATGGGCGCCGCCATCTTGCACCGGAGCCCTGGGCCAGAATCGGCATTTTATATCTACTCTTTATACACTCTATACAATATATAGATATATATTTTGTCATAATTGAGTAAAATAAAAATTAAAACTATTATAGGCTGACCAGCCCTGTCCTGGTTGTTATCATCTACTGGATTAAAGAAATCTATTCCCTCACTCTTAACTATTGATATCAAAACTAATATACACACATATATTGTTTTATTATCTCCTCCTCAGTCAAGTCTACATTTATTTTCACAGCCAAAAATTTTTTCTTTTAAAATTCTTTAATAAATTATTATCATACATAAACATATACATACACACACACACACACACACACACACACACACACACACATACACACCCACATACACATACATATATATATATATATATATATATATATATATATATATATATATATATATATATATATACATAAACACATAAACAAATATATTAATATCCAATTAAAAACAAGATAATTTACCTAACCATAAAATTCCAAATATTATTCTATTATATTGTTATTTAAACTTTATTCCAGAAATTCCATTTATTTAAATTATACTACTTATTAATTTTGCTCAAAATCTCAGCATAATGGTCATTCAAATTCTTCGTGTCTGTTTTGTAATTTATACTGTAGTTAATGTTTTCTGATATATATATTGCCTCTAAAATTTTTCTTCTAAAATCATTACTTTCTTTATGTATTACTATAGTATTTTCAAAGTCAAATTGGTGTTTTTTATTTATTACATGTTGTACTAAAGCAGTCTTATTACTATCTTTTTCTTTATTTTTAACATCATTTTGGTGTTGATACATCCTATCCTTCAAGAACTGTTTTGTTTCACCAATATATACTGCAGGACAATTTACACATGGTATTTTATATACCATTCCAGATTGGGAGTTTTTTTCTATTTTATCTTTTAGCTCACTATAATAATTTTTTATTTTGTTTCTTGGTTTGAAGGCAAAAGTATATTCTTCCATATCATATAATTTGAAGGATTTTTTTATTTCTTCAGAAAGTCCCTTTATATAATTGCAGCTTTGGAATTTTTGGGTTGTCTTTAATTTGTTTATTTTTTCACCATTGCTATTATTTTTATTTTTAGTTCTAATATTCAATTCCCATATGGTTTTTACTATTTTTTTGGGGTAAAAATTTTCTGAAAAAATTTGAAAAACCTTTTCTTAACAGATAATGAAAGATTAAATAAGGTCAAAGAAAAGGTTTTTCAAATTTTTTCAGAAAATTTTTACCCCAAAAAAATAGTAAAAACCATATGGGAATTGAATATTAGAACTAAAAATAAAAATAATAGCAATGGTGAAAAAATAAACAAATTAAAGACAACCCAAAAATTCCAAAGCTGCAATTATATAAAGGGACTTTCTGAAGAAATAAAAAAATCCTTCAAATTATATGATATGGAAGAATATACTTTTGCCTTCAAACCAAGAAACAAAATAAAAAATTATTATAGTGAGCTAAAAGATAAAATAGAAAAAAACTCCCAATCTGGAATGGTATATAAAATACCATGTGTATATTGTCCTGCAGTATATATTGGTGAAACAAAACAGTTCTTGAAGGATAGGATGTATCAACACCAAAATGATGTTAAAAATAAAGAAAAAGATAGTAATAAGACTGCTTTAGTACAACATGTAATAAATAAAAAACACCAATTTGACTTTGAAAATACTATAGTAATACATAAAGAAAGTAATGATTTTAGAAGAAAAATTTTAGAGGCAATATATATATCAGAAAACATTAACTACAGTATAAATTACAAAACAGACACGAAGAATTTGAATGACCATTATGCTGAGATTTTGAGCAAAATTAATAAGTAGTATAATTTAAATAAATGGAATTTCTGGAATAAAGTTTAAATAACAATATAATAGAATAATATTTGGAATTTTATGGTTAGGTAAATTATCTTGTTTTTAATTGGATATTAATATATTTGTTTATGTGTTTATGTATATATATATATATATATTATGTTATTGTATTGTGGTGTGTATGTGTGTGTGTTGTGTGTGTGTGGTGTGTTGTGTGTGTGTGTGTGTGTGTGTGTGTGTGTGTGTGTGTGTGTGTGTATGTATATGTTTATGTATGATAATAATTTATTAAAGAATTTTAAAAGAAAAAATTTTTGGCTGTGAAAATAAATGTAGACTTGACTGAGGAGGAGATAATAAAACAATATATGTGTGTATATTAGTTTTGATATCAATAGTTAAGAGTGAGGGAATAGATTTCTTTAATCCAGTAGATGATAACAACCAGGACAGGGCTGGTCAGCCTATAATAGTTTTAATTTTTATTTTACTCAATTATGACAAAATATATATCTATATATTGTATAGAGTGTATAAAGGAGTATAAAGAGGTATGTAAATTGATTTATAGCATTTTTAAAAAAATAATGTTGTGTATCTTTTAATTTTAAAATAAATGTTTTTTGTAGATCCCTTGAGAATGGCAAAGAGCCGAAACGTAGGGACAAAAAAATAAGAAAATAAAATAAGTTGAATGAAAAAGGATCATTTTAATTGAAGGAACCTAATAATACAATTATTCATTCAAACTAATCTTAATTATAATAAAAATTAATCGTTATTACTGTTTATATCTCTACATTTGTATATATATATGGAGTGTGTAAGAGTCTGTCGAGTGTGTAACATCGTCTCCTTGTTAAACGTTCATAAAATCGGTTATAGTGAAAAAATTCAAACAATATTTGGCTATAGTGTAAATTAATAATTCGGAAGGTCAGTTACGAAGTTTGGAAGAAATCTGACAAGGGGAAGAAGTTTTATAGCCTAATATATATTCGCAATTTCAGGTAAATTAGTTATATTTTATCTTTGCGATCTATACCTGATTTATCGTGAACAGCCCCACCTACGCTAGCTCCGCCCATATCCCCACCTCTTCTATATCTCAGTTCATTCATAGATCTCGAACGAAAGTAACTACGACCGTTACGTGTTATATACAGCGCTTCCACTTATTATCTACATTCTTTTACATATAATTTTAATCATAATGACAACCATAGAAGAAAAATTTAATATTTTAATAGAAAAGATCTCTGGTTTGGAAACGAAATTAGACGAGAATAGGAGAAAACAAGAAGAGGAAATACGTGAGATAAAAACTCAGTTTAGTGAATTTACAAATAATATGCAAACTCTTAAAGAAAGAAAGGCAAACTTTTCTCGTAGGATAAATATAATAATTTTCGGATTAGTCCGAGAAAATTTCTTAATAATGAATAAGAAAATAATAGAAATATTAAATTATATCGTGCCAAACTTTAGACCATACGACATTTCTGAAATTAGAAAGATTAACCCCAAAAATAAAAATGGCCCCGTAATAATTAAACTTAATTCTATATTCTTAAAGAAAGATATTATGAAAAATAAATTTAAATTGGCTAAATCTGATGATCTCAAAACAATGAAAATCAAAGATGACTTGCCAAAAGCTGTAAGAGAAATCCGAAAAGAACTGTATCCATTCATGAGAGCTCATTGGGGGAAAGGCAATAAGGCGACTTTGAGATATGACAAGCTTCTCATAAATGATCAACTGTTCACATTAGAAGATCTCCAATCCCAAGAAACAATTAGGAAAAAACGGGAAAGAAGTGAAGATAAAGAGAGAGAAGAGACTTCCAAAAATTCCCAAAAAAAGATTGAATCAAAGCATAAAGAACAAAAGAAAGATGTCAAAACCCACTATGATCTATGAGTTTGGAAAAATTCTTTGTGCCTCATGGAGAAGGCAAAATAGAAATAAATAAAAATGAAACTCCTGGCACTAGTTCATAGCCAATAAAAGATTCGATATTTTATGGCGATAACATAGGCACTCCCACGGTTAGTACATTAAATTTCCAGGCATTATTAAGGAAGAAAAAACTGGAGGAACCCAATACATTTATTAACAAACTTGCAAATTACCATAACCCAGTTAGTAAAATGTTAGTATGAAACTGTAATGGTTTAAACAGGGTATCTAGTTATGGAAGCTACTCAGATATCGATATATTATGTTTATGCGAAACACACCATATGCAGGCACCACCTTTCTACAATAAAATTTTTGAGGATTTTAATTACATCTCTGTTCCTGCTGTAAAAGAAAAAAAATTCGGGAGAGCAATTGGAGGGTTACTTATGCTTACACGAAAAGAAGTATTTAATAATACCCTTATCGAGGCTTCTAATGAGTGGATTTTTGCGAAAATCTCTAACCAACACGTAATATTTATTTTAGGCCTGGCATACTTGAAGCCAAAAACTCCATTGGAGACTATATCGGGGGAACTTGAAGAATTATTAAGATCTCTTCGGAACAGATTCAGGGACCTTCCGATTATAGTCACTGGTGACTTTAACTCTCGTATTGCAGACCTGAATCAGTATGATCAGTGTGCTTTGAATACAACAACCCTAAACCCAGAGAGAAATAATATGGATGTAGTGATGAATGAAAAAGGAAAATGTCTCAATGAGGTTATGGAACTAAATTCTTTTGTTTTGCTGAACGGTAGAACCAGTGGAGACTGTCACGGTAATTATACATATACCAGTGTCCTAGGAAGCAGGACTGTTGATCTTGTCTGGTTTAATTTTTCTATGCTTAACATTATTATAGATATGGTAGTTCAAATCAAGATTACCAGTTCAGATCACTTCCCGCTACTCGTATCATTGAACATTCCAGGTTTTGATTTAATTAAAAAAATCAATTCCAATCTTCTGTATCAGACTTCAGTCCGACTGCAATGAAATGAAAATACAAGAAAACATTATCGAGAAGCAATGAAACATTCACCCACCATCTCAATCCCATTTGATACAATTTCATTGAATAATATTTATAAAAATATCAGTATCACGATTTACTCAATAGCGCAAAATCTTGGGATGATGAAATTTATCAAGGCAGGGAAAGCGAACTGTAGCAAAAACAAATGGTTTGACAAAAATTGTCAAAATAGTAAAATAATCTTAAAAAATCAACTAAAACTTTGCAAAAAGAACGATTTCAATTCTGATTATGTTGCAAACTACATCTATATGAAAAAGAAGTACAATAACCTATTAAAAGCTAAAAAATGTACATACTTCCAGCAAATAAGTGACAATCTGTCAGAATGTAAAAACCCGCAAAACTTTTGGTCGGTGTTGAGGGAGGTAAGAGGCAAGAAAACCAGTGTATGTCCTATTTCAGAAGTTCAATGGCTTGAATACTTTCAGAACCTCTACCCACCCAGGACACATATTGATACTGACTTTGTAGGTGTTTTCCATCTACTACTTGACACTGAAATCTCCTCTGAAGAAATCCAGTGTTCTTTGAATAAAATGAAAAATGGAAAAACAGGTGGACCTGGCATGATCTCTTACGAGTTTTGGAAGAGCTTGCCTCAGAACTGGATGCTATACCTGCAGGTGTTTTTCAACAAAATCATGGATCATGAAAGGATACCAGCGGATTTAACCAAATTAGCGAATAACATGATTCATAAAAAAGGTTGTACCCGCTCACCAGAGAATTACAGAAACATAACTCTGGCAAATAGTATTTTAAAAGTTTTCACTCAAGTGCTTCTGGAAAGACTTAATATATGGGCAAATGATACAAAGACAATTCCTGAATGTCAGTCAGGATTCCGCACTGGTAGGGGATGCACTGATAACATTTTTGTGGTGACCTCTCTTGTCCAAATAATGCACTCAACCTCAAAACATTTATATGCAGCTGTTGTGGATTTCCAGAGAGCTTTCGACTCTGTCAACCATAATCTGTTGTGGCAAAAACTTTTTGATACTGGACTTAGCTGTAAGTACATCAGACTACTGCAATCACTTTATGGCCAGGCCTCCGTGATTATTAAACAAAGAACTGAAAATATTGTTCCTGTAAGTGAAGGGGTTCTACAAGGAGAAACTCTTAGCCCTACCTTGTTCAGTATTTTCCTAGCTGACATCGAATCTTTTTTTCAATCAAGGGGTAGAAAAGGGATAAAAATTGATGCAGATGTAGACATTATGGTGCTCCTCTATGCAGACGACTTGATATTATTTTCAGACTCACACTATGACATGCAGGAAAAGCTTTCTGTGCTACATCAATATTGCGTTGTTAATAAACTTGAAATTAATGCAGTCAAAACCAAAGTAATAAAATTTCAGCAAGGAAGACCTAAAAAAGAAAACAGATTTGTTTATATAGATCAGATCATTGAAATGGTTGATAACATAAATTACCTAGGAATCGTTTTATCAAAGTCCGGATTATTTTTAAAAGCAGCTAAGCAGGCAGTATCAAAGGCCATCACCGCAAGTGAAGCCACGAAGGACATCCTTGCTAAGGCGAAAAGTAAAGATTGGGGTTCAAAGAGAAAACTTTGTGAAGCGATGGTCCTCAGTGTTCTACTCTACGGTTCGGAGGTGTGGGGACTGCGCTATCTACCGATCCTAGAGCGAAGTCAGCTTCAATATTACAAGAGAGTACTGGGATTAAATCGTACCACACTAGACTACATTGTCCGGCTTGAATGTGGAGTCCTTCCTGTCTCAACTATCGTGCTCCGAAAAGCACTGAAATGGACCGATAAAATATTAAACATGGAAGACTCTAGGTATCCAAAAATAAGTTTTACGAAACTCAATAAATTAGCTGAGAAATTTCCGAATACCACAAAAAAGAATTTTTTACTACAACTGAGACAGCTAATCAGCACATGTAAAGAAAAAGACACCATTACAAATTGTAAGAATGCAAAAGAGAGGAAAAATATAATTGAAAATTTAATTCAAAAGCATAAAAATCTCTTAAAAATTTCCGATTTAACCAAAATGGAAATGTCGAATTACTGTCCGAATTATATAGAAATGTTTAATGGAACCCAAATAACTCAAATGTACCTCACAACCAACCTGCCCTTTACGCATAAAAAACTTATGGCTCAAATCCGGACTGCTAAAAATAAATTCCAGCAAATCACAATGAAAAACATAACACATAGATTCAATCCAATAGAAAACTGTACCATCTGCAATAAGAAAGAAGCTGACAATATTCACCATTTCTTCACATCATGCCCAGCCTACTCCTCCTACCGCTCAACCATCATACCAGCCATAGCTCAGTTAACACCTTCAAACTTCAGACTATATCTCAAAAATATAACCTCCGAAAATACTAAAAAACTGTACTTTTACACCAGAGCAAGCCTAAATTTAAGAGGTTTTGTGATAGATCACTAACTCAAAAAATGTATCTTAATTTATTTATTATGATTTTGTTTTGTTTTTTAAGTCATAAGAAATGGATATATATTTTTTTTGCTAATTATTATTGTCTATTTTATTTTATTTGTATTTTTCATTTTATTTTATTTTTTTATTGTTCTCATATATGACTATGTAGATATATTTATTATTATTATTATATAAATAAATATATATATATATATATATATATATATATATATATATATATATATATATATATATGTTTTCTTTAGTTTGTTACAACAAAAAGTTGAAAACAGTTGGTAACAAATATGATTTATGTACACATTCCTATTGTATGGGGAAATCCCCGATTGCAATAAAAGTATATTCTATTCTATCCTATTCTATATATATATATATATATATATATATATATATATATATATATATATATATATATATATATATAATATTTTATATGATTATTGAAAAAAAAAATTCAATTGTCGTCTAAATTATGTGGAAGATACACAGATAAATGCACTTTTTAGTTCATGTTGACTAACGGAAAAAAAAAAAATCGCACAATGTCATTCCGTAAGATTTGTGAATATTGAAATAAAATATTGACATTTATATTTGTTTTCAATATCATATGTTGATAATTATTGATTAAATTATTGTAAGGTTGTAAAATAATGAAACAGATTAGAATCCTTTTGATGCCTTTGGGAAGAGAGAGAGGGCAGTGGGGGGGGGGGGGGGGTAAAAATCCAGTTAGAGGACGTTCATTAGGACTTGCTTCGACTCTCTCTCTCTCTCTTCACCAGGTCACAATAATTAGTACGAAGGAAATTATGACCGACTTTAAAGAAAGAATTTTTTTTTTTTTTTTAGCCGTTGCGGAACAGTGATTAAAATTAATATAAGGTGATATTTTCTTGGCTGACATAGTGAATATTGGTCAAGTAATATTATAATACGAATAAAATAATGATTAACAACTATAATTAGTAATATATCCATTCTATAAAATTTACATAAACACACTATATTTAAATTACTTTTCTTTTTTAATTTTTTTGGAAGTTTTCTTAATTGGAACATTTAAAAAAGCACATAATACCTTCCATTCATCATCTAATCACTTTATTTCATTAGTCCTTTAACATTTTTTCATCCAAGTCGACGTTTCGGGGTTGTTTCCCATAAATAAATAAGCACAAGGATTACACCGGAATACTGGAAAGGTACAAAGGTTTAAAATAGAAATATAATGAAAACAGTGAGCCAATATAGGACAAGTAGCAGTGGCTATGAGATGTAGTGAAGAATGAAAAATGTTGTAGCAAGGAATAAGGTAATTAAAGTATAGTTAGTTTAAAATAATTATGACAAATTGCTGAGCTTCATTTTTCAAGGAAAAATATTTAAATAATGTGATTTTATTCAATAGTGAAAGTATAAATTGTTTCAGTCTTGAAAATGGGGAAACAACCCCGAAACGTCGACTTGGATGAAAAAATGTTAAAGGACTAATGAAATAAAGTGATTAGATGATGAATGGAAGGTATTATGTGCTTTTTTAAATGTTACTATATTTAAATTTTTGTTATAACTGATTTTTAGGTTTATTTAGCATACAAATCCAATTTTTTAATTTTTATTTTGATCAAGTATATAAATAAAATATATAGTAAGAGAAAAATATTGCGATCGTAAACATTTTCGAATTCAGGTTTTAGGCTCGATGAGTAAAAATCGCGAAGTCTCGCAAAATGGTGTGTGTGTATGTGGTAAGTTTAGCTCAAAATGCCGTTTTTTTTTAAACACCTCAGAGGTTATATATGAAGCAGAGTTTAAAGTAATCGGTTACAGTGGGAATGGAGTTTGCCATGAAATGAATGGGCGTTTTTATACCCTTCATACTGACTCATGTATTCCAACTACAACAAAATAAGTTCGATTGACTTCCGAAGCATTTTACAAAAAAATTAAATAGAAATATAAAACAATTTATGCAAAACTTTGCCAAAAATGCCGCAACTAACATAGCTAACATAACTCGGTGTAAGCTGTAAAGGATTTGGATGAAGAATTTTCTAGTTTGAAAAAAAATGCACCACTGGGCGCTGCCTCCCTCATACCTACCATGTCATTTTAATGACAGAAAAATACATTTCCTTGTTGTATCATTTCTTACAGATGCAAATATTAAAAAAATATTAATGCTAAAAATAAAAGAAAAAAATGTATGAACGAATGGAACCGGTTTGTTAGACAATGATTGGCTTTATAATAATTATAAAAAACGATCCTTTATTATTAAGTAGAAGATTCGAGCTTTGAAGTTGCAAAAAACGGAGAACGGTTCAGTTTTGCGTGAGCATTCCAAGTTAGATATTTGTCAACATGTATCGCACGAATTCAAAAGAGACGAGTGGAATAATATTAAACGATATTAAGTATGGCGGGAAGTCTTAAGTTTACGACGAATGGTAAAGATTTAAATGAAATTGATAAAAATAGTAAACTTGATAACAAGTACACAATTATGAGAAATAAACATTCGAGATCTTACCATGAGATGAATATTACTATAGCTCACAAATTATTTTGGACGCGATTGGTGTAAAAGGATACAGTTTCCCTGAAGTTGGCGGAATAATAGCATTATTCGTAACATTTAGCCAGCGTGTATGGCCGGGGTTAGGCAGCATGGCAACTCCAGATAAAATGAAATATAATCTTTCTTGCCTCAACAGAGTTGTTATCTAAGCAACCAACTCGTCCAATTAAGTACACCCATTTCCACTGTAGCTACGACCACTTCCAATGTCATTTCGTTCTCATTCAATAATAAATTTAATTTTTTTAATCGAACTCTAGAATAAAAATCTGGTTCCCGTAACACACTTTCAGTTATCTCTCTGAATTAAATCAATTTAAGGATTTCTAAATATAGTTAGCGATGAAAAAATATTAAGAAATTTATTACATTGAGTTTCGATAGAAACCTGTTTTTTATGAATTAAGGTATTACATTATTATCTACAACAATCAGTTAGATTTATTGGCTTTTTATCACTAACCATTAACTTTTAAAAATTTGTGAATAAGATAATATTTTATCTTAAAAATTTTACTTTGTCTAAAATCTAAGCCTTTCTAAATAACTAAAGGAAAATGAAGGAACATTTTTTTTTCTGTTGTTTACATTAATGAAAAGTAATATAAATAAATAAATAATAAATAAATTCTTTATTATCCTGGGACAATTCCCTTTATAATAACATCGACATAACATATAAATTGGGGTTTAGAGTCCTAGAGCAATTAATTATTTATAAACAATTTAACTAAAACTAATAGAAAACAGACATACGCAAATACGTTGAAAATAGAATAAAATAAAGTCAATTACAATTTTGTTCTGACTGGATGGTCATGAGATGAATGAATAAACGGGATTTGAATGTAGGAAGAGTGTTGGAGTGACGGATAGAAAGAGGAATAGAATTCCATAGGATTGAGGATCGGATAAGGAACGATCTGTCAATATGTGCAGATCGGTAGGCCGTTCTATACACATCTAAAGGGCTAGAGCGTGTACAGCGGGAATTGACAGAGGATTTAAATTGTAAAAGGTCAAAAATGTATGATGGACGGCGGGATTGGATAACTTGGTAAAGGAATGATGCAAGGGAATACTTGCGACGATTGAAAGGATAAAGCCACTTCAACCCGCTATGAAATTCGGAGACGGAGGTTTACCTCGGGACCCCGAAGATAAATCGAACAAAGCAACTAATTAGGCGTTTTATTTTTACTTCGAAATTCCCAAAAACACAACCGTATACGGTAAAGCAGTAGTCGAAGTAGGGGAATATTCGAGAGGTAACGAGGAGCTTCCGGGTTTCATACTGGAATAGGTGACGAAGGGAATTAAGCTGCTTTAAGGTGAAAAAGGTGCGGCGGGAAATTTCGGAAATATGGTTCTTGAAAGAGAGGGTTTTATCAAAGGTTACTCCCAGATTCCTGACGGTCGGGTAAAACTTTATAGGGTTACCATTCAGGAAGAGGGTTGGGATATGTGGAAAAGTTTTCAAGAAATGATGGGATCCTATTACAATGGCTTTTGTTTTTTCAATATTCAGTTTCAGTTTATTGACTACAGCCCAGTGACTTATTCGATCTAAGTCCTCTTGTAGTGTTTTTTTTTTGCTGGTAATAGGTCGGAAGGTGGAAAGGAAAGGTAAATGTTGAAAATCGTAAGAATAGAGGTGGCATTTAGAGTGATTAATATGGAAAGGCAGGTCATTAATATAAAGAGCGAAAAAGGTAGGAGATAGGGACGACCCCTGTGGGACACCGCAAGGGGCAAGGATGAGGATAGAGGCTGGACTGGCACTACTACGTACTGAGAACAATCGGAGAGAAAGGATTGAAACCTGCGCAAAGCGCTGTTGGATATTGGAAGATTTTAGAACAGGATATCATCTCACAAAATATTCCAGAAGGGAGGGAGAGTAACTGAGAACGTATAAACTTTAGCCATTTTTGAAGAGAATAATTACTGTTGTTATAATATTTTATCTCAAATAATATTAGCTTAATAAAAATATGAAACCGTATTACTTATAGAGCTCTATCTCTATTATGATTTATATATTCTCTTTGACGTATTTTTTCACTTCCACTTACCTATGTATGAAATATATAGTAAGGGAGAGTGCTGCGATCCTGAACTTTTTCTAATTATAGTTTTCAACGGAAATATACGCTTTAAGCTCCCCTCAGTGCGAATAACCAGTCGCGCGAAAAGGTCTATCTGTGTGTCAATGTGTGTGTGTGTGTGTGTGTGTGTGTGTGTGTGTGTGTGTGTGTGTGCGTGGGTGTGTCAATGTGTGTATGTGTGGTACGTCTATCACGATAAAGAAAAGTCGTAAGAAACTTAGATTTTATATTTACCACAACACGGCAACTTTTTCATTAGAATCGGCGAACCAGAACAGCTATTTTATACCACACATTTTGCACCTTTTCACGATTTCCTCAAAAATAGCTCTAACAATATTGTTAAAACTAGCTAAATAGATGTTAAATTTAACGGACTTTAATATCATGTAGGCTTCATTCTGAATGAAATAGTTTGACAGGGGTTGAATGCCTATATTTAAAATTTTCTTTCTCTTCAGTACCATCAATTATTTAGATTCAAAAAAATTAAACATATTATCTGTTTAATATCGATAAAAAATGGCTAAATATAAGAGTTAATCGAATTTGATAACTAACCAAGGAGAAATGAGAAAACATGTTTTTCTAGGTAATTCATTTTCTTAACACAAAAATAGTAAAATAGATAAAGATTATTGTAGATAATAATTGCTATTGTTAGATAATGAAATCTGAAACACATGTTTCCATGGAATGAGTTTTTGAATTGAGTATTCGATCTTTAATTTTTTTTTAATTCTAAATTTATATACAATTTCTTAAATTTATTTTAACAACGGAGTAAGTGAATGACGTGTGTTGCGCTCAATATTTTTTTGTTCTATATATTTGTTTGGTTTGTTTATGTTTATCAATTATATTTATACTTATTAGTAAATTAAAATCATGAAATCACTAAGTTCAGTGACGCGGCTGAGAGCTAGGGTCTAGGATCTTTTGGATTCCGCTTTTTCCTCCACAAGTGGAGGGAAAAGCCCAGTCTGGGGTCCTCTATAGCACTTGTATATTTTGTATATAGTTATGTTTGTTTGAATGATGTTTGTTTATTTGCAAATTTACTTATCTCAATTATAGGTTAATGTTTTGTTTTTATATTCATTATTATTTAATTCTATACATATCATTTATTTGTATTTATCTCAGTTATAGGTTATTGTTTGTTTTCTTATTTTGTATATATATTATATTTTATTTATTTGACTTTATCATTGTATATATTGTGTGAATGGGTTCATATATCACTATTACTAATGTTCATATAGAAACAAATTGTAATAAATCTCAATAAAAAAAAAAAAAAAAAAAAAAAAAAGAAATCACTAAAAAACCGTTTGATATAATAACGTAGTAGAAATAAAAATTATTAAATATATAGATTTGTAATCTTAAATTTGAAAATGGAAGGTTTATTATTATTGTATTATTTAAGGTAGGTATAGTGCTGGTGTATGTAATGGCAGATAGATACCTTGGCATCTTGATGCTTGACAAGGGCTATTGTCTAGACCGCAAGCTCTAGGGCAGTTGTCGCTCAACTTTAGAAGTTATGTAGGCAATTACAACACCTTCAAGAATTTTATTATATGTATCAATTGTTAATAAACATTTAAAAGTATACTATTCATGAAACATATATTTTCATAAAAAAGACAATATATTCATAAGTGAGAATACTCGTATTAAAAAATGCCAAAAAAAAAAAAAGCTGCATTTAACTGAATCATTGATTTTCAAAAGATACTAAAGTAAATTTTTAACGAAATCGATACTATGATATAAATCCGTCATTCGATTTTTTCTCAAAAACTCACAAATCATTTACAAACGCATTCGAACCTTTTACTTTTATTCAAAAAGGTACTCTGTACATATTTAATTCCATTCCAAATAATACTCAAAACATTTCGTTCTTAACGTATTGTATCCTTGGCAAAAAGACAATCTTTAGTTTAGTTTCTCCCAAAAAAGGTACAATATTTTTTAAAAGCACTAAACTCCTTAATTTTAAAATTAATGTAGTGTTTCCATCACCTTTTCTTTTCATAGATGCATGAATCGCTGCTAAGATTATAATCGATGGTTCTAACCGAAAAAATCCGTTCTAATAGTTAAAAACAATTCAGTTCAGTCGCTTTGGTTTGTACTTGCATTGATTAGTTGTTTCTCATCATTGAAATTAAGGTTGTTCATCGTATTTTTCCTTAAAACCTCAAAAATTTGTTAATGTATTTTTATCAACTCATAATTTCATAAACTAAGTTTATTTATTTTTTTATTATTATTATTTTTTTATTACAGTTTATTTCGAAAGATAATCGAAATTTACATACTCTGGTGATGCTAAATCGTGTATTTCATTTTATTCCATGGATGATTTTGAGGATGTATGGTTGACTATTGTGTTGATAAGAAAAATTAATCTCGAGTCACTCTCGTAAATTTTTACAATCACTTTCCTATGTTCTTGTACATCTCGGATATATTTTTATTTAAATCCTCTGTATTGGTCCCGACTTTTTATGTCCCCTCTGTAGAGCAGTTTAACTAATAAATAAGCAAATAAAACAAGTAAATTTGCTACTTAATGATATAATACATGAAAAATCATAAAGAGAACCTGCCAATTGGCAGCACTCTAGTAGTCAATATTAACAAGAAGGTCTCGAGGCCATCTTCTTTTCAGACGCCTTTGTGGATTATCAGGAATTGGAGAGGAAGGTAGGATTAAAAATATTGAATTAGAGTAGGAGTGGAGTTTGCTAAATCTAAGAAGTAGAAACGGGCTTAATCTAACTAATTATGATAAAATATTATAGACCAAAATAATTTATTTATCAGTCTCTATTGTTAAATATTGCTTAAAAATATTTTATAATATAAATCTCTATGCAAAAATTACAAAACTAGCAGAATAAACGTTAAAACGAATTTCATGAATATTTTGTTTATTTTGGAAAAATGTAATTAACCAATATGGGAAGATGTTATACTAAAACATCATCTAGTATTTAAAATAATGAAGACGATAGTTATTAGTGATGCTGTAATGAGGAAGGTTACAGTGAGTGTCGCCACCACACGAAAATTGTAGCCTTCTTTACAGTAATCTATCAGTTTCAGTTATTTTCACAGAGTAGTGTATTCACATTTCTTACCAAACAGTTCAATTGGAAATTCTTGGTATCATGATTCAAAACATCTTCATCATTTTTTTATTTACTTATTATTGAAAGCAATTTAAATAGAATTAATGTTGAAGGACATTTATATTGAGATGCTAAGAAGAGTTAATTTAAAGGTCATCAATTGGTTTTCTTGAGCTTGCCAATTCTTCCTGCTATTAGAGATAATATCGTCCGCCTTTATAAATTTTTGATAGTATTTTTCTTATTCATTAAACGTCAAGTGCATTTTTTTTTCTTTTCAGATCCTAAATTCAAGTAGACTTATTAATTTTGATTTCCATGAATCTTTGCTAGCTAAGTCTATTGCATTTCAAAAGCTGCTATTTCAATTACGAACAAATGAAAGTTTAATTTGCTTTTGCTTTGAGAGAATCTTTGAGAACATAAATTCCTAAGTTTCTGCTTGTTTTCGAAAGTCTTGAAATATCTTTAGAAATTATTCGTTTAATAAAAAAAAAGAAAAAAAAAACAGTTTCGAAACATTCTTTATCAATTTTCATATTGATTTGGTGATGTACTTGAAAAAATTTCCTGTCATAAAAGAACTATTTTCATTTTACGGAAAATAACTTTTCTAAGAAGCGTAAATGCGATATTTTCTTTCATTACGTCTATTATTAAATAAAAGTTTCTAAATAAATATAATTTCGTTATTTGATTTATAATTGTATGTCTATAGTATAAAGGAGTAATTTAATTTATTTTAAGCAAGAATTAAATCATATAGTAGATTCGCAGCGCCAAGATTTATATTTAAAAAAAATTACCGGCGTGATAAACTTGTCTGGAGTTAGATTAAAACAACTCAGGTATTTTATTTAAGGTTGATAAAAGCTAAAGGTCAGATCTGACAGGCTGTCGGATCTTAATATTTTGACGTTGTCACTACTTTTATTATTATTGTAGTTAAAGATTAGTAAATAAGATTGAATAAGTTAATTAAGTTAAATAAATAAACATAGTTCTCCACTCATATCCACAATGAGCGGTTGGGCAACCCGTACACTAGTAAATATACCATTTATTTTGCCTTTTTTTCCGGCAAACGTCGCCTCCCATAATCCTCATGCTTTAGAATTGTTTAGGGGCTAGGTCTAGTTTTTCAATGATATATTACACATTTCATTAAAATGTTGAATTTTAATAACCTGCTTAGAAACCATCGCTTTTAAAATTGATGTAAAAAAATACAGGACTTTTTTTAAATAATAAAGATAGTAGTGTATTAACCCATATTTTTCCTTTACCTGTGCTAAGATGAGTTCATTAAAAAAAAAAACAACAAAAAACTAAGTATATTTTTCTTTTTATATTTAGCTTCTTTAAAATTTAACAGAGAAAGTTTGTAAACTCCAATAAATTACAATAGGCTCAGAACAGGTAAGTTATGTACGAATGTGAATTTATTTAATAAGGAAAATTTAAATTTATATGTTTAAAAAAAATTATTGTAATGTATAAAAAAATTTATGATGACATAATGTATTTTCAATAGTCTTGAAAATGAGGACATAAATTATTCCGTAAAATTCTCAGTCATTCTAGATCTGTCTCAAATACAGTTAACGCTCTCTATATAACAAATTCCATACCCTCCAAAACGTTTTCTCGCTGATACCCGAATTCTTCCGAAATATCTGAAAAATAATTCTTTACTATTTGTGAATTGTATTCGCATTGTTGTTGAAACGGAACGCATGTGTAGTTTTTCTGTTAGTCTGTCAATGTTTATACTTCAAATCATAGTCATTAATATTTATTTGAATACATATATTCATTTAATACATTTGTAATTTATAATGGAATAATATATTATTCTATTATAATTTAATAATATATTGCTCTTATTCGTTAATGTTAATTAAATTAAATTTCTGCCGTCGTGGGTATGGCAAGCTGACCCGCAAGATCTTGTGAGAATGCGCAATGGTAGTACATACAGTTTGAAGGCGCAGAACATTATCAGTTGAAGTTTATGGGCCTATGTTAGTAGGTCACTTATGGATCATATCCTATCGTCCAATGATAAATTATTTTCTATATTCCCAATTACACTTTTCCGTTTATTGTCCACACGACTTAGACGTTATCAAAACCAATTTATGTTTATTAAACAAAAAACATCGAAATACTTCTTTTCAATTTCATACATAACTGATTTTGAAATTTCATTTCGTAATATTCATTCAAGGTAACAATATGACTTAGTAATACAACACTTACTATTTAGAAATTGCCATAAGTAGGATATATGACAATTAAATGACTGTTACATTTTTAAACGTCTATATAAACCAAGAATAATATTTAAGTTTTAGTGGTACTGGAGTGCTGCCAATGTATTTTTCATGTATTTTATCTAACAGCTTATTTACTAGACGTATAAATCAATACAGTTTTAAATATCAATAAATAATTTTTTTTTTAACTTTAGTTGAAAAACTCTAATTTGATACAAAGCGTGAAATTGACTATCTGTATTCCTGTCCTTATAAATTGCATGCCCTCAAATTGAGGCTTATTTTATGCTGAGGTATTCCTCAAAGATTGTGAACTTTTCTCATTTCTATCAAAGAGAGAATATATTTTCCATTTACAGGTTTCAGCACATACCTATCAAAATTTTAATACCTAAAATATCAGTATAATTTAATATATTAATAATTTAAACTAGTTTAACCGTGTCAATTGTTTTGTTATCTTTTAATTATACATTCTGACTCGACTGGAAAACCATCTTATAGATATCCCAACCCTAAATCAAGTTAAGATCCAGCTTAGACCATCTTCTAAATCGGATCTAATCAAAAGTTTTTTTTAAAGTTAGGGGCTTACTAAGTTTGAAACTTTGTCGACAAAAGTTCGGGTCTACCCGTCAACAAAGAATGAAGCTAACGTTATTGGAACATTATGTGCTATACAAATTATAACAATTTCCTTAAGCATAAGTAAATAAATAGCACAGTTATTGTAAGTAAGATAATCTCTAATTTTAATTATTTTCTTCTAGTCTCAATTGTCTTTAAAAAGTAGGAAGATACCTTAAAAAAGATCCCTTCTTCTTATGGTTCTGGTTTTGGGTATTTATATTCATTTTTAACATTTTAGGTATGTTTAGTTTTATAAAAAAAAAATTAGACACCCATCCGTTTATTTCATAATTAGATGTAGAATAGAAAGACAAGAACCGTTTGCAAAGAAAATTCACAAGGTAAAAAAAAGAAGTGGCCGAGGTTCAAAGCCCGTTTTATTAACATTAACAAAAGCTCTGAAATATTTGTCTTTGTTTTTGATAAAAATAAAAAGGTGTCTGGAATCGCATAGTTCCTAAAATGATTAATATTTTTTATACATGCTTTAATTATTTCATGTTTAGGACAACTATATGCCTCCGATGTTACAGCAACTCATCAACAAAAATTTACGAGCCAAAACAACCAGTTTCATTTTTTTAAATAAAATTGATTAACCGTTTCAACTTGTTAGCCTTGGGACGAAATGGATGAATATAAGATATGAAAGGATTTGATATTCAGTTAAAGGATAAAAAAGCAGACAATTTCTTTTTAGGTTTTTTTTTTTCTTTCCAGCAAAGAAACAATTGTAATATGGGTGTATAATATATCATTGGTAAGGAAAAGGTTTCATAAAAAGTTTGCTAACATTATAAGTTGTAGAAAGTTACGTCGAGTGACAAGAGAGCTTAAACATAATTGGTGGTGTAGAGAATAATTTCTATTGTTATATTATTTAATCTGAATTAAATGATTCCATCAAAACAATATAATTATTTTGTCTAGTTTAGCTATAATTTAATCTTGATTTCAAGAAGAAAGATAAGCGAACGTTAAGTGCGCACCAGAACTGGTTTGGTCATAAACAGCAATAAAATAATTAGGACATTGGTTTTCAAAATATACTATATCTATTCCAGGATGTTTAAGATAAAGTGCCAATTTCTCATTAGTGTAATATTAAAACAATTTAGTCGATTATCTCTAGATTAACATATACCTTTTTTTATATACTATATTTATTATTTTCTTTTTACGTTATTGAAGGAAACGTTACAAAATTATATGTATAATCGTTTGAAAATAATAGCTGTTGAGTCCAAAAAAATTTCCTTTCAAATGTTTTAGTAATTAACGTCTTACTGTTCTAGTAGAGGACCCAGGAAAACATTATTGTTTACTTATTTATTAGTTCACTTGTCATATCAGCTAATTGCCTCAGGCATCAACAACGACTATGCCTAACCATGCATTAAATCCTGGTCAAAATGATGATTGATGTAGTAGCTCCTTATTGAGAAATCTGTTCTTTTTCAAAAGTGGTCCATTTCTACAATTATTCAAATACACTTTTATACAAACGCACCTTTTTAAGAAAAAATAGTCTAAATTTTTCCAATAACCTCTAACGTTTTGTGGAGAGTGATTACAAGCGTCCGAATCAGATGGAAGGTTGCCGAAGGGTGGTATTGCAGGATTTAGACGTTGGTGTATAAGAAATGTGGTGGGCCGGAGGGTGTGAAGTTATGTCCGTAATTCGGTAGGGGTAGGGAGGGGAGTTAGCACCCCCTCCCCATAGATTTAGAGCTGCATCCTCCCACGCAAAGTAAATGAAGCTACCTCCTGAGGTTCTACCACCTTTCTTGTCACCTTCATTTCATGCATTTTTTTTTGGCCTCTGACGGCGTGTAATGGTCGTGTAGGCCATTGGCCGTGTGGTGTAATCTCATATATATATATATATATATATATATATATATATATATATATATATATATATATATGGATATACGGGGAGCCCGTGGCTGAGTGGTTAGCGCGCTAGTCTCTCATGCTACAGGTTCTGAGTTCGAATCCCAGTCCCGACGGGGCTTTTATAAGGATGTAAAAAAATGGGGATTCACTCACAGCCTCTCCCCCGGGTATGTGAGACCCGTCAGCCAAAGGGTGGCCACTCACAAAATTAGTCGTAGGGAGTGATGACCCTACACTAAAAATTGCATCGTGAAACGTGAGTGTAAACTCGCAGGAGTTTACACCACGAGGCCCAGGGCCTACACGGCCTGTCGCGCCACTGGAAGAAGATATATAATAAATAAGGATCGTTTTGCGCCTGCAAGCCTATAAAATTTGGTGTCGAATAAAACTAATTCACCCCATTTTTTTAGCTTTTGAATTCAAATGGTTTTCGAGATTTTGACACTTTTCAAAAAGGTTAAAAGAATACATATTTTTGTTTTATCTCTTCCGCTAAAAATTGGCTTTTCGTTTAAGAATCATGACCATATATTTTTTCACACCCTTGACTCCTAAGAATTAGAGAAAAAATCATCATTAAATAATTTCAAATTTTACTTTAAACAAAATTATATTCGAAAAAGATTATAAACATGTGAGATAAGGGAATGCCATATGTTGCGTGCACCAGATATTTCTATCATTTATCTTTATATATTTATTTATTCAAATTTAACAAGATGTAAATTATGTTAACTAAGCATCTCGTTAAAAATATACTTTCCTATAGAAATTAACGGGTTTTTCGGCATAAACATTATTTTAAATAATTGGATATGATATAATTGGGTCATATAAACTGAAAGAAGACATTTTTGTCACGTAAACTAAATGTAATTTGTGTATTAAAAGCATAAATTATACTGTTTTATTTAATGTATGTATCAACAAACCTGCAGTTGAAAGGCTGCTCTTAATATTAGCATATACATTTTTAGTGTTTAGAAACAATTACATTACTTTTCCTAACGTAATAAAACTCCATATTTCCTAACTAAAAAAAACGAAGTAGATTCTTGGAAGAAAGGAAGTAGAGGGTGGAGGGAGCAATATCTTGCGTGAAGTCGGATCATTGCAAGTCGATTGTTTCTACACTCCTTGTCGCTCCATATTAAACTCTGTATAAATAGTATTTTGTTTCTCTAAATCGGTGCTCCAACAAGGCTTTTAAATAATTATTACAAGTCATGGAAAGTGGCAGAATAACTCTAAATCAGTTGTAAAAGAAAATCAAACTTCTCCGTGTAATGTTTAAAACAGCTCTCTCAATTCATTCCCCACTTAAAAGTTAAAAATTCAAGTCCTCAGAAACGCTTTAAATATCCTGATATTCTAAAAATACTTTCAATTTAATATCATCCACCTATTTCAATATTAAATAAATATAACCGCAAACAAGTTTTAAAAAAAATTAATTATTTCATATAAAATTATAAAACTCCTATAAATTTGGTTCAATTCAGTAAAATATATAGCACGTATAATGGTTTTGATTGTGATCATTATCAATTGTTAAGGAAAATACTTGACTTTTTGATTTATTAATACATTTATTGATATTAGGGTGTAATAAAGTCCTTTTTATTGTGTTTAATCTCATAAATAATTAAAACTTATAATGATATGGAGCAAAAAGTAATTTTTTTTAGCAAACAAGGTAGTGGCGTGAAGTTCTCCTCTTGGATAATTACCTATTCTCTTAATTCGGCCGTGGAGCGTATGCACTTCTGTATATGCACTTCTATATATGCACTTCTGTATATGCACTTCTGTATATGCACTTCTGTATATGCACTTCTGTATATGCACTGATAAGCATGGTCGCACTTCTCCATGCTAAATTTTTCTTATCTTTAGCTTTCAGTGTATTATAAGCCTGTAGCAATATTTTTATTTACAGGAAAAAATAATCTTAAGTAATATTCATCCTACTTCAGTTGATTTTTCAAGTTTTTCATACTTAAATTTACACATTTTTATGGCTACTAACAACAAGATTTTTTGCTGAATTAAATGACTTTTGAATATATTTTTTATAAAATGTATGATAATACATATTTATAAAAAATAATCTCTGCCTTTGTTAAGACTCGTTTTTCGCTGCTATGGTGGCTTTTAAAAATCTCTAAATCTCCTATTATTGAAAATTGTAAGCGGTTGATTTCTAAAAGGATGTTTATATCTATTCATGAAAAGTTTACAGGAGAGGCAAAAGTTCAGTTTACTTTATTTAATCTTTCCTTTATTGTTTGTATTGGGTGAATGTTATTTAACAACAGCCACAGAATAGTGAAATAAATAACTTATTTATCATTACAGAATTATGTGTATACATTCTACTTTTACTTACGTATATATGAAATATATAGTAAGGGAAAGTGTGGCCCCAGTAAAAATGTTGGATTCGTTTTTAGGATCCTATGAATCCGAACGACTAAGACATGTCTACATTGTTACAGGAACTTTTTTCTAACATCAACAAAATTAAACTGCCACATTAGACTACGCATTTTGCATCTTTTTGGGAATTTCGCCAAAGACAGCACTAACGATGTTGATAAAATCTTTATATTAATATAAAAAGAATGAAAAATTTCATGTGGACCTTATTCACGTTGAGACAGTCTAATAGGGTTGAAACCACCATTTATAAATTTTCTTGCTCTAGAGTTCTGCGCATGCGCATGCGCATGCGTATAGCAGTCATCATTCAAATCGTCTCTTGGATTTCTTGCTTTTTCAGTTGGAATTCACTTCAGTGCAATCTTGAAAACATCACCAGACTTCAGGATAACAACAGCAGTAAATATTGCAAAAAACAGTAAGTTTTGTGTAAAGTGAATGCTGGGTAACCTCTTCACATCAGCTGATTGCCAGTAGCTCGGCAAGGCCGGGATTGCCTTTCTTTTCTTTAGTTATTGTTTTATTTTCCACATTTAGTAATTATTTTATTATCTTCTTCACATGAAATGCGATATTTTCACCAAGTGATGTCCTCCAAAGCATCAAATAAAAGATCTAGATTTAGTGGTTCAATCACGTCTCCCATAAAACAAAAACCCCGCCGTGATACAAATAAAAAATTAAATCAGCAAGCAACCCCTTCAGGTACTAATACCGAATCTGAACCACAACCTGGCACATCATTACAAGAGATGACTGACAAATCTCCGTTTTTCACCCCAAATGCTTTTCAAATCCTACATAATGAAAAAGAAAACATGGAATCTGCTCCTACACCCAGTGAACCACGGCCTCCACCGATATTTGTCAAAAATTTTCAGTTGTTGTGTGCTCAATTGAATAAAATTACCGACTTCACAAGCTACTACTGTATGAGCAGAATCAATGACACCAAAATATCACCGACCACCGCCGAGACGTATAGAAAAATAGTTTAATATCTAACTGATACTAAAGCGGATTTCCATACTTATCAGCTACGCCTAGAGAGATCTCTTAGAGTTGTAATCAGAAATTTACATTCTTCTACACCAGTTGAAGCTATCAAAGAAGAACTTATGGAGATGGGTTACAAAGTGCGCCAAGTCACTAATGTCATAAAAGATAGAGTTCAACTTCCTCTCTTCTTCGTTGACTTGGAACCATTGTCAGGGGTAGAAAAAATTATTTGATCTAAAAATACTGTACTATACAAGTGTAAAAGTCGAAAAACCTTACACCAAAAGAGAAATTGTTCAGTGTCACAATTGTCAGGCGTATGGTCATACCAAAAGTTACTGTCATCATATACCACGCTGCGTGAAATGCGGTGAACAGCATAAGTCTGTAGAATGTACAAAACCGAAGTGAACACCCGCTGTATGTGCTCATTGCCTCAAGGACCGCCCGGCCAACTACAATGTTTGCCAAATCTATAAGGAATTAAGGACCAGGTATTCAAAACCTCAAGTACTGGTTGAAAGACAAACAAGAACTAGAAGAGAACCCTCAAAAATAATCGATGCCAATGTATCATTTGCCCACATACTTGAAGGTGGGAACCAATGAACTGAAGCCGAGGCCCTGCCGGAACTACAAAATGTATCTCAATATCCTCAATCCATTCCACAAATACCACTTCCTCAAAAGGTAATCAGTCCTAAAAATCCTCATCCACAACAAATATCTCATACCCCCCCCCCCTTGCTTCAAATGCCACAGACCTTACCAGTTTGACATCCTTCATTTCCGAAATCAAATCCCTTGTCGAGTGAGAAAAAATGGCCGCTACTAAAGTTCTACTTACGTATCGCTCTCTCAAAGTTACCTTGCCATCTCGGAGTTACTGAACTATCAGCCTTCAAACTTTGTGATTGGTGAATTGTTAACCCACTGAACACTTAACAATCGTAAATATTGAGGTTAGTGCACTTATTTCACTTAAGTTCATTATAGACTGACGGCAGCCTGGAGTGGGGGAAAAGTCAGTGTTGGGCTCCTGTAGAAGATTAGTACGGGCTACTAATTCCTTACTTGTTTATAGGCTCCTGTCATCTACGAGCCATAATAAAAACATTTCGCGTATATATTTTAGTTTTTTTTCTCAAGACAATTATTTTTTATTTTTTTTTTTTTAAATACGACTCCTATTTTTTTAGTTTTTGTTATTTTAATATGTCTGTTTTGAGCATTGTTTCATATGTAAATAATATTGTAAATAGTTTTAGTAGTTAGATTTTTCTTATTTTTTTCGCAGGACATTTGTTTTTCTACTAAAAGACCTCTCTTTTTTATTTATCTATTTAGTTTTGTTATTTCAATATGTCTGTTTTGATCATTGTTTTATATGTATATAATATTCTAAATAGTTTCAGTAGATTTTTCTTATTTTTCTTTTAGATAGATTTTTTATTAATAGTTTAATTGTTTTGTATTTTTAATCTATATTTTTCTAATTTGAATTATGGATCTCGATAATACATCTGACGACTCAGCAGAGGAAACGCACTTCTCTGAAATCAGTGAGTCTGACCCCCAATATTTGAAGCCGCGTCAAAAACGGCAAAGAGCCTCTAATCCTGGACCATGGGATTCCCCGAATATGAAAAAGAATAAAGCGGCCAAAAGCAAGCAAATCTCACACCAAATAATATCCCCACCTAAAACACGCAGTACTATTGCAGCCATTAAAAATGATCAGACAGCGCCGTCTACCTCAACAGCTCCGACTCCGTCTTCATCGACAGCACCATCTCTCACCGTTTCCGCACCATCTACTTTTACCAGCAATAATCCTGTTGCAGCGAACAAATCTAACTTGACCCATGAGTCTCAAGAGTTTTCTGACCCAGATCCACCTCCGATATTCGTAATATCAATAATTTCATCTTGTTCGGTCATGAAATCGCCAATTTGATAGGGCAGCCTAACTTTAGATGCTCTTTCAGACTACATGATATCAAGATCAATACTCACTCTAAAGATAGCTATAAAAAACTAGTAAACTATCTAGATTCTAAAAAATACTACTTCCACTGCTACCAGTTGAGGCAAGAAAAAGCATATAGGGTTGTCTTGAGGGGGGTTCACTCTTCAACTCCAACTGACGCAATTAAATCTGGCCTAGAAGAGATATGCCACACCGTGAGACACGTTTCATGCGTCATACGCCCCTCTGAAAAATATCCTCTTCCACTTTTTTTTTGTTGATTTAGAGCCAGCGCAAAATAATACAGATATTTTTCAGGTTACAAGGCTGTTATATTCCACTATCCGTTTCGAACAGCCAAGACAAAAACAATAATAGTACAATGTACAAAATGTCAAAAGTTGGGGCACACTAAGTCCTATTGTTTTCATCAGGCCCGGTGTGTAAAATGCGCCGGCCCACACTCCTCTGACACCTGTCCTAGGTCACGAAATGAGCCAGCAAAATGTGCTCTTTGTGGCGAAGCACACCCTGCAAGCTACAGAGGTTGTGAAGTTTATAAGAATCTTCTCAAGCAAAAAATTCACCAAGGAACTTTGAAGAGCGTAGAACAGAAGAGACACATACAGGTTCCTGTGGACAATCCGGCGAACTTCCCAGAACTCCAGCAAACTCAAGCTGACAACACTCAACAGCCTTCCATCTCAGCAAAGAAGATTCAAACTCCTCAACCCACGAAGAAACCGCTCTCCGAGATCGTCTCAAAGAAGCAACAACCCAGACGACAGACGCCTCCAAAATCCCAATCTAGGTCCCAGACCTCCACCCCTCAGCCTGAAGATCCGCAACAACCGATTCGCTCCCTTCATCTACCCTTACGGGTCAAGTTACCACATGAGAAACCGCACCAAGTCCCATCACATCCTACGGTCCAGTCGAAACCCAACCCACCTTCCTTATCATCCAAGAATGAACTTCCTCGTACCCCTCGACAGGTACATACCACAATTACCACTGCGGCTCATACGAGTTATACTCCTCATGCCTCTGATACGAATTCATATCCCAATCTAAATGCACCTGACATTTATTCCATCTTGAGTTCCTTCCTTCTAGACCTTCAAGAAACCATCAGACCCTTCATTTTCTTCTCACTAGACTCCTAAGTGAAATAGCGTTCAATCACCCTCGATGAGTGTGAAGCCCCTGTGCATCGTTTTGTGGAATGCTAACGGACTACATAACCACCGAGACGAACTAGACATATTTTTAAATGACAATCACATTGATATTGCACTACTCACGGAAACTCACTTCACACAACGCTCACACTTCTACATACGTGACTACAAAACTTACAGATCAGACCACCCTGACAACACTGCTCATGCGGGTTCTTGCATCCTTATTCATAAATCCATACCACATTCCCTTGTTCCTTCTACTCCAACTGATGCCATACTATCAACTTCTGTAACCATCTCAATCCGTCCTTTCCAGGTGACTTTCGCAGCTGTATACTGTCCTCCAGGCAATGCCATTTCTTATAACTGCCTCAACTCCTTATTCCTCTCCCGCGGACCGCGTTTTATTGCTGGAGGAGACTATAATTGGGAATGGAAGATCGCCAACTCCCGCTTTAATTGTCTACAATAAAAGTTATAGGAGTGGCGGTCTGCTGGGTGACTGGTGCCTTGCCGTAATGTTCTGGCTCGGCGTTTGGTGTGGATTAGGTCTAGGAGGTGTTGTGGTAAATGGTTTTTGTAAGGATTTATTTGGGAGTGCTTGGGAAAGGAGGCAGTCCAGGCGGCTTGTTGAATCGAGGTTGTAAAGGAATAGACGGCTTCTTCAAGGTCAGTTTGGGTTTTGGGAGTCACTCTGAGGTCAATATCATTAGAGAGGATTTCGCGGAAGAGGAACCAGTTGGTAGGGTCTCTGATGAATGGCGGTGGGACAGGTTTAGGAATAGGTGTTAAGGATACATTTAGAATCAGTGGCCTATGGTCAGAAGATAGTTCATCAAGGCGAGTTACGGAATAGTTCAGGGAGCCTAATCCGCTGTGGATGAAGAAGTCGAGGATGTCTGGATTACGGTTAGGATCTGTTGGCCAGTAAGAAGACTAAACACTAATACCTTCCTTTCTACCTATGCTGATAACACTTGTGTGTTATCAGTCAATAATGATCCTACTATTGCCTCTCAAACTCTTCAATCCCACATCCGAGACCTTGAAGTATGGTGTCAGAATTGGAGAATCAAAATCAATTCCAACAAATTCTACTAAATTACCTTTACCCTTCGTCGTAAACCTACGACATCCTGTCCTACAGTGTCCTTTAATAATATTCCGCTAGTCCCGGTTGAACAGATTCGCTATCTAGGACTCCTACTTGACAAACGACTAACTTGGAATCCGCACACAAGACTGAAACGACAAGAAACTGCCCAACGCTTTCGCTTATTTCAACACTTACTGGACAAACGTTCCAACCTACCACTTAATTACAAAAGACTTATTTATATGACCATCATAAGACCGATATGGACTTACGGAATAGAGCTATGGGGCTCTACTAAACCATCGAGTTCTTCTATTATCCAATCCTTACAATCCAAAATCCTTCGTAAAATCCTTAACGCTCCTTATTTTGTCACCAACAAACTCATCCAAAAAGACCTTAATGTCCTATATGTTGCTGATTTGGCCCGTACGAGGTATAATTCCTTTCATGACAAACTCCACTTCCACATTAACCCACTAGTTTCAATCCTAGCTTCCTCTACCATTCCTGAAAATCCTCCGAGGCGTCTGAAAAGAAGATGGCCTCGAGACCTTCTAGTGTAGATTACCTAGTGGAGTGTTGCCAATGGGCATATTCTGTTCATGTCTTTTTATGTATATTATCTATATTATGAGCCAATTTACTCGAAGTATTTACTAATACAGTTGTAAATTTCAATAAATAATTAAATAAAAAAATAAAATTAAAAAAATCCCTTGTCATGCCCCTAATCACAATCTTTACGAATCTTGTATCAAATCTCATTCTTACCTTAAAAAATCCATAAATGACCTCACCTAATTCCTTATTTATTCTCCTATGGAATGCGAATAGTGTTAGAACTCACACTGACGAACTTACAGCCTTACTGTAAGACAAAAAAGTTGATGTTGCACTTATTACTGAAACTAGACTAACCACTAAACAGTACTTCAAAATACCTGAATACATGACATACCGAACAGACCATCCAGACGGCAAAGCTCATGCCGGTACTGCAGTCATTGTCCACCGATCCCTCTCTCATCACTTACACCCACTTCCCGCCCAAGACTTCCTACAAGCCACTTCTGTTATAATTAAGACCTTTTCCCTTCCGCTCGTCATCGCATCAGCATACTGCCCTCCTAAACATTCTATTTCCATTACCCAATTTGGATCCTTCCTCAACTCGTTGGGGAATCACTTTATTCTGGGTGCAGACCTAAACGCCAAGCACCAACAATGGGGTTCCAGAACTACAAATACTCGTGGACGGACATTGCAGGCTGCACTCAACTCCCGACGTCTTAATCTCCTACTTCCCAATTCCCCTACTTACTGGCCAACAGATCCTAACCGTAATCCAGACATCCTCGACTTCTTCATCCACAGCGGATTAGGCTCCCTGAACTATTCCGTAACTCGCCTTGATGAACTCTCTTCTGACCATCGTCCACTGATCCTAAATGTATCCTTAACAACTATTCCTAAACCTGTCCCACCGCCATTCATCAGAGACCCTACCAACTGGATCCTCTTCCGCGAAATCCTCTCCAATGATATTGACCTCAGAGTGACTCTCAAAACCCAAACTGACCTTGAAGAAGCCGTCTATTCCTTTACAACCTCGATTCAACAAGCCGCCTGGACTGCCTCCGTTCCCAAGCACTCCCAAATGAATCCTTACAAAAACCATTTACCACAACACCTCCTAGACCTAATCCACACCAAACGCCGAGCCAGAACATTACGGCAAGGCACCAGTTACCCAGCAGATCGCCACTCCTATAACTTTTATTGTAGACAATTAAAGCGGGAGTTGGCGATCTTCCATTCCCAATCCTACAATAGTTGAAGAGTCCCTTACGTCACCGATACCAATTTCCTTACCACCTAAAGCAATCAATCCCTCTGAGGTCAAATATCTTCTTAAAAAGCTTCCTATCAGTAAATTCCCTGCGCACTACCTATTTCCCTCTGTTGTGGAAACACACGACTATCATCCTTTTCCTTAAACCAGGCAAAATCTTCAACTGCACGTCATCCTACAGACCTATTAGTCTTCTTCCGATCCTCTCCAAAATCTTCGAAAACTCATATTAAAACGAATCCTAGCCAAATTTCACAATTTTCCTTCACACCAGTTTGGATTCCGTCCTCAACATTCCACGGTTCAGCAAGGACTTCGATTTGTAGACCACATTTCCTCCGCTCTTGAGTGCAAGGAGTATTGTTCGGGTGCCTTTCTGGACATAGCTCAAGCTTTTGACCAGGTGTGGCACCCGGGAGTGCTCTTTAAGCTCAAAACCCATTTACCTCAATCCTTATACCTAATCCTCCGATCCTATTTATCAAACCGCTCTTTCGGAGTTCGCTGTAGTTCCGAATTTTCCGAACATTATGCTGTTGAGGCCGGTGTTCCTCAAGGCAGCGTCTTAGGACCCGTCCTCTACATCCTCTACACCGCCGATATCCCTACCGATCCCAATACCTTTCTTGCAACATTTGCTGATGACAGAGCCATTTTATCATCCGATTCCGATCCTGAAGTAGCACCGCTAAATCTCCAAAGGCACCTTTCCCTTGTCGAAGACTGGTGTAAGGCTTGGCGAATTAATGTGAACGGAAGCAAATGCACACACGTCACTTTCACCCTTCGACGTAAATCCTGTCCAACAATTAAATTAAATTCCATACTGCTTCCTTCCTCAGACACAGTCCGGTACCTTGGCCTTTTACTAGACAAAAGACTGACGTGGAACCCACATACAAGACTTAAAAGGATATAACTCAACCGCAGATTCTGCCGGTTATACAAACTAGTAAACAGAAAATCTCATCTTACAGTCGACAACAAATTACTAATATATAAGACAGTACTGAAACCTATATGGACCTACGGACTTGAACTATGGGGGACAACTAAACATTCTAAAATCAAACGTATCCCATCCTTCCAATCCAAAGTCCTCCGCACAATAGTTAATGCTCCTTACTACGTTACCAACTGTACCCTACACCATGACCTTCATATTCCATTTATTTTAGACGTGGTACCATCCAAATTCTCCAAATTCCATCAGAACCTTCTTCATCATCCTAATCTCTTGCTCAATCGCTTTCCAGCTCCACCCATCCCATCAATCCTCCTCGAAGATTGAAACGGCAGTGGCCCCGCGACGTTTTGTAAACATTTATTCTGGAGTTCTGACACTGGTCATGTACTGTATGTTTGTGGCTATTCCGCCAAAGCTCGGCCTCCACTTGCTTACACCAGTGAAGCGCTAAGTGAGAGGCGCTGGGATCTCTTGGATTCGGCTTCTCCCCCCTCTTGTGGAGGGAGCAGCCGAGTTCAGGGTCCCTTTAGTAGATTTTATGTATTGTATATAGTTAAGTTTGCTTGTATGGTTTTTATTTATTTCCCAACTTGTATTTATCTCTACTACAGGTTGTTGTTTTGATTTGTTTGTTGTTGTTTTTTGTTTTTATTAATTGTTAGTTTCTTGTATATATTTTAATTTATTTATTTCCGATTTTATGTAAATTGACTTTATCATTATTTTCTGTATATATTGTATGAATGTGCACTACATCACTATTACTACTGTTCATTATGTAACAAATTGTAATATTTCTTAATAAATAATAAAAAAAAAATAAATAAAGAGTACCGTCAATCTTTTAAATTCTAACTATTTAAGCATTTCATGTTTTTAAAATAATTAATTATTTTATATATGTAAATATATATATATATATATATATATATATATATATATATATATATATATATATATATATATATATATGTATATATGAGAATCGTATTTTCCGTTTTTCATGAGTGGTCATCACTCGTAAAGGGCTCGACCGATTTCTCTAATTTATTATTTTTTTTTATGTTTATATTAGTCAGGAGAAGGACCTTATGAAAGAAAAAGAAGATAAATCTATGTTACAAAATAAATGGTAAAAAAAAATGTGTGTTCTTAAGTGAAAACTTTATTGGAAATCGTAAATTATATATATATATATATATATATATATATATATATATATATATTATTATTATTATTATTATTATTATTATTATATTAATTCGGTCTGGCCGGAGAAGGCATCTAGGCAACACCTGCGATCTATCTCACTGTTTATTAGTTTTTATATCTTTCTTTTACCTGTATTTATTATTATATGATTGTGCTATAAAACTCATCAAACAGTCAACAAGTTTATTAACAAGGTCATTTATAACCACTTTCGTCTATTATTTAACAAATTAAACGAAAACTATACAAATTTACGGCGCCACGGCAGTAGAGGTTGCGTTAATCCCTAAGCCTTAGAGGATTTACGAAATATCTGTAAGTCATTGTTTTTATCTATTTATTTACCTCATTAATTAGGCAAAATGGTAATGTGCACGGTCTGTGAAACCACCATCATTAGAGATGATAAAAACAATTTGAGCTGTAGCAAATGTCAATTGATTTTTCATGGCAGATGTTGCAGCCTCAGCGATAAAGATATTGAAGCTCTCAAGGCTCAAAAAAAATATTGGTTTTGTAATAAATGCGAATCAGTAAGAAAGCCTGCCGGGTCTGGTAAAGAAAAATCGCCCAGCCCAACTAGATCTTTGACGAAGATTACGGACAGACCATCGAAGAAGACCGAGCCGGTGCCGAAGATTGCCGAGACGGTACCGAAGATTGCCGAGCCATCGTCAGCCGATATTCTCGCTGCAGTTAATCGCCTCCGCACCGAATTTAACGAGGAAATAAAATGTTTAAAATTGTCGCTAGATAAATATGGTGACCTCAGCTTCGAGTTAAATGACAAATTTTCCAAAATCGAAAAACATTTAGAAGGTCAAGCCAAACATTTAGAAGATCTAACTTCCGAAAATAAATTATTAAAAAAATAGAGTGAGCGAACTAGAAGTGCGTCTCAAATAAACAGGACAAAGTTTTCTTTGTAGGTCTGTTGAAATCCGCAGTGTACCAGTTCGCCCAGGTGAAACTCCGGCAGCTCTTGTGACCAGCGTGGCGGCGGGGCTTGGGATCAAGATAGAGCCTAACGACCTGGATATAGTGAAACGACGAAGGCCACGAAAAGAAGATATGCAGCCACCTTCCATCATCGCTCGCTTCGTAAGGCAATCGCTGCGCGACGAGATAGTGCGGCAACGCAGGGTGGAGAGGGCTTCTCCACCCGAGACATTGGTTGGGAAGAAAATTACTTCCACCAAATTTATCTCGGCGAAGAGATGACGCCAACAAATAGGTATTTATACTGGCTCGCCCGTCAAGCGAGAGCTGCGAAAAAAATAAAATATATTTGGTTCGCGGGCGGTAGGGTGCGCTGCCGGAAAGATGATGGCCAATCGGTGATCTACATCGACAAGACTCAAGACCTAGATGTTTTCAGTTGAAAATCTGGATTTTGTCTACCTACTGGGAATCATCGTAATTTTGTAATGGACCTTTATCCTAATGATATTTTTTCTATTTATTTTGATTCTAGCATATTTATCTTTCCCTCAATTTTCCAAATGGATTTTATTTATTTTACTTTATTTTTCCTTCATAGATTATTTTATGTTATCTTATTGTTGACAGGTACATTCTTCTTGACCATTCACATTTCTGTCTTATCTCAAGCGTCTTTCTTTCCAAAAACTTTATTTCCTCTCTCTTATGTCTAACGTCCTACTTTCCTGCCACGTTAAGGCACAGTCCTTACCCGCACATTTTGACGAATTCCATAATTATTTCACCCAAAACTCTTACCACCTTATTGCTATTTCCGAAACCTGGTTAAAACCCTATATTCCTTCTTCTTCTGTCTCTATTCCTGATTATTCATTTATCCGGCACGATCGTATCGGCAAGAACGGTGGAGGTGTGGGTCTTTATGTGCACAACATCCTGAAATCCCGAATCCTAGACGTCTCATTCCCTTAGGATTATCCCCATATAGAATTCCTCCTAGTTGAAATTTCCTTTAGATCACGCTCTCTCCTGTATGCTGTAGTGTGTCTTCCTCCTCTTGTTCCATTTGATGAATCATTTGAATCAATCCTATGCAACCCTCCTACAGTCCTATTATTATCTCCGGTGACTTCAACACCAACTTACTTTCCAATTCCAACGATAAACTTTACCTAGAAAACCTTTTCTTCTCCCTTCATCACTATATCGTTCCATATTTCCCAACTCACCACACCTGTAGGTCTGACACCTGGCTGGACCTGCATGTTTTTGATTCAAAGCACAACCTTCTTTCCGCTTCCCAACATCCAGTACCATTTCTTTTTATCTCATGATCTGATCCAAATATCTTACAACTTTCGTACCTCAGTGTTCCTACCTAAAACCATTACTTTCCGCAACCTGGACTCTCTTACCCGAGAAAACCTTTTACCTGACGTTGAAAAGATGAACAGGAGCAAAATCTATTCTTGTACCTCAATTGATTCCATGGTTGATATCCTTACCGCCAATCTCATTAAGATCCTTGATATACAAGCACCATCCAAAACCACCACGTTTCTTCGCCGACCTGCTCCCTGGATGAGTCAAGAAATCAAAGATCTTCAAAAAAGACGTGAGGCTGCCCGTAGACGCTTTAGACGTACAAGACTGACTGACGACTATCAAGCGTTTAGGGCACTCCGTAACTTGACACAGACAACTATCAGACGTGCAAAATCCAATTACTTTCAAGAAGCCCTATCCTCAGCCCCTGACTCAAAAACAAAATGGCAAATCCTCCGTAAGCTCTCTCTCTGCAAATCCTCTTCCTCGCCTGATCCAAAGATTTCTCCTGATGAATTAAACTCTTACTTTTTATCTCCGTCCTCTAATTGTTCTTCTCCACCTACTCATAAATCTTTCTCGGTCCCATCATTTAATGCTGACAATTTTTATTTCTCTGACATCTCTCTGACCTAATTTCCTCTGTTATGAAATCCAGAACCAAATCTTTTGGTTATGATGGAATTCCTGTAAAATTTTTAAAACTATGCCTCCCCGAAATCCTGCCAGTTCTCCTCTTTATTTATAACTTTTCTCTCCAAACTTCAGTGTTCCCTAGCTCTTGGAAAAAAGCTTTAGTCCACCCTATTAACAAAACCGCCAATCCTGCTCTTCCTAAAGACTATCGACCAATCTCCATCCTCTCAAACCTTTCGAAACCTCTCGAAAGAGTAACCCAGGCTCAAATATCCGAGTTCCTTGAAAAATCAAAACTACTCGATCCTCTCCAATCTGGTTTCCGTTCAGGTTTCTCCACTTAATCCGCCCTCGCCAAAATCTCTAATGACATACATACTGCCATGGACGAAAGGAAACTAACTGTTTTAATACTCCTTGATTTCTCTAAAGCTTTCGACTCCTTGGACCATTCTATCCTTTTCTCTAAACTTAAAGCACTGTCCTTTTCCAACAGCCTAATCCGCTGGTTTCAATCCTTGCTTTCCGATCGAGCTCAAGCTGTTTACATTCCTAAACATCCCTTATCATCCTTCCTAGCTCTTACGGCAGGTGTGGCCCAGGGCTCAAGTATCTCTCCTATCCTTTTTAACTGTTATATCAATGATCTTCCCAACTCAATAGTTCACTGCTCCCACCATATTTATGCTGATGATTTCCAAATTTACTTATCATTCCCTCCTTCTGAGTTATCAAAGGCATTTGCTGCTATTCAGGTAGACCTAGATAATATCAGTGCCTGGGCAAACCTGAATAAGCTTAGCTTAAACGCTACGAAAACTCAGGATATTTTGATTGGCTCCAGTCCTCTTCTCAGATCCAATATCACCTTCCCAACGATTCCTGAACGATCACCCCATTACATTCAGCTCCTCTGTCAAAAATCTAGGAATTACTATAGACCAGACCCTATCCTGGAAACCTCATATAGCCCAAATTTCCCGTAGATCTATATGTACCCTGAAGTTTTTACATCGCTCCAGATACCTTCTTCCACAATCCATGCGTAAGCTCCTCATTTCCCCCCACTACGAATACTGCTGCGCAGTGTACGGTGGTCTCCCTGTGATGCTTGAGAACAAGTTAAGGCGTCTCATGAATTGTTTTTTAAGATTTTTTTTGGGTACCTCGAGGCGGTCTCATGTGAACCACCGCTATGCCGAGTTGAAGTGGCTCCTTCCCTCCATACGCAGACAGTACTTCCTTGGGTCATTTATCTACCAAACTATAAAATCCCAGCATCCTTTCTATATCTACAGTCTCCTTCAATTTAAATCCTTAGTCCACTTGCTTGAAACAAGATCGCGCCATTCCGACCTTTATATGCCATCCCACAGAATTAATTCGATCGATCCTTTTTTGCCCGTTCCATTACATTCTGGAATTTCATTCCTTCCAATATACGTCATGCTTCTTCCTTTTCCACATTCAAATATCGCCTTTTTCAACACCTATTATTCCAAACTGACGCTTGTTAATCTTTAATTTTAAATTAGATTTTTCATTATAATCATTATAAGGAATGAATATCCTATGTTTACCTTCTTATTTATTTTTTATTTTATTTCATATATACATGTATATATTATTATTATTTTTGGTTAGAGTGTTCAAAATTAGTTGTTTCTTACTTTCTATTTACTATTTGTTTACTTTACTTTTTTCATGCTTTTTCTTATCTTTGGTACATACAGATGTGTATGTACATACATTTATATACATTTCTTTTTCTACCTCTTTCACCTATGTACATAATTATGTCTATTTAATGTTATCTGGCCAGATGTGCTACCTTTACTTGTAAATTTCATGTTATTCTTAAGGGACAAAGTCCCAGAATAATTTTTTTTTTCTTTCTCTTTCTTTCTCACTCTCTCTCTCTCTCTCTCTCTCTCTCTATATATATATATATATATATATATATATATATATATATATATATATATATATACATAGTAAATAATGTTATTTATTATTTAGTATTATTATGGATTGTATTATTAGGATAAATGAAAAACAATTCTGGATTTTTTTTTTTCTATACGAATCATATAAAATAAGGAATTTTTGATTGAATTTTACTGATATATTTAGAAAAAACACCATCAATTGTAGTTCCGTATTTTGTTGTACTTTTATTTCTATTATTTGACATATTTAAATCCAATTTGGTCTTTAATAACAATAATTGTTTTTGTAATATTTAATGTTTTTCTACTATATATTCTATACACCACTAACTACATACACTAACCTCACAATATAAACCAAAAATGTAAAACAAATTAGTGTTAAAATAAATAATTATTATAACGTATCAATAATAACAATTAAAAACTATTGAACATTTGATAATAATAAATATTGCATATAAACTGAATGTAGTAAACACAGCGACACAGTAGTGAAGAGCAGCAGTCAGTACTTTCTCGCTCGGATTCAGAGCGTGACGGATCAGCATTACTCACAGCCTACAAAAAAATATGTGTGCTGTGCGCCAAGTTATCACTTCCAAAAAAAAAAAAAAAAAAAAAAAAAAAAAAAAAAAAAAAAAAAAAAAAAAAAAAAAAAAAAAAAAAAAAAAAAAAAAAATCAAAAGTTTTGAGCGGTGAAATAATTGAAAATAGGCCGATTTTAAATGGATTGACCCATATGTTAGATATTTAAAAAAAAAAATCCATGCAGTATTTGACCTTTCAGAATACTTTTTAGAAATCAACGTTTAAATAGCCGACGGGCGGTGAATTAAAAAAAAAAATCGAGTTTTTAGGTTTGTTGAGTGAGCTGTGAGCTCCAGGACACCCCCAAGACATTGTGATATATCTTGAGTTCCCTCTTGTTGGATTTGGGCTTCCTCTTAAGCGACACGAACAAAACGCACCTCCCCCCCTTTGTGTACTTTCAATTATATTCTCTTCTTTACCCAATCTACACTACCGACAGATTGTTTCTCCTCGTAGGTTACTGTCATCGGCGGAATTCTAATTTTATATATAAAAATATTCGGTGAGGGCAACACATGACTTTCACTTTCCTCGCTTCTTACAATCAGTATACGAAATTTTAGATGAAGTTAAACTAGAAAAAGGTTTAAATAATTGTAATAAGGTTCGATGGAAAAAAAATAGAAATTATTATTTATAACAATTACTTTTTTATCGACTTTTCATAACTCTGCAGTACAAACTAAAAATTTTTGTATTACTTAAAATTTACCTTAAATATTTACCACTCCAACAGTATATGATACATATATGCTACTATTTTTATTTGCGAAAAATATATTTTACCCGTAAATAAATGCTTTGGCAGTATTTCTTTGGTATTTCCCTTTAATTGGTTATCGTAAAAAATAGCAAAGCGCAGGATGTAAAGTGGCATTTCCATTAGATCAATTTAAGTGAAGGAATTTCTGTAACATTTGATGCATTGACTTATAAAATGCATAGAAATAAACATTTTCAGTTTTATAAAGCCCATTTTTTCTGTCGATAACATGCATCATTTTCTCGTATCATGTGCTGTATTACTATTTTATAAATTTATTGTTTTGTAGATATTGTGTGAATGTAGTATAAATGTTGTACTTGATCACTATTAATTATGTCCTAATCAGGACAGACTGTTATATTACTCAATAAAAATTGTTTCTGAAGACTATAATGAGAAACTAAGCAAAGAATTATGTTAAAAAAAGAACAATATGTAAACTTTTAAAGAAGAAAATTTTTGATGTAATATTGGACGGTGTTATTTAAAAAGAACATGAATATTTTTGTTTGCATAAATAAACTGGTGCACATAAATTTTATGTTTGCTTCCATACTTTATTACTGTCGTCTGACTATATTTTTTTTCGTTTCCATATTATATTGATGTCATCATATTATTGTACTCAAATTATTATTATGTTTCTTTTTATTGTATTAATTGTCTTTTTTCTCAGACCCAGCTATCTTTTTCATCATTAATCTAAAATCATTTTTTACTCTAACTTTATTTAATACATAACGACCGAGCTAAATGAATGTCGTTTCTTGCCAGCATCAGATTTTTTCCTTGCATCCGGACAGAGAGGACCCTAAATGATGACACGGTGTAGGGCGCATGTTGCCACTGTAGGGCCTTCCTTAGGATATATCTCCAAGGGTGTAGAAGGGCCTTTTCATCCACTCTCCTCAGAGTTAGTGGGCTGCTTCTCCCTTCCTGGCCTCCCATAGCCGATGATTTATATACTTGGGAGTGAAGAGGCCCAAGAACCCCTTCCTGGATGATATAATTTCTTTTGACTGCTCTCTTGGTGAAGCCGCTGGATCAGCCACTTCGACTGAATCCTTTCAAGATTTTCGTTTTACCCCAAATCTGCCCATAATAATGCTTTTATGATTTGCATTAAGTTGCATGTTATTTAACAGTCATTAAATAGTAACATGAATAACTGCTCATAACTAGAAAATTATGTTGGCTTATTAATTTCAGTAATGAACCTTTGTAATGGACGAAACAACACTCCTCCACACCATAAAATGTGAGGGCTTACATTTCAAGATACGTAGTACACTAATAACGAATAAGACAATCCGAAATTTTTTTTCACCGGCTGGAACCTACAGGACCATTTTGTTTTTAATTGGCACAATAATACCAGGGTATCTAACGATTATCCTTACACCTAGACATTGATATCAGCCGATTAGTTTTAAGAAAGCGATAAAACTTATTTAATTCAATAACTCAGTTACTTTTAAAGAAAGAGAAAAATTCTATAGAGTTATGGAATCAGAACACCGCTGTACATTATAAAAAAGAAAAAACAAAATGAAATTTTACTAATATATACGCACATAACTCAGTTTTTTTTTCAATATATATATATATATATATATATATATATATATATATATATATATTATATATATATATAGAGAGAGAGAGAGAGAGAGAGAGAGAGAGAGAAAGAGAGAGTGAGTTTAAGCATCAGTAAAGCGCAATCAGCAAATAAAAATTATCAAAACCAGCGAGAAAAAAACGGCGCACCTAGATTTTTGCCAATATCTTTTTGTTAAACCAAAATTATATACTATATGCTTCTAAAAGACACAAGGAAAATTAAGAAAAATCGACATAATAAAAAAGAAAAAAATTAATAGTAAAAAACGAAATAATGCGACTTTAATGTTACACATTTTCCTTCATAAAGTGCTTATCGTTTTGTTTTTTAGTGTGGTTGTTTAATTTTTTTCCTTTTATAAAATGGTTTTACAAAATACGACAGTTGACCGAATAACTGTATAAAAATAGCAGTGGGCGAAGGTAAAAGTCAACGTTAAGTGGGCAGGACGTTAGGCCTACCAAAAACAACGGTTCGAAGGGCCGTTCAGAGGTACCAAGAGATAGTACTTTACACGAAGAGGCTATGATCAGGGGGCCCCAGAACGACCGAGCCAGCAGATGACCGTTTCATCATGATGCAAACGTTAAGGAACCGTACACAGACAGCTGTAGATTATTAGCCGGCTGATAATTGCTCACCAAGTGAACCTGGGAGTATGCAGAATAAGGAGAAGGCTCGCCGAAATGGATTTGCACTCCAGCAAGAACTCCTCCAAGAAGTCCTCAACTTACGGAAGCTTACCGAAATGCTCACCACAAACTGGTATGAGGAGGTATCACATGAAAAGCGAGGACGGACCTCCATGTGTTCACAGACCCTCAATGCAATTCCGTGCATTACGGACGTTCTAGAGGAATATGTGATGCCTTTTAAGCCTTTCATTGGCGATAATTTTTGCCTAATGCATGATAATGCCCGGCCACACATAGCAAATGTAGCGGCAGAATACCTGAATGAGGTCGGCATTTGTACTCAGCGGTGGCCAGCTCGAAGCCCAGACCTGAATACTATAGAAGAGATACGGAACCAGTTAGGGAGGTGTGTCCGACGTCGGCCAGACGCTCCAGCTACCCTACAGGACCTCAGGATAGTGCTAGTTGTTGGTAACATTGGATTGGACGCGGGAGGAATTCGATGGTTTAGTGGAGCCTCATAGCTCTATGCCATAAGTCCAGATAGATCTAATAATGGTTGTGTAAATGAGTTTTTTGAAGTATAGAGGGAGTTTAGATCGTTTGTCAAGTGTTTTAATAGTCGATATCTACGAGCAGTTTCTTGTCGTTTAAGTCTTGTATGAGTATTCCATGTAAGACGTTTGTCAAGATGAAGTCCAAGGTATCGTACTTGTTCTACAGTGATGAGTGGGTTTTTTTTTAATTTTTTTTTTTTTTTTTTAACCTTTATTTATTTAGAAATAATACAATCTGCCACAATCTTGGGCAATAAGTATTAGTGATATTAGAGTTCATTCATTCCTTATGTACACAAAATAAAGAAATAAAAATAAATGAATACAAAATAAATAGAAATAAATAAAATATAAAGAAGAATAAATAACCGTAAATAATGATAAAAATAAAATAAAAGAAATAAATAATAATAATCTTGGTCACATTCATACATATATATACAATATTTACATACTGCCCCTGGGAACTCCGAATTAAACCCCGACTCCCACAAGTGGGCGTTGGGCCCCAAGGCTAGGAGATCCCAGCGCCTCTCAGTCAGTCGCGTCACCGGTCTAATAAGCCAGTGGAGACTGAGAGAGGGCGCTAGAGCCACAGACTCTCAGGCGTGAGTGGAGAAGCTGGCCATTGCCAACACTCAGCATTGCTTTGTTATAAGAGATCTCTAGGCCACTGCCGTTTCAACCTACGAGGAGGGTTATAGGGATGGCTGGAGCTAGATAGGGATTGGGATAAAGGATTAGGAAGGTGAGTTAGCCTCTGGTGGAAGTTTAGGAATTTAGATGGGATTAAATCGAAGACAAATGGGATATTCAGATCATTGTGTAAGGTCTTGTTTGTAACATAATAGGGAGCATTGACTATTGTTCTAAGGACTTTGGACTGAAAGGATTGGATACGCCTGATGTTCGAAAATTTAGTTGTCCCCCACAGTTCGAGTCCGTAGGTCCATATCGGTTTTAGAATCGTCTTGTAAATTAATAGTTTATTAGCAACAGAAAGTTTTGATGTTCTGTTTAGTAGTCTATATAGTTGGCCGTATCGTCTGTTGAGTTCTTGTCGTTTAAGTCGAGTGTGTGGGTTCCACGTTAGTCTTTTGTCTAGTAAGAATCCCAGATACCGGACTGTGTCAGAGCAGGGAAGGGGTATGGAGTTAAAATTGACTTGTGGACAGGATCTGCGGCGAAGGGTAAAGGTGATGTGCTTACATTTGGATTCATTAATTTTGATACGCCAATTAGCGCACCAAAATTCAATCAAGGATAGATGTCTCTGTAGATAGGAAGATGCAATTTCGGGATCTGATTGGGTTGATAAAATGGCAGTATCGTCGGCAAAGGTTGCTAAGAAGGTATCAGGATCCGTAGGTATGTCAGCTGTAAATAGGAGATAGAGGACAGGACCTAGGACACTGCCTTGAGGTACACCAGCCTCGATCAGGTAACTATTGGAAAATTCTGAACCAGAGCGGACTCTGAAGGAACGGTTTGAAAGGTAGGATTGTAGGATTAGATACAAGGATTGTGGTAAATGGGTTTTTAGTTTGAAAAGCAAGCCATCGTGCCAGACCCGGTCGAATGCCTGAGCAACGTCCAGAAAGGCACCAGTGCAATATTGCTTGTTTTCAAGTGCAAAGGATATATGGTCAACCACTCGTAGGCCTTGTTGTACAGTGGAGTGCTGTGAGCGGAATCCGAACTGGTGGAAAGGAATTTCAATTAACTGTAGGATACGCTTGAGAAGGATTTTTTCAAAGATTTTTGAAAGGATCGGAAGGAGACTAATAGGCCTATAGGATGAGGTGTTGTTGGGAGGTTTACCAGGTTTGGGAAAAAGGAGAATGATGGAGTGTTTCCACACCAAAGGAAAGTGGGTTGTACGGAGGATACTATTATAGAGGTAGGTAAGGAATATAATTGCTTTTTGGGGCAGTTGACGAAGGATCTTAGAATTGAGGAGGTCGTAGCCAGGAGCTTTTCGAGGTTTTAGTTTCTTTATAAGGAATTTGACCTCAGAGGGGTTAATAGCTTTAGGGGGTGGAGAGAGAGGAATTGGAGAGGAGAGGAATTCCTTTACGTTAGCTGTATGAGCAGGATTGAGCTCGGGGTGTGGAATAAAAACTTTAGAAAGGTATTTGGCAAATTCTTCCGCTCTAGTCTCATCCGACAAAGCCCAGGATCCATCTTCACGTCGGATGGGATGGGAGATGAATTGGTATTTAAGAACTTTTTTGGTTACTTTCCAGAGGGAATTGTCGCAGATAGATAGTGAAGAAAGATAGGAATTGTAGGATTGGGATCGAAAGGTATCTAATTTCTTTTTAGCTAATTTGGTGTAATAATTGTAGGATTTACGATCGTCTGGGTGCCTGGTTCTTTGCCAGAGGGTTCTAGAGCGTCGTTTGGTATGGATTAGATCTAGGAGGTTTTGGGGTATAGGATTCTTCTGGTAGTATTTTGGGGAAGGAGAAGGTGAAGATGCATTCCAGGCTGCTTGTTGGATAAGGGTAGTAAAGGAATCAACCGCATCATCAAGATCTTGTGGAGATTTGAGGGATACTCTGAGGTCTATTCCATCCGTTATTATTTCGCGGAAGAGGTTCCAATTAACTGGGCCTCTTAGGAATGATGGTGGAGGGATTTTCGGAATAGGAGATAATGAGAGAGTCAGGGTAAGAGGGCTATGATCGGAGGAAAGGTCATCGAGCCGGGAAACGGAATGATTTAAAGGTCCTAGCCCTTTGTGGATAAAATAATCGAGGAGGTCGGGGTTACGGTGAGGATCAGTAGGCCAGTAGGTAGGGGAATCGGGGGAGAGGATATTACAGTGAGTGGAATAGAGTGCAGACAGCAATGTTCGCCCGCGAGAATTTGTAGTTCTGGCTCCCCATTGCTGGTGTTTGGCATTTAAGTCCGCACCTATGAGGAAATGATGCCTTAAGGAATTAAGGAATAAATTAAATTGGATTTCGGAAATAGGTATTTTTGGAGGAGAGTATGCTGCAACTACTGTTATAGGAAAATGACGGGTTTGTATAATTACAGCAGTGGTTTGGAGGAAGTTATGTACTGGTAAGGGTAATAAATTATGGGAGAGGGAGCGATGGATGATGACAGCAGTGCCGGCATGAGCTGTTCCATCGGGATGGTCAGTTCGGTATATTTGGTAGTCTGGGATGTTGAATGATCGTTTGTTAGTTAGTCGTGTTTCAGTGATAAGAGCTATGTCAATACGTTTGTCGTGTAGTAATAAAGTTAGTTCATTAATATGATTTCGAACACCATTCGCATTCCAGAGGAGAATGGAAATGGAGTTGGATGGAATCATTTAGGGCTTTTTCAAGGCAGGAATTAAATTTGATACTAGGTTTGTTAGGACTGATATCAGAGGCATAACTATTGATTTTATTTCTGATATGAATGATGTCATTAAACTGGTGAGGTCTGTGACATTTGATGGAGGAGGGATAGGAGAAATTTGATGCTGGGGAAGTTTTTGAGAATTAAAATGTTGAGGTGGTTGAGATTCAGGTTCGGGATGTTTGAGTGTATGTTGAACCGGCGTGGCCTCACACTGAGTAGACTGGTCACCACCACCAAGTTGTTGGGCGAACGAAACTGTCGGGTCGACGAATTTTGATGGGTTTCTCCTCGGTCTAGTCTCCTCTTGGCGCTGGGGCTTCAGAAATCTTGTCTTGAGATTCTTGTAAATCTCGCAGCCTTTGTAATTCGCCGGATGTCCCTTGTGGCACAGAGCGCAAACTGCTGGGATTATACGTGATTTATTGCACTGCTCAGACTTGTGCTGTTCACCACATTTAACACAGCGCGGTATGTGGTGGCAATACGTTTTCGTGTGGCCGTATGCTTGACAATTGTGGCATTGTATAATGTCTCTTTTTACATATGGCTTTTCAATCTTTACTCTCGTGTAATAGAGTTTTTCCACTTCATAAATTTTTTCTACTCCTGGATACGGTTCTAAGTCCACAAAAAATAGAGGTAAAGGAATTTTACTCCTGTCACCTGATTCTTCTATAATATCTTTCATGACATTAGTTATCTGACGCACTTTGAACCCAAGAGACGTCAGTTCTTCCTTTATTTCCTCAGCTGGTGTAGAGGGGTGTAAATTTCTTATTACCACCCTTAATGCCCTCTCCTCTCTTAGCTGATACGTGTGAAAATCAGCTTTTGTTTCAGTAAGATATTTTACTATTTTGCGGTACACATCAGCTGAATCGGGTGATATTTTTGTGTCATTGATTCGCGTTAGACATGTGTAGCTTTTGCTATCAATGATTTTATTTAATTGGGTACATAGGAGTTGAAAATTTCGTATATTTTTAACAAATATGGGAGGAGGGCGGGGATCTCTCGGTGTAGATTCTGATTCCATGACCTCTTTCTCGATATGGAGTACTTGGTAGGGGTTAGGAGTAAAAAAGGGAGATTCCTCAGTCATCCCTTGCGATGAAGTCCCGGGTTGTGGTTCCTGTTCGTTAGAAGCAGCTGATGAGGGGGGCGTAGGGCGTTTGTTATTACGTCTTTGCCTTTGCTTGACCGGGGAAGCAGAAGAGCCAGCTGACCTGGAGCGTTTAATGCTTGCCTTTCCCGCCATGACTTGGTGGTAGTATCTCATTGATACATAAAAATAAAAAAATAAAACAAAAAAAATACGTCCGCGCGACCTTGACCTTGTTGTCCGGAGCGCGACGTGGCCCCTCCAGGGGTCAGTGGAAGACTGGCAAGCTGAGGAAGCTGAGTGGGGATCGCAATATGGCGAAAAAGATAAGGCTTCTCAGCTCTACTTCATACGACAACTAAGTAATCGTAAATATTACTACTTACAGTCAGTAGGATTAGTCCATTGTTGACAACGAATGTTGTTGCACAATCACTAATTGTTTATATGTAATAAAAACAATTATTACACACTAAAAACTGTTCATAAAGAAGAGACGATATAACGACGTATGTTAATGAACTAGCGCAAGCGCAGAACTTTTTTTTAATTAAAGTTCAAAAATGTAAAGAATTGAATTTTTTTTTTGTGATATTTCTATTAATGTACTATTAATTTATTTTCTTTTTTATTATGTCGTATTTTCTTAATTTTTCTTGTATCTTTTAGAAGGATATAGTATATACTATGCTAAGAAAAAAAATGGGAGGTTAATTTTTGTTTAATAAAAAGATATTTGCAAAAATCTAGTTACACCGTTTTTTTTTATCGCTACTGTATATATTTAAGTCTCAAATTATAAAACATATAATTCCCTCAAAACTCGGATTGAAGATGAAGAAATAAATTGACTCAAAATAACAAAAACAAGTTCTTTTAGCACTTATTATATGAAACTACAAGAACTTTAGTATTAGAACTAGGAACAATTTTGAGTGACCATCGAGAAATAATATTTAATACGATATTCTGAAGATGAGGCGATACGATCTCGAAATGTAAATGATGTGAGCTTAAATTTATTAATGTAGAAGTAAGTGTTCAAATTTGAATAAAACAATATATTTTTTTTAATTTAATTTTTTTGAGTATCCCTTCAAGTTTTTATTGTTGTTTAATCCCACGTTTATAATAATAAATACATTTTTTATTATTCTGGGACATGTCCCTTTGGAAGAACATTACAGAATATAGAAAAAGTCTATGGAAGTGATGTCTGGAGAATAAAAGACAGGAATTGTTTGTAATATGGCCTAGGGATATATGAAAAGCACTCGAGTGGGTGATATAGGCTATTCCTATGTCACAAAGATAAGAGTCACTAATAAGGGAATAACGAAGGGAACTCGGAAACTATAGTGAAGTTATATATTTGTTCCTAAACTTATAAATATCTTTAAAAAAAAAAAAAAAATCTATTACAACAACTAACTATATTATACCAAAATTAATATACAATCTGCAATAAGTTTGCATTCAATTCACATTATTTTTTCAAAGGTATACGGTAGCTCTTTCTATCATACTTTCTTTGTTAAAAAAATTCTTTCATCAATATATCTCCTTTGTTTTATAATTTTTTTTAAACACCATTTGTAATGTAAACTTTTTTTTTTTCAATTTATCATTTTATATGTTAAGTATTACTAAAACAAAAACTGTCTTTGGATTAACAATTTTAAAAATATTAAACACTAAAACTAAAAGTTTCCAAACATTTTTTTTTTTTATGAAATTGCGATTTTTTCCTAGATATGAGCGGGTTAGACGTAATCTAGGCCTGATCAAGTCCTTGCAAGATCGATGACTGGGTTGTAGAGGAGGACAGGTTTTTTTTTTTTTTCTTAAATTGAATAATTTGTGAACTTACAACCCTATTATAATTGTCCATTGAGACACATTGTACTGATTCTAGATAAAAAATCAATTTTTATACCAGAAACATGAAAATAAGGTAAATACATGTAATTAACCTTGGACTGGATGGCTCAAGATGAAAAAAGAAATTAGTCGATAAAAAATAAATGCATTAATTAACTTATTATATATTCATTTTTTTGTTCTTAGTGACTAACTAATATAAGGATAAAAGGCGGTAAAATGTAGAATGGTGATGTATGTATAATGTCAATTGCCTGGAGCACTCGTGTATTAGAATTGAAGCTGATAATAAGGAAAGATGAGTGGGCACTTGAAGCAATCCGTTTTCAAAATTTCAATGTTCGATAAATATTAGGCCGTTCTACAAAAGAAATCTTGGATATATATTTTTTTTTTTCAATTTATTTAATTTCCAGTCATCGCAACGTTTCAGCCTCTAGGGCCATTCTCAAGCTTATGTAATCAATTAAAGTTTTATTGCATTTATACATTTTCAGCATCTAATATCAACATATAATAAATTATTTTTAATAATTATGTCACCTACCATGCATATCCATGTTACATATAATTTCATTTCACCGCTTATCAGCAGCGTCGTCATAATTTTAATTTTTCAAAAAAAACCTGTACTCAAAAATATCATATTTTATTTCGTCACCAATTAAAAGAAGGGATCTATTTATTTAAAAAGAAAAGAAACATTTTTATTAACTTACTCAACAGTTTTCGGCCATCTTATAGGTGTTCTCATGTTCAAGGCGGCCGAAAACTGTTGAGTAAGTTAATAACAATGTTTTTTTTCTTTTTAAATAAATAGATCCCTTTTTTTAATTGGTGACGAAATATGATATGATATTTTTGAGTACAGGTTTTTTTGAAAAATTATATGTTTAAAAATTATGACGACGCTGCTGATAAATGAAATGATATGTAACATGGTTATGCATGGTAGGTGACATAATTATTAAAAATAATTTATTATGTGTTGATATAAGATGTTGAAAATATATAAATGCAATAAAACTTTAATTGATCACAGAAGCTTGAGAATGGCCCTAGAGGCTGAAACGTTGCGATAAATGGAAATTAAATAAATTGTTTAAAAAAATATATCAAAGATTTCATTTGTAGAACGGTCTAATATTTATCGAACAAATATTTAACCAAAAGAACAATTACGACAATGATGAGAAAACAAATTTGTCTATCAATATTTGGACATATTAAGGAGCTATTACTCTTCTATCGTTAGATTTTCCAGATCTCAGAGACACTTCTGTATTTAATTTGCTTTAAAATAGTACAAAACTAACCTACCTCTATAGGCCAATCAAGGATTCGAGGAGGCAAGAATTTAAAAAAAAAAAGAAAAAAAAAGGACGATATAAATGCAGCAAGAAGCCGAGAAACTAATGATTAGAGCAAAAAACTCAACATTTGATTTTCCTTCATAACTATAAAGAACCGGACAATGTGTCATATGAACCTATTGTTCTTTTTTAGGTCTAGTATAGGCTCCATCAATATGAGACACATATTAAACCCAAATTTTCTTTTTTTGTTTTAATTTCTTGATTGGCCTATGAAGGTAAGTTTGTTATGTTTTCTCTTTATCGTATACTAGTATTTTTTTCTAAAAAAAAATCTTCCTAATGGTATATATTTTACTTCTATATTACAATTTATATTTGCGAGAAAAAAATTAACAAGAAAAATATTTCTGCTGTTCATATTTCACATTTACTCATTTTTATCAGGAAAAGGCTAATTATTTATAATAGAAAAACTAAAGGGACCTTGAAATAAAAAAAAGTCTTAAGCTCTGTCAGATTATGTCAAAGAGGACAAAACCGATATAAAATGAAAGCCCAGTTAATTTTAGATCAATATAAAGAGTTTAATTAAAATCGATAAAACCATTTTGAAGGAAACCATAAAAAAGTGCATTTTAATTAATGCAAGGTTTAAGTGGCTCATCTGGTCCGGCGATTTATGACAAGGAACTTGCAATACAATCGAGTAAACCCTTGAGGGGAATAGAGAAGATACATTTTATTATTTTTTTGATTTATTGATTTATCGACTGCCCAAGTTGTAAGAAGTTTATTGCACAGGTAATTTTCGTTTTTATCATTAAAGAATGGTTAAAAAGAATAAAGTCTGAAAGTGTGACGGTAAAAGCGAACAGACATACGACCATCTTTTATTCGATTGCAGTAAACTGGACAAACATAGACACAAACTGAACTCAACAGTCCTACTTAACGGAGACCAATGGCCGCCTTCCAAGTGTGACCTTCTTACAAAATATTTTTCAAAATTTGATGAATTTGTGGACCGGGTGGACTATGCAGAATTAGAGAAATAGCAACAGGCAATAACTCGTTATTAATTTTATTTCATTTACTTTCGCTGTTACTAATACTAGTCAATTAGTTAGTTAGTTTGTATTATTTCGTTAAGTAGTTATAACAAATGAATTATTTATTATTTGTTACTCGTTTCTTTGTTTAGTCAATTAGTTAGTATTATTTTGTTAATTCATTAAACAAATGATTAATTTATAAGTTTATATTTATTAGTTTTATTTAACATATTTTATTTTTTATGTAACTTAATGTTCTGTAACATAATTTATATTATGTAATAAAAATACGCGTTGTATCGCAAGATGGTACGCGTAGAAATAAATGCACCCATTGCAGGGTTACTGTAATGAGGAAAACCGTAAGTACCGCATAACAAAAAAAAATTAAAACAGATTAATTTTTATAAACCATAGGTGGTCTCAAGTTTTTGACAGGCAGTGTATATATATATATATATATATATATATATATATATATATATATATATATATATATATATATATATATGGGGGAGCGGCGTGGTCTAGTGGATGAAGCGCTAGTCTGCTGTGCCCGGGTCCTGGTTTCGAATCCCGGCTGTAGCAGAATATTATTTACTCTGTTAATTTAGTAGAGTGGCGATCCTAGGGTATGGAGACCCTCCTGGGGCAGACCCAGCCTCTTTAAAGTGGGTACCCAAATTAATTGGGGAAAAGCCTGGCGGCTGAGTGCGATTAAGGCCTAATAACCTCATTGCACTGCCATTGGCCTTGAAACTGTACGAATCGCTATATGTACTGAGCCCAAGACCCTCCATGAATTGTATTGGTACGGGTTTATATATATATATATATTATATATATATATATATATATATATATATATATATATATATATATATATAGAATAGAATAGAATTTATTTGTTTAAGAGTTACATTCTTGTACAAATCAATTCAAATTATAAATCTCTTCAATTGCCAACATGAGTCTAGTTAATAATAAATGTCCATTTATTCGGCTCTTGAGAAAAACTTAAAAATAATAATTGTAAACTATTTAAATAATACATTTTATCATTTAATTGATACATAATAGAAAAACGACACTAAAATAAAACTATAAAAAAAAAAAAAAAAAAAACAATTAACAACTTGAAAAACAAACTGAAAACATTCGCCGTACAATGAAAAATAATAAACAGTTAACCTTAGATAACTGGACACTTAATTGGTGTGTGGACCTTCACAGTTCAAATTATCCAGGGTATTACATGCTGACTTAGTGAACTAGAAAATGTTGTTCAGTTTTTCAATATTGTCTATTTGAAGAATTTTTTGAATTTTTTGGTCATCACTGGATCCTGATAAAAATGGTTGTAAATATCTTTCTCTGTCTTTCATGAGCTTTTCACAGTAGAGAAGGACATGAAACAGGCTGTTCAAGATAAACTTACCACAGAAAGTGCAGGTTTCTGGTGCTTTGAAGATGAACATTTTGGTTTTTCCATAAAGTGTCGTACGTTCTGGGCTCGAAATTCTTAACTGGCTCAATGATCTTATTTTTTTGATGTTGGCTGTATATGTCAGATAGGTCTCTGGGCTGGAGATATTGAAGCTGGAGATAATTCTATATATGGGGTTATGGTTAGAATTGAGAGATCGGTGGATGTCTATTGAAAGGTTATGATTGTTTATCTTTTCCATTATTGCATCTCTGCACTTTAATAATCCATTCGGGCACAATACACTGAATTCTTCTTCACAGCCATATTGAGCAGCCATCGATCTAACTTGTGAGACCCAGTTAAATTTTATATCAGGGTTCCTTGCATGCAGCGAAATCAGTCTGTTGAAACAAAGTCTTGGCAGCCTCTCCTCCGGCATGATTGACAATCTGGACCAGTAGTTCACAGCTCTCTTCAGAACCCTGACGCTCAATGGGTTTCGGCCGGTTTCAAGACGAACTATGTAGTATATATATATATATATATATATATATATATATATATATATATAAAAATTCCATAGGTAGTTGAGTGAAAGTAAAAATGTTTTTATTTATGTTCAATTAATTGATTGGTATGCTTTGTTTTGTAACGCGAGCTTGTGTATCTGGGTATCATAATGTCAAATAAAGTATTTTTATTTTTTTTAGAAAGATAATGCTAAAACTAAACTTTTAAGTTTAAGGACTGTGGGTATTGGAAATATGGAGATCCCTCTATAACTTATTTACGCAGTGAAGAGAAAAGAAAAAAAAAAAAAAAAAAAACTTAAACCGATAAATAATTAAATAAAGAGCCTCATTGCACATCTATACGGTAATACGAGCCTACGGGGAAAAATGATATTTAAAACTATAGTCAGTTCTAAGGCAGTGACCAGAAATGTAAGCGAATTGTAACATACTTTTAGAAATATCGCTTGATAATGAGCTGTTGATCCTTCCATCAATAAGGGTTGAAGAAATACTAACGGCTGATCAATATATACATTACATAGGGGGGGGAGGGGAAGGAGTTGAAGTTTTAATAGTATAAAAGGATCTCCATGCAGTAAATTCAAAAGAAGCGAAGCAATACTTATCATTGTGCCGTTATAAAAAAGGAAAAAGGATAAGTGGAAATGCATGAGAGACTCTTTGGATAAAGAAAACTGAAAAACAAAACAAAGGAAGTTATAACATAAGCGGAGGGAAAAAAAAACGACGCGAAATCGCCTCCAACAATAGAAATAAATTATTCATGGTTGGTCTTTAGTCTTCCAAGAAAAAATTTAAATGATGGCGGAGGTAGGCTCTGTCACTGTCAACCTACCCCGGCCCAATCTCTTGTGGAATTTTCTATTGACTAACCCTCGCCTCACCTAGGTCCTCTCACCAATACAATTTTTTTTTTCCTTTTTCTTATTCTGAATGGCTAATGGAATCCTTGGGTCCACCCTTTTGAAAATGATAGAGTTTATATCCTTTGCATGTTAATATTCATTGGAAATCCCTTCTGGTTTTCTCAATAAATATGCAGAACCTTCTAAACCCCTCCGATCACGTGGCTGCTTATCTAGGATGGACAATACCTCTTTCTCCGTTTGGCTTTTGACTATTCATATTCTCACTGATCAAGACTGGTTATGCGGGAAACTATTTCCTAGGTAGGAGTAATACTGCTTACGGATGTTCACTGTGCGAGACGATAGGCGCACAATGCTCCCGAACAAAATTCCGGTCTCCTTGTTCTACTTATTCAAGATAAGCCATGTCAATATCATTTTGTAAACCAATTCACTTTCAATAGTACGATTATTAATTGTTTAGCTCATGTTAAAGCTATTTTTTATATTAAGGCTGCCAGTTACTTTCACTTACTATATATAGTAAGGGAAAGTATAGGGATCGTGAAAATTTTTGAATTCCAGTTTTTAACGGAAATACACATTTTAGGGTCCCCTGAACCCAAATAACCAAGTCCCGCAAATAGGTCTGTGTGTGTGTGTGGTAACTCCCGGGCGGAAACGGTAAGTCCTATGAAACTGAAATTTCATATTTAAGACAACTATACGCCCGAAACGTGACAAAACGTTTTTCATCGAAATGAGCTTACCAGAAGAGGCACTTTATACCATGCATTTTGCACCTTTTTTCGATTTTCTCAAAAACGGCTCCGACGATTTTGATTAAACTCGCTATATCAATGTAAAATTTAATGGGCTTTAATATCATGTAGGTTTTATTCTGATTAAGATGGTCTGACAGGGCTTAAATGCCGATATTTTAAATTTTCTTAACCTAAAGTACCTTTAATTTTGTAGATTCAATAAAAATAACTATATTATCTTGGTAACGCTGATGAAAAACAGGTAAATATATAAATTGAATAAATTCGATACCCAACTAAAGAAGAAAACAGAAAAAATATTTCATATGATGTAATGAGTGATGTAATGAACATAACACTAACTGATTATTTTAGATAATAATATAATAGATTTTTTAATGAAACACATGTTTCTATATCAATTCAATTTAGTTAATTCTTTAATAGTTTTACGTATTTTTATCTCTAAATGTATTTGAAAATTCTTTCATTTATTTTAAAAATGGAGGTAAGTGAAAGTCGTGTGTTGCCCGCACCAGATTTTTTATCACCAAATGATAACTTAAAAAGTAATAATCTTACTTCTTGTTTTTTAAATAAATTAAACCGTATAAACCTAAAAACTTTGTTATAAAGAATATACTCTGTGCGTTTAATAGATAAGAACATGAATTTTATTGATTTCATTTTATAATTGAATCTCTCTGGGTGAAAGGTAAAAGGAGAAAAAGAAAAGATGACACAAGGATGGCTCTCTTAGATTCTTATGGAACAGTAACAAAGATTTCAAGACATTCCTCTTCTTTTTCCAGTTTCTTCGTTTATTTATTTAGCGTCCCTATATGCTGCTGTGGCTAATCGGATGATACTAGAGTGGGAGTCTTAAATTTTGCCTATCCAGGTTTGATTTTTTACTCCTATTAAAAAATCGTATGGCCACCTGCGGGTTTGAACCGGGAACTTGGACATAGAAGACATTAAAGGTACTTTAGATAAATAAAATTTAAAATATCGGCATTTAAGCCCTGTCAAACCATTTTATTCCTAATGAAACCTAAACAATATTAAAGCCCATTTACCTCAATACGTAACATACCGTACGGACCACCCAGACGGAAAAGCCAATGCCGGTACTGCTGTCATTGTGCACCAGTCCCTCTCCCACCACATACTCCCAGTTCCCTCCTATGATTTCCTACAATGTACCACCATAGTAATCAAGACTTTTTCTTTTCCAATCACCCTCGCATCAGCGTACTGCCCTCCTAAACATTCCGTCTCCAACATTCTATTCGAATCCTTTCTCAATTCCTTAGGAAACCACTTCATTTTGGGTGCAGACTTGAATGCTAAGAACCAACAATGGGGTTCCAGATCCACGAATTGTCGTGGGCGGAATTTACAGTCTGCACTCAATTCTAGAAGTTTCAACTTCCTGCCTCCTGACTCCCCTACCTACTGGCCAGCTGATCCTAACCGTAATCCTGACATCCTTGACTTCTTCATCCACAGTGGATTAGGCTCCCTAAACATGTCGGTGACTCGCCTTGATTAACTGTCCTCTAACCATAGTCCATTGCTCCTTAAAGTATCCCTAACTCCTTTTCCTAAACCCACCCCACCGTCTTTTATCAGAGGACCAGTCAACTGGGACCTTTTTCGCCAAATCCTGACCAGCGATATTGACCTCAGAGTGAAACTCAAAAATCCAGATGACCTTGACGATGCCGTAAGCTCCTTCACCATCGCTATTCAACAAGCTGTTTAGACTGCCTCCTCTCCCAAGCACTCCCAGATAAGTCATAACCAAAATCATTTACCACAACACCTCATAGACCTCATGTGCACCAAACGCCGATCCAGATCCTTATGGCAACGCACCCGCCACCCCACAGATCGCCGCTCCTATAACTTTTATTGTAGACAATTAAAGAGGGAGCTAGCGACCTTCCGTTCCCAATCCTTTAGTTCCTTTCTTTCTTCTCTTTCGGCTTGTGACAATTCCCTGTGGAATGTCACCAAGAAAATTCTAAAATCCCACCATATTTCCCATCCCCTCCGTCGTAGTAATGGTTCCTGGGCTGCGTCTGATGAAGACAAAGCCAAGGAACTTGCAAAAAAAGTTTCCGAAGTCTTTACACCTCATGCAGAATCCCATCCAAACCACACTGCAGTAGTGCAATAGTTCCTTCAGTCTCCAATCCCGCTTTCATTACCTCCTAAAGCAGTTAATCCCTCTGAGGTCAAATATCTTTTCCGAAAACTCGCACTCCGTAAATCTCCTCGATACGATCTCCTCACTTCTCAGATTCTCAGACAGCTTCCATCTAAAGCCGTTATATTTCTTACATATGATTGTTACGTGGAAAAAAAAAAAAATTATCAGTTGAGTTAAATAGAAATTAAGGTTACTTTTGATACCTCGATGAGGGTTATTTGGAAAAAAAAATAAACAAATAAATAAATGTAAGTTAAATGTAAATAGGTAATTAAAATTTTTGTGTTATTTTTAAGCTTAGATTAAGTATTACTGAAGCAAATACTTATTATATACTCCGGTGAGGGATAAGAGGAGTCAAGGAGCGAGATGAAGAAGGCTGTGAGCTCCCGGAGAAGGTGAAAAAAAAAAGAGACGTGGTGGATAACAGCTATTACCGAGTGGTTTACATTCGACTGATTTAATTAGTGTGAACAAGGACAAGTCCAGACGGATGAACTCGGCCGGACAAGGAAGGAAGCCAAGGTTTAGTTCTCGAGGAGAAATTGGAAACTTAAAAACTGCCTTCCTCCTAACCCCAATCCTAACCCTCATCCCGAACCTAGGTGAATATCATTTTGTAAATAACTTTTGGTTTGTGTTTGGTGATTGATAAACGAAAGTAGTGGTTTCAGACAATAGAAAAAAAAGTTAGTATAAATTGTAAATATGTTTTGTTATTGAATAATTTCATTCTTTCTTTTCCTTTTTTTTTTTTTATTAGAAATACAATTATATTTTGCAGTTTTTGTATAACCAATTTAACCATGTATTCTTTTTTAATTCAAAAATTGGGTCTTGAATATTTACTTATTAATTAATATTAACCTTAAAAAGGTAATACTGTATAAAAGTATGGTGACGTCATATGAGTCCATAGCTCATGGAATTGATAGATGTATTCAAACAGTGAGGTAACGAGTTCGTAACCATCTGTTATTAATAACTTTTTTTTTGTAAATTTAATTTTAATTTTTTTTTATTTATTTCCATTAAAAAAATATAATTAATTTAAAAGGGTTTCACTATTTACCTTATTTCTTTTTTTTTTAACAAATAGCGTGGCGCTCGAAATAAATTTATGGTGGAACCCGCTCGTCTCCACTGAGTATCTGGGGCATAGTTACGGTTAGGGAATTCGTTTTTTTTTTTTTTAAATTAAAATTAATTCTTTTTGCAAATTTTAACCGTAACATATTTACAACTCCATTCTACGCACTACTCATTTTCCTCTCTTATGGAAACATTCCACTATAATTCTCTTCCTAAAAACAGGTAAACCTCCTAACGCTACGACATCGTATAGACCTATCAGCCTACTCCCAATCCTTTCAAAAATCTTTGACAAAATCCTCCTCAAAAGAATATTACCTTTATTAGAATCCCACACTATTCCTTCCCATCAGTTTGGATTCCGTTCCCAACAGCAAGGGCTCAGAGTCGTTGACCATATTTCCTCTGCCCTTGAGAACAAGGAGTACTGCTCGGGTGCATTTCTGGACATAACGCAAGCATTTGACCGGGTGTGGCACCCGGGATTACTCTTTAAGCTCTAAAACCATTTACCCCAATACTTATACCTAGTCCTCCGATCCTATCTATCAAACCGCTCCTTCCGAGTTCGCTGTGGTGCTGAATATTCCAATTATTATCTAGTCGAATCCGGTGTTCCTCAGGGCAGTGTCCTTGGTCCTATCCTCTACAATATATACACGGCTGATATTGCTGTTTGCCCTAATACCTTCCTAGCAACGTACGCTGATGACACAGCTATCCAATCCTCTCAATCAGATCCCGAAATTGCATCTATAGGCCTCCAAACGCACCTTTCTCAAATTGTAGACTGGTGTAACAACTGGAGAATCAAAGTCAATCAATCCAAATGCAAACATGTCACCTTTACCCTTCGAAGACAATCCTGCCCTCCAGATCTCTTTAACTCCGTTCCGCTTCCTTTCTCCGACACAGTCCGGTATCTTGGCTTCCTTCTGGACAAAAGACTAACTTGGAACCCGCATACTAGACTTAAACGACTAGAACTTAATCGATGATTTGGACAATTATACAGACTACTGAACAAAAATTCAAAACTATCTATCGAGAACAAACTGTTAATATACAAGACATTACTGAAACCTATATGGACCTACGGGCTTGAACTGTGGGGGACAGCCAAATTTTCTAACATCAAACGCATTCAATCCTTCCAATCTAAAGACCTCCGAACAATAGTTAATGCCCCTTATTATGTATCCAACCATACCTTACACCGCGACCTAAATATTCCATTTATTTTAGACCTTATACCATTAAAATTCTCTAAATATCATCAGAACCTTATCCATCACCCTAACCCCCTAGCTCAATCCTTATCAAGCTCCACTCATCCTTACCATCCTCCTAGAAGGTTGAAACGGCAGTGGCCACGAGACCTCTTGTAACATGTATATTGGAGTTCTAGCATTGGTCAGATTCTCCTCTCACGTGCTGTATGCTTGTGAATTGTATAAAGGTATGAGTGACTTTTGTATATACTTTTAATGATTTTGTTTTGTATATATGTATATTGTATTATTATTATTATATAAATTTATTGTTTTGTATATATCGTGTGAATGTAGTACTTTATCACAATTAAAAATGTCCTAAATTGAACAGATTGTAATATGAAAAAAAATAAAAAAAATCCCATTAAATTTTACATCGATATAGCGAGTTTAATCAAAATCGTCGGGACCGTTTTCGAGAAAATCGAAAAAAGGTGCAAAATGCATAGTATAGAGTGGCTCTTCTGGTAAGTCGATTTTGATGAAAAAGGTTTAACGTCTCGGGCGTATATTTGTTTTAAATATGAAATTTCAGATTCATAGGACTTACCGTTTCTGCCCGGAAGTTATCACACACACAGACCTTTTTAATTATTTGGACTCAGGGGACCCTAAAATGTGTATTTCCGTTAAAAACTGGAATTCGAAAATTTTCACGATCGCAATACTTTCCCTTACTATATATAGTAAGTGAAAGTAAAAATACCAGATTTTGCTTTCACTTACTTCGTAGATAGGTAAAGAAAATATTTTTACAATAAGCTACAAAATAAACTTTCAAATTACACTGTAGGTAACCATTTCTAAATAATTATATCTATGAGTATATACAGTCATCTAAAAAAGTTTTCATGTACCAACTAAATGTATAAAAAAAAATCAATAAAAACTATATTAATTATATAATATGAGAAATTATTGAGGTTGTGAAACTTTTCGAATTCTAATTTTTACCGTTTTAGGATCCTTCGAGTCTTAATGACCGAATCCCGCAAAAAGGCCTGTGTGTGCGTGGTAAGCCTTGCTTGAAAGCTATAAGTTTTATAAAACTGAAATATCGTACTTTTGTGCCTGAGATGTTACAGCCAACGATTTCATCGAAATCGGCGAAGCAGAAGGCCGCTTTATACCATGTAGTTTGTACCTTTTTAAGACTCTATCAAAAACCGATCTAACGATTTTGATTAAACTGGATATATCGATGTAAAATTTAATGTGGTACTTTAACTACATGCCTATTCCATGTCATTATATTTAAGTGCCTATTTACTTGTATCAGATAACGTAGTTCATTAAATAAATAGATTTAAAAAACATGTCAAGCTATTCAAATGAGGATGAGACTTCCGACAAATATTTATTATTAAATATTGACACCACATTTTGCAAGAGGTGTACAAAGAAAAAGAGAATGGATTTGTTTTTGTATAAAATGAGCTCATGGATATTCAGAATATGAGAACTAGATTCACTTGTAGGACTGGATACATATGTAATAGGGAAGAGAAAAAAAAGGTGGAAGTTAGTGTAGTAACCTGTGTCCTGCGTGTAGCATTCATTAGTTTTTCATAGGCGGGGGCGTTTAAACCCTTTGTTTTTTATCTATCTTGCCATTTCTGACATACAGGCGATTAAACTAGTTTTCCATACAAAATTTAGAATGTTTTTTCGCAACCCAGTTAATCAAACACTGTTCTGATATGACTCCAATCCCATTTTTCATTTTATGTGAAACGTCCTTTCAAGTTATATGGAAGGATTGGGTTTTGTTGATAAAAAAAATGACTATTGAATATATTATATTTTTATTGCTCAGTTGTTAAGGTCTGTTCTAGAATGAACCTATCTTGTGACCTGTGCCAGATAGATAATGTAACCGAATGGTAGCAACATATTTATTTATTTGTGCCATACTATTTTATTATTACTGGTGCAGATATTTCGGTATATTCTTATATATTTAGTATGGTCTAAATATGGAACGGCGCACAGTGGAGCGAGCCTATGCATTCGGTGGACATATGACCAATATCTGAAATTCTGTTCTTCTTAGTTTCTATTACCATTGTCTGTCCATCATCAGTTTTTTTTTGTTTTTTTTTTAATTAAAAATTTACACCTAAGATATCTTATTAAACGGCCGTCCATAGAAAATGCCCTTTTTGAAAAAAAAAAAATACCACAACTATTTGGATGAACGAAAATTAATTAATCATCTTTATTCTGATAATTTAACTTTATTATTGGGTTGACATTTCCTCTGCCCAATTTGGATCCTTCCTCAACTCCTTGGGTAATCACTTCATTTTGGGTGCAGACTTAAACGCTAAGAACCAACAGTGGGGTTCTAGAACCACCAATTCTCGTGGACGGACATTGCAGTCTGCACTCAACTCCCGACGCTTTCATCTCCTACCTCCCGATTCTCCTACCTACTGGCCAACAGATCCTAACCGTAATCCTGACATCCTCGACTTCTTCATCCACAGCGGATTAGGCTCTCTGAATTTTTCCATAGCTCGCCTTGATGAACTATCCTCTGATCATAGTCCATTGATTCTAAATCTATCCATAACACCTATTCCTAAACCTATCCCACCGTCATTCATTAGGGGCCCTGTCAACTGGAACCTCTTCCGCGAAATCCTCACTAATGATATTGACCTCAGAGTGATTCTCAAAACCCCAAATGACCTTGACGACGCCGTATATTCCTTTACAACCGCTATTCAACAAGCCGCCTGGACTGCCTCCTCTCCCAAACAATCCCAAATAATTCCTTACAAAAGCCATTTACCACAACACCTGACAGACCTCATCAACAGCAAACGTCGAGCTAGAACATTATGGCAACGCACCCGCCACCCAGAGGATCGCCGCTCCTATAATTTTTTTTGTAGAAAATTAAAGCGGGAGTTGGCGATCTTCCGTTCCCAATCCTACAATACCTACCTCTCCTCTCTCTCGACTCGTGACAATTCCCTGTGGAATGTCACGAAGAGAATCCTAAAATCCCACACCATTTCCCATCCTCTCCGGCGCTGTGATGGTTCCTGGGCTGCTTCTGACAAGCATAAGGCCGAGGAATTCGCACAGCACCTTTCCAAAGTTTTTACTCCTCATCCAGAGCTTAATCCAACCCATACTGCAGCAGTTGAAGAGTTCCTCACGTCACCAATACCACTATCCTTACCACCTAAAGCAGTTAATCCCTCTGAGGTCAGATATCTTCTTAAAAAGCTTCCTCTCCGCAAATCTCCTGGATACGATCTCCTTACTCCCCAAATCTTAAGACAACTTCCACCTAAAGCCATTACATTCCTTACATATCTCTATAACTGTATCCTACGCACTACCTATTTTCCTCTCTTATGGAAACATTCAACTATGATCCTTTTCCTAAAACCAGGTAAACCTTCTAACAACACGTCATCTTACAGACCTATCAGCCTACTTCCGATCCTCTCAAAATTTTTCGAAAAGCTCCTACTAAAACGAATCCTAGCCAAATTTCAAAATTTTCCTTCACATCAGTTCGGATTTCGTCCTCAACATTCCACGGTTCAGCAAGGACTCCGAGTTGTAGACCACATTTCCTCCGCCCTTGAGTGCAAGGAGTATTGTTCGGGTGCCTTTCTGGACATAGCTCAAGCTTTTGACCGGGTGTGGCATCCGGGACTGCTCTTTAAGCTCAAAACCCATTTACCTCAATCCTTATACCTAATCCTCCAATCCTATTTATCCAACCGCTCCTTCCGAGTTCGCTGTGGTTCCGAATTTTCCGAACAATATACTGTTGAGGCCGGTGTTCCTCAAGGCAGCGTCTTAGGACCCGTCCTCTACATCCTCTTCACCGCCGATATCCCTACCGACCCCAATACCTTTCTGGCAACATTTGCTGATGACACAGCCATTTTATCATCCAATTCCGATCCTGAAACAGCATCGCTAAATCTCCAAAAGCACCTTTCCCTTGTCGAAGACTGGTGCAATGCTTGGCGCATTAAGGTGAACGAAAGCAAATGCACTCACGTCACATTCACCCTTCGACGCAAATCCTGTCCAACGGTTAATTTCAATTCCATACCGCTTCCTTCCTCAGACACAGTCCGGTATCTCGGCTTTTTACTAGACAAAAGACTGACGTGGAACCCACATACAAGACTAAAAAGAAAAGAACTCAACCGCAGATTCGGCCAGTTATACAGACTACTAAACAGAAAATCTCATCTTACAGTTGACAACAAATTACTAATATACAAGACAGTACTGAAACCTATATGGACCTACGGACTTGAACTGTGGGGGACAGCTAAACATTCTAACATTAAACGCATCCAATCCTTCCAATCCAAAGTCCTCCGAACAATAGCTAATGCTCCTTATTACGTTACCAACTGTACCCTACACCATGACCTTAATATTCCGTTTGTTTTAGACCTGGTACCATCCAAATTTTCCAAATTTCATCAGAACCTTAGTCATCATCCTAACCCTCTAGCACAATCCCTATCCAGCACCACCCATCCCTACAATCCTCCTCGAAGATTGAAACGGCAGTGGCCACGAGACCTATTGTAAACATTTAAACTGGAGTTCTGACAATGGTCAGATCCTCCACTCATGTACGGTATGTTTGTGGCTACAGCGCCCTAACTCAGCCTCCACTGGCTCAGACCAGTGCTGCGGCTGAGATAGAGGTGCTGGGATCTCCTGGATTCCGCTTTTTCCTCCACACGTGGAGGAAAAAGCGCTTGCTGGGGTCCCTTTAGCAATTGTATATATAGTTATGATTGTGTGTAAGATGTTTATTTATTTGCCAACTTTTTATTTATCTCAATAATAGGTTTATGTTTCGATTTGTTTTGTTTTTTATTTATTATTATTATTTTATTGTATATATTTGAATTTATGTTATATTTTATGAAATTTGACCATTATTATTATTTTCTGTATATATAGTATGAATGTGGTCTCTTATCAATATTATTATTGTTCATTTTGTAACAAATTGTAATATATCTCAATAAAAAAAAAAAAAAAATAAAAAAAAAAAAAAAAAAAAAAAAAAAAAAAAAAAAAAAAAAAAATTATTGGGTTGATGGAAAATTAATGCAGGTTCTTAGTAGGTATTGTAAATACGCCATATCTTTACTTTAACCATATATATTTAATCAAAATAATTTCCATCTGAATCAATGCACTTTTGCCAACGTTCAACAAGCTTTCTTATTCCACCAGAAAAAAAATCCGAATCCCTGGACTCAATGTAATCACGAGGGGAATTTTCAATGTCGTCCTGGTTTTGAAAATTTTTCTCCCTCAAAAAGTTGTCCAGATGCCTGAAAAAGTGGAAGTCTGTAGGAGAGAGGTCAGGTGAATAAGGCGGATGTTGGAGAACTTCGTAGCCCAACTCGTGCAGTCGTCGAAGCGTTGGTTGTGCAACGTGTGGTCTGGCGTTATCGTGGAGCAGGATCGGCCCCTTCCGATTCATCAATGCTGGGCAAAGACGTTGCAATTTTTGAGTTCCGAGTTCCGCCGCCATTTCTCGTGTGGTTTTGGTTGGGTCTTCTTCCACTTTTGACCTCAGCTGGTCGTTGTCCAGAGCAAGATGACGGCCCCGACCTTCCTTGTCTTCGAGGTCGAAATCTCCTCTGCGAAACTTCTGGAACCAACGCTGCACCGTGCACTCATTAATAGCCCCCTGACCCCACACTTCATTAATATTACGAGCTGTTTGCGCAGCGCTGCGCCCTAATTTAAATTCGTAAAAATAAATTTGACGAAAATCGCACTTTGACATTTTCGATTCAAGACCTTTGAACACACTGAACAAAACGATTTTACTAAACAAATTCATGGTGAAAGAGAGGGTATTAGATAAGGTTTGTTTTGGTATAATAATGATCAATGTTAGGATTAGCTTTGTTTACACAATTGGAATTAAGATATTGCAATAGAGGAAACCTGCATTAATTTTGCATCAACCCAATATCATTATTTAAATTTATGAAGCTTGAGCTTTTATAGATTCTTAATGTTTTGATTGATGGAAAACATAAAATAAAATATAAAATATTCATAACGAAATCGCCCAGAAATCTACCACCACAGAAATTAACCAGAAGGTTTATAGTTTACTTTCCATTAATAATTACCTGCGGGTTTGTGCCGGTTAGGATAACAAAAAAAATATTTTTTTTTCCTTTTAGCTCTTGCTTTTTTTAAATGTTGTCCCTATAAATTCAAGTTTTTTTTTTGTTTGAAATGTTTGTTTATAATTTATTACGTATTATTGTCTTTAATTCTTATGAATCATATAAATAAATTATAAACTGATGCTTCTAAATTTGTTAATAAATTATTTTCTCCTACTTTTTTATTTTATATTTTACTAAACCAACATACTATAGATAATTATATTTTTTTTTTTTGTCATACATATTTATCTACAAACATAATTAGTAAAAGTAACTAATTATAATATTTTGAATAACAATTTGTATGGATTTCGTTCATGTTTTTTTATTGTCAATTGAATGGTATCAACTCCTCTTATATGGAAAAAGGGGGGTTTCGGTTTGCCCAAAAACTCCGTAATCCTAAAACAAAGTGTCCTAAATAAAAGTTGGAGGAAATAGGGTGTGCAATCAATTTACGACTTCAAAACATAGGATCCCAATAAAAAAATAAATAAATAAAATGTCTTCTGGGACACCTTATACATCAAAAATAAATCTGAATACAGAAATCGATTCCTCGTTAAAAAATGATGGTGGTCTACGCATAACCTTTTTTTTTCGTACAGCCAATATTATTAAAGCCAGTCTAGCCATAATATTAAAATATCCAATAGTTTGGTGTTTCGCCCCAGTGTGCTATAAATAAAATAAATACAAAGATAACAAACAAATAAACATCTCATACCAATGCAATATTTACGATCTGCCGGAGGGAACCCGGACTGGGCTTTCCTTCCCACATGTGGAGGGAAAAGCAAAATTCTGAGGGATATTTTTTCTCAGTGGCTTCGCTGATGAGATAATTATTAGCTATTAGTTGGAAGCCTTAAATTCATTTAATGAGCAATGGTTTTAGAGTGAGAACACTGGACTACTAAACTTTAGGCCTTGTGTTCGAAACTGGATTTGGTAGGATAGTTATTAGTTTTATTATTACAGCTTTGTGGCTACCAAAGTGTAGGGAAAGCCTCATGAGGCTCTCTTAGCCTTTATGAAGTGAAGACCAAAAATTGGTGGGAAATTCTCGCAACTGAGCTTTATCTTGGCCTAACTTCCCTATCAACTGGCATAGGAGCAGTATTGCTCTGTATAGAGAATACTGGGAGGATGTTTACTAATAAACTAATTAATAATAATAAGCCTTTGATTAAAGCATCACCTATAGCTCTTGGCACCTAAAACACTTATTTGTCCCTATTACCTGGACGGGATCGCACCAGATGTATGCCCCACTCTAAGGCCTAGGGGCCCCCTCCAAGTTTAGGATTAGCGAGATCAAGAAATCTTAGTAATTCTTAGGACCTAATTTTCAAAGAGGTACCGAAGACCCTCTCCCTTTGTCGTGTGGGTCCCGCCTCCAGTTGTCACAGTATCCAATGGGAAATGAGTAGCCATAACGATTTTCCCCCCAAATAGTAATTTGCAAAAGAAGAAGGGGTTAGAAGATTATAGGGAAAATACAAGGGAATCAAGGATTATCGCATTCTAGCCGCGGAGAGCAGAGGATGAGGGAGAAGCGAGTCAGGGGTCATGCCACGATAGAATCCACCAGCTGAGTTTATTGATGCCAGGTACATTGTATGTAAGATTTTGTAGAGAATAGTACTAAAGCATTCCCTCAGTATTCTCAATCATAGCTCATCTCATATATGACTAAACCAGATAAATATGTATTATTATTTAAATAGACGTGTAAGTTAAATTCAGTGCTTATTTTACTACCTTGCACGTCAGGTAATCCAATAGTAAATTGATAAACATAATACCTTTGGAAAAGAAATCCAATAGTTCAATATAATACAGTACGTACACACCTAAATAAATATTACTTTTTTTGTTTTTAAAAATATTTATTGAGATATATTACAATTTCTTTCAAAATAAACAATAGTAATAGTAATATGAGACCACATTCAAACAGTATTTACTACAAACAATCATAAAGTCGAATTACATAAAAATAGAAAAATAAAGCAAAATTCATATATATACCGAGGAAAAAATAATAATAAAAAAATTTGGTGCGAGCAACACACGACTTTCACTTACGTTCCGTTTTTAGAATCGATTAAAGGATTTTCAAAAACAGGAAGAGATAAAAATTAGTGAAACCATTAAAGAAGTAGTTAAATGGAATTTCTATAGCAACATGTGTTTTATTAAAAATCTATGATATTATTATGTAAAACAATCACTTAGTTTATCGGTTTTTTATCACTCTCTATTAACTTTTACAAGCTCTTGTGTATTAGATAATATTTTTTCTAAAATCTTTAGCTTTCCAACGGTATATTACACATGTATATTACTGTTCTTATGGTCAAAAACGAAAACTTGGATTAAACAAATATTTGTTTCAGTTTTCTCCTTCCGTCGATTTTCAAATTTGCTCTACTTGCATATTTAGCTATTATTTATCAATGTTAACAAGATAATATAGTTATTTTTTATGAAATCTACAAAATTGAAGGTACTTTTGGGAAAGAAAATAAAAAATTAAAATATCGTCATTTAAGCCCTGCCATACAATTTTTATTGGAATAAAGCCTACATGATATTAAAGCCCATTAAATTTTACATCGACATAGCGAGTTTAATCAAAATCGTCGGAACCGTTTTCGAGAAAATCGAAGAAAGGTGCAAAATGCATGGTATAAAGTGCCTCTTCTGGTAAGCTTATTTTGATGAGAAAGTTTTTGTAACTTCTCGGCCGTATAGTTGTCTCAAATATGAAATTTCAGTTTCATAGGACTTTTCGTTTCCGCCCGGGAGTTATCACACACGGACACACACACACACACAGCCCTTTTTGCGGGACTTGGCTATTTGGACTCAGGGGACCCTAAAATGTGTATTTCCGTTAAAAACTGGCATTCGAAAATGTTCACGATTGCAATACTTTCCCTTACTTTACTACTGTAAGTGAAAGTAAAAACAACCAATAATTAAAATAAATACAAAGATCATACACACAATCATACCTACCTATATACAATATTTACAAAATGCTAAAGAAACTCCTGACTAGACCTTTCCGCACTTGTGGAGGGAAAAGCAGAATCCAAGAGATCCCAGTGTTCTCTCTCAGCAGCGTCACTGGTATGAGCTAGTGGAGGGCGCAATAGCCACAAAAATATAATACATCAGAGGAGAATCTGACCAGTGTAAGAACTCCAGTATAAATGTTTACTAAACGTCTCGTAGCCACTGCCGTTTAATCTTCGAGGAAGATTGTAGGGGTGGGTGGAGCTGGATAGAGATTGTGCAAGAGGGTTAAAATGATGTATAAGATTCTGATGTAATTTGGAAAATTTGGATGGTACTAGGTCTAGAATAAATGGAATATTAAGGTCGTGGTGTAAGGTACAGTTGGTAACATGATAAGGAGCAGTAACTATTGTTCGGAGGACTTTGGGTTGGAAGGATTGGGTGCGTTTGATGTTAGAATATTTAGCTGTCCCCACAGTTCAAGTCCGTAGGTCCATATAGGTTTCAGTGCTTTCTTGTATGTTAGTAATTTGCTGTCAACTGTAAGATAACATTTTCTGTTTACAATTATTAATACAGTTTTAGGAGTTACCGCTGCCCTATAAAAGCAGAGACCGAAATAAATAGCAATTTGAATCTCAAAAGTACTTAAACAAAGACATGTATGGGTTTCATAGATGCAGTTTTTTTATTCTTTTTTCTTTTTTTTAATTTACCACTTGGTATATATAAGAAAATTAAAATCCTTAAAATGACAAACGATTTTACCAAATAATAGATGATGAAGGATGCGATAAGTTATTTGAGGATTGAGATAGGCCTGAAAGTAGTTGCCTTGCTCAGGCTGGATGCAAAGGGGACTTTAATAGTGACCCGAGCAAAGGCAGCCTGTCAAGATTTAGAAGCTTGGAACTGTTTGCTAAGGAGGATAGTATTAGTTCCCCGACCACTGCACTCACCCTCCAGTCAGCCCATTCTCTCTAATTGCTTTTTATGAAGAATCCCCGAGCCTTAGTAGCTCTTCATGTCATCATCATATAAAATTTCACTTTAGAAATATAAAAAATAAAATAAGTAATTTAAATCGAATTAAACTTGAATTAATGATATATTGGAGGAGTAACCAAGGTCTAAATCTGAAATGTTTTACTGGAAGGAATTAGTCCGGGTGTCGGTCATTAAATGAAACAGCTAAATAGTTTCAACTATTTATTGTTAGCCAACGTTTCGATACCCTTTGTGGGTCATCATCAGGGCTAAAAAGATACAAAAGAAATACAATTTCAATGGCATTACATACAATATTATATAACCTATTGAGCTAGAGAACGTCGGTATTAAAATATAAGAGAAGAATTATATATGTAAAAAAACTTAATTAAAATACAATGACTATAGTTTAATAATGAAAGTGTTATACAGAAAAAAAAGTTTACTAAATAAAATTTACACAGGTATCAATAATTTACATGAAATATAAAACGTAAAATTATGAAGTAAAGTGGAGATACGTACCGCAAGGTGGGAGAATGGAAACTAGGTACTGTTTGGTAGATGGGGGGGTAGGTAGGATGGAAAATACGTAGGAAAAAAGTAGAATGGAAAGTACGTACCGTATTTATGGACAGGGTCTGACAACAATGACTAAAATTCTTAATACTACCATACAAAGAATCAATGAAATTTAACTTATAATAATAATATAGGATGCGCCAGATGGTAACAGTCGCACTTAACTTCGTCTCTGAGATTTTTGATTTTTCAAAAGGATTTTCATCGATTCCAGTCTCGAAAAAGCTGCCAGCTTTTTGGACATCAACAGCAGTAAGGTTTGGAGTATTATTTCGGTAAGCAGAGTAATTTTTTTTACCGCAAACAGTGAATGCAGAGTCAATAGGCTTGACACAAAGGGTAGCCATATTTCCTCATATCAGCTGATTGCTGGTATTGGGAATATATACTTATTACTTGTTTCCCTTTAACATTCTTATATTACTATCTTTTTTTTTATATATGAAATGCGATATTTTCATCAAGTGATGTCTTCTAAAACGGCAAGTAAAAGATCAAGATCAGCAGGTTCAAATTCGTCTCCCACTAAACAAAGACCCCGTCGTGATAACAATAAGAAGTTACCAACACAAGCGAACCCTTCAAGTAACACTTTGAAATCTGAACCCCAGCCTGGCCCATCATCACAGGAGATGACAGATGAATCTCCTTTTTTCACACCGAATCCATTTCAAATCCTCCATAGCGAAAAAGAAGACATGGAATCTGCCCCTACACCAAGGGAACCACCACCTCCCCCGATATTTGTCAAAAATATTAAAAATTTTCAACTTCTTTGTGCACAACTTAATAAATTAACCAACCCTGGTAGCTACTCATGTCTGAATAGAACAAATGACACTAAAATATCTCCGGATAGTGCTGAAACCTACAGGAAAGTAGTAAAATATCTGACAGACACCAAGGCCGAGTTCCATACTTATCAGCTACGCCAGGAGAGAGCACTGAGGGTTGTAATAAGAAACTTGCATCCCTCGACACCAACTGAAGTTATTAAAGAAGAACTGATGGAGATGGGATATAAGGTGCGCCAAGTCACCAACGTTTTGAAAGATAAAGTTCAACTTCCAATGTTTTTCGTTGATCTAGAACCATCGACAGGAGTCGAAAAAATCTACGATCTTAAACGACTGTACTACAGCTGTGTAAGAGTTGAGAAGCCCTACATGAAGAAGGATATAGTCCAATGCCATAATTGTCAGGCATATGGCCATACTAAATCTTATTGCCACCATATACCACGCTGTGTGAAATGCGGAGAAGAGCATAGGACAGGAGAATGCACTAAACCGAAGTCATCACCCGCAGTATGTGCTCATTGCCTCAAGGACCATCCAGCCAACTACAAGGGATGCCAAATATATAAAAATCTAAAGACCAGATTTCAAAAACCCCAAGAACCAGAAACAGCAAGAATAACAAGATCTAGAAGAGAACCATCTAAATTTGTAGATTCCAATGTCTCATTTGCCCACTTACTTGGAGGTGGGGACCAGAGTAATGAAGCCGAGGCCCTGCCGAAACAACGTTTACCTCAGCATAATCCACCTATTCCACAACAAACTATTCCGCAAAATTTTCCTATTCTTCAAAAAACTCCTCAACATCAAATTTCCCATATCCCTTCTCCATCAAATGTCACAGACCTTACCAGTCTCATGACATCCTTCATCTCCGAAATCAAATCCCTTGTTATGCCTCTAATATCACTCCTTACGAACCTTGTATCAAATCTCATTCCTGCCTTACAAAAACCATAAATGACCTCACCTAATTCCTTATCCATTCTCCTTTGGAATGCGAATGGTGTTAGAAATCACACTGACGAACTGACAGCGTTGTTGCAAGACAAAACAATTGACGTTGCACTTATTACTGAAACTAGACTAACCACTAAACAGCTTTTCAAAATACCGCAGTACATAACATACCGTACAGACCACCCAGACGGCAAAGCTCATGCCGGTTCTGCTATCATTGTCCACCAATCCCTCTCTCATCATTTCCTTCCACTTCCTACCTATGATTTCCTGCAAGCCACAGCAATAGTAATCAAGACTTTTTCCTATCCGGTAACTATTACATCAGCATATTGCCCTCCCAAACACTCCATTTCCAACACCGAATTTGCATCCTTCCTGGATTCCTTAGGAAATCATTTTATTCTGGGTGGAGATCTAAACGCCAAGCACCAGCAGTGGGGTTCTAGAACCACGAATTCTCGTGGAAGAAATTTGCTGACTGCTCTGAATTCCCGAAATTTTAACCTCATACCTCCTGACTCCCCTACCTACTGGCCAACAGATCCTAACCGTAATCCAGATATCCTCGACTTCTTCATTCACAGCGGATTAGGCTCCCTGAACTATTCCGTAACTCGCCTTGATGAACTATCCTCTGACCATAGTCCACTGATCCTTAAAGTATCTCTAACTCCTATTCCGAAACCCATTCCACCATCATTTATCCGAGGCCCTGTCAACTGGAACCTCTTCCGCCAAATCCTCACCGATAATATTGACCTCAGTGCGACCCTCAAAACACCGGATGACCTTGATGATTCCGTCTACTCGTTTACAACCGCCATTCAGCAAGCTGTCTGGACTGCCTCCTCTCCTAAGCACTCCAATAGAACTCCTCAGCAAAACCATTTACCTCAACACCTAGCTGACCTCATCCATGCAAAACGCCGAGCCAGATCATTATGGCAAAGTACCCGACACCCAACAGATCGCCGCTCCTATAACTTTTATTGTAGGCAATTAAAGCGGGAGTTGGCGACCTTCCGTTCCCAGTCCTTTAATTCCTACCTCTCCTCTCTATCAGCTCGAGATAATTCCCTGTGGAATGTGGCCAAAAAGATCCTAAAATACCATAAAGTTTCCCATCCTCTCCGGCGTGGTGATGACTCCTGGGCTGCGTCTGATGAAGATAAAGCCGAGGAATTCGCCACACACCTTTCCAAAGTATTCACTCCTCACCCGGAATCCAACAGAAATCATATCACAACAGTTCAAGAATTCCTTTTCTCACCAATACCTCTTTCCCTACCTCCTAAAGCTATTAATCCATCTGAGGTGAAATATCTTCTTCAAAAACTGACCCTTCGTAAATCTCCTGGACACGATCTCCTTACCCCCCAGATCCTGCGACAACTTCCCCAGAAAGCCATTATTTTTCTTACATACATCTACAACTGCATCCTTCGCACCACCTATTTTCCTCTCTTATGGAAACATTCCACAATCATTCTATTCCTAAAACCAGGTAAACCTTCCAGTAACACTTCATCCTACAGACCTATAAGTCTACTCCCCATCCTCTCAAAAATCTTCGAAAAGCTCCTTCTAAAACGAATCCTGCCTATATTAGAATCTCACAACCTTTCTTCCCACCAGTTTGGTTTCCGTTCTCATCATTCCACAGTTCAACAAGGACTCCGAGTTGTAGACCATATTTCCTCAGCCCTCGAATGTAAAGAGTATTGTTCTGGTGCGTTTCTGGACATAGCGCAAGCTTTTGACCGGGTATGGCACGCTGGATTACTCTTCAAGCTTAAAACGCATTTACCCCAGTCTTTCTACCTCATTCTAAGATCCTATCTCTCAAACCGCTCCTTCCAAGTACGCTGTGGTGTAGAATTTTCCAACTTTTATTCCGTTGAGGCCGGTGTTCCTCAGGGCAGCGTCCTGGGACCCGTGCTCTACATCCTTTACACCGCTGATATTCCTAATCATCCTGACACCTTTCTGGCAACATTTGCAGATGACACCGCCATCCTATCATCCAGTTCCGATCCCGAAACCGCATCCTTAATCCTGCAAAGACACCTTTGTCTTATCGAAGACTGGTGTGGTGCTTGGCGCATAAAGGTGAACGAGGCCAAATGCAAACATGTAACCTTCACTCTTCGACGAAACCCCTGTCCGCCAGTTTACTTCAATTCCATTCCTATTCCTCCTTCAGATACAGTCCGCTATCTTGGCTTACTACTAGACAAAAGACTGACGTGGAACCCACATACAAGACTTAAAAGAAAAGAACTCAATCGACGATTCGGACAGTTATACAGACTGTTAAACAGAAAATCTGAACTTACAGTTGACAACAAATTATTAATTTATAAGACAATACTGAAGCCCATCTGGACCTACGGACTTGAACTGTGGGGGACAGCTAAACGTTCTAACATCAAACGCATTCAATCCTTTCAATCCAAAGTCCTCCGAATAATAGTAAATGCTCCTTATTATGTATCCAACTATACCTTGCACCACGACCTTAATGTTCCATTTATTTCAGACCTAATTCCATCCAAATTTTCCAAATTCCATCAGAACCTCATTCATCATCCTAATCCTTTAGCACGATCCCTATCCAGCTCCACTCATCCATACAACCCACCTAGAAGGTTGAAACGGCAGTGGCCCCGAGATATATTGTAAATACATATGCTGGAGTTCTGACACTGGTCAGATTCTCCTCTCAAGTGCGGTGTGATTGTGGCTGTGGCGCCCTCACTTAGCTTCCACTGGCTCTCACCAGTGATGCGGCTGAGAGGGAGGCGCTGGGATCCTTTGGACTCTGCTTGTCCTTCCACAAGTGGGGGGGACAAGCCCCGTCCGGGGTTCCTGAGCTGATTGTAAATATTGTACATAGGTATGAATGTGACATGTTTTGCTTATTTATTTGTTAACTTCATTTATTTGTATTTATTTTGTCTACTTAATTTTGTTATTGTATACGTTTACTTATTTTGATTTTATTTTATGTAATTTGACTTTCCTTTTGTTTATATTGTAAATATTGTATGAATGAGATCCTGTAGCACTATTATTATTGTCTATTATGACAAATTGTAATATATACGAATAAAAAAAAAAAAAAAAAAAAAAAAAATAATAATATAATAATGATACAGGATATTTTTTTTTTTTTTATTTATGTTTCATAATTCTGATCTTGAAATATCAACTGTATAATAATAAGAACAGTGATGGAAGATGAACTAAACTAAAAAATAAATGAAAAAATCCGAATAATACATTCATTTTTTTTATCCTGTATCATTATTACATTATTATTAAAAGTAAATTTCATTGATTCTTTGTATGGTAGTATTAAGAATTTTAGTCATTGTTGTCAGACCCTGTCCATAAATATGGTACGTACTTTCCATTCTGCTTTTTTTCCTACGTTTTTTCCATCCTACCTACCCCCTCATCTACCAAACAGTACCTAGTTTCCATTCTCCCACCATGCGGTACGTATCTCTACTCTACTTCATAATTTTACGTTTCATATTTCATATAAATTATTGATACCTGTGTAAATTTTGTTTAGTAAACATTTTTTTCTGTATAACACTTTCATTATTATACTATAGTCATTGTATTTTAATTAGTTTTTTTTTACATATATAGTTCTTCTATTATATTTTAATACCGACGTTCTCTAGCTCAATAGGTTATATAATATTGTATGTACTGTCATTGAAATTGTATTTCATTTGGATTTTTTTAGCTCTGATGATGACCCACAAAGGAGATCGAAACGTTGGCAAACAATAAAATAGTTGAAACTATTTAGCTGTTTCATTTAATGACCGCTACCCGGACTAATTCCTTCCAGTAATTCTCAACGATCAACTAATTACACCCACAATGAAATGTTTTATATTGGTCTGTATTGTGAAGTATTTTTTCCTTAGGATAATTCCATTACACGATTCATTTTCTTCAATTCACCCATAGAAAACGAGATCCTGAAGATATTTGGAAACATGAGGCATTTAAATGAAAAAAGGGAGGGAGCGTGATGTATTTTTGTTTACAAGGAATTTCCGAAACAAGTGGAACGGTCTAAAACCGAGAAAGTTTTTGGAAATACCTCCAAACAAACATACGCCATGCTCCCTCCCTTTCCACATTAAATGCCTTCTTTTTTAGTACCTTCTCACATCTCAAAAAGACGCTGCCTGGCAATAAGATTAGTTTTCTTGGATTGTAATCATTATTTTTTTTTCACATTTATTAACATATGCTATTGATAAGGAACGGCAAAATAAAAATGTTGAACGAATTCGTTAACTAAAAGATAAAAGAGCGAAAACATTTGTTTATGCATTTTTTTGTTTTTTGATGATAAGGACAGTAAGTAATCTGAACGCATAATATCCCGTTGAATGGGGAATGATTTTGGGAACAAATATTATCTTATTGAAAATGTTTTGAAAGGTAACGTAAAGTTTTACACCTCGGATCTTCTTAAATTCAAATCCTCCATTTGTTTCCGTAATACCCGCTCGCGGCCTTCTGATCTGTATATGACATTGATCCACAACTTTTGATAGATCATTCTTAATCCGATCATTATCCCAATGGAACTCCATTCCTTCCAACATCCAGGACTCCAAAACTCTTTCCAGCCATGTCAAAGCATAAACTGACCAGTGTATGCTTGGACATGGCTCAATAATGCCCTGATGATGGCTCACAAGCTTGAGACGAAACGTTGGCAAAATTAAAAAAATGACTGACTCCTGATTATTCAACCTATAATAGTTTCTACAGTCGACTATACATCCTCAACACAATTAAAATCTTGTCCATTAAGCCATTTCCTGTCAATTAGAATCCCAATTAGATGCAAATTTCAGGGAAAATCAACAAATAAATCAGTTTATTTATTTATTCAATTTTTATTTTTATGGGTAAATTCCTCAGAAAATATTATCTTTTGAGAGATGTAAGATTAAATCATATATTATTTTCAAACATTCAAATGCACAGTAATGTTTTTTTTTGTTTTTTTTAACTATATATTTTTAACTTTAACTTTTTTTTTATAAGGTTATTATACTTATTATTATATATTATTGTCTGTTCTAATTTTAAAAGTTGTTTTTTTTTCTTGTTTATGAGAAGTTATCTTTTACGTTATTTTATTTTTTTCATTTTATTAGTTTAATTCTGTTGTTTTTAGTTATTTTACTCTAAGACTCCAGTCTTAAGACAATTGTTTATTTCCTGTTATATTATTCTTAAGTGGCTAGTTCCAGAATAAATATAGAACTATTATTATTAATAAAGTAACAAATATGGCATAAACATTATTATACGCTACAATTTAATATAGTTATATTATTTAATCCAAATCATATGTACCCAACGACATTAATACTTTTCTTTGTTTTAAATTAACCTAAAAATTTATCCAGCTTTATTTAATAGTTCTCAAGTTGATTTTAACAGCCGAGGTAAGTGAAGCTCGTGTGTTGCTCGCACTATATTTTTAAAATAGTAGAAAATAATAAATGAATATTCCATAAACAACAATTACACAACAAAAAAAATATAAATAAATCGAAATTCATGAAGCAAGTATAATAGGTTATTCGGTATGATCTCTCTAAAGTTAAATTGATCCATTGGAGGGGAAGAGGTGAGGTGTATGGGCAATCAGGAGATTGAACTTGGCCTCTCATTCAAATCCAACATCTGCTTCAATGATGCTTTTCATCTGCTCAAATGATCAAACACTGCTCCAATGAACGCCTCTATAGACTTTATTGCCCCATTTAAACATTTTATTGTGCATATAATATAACATTCCAATGTCGAACGTAAAGTATTATAAATTTTATCAAAACTCTGCTTTGTGTAAACTTTGTTAACATGGAAAATAGGGATGTAAATAAGTCATATTAAGCTGGGAGTTTAAAAAAAGAGGTTAATAAAGAGGTTAAAAAAAAGTCTATAAGAATAAATTAAGATCCAGAGACATAATAGGTGCATGTTTTTCACTCTCGCTAATGAAGGACATCCAATACTGATAAGGAAAAAAAATTTACTTGAATTTGATAAAACGTTATTGATTGAGGTTTCTAAATCACTATTTTCCCAATGTGCGGCAAATATGTTCCCTAAAAAATGTTTCTTATTAAACTAAAAAATAAATACAATTTTAAATGAAAATTATATAATATATATATATATATATATATATATATATACAATATTGATTTAAATTTATAAAAATAACACTTTTAGAAATAAATTCCCACGTAGGAATATAGAAAATAATCTTATTGTATCAAATGTACAAGAAATATACAAATTTACAATATACAATATCCAAACAAATTAAAAAAATTATTTACTTTTTTTGTGACAAGAAACAGCCCGCCGTTTCCTCTTACTTCAACACCTACTGGACAGACGCTCTAACCTTCCACTTAACTACATACAAAGGCTTATCTATCTCACCATCATGAGGCCTATCTGGACGTACGGAGTTGAGCTTTGGGGCTTTACGAAACCATCAAATTCTTTTTGTCTTCAATCCTATTATCCAAAATCCTTCGGAAAATCCGATCCTTTATCACCAACAAACTCATCCATAAATAGAATAAAATCCATACTAGACATCCACGCTCCCATGAAGACCAGAACCATCCGCCGTCCTACTGCACCTTGGCTCACCCCCGAAATAAAGGATATGCTGGAGAGAAGGGAAGTGGCAAGACGTAAATTTCGACGCACTCGTTTGCGAGAAAACTATGTGTCTTTCAAGGCGCTACGTACCCAATGCGCAGTGCGACTTGCTAAATCCCTCCATATTTGTTTTATCCTTTTCAATACTTCTGACACTAAATCTAAGTGGAAAATTCTTCGAAAATTGTCCTTTCCTGAACGCAATAACCTCAGTTCCTGCCAAATCACACCTCATGAACTTAATAACCATTTTATTTTCTCAGCTCCTACTAATTCTTCGACAACTCCTGATATTACTAACAAATCTTCAATCCAGACAGCTTTTTCTTTTCTCATGTGTCCTACGACGAACTACTTACTAACGAAATCCCGTACTAACGACTAAGGACCGGACAATATTTCCTGTAAAGCTAATAAAATCCAGCATCCCATCCCTCATACCGGTACTATATCATATTTATAATTTCTCTCTGCAAAATTCCACTTTCCTTCTTCCTGGAAAACTGCCCTCATCCGACCACTAAATAAAGTTCCAAATCCTACCTCACCGCAAGATTTCCGTCCTATTTCTATCCTCTCCAATCTATCCAAACCGCTAGAACGCCTTGTTCAAACCCACCTATCGAATTTCCTATATGAAAACTCCCTCCTTAGTCCTCTCCAATCCGGTTTTCGACCTGATTATTCTACCTAATTCGCTCTCCTTAAAATAACACAAAACCTACAAAATGCCATTGATGGACAAAAATTTACTATACTTATCTTCCTAGATTTCTCAAAGGCGTTTGACACGGTTGACCATAGTATCTATCTTACCAAACTCCCAAATCTTCCATTATCCTAAACCAGCGCAAGGCGTTTCCATTTTCCATTATCCTTCCTCTTCAATCATTCTTAGTATGTAGTAGTGTCAGATCAACCTCCTTCCAGTAACCTGCCTCTATCCTGTGGTGTCCATCAGGGATCGTTTCGATCCCCCATCTTATTCGCTATCTACATTAATGACCTCCCTCTCCTTATTCACCACTCTAAATACCACCTCTAAGGTGACGTTTTCCAAATATACCTTTCCTTCCCACCTTCCGACCTATTACAAGCTATAAAAAGACTACACGAGGACATAAATCGTATAAGTCACTGGACTGTAGTCAATAAATTAAAAATAAATGCTGAAAAAACAAAAGCAATTGTAATAGGATCCCATCACCTCCTGAAAACTGTTCCACATATCCCAACTCTTTACCTAAATAGTAATCCTATAAAGTTCCACCCGAGTATCAGGAATCTGGGAGTAACCTTCGACCAAACTTTATCCTTCAAAAATCATATTTTCGAAACCTCCCGTCGTACCTTTTCACCCTTAAAGCGACTTCATTCCCTCCGTCACCTGTTCCCGCATGAAACTCGATAACTCCTCGTTACCTCTCTAATATTTCCCCACTCCGACTATAGCTGTACGGTATACGATGGTGTTTCAGGGGATCTCGAGAAACGCTTAATTAATTGCTTTTCCGATTCATCTTCGGGGTCCCTAGGTACACCTCCGTATCTCAATTTTATGGCGATTTGAAGTGGCTTTCCTTCCAATCGTCGCAAGTATTTCCTTCTCAACGCTCCTTACTTTGTCAGAAATAAACTCATCCATAAAGACCTAAATGTTTCGTTTGTTTCCGATCCGGCCCGAATCAGATATCAATACTTCTATGACAAACTCCACTCCCACTTTAACTCATTAGTTTCAATCCTTGCTTCCATTTCTGACAATCCTCCGTGGTGTCTAAAAAGAAGATGACATAGAGACCTTCTAGTTTAGATTACATAGATTTCTGCCAATGGGAATATTCTCTTCATGTCTTTTTCATACATAATATCGGAATGCTAATTTACTTGATGTATTTTTGCAATTATAAATTTCAATAAATTAAAAAAAAAATTATTTCCTTTGAAGCGGGATTGAATTAAAAATTTGCTTTTCGCAGCGAGCGTATAGGGAATGGTATATCTTACCATTTTCTATTGTGTTTTCACTTATAAACATCTATTTTATTTTTTTGTATAAATGTAAAAACGTTTTCTGATACCATAAAATCATCCGAAAATTTTATCATGATAAAATTAAAAGATAAAGTATATAGCACTGCTCAATTTATTCTGATAGAAACAATCCTCGTAAAATGGGTAGGGGTTTATATAACAGGATAATTTTTATTTTCTAATTACTTTCTTCCCACGTAGACAAAAAGATTCCAAGCATATCCGGCTTTTATTATAAACCCTGACTACTTTAAAAGAGAGAAAGAGCCCCTGGACCCCGCCAGCCAATGTAACGGTTAAACAAATAGAAATGTTTCTTAATCATTAGTGCTTGGCAACTAAACGCGTCTTAACCCATGTTAAACCCAACAATAACATAATTGCTGATTTTTAATGAAATAAGTATTTGTCAATTTATCACATAAAATTATTTAAAAGTAAATAACCAAATTCTTTATAAATTTCATTTTAATCAAGATCCATCAGTCTATTTAAACCATAATTGAAGCGTAGAAAAAACCTAGAATATTTATTTTAAATTATGATATTAGAAATGGCAATTAAGTAACCGAAAATAATTTAATGAACTTGAAATCGGACACAATGAAACTTCAGAATGTTTCGACTTTTATTAATATTTCGACTTTAGTAATTTAAAAAACAAAAATATCCATATAAATATTTATAATTTTGAGTATTTAATTTATTTAGTACAAAGCTCAATGCTTTTACAGGGAGAAAACGCACTTATTAAATATTTTTAAATAAGTGTAACTGACAAACGTTTCATCCAATTCATATAATTTTTTTTTCTTAATATAACATCACTGATGATAATTAACTGTCAACATAAATAAATCAAAGCGAATAAAAAACAATATACGACAACGTTTAAATCCATCCGGGCTTTACAAATACCCTGTCAATCACATAGGATGACAAGAGGAAAACACGTTTCAGTTGTCAAATAAACTTTTAGGTTGACAACGTTATTGTTTTTCCGATTCAATGAACATTCCTTAATGTCAATAACTAGGTTTAAATTATTAAGTAAGTAATTATACTAATTTTTTTTTTTTTTTTAGTTTTTAGAATTTTATTTTCTTCGAAATAAAATATTCTTACTTTCAATAACTTATATAAGACATATAAATTCAGAGAAAAAAATCATTATCAGCAATACGATCATTAGAGTAACATATATGTATATGTATGTATATGTATATGTGTGTGTGTATATATATATATATATATATTATATATATATATATATATATATATATATATATATATATATATATAGTATAAATTTCCCCTATCTTTAGCATATTAGTAGTAATATAAGGAAAGCTTTTGTGATCCCCGAGTTAGAATAACCAATTATTGATAAATGGTTTCTTTTTGTAGATACTATTATTTAATATTTTATACTGCATTATGGTAAGTGAGGCTTAAAAACAAAAATTTGTACAAAATCGTTTCTTATTTGACTCATGTGTATTCCCGGGCTGTTACAGAAATTTTTCAACTACTCAATAAACCAGGAGAGAAACTTTGTACTATGCATTTTGCATATTTTATAGAAATGGCGTTAACGATTTTAATTAAACGTTCATATATTAATGAAAAATTATGATTTTTATTTTCATGTAAATTTTATTCTGATTGACATAGTGCGACAGGTCATAAATGTCAAATTTTAAAAATTTCTTCCTCTAAAGCACCGCTGATTTTGTTTATTAGCTATAATTAACCAAACCTTCATTCCATCTTGATTTTCATTTTTCATATTTACCCATTTTAATTTAATAATCAACTGAAAGGGCGAAGATATTAAAATTTTAATTCGCCATGTTGGTGTAAAAATGGACTTGTCATAAAGATTTGAGGATGAATGGTGTCATGAAGATTTTATATTTGAAATAGCCTGGCAGGGCTTAAATCCCAATGGATACTTTAAAAACTACGGTATCCATTCAAGGAAATTTTACAGGAAGCGCGAAATCTCTAATGACTACATTATCAAACCATTTTTTTTAATTCCTTTCGGATTAAAATATAGGATTGTTTTTTTACTATATTATTAAAACTATATCAAAGTTACTGAATGAAATTTGTAAGTGTGATTTAGAAAGAAATTAAATGTGTAATTTGTAATTTTATATAATATCAGCATTTATAAATCGCGTTGTTTACTGAATTGAGTGTACATTAAATAAAATCAAATAGAAGATTGAGATAAAACAAAATGATGAGATTGCAAATATATCAAATACCAATTTCGTAAAAAAAATGTCTTTTAGTATCCTTTGGAAATCAACGTCACAATTAATAAAAAAATGATCCTGCTAAGTATCTTTAAGGTTTAAAATTTTAAAATATTCATCTTTACTTATTGTCAGTATGTATTATACTAGTATGTATGTATTAAACTTATTATTTTATTATACATTACAAATCATTGTATATGAAAGACTTTGATGATAAATTAACGAAGAAATAAGTAGAAATAGATTTTTTGGTTTATTTTCTTGAAAAGACGATAAGTAATTTATAATATATATATATATATATATATATATATATGTGTGTGTGTGTGTGTGTGTGTGTGTGTGTGTGTGTGTGTGTGTGTGTGTGGGGTGTGTGTGTGTGTGTGTGGGTGTGTGTGTGTGTGTGTGTGTGTGTGTGTGTGTGTGTGTGGTGTGTGTGTGTTTTGTGTGTGGGTGTGTGTGTGTGTACAAAAAAGCCTTCAATTTTTCGAGATAAAAAATCATCTAGCATACATTGTTGTCGAAGATAATGGAAAGTGATAAAATAAAGGCAAACAGTTATTGATTCTTGTAGATAATTACAGTCATAAAATTATTTAATCGAAAATATAAGTTTTCACAGAAGCTCAACTGAATAGAATCGTTAAAATGTATATTGAATATAGATATGAGTATATTTAAGATGTTAATTTATTTGTTAACTTTATATTTATACATTCTGCTGTTTTATTGTAGGTATTATTTTATTTCTGTTTTATGTTATTCACTTTACCCTTTTTTTGTTGTAAATATTGAATAATTGTGTTGTAAAATCATTGATATTACTGTCCATATTTAGACAAATTGTAATATTTTCCAAAAAAAAGAAAATTAAATTAATAATAGATTTGTGTTGATTAAAATTTCTGGATTTATTTTCTCGTTTATTATTTTTTTTTTAGAAAGATGTAAGCGATATTTGTTCCATGCGCCCACTAGATGTTTGTTTGTTGCATGTTTTACTGATTGGTTTTTTTTTTTTTTTTTTTTTTTTTTTTTTTTTTTTTTTTTTTTTTTTTTTTTTTTTTTTTTTTTTTTTTGTAATTTCCTACAATAAATTCACTACTACAGAAGTAAAGGGTTCGGAAATATAAAGTGGTTTGAATGGTAAATGGCTCAAATGGAGATATCTCTGTTTGGCCATTACCTCTAAGCGTGGCTAATGGAGAGCTGTTCAAGCCTATCATCCAACTGCCCAATTCAACTCATCCCAGTCCATTCCGCTTATTTTAGGAATCAATTCCTTTATATCATAAATATTATTTAAGTTAAAATCAATAAATATTAAATTTTTATTATTTAAAAATTATTTTTGATTTTAAATAAAAAATAAAAAAAGACACATTTTGTAGTTAATTACCTCCACTACTTGTCTATTTACAGAATTAGTCTAAAATAAAAAAAAAATCAATAAATAAAATATTGGGTCAGTTAAATCCATAATTGATTCCTGTATTTTCGTCCATACAAAAATTATAGGAGCGAAAAAAAAAAAACTTTAAAAAATCAAACACTGGTATATAATTATGTAAATTACACGTTTTTGAATTTTTAACGATTTAAAAATTGTTTATCGTATAGTATACTATAGGAGAATTTGATAATAGAACAATTTTAGTTTAATGAAAAATTCGGCCTAAATTTTAGGTCTTTGTAGGCAGGGGAGCCCGTAGCTGATTGGCTAGCGCGCTAGTCTCTCATCTACAGGTTCTGAGTTCGAATCCCAGTCCCGGCGGGGCTTTTATAAGGATGCAAAAAAATGGGGATTCACTCACATCCTCTCCCCCGGTATGTGAGACCCGCCGTCAGCCAAAGGGTGGCCACTCACAAAATTAGTCGTAGGGAGGTGATGACCCTACACTAAAAATTGCATCGTGAAACGTGAGTGTAAACTCGCAGGAGTTTAGACCACGAGGCCCAGGGCCTACACGGCCTGTCGCGCCACTGGAAGGAAAAGAATAAGTTGGCAAAGAAAATACATAACAACAAATAATAAAATAAAAGAAAGAAATTAAAATAATTAGGTAACAAAATATAAATAGATAGGTAAATAAAAAGGTTTTATATATATGTTATCAGAAATATGTAGGATGGTAGTTGCGGACCTATTTTGGGATTATAAGAGGTATATCTATTACAGGATAGGTCTACGACAAATATGATAAAAAGGTCATTGTTGATGATTTAATTTGTGACGAAATAAGGCGCATTTTTAATTTTGCGAAGGATTTTGAATAGTAATAGTTAGAGTCGGGATAGATTAGTTGGGTTATTAGATCCCTATAGATCTATTCTATAAGTCCAAGTGGGTCTGATAATGGAAACATAATTGAGGTTTTTGTAATAGACTGCAAGTTTTGAACGATTGACGAGTGATGTATGATTTAGCGATTATTATTGTTGTATTTATGGTATATACAGTTCTTTTTTTTTATTTATTAATTTATTGAAATTTACAACTGTATTAGTAAATACATCAAGTAAATTGACTCATAATATATATAATATACATGAAAAGACATGAAGAGAATATGCCCATTGGCAACACTCCACTAGGTGATCTACACTAAAAGGTCTCGAGGCTATCTTCTTTTCAGACGCCTCGGAGGATTGTCAGGAAAGGTAGAGGAAGCAAGGATTGAAACTAGTGGGTTAATGTGGGAGTGGAGTTTGTCATGGAAGGAATGATATCTCATACGGGCCAAATCAGCAACATATGGGACATTAAGGTCTTAATGGATGAGTTTGTTGGTGACAAAGTAAAGAGCGTTGAGGATTTTTCGAAGGATTTTGGATTGTAGGGATTGAATAAGGGAAGAATTTGATGGTTTAGTAGAGCCCCAAAGCTCAACTCCGTACGTCCAGATAGGCCTTATGATGGTAATATAGGTGAGCCTTTTGTAGTTAAGTGGAAGGTTAGAGCGTCTGTCCAGTAAGTGTTGAAGTAAGCGAAAGCGTTGGGCAGTTTCATGTCGTTTCAGTCTTGTGTGCCAATTCAAAGTTAGTCGTTTGTCAAGTAGGAGTCCTAGATAGCGGAATATTATTAAAGGACACAGTAGGACAGGATGTCGTAGGTTTACGACGAAGGGTAAAGGTAATTTGGTGAGATTTTTTTTATTTATTAATTTATTGAAATTTACAACTGTATTAGTAAATACATCAAGTAAATTGACTCATAATATATATAATATACATGAAAAGACATGAAGAGAATATGCCCATTGGCAACACTCCACTAGGTGATCTACACTAAAAGGTCTCGAGGCTATCTTCTTTTCAGACGCCTCGGAGGATTGTCAGGAATAGTAGAGGAAGCAAGGATTGAAACTAGTGGGTTAATGTGGGAGTGGAGTTTGTCATGGAAGGAATGATACCTCATACGGGCCAAATCAGCAACATATGAGACATTAAGGTCTTAATGGATGAGTTTGTTGGTGACAAAGTAAAGAGCGTTGAGGATTTTTCGAAGGATTTTGGATTGTAGGGATTGAATAAGGGAAGAATTTGATGGTTTAGTAGAGCCCCAAAGCTCAACTCCGTACGTCCAGATAGGCCTTATGATGGTAATATAGATGAGCCTTTTGTAGTTAAGTGGAAGGTTAGAGCGTCTGTCCAGTAAGTGTTGAAGTAAGCGAAAGCGTTGGGCAGTTTCATGTCGTTTACCTTTACGACGAAGGGTAAAGGTAATTTGGTGCGATTTGTGGGAATTGATTTTGATTCTCCAATTCTTCATAAATACTTCAAGGTCTCTGATGTGGGATTGAAGAGTTTGAGAGGCAAAAGTAGGATCATTATTGACTGATAACATACAAGTGTCATCAACATAGGTAGAAAGGAAGGTGTAAGTGTTTAGTCTTCTTTGCTGAGGTGGAAGGCTGTTGAGTGTTGTCAGCTTGAGTTTGCTGGAGTTCTGGGAAGTTCGCCGGATCGTCCACAGGAACCTGTATGTGTCTCTTCTGTTCTACGCTCTTCAAAGGTCCTTGGTGTATTTTTTGCTTGAGAAGATTCTTATAAACTTCACAACCTCTGTAGCTTGCAGGGTGTGCTTCGCCACAAAGAGCACATTTTGCTGGCTCATTTCGTGACCTAGGACAGGTGTCAGAGGAGTGTGGACTGGCGCATTTTACACACCGTGCCTGATGAAAACAATAGGACTTAGTGGGCCCCAACTTTTGACATTTTGTACATTGTACTATTATTGTTTTTGTCTTGGTTGTTCGAAACGGATAGTGGGATATAACAGCCTTGTAACCTGAAAAATATCTGCATTATTTCGCGCTGGCTCTAAATCAACAAAAAAAAGTGGAAGAGGATATTTTTCAGAGGGGTGTATGACGCATGAAACGTGTCTCACGGTGTGACCTATCTCTTCTAGGCCAGTTTTAATTGCGTCAATTGGAGTTGATGAGTGAAGTCCTCTCAAGACAACCCTATATTTTTTTTTTTTTTTACGAGGGTAGGTGGAAATCTTCAAAAGACGCGGATAGGCCCGTACCTATCCGTGTGTGGGATTTCTACCCACTAAAACCAACCTCCCTACACCTGTTTCTCACCCTCCACGGGACCACCGTTAGGCATTACTTCGTGGAGGAGAGTGGCTGTGTGCCGCCCCGTTGTTAGGCGCCTTACCCTATATTTCTAGGCACGCCTCTCCTTCTCTTCCATTCTCAATTTCTTGATGACGTCCGCAGCCAGACGTTGGCCCGCCATCCAGTTCTCCTGAGAAAGTAGCATGAGGTTGACGATGTTGTCAGGTGTAGCTTCTGATCTGCATATTTCTTGAAATGCTTCCCTCTCTACTTGAAAGCGAGGACAGTAGAAGAATACGTGTTCTACTGTCTCATCTATTGTTGGGCATCTTGGACATTCTGCTGTATTGTCCAACTTAAACCGTAATTGGTAGGCTCTGAAGCAGCCATGTCCAGTGAACATTTGGGTAAGGTAGTAGTCCACTTCCCCGTGGCTTCTATCCATCCAGGGTTGGATGCAAGGTACCTGCCTATGGGTCCACCTTCCGCTCGCTGCCAAATCCCAACGTCGCTGCCACTTTTGGACTGTCTGCTTCCTCTCTTCGGTTCTAGGAATGTGGACAACACTTTTATACGTACGTTGCCTTTCCTCCGACAGCAGTTCAATGGGTGGCATCCTGGCCACCACACATGCAGCTTCGTAGGATACTGTGCGAAATGCACTTATCACCCTCAGAGCGCTTCGGCGATAAACTGACACAATGGGTCTCCTGTAAGAAAGTGTGTCCAGGGCATTATTCCATATTGGGGCTGCGTATAAAAGAGTGGATGAGACGACGCTCGCCATTAATAGTCTCCGACTACTTCTAGGTCCGCCTACGTTGGGCATCAATCGGGCTAGAGCTGTGGTCACTCCTGCTGCTTTGATGCATACTTTCTGGATATGCTCCTTGAATTTAAGCCTTTCATCAAGTATAACCCCAAGATATCTCAGTGAGGGCTGGGACCGTATCTCTTGCCTGTCCACTCTCAGGATTATTTCTTCTCTCCTTTTACGGCTACTTATAAGAAGGGCCTCTGTTTTCCTTTCTGCCAGTTGGAGCCCCACCGATGTCAGCCAATCACGGATCAGAGAGATACTCTGATTTGCTTTCAAGGCTACTTCGTCTTTATATTTCACCTCGATTACGACTGCGACATCATCAGCAAAACCTATGACCTTCGCACCTTCTGGCAGGTTAAGCCTAAGAACTCCATCATACAGGATATTCCACAATAGAGGCCCCAGTACTGATCCCTGGGGTACTCCACCATTCACCCTGAACGTCTTTGGGCCGTCCTCTGCTGAGCATATCAGGATCCTGTCTGCGAAATAATTTCTGATAATGCTCCTGAGGTACATGGGAACGCCCATTTTCTGCAGAGCTCTAAGAATGCAGTTCCATCTAGCCGTGTTAAACGCGTTTCTCACATCTAATGTGACGACGGCACAATAACATTTCGCACCTCTTCTCCACCTCTTCCCCGCAATAGCTTTCTGGGCAGTTCCAATCACCAGGGTAATTGCGTCCAGCGTGTATCTCGCTTTTCTGAAGCCAAATTGATTGTTCGATAGGCCCTCTACTCCTTCGGTGATCTCTTGTATTCTGCTGGCTATTATTTTCTCTAAGACCTTGCCGGTTGTGTCCAGCAGACATATCGGTCTATATGCTGAGGGTTCTGAGGGGTTTCCTTTGCCTTTTGGAACCAGTACAAGGCGCTGCCTTTTCCATGGTCGCGGAAAGGATCCCTCACTTAAACAGGAACTGAAGACGTCCTGAAAAAGTTCCGGCATAGTCTCCATTGCCACCTTTAGTGCCACGTTCGGGATGCCATCCACAACCTGGGGCTTTACCAGTATGAAGGCTGGAGCAGACATCCTTCAGCTCCTCAGCAGTTACGGATGGTGCGTCAAATGGCTGCACCTGCCCTGAATCCTCAAGCTCTTCTTGTTCAGGAATAAGAGAAGCAACGATTTTCTGCACAGCCAAGGACACGTTGGCGATCTCGTAGAGCTGCCCTTCAATTTCTTCATGACGGTCCTGTATGGCCTTCCCCATGGATCCTCGTCCACCTCTTCGCAGAGTTCCTTCCACCATTTCCTCTTGCTCAACTTGATTGCACGCCGTAGTTCGCGCCTCGCAGTTTTGAATTCCTCTTGTAAAATTCGGAACTGAGGGCTACCTCTTGCACGCTGGTACCTTCTTCTCGATGCGTGACACCGTGTCCGACAGTCAGCGATAGGTCGTTCCACCAGTAGACCGGATGTCGACCCATGCATGCGTTGCTGCGAACCATAGACGCGTCACAAGCTGTGTGTATCAGATCTACTAGCTGGTGAGCCTTATCCTCCGCGCTGCCTGACAGCCCACACGGGCTCTCCATCATAATTTTGAATGATTCTCTGTCAAATGTCCTACTTTTCCATCTTACAGTACCATTATCCTGCCTTATAGTCATTCGTTCCCGGTTGCCCAGAGTGATCAATATGGCCTGGTGGTCGCTGTGGGTGTATAAGTCACAGACCTGCCAGCCAATAGTAGGGTGTATATGTGTGTGTATATGGATATATATACGTGTGTGTGTGTGTGTGTATGTATGTATACGTATGTATGTGTTTATATGTGTATATTATATATATATATATATATATATATATATATATATATATATATATTTTTTTATATGATTATATATTTCTTTTATTGATTAATTTTTTTTTTTATATATTTTTTGTTTCTCATGTTAACATAATTTTATTTTTCGGGTTTGTACATTTTTATTACAATTTAGCTTTTAAGTTATTTTATTAGTTCATGTTATTAGTTTAATTATTTTCTGTTTTTTAGTCATTTTACTCTAAGACTCTAGTCTTAAGTCCACCTTTTTTATTTCTTGTTATGTTATTCTGAAGGGACTTGTCCCAGAATAAATAAAGAATTATTATTATTATTATTATTATTATATGCATTTTCTTGCCTCAACTGGTAGCAGTGGAAGTCGTAGTTTTCAGAATCTAGATAGCTTACTAGTTTTTTATAGCTATCTTTAGAGTGAGTATTGATCTTGATATCATGCAGTCTGGAATAGCATCTAAAGTTTGGCTGCCCTATCAAATTGGCGATTTCTTGACCGAACAAGATGAAATTATTGATATTACTGACGAATATCGGAGGTGGATCTGGGTCAGAAAACTCTTGAGACTCATGGGTCAAGTTAGATTTGTTCGCTGCAACAGGATTATTGCTGGTAAAAGTAGATGGTGCGGAAACGGTGAGAGATGGTGCTGTCGGCGAAGACGGAGTCGGCGCTGTCTGATCATTTTTAATGGCTGCAGTAGTACTGCGTGTTTTAGGTGGGGATATTATTTGGTTCGAAATTTGCTTGCTTATGGCCGCTTTATTCTTTTTCTTATTCGGGGAATCCCCTGGTCCAGGATTAGAGGCTCTTTGCCGTTTTTGATGCGGCTTCAAATATTGGGAGTCAGACTCACTGATTTCAGAGATGGGCATTTCCTGAGAAGAAGGGCGTTCCAGCTGAGTCGTCAGATGTATTGTCGAGATCCATAATTTCAAATTAGAAAAATATAGATTAAAAAAACAATTAAACTATTAATAAAAAATCCATCTAAAAGAATAAGAAGAAAAATCTACCTACTGAAACTATTTAAAATATTATATACATATAAAACAATGATCAAAACAGACATATTGAAATAACAAAACTAAGTAGATAAATAAAAAAGAGAGGTCTTATAGTAGAAACAAAAAAAAAAAAATAATAAAAATAAAATGTCTTGCGAAAAAATAAGAAAAATCAAACGACTAAAACTATTTACAATATTTTTTTAAAAAAATATTTTATTGATATTTACAACTGTACATACAATATATACAACAAGTAAATGGGCTAATTGACACTTATGGGCGTGATAATGTCTTGTGAAGAAACTACCCAGTGGTAGCACTTCAAAGTCAATTTAATTAAAGTAGGTCTCGAGGCCATCATCTTTTCAATCGCCTCGAAGGATTGTCAGGAATAGATGGAAATGATAAGTTGCGTAAAAGAGGATTCGTGTGGGTTGGGAGTTTGAAATGAAAAGAGGCGTATCTGTTTCGGGCTAGTTCTGCGACAGATGGGATATTTAGGTCATTATGGATGATTTTATTCGTAACGAAATAAGGAGCATTTAGGATTTTGCGAAGGATTTTGGATTGTAAGGATTGAATACGAGAGGAATTAAATGGTTTAGTAGAGCCCCAAAGCTCGATTCCATATGTCCAGATGGGTCTCATGATGGTAACATAAATGAGCTTTTTGTAATAAATGGAAGTTTTGAACGTTTGTCTAGTAAGTGTTGTAGTAATCGGTATCTACGGGCAGTTTCTTGTCGTTTAAGTCGCGTATGGGGATTCCATGTAAGACGTTTGTCAAGATGGAGTCCTAGGTAACGGATTTGTTCAACAGGTATGAGTGGGGTATTATTAAAGGATACAGTGGGGCTGGAAGTCATCGGTTTGCGACGAAGGGTAAAGGTAATTTGGAGGGATTTGTTAGGATTTATTTTAATCCTCCAGTTCTGACACCATTCCTCAATGGCTGTGATGTGAGACTGACGGGTTCGGGATGCAGCGGAGGGATCATTATGTACAGATAACACACAAGTGTTATCCGCATAAGTTGTGAGGACAGTGGATGGATGGAGTGGAATATCAGCTGTATATACCGTATAAAGGATGGGACCTAAGATACTACCCTGAGGTACAGCTGCAGACTGAGAAAATATGGAAGAGTAGGAAAGGTTATGATTTACTTTGAAGGTTCTATTAGTGAGGTAGAAACGGATTATCAAGTAGTATGTTGCGGGAAGGAATTGACGGAGTTTATAAAGGAGTCCTGGATGCCAGACTCGGTCGAACGCTTGTTCCACGTCGAGAAAAGCACCCGTGCAATACATTCCGCGCTCCAATGTGGAGGATATAACATCCACCACACGGTGGCATTGCTGAATTGTAGAGTGGGATGTCCGAAATCCAACCTGGTGGTCAGGAATTATGTGGTTCATTTCTAGGATCGGGTAAAGGCGTTTCAAAATGAGTTTTTCTAGGATCTCACCCATGATGGGCAAAAGGGAAATCAGACGGTATGAGGATGGATGTTCAGGAGGCTTTTGAGGTTTTGGGATCATTTTGATTATTGACAGTTTCCAAGGTTAAGGGAAATAGGAGGTTCGGAGCGTAGCATTGAATATGTAAGTGAGGTAGAGGATTGCTTTTCGAGGTAAGCGTTTCAGGATGTAGGATGTGATGAGATCATGACCAGGAGCTTCTTTAATACGTAATTGGTGGATAATGTTAATTATTTCAGAAGGATGAAAGGTTTTAGGAGGAGGGGACATTTGGAGTGGAATAGCTAGTTCTGCTTCAATATGGTCAATATGGGATGGATTGAGTATTTCAGGATGTGGATTAAAAATTTTGTAAAGATGTTCACCAAATATTTGAGTTTTTTCTTCATCTGATCGAGACCAGGTAGAAGATTCGGTAAGGAGTGGGTGATTAAAAGTTTTAATCTTGAGCAGATTTTTGGTAATTGTCCATAAAGATTTGTCAGTAGGTCTTAGGTTTTCTGTGAAGTTCTGAAAAGTTTGTATTTTGAATTTTTTAAATTCTGTTTTGAGTTTGTTAGATGAGTTTAGTACGCTTTGTCGGACGGGTGTCATGACCTATGCCACTTAGCCCTTGCTCGCCATTTCTCTGCTAATAATTTTCGGATGTGATGTGGTAAGTTAGTGTCGCGGGAATAATTATTTTTGGGATGAGATGAGTTGTTGTTAAGTGCAATACCTATTGTTCTTGTTAGTTTTTCGATTGCAGAGTTAATTTGTTGTTCTGTTTTTAGTGGAATCTTTAAGTCGAGTTCGTTTTCTAGATCAGAGCGAAAGTTGTCCCAGTCAACATGTCCTGTAATTAATGAAGGAGGGAAGGATTTAGGAATAGGGTTTGAGTGCAGGAGAAGCAGAACTGGGCTATGGTCTGAGGAGAGGTCTTCTAAGTATGTTATTGTAGATTGAAAGGTGGGAATTTGGGATGTGACGAATATGTCAAGAATATCAGGGTGCTTTTTTTTATAGAAGTAGGCCAGTATGTAGGATCTTTGGGTGATAAGACGGAATAGCTGTTGGAAGTGGTGATTTGGGAGAGAATCCTGCCACGAGTGTTGGATGTTCGGCACCCCCACCGTTGGCGTTGTAATCTCCCCCAACAATGAAGCGCGGACCAAAGGACTGAAATAAGGAATCAAGTTGATTAGAGGAGAGGGAATTGCCAGGAGGTCAATATACAGCTGAGATGGTTATGTTAAATGGACGACAGGATAAGGTAATAGAAGTAGATTGGATAGCGTCAGTTGGAGTAGAAGGAATCAGGGAGTGAGTTAAGGAATTGTGAATAAGGATACAAGAGCCAGCGTGGGATGTTTTGTCAGGATGATCTGATCTGTAAGTGATGTAGTCACGTATGTAAAAGTGTGAATGAGGAGTAAAATGGGTTTCAGTGATGAGGGCAATGTCTATATTATTGTCGTGAATAAATAAGTCAAGCTCGTCCCGGTGGTTAGTCGTTCGCGTTATACGTTAGCGTTCCATAATAGAATAACCAGGGTCTTCTTACTCATCTTGGGATAGTGAAGGGAATTGCAGAAAGGAGTCTTGTAAGGAGAGTAATAAGCGGATTAATGGTGTTTTGGAGATCCTGAAGGAAAGATGAAAGGATAAGAGTAATGTCAGATGGATGTTGGTAGGAATGGGAGTAGAAAGGTGTCTCTTCAGGAAGAGGGTTCATCTGCCTGGGTAAAGGTTGAACCCTTCTTTGAAATTGTTGTTTAGGTTCTACATTTACAGGATTTTCTATTGAGTGGCTATCCTGAACTGTTGATATGGATGAAGGTGGAGCCTTGGGGGTAGTCTGAGGGATAAGTGGTGGTAACTTTACCTTAAGGATACGTTTTTTGGGTCATTATTGGGTAATTTGAATTGAGGATGGGGGTTTTGAGGTTGAGGATGAGGTCTTTGAGGTAGTGGATGGGTATATTGTGGATGACCATAGGAAGACTGGGACGGATGATGGGATGACTGAGGCTGTGATGAGGAGGTCTGAGGTGATTGAGGTTGGAGTGCATGTTTAGTGGCCACGTGAGAATAGGACGTAGGCTTGGATTTTGAGCTCGATGGTCGTTGCTTCTCTTCGGACCCTGTTGGAAGCTGCATCACAGGTGTGCTCTTGATAGACGACCCGTGTATTTCATTTGCTGGCACTGGGTTCCTTTGGGTTAGAGAGGCTGCATGTAAACTTTTTTGCCTCAGCATGGTTTTATAAACAATGCATCCTCTATAGCTTGCTGGATGTGCTTCACTACACCAAGCACATTTTACGGGGGTGTCCCTTGGTTTCTGACAGGCTACAGAAGAGTGAGACTCTGCGCATTTTACACATCTAGGAGGATGGTGGAAATAACTTTTTGTATGCCCAAGATTTTGGCAGTTTGTACATTGTACAACTTCTGCTCTCAGCCTAGGCTCCTCAAATCTGATGCATGAATATAATAATCTATTGATCTGGAAAATTTCGTGATTATTAGGTGCTGGCTCGAGGTCGATAAAAAATTGTGGCAACGGATACCTTTCGGCTGGATGAAGGACACATGACACATGTCTCACATTGTATCCTAGTTCTTCGATTCCGTTCTTGATGGCTTCAGTGGGAGTGGTGTAGTGAAGACCCCTCAAAACTACGCGGTATGTTTTGTCTTCTTTCAGCTGATAGCAGTGAAAGTCGTACTGGTGTTCTGCTAAATGTTTGACTAATCGTTTATAAATATCTTTGCTGGTGGTATTAATTTTAACATCTTTTAATCTGGAAAAACATTTAAAATTGATTTGTCCAATAAGAGCGGATATTTCCTGGCCAAACTTTATGAAGTCTTGAATATTATTAACGTAAATAGGTGGTGGCTCGGGCTCGTTGAATTCTTGTGGTGCTGAAGGCGTAGTAAATGAATTATTGATGGCTGCAAGATTGTTTTTGCTGGTAGGTACGTCCAAAGAATTGTTTTGAGATTGAATTGTGCTGGCTGAGGTTGAACTGTGATTTTGATTTGCTGATGGCGAAGCTGGCTTCGCCTTCGATTCCTTTTTTTTGTTAGGAGAATTCTCCGTAGAATTCGGAGTCATATTTCGATTACGCTTTTGGAGTGTTCGACGAGTTAAGTACTGCGAGTCAGTTTCGCTCACTTCACTGAAGACTGTGTCATCGTCGGTATCCATCAATGAATTTTCGTCCGTGGACATTTTAATGATATTTAATTAAATTTAAAGAGAAAAAAAAATAAAGGAAAGAAATATTTAACTAATAACTTCTTTACAACTACATACACATAAATGTTGAATTAAAAAAAAATTATATGAAAACATATCTAAAATTATTTCTTAAAAAATTAATTAATTATATATATATATATATTATATATATATATCTGGTATCGAAATCGTAACGTTCGGAACTATAGATCGGAGCGCTGCCACCGAGCCACTGGCGATCTGATAAGAGACCGTCGTAGTGAGTGATAGCCTATAACAGCCCGACATAGGCGTGAGCCTGCTTGCAACGTGGTTGTACTTCTAGGCTACGAACACTGTGAAAGGTTACTGTTAATCACTCACCTCACCCAATTATAGCATATAATTGATCACTGTCTTTAATTTATAGTGTTTGTAAACTTTGACAATGATCCGTTAGCTAATACCACAGTTATACGTAAGTTAGTGCGGAATGATAACTAAGCGTGACTTTAGTTTCGGCCATGACACTGGTACTTCAATATTACAATATTATATACATATGAAACAATGCTCAAAACAGACATATTAAAATAAAAATAAAACTAAATGGATAACTAAAAAATAGAAGTCGTATTTTAGAAAAAAAAATAAAAAAATTTCTTGAGAAAAAAAACTAAAATATATACGCGAAATGTTTTTATTATGGCTCGTAGATGACAGGAGCCTGTAAACACGCAAGGGATTAGTAGCCCGTACTAATCCTCTACAGGAGCCCAACACTGTCTTTTCCCCCACTCCAGGCTGCCGTCAGTCTATAATGAACTTAAGTGAAATAAGTGCACTAACCTCAATATTTACGATTGTTAAGTGTTCAGTGGGTTAACAATTCACCAATCACAAAGTTTGAAGACTGATAGTTCAGTAACTCCGAGATGGCAAGGTAACATTGAGAGAGCGATACGTAAGTAGAACTTTGGTAGCGGCCATTTTTTCTATTGATATCTATACAGTTCTAAAATTTTAAAATATTAAGCATATATATATATATATATAAATATATAATATATATATATATATATATATATATATATATATATATATATATACATATATATTATTTTATTTTAGTAGAATGACCACATTTTATTCTGAGCTGTCGGACTCGTATGAAATATTTTCTTAATTTTTTTTTTTTTTAATTAAACTCATTTTCATCTTTCTATGTTTGAAATTGCCACATTTTTTTCCGATAGTAAATTTAATTAGCCTACATTAGCTAAAATCATCTAGAATAATAGAGCTTAAGAGTATATAAAAAGGCGAATGACTATCCATAACGGAATTAGAGGATATAGATGGGACAGAGGATAGTAAAGTGAAGGTGATGAATGAGCCTTACAGATTAAGTGGCAGATGTATGTTTTTCAAAGCGAGGCAGGCACTTAAGGCGAGAAGAGAAAAAGAACTATGGTTGCCAGCTCTGAGGGACTTCTTCAACCCCCAGCGGAGCTTGAACCTGGCTATAAAGAAACTTGCTAAATGTTTCTCCACCGATACTCCCAAACACATTAGCTAGCGTCTTCTTCCCTTCACACGATTACTTCAGGATCTGACTCAATCCAGTCGGCCAAATACAATTAATAGTACTCTTCTTGTGATTTGAGTAATTGTTTTAAGGCATCCAGGTTCAGTAAAGGTGAATTCAATGACGATATTTTAAACAATATATGTACTCTTTCAAGGTATAATAGTCGACATACTATGTCTAAAGTCTAAGTCTAGCTCGAAAATGATTAGTTGTATAAAACGGAAATTTTATATTTTATGAGGATAAGTACTGCAGTTGTTACGGCATCTTTTTTCCCAACATCGACAAACCAGATAAAACTCCTTTTGCCACCTTTTTACAATCTTCTCAAAAACAGCTTGTCCAGATATGGGTATTAATAAGGTAAAATAGGGTCACAGAAGGCCTCGACAATACGTGTTCACTAAAGGAAGAGAGTAAAGTAACAGTTGGTGAGGTATAAGGTTACCCTGTCAGGTAAGGGGCGAGCCCGCGCCTACCGCTTAGCAGAGGGAACTGCTTGGGAAGAAAAGTCCTAAGAGGTAGAAGCGCTACAGCAGCGGTGAAGGCTACTTAGAGATGCGCACATTATTAATAGCAAGAGTTTCTCTACCAGAATAGTGTCTTGGCTCTAGATCAATTAAACTCGTATGGTTTATTTATTATGATAAAACAGCGGCTCTAACAAACATATTTATAATAGTAATTTTTCTTTCAGCTGGCGCGGCAGGCCGTGTAGGAACTTGGCCTCGTGTTGTATTCTGCTGGGAGAATACACTCACGTCTCTCGGTGAATGTTTGTAGAGTAGGGGCATCATTCCCCTACTAAATGGTCATTAGTTGGCTGACGGGTCTCACATAGCCTTGAAAAATTCCCGCTGGGATTTGGATTCGAACTCACTAAGCATTTATATTAGGGAATTAATAATTTTTTTTTTCACTTACATATATAAGAAATTGAAAGTTTTCGTATTCCAGTTTTCAACGAAAATATACGTTTTATGGTCCCCTGATTCCAAATTACCAAGTCCTAATAAAAGGGCTGTGCGTGTGTGTGTGTGTGTGTGTGTGTGTGTGTGTGTAATAAATGTAAAAATGTGTGTATAAAAGGGTAATAAATCTAATAGGATAGGAACCTTTGTTATTTTTATAGTTTTTGAAAACATACATTGCCAAAAAGTTTTCTTTATATGCGAAAATTAAGTTTTCTATTACCTATGATTCACATTATATCAACGAACAAATTAACTGCACCAATTTTGGTTAATGTTTTTCAAAGAATAAATATACCAATAAATAGGCGTTATAATATAAACATATATCTTGAAATTTTCGTTACGATGAACTTTAACTCCCAAAGCAATTAACTCTGAATCGCTCCGGCACAGCTTTTTTAAACATAAATGACAATTGTGCCAAGCAGGGGCGGGTCTACTAGTGCCAAGCAGGGGCGGGTCTACTAGTGCCAAGCAGGGCGGGTCTACTAGTGCCAAGCAGGGGCGGGTCTACTAGTGCCAAGCAGGGGCGGGTCTACTAGTGCCAAGCAGGGGCGGGTCTACTAGTGCCAAGCAGGGGCGGGTCTACTAGTGCCAAGCAGGGGCGGGTCTACTAGTGCCAAGCAGGGGCGGGTCTACTAGTGCCAAACTAGCGGGCGGGTCTACTAGTTATTTAATAAATACAGATCTTTCTGTCGAAACACAATTAAATCAATTCTCTAGCCTTTTTACTTCCACAGACTTATATATCATCTCTGTGTTCGGAAATTCCTAAATTCATTTTTAAAAGTAATGAACGTGAAAGTCGTGTATCGCGCGCAACAGATTTTCACACTTTAAATTTAATTTTTATTCTTTTTAAAAATTATTAAATCACAACAAAATGAAAAAATGTAATATGAGGGCGAATATCTGAGATGAGTGAGTTTGTTTTTAGCCATATCCCCAGAGCGGCCAGATCGGGAGGGGGGACGAGTGGGGGGGGGGACTGCTTCCAAGTCACGTCCGCAGTTTCCGATATTTTTAACGAAGAGTGCGACCCTCTGCAGGACACTCCATTGATAGCCAACCAGGATTCTTTCCATTCATAACTTTATAGATCACCCTTCATCGTTTTATTCCTTTTATTGTAATACGTGTACAATTTTGGTGTATGGTTTAGAATAATAAAGCATTGTATGGATGACATTCAGTGTGTAATACAGCAAAATGAGCGCATGCTTTAATAGGCTATCAAAACTATTGGGTTGTTTCACATGAAATGTCCGTTTATATAGTTTCTGAAATACATAAAGGATTTTGTAGGTCTCTGTTGTTTTCTTCCGAATGTTTACATATTTAAAGTAAACAGTTACTAAACCTCTACCTTTGTATTATAAACATTAGCTTTCCAATCAATTACCCAATTTTTAGTATACCTCCAAATATGAACATGGAAACACGCGATTTTCGAGTAATATTTTTGACTAGTTTAAACTCGGACATTCAGCAGCTGTGGCCGCTAGAAATATTTGCAAGGCGTTTGGGGAAGAGAGTGTTATTGAACGGACCATTCGCCGTTGGTTTGCTATTTTTTCAGCTGGGGATACCGACTTGGAAAACTTGCCCCGAGGAAGATCTCCGTCCGTAATAGACAACGATGTCCTCAAACATACAGTAGAAGGAAACCCCTACAAAACAGTTAAAGGACTCTCAGCTCAACAAAATGCAAGTGCATCTACCGTTTTCAGACATTAAAGAGTATTGGGAAAGTAAAAAATCTCGATACATGGGTACCTCATGATCTCACTGAGCGGCAGCAAGACCCCAAGTTTCAAAACATACCGTGCAAAAATTGAAAGAACTACGAAGTTATTCCGCACCCACCATATTCTCTCGACTTGTCTCTAACAGATTACCACCTGTTCAGGAATTTAGACAACTTCTTCAAAGGAAAACTTTTTGGAAATGATGATCAAATGAAAAGTGCGTTTTAGATTTTGTTTACTTCAAAGCTCAGAGTTTTTCAGTTCGAGGATAAAAAAGTTGGTGTCACGTTGGGAAAAATGGGTAGAAAAAGAAGGTAAATACTTCGAATAAAATTATCTTGTTTTCATATCGTATTTTTAATAAAAATCCTTTACCTTGAAAACGGACATTTCATGTGACACAACCCAATATAACCAGGAAAAAAAAAAGTTAATTTTATACAAAACTGTCATCCGTCACATATTGATCTTTACTGTTACACTTCCGATTCCTACTACCGGAAAATGAAAGTAGTCTAAACGACACGTATGGGGTTCGTAAATAACTATGCTGTTTATGAATACTAAAATATGAGCAAATTAAAGTAACCTACAAGTTTAAATACCTAGGGGAAGTAATATGTAGCAGAGGAACAGATACAGCACCCGTAGAAGAAAAAATAGCCAAATTGAAAAGACTGAACTTTTTCACTAGAAGCACGTACATCAAAAAAACATTTTTCCGCCTATGCAAAAATAAGGCATTACAGTACAGTAGTAAGACCAGCGATACTGTATCGTATGAAAACAGTCAGCCTTCTAAGTCTGGATAAAGTCCTGAAGATTGTGAGGAAAATTCTGAGGAGGATTCAGGGACCCAAACTAACACAAGAGAGGTATAGGCAAAAATCCAACGAAGAAATATACAGAAATTTAGAGGATCTAGAAACAGTCTAGTCTGAGACTGAGGTTCGACGACATCATGGTAGAATGAAAAATATGAAATCGAATGAAAAATTTTCAACAAAGTCTTTAGTTATAAGTGTATACGTCAAACAAATTAATGAGGAGCTGGATAGGCTAAAAATCAAGGTCGGTGTTTAGATAAAGAGCTTTTCGGAAAAAAAAAAAAACTAAAAGAAGTTGGTTTCCTTGCAGATGAAAGGAGATACAAGGGAGAAAATGGACTAAGGAAAAGCGAGATGAACAAACAAGGAAGATAAAAGAATATTGGAGTACAAGGAAAGCAGAAAGTGTGGAGTGGATGTTTAAATGATATTCGCATATTTTTTCAAAGTAAATTCATGTAAAAAAACAAAAAAGGGAATAAAATTATTATTTTGATGAGTATATTATTATTTTCACTAACCTATATATGCAATATATAGTAAGGGACATAATTACGATCGTGAAGATTTTCAAATTCCAGTTTTCAACAAAAATACACTTTTAAGGGTCACCTTAGTCCAAATGGCTAAATTTCTCAAACATGTGTGTGTGTGTGTGGTAAGTCGAGCAGGAAAACGAAAAGGTGTACGAAAGAAAAATTTCATACTTGAGATAACTATACGCCCATGATGTTCCTGCAACTTTTTCACTAAAATCAGCTTACCGGAAGCGCTACCGGTAGTGCTATCCCATGCTTTTTGCACTCTATTACGATTTTGATTAAACTCACTATATGGATGTAAATTTTTATGTGCCTTAATATGATACATGTTTCATTCTTAATTAAAATAGTCTGACAGGCTTTGAATGGCGAATTTTCATATTTTATTCTTCTAAAGAACCTTCAATTTTGCATATTCTAACATATTAACCATATCATCTTATTAGCATTGATAAGGAACGGCTAAATAAGCACTATGAACGAATTTGATGACTATGTAAAGAATAAAAGAGAATAAATATTTGTTTATGTATTTTTTTTTGTAATATATATAGTATAGTACTGCATAGTATAGTAATATAGACGTATAAATTACCGTTGGAAAGAGGAATATTATCACAATGTCGTAAAAGGAAACGTAAATAAGGAATATGGCATAAACTTTTTACTGATTATTATACGTTACAATTTAATATAGTGATATTTTATTTTCAAAAATAATTTATTTATGGGCGTGAATACATGTAAAATTTCATTTTTTTTTCTGTTTTATATTTAATAGTGGTCCACTGATTCTAAAACTCTATACATATTTTTTCTCTCTCTTCAAAAATAACTTAGTTAAGAACGTATATGTGGGTAAAAAAAATTTCATTTTTTTTCCTTTATATAATTATTTGCGGTTTCTTGGTTAAAAAACTCTGATTAGTTTTGTCACTAACTTAAAAAATAACTAAGTCGTTGAATTCAATTTCTCTTAATCGGCCGCCATTTTAAAACTAATTGGCTGATATCAACATTGAAGTGTAAGGGCCATCGCTGGACGACTAAGTTTTTTTTTGCCGAATTAAAAAAAACAAAAAAAAAACGGTCCAGTAGTTTTGGAGGAAAGCCGCTGACGTCGGACAAACGGATTTTTTTATTTATTTGTTATTCGGGTTCTAAGTACTATCTTGAAACGTAAGCCCTCAAATTTTGAGGGGGGAATTTTTTTTTTTTTTTTTTTTTGGTCGATTACAAAGGTTCATTATTCAAAATAATAAACCAAAATCTAATAGCATGATAAATGATAATAAGAGTGACAAAGAATATAAATCGAAATCAAAATAAAATAAAAGGAGGTTGTGCCTCACCTTCCCTCCACAAAGTACCGAAGCTAAATCATGAGAATTAATTGATGTCTAGTTCTTTTCTTCTTATTATAAAACACCTATACTTAATCATGTCTTCTAGTCCTGATGAAGACCCACAACGGAGGTCGAAACGTTAGACATTAAATAATTTCGTCAATATTTTTACCACTACCAGAACCATCTTTTCTTTAACTTAAATAATTTAATTAGTAAAAATAAAAATTACTAAAATATTTGGATCAACTGGATATTATGTAATGTATTGTTAATTAACCCATAAAAAACAACTCAATTGAGAGAGATATCTGCCGTAGTAGCTGTTAAATAAAAAAAAAATTCACAAAAAAAAAAAACTACAAGAAAAAAACGGGGCATCCCTCCCAACCCCCTCGACCGGCTATTAAGTCATAAAGCAGCATTTTCTCTCTAAAAAATGTCCTCTTTCATTAGACTATTTTAAAGGTGGCTGGGGGTGGAACAACCTTGACGCAGGGAAGCAAAAAAATTGTGAATTATAAAATAAAACAAGGTTTTAGGGTAACCTCTTCCCCCACCCAGCAAATAATTAAATTTTAAAAGGCACTATACTCTTATTATATTTCGCAACATCGTTCATTCTTTCTATTCTTAGCAACCGTCTTAAAACATCTACAATTCAATTAACATTGCTTGATTAAGATTATTAACTAATTTTTAAAGCTAAAAAACCTATTTTCCTCTGGTATTAAAGTCGTTATATTAATTAACCTGTTATAACACTTATCATGACATTAAAAAAATAAGACCGTTAAATATAATTTAAATATATTTAAAAAATATATAATAATTAAGATTTACAACAGTATTAAAATAAATACGTCTCGTAAATGAGGTGAAAATAGAACACGATGTCTGGTAAAATATATACACCAGCTTCTTTTTAGACGCCTCGGAAGATTACCAGGAATTGAAGAGAAGGCAATGATTGAAACTAGTAGCTTAGAACAGCATTGCATCTACTTTATATATATATATATATATATATATATATATATATATATATATATATATATATATTTTATAATATTTATAATAAATAAATATAGAAAAATAAATAATAATTTAATTAGAATCTCTCTCTCTCTCTTTCTCTCCCTATATATATATATTTAATATACTACATATTTTAAACACCTCAATTGCCATAATGCAGATACGATAAAAAAATAAATAAAAAAAAGTATATCTTTCGTTGTTAATCTAAATTTTAATAATATATTAGTTTCAATATTTTCACAGTAATAAGATGGAACTAAGCCGTAAGGGGCCAAGGAATATGTTGGCTGTGATAGGTGGTTCTTATGTCATTTTTTACAAATTTTTAATGATTTTTTTATCTAACTTATTATTGACATAAAATTTAAAAAAATGGGATATTTATTTAACTTATACATTGCTGTCAGGCAAATAGACTCTATATTTCTATCAAGAATTTTTTTTGTAATAATAAATGATAATTTATTCATGTATTATAGTCTGTCCTGAAGGTGGGGAAAGCACCCGAAAAGTTGACTCCTGATTGCTACTCATGTAAAAATAAACTTTTGAGGAATACCTAAGAACCATTCATTTATGATCCATTTAGATTATATGGGAAAATTATTTTCCAAAAAAAAAATATTACATTTAATAAAACATTATTAATGGCACAAAGTTGTAAAGTATCACTTAAATTGAATAATTAGCCCTTTGTGTGTGTAATTGATGTAAAATTCAAAAGGCTTTCTCTTCACGTTTATTTTATTCTTTTTAAAATATCCTTGACAGCGCTTAATAAAGAAATATTATAATAAAGGGGCCGGAGGATACATTCAGCAGATAGTGAGATTGGGAATCTCAACACAGGATTGTGTCAATAGAGATAAATATAGGAAAAAATTGAGGAATATAAAGGTCCTTGTGGGTGTCAAAGAGAAAGGGGAGGGTATGGAGCGAGGAACAGAGAAGAGTCCAGTCAGAGAGAATGAAGAAAGGTGGGAAGAGATGAAAAGAGTGGAACGTGTGGGCAAAGTTAGAGGAAAATGATATTTGCGTGGTCTTTAAGGCCAAAAAAAAAAAAAAAAGAAATATTATATATATATATATATATATATATATATATATATATATATATATATATATTTATTTACGTATACAGACACAAAGTAGGCACATAGGTACATCAGTCAGAGACAAGGCATAAAAAAAACTGGTATAAAGTGGTTGGATGAAAATGTCATGGGCAAACCGCAGCAAGAACCATAGAGGCTTCACGTGATCTATAATTCACGTCTATTACGAAAATAATAATAATTGATGTATACATATAAAAGCTAATGATTAATTTTTTACTTAAAGTTCAATATATTTAATTAAAATGATAAGAAAATTTGTATATTTTTTTAAAGAAGTAATTTAATTCTTTGTTACTAGCCTAGTTTAACTTCATCCTTAGTCTTAAATGCTGAGAGATTGTGATTTGCATCCTCTACAGCCGCTGATTTGACATAAAGTGAATAAATTAGCATAAATACTCTGAAATGACTGGCGAGATCAAGTTCATTAGTGGAGGCAGACCCATCCAAGAGATGAAAAACTCCTTTAATGACTCTACCACTTTCTCCCTAGCCTCAGAATATCAAATAATATCAATCATACCTCCAATAATATCAAATGACAAACTTTATTTATCATTTTTTAAACTTATTTTTTACCTTAAAAACACCTCAGTAAATAATAAAAAAACTAATGTTAAAGAGGATACGATGTGGTTGTTGACAGAGGAAAGTTAGCCGGAGGAAAAAAGTGATGTGCTTTGTTCTATCGGAAACCAATCCAATTTCCAATTGTTTTTTGTGTTTTTTTTTTGTTTTTTTTGTGCCGTTAGTGTAATTGCTAAGAGGGCTGCTGTCCACAAGATAGCTTCATGCTTTTTATTTTTTTTTTGAAATTCCTATATAGGATATTTTCTTGTCTTAAATTTTATTTAATAAAAAACTATAATATTTATTACATATAAACTCTAAATGATATAAGACCAGCTTTATTATTCTACTTATTTATTTTTATCGTAATTTTATTTACCTAACTCTATAATAAATTGTATGGAAAAGTATTGAGATTTTAAATACATATTTTAGGGTCTCCTGAGGCTAAATAACCAAGTCGTGCAAAAAGGTCTGGGTGTGTGTATTTGGTAAGTCTAGCTAAAAAACAAAAAAACCTACGGAACTAAAATTTCACATTAAAAAGGATCGCATGCCTGAGATGTTCCATAAACTTTCTAAGCTAAATCAATATACCGCAAATGTTAATTTATATGATGCATTTTTCACTTTCGTACTATTCTTTAAAAAAAAAAAGAAAACCCGACCGATTTTAATAAAGCTAACTATATTGATGCAAAATTAAATAAGCTTTAATTTCATGTATGCTTCGTACAGATTGATTGAAATCAATTGTTGACTTTATGGAACAGTTGAAGTTAAATAAAGAAAAACAGGATATAATTGAGTTCAGACGGATACACTTATTTCATATAAAATAATAAAGCAAACAAATTATTTTTACAATAGTAATTTATGTTTATACGAGCTCCATAATAAATTAAATTCACAGATCTTTTCGGCGGTCGTTTAATGAGTAAGAAGATAGTGGAAACCCAAATTTCGAGTTCATTTATGTTTCTAATCGTCTTGAGTTGCTCTTTGACGGTCAGTTTGATGTGTCCTGCCTGCTCTTCAGCCGTATGTTTCGTAGATTTTCTTCCACCAAAGTATGAAAAAAATCGTCATCAAGGTATAAATTCCTTCTTTGTCTTACAGATTGAATTCTTACTTTCGCAGTTTTTAAATTTCCGTTGAACGATGTACTCAGTAATACTGACCTCGTCTGGCGTATGGGTCCCATTCCAGGCTCGGAAAATTAATTATACGAAAATTACGCTGTGGCATCATAGTAAAGACTGGATTTTTTCCTAGTAGCCAAATGCTAGAGAGATAAAAGCATATCTTTTGATTTATAAGATGCTTTATAAGTGATGGAACTCATATAAACTAAAAAAAAAAACAGTTTGATTATACAAAGCGATGTTTAAAGAAAATCCTGTATTATTTTGCGAAAACCCAATACATATTTCAGTTCTAGGTAAGTAATATAAATATAACATTGTTCTTTAATCAGGACTGAAAAGTGAGGTATGATCTTGTTCAAAACTCTAATATATAAGAGCAATATTCTCAGATGAGGCAGCTACCGTGGATGGAATGGAAAAAGAAAGCTACGTAAGAAAAGCTTTCAGAGAGAATTTTCGTGAAAGGAAATACACCGCCAAGGTTTCATGAAAGAACTTGCTGTCCACATTACGGCTGGAGCCATATTGCCTAACTTTAAAATATTATACAACCTGCAACTGCTCTTATATTGTAAATATAATGATAATTTGTAGTTGCCTTATCTACAATTTAATGGGACATAGCGATTATATTGGCTTGTAAAATAAGTTCTTAGGCTTTTCCAATATTTCAATTTAATGTTCTCTCTTTTTATAAAATCATCTTTACTTAGTCAAAGATGTTTACATGTTTTAAAAAAGGATTACAGCACCTTACGTTTTTATGCATTAAACGAGGTTCTTTATTTTTAGGTGGTCTTTTGCCTGCTCAAAATGAAAGAAAAAAAAAATCATTTTCCTCATTTTTTAAAAAAACATTTTATTGGTATTTACAACTGTATTAAAAAAAAAATACATCAATCAAATGTGATGTGTTATATAATACAATGGCATGATATACATGTAGAGAAGCTTCCCATTGGAAGCGCTCTAAAAATATTCTTAACTAGAAGGTCCCGTGGCCATTTCCTTTTCAGGCGCCTCGGAGAATTATCTGGAATTGAAGAGGAAGGAAGGACTGAAACTAGCGGGTTAGAGCGAGAATGGAGTTTGTCATGAAAGGATTGATACATGGTCCGGGCCAAATCAGTAACATAGGGAACATTAAGGTCTTTATGGGTAAGCTTATTCGTGACAAAGTAACGAGCATTGAGGATTTCACGAAGGATTTTGGATTGTGAGGATTGGATGCGGGAAGAATTTGATGGTTTAGTAGAGCCCTAAAGCTCTACTCCGTAAGTCCAGATTGGTCTTAAAATAGTCATGTAGATGAGCCCTTTGTAGTTCAGAGGAAGGTTTGACCGGTGGTCTAGTAAGTGTTGAAGTAGCCTAAAACGGCGAGCATTTTTCTCATTTAATATTTTTTTTTATTTCTTAACAGGGAAATCCCCAGCACAGACTTAACAGGGAAATCCCCAGCACAGACTTAACAGGGAAATCCCAAGCACAGGCGGTTAGAGGAATTTGGAGTGTGCATGGCGATGGTGCCTTAGGCGTCGTCCGTAAATGGTTTGCTCGGTTCAGAATCGGAAATTTTGACTTACAAGACTCAAAGCCCGCGGGTGTTCCTTTAAGTTAAAACCCAATTTAAGCATCATTGAGCAAAAAAATTTAAATTTTCATTATATAACCAAATTATATAATTGATTAAAATATTTACAAGATTCTGATGTTTTTATTGAAACGCTACGAACTTATCTTAAAACCCAAAAGATAGTAAAATTTCAAAATACCTAGAAATTTATAAACAAAAAGATTCATTTCCGATATTACAGAACTGTTAGAAATCAATTTTCAAAATGAATAAATATATAACTTTAGATGATATTGTTAATTGAATTAATAAAATTTACTGATTCATTTTTACATTAAGTAAATGAGCTGTATGGTTATAGCAAAAAGGGTTTTTCTCATTTTCAGCCGCTTCGGAGAGTACGTGGGTTTGTTTGGGAATAGAGCTAGGAAACAACTGAGGACTACAACAAATTCCATTTTGGGTCTTTATATATGATTTTGTAAGTGATGAAGTAAGGAACATTTAGGATTTTGAATTGCGAGGATTGGAGGGAGGAGTTTGAAGGTTGGTCAAACCTGCAATAACAGGTCACGGGTTAGAATTGAATTAGGCACCATTTCAGAAGACCGTCTCCTTGAGAAAATTACATACGTGACTATGGTTGAAGTTTAAAGGATGGCATAGGTCTGAAATGGAGCACGAAAAGAGAATTGCAGCTGGCGCCTTGAGTAGCATTTACTATGATGGTCATCATAATGAAATTTTACCGCAACAACAGCAGCTTTTGCTCAATAAAAGTTTTATAAAAATCGAACGCGGGCTTTGCTGAATATAAGAATAACTAACATAGGATGTAGTTATTAAACACTATTATCGAACTATTAGAATTTACGTCTATATAAAAATAATTCGAATAGGAAATGAGCTATTACATGATGATAAAAATCTTGTGAAATTATTACTCATACTTAGGACTTCAATGTTCAATCTAAGCTATACGGTCTGTTGGCCATCTTATTGTCAGTCCTTCAGGAAAATAATCGATAACATGTTGCTAATGGTCGTGGAAGAAATGTCTTAAATATGGGTTAGGCACAAATGCAGAAGACTTTTATTGCTAAAATGAAGAACGTGACTAAGTTTGACGTATTGATAAAAAATCCAACAAACCCAGGAGGTAGGTTCTTGTGAAAAAAAAAAAAAAAAAAAAAAAATGTCTGGAGCAGAGTACAAAAACAAAATTACACAGAGTCGACTTAGACGTAGATTTGATTACTACGATGGTAACGATCATGAAATTCGACTAGAATAAGAACACATCAGTTCTTCATCTAATAGGATTTTCAAGCCTTTATGAATGGTTTTATTGGTGAAAATTAAGGTTAAAAAATTTTAAATGTGGAGTAAAAAGTACGTTTTCACGTATGTTAAAATTTGTATATTGGCAAAAAGGTTATACATTTCAAGTAGACGACGCTTTGCTAAAAGAGATGTTGTTTTACGTTTTACAAGAATATTTTTTTTTAAATCACTCGTCACTGAGGACGAGTTTTCCCAAACCCAGCCTTATCGCACATCTTGACGGTAAGTCGAAACTCCAGGAAAAATTTCAGCTTTACAATCTAAGTCGATTTTGAGAAACTGCGATGACAAGAAAATCGAGTGAAATTGGATTCTTTTATAAATATAGATTAAGCGTTGTTGCCTTGAGTGAGGTGCCCTTACACTTCCTATTTGTTAGCAACTATGAATTAACTGTTATATTGTTTTTTATTTAGTAACTGTATTTTTTGTTTATGTATATCAGTATGTTCATGATATAATGTAAATACTAATTTTCTAATATGACCACCTGTCATTGGGTCGCTCGCTTATTGGTGTGCTCTCTTTATAAATAAATAAATATCAGTATTTCATAATATCCAATATTTCACGGTGAGAAAGGAAAATTTCGAGATAGTAAGTAGAAAGTGCGTAATTCGATACACCACTTATAATTATTAGGTCGACTTTCCTCAACGTGTCTTATAAATGTCTTATTAAAGCGGATTGATAAGAGATGTAATACAATTGGGTAGTGGTTGGAGGAAGGTTTGAGCTGCTAGTTTTTGTTTTTCCGTGTCAGTGGAGGAGGTGATAAAGATCATATAATGAGGGAGCTAGCGTAACTAACCTGATTTACAGCATCTGCTATCGCCTTTGTAATTAACCCTTTACCGCTGCCATGATGCTTCCTCAACCTAACTGCGCATGCGTTTCTCTTCCTGTTCCATCACGGAAAGGAGATTACACAACCGCTAATCTAAGAGCATGGAAACCTAAGAACCCTCTTTCTTCAAAATTCACGAGTAAAAGGAATTTAAAAACTTTTTTCTAATAAGCACATAATTTATATTTATTAAGGAAAGTCTCTTTTAACTAATTTTTCTGGTCATGGAAATATCTCAAAAATGACAATGGTTGCGAACTTGGATTTTTTTTTTCTAGACCTTTCTCTAGACGTTAAATGAGGCTGGATTTGGAGCAATTCGTCCTATGAGTAGATAGAAAAAAAATCAAAAACCTTAGAAAATTTGATTTTTTTTAAATAATTTAAACACTATTCACGAATTGAAAGTACTCATCAACTAATCAAATAATCTAATATCTAACAAAATGAAAGGAGGATCACCTTTATCTGCCTTGTATTGTAAAAGATAATAAATTTAAAACCAAAATATATAAGCATGTTAAGCTTCGTACCCATGTTTCTTATGTAGGCTCCCATAGAAACACCGTTTTTTATTGAATAAATAACACTAGGTATGTTGATCCAAATAAGTCCCAGATAAAATATACCAATCAGAGATGAACTTTTCAATAATTAAGATTTAAATGAATAACAATTAAAAATACACATCATTAACGATTATTAGAATACTATTGGGTTGTTTCTCATCAAATGTCCGTTTTTATAATTTCTGAAATACATAAAGGATTTTGCAGATCTCTGTTGTTTTCTTCCAAATGTTTACATATTAAAGTAAACAGTTAATAATCCTCTACCTTTGTATTATAAACATTAGCTTTCCAATCAATTACCCAATTTTTAGTATACCTCCAAATATGAACATGGAAACACGCGATTTTCGAGTAATATTTTTGACGAGTTTAAACTCGGACATTCAGCAGCTGAGGCCGCTAGAAATATTTGCAAGGCGTTTGGGGAAGGGAGTGTTATTGAACGGACCATTCGCCGTTGGTTTGCTATTTTTTCAGCTGGGGATACCGACTTGGAAAACTTGCCCCGAGGAAGATCTCCGTCCGTAATAGACAACGATGTCCTCAAACATACAGTAGAAGAAAACCCCTACCAAACAGTTAAAGGACTCTCAGCACCACTAAATGCAAGTGAATCTAACGTTTCCAGACATTTAAAGTGTATTGGGAAAGTAAAAAAGCTCGATAAATGGGTACCTCATGATCTCACTGAGCAGCAGCAATTGAAACGCCTTGAGACCTGCGTTTCTTTGCTTGAAATAACTGGGCTACGAAGTTCTTCCGCGCCCATCATATTCTCCCGACTTGTCTCCAACAGATTACCACCTGTTCAGGAATGTTGACAACTTCGTCAAAGGAAATGTTTTTGAAAATGATGATCAAGTGAAAAGTGCGTTTTCAGATTTTGTTTTACTTCAAAGCTCATAGTTTTTCAGCTCGGGGATAAAAAAGTTGGTGTCACGTTGGGAAAAATGTGCAGAAAAAAGAAGGTAAATAATTCGAATAAAATTTTCTTGTTTTCATATCGTATTTTTAATAAAAATCCTTTACCTTGAAAACGGACATTTCATGTGACACAACCCAATAGTATATGATATCGATGGAAAATTAAAACGGCATAAATATTATGTAGGTATTATTGATAATAAAGTAGTATAGCACGGATTAAATACAGGTTCTTTTTAATTTCTTGCTCTTATGTATTACTGATATTATTTATTAAAAAAAAACCATTCCTCATTTTTTTTAAATAAAAAGATCAATGTAAAATAAGAAAACATCCAATAACTAACTGAAGGAGAGAAAAACAGTATCATTTTTTAAAGTAAAATGTTTCTTACCCGCTGAAGAAATGTTATGTAGATATATCGTAAGTAAATTAATTACTGTATAAAAACATTTTACAAAATACAAAAAAAAAAAAATTGCAGAATAGAGTCGAGAAAGACAAAAATGCATACACTGTAAAAAATGTAATTCAATATTAGAATAGGTATTAGGTAATGAAAAAAAATAATATGTAATGTAATTAAGTAATTGTTGAAGTTTATAATTATAAACGAAGCGAGTCGCCCCTCCTTCACTCGGGTACAATTTGAATGTGGTGCATTTATCTTTACGGATGCAATCTTTGACTCATTTAGGGTTTATTGCAGAAACCAAAAAGATGAAAAAAGACTTAAGACTAGAAATATACAATACAAACTTTCAAGTATAACGATACATTTTAAACAATCAAATGGGTAAAATAATATTACAAAACAATATGCCTTCTTACACCAATTAGATTTTGCTCCTCATATTAAAATAGGTTTATGGGCTTATAACGACATTCAGTTAACTTGAATAGCTTATTTCATTTACGTTGCTGTTACATTTATAATACAATTCATATTTCAGGAAAGATTTTTTGATGCCTTCATTACAAAAAAAACTAATTTACCTATCAGAATAAAAACTTGATTGCAATAAATTTTACTTCGAAACCTTCGGGAAGAAATACCTTAATTGATATTGAAAACTATATCAAAATCCGTTGCGTGGTTTAGAATAAGTTTGCGAAAACCAAACATATATATATTGGGTTGTGTCACATGAAATGTCCGTTTTCAAGGTAAAGGATTTTTATTAAAAATACGATATGAAAACAAGATAATTTTATTCGAAGTATTTACCTTCTTTTTCTACACATTTTTCCCAACGTGACACCAACGTTTTTATCCCCGAACTGAAAAACTCTGAGCTTTGAAGTGAAACAAAATCTAAAAACGCACCTTTCACTTGATCATCAATTTCAAAAAGGTGGTAATCTGTTAGAGACAAGTCGGGAGAATATGGTGGATGCGGAAGAACTTCGTAGCCCAGTTCTTTCAATTTTTGCACGATAAGTTTTGGAACATGGGGTCTTCCTGCCGCTCAGTGAGATCATGAGGTACCCATTTATCGAGCTTTTTTACTTTCCCAATACAGTTTAAATGTCTGGAAACGGTAGATGCACTTGCATTTAGTTGTGCTGAGAATCCTTTAACTGTTTGGTAGGGGTATCCCCAGCTGAAAACTTAGCAAACCAACGGCGAATGGTCCGTTGATTAACACTCCCTTTCCCAAACGCCTAGCAAATATTTCTAGCGGCCTCAGCTGCTGAATGGCCGAGTTTAAACTCGTACAAAAATATTGTTGTTATGTTCATATTTGGAGGTATACTAAAAATTTGGTAATTTGATTGGGAAGCTAATGTTTATAATACAAAGGTAGAGGATTAGTAACTGTTTACTTTAAATATGTAAAAATTCGGAAGAAAACAACAGATACCTACAAAATCCTTTATGTATTTCAGAAACTAAAAAAACGGACATATCATGCGAAACTACCCATTATATATATATCAAATGTACCTTCAATAAAAATTTTGGCAAGAGAGGTAAGTGAAAGAATTGTGTTTTTTATTAAAATCATATCTTAAGTATTTGTTATGTGATATCTGATAAGTGTTCAAATAGTATCAAGCTTTAAATTAAAGTAAAGCATAAGCTTAATAAATAAAATGCTATTGGGAGGGAGCGCCTCAGACCCTTGATGCTCTTTCTTCCCTTTAATTGTTCCAGTGTTGGGGGGGGGGGGCTCCGATTCCTTTCTTATTGTCACTAAGGATTCCTTTTATTACTTTTATTATTGTATTTTAAATAAGAAATCTTTATTCAAAACCCTTGAATGGTCCTCATTCTTTCGCTATTCATTTATATTAATGTTAACTCCTGTATTTAGGCATTTTACAGGTCAGAAGAGTTCGTTCACAGGAGGAAAATAAAAGCATGAATTAAATATTCACCTTTAAAACCTTATGAAATAAATTAAGAAGGTTATGACTAAAACCGTTAAAAAAGTGACTTTTTTTTTTTAAATTATTCAGTTATGGATGATTTTATTTGTGACGAAATAAGGAGCATTTAGGATTTTGGATTGTAAGGATTGGATACGGGAGGAATAAGATGGCTCGAGGAATTAGAGCCCCAAGCCTCGATTCCATATGTCCAGATGGGTCTGATGACGGTAACATAAATGAGCTTTTTGTAACGAATTGGAAGTTTTGAACGTATGTCGAGTATGTGTTGTAGTAATCGGTATCTACGGGCAGTCTTTTGTCGTTTTAGTCTCGAGTGAGGATTCCATGTAAGACGTTTGTCAAGATGGAGTCCTAGGTATTGGATTAATACAACAACTCTATCGATTAATGTTTTTTATGTTATGTTTAAATTAATAAAACATCAGACCGATCTGGACATATGAAATCGAGCTTTGGGGCTCTACTAAACCATCTGATTCTTCCCGAATTCAATCCTTACAATCCAAAATCCTTCGTAAAATCCTAGATGCTCCTTATTTCGTCACAAATAAAATCATCCATAACGATCTTAATATTCTATTTGTTGCAGACCTTTCTCGTACCAGATATACCACTTTTAATTCCAAACTCCCAGCCCATATAAGCCCTCTTGTCCGCAACCTATCAACCTCACATATTCCTGACAACCCTCCAAGGTGATTGAAAAGAAGATGGCCTCGGGATCTACTTACTTAAATAAACATCGAAGTTCTACCGCTGGGTAGTTTCTTCACAAGCATTTCACGCCCTTTACTCTAATTCCACAGTTTTACTTATTTTATTTATGTTAATACAGTTGTAAAATTCAATAAAATATGAATAAAAAAAAAAAAAAAATATATATATATATATATATATATATATATATATAATATATATATATATTCAGTGATATTATATTCTGTCTTAGTTAGGATAATATTGAGCAATAATGGTGTTCAAATATGGTTTTAACCACTTAGAGGTCTTGATATTTTTTTAAAAGTAAATCTGGACCTTGCAAGGTTAGATAGTGCTAACAATTACAGGTAAAAGCTTTCTAAGAGTATCGAAAAAATATTATAGAAGGTTATAGATTAGCCCTGGATCAGATGAAGGAAGGGAATTGATTTTGTACCCGAAATTCTTTCGCAGTTCGGAAATATCGAGCATGAATGGTGTTCAAATATGGTTTTAACCTCTTAAAGATCTTGATAATTTTTAGATATATCTAGGAATGTCGGAAAAGATCGTAGAAAACTATTTAATATCTCTAGATGAGATGAAGGACGAAAATTACTTCTAGCGCCAATTTTTTTTTATTGCCAAGAAGAAGAAAACAAAAATAGGCCATTAAAATTTTGTCTTTATACTTTGCCATTATACTTTGTCAAAACAGTAAAAGTAAAACAAAGATCGTCAAAACAATGAGACTGAAACAGATTCTTAAATCTCGTATCCACTCAGCCCATGACACTCATGGGTTAAGGGAGTTAGTTGTAAGAGTAACATGTTTTCATCTGTACATCAATAGCGTTTTCTTTATCCACTACTATTTTGATTATAAAATTATAACATTATCCAATAAAATCCTACTTAGCATTTTCAATAAAAGGGCCTAGTAGTTTGAAGAACGTTAGAAAAAAAAGTGTGTGGGTTAAATATGTGTTCCTTCTTCCAAAAAATCTTTATATACAATTTAATTTAAAAGTTCAATACGAACTTGCTAGTAATAAACACACAAACTAAAAATGTTATTATTATGTCTTTTAATCTTTTACTTTTATTATTGTCATTTGCCCTGATAATGTTTTTAGAGTTTCTTCGATGCGTTTGTTCGCTAGTTCGGACTCTCCGACAAGTTTTCTATAAGTAAATATTTTTTTCAATAAAGACCTCATTACAGGTTAAATATGATGTATATATATATATATATATATATATATATATATATATATATATATATATATATATATTTTTTTTTTTTTTTTTTTTTTTTTTTTTTTTTAAAGTACTGAACTTAGAATCGCTGTTTTAAATATGTATACCTTACCGAGCTGTCAATATATGTAACAGAAGCCCCACAAGTAAAGGAAAACGTCTATCCCCTCCCACAAAGGTGAGATAAGATGAAATGGTTTCTCAAATAGAACCCAAAGGTATTCTTGGAAACCTACTGAGGGAAATCGTAGTAAACAGTTTTGTATCACTGAAATTTCTCTGCACGCCCGTAAGGATATGTTATTTATCAAAGTCATATTGGTTAATACAAATGACATGGATAAACATAATTATTTCTCTTTAAGGTATCTTGACCTATCAGGGTAATTTTTTTTTATTTGAATATATATATATTCGTGAAGGAGAAAGGTTGAGATTCCATGCGATTCAATCATTTAAATCAACAGATTAATATATTGAGGATGTATAGTCGACTGTAGAAACCATTATAGGTGGAAATGATCGGGAGGCAGTCTTTTTCGACGTTTCGGCTCAAGCTTGTGAGTCGTCATCAGGGCATTACTGAGCCTTGTCCAAGCATAAACTGACATATAATGATGTGTTAAGAGTTTATGCTTGGACATGGCTCTGTAATGCCCTGATGATGACTCACAATCTTGAGCCGAAACGTCGGTAAAATTCAAATTTATAAAAAAAATACTGACTCCTGATTATTTCCACCTACAACAGAATAATAATTTTCTACAAATGTGTAAGGACTAGATTTTTTTTTCTTTTATTGAAATTCACTGAATTAAATTTTCTATTTTTTAAATATTTAATGATATGATAGGAATTTTTAACTAGTAATATTTCACGTTATTATTTTTTTTTTTTTTTTTTTTAATGTCTTCCTCCACTACTTTCCTACTACTTCCGTGAACTCTCACCATACCTCGCTCTGAATTTGTATCTACCTTTTCTCTAACTGTGTAGAGAATTTAAAAAGGCTAAAAGAGCAAGCTTGGAGCACCTAGTTACAAAAAAACAAAACGGTTAAATACCGCTTGTGTGAGCTACATTTTTTCTCAGGTTTTAGACTCTAGTGCACAAGTCTACTATTGTCTGGTTTCGGGTTCGAAACCCGGCTGTAGCGGAATAATCATTATTTCTGTCATTTCAGTCGTTTCATGACCCTAGGGGTATAGAGACCCTCCTAGGACACACCCAGAAATAAAATAGGTACACGAAAATTGTTTTGGGTGGGGGATGGAAATCTGAAATGGGAAACTTGGAGGTTGTGCCTTATATTGCTCTAATCACTTCATTGTACGGCTATTGGTCTAGAAACATTTCTAAATGTATTGAACTATAGTCCTTTCATAGGTCATGTTCAGGGAAAAATATCCAAAGCCAAATATTGAAGATAAAATTATTGTTAATGCAATTTTGTAAGGATAAATACTTTTAAAAAAAATAAGTTATTTCAGTTTGGCATTGAATTGGTTTAATATTCTTGCAAAGAGAACTTGTTTGTTACAGGGTTCGTTGCAATATTAACGAAAGGAACGCTTCTCCCGAAAAATTCAGTTAATTTCCTACACTGGCTCCCACCCGCAACGAAGATGGACTACCAGTTGTTCTAATTTCCCCAGAAGCGCCTACTTTAGCTATTAAGTGGGAACCATATTGTTCTTTCAACAAGCTACTGCAACAACTCCCCTCGGTTAAGTTTCCTCTACAAGCATTGCTAATAAAGAACGATTTAGATTATAAACTGCCTACTTATTAATAATGTGAAAAATTCGCATAACATAACTATGACTTTAACTTCCCTCTCTTGCCAAAATGAATGTTCAAATAAGGTTTTTTCGTTTATTTTAATTTATTCTTTTATAGTAATTTACAACTCTACTAAACAAATGCAATAATTAAATGAGTTTTAAGAATATAAGTCGTGAAATTGTCTTATAAAAGAACTACACACTGGTAGCTCTTCATTAGCAATTTCAAGGGAGTAGGCCCCGGGGCCACCTTCTTTTAAATCGCCTCAGAGGGTTATCAAGAATATCAATGGAAGATAAGCTACGCCTAGTGGGTTTGTGTGGGCAGGGATTTTGGAATGGAAATAGGTATATTTAATTCGGGGTAATGAGATGTGTGAGGTCATTATGGATCTTTTGATTTTTTACAAAAGATTTTTCGAAAGATTTTTTATTGTAAGGTTTAGATGTGAGAGGAGTTAGATAGCTTATTAGAACACTAAAAGTGATTCTAGAGATGAGCATAATCGAATGATCGCACTTCGATGATTTAAGTAATCGAATGATTCCACAATCAAATGACCGAATGATTAATATGCATTCTGAAAGACAATATGGCACAATTTCCCTCTCTATGATTGCTGAGCTGGCTGAGCCTAGGTGCAAATATGCATATAATTTATCTGATGAGAAAAAAAGAAAAAAAAAAAAAAGAAATGTAATTCCATTATCCTGATCTCTTGTGATCCCTCGATTATCGTTAAAAAATTCATTTTGAATGATCATTCGTTTCTCCAAACCAATGAATTCGATCATCGATTAATTTAAATGATTTAAATATTCAAATGATCTGATAATCGTCATTCGATTATGCCCATCCCTACTCGATTCCAAATTTCCAAGTAGTGGCGTAAATGGGTTGTTGTAATAGACTAAAAGATACGAACGAAGTATTGTGAAATTGGTATCTTAGAGCAGCTTCTTGTCGTTTCAATCTTGTGTGAGGATTAAGTAAAGTTAAAGTTTAAAAAAAAAATTATTACAATGATTTGATTTTTGAAAAAATGATATTAGACACTTAAAGTATTATCTCCGTGTATGCACTTTTCACACCCCAAGACTTTCTACAGCTTCGTATGTTAGATAATATTTCCTCAAAATCGTTAGGCTTCTAACAATTTATGATAGAATGTATATTGTAGATCTATATCACTGTTATTATTTGCGAATGAAATGTCTATCCATTCATCTATCAATCTACTTATCTATCTATCTATTCATCTATCAATCTACTTATCTATCTATCCATTCATCTATCAATCTACTTATCTATCTATCTATTCATCTATCAATCTACTTATCTATCTATCCATTCATCTATTAATCTACTTATCTATCTATCTATTCATCTATCAATCTACTTATCTATCTATCCATTCATCTATCAATCCACCCATCCATCCATCCATAAATATATATATTTTTTTTTATTTTAATCGAATTCATCAATGTATAAATAAATAAATAAATAAATATATATATATATATATATATATATATATATATATATATATATATATATATTTTTTTTTTTTTTTTTTTTTTTTCTATTCTATTCTCTCTCTCTCTCTCTCTCTCTCCACTCTCTCTCTCTCTATACACATATATATATCTCTAAGATACCAATTTCACAATACTTCGTTCGTATCTTTTAGTCTATTACAAAAACTCATTTACGCCACTACTTGGAAATTTGGAATCGAGTAGGGATGGGCATAATCGAATGACGATTATCAGATCATTTGAATATTTAAATCATTTAAATTAATCGATGATCGAATTCATTGGTTTGGAGAAACGAATGATCATTCAAAATGAATTTTTTAACGATAATCGAGGGATCACAAGAGATCAGGATAATGGAATTACATTTCTTTTTTTTTTTTTTTCTTTTTTTCTCATCAGATAAATTATATGCATATTTGCACCTAGGCTCAGCCAGCTCAGCAATCATAGAGAGGGAAATTGTGCCATATTGTCTTTCAGAATGCATATTAATCATTCGGTCATTTGATTGTGGAATCATTCGATTACTTAAATCATCGAAGTGCGATCATTCGATTATGCTCATCTCTAGAATCACTTTTAGTGTTCTAATAAGCTATCTAACTCCTCTCACATCTAAACCTTACAATAAAAAATCTTTCGAAAAATCTTTTGTAAAAAATCAAAAGATCCATAATGACCTCACACATCTCATTACCCCGAATTAAATATACCTATTTCCATTCCAAAATCCCTGCCCACACAAACCCACTAGGCGTAGCTTATCTTCCATTGATATTCTTGATAACCCTCTGAGGCGATTTAAAAGAAGGTGGCCCCGGGGCCTACTCCCTTGAAATTGCTAATGAAGAGCTACCAGTGTGTAGTTCTTTTATAAGACAATTTCACGACTTATATTCTTAAAACTCATTTAATTATTGCATTTGTTTAGTAGAGTTGTAAATTACTATAAAAGAATAAATTAAAATAAACGAAAAAACCTTATTTGAACATTCATTTTGGCAAGAGAGGGAAGTTAAAGTCATAGTTATGTTATGCGAATTTTTCACATTATTAATAAGTAGGCAGTTTATAATCTAAATCGTTCTTTATTAGCAATGCTTGTAGAGGAAACTTAACCGAGGGGAGTTGTTGCAGTAGCTTGTTGAAAGAACAATATGGTTCCCACTTAATAGCTAAAGTAGGCGCTTCTGGGGAAATTAGAACAACTGGTAGTCCATCTTCGTTGCGGGTGGGAGCCAGTGTAGGAAATTAACTGAATTTTTCGGGAGAAGCGTTCCTTTCGTTAATATTGCAACGAACCCTGTAACAAACAAGTTCTCTTTGCAAGAATATTAAACCAATTCAATGCCAAACTGAAATAACTTATTTTTTTTAAAAGTATTTATCCTTACAAAATTGCATTAACAATAATTTTATCTTCAATATTTGGCTTTGGATATTTTTCCCTGAACATGACCTATGAAAGGACTATAGTTCAATACATTTAGAAATGTTTCTAGACCAATAGCCGTACAATGAAGTGATTAGAACAATATAAGGCACAACCTCCAAGTTTCCCATTTCAGATTTCCATCCCCCACCCAAAACAATTTTCGTGTACCTATTTTATTTCTGGGTGTGTCCTAGGAGGGTCTCTATACCCCTAGGGTCATGAAACGACTGAAATGACAGAAATAATGATTATTCCGCTACAGCCGGGTTTCGAACCCGAAACCAGACAATAGTAGACTTGTGCACTAGAGTCTAAAACCTGAGAAAAAATGTAGCTCACACAAGCGGTATTTAACCGTTTTGTTTTTTTGTAACTAGGTGCTCCAAGCTTGCTCTTTTAGCCTTTTTAAATTCTCTACACAGTTAGAGAAAAGGTAGATACAAATTCAGAGCGAGGTATGGTGAGAGTTCACGGAAGTAGTAGGAAAGTAGTGGAGGAAGACATTAAAAAAAAAAAAAAAAATAATAATAACGTGAAATATTACTAGTTAAAAATTCCTATCATATCATTAAATATTTAAAAAATAGAAAATTTAATTCAGTGAATTTCAATAAAAGAAAAAAAAATCTAGTCCTTACACATTTGTAGAAAATTATTATTCTGTTGTAGGTGGAAATAATCAGGAGTCAGTATTTTTTTTATAAATTTGAATTTTACCGACGTTTCGGCTCAAGATTGTGAGTCATCATCAGGGCATTACAGAGCCATGTCCAAGCATAAACTCTTAACACATCATTATATGTCAGTTTATGCTTGGACAAGGCTCAGTAATGCCCTGATGACGACTCACAAGCTTGAGCCGAAACGTCGAAAAAGACTGCCTCCCGATCATTTCCACCTATAATGGTTTCTACAGTCGACTATACATCCTCAATATATTAATCTGTTGATTTAAATGATTGAATCGCATGGAATCTCAACCTTTCTCCTTCACGAATGGAGTAAAACAAGGAGATAGCTTGAGCCCACTCCTATTCGTAGCGTTAATGGACGATATCATTAAAATATGTAAGAGAAGAACCCCCAGAGCGGCGGTTGGGTATCGAAATCTATTCTCAGCACTGGCTCAATTCTTAGTTTATGCTGACGACACTGTGCTCATTGCAGATTCCCAGTAAAACCTCCGAAAAGCTGTTATATAATGGAGAGAGGAACTACACAGAAAGGGTATGGAGATAAATGCCGCCAAAAGCAAGGTGATGCAACTCGGAAGGTCGATCGAGGACATGATTATAACCTGTGATGGAGAGTTGCTAGAATGTGTAGAAACCTACCAAGCCGTGATGGCAAGCTAGATATCAAAATCGGAAGTCGAATAAGCAAAGCAAACAGCGTCTACTTCCAAATTAACAGCACCATAGTCGGCAAAAAAAAGAAATATCCCGAGATATAAAGTTGGTCATTTTAAAGACGATACTTCTTCCGGTCCCGTTGTATGGAGCAGAACATTGGACAGTCCTAGATAAATTCATTAAAAGACTCACTACAGCTGAAATGGGATTTCTTAGGCGAGTAGTGGGAAAAACAAGAAGGGACTGCGTCAGAAACGATATCATTAGAGAGGATTTAAAAGTATCAACCATGAAAAGCAGGATCGAGGAACGACAACTGAAGTGGTTCAGGCATATATGTACAATGTCGGAGGATAGGAAAGTTAAATGGTACCTGGAAGTAAAGCCAGAAGGAAAAAGACCAGTTGGTTGGCCACGAACCACCTTCAATGATTATCTGGAAAAGGTAAGAGAAAATCGGGGGAAGTCAATTGCTCAGATAAAACATATGGATCGAGAGGCATGGAAAAAGTGGGCCGAGGCAAAGCATGCTCCACGCTGTAAGGCACTAAAGAGCAAGTGAAAGAAAGGAGATTTAATTGAATTTTCTTCGTCATTGTTATGGCAAGCTGACCTAAAACTCCTTGCGGTAATGTGCAATGATAGTATCCAGGGATGAAGGCGCATACACATAGAACAGTTTAAGCTATTAAGACATAGGGATAAAATTCTGCACATACTTTTATAAAACATAAGTTGTATCAGTCAAACAATTTATGTAACTGAGTGTTTTTTTATGATAAAGATGTAAGGAGTAAGATTTAAATCATTTATTTCATAATGAAAGATCATTATCTCTTTTCGTTATTTACACGAAAAAACGTATGAAGTCGAATCTTTAAATATAATAGAGTTTTTGAATGCGCTTAAAATCTCTTAATATTATTTTAGAAATACGTTGTATCTTTAGAAACAAAAATTGATGATTAATTAAAACCGGAAACATACAATATAAAAATTTAAATATTTAAACAATAAAACCCTAACACTTTTCCCTATAAATTTATTTTCATATTTGTATAGCCATTTTTCTGGATACCACGAGAGCTTTTTCTGGACCAACTTTAACGAAGTTTTACTGTAATAGATTCGTACTATAAGATAATGAATGAAAAATGGCTGTCTTTCCTTTAAGGCTAATTACATACTCGTATTTTACATGCATTTAAATTATCTCAAGGAAATTCTCCGCGAAACTCTGATTAAAGACGGGGATCGAGACTCACAAAGTCATCATATAATTTTGAATGAATAAAGAACATCAAGGGTCAATAAAAAGCACACTGAAGATTGTAGTATATATTGTTGCTACGAGCACTATCAACAATGTGCGTCATCGTAGCGTTCCATCAAATATCTAAAAGGAGTGATATTTTGCTCATAAATAAATCAAGAGTATACTAAACAGTTAGAATGATTCATAAGAGTGAAATAAAGATAAAATACATCTAGAAATTCAGTTCTATCGTGTCCTATTCTCTTATATTTTATATTCTTTTGCGACTAGTATTTTATAAATATAAAAAGATTATTATGAATTCCGTCAAAATGTTCCTGTTCAAGTTTGAAAGACAAATAGGAGCAACAAAAATAATTTATAATCAAATACAAGGTAATATACAAACTCATCGTTAAAAAACGATTCCGTGAAAAGCTATGCATATACATTTTATTGTGATACTAGGGAGAAATTCAATTATATTCAACTTCACAGATCAATTTAATACTGGCCTTTGACCGAGTTTAGCACCCAGGGCTGCTCTACAAACTTCGCCAATTCCTCTCTCCTACGTACTTCTTATTAATCCGATCCTACCTCACTCATAGAATCTTTAAAGTAATTAATAACCTTTCCTACTCATCCATATTTCCTCAGTCCGCCGATGTACCTCAGGGTAGTATTCTGGGCCCAATACTCTATACCATATATACAGCTGATATTCCAACCCATCCTGGTACTGTCCTCACAACCTACGCAGATGACACTTGTGTGTTGTCCGTAAACAATGACCCATCTGTTGCTTCCAAAACCCTTCAGTCTCACATTTCTTCCATTGAAGAATTGTGTCAAAAGTGGAGAATTAAAATCAACTCTACTAAATCCCATCAAATTACCTTCACCCTTCGTCGAAAACCTATGTCGGCCTGTCCCACTATTTTCTTTAACAATATTTCACTCACTTCAGTTGAACAGATCCGGTATCTAGGACACCATTTAGACAAACGTTTTACTTGGAATCCTCACACTAGACTTAAATGACAAGAAACAGCTCGTAGATACGGCTCACTACAAAACGTACTGGAAAAACGATCAAAATTTTCCGCATACTACAAAAAATTAATTTATATTACCATCATTAGGCCTATTTGCACATATGGGGTTGAGTTGTGGGGATCCACCAAACCATCCAATTCTTCCCGCATTCAATCCATGCAATCCAAAATCCTCTGAAAGATCCTAAACGCCCCTTACTTTTTCACAAATAAAATAATTCATAAAGACCTAAATATCCCATTTGCCGCAGATCTAGCCCGAACTAGATATTCCTCCTTTTATTCCAAATTACCCGTCCACTCCAACCCACTCATCCGCAAACTCTTATGTCCTATTACTGATCATCTTCTAAGCGGCTGAAAAGACGATGGCCTCGAGACCTACTTAGCTGAATGAACTAACCACGGGTAGTTTCTTCACATGCGTGTATCACGCCCACTTGATCTATTAGCACATTTACTTAATGTATTTTATTGAATAATACAGTTGTAAATTTCATTAAAAAAATAAAAATAAATTAATACTGATTAGGTAATTTGCAGTTATAAATAGTGTAGATGTAAGAACATATTTATTTTGCATATGTTTTTGAGACCAATACTATCAAATCAAGAAAAAAAAAATGATTTTACGATTTTTTTTTACAATTTAGTTCGTTCCTAAATTATTTTGCCACTTCTTTCGGTCGAGCCAGTCTTCCTCCACATCCTCTAACCATCTCTCCTGGGTCTTCCCCTTTTTCGCCTTTCCATAAGTTGATAGAGAAAGGCCATCTTTGGACATCGCTCCTCTGTCATTCTTTGTACATGTCCATACCATTTTAGCCTTTTTATGTCTATTTCGTTCAGAATGTTTTACAGAAAAAAAATAAGAGAAATAATTAAGGATGCGGTCAAATCTTTTTAATCAAAATTATAAAAGTTTGACGTTTAGAATTCACGTGGTCCTATCTTTATGTGAAGGGAGGGAAGAATAGCTACCCATAGTCGGTGAAATTACTGACAATTAATTAGTCTCCTTACGCAACCTTCCGCCGATGAAGCGTACGTTCAAAGTATTTAACACAAGAATGTTGATAGGTTATATTGGTTTAAGTTTTTCTGGTTGAACCTTATGTTTCATAATATGTTTTAGGTGCAAATTAAAATTATCATTTTTTATTTTTACCAACTCTGATCAGGCAAATACAAATAGCCAAACTATACCATAAAGTTTAAAGGTATAAACAAAACATTTATTAAATACAAGGAAAAATTGTGTCAATTTTAGTATATAAATTCGTCTGGGCGATTTTATCATGTATAGGTAATACGCTTTACGAATTTATCCCACTTGATTAAATACAATTTTTTTTTATTACTACCAAAATTTCAGCCTAAATTCATTTAAAAATAATTTATATTAATTACAATTTACAACTGTATTATTTAATACAGGTGAACATGAGTATAACTGTAAAAGACATGATGGACATGTCGAGACCCATTGTCAGCACCCCAAAGGGTATTTTTAAGTTCACACTTGTTACTAGACACTTAGTAGCAAACGTCTAATAATAAGTGAGGTCTTAAGCTGAAAAATATCTTTAGCAATCGACCACAAGTATGTGAAGAACTAAATTAGGATATCGTTGAAAAAGGCATTATGGCCGATACAATGGATAGAATAAAATATAAAAAAATAGTGTTGGGTGACATTGAATCGATTTTTATACTTATTGATAGAATTTATGTCATTATAATAAAAAGGAATTTCAGAAAACTCGGTTATATGACTGTAAAAAATAAAAATATTTTATTGAGATTTACAACTGTATATTATAATACAACAGGTAAATATGCTGATTAATGATAAAATATACGAAAAGAAGATAAAGAGAAACTACCCATTGGCAGCACTCTTAAGCAAGGATTGATTAGTGGATTAGAATGGGAGTGGAGTTTGTCATGGAAGGAATGACACCTGGTTCGGGCCAGATCAGCAACAAATGGACCATTGAAGTCTTTATGGATGAGCTTATATGTGACAAAGGAGAGATAAGGATTTTGGATTATAAGGATTGGATACGGGTAGAATTTGATAGTTTGGTGGAGTTCCAAAGCTCAATTCCGTAAGTTCAGATTGTCATGTAGATGAGTCTTTTGTAGTTGAGTGGAAGGTCAGAGCTTCTGTCTAGCAAGTTTTAAAGTGACCGAAAGCATCTTGCGCAGCTTCTTGTCCTTTCAGTTTTTTATGCGAATTTCATGTTAGAAGTTTGTTAAAAAGGAGTCCTAGGTAGCGGATCTGTTTAACTGGGACAAGCGGAATACTATTATAAAACTGTAGGTTTATAATAGGATTCTATTATATATTCTTTTTATTGTAATACAATAGGTTTACGACGTAAATAAAATATTTGAAATTCATTATTGCTCCTTATTTTATTTTGTATATGCATCTACCGTTTAATATTTAAGAATAATAAGAAAAATGATAACTTTATAAGGATTGTACTACATCATATCAGGTTGTAGGGCTACCTCAAGCATACACCACAACTCTCTTAATGATGGATTTAACAGCGTCAACATACTATCTCCAAATCAAATGAAATCAACAACATTTTTATAAAGTTATGTCTCATCTTTAAGCGAATATTTCAAAGATATTAAGAAGGAAGAAATTTGATAAGAGCTTAGGGATTTATCTCGAATGTAAAAGAAAGAATGAAGCTGTTGAAGGAGCTAAGCTAATAAAGAGAGATTGGAGGGTAAGAGGATAACACCACTGCGGCCATTGTCAATACAAGTTTCCAATCCCTTCCATGTTTCAAGACATTAACCCACTCCCTACGCGACACCGGGCGGTCTTCATCCTCACAAACCCTAAACTTCTGATCCACGAAACTAGCTTTCTATAGTTACCAATTCTCTAGGCAGCTGTTCTCAAATCAGATTGGATGTATATACGTCTCAGCGGAACATGCAAATTGTATACTGCTCAGGGCGTCCTATTTAAACCGGTCATGAATGCTTATTACGTCCTAAGAGACGACTAACAGAAAAATCCAATAAAACTTTCCACATTACGATGATGATAAAAAAAGAAAAGAAAAGAAATTCATTGAAAAAATGTAAAGAGTAATTCTTTCATTAAAAAAAAAAAAAATAAATTGCAATGTTTTCGATAATTTGACTCCTAACGTAATTCCAAACAGCGATTTATCTTTAATTTTCAGAGATATATTAAGTTAATGAATATATGCATGCTTTGTATAGTTTATTAGCAGAAGATGACTATATGATTTTTTTTTTCTTCAGAAAATACAATAGTAATTCGTAGAAAAATACTATTTAGCAGAAGGATTTAATGTGTATTATATATATATATATATATATATATATATATATATATATATATATTGTAATCGTTATATTATACGAAACCTAATTATATGGACATATCCGCTACGAACCCAGTTTGACTTGGATGTCCCTAGTAATGTTATTCCCCTGCAGAAACTTTATAAAACTGCTTATACTGGGAACTTATTATCTTTTTCTAGTTCAAAGCAATTGTCATATAAAAGTACTTTCTTTGGGCTAAGAGATAGCTACGCTAACTCAAAAGCTTAACATATTACTCTTATCATCTTTTCCTGTACCCTTTATATAGATAAGTGAAAATAACGCTAACTTTAAATCCCAGTAATGTATAGCGGTCCAGAATGTTAATTAGAATGATGTTATATTTTACTAGCAATAGTTAAATGAACATGATCTTCAAGAAAAAAAAATTGTTCATGGCTTAATTGAAGTAATAGATGATATTAGAAATAACTATAAGAATAAATACTGGTGAGTAACTGCAAATAAATGATTCTTTTGAGCTTTATTTAAGTTGCTAACTGTGTTAAACATTCCACTCCTTTATCTTCAAATCATAATTTCCATTCCTAAAAAGCAATACTCCACTTCCCTAAATTTATCCCTAGTTTAGCTACTGGCTGAAGGCAGTATTGCCAGATTCCATCGACCATCCCCGGATGATAATAATGGTAAACAAAGTTGATTGAGCAGTTTAAGGCCTTTTTATGGAAGAAAAAAGAGCTTCAAGAAAAGAGGAAGGGATGAAGTTTGGTTAGAATGGGGGGAGGGTGGCTACAGGAGGGGGGGCCAAGGGGAACAAGGTGATAGGAGCTGTAATGCCGGCCTCCCGTCGGTTATGGCCCAGCCCCGAGGATTTATTCATAGCCGTCCGGCGTAGAGCTCCCACCCCCTTTCTACCCCCGGCAAAAAATAAATAAAAAAGAGAAGAAAAAAAGTGGGGAAAAGGGAAGATAAAAAAAAAAGCGCTATAGTGTGAGGCGGTCTCTAAAACTGTAGGATAAAGCCCGAGGAGGGGGGAGGGTGACGGGGGAGGGGGAGAGCGACAATGAGGAGGCCTTGATCCATCCAAGGGGGCCCTCCCATCTTACAGCATTGCCTAAGGTGTAAAATAAAATCTTACAGCGCGAATTTCAGTTCTAAAGGTGCGTTTATACTGCACGCGTTTTGGGCGACTTGAGCGGTAAGCGGGTTCCTACAAAGCCGGCCCGAGACAGAACTAGGAACCGGCTAACCGCTTCAGCGGCCAAAACGCCTGCAGCATAAACAAGCCCTGAGCTCTTGTTGCTATGAGGGCAGGCCAACTAATAAACGAAATATCTTCATTGTGAGGGTAGAGATTTCCAACCAGGTGCCACCACAAAACACACCGCTTTGATGATATATGTTTTTGCTAAAATCGGCTTCTCTCTATACTAGTCTATATCGTTTATATTAATTTCATAAGGCTGTTTACTTACTGCAATGGAACAGAATAGTATAAAGTTTAATCACCAATTTTATTTTTGAAAACTAACTATTTTAGAAATATAAAAAAAAATAATATAATATATATACCATATATAAACAAAAATATAAAAGATACTGAAAAGTTTAAAACAGAGATAAAGAACCACAGTTGTCATTATGCAGATGCATTAAAAAAAAATGACATTATAAATCTTCCTTTATTGACCTAAATATACTAATATATTAGTGTATAAAATTCTGCAGTTATAGGATAGCCCTAATCCATCAGAGGCTAAAGGATATGTTAGTTAAGATGGTAGGTTTCTAATTGTTACATGTTTTTATAAATTTTAATGACATATAATTTCTTATGGACTAAATTTTAATTAAAATGGATAAAATTTTAACTCATACATGGCTGTCAGGTAAATAGACTTTTATGTTACAATGTTATATTTTTTTTAATATTGAAATTCAATTAGTATATAGAAAATTAATTATTGTAATAATAACTGATGATGCTTTATTGTATTGTAGTGAGTCACCCGAAGCGTTGACTCTTAATTCTTGATTATGAATTATATGGATATTATATGGAAGATTAAGGAAGCATCGATTTATTACGTGTATTAGACTTGTCCTGGTTGACCCACGTCAATCCGTCACTTTTCAAATCTAAAACCCTATAAGCATTTAATCCTTAATGTCTCTTATCTGCCAAATCAGGGCTCATTTTTAGGGATTCGTTCATTACTCAACACGATAATTTAAGCTGTCCATTTTTATATAGCAGTGCTTTATACTAACTACACGCCTAATCCAAAATTATGCGCTGCAGAAACCTCGGAATTCTAAAATATAGACTCATACCTCATCGTGCCTAATAATTCACCTCATATTTGCGGTTTTATTTTTTCCATGTGAACGAGCTCGTTTTTATCTACTTCATGGACGCCTTACCAGTCAGTTCAGTGCAAATCACCTTTATGAACATATTGTAACAGAGTGTGTTTTCCGCCTCATTGCACGACCCTTAGCCTAAAAACATTATTTATAGTAATTTACAACTGTACTAAAGAATACAATAAGTAAATGTATAGTATGAAAATAAAAAGTCATGAAAATGTCTTGAGAAAGAACTACCCAGTGGTAGCACTTTACTAACTATTTTAATACAGAAGGTCCCGAGGCCACCTTCTTTTCAGTCGCCTTGGAAGGTTATCAGGGTTATCTGAGGAAGATAAGTTACGGACAAGTGGGTTTGTATGGGCAGGGAGTTTAGAATGGAAAGAGGAGTATCTATCACGGGCTATGTCACAAATGAGATGGTTAGGTCATTATGGAGGTGTTGATTTGTGACAAAATAAGGAGCATTCAGGATTTTGCGAAGGATTTTTGATTGTAAGGACTGGATGCGGGAGGAATTTGATGGTTTAGTAGAGCCCCAAAGCTCGATTCCATATGTCCAAATAGGTCGAATAATTGTGATGTAGATGAGTCTTTTGTAATATACTGGAAGTTTTGAACGTTTGTCTAGTAAGTGTTGTAGTAATCGATATCTTCGAGCAGTTTCTTGTCGTTTCAGTCTTCTGTGAGGATTCCAAGTAAAGCGCTCGTCATGATGGAAACGGATATGTTCTACAGAAGTAAGGGTAATGTTATTAAAGGATACTGGGGGGCAGGAAGTCATCGGTTTGCGACGAAGGGTAAAGGTGATTTGGTGGGATTTGTTGGGATTTATTTTAATCCTCCAATTTTGACACCATTCTTCAATGGCTGTGATGTGGGACTGAAGGGTTTGGGATGCAGTAGTTGGGATCATTATGGACGAATAAGACACACGTGTCATCAGCATATGTATTGAGCTCAGTGCGAAGCCTTAAAACAGTGCGAATTTTTGAAAATAAAATATTCAAGAACAATAACTTCTTTGCAACGTTATTTATTTATTCATCAATACAACAATTTACGTTTTGAGGGTTATTCGCCTCACTTCGTGCAATTTGAATGGAGTATCACTTATGTTTAAAGAGCTCTGTCTCTCAGTTTTAGAGTTTATCGCTTTGGGAATTTAAGTTTTTCGTAAAAATAAGTGCAATTAGCAAGAAAATATGTTTATTATATAACGTCTATTCATTCCTATATTTAATCATCGGCAGAAATAATAAACGTAAATTAAAATTGCTTCAGTTTATTTGTTAGTTATTTTAAAGTGAAACAATGATAACGAAAAATTTAATTTTACCACACAAAGAAAACTTGATTTCAATAAATGTTTTTAAAAAAAATTGAAATAAAAAAGGTTCCTATACTTTTAGATTTATTACTACTTTATATTTCAAAAATGAAATATTTAAAATACATTTGATGTTTTAATGTAGTTGCCATGGAAATCCCATATATTTTACAGAGATAGATCTGTTATGAAAAGATTTAAAATTTCAAATAATTAATAACAATGTTAATTTACAGATTTATAACAACATAGTTATGATTTGGTGCGTAGTAATGTTTCTAAAATCTTGCGTACTGAATGAAAGAATATAACTATTACTAACCTCCTTCCTTACCAATTACATATGTTCATTAATTTATGGCCTAACAAAAACATTATACTACCTTGTAAGATTTCTTAGACTGAACATTTCTAAAATCCTACGCTCTCCAGCAACTATAAATCATCACTCATATTTGAGAAAAAAATGCCCTAAATGATAGTAAAAACCGTATCAACAGCGGTCCAATATATATATATATATATATATATATATATATATATATATATATATATATATATATATATATATATAAGAGAGAGAGAGAGAGAGAGAGAGAGAGAGAGAGAGCGAGAGGTGTCAATATGTTCTATTAGTAAACATCTTCTAAATACGGGTAAAGATATCTATACTGAAAGAAATATCTACTTCTAATATAAGGATAAAAGAGCGAAATTCAGAACTTTTGGATTGCGGTACTCTTCTTCCAAGGAAACGATATGTGTATGCAAAGGATAACATTATTTTTACAATGGAAATGGTAATGTGTATGCATATATCGAAATATGTATCCCCAACTGTTCGTTAACAATGAAATCTTAGGCATTTGGGACGTTGGGAATGACTGCCACGGGATTTGGGGGTAGATACAGGAATTACGTGTGCAGAATAGCAGCCGTGGGATCGGGTTTAAGAAGTTGCTTCCCCCTCCTCACCCCCCTCCTCACCCTCCTCCTCACCCCCCTCCTCACCCCCCACTGCCATAGTTAACAATAGTCTTATCTCAGGAGAGTCTCCCGCTACTCTTCGTGTTCTCGTGCCTCTGTCCATTAGAGCTGAGGGAAAAATAAATACTTAAGTAGCCAAGTCATTCCTGGTTGTCGGCTCATTGTTGGGAGAAGTATAGGAATTATGAGGAAATCAGCTCATGTATAAATAAAAGAAAGAATGCATAAGAAGTTAAAAATCGAATAACTTATGAAGATTAGTCGATTGATTAAATTTCTAAAGATCTTTTGGACGACCTTATTTTATGTTCGACGTTTCGACTACATCACCCCTTAGTGGACAAACGTTTAAACCTTCCACTTAATTACAAAAGACTTATTTACATGCTTATTATATGGTATATTGGAATGTTTATTAACGTTATCATCTGTATCGGAGGATAATCGTTGAGGGGAGAGTGTACAAAAAAAGCGTGTTTGAGTAGTTTGGTATTAAAAGGAGTATACCTATTTCTTTCTAATTCATCAAATTATGCGAAATTCAGATCAATACTTATAGTTTTATTAGTGAGAAAGTAAAGATTTTTCGGGGGATATTGGATTGGATGCAAAACGAATGATATGTTTTGATGGATCCTCGTAGCTTATTCCCATGTGTCCCTATCTACCTAATAAAGGAGGTGCTGAACTATTTTTTTGTATTAGGTGAGATATTCTGAGCTTTTGTCAGGAGGATGTAGGAGTAACCGGTATCTATTATGTAGTATGTAGTAGTAACCGGTAACTATTTAGTAGAATGTAGTAGTAACCGGTATCTATGTAGTAGTATGTAGGAGTAACCTGTATCTATGTAATAGTAACCGGTATCTATTTAATAGTATGTAGTAGTAACCTGTATCTATGTAGTAGAAATCTGTATCTATTTAGTAGTATGTAGTAGTAACCTGTACCTATGTAGCAGTAACCGGTATCTATTTAGTAGTATGTTTCTCCGAACCGATAATCGATTAATTCGAATGATTGAAATAATCGAATGATCTGATAATCATCATTCGATTATGCCCACCCCTAGTAGTAGTATGTAGTAGTAACCGGTATTTATTTAATAGTTTGTAGTAGTAACCGGTATCTATTTAGTAGTATGTAGTATTAACCTGTACCTATGTAGTAGTAACAACATTTCTCTGTCTATCCCACCATATATATTGTTTTGTTTTTCATTATTATTGTTTGTTGGTTTTTATTTATATTTTTAAATCCATTTTAGGTATCCATATAAGTCTATATATGTATTTATTTTGTTTTGTTTATGTATTTAAAATTTTCTAAATGTCTTCACTATTCAATTTATTCCAACTTGTATTTATGTTTATTTAACTTTTTTATCAACCTGTAAGATTTGTCAATTAATGTATTTTACAATGTTCCATTATTATTTTTTCCACCCTGTTATCTTTGGATACCTTAAACAGAATTAGAGATAATTAAGTTGGGAGGTACAGTCAGTTTTTCTCCATATACATCTTCCATCACTGTTCTTACTATTATATAGGTGATATTTCAAGAATTAAATTATAATTTTTTATCCTGTATCATTATTATAATCATAAGTTAAATTTCATTGATTCTTTGTATGGTAGTATTAAGAATTTTAGTCATTGTTGTCAGACCCTGTCCATAAATCAGTACGTATTTTCCATTCTACCTTTTCCTACGTATTTTCCGTCCTACCTACCCCCCATCTACCAAACAGTACCTAGTTTCCATTCTCCCACCATGCGGTATGTATCTCCACTCTACTTCATATTTTTATATTTCATATTTCATGTAAATTATTGATACCTGTGTAAATTTTGTTTAGTGAACATTTTTATTTTTTCTGTATAACACTTTCATTATTGTAATATGGTCATTATATTTTAATTAAGTTTTTTTTTACATATACAGTTCTTCTGTTATTTTTTCAATACCGACGTTCTCTAGCTAAATAGGTTATATAATATTGTATGTCATGTCATTGAAATTATATTCTTTTGTATCTTTTTAGCCCTGATGATGACCCACAAAGGGGGTCGAAACGTTGGCAAACAATAAAATAGTTGAAACTATTTAGTTGTTTCACTAATTCCTTCCAGTAATGGAAGTCCGGACTTAATTATTAGTCCGGGTGGCGGTCATTAAATGAAACAACTAAATAGTTTCAACTATTTTATTGTTTGCCAACGTTTCGACCCCCTTTGTGGGTCATCATCAGGGCTAAAAAGATACAAAAGAATATAATTTCAATGACATGACATACAATATTATATAACCTATTTAGCTAGAGAACGTCGTATTGAAAAATAACAGAAGAACTGTATATGTAAAAAAAACTTAATTAAAAAAATGACCATATTACAATAATGAAAGTGTTATACAGAAAAAATAAAAATGTTCACTAAACAAAATTTACACAGGTATCAATAATTTACATGAAATATGAAATATAAAAATATGAAGTAGAGTGGAGATACATACCGCATGGTGGGAGAATGGAAACTAGGTACTGTTTGGTAGATGGGGGGTAGGTAGGACGGAAAATACGTAGGAAAAGGTAGAATGGAAAATACGTACTGATTTATGGACAGGGTCTGACAACAATGACTAAAATTCTTAATACTACCATACAAAGAATCAATGAAATTTAACTTATGATTATAATAATGATACAGGATAAAAAATTATAATTTAATTCTTGAAATATCACCTATATAATAGTAAGAACAGTGATGGAAGATGTATATGGAGAAAAACTGACTGTACCTCCCAACTTAATTATCTCTAATTCTGTTTAAGGTATCCAAAGATAACAGGGTGGAAAAAATAATAATGGAACATTGTAAAATACATTAATTGACAAATCTTACAGGTTGATAAAAAAGTTAAATAAACATAAATACAATTGGAATAAATTGAATAGTGAAGACATTTAGAAAATTTTAAATACATAAACAAAACAAAATAAATACATATATAGACTTATATGGATACCTAAAATAGATTTAAAAATATAAATAAAAACCAACAAACAATAATAATGAAAAACAAAACAATATATATGGTGGGATAGACAGAGAAATGTTGTTACTACTACATAGGTACAGGTTAATACTACATACTACTAAATAGATACCGGTTACTACTACAAACTATTAAATAAATACCGGTTACTACTACATACTACTACTAGGGGTGGGCATAATCGAATGATGATTATCAGATCATTCGATTATTTCAATCATTCGAATTAATCGATTATCGGTTCGGAGAAACATACTACTAAATAGATACCGGTTACTGCTACATAGGTACAGGTTACTACTACATACTACTAAATAGATACAGATTTCTACTACATAGATACAGGTTACTACTACATACTATTAAATAGATACCGGTTACTATTACATAGATACAGGTTACTCCTACATACTACTACATAGATACCGGTTACTACTACATTCTACTAAATAGTTACCGGTTACTACTACATACTACATAATAGATACCGGTTACTCCTACATCCTCCTGACAAAAGCTCAGAATATCTCACCTAATACAAAAAAATAGTTCAGCACCTCCTTTATTAGGTAGATAGGGACACATGGGAATAAGCTACGAGGATCCATCAAAACATATCATTCGTTTTGCATCCAATCCAATATCCCCCGAAAAATCTTTACTTTCTCACTAATAAAACTATAAGTATTGATCTGAATTTCGCATAATTTGATGAATTAGAAAGAAATAGGATACAAACTATATCAACTTTATGACACACTGCTTCAATATCAAACCTGTAGTTAGAAAAAAAAAAATGATCAAAACTTTAAAAAAGGTATTGTGGAAGTACAATATCCAAATTTAGGACCGGGAGAGAAAGAGAAAAAAAAAAAGGAAAATTAAAATTAACAATATTTTTATTTGCATTTCAATTACCTATAAATAAATTAGTTAGTAAAAGTAAGTTATGATAACGTGAACAAACCATTCGGCGTGTTTCAAACGCGAACTGATCCAACGTCAAACATCGACAATACACGTTTTGTGTCTGTAAGTCCAAATAACTAAGTCTCCCAAATTGGTCTGTAAACGTGGTAAGTTTAGATAAAACAAAAATGTCGTAAGAAAATAAAACTACATATTTAAGAAGTGATACGTCCTGGATTTTAGTGCAAATGTTTCAATAAAATAGGCTAACCGTAAGTGCCACTTAATACAATGGATTTAACGTAATTTTGCAATTTGCTTCGAAAAACGTCTTTGGTTAAACCGGCTATATTAATTTTTTATTTTTTTATTTTTATAGCTTAACCTGAAGGAGATTTAATTTTGTTTATTTAAGAAATAAAATCATCATGTTTTGATGTTCGAGGTGATAAAATATGTGTAAATATGAAATATGAGAGATTTTGATAATAAATTAAATAAGATAGATGAAGAAATATTCTAAAAAAATAGAAAATAATTTCGACAGTAAAATACTAGCGCATCCAAGGATGATCCTAACACCTAGGCGTTGATACACGTCCATTAGTTTTCAAATGGCGGCCGCTTAAATATCATTTCATTCAATAATTCATTTATTATTGAAGATTGGGAAAAAATTATTACGGTTTTCTTAACCATGAAACTACGAATAATTTTAAAAAAAGAAAAGATATTTGAAATCAGCAGTATTAATTGACTATTTTCCTTTGAAATGTTTATTGCTTTTCATATTAGTTAATTGTCAATTCATAAACAACTATATAAACAGATGTACTCTAATATAGTTATTTTTTAATAATAAACCATTGTGTAATAATTTTTAAAATTATATTGGGTGGGTATGAGAATAGATCGTGAAATATATTACCGCTAGGTATTAAAATCATTCTGGGACTAGGTCCCCCAAGAATAACAGGTTTGTACAGTGGAAATATACATGTCTGGCCAACAAACAGAAGGAACATAATTAATAACTAATTACAATTATAGGTTAATATATGTGTGCATATTATAAACTCATCCACACACATATATCCAAAAAAATATATACAATGATAAAATAAAAAATAAAAAAAATTCTTAGAAAATATTTTGTTGAACGAATTTAAAAATAAATTAATAGATAACAGCATTTAAATGTTGACAATGAACAAAGATTATTCCAAAGTGTGATGTTAGGAATATAAATATCACAGTTTCTAAGCGTCTTTTTGGGATAGTAAAAGGTATTGGAAAAGTTGGGATTTGAATGAGGAGAGGGAAGCAGCATGGCGGATATGAGTAGGTAGAGAATTCCAGAAAGTAGAGGAGCGGACAAGGAAGGAACAATCAAAAGTTTTAGTCATATGGGTAGTAAAATAAAGGTTGGAATGGCACGATCTTATTACAAGTGAATGGACTGAGGATTTAAATTGATTGAAACTCAGAGATAGAAGGTAAATGAAAACTACAAGCACTAGATATATAATTTTTTTTTTTTTACTGTAATATTGTATAAGGAATGGAGAAGTGATGGTAACCGCCTGTTTGAACATGTATTTTATTTCATGTGTCAAAAGGTTGGGTACGAAAACCGGTCACAGCCAGGGAACAGCTATTGAAACGACAGGGCGATAGTGAAGTTATAAGTTATGAGGTTGGGAGGGGCCCCGAGAGAGGGAGGGGGTGAAAGAATGATAAAAGCCAGTGAGTTGGAGAGCTGGAGCTGGAGCTGGTGCTGGAGCGGGGTGCTGACCCACTTCTGCAATAAATTAGCGGGCCAAGTAGGAAGGAGAGGACGAGGGCAGGATGGCATTTGAGGCAACACTCTTCTGAGTTATAGCCTAGTTCTCGTGTCAACAGGTGCCCCCCCCTCTCTGCCTCCCCCTCCCATCGCTCTCTCTCTCTTCCATCCCTCTCATCTCTCACTCTCTCTTCATCTAATCATCTCGGACCTCGACCGACTTTAAACTCTCTCAGTAAGGCTGCTGATCTGGCGAAATCTGTCAGTTTCATAACGCCTTCGAAAATACCAGGAGCTTTTTCTCAACCCAATTTGGAACTATTGATTCAATCCACATATAAAATCAGTTTAACATTATATTTAATGTTTAATTATTGGGTTGTAAAATTAGTTTGTAGCGCTTTTTATGGATCATTTCAATGAAAACTTTAGATTGTTTTAAACATTTTTAATCAATCATATATCACCCACTTTGATCTGTTACGTGTTGCTATCTTTCTGGTAATTTGTTGATTCCGTCCCCCCCGAACCTCTCAGATTTTTGGGCAATGAATTCCTCTAAGTGCCTTATGCAGTCCTCGAGCGAATTAAAGTGTTTCCCGTTAAGAGAGTTTTAAAATGGCTTAAATAAGTGAAAATCTGGTGAATATGGTGGGTGGGTGATGACACCCCAGCCAGAATCCAATGATATCTTCCGGGTCTGCTCAGTCTCATGAGGACGGGCGTTATCTTGATGGAAAACAATGCCTCTACGATCAGCCAATGCTGACCACTTTTGCTTTACCGCTGCCCTTAAATGTACCAACTCGGCACATTATACTGTAAAATTAACGGTCTGGTAAGTTCACTGCTTGAGTTTGGGCATCATCAACAGTTGAAGGACGACTCAAGCGCTTTGCGACTTCCAAGTCAAAATGTCCGCTTCTGAATGGAGCAAACCACTTACGGACTGTGCTTTTCCCTAAGGCAACATACACACTATAAATTTTATTAACGTCTGTACAGTATTTTGTTCTTTTCGAAGACAAAAAATCATTCATTTGGACTTTAAAATCATTCAGTGTTAATTGGGATAGAAATTTCGGTAGACTTATTGAACGGAAACTTTTTTCTAGGACATAGTCCCCTATGAACAACGATACTTATACTGATTTGCTATAATTAGTTATTATTATTTTTATTATGTTTCAATCGAAAGTATCATTTATACTTTAATAAACACTAATAAGCAATAATTATATCATATTAATACACATATATATCACTTCCTACTGTGATTCGGGTGTGGATAGACACCAATTCTTGCGTTAATTTCAAAATGGTATTTAAAATATTTTTTTAGGCAATAGATGCACTGACAGATCTGTATACTAATAATATTTTGTATCGAAAACTGTCATTCAATTTCACCTAAAAAACACCCAAGGTACTAATTATACATTTGATTTCATTACTAATGTACTGTGAAGAAGTATTATTAATATTGTAGTGACAAAACAATTATAGATTTTCAAGCAAAAGGAAAAAAAAAAAGTATCATCCTTCTGAAATTTATCATTCCAATTGTATTATATTTTTGTGGCCTTTTATTTTCGAGTTCCTTAAAATTAAATATTTAATAGAAATTACTTGATAACTTTACAAAAAACAGTATTATTCTTTTTTGCTAGGTTATTTTATTATTGTTTATTTATTAAGAAATAACACAATCCTATCACTGGCAATGAGTTTTAGTCATAAAAGAAACCATTCGCTCTGTGCAATATATATATATATATATATATATATATATATATATATATATATATATATATATATATATATACGTTATCTAATGAAAGAAAGATGAAATTTTAAAAATAATAAAGACTAAAAAAAATGTTGTTTAAAAAATACTACTAAAAGGAGGCGGTCAGTGAATGAAACAATTGAGTAGTTTCAACAATTTATTTTTTTCCAACCTTTCAACCCTCATTGAAGGTTATCATCAGGGCGTGTTGTAGGCGAATGGAAACTCAGTGCCTATCCAAGTTTAATTAGAAGTGGGATCATTAACGAGTACCTGACATCGTACAGGCGCAGGACACATCTTTACGACCCCTCCGAAGGACGGCATAACTTAAAACGGTAAGCGTAACCTTGGGCATAGAACGCTGTTATGCTGACTACTATGCCATAGGTGAATATTTATATATATATAATATATATATATATATATATATATATATATATATATATATAATAATATATACATACACTCACGTGAACGTGTGTGTATGTGAGTGGCACGTGTATGTGATATATTCTAGTCCCTACTTTTTATATATTAAGGATCTTTTAAACAAAAATTTGGGAAGCTTTTGTATATCCCCGCTGTAATATTCCTACCCGCTTTAATTCGATTCCCTTCGTTCCTCTTTCGACAGATTATTTTTCCATTTTTTCGGTAGAGGGGGACCCAGAAGCCGACTAATATCAATGTTTGGGGAGGGAATGATTAATCACCCAAGAAGGGACTGATTTCTGTTTCTACCCTATCCCTTATACCCATCTAAATACTCTCACAACAATCGCCTGGAATTTTGCATAGCGTTAGATGATATAGAAATATTGAAAAGCTTATATAAAATTCTAATTTTTTTTTCTATTAAAGAAAATATAATTAAAAAAAAATCAAATGCTCTTAAAACATAGCATACTCTTTCATTATTTTTATATTTTCTATCTTTATTTATTTATAGTAATTTACAACTGTAATAAAAAAACAAAGCAAGTAAAAGTGTAGCAAGGATATATGACATAGAAATAGTTTATGAAAGAACTACTCATTTATTGCACTTCAATAAATATTTTAGGTGAATAGATTCTGAGGCAACCTTCTTTTAAATAATATTAATAATATTTAAGGAAGAAAGTTTAGGGAAAAATTAGTTGGCATAGATCTGGAATGAAAAGTTATATCTGTTTAGGGGTAGGTCTACAACAAATGTGATGTTTTCATCATTATGGATGATTTTATTTGTGAAAAGATAAGAGGCATTCAAGATTTTGTGAAGGGTTTTGGATTGTGAGGATTTAATGCGAGGGGTATAAGAGGGCTTAGTAGAACTCCAAAAGTATCTATGTCCATAAGAGTGACGTAAATGAGCTTTTTGTGGAACGTTTGTCAAATACTTTCAGCAGTTTCTCATCGTTTCAGACTTGTGAAAGGATTCCAGGAACAAGTGGAATGTTATCAAAGTATAATATGGAGCAGGAACTCATCGTTCGTTGTTGAAATCAATATAAGATTTTTTAAATAAAGTAAGAGTTAAAAACAAATTTAAAGAATTAATAAAATTTAGTTTCGTTGAAAATATTTATTTTTGATTAAATAATATAACAGAAATCATCGTCGACAACAATTTATTAATTTCCAGAACTATAAATGAAGTTGTATATGAGATAACATTACATTATACGTCTATATTACTATTTGTATTTGCGAGAAAAAAAAAATTAACCTGGAAACTAGCCCAAAAATTTTCATTATTGCCCTTGTTTTATCAATGCTACCGTCGAGTAGTGGTTACTTTTTACGTATAAACAGGATTGAAGATATCTATGAGAAAGAAATTTTAAAAATTTGGTGCTTAAGCCCTGTCAGAGTATTTCAATAATAAATTGAATATTAGCAGTTAAGCGACATTTTTAATTGTTGGGACATCTCTCACTCAATCGTCCTCAAGATCGCCTAAAATATGGGCCCTAACCTAGGAATATGGTTTCCAATAATTCTTTTCATTTTCTTTTGTCCGAAAGAATTTCCTCTTTATACAGTAAACCCTATTTTTAACGAACACGGTTATAACGAACACCCGTTTTTAACGAAGTATCATTGCGGTCCCTTGAAAAATGAATTAAAAACTATGATTTTTCCTCATTTATAACGAAATATTCTCTTATAAAGAATTAACGAACTGCTTTTGTGGACCTCAGAATTAAATTTGTTCAGTTATTACGAAAAATAAAGAAGAAAAAAATAACGAAACGTCTTAATTCCCAGTAAAGAGCGGCGCCTTTCAGTAAAAATCCTTACATCTTCCCTCTATTCAGTTCAATTCTGTGATTCACAGTCTGTGACAAGTTCTGGTTTCTAGTGTTTCAGCTAGTTTTTCTGTTTTTATTGCTATTATTACTTGCTTTAATTCGAGTTTCCTAAGAGGTCAAGAGGAAATCCATTGATTTTAATACAAGGTTGGCGATTCTTCAAGAAGTGGATAAAAAAATTTAGTCGAAATCGAAAAACGCAGAAAAATGCGGGATATAAAAATCTCCTCTATCAACGATTATCGCTAATAAAGATAAAATGCCTCCGTTGCGTCTTCATCGGGATGTGCAAAAAAAAAAAAAAAAAAAAAAAAAAAAAAAAAAAAAAAAAAAAAAAAAAAAATATAATATATTATATAATATATATATATTATATCATTTCAACTTTATATGAATTGCTATGATTTTTACATTGTTTCTTTTTCAGTTTTGTATTTTGAATGATAGTTTATGTTAATCTTAAAGTATTATATAAAATGTGAAATAAGATAGATATATGTACATAGTGCATAGGTTTAACTGCTTTTGTAGTCTCTAAATGAACATGTGCCTGAAAGCGAATGCTGTATTGAAAATATTTCTTTTTAACTACCTGAATTTATACCAAGACATATAATATACATACAATATATTTTTCGGATATAACGAATTCTTTTATAACGAACTGAGAATTTTTTGGTTCCTTGGAGTTCGTTAAAACGAGGGTTTACTGTATAAATATATTCCAAAACAACGGAAGATCTCGCATATTCAAGATAGATAATTAGGCTGATTAATTTCTTCCAAAAAACTGAATATATTACAGATTTTTATAAGAGCTCTACAGATGACACAATAACTGATGTTAATAATCCAAATATTAATAATTATAAAACTAGTTTGGTACAAATTAAAAAAACCTTTTAGGCTATCACTTGGTTATCATTTTCTTGTATTAAGATTTACACATAAATACAGCCAATCTCTCTTCTTGAAGTTATTTATCTGTGTCACAAATGTAAATAACTTAAACATCATCAAATATATGTCTTATGCTGGATAAATTAGGTCAAGAACAACCGATTCAATTAAAAAAAAAGAAGGTATTTATTTATTATTACAGAACTTTATTAAGAGTTTGCAAATGCATCTAAAATAATTATAGTTATTGCCAGTATTAACAGGTCTAAGATTTCATAAACTTCCAATCCGTACAAGGTTTTAAGTATTCTTCATTATTTAACTGTGTGAATTCTGCACTAAATCACTTGTATAATATAAAATAATAACAGTATAATTGCAACTTTTTTCATTTTAACTACATTTTGATCTAAATTATAATTTCCTATCAAAACTTAATTATAAAATTTATAACAAACATACATGCTATAGTGAATTATAGAATTTAAATAGTGCCTAGAATTAAACTCTAATTAAAATATTTTTTATGGAGCATCGGCATACGATAGTAAATAAAGGAAATACTTTTTTTAAAAAAGTTTATTAACAAAAATAAATAAGATTAATTAAATATATTATATCAAAATTACATGTATAATCTGTATAAGGAAGTGTTGCAGATCTAACTTTGCGTTATATATCTATACACACAGAACAGAAATGAAAATTAAAGTAACAATAATTTACTTTTGTTAATAATAAATTGAATGTTTAAAGAGTAATAAATATTTATTTGTTAAATTAAAATTTATATTTTAATGGGTATTAAAAGTTATAATTAAAGGGCCAATTCAATCTGTTGGTTTGGAAAGATAACAAAAACAAAAAGGGTCTCCTATTTCTTCATGTTAACATTCACTTTCACTGGGCCAAAAAGGATATTTACTTTTTTTTCTTTCATAATTGCTTAAAATACACGTCTAGTGACTTTACTAATTGTGTTTCCATCAATAACACCAAACAATTGGCAATTTTAGAATGAACACTTGGTCGTCTTCAATATATTATTAAATGGTGAAAGAGCCAATTCGAAAGGTAAAGAAGACCTTAAGCATAATATTCTCTACACAGTCTTCTATAATCTCATTCTTTTCTTCTATCAAATCACAATCTAAAAGTTCTACTGAGCAATCATATGCCAAAAGTTCAATAATCTTTTTTCTTGACAACTTTTAGACATAATAAGTGAAATAAACTATTGAAAAATAAGCAAATAGAAGGTTAACACTACTTTATAATTTATCAACCAACAGGTTACAAACAAATGAGGTTACAAAAATAAAATGTCTTCCGACTGCGCTTTCGTACTACATGTTGAAGGCAGAAAAGCTAGACTGCGCATGCCCAGTAGGAGAAATATACTAGGTATATTTCTTATACAATTAAATTACTAGGTATATTTGTATATACTTTATACAAACGTATAAAGTTGCCAAATACCACCTGTAGGTATCGGGCTTGTCTCTTTAGCAATATACAATAGTCTTATAATTGGGTTATCGTGAACGATGGAACTTTGCTATCATGCTACTTGTCAAATAGCAAACAAAATCGCAATAGCAAACGTAGTGAGTACCCCTAGGAAATAACTGTAGAAACTCGACGGGTTTAGCAAAATAACACAAATATCATGCTATAGCTAACATATTGAGTACCCCTACAATAAGGGTACTCACTACGTTTGCTATAGCATATTTTTTGTGCTATTTTGCTAAACTCATCGAGTTTCTACAGGAAATAACTGTATAAACTAGAAGGATTTAGCAAAATAACACAAAAAATATGCTATAGCAAACGTAGTGAGTACCCCTAATGTATTACATGTATATGAAACATATATTTCCTTTGAAAAATCAAATTAAATAATATTTCAGATCACAATAATTCCCTACTTATACACAAGAAAGTGAAAATAATATATATTATTCTCCATCAGTATTTATGTTAAGTAGAATCAGTAAGAAAAGAGGTTCCCTTTTAGATCCCTGGGCCTTCGAATTTTCCCTGATTTAAGAAAGAGGGACTAATTCGTGTCTTGAAGAGTATTGTAATATAAAAAAGGGAAGTGCAATGAAATAAGAGGACCTGTTTCCGATTATTATATAGATGATATTATTGTAAAGCAGAACCGAGCGATGGGCAGGCAGCTACCTATCTTTATTCTTTACTCGGGGGAGGATGGATGGTTTGCCCCTCCCTCAGCTCTATAAAGTGGGTACTTCATCTTTCACAGATTGGGGTAAAAATTTATGTTTTTTTCACCATGTTCCGTCCTACGATGCAGTTTACAAAACCATACGGTCCGAGATTAGATGTTAAAGGTAGTGCTTAAATCAAGCACTCAATTTAGGATGTAATGATTTATATGTTAAATAGCAAGTGACATTTATATTTTGTTTCAAAAAACACATAATATTTAAATATTAACTGACTATAAAACTGTTCTTAATATATACCAAGCTATCATTACATCATACGTTGTAATTCATACTGCATCTCCGATTAGGTATTACCGACTATATAATACAAGAAAAGGTGACAGAATAAGACTGATTTTAGTCAAACGTTTCTAAAAAAAACTTAGTCTTTTAGAGAAATTAAACTAAATATTTATAAAAGCAACATGCCTGAGATATACAACTTAATTAGTAAAATCGGCTTTATACCATGAATTTTACTAAAGTATTTTATTCAGGCATTTTTTCAACAAACTCGGCAAACCAGAATAGCCACTTCATACCATGCATGTTCTACCTTTTTATGATTACCTCAAAAACGGCTCTAACGATTTTGATTGAACTCGCTCTATCGATTTCAAATTTAATTGGCTTTATTAACATCTAAGTTTCATTCTAATCCAAATAGTACGACAGGGCTTAAATGGAAATATTTTTTTTTTTTTATAAAATACCTTGAGTTTTGTTGATTCGAAAAAACTAACCATTCCATGTTGTTGTTATTGATAACAAATGATTAAATATACAAGGTGGGAAAAAAAACATAAATCCAACACAAAAATAGTAATATACACATATAATTTACCGCTGGAAGGCTAAGGGTTTTTTAAAAAATAATATTTTATTTACTAAGTTCTATGAGATAATGAAGAGTGATGAAAAACGAATAAAACTGATTGGTTATTGTAGATAATAATTTTTGTTGCTAGATTGCTTAATCTGATGCACTAGCGTCCATTGAAGCTTAACCTAATTCTTTAACCTTTTTTCGACCATAACTTTATTTGAACGTTCTTGAATTGATTTTAAAAAAGGGGGTAGGTGAAAGCAGTAAGTTTATTTTTTTTTTTGTATTAATGAACGTAAATTCACCCTTTTATTTATTTATTTATTGTTCCGTCGACCTCGCTATGCAGGATCTGACTTAAGAATGTGAACGCTGAGGGTTGATGTGCGTAGTATGCTCAGGTGAGGGTGGGAAAAATACCTTATTTATCTTAAAGTACTTAAAAACTGGAAAAAAAAAATTGGATTTTGCTTATTCTTGCTTAATTTTGAGGATTTTTTTCTTGTAAGTGTGAGTTTACTTTCTAAGGAGCCTAATAGAGACTTGGAGAAGGTTGTGTACAGCCCTAGCCCAATGAAAGGGCTCCATCACTCTTCCTTAGGGCAGGGTATTAGCCACCTCCTCTCCTCTCACTCCAGTCAGTTATTCCCAAAGATTTTTATTTATTTACCCGTCACTGAAAATCGGAATGACAATTTAATCTCCGATATTTCGCATATCTCTTGTTATGGTTTATTTTTTCTAATTATGAATTTTGTTCAAAAAAAAGTTGAAAAATTATTGGTTGTTTTTACTTTTATCGGCACGAAACATTTCGGTCATCAATGGCAGATTTATTCATTAAAAAAAAATAATTTGAAATAAATAAATAGTATGTGTTTACGCTACTTTTATTAGTTTCTGATTTAATTAAATTTTTTTTTTTTTAATTTTTTGAATTTCTCACTGAAGAAAGACATTCGTTAATCATTATTTTCAGTTAATATCAAGTTGTTTTTTTATGTAAAAGAATATGGTTAATCAATAATGAAAATATATATTTTCATTTTTTATAAATGATTTATTCATTGTAAAGCTATGACATCCTGCCCTACAGTATCCTTTCATGATATTGTGCTTGTTATCCCTTACCTAGGGCTCCTACTTGATTAACGACAAACTTGAAATCCGCACTCAAGACTCAAACGACAAAAAACCGTCTGTCGATTACGCTTACTTCAACACTTACTGGACAGACGATCTAACCTTCCACTTAACTACATAAGGTTCATCTACGTGACCATCATAAGGCCTATCTGGGCATACGGAGTAGAGCAATGGGGCTCCACTAAACCATCAAATTCTTCCCGTATTGAATCCTTACAATCCATAATCCTTCGAAAATTCCTCGATTCTCCAAACAATGTTACAAATAAACTCATCCATAAAGACCTTAATATCCCACATGTCGCTTATTTGGCCCGAACCAAATATCAATCCTTCCATGAAAACTCCACTCCCACTCTAACTCACTAGTTTCAATCCTTGCTTTTTCTTCCATCCCTGTCAATCCTCCGAGGCGTCTGAAAAGAAGATGGCCACGGGACCTCATAGTTTAGAATTACCTAGAAGAGTGTTGCCAATGGACATTTTATCTTCACGTCTTTTTCATATATTTTTTTCTGTTAGCTAGTTTACTTGATTTATTTTATTTCTTAATAGAAAAATCCACTGTACAGGAGGTTACAAAAATTCACAGTGTTAAAGACGATAACGCCTTAGGACCACCGTCCGTAAATGGTTTGCTCGGTTCAGAACCAGAAATTTTGGCTTGGAAGATGCAAAGCCCTCGGTTTGTCCTTTAAATGTTAGTGGTAACTGAAATTTCAACGTCGATATTTACAAGAATCTGAAATTTTAATTGAAATCACCAGTAAAAAACTTTAAGAACTTATTTCACAACCCAATATATACCCCTCAACGCCTCTGACAAACGTTTTATTTCTTCTCCAACCATCGAAACCGAAATGATTCAGTGTGTTAATAACTGGAAATTTATTGCTTTTAAACGCAATATAACCCGTACGAACGATAGCTGTGCGCTATATTTATGGAGAGAATGTGCTATTGTTGAACAGGTAACCGAGTCAGCGGCAGTAGGAACAAAAAAAAAAAAAAAAAGGGGGACAAAAAGAGAGAGAGAGAGAAAATGTAAATGTTAGTATTATATATGTTAGTGAGGGGGTGAAAGGGGGGGGGGTATTGTGTATAGTATTGACTGGGATGGGGCGAGGAGAATGGGCCACTGGCGGAAGCAGTACCTTGACATCACTGCCAGGTCGGCACTACAATGCCCTTTGATTTATCGAATTGCAAATTCGGTCATTTGGCTGGAGTGGGGCCTCGAATTTAGTGGGGTCTAGGGCTCTGAGCCCCCCTTCCTAATGCGGCCTAACTCATCTCTATGCACGCTTATAATTTATCGCATTTACACCACCAGAGTATCTTGTCATTTTTATATAGCGCTAGGTCAGAGCTCTCTGTTCCAGCTCCAAGTGTCTTCGGAAGAGAATAGGATAGCTTCCTGTTTTTAATATCAGCGAATCTAATTACAAACAAGAATTCGACACATACATGCAATAGTAAAATCTAGTATATGGAGTAAAACTGATTGTACCTTAACCAACATCTCCCTAATTATGATAAATATATTAAGACAATAAACATAACAAGGTGAAAATATTACGAAACATTGTAAAATACAATTATTGATGGATCATACAAGTTGATAAAAACAATAAAATAAATACATGATGGGATAAATCGAATAGTAAAAACATTAGGAATTCATAAATATATAAAAATATAAGAATAAATACATGTTTATAAATAAATGCATAAAATTGATAGAAAACAAATCAATAAATAAACAAAAAATATACATAGGGTGGGCAGAGAAACTATGTTACTTAATTGTAGCTATTTAACTATCGCTGGTTTTTAGCCCTCATAAAAACAATAGGAGTCGAAACATTAGCAGAAAAAACGTAGCTGAATCTACTTAATTGTTAACTGTTATTATTGAAGATAGAGAAACACCGAAAAGGTTAGCACCTATGAACAACTTCATAAACAATTATACCCTAATATAGTTATTTGGAAATACTAAACCATTGTGTAACAATTTGCAGCGTTTTTTTCTTATTATTATTTAATATTACTTAATATTTACCTTTATTGTTATCTGTATTATCTTCCTTCTTCTTCTGAAAGATATAATTATGCCTACTTATTGGTATTTTAAAAATCGAAATGGGCATTGCTCGTGTGAATCAATTAAAAAAAAAAAAAAAAAAAAAGTATAATATATATATATATATATATATATATATATATATATATATATATATATATATATATATATATATATATACGGGACCAACGCTTCCCAAGAGTGGTGTAAAACAGTCGGAAAAGTTTGTAATCGAAAAATACATTTTATTTAATAGTTCTGATTATAATGAAGGTTGAAAAATAGGTTTGGTGTATAAATGTCTCTATTTCAAAGGAGAATAATTAAACAAATTATCCCATAAAATGTTTTAGTTTTATGTTTGGTAATAACCTAAAAAATATAAATAATCTCATCAAAAAAGTACTTTTAATAACGTTTCTTATAAATTTTGCTCAGATTAAGATTACTCACTCCTAAAAACAAAACAGTTTATAAAATTTGTTTATTAAAATTGAAAAACAAAAATATTTTATAAGGAAATCGCCCCAAGAGGATTTTAAATATTTCTCCTGCCTCACACGTTGTTTTATTTGTAAACGTTTACTTTTTCAAACATGTTTTTAACCTTTGAAATCTGTTATGTTATACCTAAATATTTAAATCATTACAAAAATCCTAACCACTCTTAAAGAGTTGAGGCTACTTTGACAAGTCATTTAATAAAATAAAGGAAAATTTCCTTTTGAATTAAAATAATATGAACAATTCCGGAATTCACGACATATACTTTTGAAATATGGTCAAAGAAATAGTTTCACTAGTTTCCCCTAAAACAGTCCCATCAAAATCTGTTAGACACATTTAGGATTCTCTCTTTTTTAGTCCTATATAAATAACAAAAGTTTAAAAAAAAACAAAAACAATATATCTGCCCAAAACACAATTAAAAGTAATTAATTATTTACAAAGCTATGAAAAAGAAAAACAAACTAAAGCAATAAAATGGTAAATTAAAAAAAAAAAAAAATATATATATATATATATATATATATATATATATATATATATATATATATATTGAATTACTCCAAAGATGAAATTGATCATTTAAATTATTGTGTTTTTCTCATCAGAATAATAATTTAAAACTTTATATTCAAAGTAATGGTTGTAGGAAAAGGAGAGACTAGGATGAGTTTAATGAAAGGACATGTCGTATGTTGTTCTTAGATATTGGTGTTGTCTAGACGTGTTCATCTTGCTACCCATCTTATTTATTCAGTTATTTTCGGTATTTATACTTTAAAACATTCCAATATTACAGTTCCCGTATTGTTTAACACAGTGATAAATTCTTATTCAATTATTTAATAAGTTAAATAATGATATTTCTATAAATTCAACGGAGTTAGCTTGTGTCAGTGAGTGAAGTAGTGGGGAGCAGTTGCTTGGCCAGCCTTATCCTCTTCGCCGCCGTACAGTGGGCAAAATCACCAATTTAGGTTGACAAAAGTCAAGTCAAAAGTTTGGAATTTTCAAGTACTTTACCTTTTTATTATTAGTTGGCAAGACCCTTAATACTAATATTTTCCGTCATACCGTGTTTACAAATAAATAGTAAATAAATGAATCATTCCTGTTCACACTAGTACCTAATAACCGGCAGTGGGACTATCTTTATTCGATGGCCATTTATTGTGTTCAAGGTGTATTTAGAGCAAAATCTTGTTGCATTTATTTAACAATGGACATTGCTGAGACAGGTAAGACATTATATTTCCAAACTCGTTATTGAATATGCATTGCAATCTCATCTGTAGAGTTAATTTAGCAATTTGTAAATGTATGCCCCTATTTAATAACGAAAAACTATAAAACCCCCAAGTTACCCCAAGGATTTATTTTTAGGATTTGTTTTACCAATCCTTCTAGTATTTAGATATTACAACGAAGTCTTGCGCTTTATTGCGTTTTGAGTGATACATTTTTTTTTTTTCAGAACAACACTCCAAATCAAAATTGTTCCAATCTATAATTTCAAGAATTTCCTAAATCATTTAAAATACACCTATTAGCAGTTTTTAGCAACTCCAAGCCATAATTATATTTTTTGTATTATTTTTCCTGTATTCTGGGACTTCAAACGTAAAATATAGGGAACATTTAGATTTTAGCTAATAAAATTGATGTTTGATCACTGTACGCTCGCCAATCGTGCCAAAAAATTATTTAGTTTTTATAGTTGTTTCTTATTATTTTTAAAAATATTTTTTTTCCGTAATTTAGGACCCCAAAGGTTAAATATAGACAAATTTCAGAATTTTGTCCACCTAAATCGGTCATATTGCACACTGTGCGCCGTGTAAACATCAGGTTTGATATCCTTATTAATTTTTAAATATTTTTATTTTTTTCATCACAAAATCAATAAAATGGTCAGCTGCAAAGTTTGTAGTAAAAGAGTTAGCCAAGAGAGGCGAGGGTGGCTTGTATTCTTTGCCAGAATTATTTCCATATCAAATGTGTCAAGATCGATAACATCGACACTGAAATGAGCAAAAAATGGACATGCACTGAATGCGAAACAGTATCAAGGGCATTATCATCTGCTGAGCCTAATACAGCGGTAGATCTCCTGAGGGCGCTCTCGGCGGAGTTTAAGAAAATTAAGACCCGGCTGGAGGGGATAGGAGAGATTAAAGAGACCCTTCAGAAGCAATCAGAGCTCTCATTTGAGAATATGGAGAAGCTAACAAAAATAGAAACTCTGTTAGAAGAACTATAGACAAAGATTGAAAAATTATTATTGGAAAATAATACCCTTAAAGCGAGGGTTTCTGAGCTGGCAGAACGTCTTAATCATACAGATTAAGCACAATTAAAAAACTCTATTGGAATAAGAGGAATACCAGAAAAACAGGGTGGGACAATTGTAGGCACGATATTAAATGTCGAGGCGGGACTCGGAGTTGAGCTGTGCCCGGAAGACCTAGATCAGATCCAAACAGGAAGGAGTACCTGGTCCTATTTTTTTTAAATATTCATTTATTGAGAATTATTACAATCTGTTTCATAATGAACAATAGTATCATAATGAACAATAGTAGGTCCTATTATTGCCCGATTTGTGCGACAGAACTTAGAAAATGTTTATCATTTTTTAAAAAATATTTCATTAATATTTAAAAGTGTACTTATAATAAACATAATAAGTAAATGGGCTTATTACAATCATGGGCTTGAAAAGTGTCTTGTGAAGAACTACCCAGTGGTAGCACTTCATTGTCAATTTAATTTAGTAGGTATCGTGGCCATCTTCTTTTCAATCGCCTCGGATGGTTGTCAGGAATAGATGGGTTTAATAAGTTGCGCACAATAGGATTAGTGGATCGGGAGTTTGGAATTAAACAAGGCATATCTGTTTTGGGATAGTTCTGCTGTTCTAATTCTAAATGGGATATTTATGTCATTATGGATGATTTTATTCGTAACGAAATCAGGAGCATTTAGGATTTTGGATTGTAAGGATTGAATGCGGGAGGAATCAGATGGTTTAGTAGAGCACCAAAGCTCGATTTCATATGTCCAGATCGGTCTGATGTTTTATTAATTTAAACATAACATAAAAAATATTAATCGATAGAGTTTTACAGACAAAGATCAGCATCGAATTTTCGGATTTGCTAGTTATATTATTACTCGAAGGAAGAAATAGAACGTTTAAAAAAATAATACAACTTTTTTTTTTTTATGGATTTTATACATGACGATTTAACTAAGATGAAAAATACAGTGTAATTAGAACCATCTGTAATATCTATGCTCCCACATCTTGAGATTTGAATTGAATTTGAACGGGAATTGATGCTGTGACATAAAGTATTTCATTATCCCTGAACAAGTGGAAATTGAGATCCATGAAGGGCATAAAAAAGGGTGAGGAGCCAGTCCACTTCACTCAGATCTTATTTTCCTTTCAATTTATTTATATATAATTTATTTATACATCTAGACATTTTACTTCTATAAAAACGAGCTCTTGGGGAATTGAAAATTGGTTCATAGAGCAATAATGGACTGAGATGAATTTTCTCTTGACAATATTTAAATAAATCCTTTCAAAAAGATTTATTCCATCGCGTTGCACTGCTTGTTTTGAATATTTTTGACAACAAATTTTGTTATATAACTTATCTAGAGATATGAATCGTAATAAAAGCAATATATTGAAGAAATAAAATTTAAAACAAACTCAGAATGTCAGAATGAATCGCCGGGAACATATCGAAATTTATTTTTTTTCGACCTACACACCTATACCCAAACCTCTATTCTACACATATGCTATACAAGGGGAGGGGGGGGGGAGATACTAGTATAAGATTTTAGAGAAATAAGCTGGGGGCTCAACGTGATCTCAGTCTAATCACTTCCTTGCGCGGCCGTGGGCTAATGAACAGAACAAATCTGAACTTTTCGATTTCTGAAATCCGTCCTTGGATTAAAAGGTACAGGCTTTGTTTAATTTATTTTTCATGTTCTATGCCTATAGAAATTAATAATAGAGGGATGGTTTTATATCAAAGAAGATTATAAAGTTTCAAATATGTTTAATATAAGAGATTAAATGAAGAAATCAGTATTTTTATTCTTAGGCATCTTGGTGGATATTTATATTTGTCTCAAAGGCATCTATTACACTTGATATACCAATTGATCTTGTTCGTCTTACGGTTTTTAGGTTTTTACACTAGGGTTATTTTCAATAAAATTTTCCAGACGAATCGATACGTTAATATAATAAAAAAAAAACGAAGGAAGAGAAAAAAAACAAAACAAACCTCTCAACCAAATAGGTTCTTGGATTCAGTACATATAAAAGTACCAGTATCTAGATCAACGGCCAAATAATGAGGCAATTAGGCCGAGATCACGCTCAACAGCCAGGACTTGCCTGAATTATCGGGTACCCACTTCATAGAGCCTATTTGTGACCCAGTAGGGTGCTCTCCATACATAAGGTTCACTGCAATAACAGAATAAATAATATTCTGCCACAGTCGAGATTCGAGCCCGGGATCCGGATTAATATAGACTAGTGCTCCATCCAATAGACCACGCCTAACTGCAAAAGGCTACTTAGGGAATGACATATTGACTCATTTGTATTTGTGTTATAATCGTATTTTTCTGGCTGAATTAATTTTAAGTACACCCAAGTCATTTAAAAACACTAGTCAGTAATGAAGTTATGCTCGCCTGTGGGGAGTAATCGGGCCATGGGATGAGGCAAGGGGAATAATGTCAAAACAAAATTCCTTGCCACCGAGACGTAAACTAACTGGTAATTATTTGGTTTCAAGTTTCTGGTCGTCTGTCGTTGCTAGGTAGCGCACTAACCAATGCAGCCACCTCCCTCCCCCTCCCCAATATATATATATATATATAGGGACTGATTACATATTTAAAAAAAAAAATAGGTTACATAATAAGTTAATAAAATGCTTTTTTTTGCTTGCGGTAAAATTTCCTAGAATGGATATATTTTCGTACGAAAACTTAAATCATTTGATTCTTATTAAGAAATTTATGGAAAATCCTTAATAATGTTAATAGCATACTAGAACAATCACCTATGTATGTAAATTTATTTTTATGTGATTATTAGTAGATTTATTTTTAATATTATAGTTTTTATGACGTTTTGAATCGAAGAAGCAACAACGTCAAATCGATGAGGTAAAAGAGAAGAAGAAAATGTAGGCGAAATAATATTTCAGAAGGCAACAACAAATAAAAATGTAAAGACAAAGAAGGGTCGGAAGTTTTTATATAATTATAAATGGGAGGTAATCTACATACATAGGGGGGGGGGCTTGACCCCCAGCAAATGATCTTGAGCCATGGTCAGTCCTTTTGTCATGTTAACTAGCAATTGTTCTTTTTTAGCCGCTTTTGGGAGCAAATACTCATTATTTTGAATGAGGAGGCGGGCCCTGACTTAACAAAAGTCCTCGCGAATAATACACCACAATAAAATAAGTCATTTCAAAGTTTCCATTGCGACAGACAATTGAAACGGAGCGTCGTAACTAGAGGCTTTTGGATTCTATGGACTTCAATTGTCGCTCCTTAACAAAAAAGTAGCAAAGGCATTGTAATATTAATTCCTCTTTATTGTCAGCAATATTAACAAAAACCATTGATATAAAGCACGCCCAGAGTTTCCCTGTCTGTTCTCTAAATTGGGTTCTCCACAATATATATTTTTTTTCAAGTTGATCGTAAAGGTAGCCCATGGTGAAAAATAAACAGGTCCTTTTGTCATCGCTCATCGCTGTAAGTAGTAACTGGTCAAGCGTTGGCCATCCAATGAAATAAAGTAGCAAAAATTGCAAGTGTACCAACATCACCTAATTATTGTTATTTTTTTTTTTTAAATTAAAATAAAAATTTCAATTCACGTTTCTGTAAAAAAAAAAAAAAAAAAATTAAATGTTTTTAGAAAACCATTAATATATATTGTTTTCGTGAAATTCGTTTGGTCCATTCAGAAGAAAAAACAATGTTTTAATTTTTTTTTTTTATTTTCACCATAGGGTACATTGTGATAAAATCGAGAAAAAAATTACGGAAGAGCCTCCAATGAAATAAAATAGGAAAAAAAATATAGGTGTACCAATCCACCATAACCTAAAAGAACGGTGGTTTTTTTAATACAAAACTTTGTTTAGACTCACATTTTCCTGCAAAATAATTTAAAAAAATACTTGCTAAAAATAATTTTGAAAACCCATAACATGTTTTGAACAGGTTGAGCTGTTCAGGTGAAAACTTCTTTTTTTTTCCCCTTTCCATAACTTCCATTCCATTAGATTAAGGGGCTAATAATTTACTAAAAGTGGTTTCACAAAGGTTTGAATCAATGGTCAATATAGATTCCGTTCTGAAATACTTAAGGCAGATTTTACATGCTTATTCCACTATGACCTTTATAATTAAAAATTATGACCATTAGCCCGGCAAAGTTATTTGGCGGAGGAGTGTGAGTTTATTACACTGGAGATGAGAGGGACTTAGTGACTGTCCATTTTGGAGGCCCCAGCCAGTCCCCTGTGGTTGCCAAACTTCTCCTCTCGCAAACATTTGACGAATCAGTAAACAAAAGGTGAAAATACGCCCCAGAGGATTGAACATGGACAAACTCGGCTTGCAATTGGGATGGTATCCACTAAGCAGTTTATCCTCTTCACAGCAGTGAGCTATATTTTATATCTCAACTCATCCAATCATAATTTATCATTATAACATTTTTAGTGTTGTTTGTTTATTCATTTAATGTCAGTTTATGCTACTATGGTTAATCGGAAGAGGCTTCGGCGGGAGTCCTAAATTTTGCCTGTCCATGTTACTCCCATTAAAAAATCTTAGGGCCACTTGCAGGTTGGAACCCAAGACCTCGGGCATAGGAGGCTGTTATGCTAGCCACTACAGTACAGGTGACTATGCCAACATTTTATATTTTACCTACATTCTCAGATCTGAAAAGACACAAGACTTATCCAACATCGGTTCTAAGGGTAGTGTATTCATTAGGTTCTACATATAGCTACACAAAGAAGAAAAAAATCTGGTGCTCCCAAAAAACTTTCACTTACACACGTAGTTAAAATCAATTTAAGAGTTCAAATTTTATGAAAGAATGACATCGACTTTCGATGGAATATTCATTTTATATTAAATAATATAACAATAGAAATTCTTATCTACAAAAATCAATTAATTTTATTCCATTTTCATTGCCTTCTATTACCATTTACATTTGTTTATATTATGCGAATATATTACTATTCTTATGTTAAAAATTAAAAGGATTTCTAAAAAAATATTTTTGCTACTTTCTTCCTTTTTTTTACTATCGGATTCTTTTATGTATCAGATCTAACGAGTTCTTCATCTACAAATGGTAAATTATTTTATATAAAAGAAATAGATTTTTTTTAAATAAAATAATTTTTGTATAAAAAAAAAGATAATTTTGTTTTAAATTCGGAATTTAACATAACAGTCAGACTGTTTCAATGAGTATGTAGCTTACGTGGAATAAAGTTCCATTTGATTTTTCAACACTATATCATGTTTAATCAGAATAGTAATAATCGTGAAAAAGTGCTTAATGCATGACATAAATTATGGTACTTCTTGTCAGTCAATTTTAGTTAAAATGTTGGGGTTGCGTCCAGGCATATATTTTGTAAATTGAAATTTTCGTTTTGTACTTCTTTTATATTAGGTAACAAGTAAGATATAGTAAAAGGTATATTGAAGATTCTTATAACTCTTCTTTTTTGCCGAAAAAAAAAAAACAAATAAATAAATAAATAAAAAAAAAAAAATATATATTATATATATATATATATATATATATATAGAGAGAGAGAGAGAGAGAGAGAGAGGGGCATGGAAAAAACATTTCTGCTGTTTCCTCATCAAGTTGGTAACCAATTCCATATTCATATATTTTTTGTCAATGCAAGCAAGCGGAAATGCTTGATTATTCATTTTTAATTTTCAATTTCTTGGAAAAAAAATATCAAGAAATATTAAGATTTTTCTTCATATATAATGCTTTTATTATTTCTAATCAGTAAAATTAAAGGTCCATTAGAAGGAAAAAGTCATGTCAGGCTATTTCAAAGAGGAGCATAGAGAGTTTGATCAATGTCCTTAGAGAATTTTTTGAGAAAATATTAAAAACTTGAAATTGGATGTGATGCTATTATACTAATAAGAGAAAAATAAACAAAGAATGTGGTTAATTAATAATAAATCACTATAAAATCTTCTTGGACTGATTAGCTAGGATATTATTTACCAATTAGGATTTAAAGTTAGGAAGGGTGTTAGAGTGACGGATCGTTAAATGGATGGAGTTAAATAGAGATGCGGATCCGATAAGGAAAGATCTATCAAGGGCATTCGTATACAAATCTGACGACTGAGAACGGTTTTTTTCTGGGTAACGGGGCGGACTGGAGGACTATATGATTTGTTAGAGATATCTAAGGATATAGTAAATATTTTTTGTCTTCACAGTTCAGAAAGTAGTTAAACAAAGTCTAAGAAATTCACAAAAAAACGAGACTTTTAGTGAGTCAAAAGTTTACAAAGGAAGAGAGACCCGCCTTTGATTATTTTTTCTTACATAGTTTAATTATAGCCCTACTTGCTGTAAATATAAAGAAAGGATACCAGGAAATACTCAAGAGAGTAAGTGGGATAAACCATTTCAACTCTTCATAGAAACACAGGATAGACGATAGACGAATCTTTCGGGATACCAAAAAAATATTGTAAGAAGCAATTAGTCTAAGGTTTTAGTTTTATTTCGTGCTCCCAAGCGGTGTTTCAGTGCACAATGCAGGAGTAGACAATCAAAGTATTATTTAAATAAAAAAAATAAGCCACAGAAAACCATTTAGTAAATTAGTTTTGGCTTGATCGGATTCTTCCAAATCCGGTGGTCGTCCGGACGGAGTACATTTCTTCTCATATCCGTAACTACAATAATCTTCCTACCTCCATGTACCGTCTATTCGATCACGGTTTTTTTAAGACTTAGTTTTTTGGAATCAGGAGACCCTAAAACATGTTCCATTAAAAAATATTCACGAATATAATACATTTTCTCACTATGTAATTGTGAGTTTTATGTTGCAGTATAAAATAACGAATAAATCTCGGCAAGTTATTTTATATTTATTGTTAGCTAGAGCTACAAAGGTCTATCCTTAGGATTAAAGAGCTGAAACAATAACTAGGAATTGTTCTAGCTGCGAGAGGCGATAAAAATGTCTATAATTTTATGGCCGTTTTAGTAAGGGCTAATTGGTAGGCTAACCGACTATAACGGGAGTCCATAAAGGTCATAACGACCTTTGCCCAGTTATTTACAACTTCATTCAATACTTCTTGCAATAATTTTATGAGCTATTAAACTGTTTTTAACATTTTCGTTAGTCCACTGCTTTACTGCTCGTGATTTTCCTTTCAGTAAACGATTTAGCAAATCCCGTCTAGTTTAGTGTAATAGCTATACTTTCTCTGTCTCGTATTATATATATATATATATATATATATATATATATATATATATATATATATATTTATATATATATGTATATAAAGTTTTCTACTGTTCTTAGGTTTCAGTCAATAAATAAACAATTTTATTCACGCAACGTTTTGAGAATTTATTGTTCTCATATTTATGGCTCAACAGTAAAAAAAACAGAACATCAATATTTTTATACTATTATTAATAGATGATATTATTGTTAGAGAGACAGAAAACAATACATTGAACAATGAGTAGACATATAGAAGTTAAATAGATATTTTAATTACAATTAACATTAAAGATATTATTAGAAATTTACTCAGAATTTGAGATAAAATAGTGCCTTACGTAGACATACGTCTATACTGTAAACTTTGAAAGAACACTGAAGCAAAGACCCTAAGGAATAATTTAGGTAGGAAGGATTTTCCAAATGTATGACGTCAGGAGTCCGGAGTTTTCTTTTTTTGTTTTTATTTAATTTTGTATATATTATTATTATTATTCTGACGTTTTGTTAATATGTGTTTATTAACATGCATTAAGGTTTTGGACATCAGATTTTTTAAATCTTGCGATTTATATAAATTTCTATAATAATCATTTATTTAAAATTTGGTGAGGGCAGTTTGATCTGGTTTATTACACTCTCATTTTTAAATATTGTTCAGGTATACCAAAATAAAACTTTCAGCATTTGTCCTCAGAAGGAATTTCTTATACAACATTTGATTTAAGGTCTAATTTGCTAAACCAATAAATCAGCTCGACATCTCTTTAAAAAGACATTAACCAATAAAAAGATAGAACAATTGGATCAAAGAAAAAACAAAAGATAGTGAGAAAGAACATAAAAAATAAAATTCAATGGGTTAAGCAACTGATCTCAAGATCTGCGCGGGCGAGTCCGACTGTGGCATAGTGATTTTTACTGTTATAGCAGCCAAGGGTCGATCTTGGAATTATAAATGGATTATAAGTCATAACATATAAACATGCAATAATTGCTACTCAATGAGCGTGTGTGTATGTATTTACGAGGGGCTAAGCCTGATATCAATTGAATACATGTAATTATTTATTTATTATAATACATCGGCATTCGCATTTACGAGGGACTAAGCCTCATATCAATGAATACATGTAATTATTTATTTATTATAATACATCGCCATTCGCATTTACGAGGGGCTAAGCCTCATATCAATGAATACATGTAATTATTTATTTATTATAATACATCGCCATTCGCATTTACGAGGGGCTAAGCCTCATATCAATGAATACATGTAATTATTTATTTATTATAATACATCGCCATTCGCATTTACGAGGGGCTAAGCCTCATATCGATGAATACATGTAATTATTTATTTATTATAATAAATCGCCATTCGCATTTACGAGGGGCTAAGCCTCATATCAATGAATACATGTAATTATTTATTTATTATAATACATCGCCATTCGCATTTACGAGGGGCTAAGCCTCATATCAATGAATACATGTAATTATTTATTTATTATAATACATCGCCATTCGCATTTACGAGGGGCTAAGCTCATATCGATGAATACATGTAATTATTTATTTATTATAATACATCGCCATTCGCATTTACGAGGGGCTAAGCCTCATATCAATGAATACATGTAATTATTTATTTATTATAATACATCGCCATTCGCATTTACGAGCATTAAACAATTTAGGTAGCACACTCATCATCATTATAGTTTTTGTGCCGGTCTGAAATATAAAAAAAATACAGGAGTTAATACTTTTTACAGCGAGAAGAATTTTGAAACTCGGGAACCGATTGAGTCTCAGTCATCAACAACTTTCTGAACTATTTAGGTAATGAGTTGTGAAGACAAGAAATATTAACTACATCCATATTATATTGTTAGTTTTTGTTTTGATTAAAATCTACAAAATAGTCAGAATTAAAGAGATTTTTCCAACACGTATTTCTATCCGCTAAGCTGCAACTCTGAAAGTGTAAGCCATAAAAAATATTATCTACGGTTTATACTTAAGAAAACATAAAGAATAAATGGTAACAAAAACTTGAAAATCGAAACTATTGAGCGGTAAAATTAATGAAAGTTGGACAAGTTGAAAAGGATTGACCCATATTTGATGTTTAATGGATCTTTCCAACCATATTTTTATTTTTTTGTTACTGATGTAAGTAACTTTTGATAGATTATCAGACATGTTTAAGTAACAAAAAAAATCACTTATCTCTTAATATTCATTAGATAAATACTCTCAATTCAACATTGGGAAAAGTTTGAGACCATCGAGCCCACAAATTGAATTTTAACCACCTATTCCCCTCCGGATCGAATTTCTTTGATATTTCAATGGAAATTTATTATTTGAGGGCAATTAAAATTCCAAGTCAGTATTAATTAAAAGGGCCCTTTTGCCTTAGAGGAGATTTGAAAGAAATGAGAAGAATATTAAAAGCTCTGATAGTGGGATTGTTTTAGCGGTCCACAACCACTCCCTAATTATGCTCTCAAACACAAACCTTGTTTTTGATTTAATTTTTTTTATCGGAAACTGGTCGATTACCCATCTTTCACCCCACTATTTGTAGCTGATTAGCTATGTTTAATTACCCCTTCCACTGTTAAAATGATTGACAAAAAATTAAATGAAACATATATATTGTACCATCGTTCCGGAATTATTTAAGCCATCATCAGGGAAATACTTTTTTTTATAATAACATTACAGGGTCATATCATGAGATGGGCACTAGAAGTGTTTAATCATACTGCATTTGATGACTTCTAAAGTCAACACTACATCTCCATAATACATAAAATTGACTAATTTAATTATTTTTGTCCTTATTCTCAATGAATCATATTATAGTATCCATAGGACTGAAATGAGAGTGGGTATAGTACAGTATGATAAGTCTTTCTTGACAATGTCTCCCGCCAAGTGGTCATGTGCGGCTTTGTTCGATTCCCACCCCTTACATTGTTTTTCATTATCCGTTCAAGCTTTACTGATAGATCAGTCAATATAAAACACCTTCATCATCCTAGGCCTCATCTTTTACACACCTGACAACTCCAGTCCCTCTCACAATGTCTCCGCTGCATTAATATTGACCAATTACCCGAGTCCATTCACATATCACAATCCTTGCAGAAATAAAAGCTAGAGAATTAAAATAAATTCATACGAAATCTTTATCGTTGTTTGTAATCCTATAAATTCCTACACATTATCGTTATGTTATCGTAGTTTCTGGTTACAACTAAACCAATTAAGTTTTGTTTCCAATCAATTACGAAATACTCATTACTTTTTTAAGTGAATTTTCACAACTTCGCACTACGACCATTCTGATCCCTCATGGCCATGATATCGTATCCATTACTATTGTACTTTAGTTTCAACTCTCTCCTCTCTCTCTCTATTATACATATATATATATATATATATATATATATATATATATATATATATTCGGTTGTGTCACGTGAAATATCCGTTTTCAAGGTAAGGTATTTTTATTAAAAATACGATATGAAAACGAGATAATTTTATTCGAAGTATTTACCTTCTTTTCTCACACATTTTTCCCAACGTGACACCAACTTTTTTATCCCCGAACTGAAAAACTGTGAGCTTTGAAGTGAAACAAAATCTGAAGACGCACTTTTCACTTGATCATCATTTTGAAAAAGTTTTCCTTTGACGAAGTTGCCTAAATTCCTGAACAGGTGGTAATCTGTTGGAGACAAGTCGGGAGAATATGGTGGGTGCGGAAGAACTTCGTAGCCCAGTTCTTTAATTTTTTACACGGTATGTTTTGAAAGATGGGGTCTTGCTGCCGCTCAGTGAGATCATGAGTACCCATGTATCGAGCTTTTTTACTTTCCCAATACACTTTAAATGTCTGGAAACGGTAGATGCACTTGCATTTAGTTGTGCTGAGAGTCCGTTAACTGTTTAGTAGGGGTTTCCTTCTACTGTATGTTTGAAGACATCGTTGTCTAATACGGACGGGGGTCTTCCTCGGGGCAAGTTTTCCAAGTCGGTATCCCCAGCTGAAAACTTAGCAAACCAACGGCGAATGGTCCGTTCATTAACACTCACTTCCTCAAACGCCTTGCAAATATTTCTAGCGGCCTCAGCTGCTGAATGGCCGAGTTTAAACTCGTACAAAAATATTACTCGGATATCGCGTGTTTCCATGTTCATATTTGGAGGTATACTAAAAAGTGGGTAATTGATTTGGAAACTAATGTTTATAATACAAATTCAGATGATTAGTAACTGTTTACTTTAAATATGTAAACATTCCGAAGAAAACAACAGAGAACTGCAAAATCCTTTATGTATTTCAGAAACTATATATATATATATATATATATATATATATATATATATATATATATATATATATATATATATATATATATAAAAGCTCATAGAATAAAATGCAATATACACCTTGCATTAAGTTTTAAGTGAATGAATGAAATATCTAATCCTGCTTCCTCTGAGCTTCCCGAAAATTCTTTGGATTTCTAACCTTTCACTAGCTGCTACTATTCTCTTGAGCAATGCAATGGCTCGTCTGAAATATTTGTTCTTGTTTAGTCAGTTCATTACTAATTAAGGAAATTTTGTACCTTTTACATTAAATTGTAACATAGTTTAAATTTACCTGGTAAATATTTTCACGTTTTATACCAGTAATTAAAATAATAATAATTTGATATAAATTGATAGATAATGTTAAAAGGAATAATTTTGTGGCAGAAGGAAGCATTATATTTTCAAACGTATCAGCATTTCTTTTTAGATTATTTTTTCTCTATATATTTTGATTAAAAGCATGTGATGAGTGTAGATATTTAGGCAGGTCGGAAAATCGATTAAAACTCATAAAAAGAAATTCGTTTCCCTTGAAGCTATTCCTTGAAAGCAATTTCGTACAATAGCATGAAAATTGAGTGTAGCTTGTAGAGGGCTTGGAAACCATAGGCAAGAACGATTGGTAGTCCCAAGGAGTAATATTTCTGTAACTGGGGAATTCCCCGGTTCACCCCTCTAGCATACATTTTTTAATAATTTTTTTTTTGTATTAAAATAAGTTATTACAAAAAAAAAAGTATTAAATTGAGAACTAACGTCCTTAAAAGAATCTATACAAGCAACTTCTAAAACATGAATGGTCATTAAACCAAATATCTTTAGCATGATATGACTTTCAAAACAAATAATATGACAATAAATACTGAAATAATTTGTGTGCCAGTCAAAATTATTACAAAATAGGGTTCAAACTATTTATTGAACCAAGTTTTGAACCACGTTGCATGTGTTCATCAGGGATTAGAGGAGTGAACTGGAGATTTTTTTTTTTTCCCATTAAACCCTGATGGAGAACTGCAACTTGAGCCGAACAACGCCATCCTTCAATTTAGTTACACGGTCAACCATTTTATATCTGCAACTATAATACACAAAAATAACTTAATTTTATGCCACAGGCTATTGGTCGAGTTTGGCACCTAGGACTGCTATACAAACTCCGGAAATTCCTCTCTCCTACATAATTCCTAACTATTCATTCTTATCTCTCAGATAGAACTTTCAAAGTCAACCATAACCTTTCATACTCATCCATATTTTCTCAGTCCGCAGGTGTACCTCTACGTATCATCTTAGGACCAATCCTTTATTCCGTTTATACAGCTGACATTCCTATTCACCCTAGCACTGTTCTCACAACTTACGCTGATGACACATGTGTGTTATCCGTAAGTAGTGACCCAACGGTTGCATCACAATCCCTACAGTCTCACATCCAATCCATTGAAGAATGGTGTCATAACTGGATAATTAAAATCAATCCCAATAAATCCCATCAAATTACCTTTACCTTCCGTGCAAACCAATGACTACCTGTCCAACTGTATCCTTTAGCAACATTCCACTAATCCCTGTTGAACAGATCCGTTCCCTTGGACTCCATCTAGACAAGCGCCTTACTTGGAATCCTCACACTAGACTGAAACCAAAAGAAACTGCCTGCAGATACGACTTACTACAACACTTACTTGACAAACGATCAAAACTCTAAATTTAGTACAAAAAACTTATTTACATCACGATTATCAGACCTATTTGGACCTATGGCATTGAGCTATGCGGGTCCACTAAACTATCAAACTCCTCCCGCATCCAATCCTTGCAATCCAAAATCCTACGAAAAATCCTCAATGCTCCTTACTTTGTAACTAATGAACCCTTCCTTAGAGACCTAAATATCTCACTGGTTACAGACCTGGCCCGCGATAGATATACCACCTTAATTCCAAACTACCTGCCCACTCAAACCCGCTTGTCCGTAACATCTCATCTACATCTATTCCCGGTAATCCTCCGAGGCGCCTGAAAAGACGGTGGCCTCGAGACCTGCTCATAAAATAAACTTTTAAGTTCTACAACTGTGCAGATTTTTTACATGTCTATTCATGCCTGTTATTGTAACTCAACCATTTTACTTATTGTATTTGTATAAACAGTTGTAAAAACTACTTGGGCTCAGTACATATAGAGATCCGTACTGTTTCTAGGCCAACAGCCGTGCAATGAGGTGATTCGGCCGAGATCGCGCTCAGCCGCCATGGTTTTCCCCCATTTTTTTAGTACCCGCTTTAAAGAGGCTGGGTCTGCCCCAGGAGGGTCTCCATACCCCAGGGTCGCCCCCCGGCTGAAATAACAGAATAAATAATATTCCGTCACAACCGGGATTCGAACACAGTAAACTAGCGCTATATCCACTAGACCCCGCCACTCCCTATAAAAAAAAAAAAAAAAAAAAAAAAAAAAAACGGTAGCCGAGCGTATAATGAAATATATTAATAAAAAACAAAAAAAATTAATTGCCATTTTTTAACCTGGCATTATCTTCAACAACTTGGTATGTTAGGATCTGTGTTCTGGTCACCGAGATAAAGGCCCACAGTAGTTTACCTGAAATAAAAGGAAACAATAAATATAAATTCACACAATTTGAGTTTCTCATTTTATATTTCTTAAACCCCCTCCTTTATTTCCTACTCCCTACAATTTTTTTTTAACATAATGTTAACAAATCCCATATTACGATAGTATAGTTTTTGTTGTGACCTACTATTGTGCAATAGTAGGTCACAACAAATGTATGTATTATTTACAAATGTATGTAAATACATTTTTTTATTGTATAAATCCTGTGTTACTGCTGGTAATGTACCTGCATATTAGGTAATTACATGTAATTCTTCATTCTGAGAAATTCTTACATGGGTAGGGATCCAATGAGAATTTTTTTTTTTTTTTTTTAACATCATTTATTGAAATTTACAACTGTACTTCAAGGTACAACAAGTAAATGTGACAAATGTTAAATGGCGTGATACAAACTTGAAGAAGAACTACCCAATGGCAGCACTCCTGTAACTTTTCTACACTAGAAGGTCTCGAGGCCATCTTCTTTTCAGACGCCTCGGAGGATTGTCAGGAATTGAGGAGGAAGAAAGTATTGAAACAAGAGGATTAGGGTGGGAATGGAGTTTGTCATGAAAGGAATGGTATCTAGATCGGGCCAAATCAGCAACATACGGAACGTTGAGGTCTTTATGGATAAGTTTGTTCGTGACAAAATAAGGAGCATTTAAGATTTTACGAAGGATTTTGGATTGTAGGGATTGGATACGGGAAGAATTCGATGGTTTAGTAGAGTCCCAAAGCTCCACTCCGTAAGTCCATATCGGCCTTATGATAGTCATGTAGATGAGTCTTTTGTAGTTAAGTGGAAGATTAGAACGTTTGTCTAGTAAGTGTTGAAGAAGTCGAAAACGTCGTGCAGTTTCCTGTCTTTTCAGTCTTGTGTGAGGGTTCCAAGTAAGGCGTTTGTCAAGGTGCAGTCCTAGATATCGGATCTGTTCAACCGGAACAAGAGGAGTATTATTGAAGGAGACAGTAGGGCAGGATGTCATAGGTTTACGACGAAGGGTAAAGGTAATTTGGTTGGATTTGTTGGCATTAATTTTAATTCTCCAGTTCTGACACCATACCTCAAGGTCTCTGAGGTGGGATTGGAGAGTTTGAGAGGCAATAGTTGGATCAGTATTGACTGATAACACACAAGTGTCATCAGCATAGGTAGAAAGGAAAGTGTTAGGATGGGAAGGGATATCAGCTGTATAAACTGTGTAAAGAATGGGTCCTAGGATACTGCCTTGAGGAACACCAGCAAACTGACTAAAAATGGATGAATAGGAATTATTATGATTGACTTTGAAGGATCTGTCAGTGAGGTAGGACTGGATAATAAGGAAGTATGTTGGGGGGAGGAATTTGCGGAGCTTGTAAAGCAACCCTGGGTGCCAGACTCGGTCAATGGCCTGTTCCACGTCGAGGAAGGCTCCCGTACAATACAAGCCGCGCTCCAATGTAGACGATACAACGTCCACCACACGATGACATTGCTGGATAGTGGAGTGGGACGTTCTGAATCCAAATTGATGATGAGGAATTATGGAATTAGTATCAAGGATGGGATACAGGCGTTTCAGTATAAGCTTTTCCAAGATTTTTCCTATGATTGGTAAAAGTGAGATGGGACGGTAAGATGATGGATTTTCTGGCGGTTTCTTAGGTTTGGGTATCATTTTGACAATGGACAATTTCCAGGAAGCAGGAAAGTATGTGGAACGGAGTACGGAATTGTATATGTAAGTGAGATATAGGATAGCTTTTCGAGGAAGTAGTTTTAAAATATGGGAAGTTATAAGATCATGCCCAGGAGCTTTGCGGGATGGTAAACTCTGAATGATGTTAGATATTTCCGAAGGATGGAACGCTTTAGGAGGAAGGACCATTTGGAGTGGGATATCTAATTCATCTTCTATAAACTTAGTGTGCCCGGGATTATGGATATCTGGATGTGGATTAAAGGTTCTAAAAAGGTGCTGACCGAATATCTGGGCCTTCTCTTCATCAGATCTTGTCCAGATACAGGAATCAGTTAGGAGTGGATGATTACAGTTTTTGAACTTTAGTAGCTTTTTTGTTGTCATCCATAATGATCTGTCTGTAGTAGTAAGTTTTTCGGTGAAGTTGAGTAAGTTTTGAATTTTTATTTTTCTGATTTCTGATTTTAGTCTGTTAGTCAGTTTATTATAATAAGTTTTGTCTGAAGGATATCTAGTCCTATGCCACTTCGATCTTGCCCTGCGTTTTTCCCTTAATAAGATTCGAATGTGCTGTGGCAAGGTAGTCTCCTGTGAGTTAGTAGTAGTAATGGTTGAAGTGTTGTCAAGTATGCTATTGCTAATTGAGTCAGTCAGATGGTCAACGGCTTTATCAATATCATGTTTAGTCTTAAGTGGGATCTTTAAGTTCAGTTTGGTTTCCAAGTCACATCTGAATCCGACCCAGTCCACTCGTTCTGTAATCAGAGAGGGAATGGTGGGTTTAGGAACAAGGCTCGAGTGCAAGGAAAGCAAAACTGGGCTATGATCAGATGACAGGTCATTTAGGGATTTTATTGTGGATTGGGAGGAAGATATCTGAGAGGAAACAAATATATCAAGGATATCAGGACGTTTTTTGAGGGATGTTGGCCAATATGTTGGGCTCGTAGGAGAAAGGATAGTATAGCAATTGGAGGTAGAGACTCGAGAAAGGACATTACCACGGGAGTTGGATGTCCGGCAACCCCATCGTTGGTGTTTGGCGTTATAGTCTCCTCCAGCAATGAAGCGCGGTCCTAAGGATCGAAAGAGGGTTTCAAGTTGATTAGAGGAAAGGGAGTTACCAGGAGGACAGTATACAGCTGAGAGTGTAAGATGGAAAGGACGAGTTGAAATGATTACCGAGGTTGATTGTATGGCATCAGTTGGAGTAGAAGGAATCAGGGAATGGGATAAAGATTTATGAATAAGGATGCATGATCCAGCATGGGAAGTGTTGTCGGGATGGTCAGATCTGTATGTGATGTAGTCACGTATGTAAAAATTTGATCGTTGTGTGAAGTGAGTTTCAGTAAGTAGTGCTATGTCAATGTGGTTGTCATATAGAAATAAGTCCAGTTCGTCACGATGGTTATGCAGGCCATTAGCATTCCACATGATAATCGCTAGGGGCTTTACACTCATCGTTGGAGATTAAATGGGACTTGAGAAAGGACTCTGGTGAGAAGGGTGATAAGTGGTTTGATGGTATCTCTAAGATCGGAGAGAAAGGACTCAAGGATGGAGTATATATTGGAAGGATCTTGGTTTGGATACGGATGTGGATAATATACATGGGGTGGATAATTTATTGGTTCAGGATTGTTGGCTGGGGGCTGAACTCGCCGTGGAGTACGAATCTGTTCAGTCCGCTGAGATAATGGAACTTGGGGCGTTGGGTGATTCGGTGGATCATAAGGACGTAAAGGAATTTTTTTAGGGTTCTCAGGAGGGAGTTTCACCTGTAAAGGTAGATTATGGGGTGGGATCGGTTGACGGGAAGCTGGTGGTTTAGGACGGGAGACCGGAGGCTTGAATTGGGAGTTTGGAGGCGCCTGACTAGTAGTTGGTTGCTTCCTTGGAGTGGTGACTTCGGAGAGAGATTTCCTGGTTTCCTCAGTAGGAACTCTGGTTGCAGGTGTGGCAGGCTGCTGTGAAGCGATCCTATTGGCAGGTTTCTGAATTTCAGGAAAATCAGATAAATTATTCATCTCTGGTACCTGAGGACGAATCTTCTGATCCACTCATTGTACTGATGAATTTTGTGATCTCTGGCGAAGAAGGCTTTTGTAAACGACACAACCCCTATAGCTAGCCGGGTGGCCTTCCCCACAAAGAACACATTTTGCTGGTTCAGTCTGAGATTTCTGGCAAGTGTCAGAGGCATGTGGTCCGGCACACTTAACACACCTAGCCGGGTGGTAACAATAAGATTTTGTGTGTCCAAAGGTTTGGCATTTGGTGCACTGGACTATAGTAGTTCTTTGCCTAGGCTCTTCAAAACGGACAGATGAGTACACCAGCCTTCTCACTTGAAATATTTCCGGATTATTACCGGCTGGTTCGAGATCTACAAAAAATAATGGCAAGGGATATTTTTCCCTGGGGTGTGTCACTGAAGAAATGTTCCGTGCGTGATGACCAATTTCTTCCAGACCTCTTTTGATTGCTTCAGTGGGAGTAGATGAGTGGAGCCCGCGTAAAACCACTCGATATGACTTCTCTTGTTTCAACTGATAACAGTGAAAATCGTAGTTTTTTGAGCTCAAATAACTTACTAGTTTTTTGTAATTTTCTTTTGTGGTTGTAGTAATTTTGATATCGTTTATTCGGGAGAAACATTCAAAGTTCGGTTGTCCGATGAGAGCGGCGATTTCATCACCAAACGATATGAAATTACTAATATTGGATACATAGATAGGAGGTGGCTCAGGATCAGAAAATCCGTGAGGCTGGTTTTCAATGTTGACTGAAGCGGAATGGTTGATAATAGAAGAAAGTGGTGTGGCGTTTGAAGTGGACGGCGCTGGAGATTCAAGTTGGTTGGCTGCAGTGGTGCTGCGGGTTTTTGGCGGAGAAGAAATTGATTTTGGCGGTTGCTTAGACTTGGCCGATTTATTTTTTTTTTTTTGTTTGGCGAATTACCGCCGGACCCAGTGTTATTCCTGTGGCGTTTCTGGCGTCGCGTTAAATATTGGGAATCTGATTCGCTAATCTCAGAGAATGGCGTTTCTTCCCCTGATTCATCATTAGATAGAGTTTTGTCTAAATCCATGATGATTACGGTAGAAAAAAAAAATATGAAGTCCTCTTATATTGTGAGCTATAAATAAAATAAAATATGTTGATATAATAAAAAAATAATAAGTAAAGATTTAAAACTAAATATTTAATTATATAATTACATAATACAATAATAGATAATTAACGTAAAGATCTTAAAACTAAACATTTACATTATATACATATACATAAAAAACGTAAAACAAATGAACATTTTCTGATTTAGTAAAATAAAAATAATGTCCTTGATATGTGTTCGTTATGTGTTTATCAGTGCAACACTTCACGATTTACAAAGTTTGAAGCTTTTTTCAAGCAGTATCACATTGATGAAAGGAAACTAACATAGAGCAATACGTAAGTAGAACTGTGCCAGTCGCCATTTTCCGAGAATTATTTAGGAATTTTACTAAGTTTTTTTGTTTTTTTTTTGTTAATTAAGCTTTGTGGGTTGTCTTTAATTTTGTCAAAATATATGCCATATTCAAATAAATAACAATAAAATAACAACAAGTTGATGTAAAAATATCAGAATGAATTTTCAGGAATTCACTCACTGCCAACACAGATTTAAATAAAAGTCTGAATAACTAACAGAACTGAAAGTAAGAATAATTACGAACTGTGACGACAAATATGTCATCGAAATCAAATAAAATCTAAACTTGAATGTTTTCATTTATATTACAAGCAACGATCTTTCATTATTTGAATTGTCAGAGAATTAATATAAATTAATTATATTCCACACATACTGATATACTAAAATTAAACACGCTTGCTATTTATTTATATATATATATATATATATATTATATATATATATTTTTTAAATGTTGGACAAAATTAATGAGGAAAAAATGATATGCTAAAGTTTAATTTCTACGTTTTGTACAGTAAAAACAAAACAAATCCTCTTGAATCATGAATTCCTAAAGGAGATAAATGAAAGGAAACATGTAATATTTATATTGAAATTGAAGAATATATAAGTTGAAAAATAATGAAATAAAGTTGAAATATAACAATCGAAAGTATAATAAATAATTATGTCTTGTGTAAAAGCTTTTCGTTACTATCCATTACATTTTTCACCTTTCCATGGATCATGAAATCAATTCTAAAACATTTAGCTTTTTAACGGTATATAATACAATCTATATCACTATCTTTATTAACAGGAAAAGAATTATGTTGTTGCCTGGAAAAATGTTTATGTTATTTTTTTCGTCTGTTGGTTATAAAATTATACTTGTTAACAGTGTGAGCATAGAGGAGCGGTTATTTATTTTGAATAAAAAACATAAAGGCATTTTTCAGTTCGGCACTTAGGCCCTATCAGTCTATTTTAATGAGGATGTAACATACATGAAATTGAATTACATTTAATTTTACATCTTTATAGCGAGTTTAACTGTATTTTTTAACTGAAATTTTTAAGATAGTATTACTTTCCCTTACTATATATGTATGTAAATATATATATAAAATATATATATATATATATATATATATATATATATATATATATATATATAAAATAAAAAAGAAACACTGTACCTCTAGAACCTATGAAGGGTCTTGGGCAGAACATATATTGTAAATATTCGTACTGTTTCTAGGACAACGGCCGTGCGAAGAGGTTACAAGGCCGAGATTACCTCTTTTTTTGGTACTCACTTTGCTTCAGAGGTGTCTCCATACCCTAGGGGCATCCCCCAGATTAAATTAACAGGGTAAATTATATTGTGCCACTGACAGGATTCGAAGAGAGGAACCGGAGAACAGTGTACTAACGCTCTATCATTAGACCCATCCGCTCCCCTAACTATTTACAAATGTTATATATATATATATATATATAGAGCTGTATGAAGATACTTTTATCCATAAGGCGATGTTACATGTTTCCTGATGGTAATTTTATTTATTTGTTTAATAATTTTGATTATCTCTCATGCTTCTGATTTATAACTCGACTATTCAGCTTAAAGTTCTCAATTGATAATTCTAACTAATTTTTCTTCCAGTTTGGCTTTATGGAAGCTTGGATTCCAGGAAGTATCGGCTGGAAGTGTATCCTGGAACTATTGCCGAGCGACACAACCTCAGGCCGATCAATTGGGCAGGAACAGAACTGACATAACACGGACCGGTTAGCAGTTAGCTTTACAAATTTAGTTTGACAGGGGACATGACTCGCAGATCTTACTGCTATTCCATGACATGACATCACTGATATTCCAACGTTTGATTTACAACCGTCCATTTTAATCCTTATCGCATAATATTGGCAGCTAACACATTTCAATGATTATAAAAATATTATATAAACCTGAAAATAGCCCGGGAAAAAAAAAAATTTGGTTAGAACTATTTATTTACATACGTTTTTGAGAATCCACACAAATAAAATATTATTTTGAAGTTCGAATGAGCTATATAAATATAAATAGATATAGACGTAATTCCCTCAAAGAAAAAAAAAAAAAACTAAATTTCGAAATTAGCAACTTTTAAAACATTACAAATTATCAATTATCGATTTCTTTAACATGTCATTTTTTTTTTCGAATTGAATAATATAACAATAAAAATTATTATATACAAAACTTACTTCATATTAGGCCTTATTCCTTAATTTGCAATATATTAAACAACTTTTTATTTTAAATACACATTTTTTATAAGTACGGTAATTAGAATATAAAGTATGATATATTCATATGAAGGAAAAAAAACCTTAAAAAGTATTTTTGCTGTTTTCCACATCATGTAGTTATCAAATATCATATTCAATCATTTACAATAATATTAATAGAATAGTAGAAACGTTTAATTAAAGCTAATCAACAAAATCCAAGGTACTTTAGAGGAGTAATTACATAAAAATTGACCTCAAAGCCCTGTTACACTGTTTCAATCAGAAGAAAACCTACTTAATTTTATACCAATATAGCCGTTTGAAGAAAATCGTAAACAGGTGCAAACTACTTGGTTACTTGGAGTTTGCACTTTTGGTTAGTTATTTATGGTGAATAAGTTGATGTTGCATACATTCATGTTATTATTTAAATATGAAATTTCTGTTTCTTAGGACTTTGTTCTCGTGATATACATAGAACATAAGCTCTTTCGCGGGCTAGTGCTATTTTAAACCACTGAATCCTAAAACGTGTATTTCGTTGAAAACTCAAAGTCTAAAATTTTCACGTTCGCAAAAATTTTCCTTATTGTATATTACAGTATATGTTAGTGAAAGTCATGACAAATTTACTATCCCAAAATGAAATTTTTTTTAATTGGTTAAGTAAAATGGACTTCTAATACTTTACACGAATATATATATATATATATATATATATATATATATATATAAAATATATATATATATATATATACGAATAAGCACATTTTTTATTTCGTCCACTGAAGGGCCTAAATGAGAGAAATGTCGGTAATAGGACTCCCTGGAAGAGAGCAATGCTTACATTCCCCGACTGTTAGCTACTTTACAGCCTTCTCGTAAAAAAAAACAAAAACAAAAAAAACGACCACGTAGGGCGTACCACTCCACTCTCCTTGCCATCCAACATCCACGTCCTTCATCTTATCAACTTTCCCTTCCTTATTCCATAAACAGAAAATAATATTTGTTTATATTATATTATATACTATAATTTTTATTATTTTTTATTTTTTTTATTTTATAGGTTTAAACCACTTGAGTCATTTTGAGTTAAATCTAAATATTATAGTTTATTATATAAGTCTGTCTGTCGTAAGAAGTCAAAACGTTTTGCGGTTGTCTTGTAAAACGGTTGGTAAGTCAGTGTCAATTGCAATATGAGCTCTTTGAGTATCATAAGCCCTACACTCTGTCAAAACGTGTTTAACAACCGGGCAACCGCATGGTGGGCAGTCCGTAGAAGGTTCCTGTGGCAAGAGATGTCCGTGAGTTAACTCACGTTCGTACTCGTTTCGGCGGTACATTTACTAAATTTAGAACGATATACTTTAGTTATATTATTAGATATAGCTCATATACAGATTATGCGGAGTGGCGGAGACTGCTGAACATATGGTCACGATCTGCACTGCATTTGCTGCCCTAAGAGCAAAACTATGAGAGCCACGGGGAGTTACTGAGTTAAACAAACTTCCCGTGGTTCCAAGAGTTTATCTAAGTTAAATGGGTAGATTTCAGTACATATTTGGACACCTTTGGCGTGGTATAGTGTATAGAGCGCTACATTAAGGTTCGAATGCTGTATCTTGTGGAATAATTGTTTACTCTGTTATTTCAGCCGTAGGACACCCCACGAGTAGAGGGACTATGAAGTGTTTACCCAAATAATCTGGGGAGAAACCTGGTGGCTGAGCGTGACCTCACCTAATCAGCTTCTCGCACGACCATCCGCCTTAAAACAGTTTTATTATTAGTGAACAAAGACGGAGGCATAGGCCCAGAAATCGAAAATAATTTAATGAAGTAACTTGAGTCTACTATGTCTTTATGGATATAATACAACATTGAGTCAATGCTTGTAGGTTCACTTTGTCTCAATAAAAGTACACTCTGGGTTGAACTGTATATAGGATAATATAAAAAAAAAAAAGGTTCGCAATTTTAGAAGAAAAAATCTAAAGCAACTAGGATAAAATTTACTTACCAAAGTAGAGATCGTTAAGTTGTGCCTCTAACCCTCCAAATGCATTTGTGAGTCCAGAGAAAGCTTTAGGAGACCTTTGGGATGTTCAACCGATCGGTTGAGAAATGTTTTGAGTTGAGAAAACAAAAAGCCTGAATAAAAAGTAAACCAAACAGAAAGATTTATCTGAAAAACAGGGCGAAGGACTAACTTATAAAGCGCGCTCTATTTATTTTACAAAGGACGCCTAATGTCGTAAACATACGATAATTACCAAACCATTGTGTTAGCACTGGTAAGAATCTCATTATTTCAGCCAATACTACTAAATAGACATCCAATATATCCAAAAATGACTCCGACGAATATTATGTTCCTCAGAATAATTGTTGATCAAACCAAGGGAGACTACATCCAAAACAAGGCCGTTTGGAAGGAGCTGGATATGGTCGCTGATAAGACTAAAATAGAACCGACTTACCGAGAGTGACGGGCACAAACAGGACGATGTATGATGACATATAGAAAGTACTTGGAAGAATTGGAGGGAATGAGAGAAAAGACGTGGTCCAAGGTGTGCCAAACGCAGGAAATAAAGTCGCCAGGGTAGACCGAGGCTGGTGCAGAAAAAAGAGGAAGGCATTTCATGTGGCTATCTCTTAGTTAGGTCAAATACGTCTGATTTTCTTCATTTGCGTCTGATTTTAGGGCACATGTATAATTATTGTAATTTTAATCTGAATTTTTACATTAGATTATGACTCTATAAATATATTTTGCAGTCTTAGGAAAAAACGAGACACAAGAAAATAGTAATTTATACTGAATTATGATAGGATCTGTTTTATTTTGCAATTTTAAGGTTATGTTTTGATAAAGTTTATTCCAATAGCTTTTCATATGCTGGCGATATTGTTTGAGGCGCATATGTGTTGACTTGCAGACGTCTCTACTTTTAAATTATACACTCAGTATTGGATTGTCCTAGATATTTCAAAGAAACTGCATTTCGCTCTATAGAACCTCCTTAATATGCTTTATTTTCATATTCCTAAGGTGCATCTGTTTATACTGTTTAATTTATTTTATGGAAATGAACAAGATAAAATGGAATATATAAGTAGTTTTTGGTAGATGTTTGATGTAGAAAAGATATATTGAATGATATACGTATATTACATACATTTTTTTATTTATACTAATATGTATAAATTGATAAGGGATGTCATAGAATAATTTCTTTTATGTCACTGATACGATATTTAAGTGTGCATGAAAAGAAATTTTTCCTATTATAAAAACGGAAACACTGGATAAAAATACAAGGTGCAGCTATGATTATCATTAGCACTTTCACTGAATGCGAAATATATAGTAAAGGGAAATCGGCCTGTTGTAAAAGTTTCCGCTTTGGAGTTTTCATGGAAAATACACGTTTTAGGATCCCTTGATGACTTTCCCAATACCGAAAATCTCCGAGAAGATAAAAAATAGGATATTACATAGTCTTCCACTTAATCCCATGGCCTCAAAGATGCTTTAATTGTATGGAATTTTCTCATCCTACTAATGTTTGCAAGCAAATGCATCCAATGTGCAGAATTAAAGAACGCTAATAACGTCTGGTGTGCATTACCTGTCAGGTGTGCCAATTGTGCAGAAAATCATAACGCACTAGACCGTACGTGCCCCATTTTTAATATTCAAAAAGAAATAAAAAACATACAAACGATAAATTAAATACCGCTAAATCAAGCAAAACAAATTTATTTCGAAACCCAGTTCAATCAACCATTTCATTTTCGTTTGCTAAATCCCTTCTACGCTATGTCAGTTCCCACAAAACTCAATCAGCATAGCTACAGACTCACTGAGTGCCTTAAAAGGTTTACATAGCATGTACTCTCACTAACCTCTCGTCCTAAAGATCCATCGATTCATCCATATGCTACAAGAATTAGGAAAGACAGTGCTTAATTTTTGGATCCCAAGCCATGTGCGAATAGTTGGTAATGAGCTGGCGGACAGGGCCGCCAAACAAGCACTCACCCTTCCAGGACAAGGCGTAGCTATCCTAACACCGCGAGATATGTCTCATCCAATCCGAAAGGAAATATCAGATGCATGGCAGTCCATATGGAACGAAAGCCCTGCTAGCAAACTTAAAACCATGAAAACAACAGTTAAGCCTTGCTCCTCGTCATATCGCTCAAGCCGCAGAGAGGAAGTTGTCCTGGCTAGATTAAGGATAGGCCACACTAACATGACCCATCTTTATCTCATTACCAAACGACTTCCCTTAAGTGCCAACACTCTAACAATATCCTAACTATCAGTCACATTTTAGACGAATAGCCTTTTTATATGACAAGTTTAAACAAATGTGGACTCAGACCTAGTATATCCTCCATACTCTGCGATAAGGAAGACAATGTTTCGGCGCTGTTCAGGTTTCTTAAGAGTCACTTATTGTTTAATAAAATATAGTATTTTAATTTAATTTCATTTTTACCTACCATTTTATCTTATTTTTACTATTATTATAAGCTTAGTTTATTAATTTTGATTTAATTTTTTTTTTAATAAAATAAAACTATAGCCGTTTATGTCCGCTGGGTTTTACGCCTCAAAACCCCAAACAAAAACAAAAACTGACTATTATGAGTTGAGCTAACCAGATTTTTTTGTTTTCACAAAGTTATACTGAGCTTTTAGTTCTTGGTAGCTAGGTTTTTAGTTGTGGTAGCGATCCACGAATGCTATTGGCTTCACGTTACATTTTTGGAACGCCGTGATTTATATAAACTGATTGGACAAACGAGGTTATCATTGATATTTCTGTGTACGTGTACACAAAACAATGACAGGTAGCCGTCTGCGATGGCAAATGATTCAGAGGCGCGGGGTGAAGGGGCTAAGTGACAGTGACGTGGTGTCGAAGCCGACTGCGCTGGGGCACTCTGCCTGTCAGCCCACCTCCCTCCCAACAGTCATCTCATTTAGAAATTTAAGGAACATGAATGAATAGGCAGCATCTGTGTCAGTGCATAACTCTCTGGCTTGTCAGGCAGCTAACTACAACAGGTCTTTGCAAATAGTCGTTCCAAATGTAAATGTTACGTTCGATTCTTCACTGACCCAACAAAGTGATTTAATGAATGATAATGCCAAGTTTTAGGCCGACTGCTTTTCTAAGGCAGAGATAGTTCCAGAAACTTGCATAGTTTATATATTTCATATTTTCATTTATTTGTATCTACTAGAATACTTTCCTAAAGGTATCATATTTACCAATTCACTATCGTAGTCTTGTTATTTAAAAAATTATTATACTTTGATATATATATATATATATTTATATATATATATATATATATATAATATATATATATATATATATTACACCCATGAAATTAATTCATCGACCCTTTTATATTATAATTTTGTTAGAAATAATTCGGGTTTTAGGTCATTAAACTATCACTCCTTCTTAATTTTCTTTATTTGGACGTTTCGATCCTCCGTCTATGTATATACATAGGATCCTTTTCAACACTGCAATTAAACATAATTGGTAATATTTTATAATATGTTGGTTACATTTTCCGTAAAACATCTATCTACTACAGCCAGGTACAATATATTATAAAAACATCTTACCAAAAAATTTCATTGAGCACCGGCACACCACTCAGGCTAACTACAGCAGAGTTGGGCAAAATCGCACTCGGACACACGAACACGAATGCACTCGGGAAGATCGAGCCCCGAAAACACGAACACGAACACACTCACAGATGCAGACAGGAAAACGCCCGGACCTCACAGGCACGCAAAGGGACACGGCCACACTCCATTTCATTTTTTTTTTCGAAACGCGAATGCATTCCTGTTCTTTTTTTGGAATGCGATTGCATTCGTGTTCGTGTATTTGGGGCTCGATCTTCCCGAGTACATTCGTGTTCGTGTGTCCGAGTGCGATTTTGCCCATCTCTGCTGTAGTTAGCCTGAGTGGTGTGCCGGTGCTCAATGAAATTTTTTGGTAAGATGTTTTTATAATATATTGTACCTGGCTGTAGTAGATAGATGTTTTATGGAAAATGTACCTAACATACTACAAAATGTAACCAATTATGTTTAATTGCAGTGTTGAAAAGGATCCTATGTATATACATAGACAGAGGATCAAAACGTCCAAATAAAGAAAATTAAGAAGGAGGGATAGTTTAATGACCTAAAACCCGAATTATTTCTAACAAAATTTTATATATATATATATTATTGGCCATATATCTAACAATTACTCTTTCTATATTTGCATGGTAATATAGAATATACATAGTAATTACGTGATGTAAGAGTTATATAATTTTGGCTACTATATCGTGATTTCTTCCCAGTGTGCGTTGGTTTCCAAAAGATGTAAAAAAAATTAAATAAATAATAATAAAAAAAATAAAAAATAAAATAAAAACACTTAACATCTGCAACCCATGAAGGGTCTTAGGCTCAGTACATATACATATCCGTACTATTTCTAGGCCAGCGGCTGTCGGCAAAGTTTTTTTTTCCTTGATTTGGGTATCCACTTTAAAGAGGCTGGGACCCCAGGAGGTCGCCCTCCGGCTGAATTAAAAGAAGAAATAATATTCTGTCATACCAGGATTGGAACACAAAAGCCAGAGAATAGTAGACTAAAGCTTTATACACTAGACAACGCCGCACCCTTCCAAAAGATACTAAAAGACATTTTTTGTAAAATTGATATTTTGACGTATTTGTATCAAATTGTTTAGTTTTATAAAAATAATTTTACTGGAACACTCAAATCATTTGAAAAAACAATTCAGAAATCATACAAAAACAATTTATTACATAACGTAAAAATAATGTTATTAATATGGTAAAAACTAATGAAAAAAATTGGTTAAATAATTTTTTTTTCAACAATTTTTATTGAGTATAATACAATCTGTCACAATAACAAATAATATATTAATGAAAATGTTTTCGCGCCCTTGTAAAGTTTTCTTAATGGATATTAATCTTAGGCAATCAAAGTCTGAAACTGCTGTTAAGCATGGTCTCATACAGATGTTTTTTTATAAAAGTACCCGCCCTGTCAGGTAATAGCTATACGGGTCTGGTTATAGTGGTTATAAAAAAAGAAGAAAGATTACTCCCCTCAAAATTTGAGAGCTGACATTTCAAGATAAAATTATTTATTGCTTTTCATGTTGGTTAACTGTCTATTAATAGATTTATGAACAGTTATTCCTTAATAAAGCTATTGGGAAATAATAAACTATTGTCTAATAATTTGCAGATTTTTTTTTTTTTTTTTTTTTTTTTTTTTTTTTGTGTTTCCTACACGTTTGGTACAGGATAATTTAAAGAAAACAACTTTACTAAGGCATCTAGTGTAAAAATATAATACATTTGTGCTTATTGTCTTCTCTTTTTGTCATAGAAGCCGAAAGGTAATTGATTTTTTAAATTTTTTATTTTAATTTAATTTACGATTGTATAATACAAAAATCCCATCAAGTAAATGTGAACAATCATTATGTATGGTCTTGATACAGGTCTGTAAAGAAACTGTGCAGTGTTAGCACTTAAACTTTTATTTAAGTTAGAAATTGTAATACAGTTTGTAAATTCCTTTTAAATAAAAAAAAATAATAAAAAAGTTAGATGGCTTGAGGCCATATTATTGAGACCATAATAACATTTGATAACATACACCTGTGTCGTTTCTATGCCCGAATTCCCATTTTTTTTAAGATATTCCACTGTCATAATTGTAACTTATACATAAAGTATCAATATATTTTATATATATATATATATATATTATATATATATATATATATATATATATAATATATATATATATATATATATATATACATCTTTATTTATTTATATTTTTTGGGGAAGTTTTATTGTTTGCTACGGCAATATTTCATACAATGAGGACCTTATTACTGGTTCGTTCTGTGTATGACAGCCTCAAAACCAGGTGGAGAATGGTAATGGAATATTTTATGAGATCTTTTTTTGAAATGCTATTCCGAATTTAAATAAAAATCGAATCAAATTAAAGAACCCCTATCAATGATGAAATGCTGCCAAGGGGTGATTTTTTAACAAATCATTTCCTCTAATTGATTTTTCTTCAGTTCTAAACTTTTTATGAATTCCACAATCAACACTGTATTGCTATAATTGTATGCATAAATAAATATAACATTATTTTGAACAGGGTGAAATACAATCTTTAAAAATTCCTTTTAACTATATCTGCCGTTTTTTGAATATCGATGACGCAAAAATGCATAATGTGATACGTACATAAAACTTTAATTTTAATACAAAGACTTATTTGTTCATATTAATCAAACAGACCATCTGGAAATTATTAAGCATACAAAAAAACTAAAAAAAAAGATTCATTTTATTCGACAGCTAAATACACACAGACCGATATTTTCGAATAACGGATGATTTGTCCCCTTTGATTGATGATTTGTCCAATAACGAATAAATTATTTATCTGTTATTCAAATAACGCCCAACTCTGTTCTTAAGGGACCCAGTCTCAGAATAAATTTATTTTTTCTATTCTATTCTGTATTTATGTTGTACATAACTGTTAGTCTTAATGACCTACTCCCAGAATATATTTTCAATTCTATTGTATATATATAATATATATATATACAATAGAATTGAATATATATATATGAAGTAAGTGGTAGTAAAAAGATGGATTATTATTAGAGGTCAACTTCTGAAAACCCATTAAAACTATAAATTGGTAATTACAACAAAACATCACTAAAGCGCTACACGCACAAAAGAACCAAACATGTACTTTTAAATTAATATTGTAATTTATATTATGTAGTTTTTTTCGTGTTACTTTTCCTACTATCTTAAACAAAATATTGTATGGTAATTAGTAAATTCAAAGGATGATTGAAACTCTGTTACCATGAAAAAAGGTCCACTAAAATCATGAAACCAAACATATTTGTATTGAGTGTACATTGTAAATATTATGTAAATAAATAAAGTTTTTTCTTATTTATTATTAGAGGTCGGTAAGAGAATGCTTTACTACAAAGCTATGTCTTTACATAGGCTAGAGTGCTCAAGTACTCGGCGTGATGAATTGCCTATGAAGAGTTAGAATGAAAGGGAAAGAGAAGAGAAGAGAGAGGCGATATGAGGCTAACAAAGCAATTATTTGCCCTTCAGGAGCAACCCTGACGGGTGAAAGATTACAACACACCTCTATTAGTAGCTAATATCTCGGCCCAATCTAGCCACCCTCTTGTAGTCATCATTCCTTTCTTCATTACGCCCTAGGCCCTTCCTACTCATATTCTCCATTTCTTCGGAGGTGGCACATCACTCCTTCGCTTTAGCCGATGAAGGAGTGGAAAATGGTATCGGCAACAATTACCTCAAGACAGCAGGAAGTAAAGTCTATGTTGGATTAGAAACTATAAGAGCAGTCTGAAAGTGGTAATGAGTAGTGGACCATGGATGAAACATATCCTCGAAATATAACACAAGGTTCATTATTTCTAAAAAGTTATACCTAAAGTGAGAGAATGGTCTTGTGATCTTATGAATACAGCCCTTGGGGTACCGAAATAGAATCCCGGCTAGGCAGGATTATTACTTGTTCTGTTGTTTCAGCGATGCTGGGTTAGAGAGGCCGACCTGTGGTGCACTCAATTTTATAAATAGGTTACCCCGAATTTGAAGCGGCTGACCATTTTCTCTACCTTATCGGCTTGTAACACGTACTTTGGCCTAAACACAGAAAACATTTATCTATTGGGCTGTGTCACATAAAATGTCCGTTTTCATGGTAAAGGATTTTTATTAAAAATACGATATGAAAACAAGATAATTTTACTCGAAGTATTTACCTTCTTTTTCTACACATTTTCCCCAACGTGACCCCAACTTTTTTATCCCCGAACTAAAAAAAATCAGAGCTTTGAAGTAAAACAAAATCTGAAAACGCACTTTTCACTTGATCGTCATTTTCAATAAGTTTTCCTTTGACGAAGTTGTCTAAATTCCTGAACAGGTGGTAATCTTTAGGAGACTAGTAGGGAGAATATGGTAGGTGTGGAAGAACTTCGTAGCCATGTTCCTTCAATTTTTGCACGGTATGATTTGAAACATGGGGTCTTGCTGGCGCTCAGTGAATTACCTATGTATCGAGCTTTTTTACTTTCCCAATACACTTTAAATGTCTGGAAACGGTAGACGCACTTGCATTTAGTTGTGCTGAGAGTCCTTTAAATGTTTGGTAGGGGTTTCCTTCGACTGTAAGTTTGATGACATCGTTGTCTATTACGGACGGAGGTCTTCCTCTGGGCATGTTTTCCAAGTCAGTATCCCCAGCTAAAAACTTAGCTAACCGACCTCGAATGGTTCGTTCATTAACTCTCCCTTCCCCAAACGCCTTGCAAATATTTCTAGCGGCCTCAGCTGCTGAATGGCCGAGTTTAAACTCGTACAAAAACATTACTCGAAAATCGCATGTTTCCCATGTTCATATTTGGAGGTATACTAAAAAGTGGGTAATTTATTGTGAAGCTAATGTTTATAATACAAACGTAGAGGATTAGATACTGTTTACTTTAAATATGTAAACATTCGGAAAAAAACAACAGAGACCTGCAAAATCCTTTATGTATTTCAGAAACTATAAAAAAGGACATTTCATGTGAAACAACCCAATACTCAATCTTCCAGGCTGTAGTCGAAATATTTGAAACACTATTGAACGGTGCACACACAAATCCTGCTCGAAGGGTCGGAGTCCCACACGCCGTTGATGTTCTTGGTCGTTTCTGCCGCGTCCCGTTCTCATTTTAACTCCTAAACTAACATTATAAGAAAATCACGCTTTATAATCTTGGCAATGACTGAATTATTTCGAAATAATCAAAATTCTACTGAGGTAAACAAACATTTCCTATTGGAAGATGTTTAATAGGTGCTGAAGTTCATAATAATGAAAAATTCAGCAAACGTTAACATTTTATTACATAAAAGGGCATTATTAAAAAAAAAACTAATCCTCCATTCTTTTTTAAATAATCCAATACACGTACTGAAACCATAACTATAAGTTGTAGATAAATCATTCGTTCATCTCAAAATACCATAAAATAAAACGTATAAAAATAAATAAACATGCCTGTTAAAAATTGAAATAGTCTTATGTTTATATCTCCCCGTTTGTAATTTTATTTGTTTTATTTTGTGATTTATTATGTCCAAGCGCGACAGTCATTTGTTTTATTTTATTTGAATCAGCTGTTAAGTGACCGCTGGGCAGAGTGCATTCTGGGATTGTAAGAGAGAGAGAGAGTTAATGGAGTCGCTCGCGAGTATAGACGGTGTTTAATTAAGCAACTCGCACATCATCATTGAAGATTGTCTCGGAATTGTCGCATTGAGTAGGAGTCGCAGAAGGAAAGAAAGGAACATCGCAGACGGGAGAGGGAAGGAAGTTTATCACGGATAGAAAGAATCACTAATAATATAATAAAAAAAAAAAAGAAAAAAAAACTGATATAAGCTTGTACATGTTCTCTCTTTTATCATTTCATTTATTTACCCTCAACAAAATTACATGGGTCGACAGAATAATTCGGCGACTCATAACAACGACCGGGTTGAGGCTGCGAGCAAACGCGTTAGTCGCCCCTCTTCCCAACAATGCCTATATACATTTTGTCGGAAATAAACTGAATTATAATTATTCTCCTGCATAAGAATGGTTGTATTAAGGAATTACAAAATACGGTAGCAATTATTATAAAGGATTTTCTAAAAGAACCAGTTTGGGATAGAATAAAGAAATCAGTAGATCGAGATGTTGTGTTTAAGATATGAATGGTTGAGTCGGTATGAGGAGCTCAAGGACAAAGCAAGTTTTTCCAGCCCTTGGTGATTGTACTGCAAATGAGCCAAGTAGGTATTTTCTCCGGGAATGATGATAAAGCCACTATTGATAAGAATACCATTAAGAGACGTAAGAACGTTTGAGGAGACCGTAATTGATTTTTTAGTCTAATAGTTTCCTACATACGCTAAGTATACGTAGTCAAAGTGTGGGAGAATGAGACGGCATACTAGCAGCTGACAGGAACTTCTAATTTCATGGAAACGTAAAAGCTGCTAGAGAATAGAGATGGATTTTTTAGTTATTTTGCGAATACAGTTACTTCAATTAGATTTTGATCCAAGGCTGCTATTGTGATTTTTATGGAGTTTTAGAATCTGTTCATGTGCGGTGTGATTGTGGTTGTGGCGCCCTCACTTAGCTTCCGCTGGCTCTCACCAGTGATGCGGCTGAGAGGGAGGCGCTGGGATCCTTTGGACTCGGCTTGTCCTTCCACAAGTGGGGGGGACAAGCCCCGTCCGGGGTTCCCTAGCTGATTGTAAATATTGTACATACGTATGAATGTGAAATGTTTTGTTTTTTGTTTATTTATTTGTTGACTTCATTTATTTGTATTTATTTTATCTACGAATTTCGTTATTGTATACGTTTATTTAGTTTGGTTTCATTTTATGTAATTTGACATTTCTTTTGTTTATATTGTAAATATTGTATGAATGGGATCCTTTAGCAATATTATTATTGTCCATTGTGACAAACTGTAATACATACGGATAAAAAAAAAAAAAAAAAAAAAAAAAAAAAAAAAAAAAAAAAAAAAAAAAAAAAAAAAAAATCTGTTATGATACTAAATAACATAACACATAAAATATAAGCTATATAAAATGTATAGTCGTGAGGAAGGAAATACCCATTATGATCTTATTTAATCAATACGCGCCATTTTCTCTGGTTTAATAATAAGCTTAGTTTATGTCTATATAAAAGTTTAAACATTATGAACCAATATAATCTCACCAATAAACTACATATTTATGTCCGATTTCTACAGAGTAATGGTGATAGCTTTTTTTATTATTTCGAAATCATTCCAGTAATAAATATCCTATATTTCTAATAAAACCATAACAGAAAAAGTTTTACTATTATGGTTTTAGTAAATGAGCACTTTAATTAAAAGAGACTGTTCATGTGAGCAAAAAATTGATTTCATTATTTTATTAAGTGTAATGACTTTACTTAATTTTGTGTTAAATACCTTTTAAGGAAAGTAAGGTTGTGCTAGTACTATTAAGATATTATCAGTGTTTCTGCTACGCCATGATATTATTATTATATTATGATAACATTATTTCTGTACCTCTAGATGGTGACGTGTATCTCACCTCTATAATGATTCAAAGTGGCTATTTCCCTCGATTCGAAGGCAATACTTCCTTGGTTCATTTCTATATCAAAACATCCGCTCCTAAAACCCCTCTTACATCTAAAGCCTGTAATATTTAAATTTACAACCCGTACTCAGGAAACCAGATTTCCGACTTTTATATGCACCCCCACAGAACGAAGAAATATGATGTTCCATCTTAGCCTGGTCCACTGTTTTCTGGAATTGTTTGCGATTTTGAGGCGTAAAACCATGGGGTCATAAACGCCCATAGTTCTCTTTAATTAAACAATAAATAAACAAAAAATAAGAAGTTAATCTTATAATAATAGTAATAATAATAAGATAAAATAGTAGATAAAAATGATAATAAATTAAGATACTATATTCTACTAAATAATAAGTGACTCTTAAGAAACCTGAACAGCGCCGAAATATTGTATTCATTATCGGAGAGGTCTGACTCCAAATTTGTTTAAACTTGTCCTATAAAATAGTCATTCTTCTAAAATATGGCTGATAGTTAGGATATTATTACAGTGTTGGCACTTAGGGGGTGGTCGTTTGGTCATGAGATGAAGATGGGTCATGTTACTGTGGCTTATGGTCATGTTGTCCTTAATCTAGCCAGGACAACTTCCTCTCTGCGGCTTGAGCGAGATGATGAGGAGCAAGGCTTTACTGTTGTTTTGATGGTTTTCAGTTTTCTAGCAGGACTTTCGTCCCACATGGACTGCCAGGCATCTGATATTTCCTTTCGGAGTGGATGAGACATATCTCGCGGTGTTAGGATAGCTACGCCTTGTCCTGGAAGGGTGAGTGCTTGTTTGGCGGCCCTGTACGCCAGCTCACTACGAACTGTCCCCAGATGGCTTGGGGTCCAAATAAAGCACACTGTAATTCTTTGAGCATATGGATGTATCGATGGATCTTTAGGACGAGAGGTTGGCGAGAGTACATGCTATGTAGACCTTATTAAGGCAGTTAGTGAGTCTGTAACTATGGTGATTAAGTTTTTGGGAACTGAATAGCGTTGTATAAGGCTGAAACTATTGCTTGAAGCTCTGCAGTATAAATGTTACAAAGTTTTATTTAGTCTGTTTGCAGGAATACCCTCTCATCAATCATCCGTCATGGTCCTTCCAAATCTTCATTCGAATCTCTCCTTTTTTAATACATTATTTGTATCCCAACCTGATGCGTGCCAGATGAGTTTAGCGATTAAAAAATAAAAATAAACTGTACCACTAAAAAACATGAAGAGTCTTAGGCTCAGTATGTTTCTAGGCCAACTGCTGTGCAATGAGGTAACTAGACCTTGATCACGCTCAGCCGCCAGGTTTTTCCCCATATTTTTTTGGTACCCACATTATAGATGGTCTGCCCCAGGAGGCTCTCCATATCCTAGGGTCGCTCCCCGAATGAATTAACAGATTAATAATCTTCTGCCACAGCCGGGATTCGAACCCAGGACCCGGAGAACATAGTCCTCTATTCACTAGACCACGCTGTTCCCTTATAATCTATATAAAAATATAAGCTACGTAAATATTAGCGATTAAAGTGAGATGAAAATGTCTACACTTTTTAGCATCAATGGTAGTATAGCATATTTTCATTTAATTTTTATTTATTCTACTGTTTTGTGGTTTTTAAATTGTATTTTATAATAAGATATTATTCTTCTTTCTTCTTTCTTTCTTTTGATCATTTGAAGACAATTATATATATGTTTATTGTCATCTTTAATACTTAATAATTATATAAGTGGTTTTTTTTTTTTTTCTTTGGCCAGCGATAATTCTTATTTCTATTGTTAATTTATGTTATTCTTTAGAGATCTTGTCCCAGAATAAAGTTTTGTTTTTGTTTTGTTGGAACTGTTGCACTGCTGACCACCAGGTGGGTTCTGAAGTGCTCTGGATGGTGCAGTATGGATTTGATGGCACCTTTATCCGAACTCCCAATATGCGCTAGCGAAATATTTTACCTTCTATTCCCTCAAAGCACTATCCAACTGCATGCAATAACCACCAGCTGCCACGGTTGCACTATTAGGTATTTTGCCCGAAAACCTGGCTAAAACCTAGATTTCATAACATTGATTCGGAGACCTAAGATTTGGTCCCAAATCAGGAAGATAAATTGCCCACCATTCGGTAAAGCCACTACCTTAATAGGCCATCACATTAAGCGGTACCACCTCTTGAAACTTAGTACTATTTCAGTACGCTCGTCTTTCTTTGCAACGCTGCCTAAAAAAAAGTGTTTTCAGTGACATTTTTCGTATCTTAAAAGTGATTTTGGAGAAAAATTTGAACACGGATATTGACAATCAAGGTAAGGTACAATATTTTGAACCTATATGTATTTATGTATCGAACTTTATTTATTCGTATCGGACAGTATAACTCTGCACCTAATAAAAAAGGCAATTTTTCGTCTTTTTAATGAAACTGGTGTTTTTTTTATGCGTTCACAGCACAGGGGTATCTAATATATATTTTTCAGTTTAACTACAGGATGGCTAGAATAACTGTAGCTATCAAAAACATTCAAAATTTTCACTTATGAAAAAATAAAATCTTTAAAACATACATTTTTTTACGATCTTAACTAACTGGTGCTTACATTGTACCTAATAACGCTCAATATGTCATTTCTATGGCCAGAAATCAGATTCATCAGTTGGTTAGAGGAAGCCCACCACGATGATTGAATAAAAAACTTGAAGATTTAGAAAAGAAACTATTAGATATTAAAAGATGCCTTCCAGAACAAAAAGATGAACAACATAAAACAATCATGTTGTTCAAAGTTAATTATAAACGAAAATGGTTCGACTGTAATAGTACAGGATCGCGTTTCATTGAAAATAACTAAAAATAAGATAATAGTGGCTTAGCAAAGAAGTTGTACTACATGCTGGCCCAAACACCGGGTGTGCGGTGGTCGCCCGAGCAAAAAATTCCGAGATTCAAGTGACCTAACAAAGCTTCGCAAAACAATGGAACTTGGAAGTAATGTGCCCGTTGATGAGCTAACATACACAGCACAGGTGAGCCAAGGAGCGGCAGCTAATTCTGATAATTTGGTATCCACGAACCCGGAGGATCCCGAAACTTATAAATTTGGTCTTTCTGTGTTGCACGTCAGGATCAGTTTTTTTTTTTTTCTGCTACATCAATCAAACAAAATAAAAGCAGAAGTGTATAAGGGACGCATTCCTGAAAAAAATATATACAGATAAGCTCCAATTAGCCAAGGCATGTATTCAAAAATATTTCCGTGATAAAATGGGTTTACTGGTGGACATTCTTAAAGTTAGGTACGGCAACAACAATGATGGTTATACTTGGAGAATCGGCTGCCATTACAGGAGTGGATCTCTAATTATTTAATATATTTAAAATTATTCTCGAAGTATAATCTTCAGGTTTCGAGATCCACCTAGAAAAAGTTTCGAATTTCACTTTGATATTATATTTTATTTCCTTGTATCCATGGCAACCAATGTTACCCACACTCCACAAAATGTTAATCCACTCTTCAAGTGTCATAACCCACGCATTGTTGCCGAGGGAGGCTGCAGAACACTTACTGCAATATAGGGCGAGATTTTCTCAGAAGCTTTCTAGGGCGGCATCAAAATGAAGATGTGCTAAACAGACTCTTATTAACAACATATCCTCACCTTAGCAGCATAAGACCGAAAATCAAGGTACTAAGGAATCTCTAGATTTTTTTATTACGCAAATCGACGAATAATAATTAGGTGCCCAACTTTTTAAATAAAGCTATAATATATTTTTTATTTTAGTTTAATTTTACCATTTTTATTAAATTCCTGAAATATAAGTAAAATAACTTTACTTAAATAAATAATCTATATTTTACTATAGAGATTTTTTTAACTCCTAATATCCCTGAAAATATGTGTTGCATTGATTCACTGCTCATCAGAAACGTAAAATGTTACAAAACAGTTTTGGCCACGTTTTCGACCAAAATACCGCACTGTGGGTCGGCAGTAACAAAGAAATTCTAACTTAACGAGCTCAAAAGTAAATAACGCTCATTTTTAATAGCTGACTCTAATGTCGGTGACGCGGAAGAGGAAAAGGAACGCTGGGATCTCTTGGGTTTGGCTTTTCCCTCCATATATAGAGGTAGAAGCCTGGTTTAGGGTTCCCAAGGCTGATTGAAAATATTTTACATAGGTACGCGTGCTTTAAAGATGTGCATTTGTTTTTAAACATTGTATATATTTATTGATTTTTATTGTATATATTATGTCTAATTGTTTTATTATCTGTATATATGATGTGACTGTAGTCTCAAAACGCTATTACTAATGTCCTTTTCGGGAAAAATTGTAATATTACTGAATAGTAAAAATTAAAAAAATGATTAATACTTCGTATGGCAGCGATAGTCTATACAACTGGCATAGTCGTAGATTAAGCTTTTACATATTAAGTATATGAATCACGTTGAGGCTCGAAATAGGAAACCGAGATAGAGATCTCTTGATTTCTTTACTCTCCATGTGAGGAGGGTCATGCCTGTTTCGGGCTGGAATGCACTAGAAACCCCGCAGACTGCAAATTATGTTCAAAGATCAGTCCAACGATGGATAGATTCTGTTAAGCAGTCTGTACAGCTCGCAGATAATCAGTCTCGTATTGGTATTTCAAGTATGGTGTTAAGGTTTTACGTTTGGGCATGCCAACGATAGTTAACAATTCGGAAAAATGGTTATTAGATGAAACTAGAGCTTATACCATTATGTTTCGAAATGGAGTGACAAAGCTCTGATTGTATATAAAAGAAATGTAGAACCAGTGAAAGTTTTAACATTTATGGTCATTACCGAAACTTCATTTAAATATTTATGAAGACGAATTAGAACTTTGCTGGAAGTTTAGCGACTTAAAAGTCGTACAACTTGGACAATTTGTTAATTTAAATATGCCTAAAACATTTTTATTCATTTAGTCCCATGATTATCTTTTATAACTCGATTCCGTCTTAATATTCTCGTTCCATGAGTAATTAAAGAAACGGCTTAGACTATTTCAGGTTTTTGAGAAAATACTTGAATGGGAAATTGGATTTATTTTTTGAAAAACAAATGAGAAAGAGAGCATTGATATTTCTATAGCATTGGGAAGACAAAGGGTTTGGAGGGGCACAAACGACCAGCGGCCATCCAATTACCCACTAAACATAAATATAATCAACTTGCCATCTAATTCCAAACAAAAATAAACATATTTATTTTAGCGGAGGAAATCTGCACTATTCAACTGCTTATTTATGCTGCGCTTTTGAGACTAAACGGATTGGCCCGAATGCGGAGTATTTCTATGTGGCTAAATACACAAAGTTTTTGACCACTGCCCTAAAACAATACCTGATTCTTCGACAAGCTCTTATTAAGTACATTTTTGGACAAAGAAAAACCCCCGGGCAAACAAAGTCGATTTCATTTTAAAATATTCATTCTGGAACGTGAAACTTGAAGGCACATAAAAGAATAATGACTACACAATAAACCATGATAAATATAAAATAATAATAAAAGCCGTATGTAATTTAATGATGGTTTGAAATATATCAAGATGTTATTTTATATCAAAATGAGCAGTAACGGTTACTGTGTTGGTAGTCGCTACAGTTCCGTTAGTCACATATATTACTTCTTAATCATAAAGCTTCAACTTGTTTCATCATTTATATTCAGAGGATTTGTAGCAGTGACTTTAAATATACATGTACATACTACTTCTACTTTTTCTCCTTTTGATTGATCATTAGCAGTGAATTTTATTTAATTATAGCTAGACTGGAATAAACGTTAGAGAATTAAATCTAATTCTGATGGAAATCAAAATATGTTTGCTATTTTCTTTTTTAGTTGCTTATCGAATTCGTTGACATCGTATATTTGGCAGTTTAATATCTTTATGCATCTAATAATGCTATAAGGTGATATGTATTTCGTTTTTTCGAATCTGGAAAAACTGGAATAGGTAAATTTCACGATCGCAATACTTTCCCTTATTATATATTTCATATGTAGGTAAGTGAAAGTAAAAAGCAAAAAAAAAAAATAATAATAATGGTATGTTGTCAAGAAATAGTACAAATGATTCAAAACAGGGATGATCCTAGGAAACGGACAACAGTATTAGAATTGTTGAAGAGGAAAATGACACCGAAAAAATCTATGTATAAAAAAAGAGTAGCGTACGTGGTTGTCATTACACCAGGATCAGGGGGCACCCGCTGAGGAAAAACCAATTGATATGCATATCAAGGCTTTTAAATTCAGTTCTCTGTGAATCTGTTTGTGAATTCAGTAACAGTTTTTGTTTATCTCATGGTGGGAGTTGTTATTTATAGCGATCTTGGAACGGGTTGGGAAAGCAACCGCTCTTATCCGCTCACGTGACCTCGGTAGGCAATTTCTTTCAGATATAGCATTTAAATTTATTATCGCTTAAATCTCATTATTATTGCTCAAAAACGATAGTAAAAAACAAAAAAATAATTAAAACACTGCTAAAGAAACGAGAACTGCACTTTCACTTTGCTCCATTGTGAAAATTAACAATAGAATCTTTATATAAACTTAAATGACGGAAAGTTCTTTTAATTTTACTTTATTTTACATATATATAAAATATTTCATAGAATCTTGTACACTTATTGACCTTTGATGAGTAAGTAACCAATAGCGGACTTGAAATCCAGCAAAAGCAGCCAACGGACGCCCATGACCTAGCAGTTTTGCGCCCTTAGATCGGATCAAACACAAAACTACCTCTAATTTTGTAGATTCCAAGAAATGAAACACATCATCTTTTTTGCATTGATAAGAAACGGCTACATATATAGGGTTGTAATATTAGTTTGTAGTGCTCCTTCTAGCTGATGATATCATCTTAATAAGTAACAGTTGGCATGGAGCGCAGACAAATATAAAAATACTACAGGAGTACTGCAGTAACAATTCTCTCATATTAAATGCGGAGAAATCCAAAACTCTTGTTTTTCATAAATCTCCAAGGCTTAAACAGCTCAAACCGTGATACTGGCATGTTAAGAGATTGGAGTATACAAAAAGGTATACTTATTTGGGAGTTCCCTTCACATCATCGGGAAAATTTAAACAAGCATGTAGACACTATACTCAGAAGTCAGTGGCATCTGCAAGAGTCATGGACAAACTGAAAAAAGGGAAAAGTGACTCTTGGGAAACAAAAAGAACTTTATTTAACTCAATGGTCTCATCAACTTTGCTTTATGCTTCTGAAGTAGGGAGTCCTAATTATCCTGAGGCAATCGAAACGGTCCAACTTAAATTTTTAAAACACTTATTTGGATGGCCTAGGAATACCCCAAATTATATAGTCCGTCTCGAAACAGGAAGAGAACCATTAGCCATGAAGGTGATAACAAATATGACAAATCTATGGACCAAGCTCGAGTTCGTGCCAGAAGAACGACTTCAAAAACTTTGCTTTAACAGACTGAAATCATTAGACAAGGATAATCCTGACATAAACTTCAATTAGGTGTCCCAATTTAGAGCAATAGCCGAGCTAAATGCCTTTGCAGAAGAGCTTTCTGTTCACCATACAAACGGACTTCTTCGATACAAAGACGACATACTGGAAAAAGCACATAACCATTATCTCTCAGCCGACATACAAAGGACCCTAAATTCGACTAACTATCCTTTATATAGAATACTATGATATTACAATGCTTTTGACCCTGAAACGTACCTCGCATTCAAAGTACATACAAAGAAATTGAGACGTGTCAGCCAATTAAGAGTTGCAAATCCAGAACATATTAGAATCTATAGAAAAAATTCAGATTTTTAGTTCAAGTCACAAGAAAGCTGTATATTATGCAGTCGAATTATCTACAACAGTCTACACCACATTCTCCTTCACTGACAGGCACACAATGAAAATATACGACAATTTCTTCAAAACTTCATCTTAGAATCTTCTGACAAGCAAAGTATCCATGCTATACTGAATATCGATAGTGCAGATAAGTAACACAAAGTGTACAATTACATGATGGCAGTTCAAAAAATGCTCAATTCTTTATCCTAGAATATTTTATATTCAGGTTTTATTTTTATTTTATCTTCAAATTTATATTTTGCTTATTTGTTGTTTCTATTATAGCACCAGTAACTGTTTATTCTTTAATCTGTAATTTATTTTTGAAAGTCAAATTGTTTTAGTAAATTTTCACTATTATTTTATTTATTTTTAAACGACATGTATATAAAGTTCTAAAACCATAATATTGTGATTTATAGACAAGCTAGGCTCTATTTGTATTTATATGGGGAAGCCCCAAAGACAAATAAAATTTCTATTCTATCAGTTCGTAGCGGTTTTTTTTTCTGGTTATTTCAATAAAACCTTCCAGATTCTAATATATATTCTTAATCAATTATATTCTGCGGCATTCCTTTTTTTAGAGTGAGTGTTGATGGACGACATAACAGTTGAGCAAACCACTTGCAGACGAGGCTCTCTCCTAAGAAGACATCATCAACATACACACTGCTACTTTGCTTAACTAGCAGATTTTCTTTTTCGGAAATAAAATATCATTGAATAACGAAAATGAATTTTAATTTTGAACAAATAGAATACGACTTAAAGACAAGGAATCTTGGTTGAAACTCATTCATAAAATCACACTAAAAATTATTTTTTAAAACATGTAAAAAATTATTGACCAAGAAGACATGATTCTATAAACAGAGAAATGATTAAATTGAAAATTTGAAAAACGCCACGAAAAATTTCTCAACCCAATGAAATGCTCAACGAATTGGATAAACAACTAAATGAGAGAAGAGCAAACATATTTTTTTTTTAAAGTAATTTTTATTTTTCTGAACATATGAATATATGTTTAATATACCCTTGGAAAGCTCAATATTTGAAAAAATATATATATTTTTTTAATATATATAAAGTTGTAAAACGTAAAGCAGTAAGGCGCAAATATCTGATGAATAATAAATAAAATTGAGTAATTTTTGTAGAAAATAATTTATATTGGATATTTATATTTATATTAGATTATTTAATCTGAAACACACGTTTCTTACAAAATTCAATTTAGTTTAAAAAAATTGAGTTTAAAAAAAATTAAAAAAATTCGACCTTTTAGAAATCAGCGTCTCAGTTATTTGAACAATAATAAATTTCAATGAACTTTAAAATTAAGTAATGTATTAGAGTGCTGCCAATGGGAAGCTTCTCTACAAGGGCATCATGCTTTATATATTTTTACTTGTTGTATTCCATGGTGCAGATGTAAATTGGGATAAATAATTTATTTAAAAAAAAAGTAAAATATTAAAATAGCAACAACCGAATATTAAATACGTACATTTTCCTAAGATATTTCATTAACTTCCAAACAAATCCGGTACTTAAGAATTCTGAAGAATGCCCAACATGGAATCCTCATACAAGTGTGAAACGACTGGAAATTTCTCATAGATACCGATTACTACAGCACGTACTTGACATACTCAAAACTCTTTATTTACTACAAAAAACTTATTTGTATAATCATTATCAATAGCTAAGGGACCTCTTATCATGAATTGGACATTAGAATTCTACCAATCGGTGGTTTCTTCACAGAACTATTACCTGTTTTATCGAATCAATGTTGTATTGATCCCATGTTGTATTGAATTAACTTCGTTGTTTATTTCTTTAAATCAAATAAATAATTTTCTACGCCTCTCGCCATTAATTTATTAACTTAGTACAATAATTAAGAAGTTTATTTAAAAATGTTGAACAGATGCCTTCCTTCATTCCAAATAAAACGAAAAAAACATATTTTAAGAAATTCATGTTTTGACATATCATGCTAATGGTATCAAAATCGGCCCTACGATTTTATCTAAAGAACATACTTCCTTTCCTGAAACGTAGATATTTCTAATCGGTACTAAGTAAATTTATAATTTTATTATGCTTTTATTTCATTTATTTTATTTTATTTTTATTTATTTATTTTTTTTCACTTTTATTTCATTTATTTTATATTTTTCATTCGTTATTGAGGTATTTTATTTTTTGTTTGTTTTACTTTGTACATAGGGAATGAATGACTTCTTTTATCTCTAATACTTATTGCCCACGATAGTGGCAGATTGTATTACTTCTCAATAAAGCAATATTATTTCTAAAAAAAAAAAAAAAAAAATTATTATAGGCCTAATAAATTTGATTTTATATATATATATAGTTCCGAAAAAATGGCCGCTAGCTCAGTTCTATTTACGTATCGCTCTGTGTTAGTTACCTTTTTATCTGTGTGATACTGCATGAATATCCATCAAACTTTGTAAATCGTGAGTCGTAGCACTATAACATACTTTGATGAACACAAATTGAGAGGTGAGTGCTGTTTAGTTAAATAGGCACCTATAAACTGGTGGCCGTCCCAGGCTGGAGATAACGGCTAGGCTAATCCTCTTCTCTTTATTTACAAGGTCTCGGTCGGAAGTGTTGTCATTTCTGACTTCGTAACCAAGACATTCTTTTTAAAACTTTTAGTTCTCTTCCTCTAAGACTTTTTATTTTTTCTCTAAGACTATTTTTTTTTTTTTTTCTCTAAGACTTTTTTTTTCTCTCTAAGACTTTATTTTTATTAAATTAGAAATGGTTGTTTATTGTATGTTGTCTATGTATATATTGTAAATATTTAGTTTTAAGATCTTTTAGGTTAATTTTCTATTAATTAGTTTATATAAGTCTCTATAAGTGTATTTTTTTTTTTAATTTATTTTATTTTTAGTTTTTTTTTTTTAGTGTAGGTCACTATATAATTCAAATAGATCTCTTTATATGTTTATTTTATTTTTCATTTTTTTTTTTCTTATTCTATTGAGTTATGGATCTCGATAGAACATTGTCATGCGATGAATCAGGGGAAGAGACGCCTTTCTCTGAAATAAGCGAATCAGACTCGAAGTATTTAACGCGACGCCAAAAACGCCACAGGAACAATACTGGGTCCGGAGGAAATTCTCCTAACAAAAAAAAAAATAAATCGGCCAAGTCCAAACAACAGCCAAAAACAATACAATCGCCACCAAAAACTCGCAGCACCACTGCAGCCAACCAACATGAACCAACAGCGCCATCTACTTCGGCCGCTCCGTCTCCTACTAATGTACCTCCTTCATCTATCGTTAGCCATGCCGCTACAGTCAACACTGCAAATACAGTTCCGGGACCTCAAGGATTTTCCGATCCCGAGCCACCTCCAATATTTGTAACAAATATTAGTAATTTTTTGTCGTTCGGTAAAGAAATCGCCAATCTAATCGGACAACCAAACTTCCAATGTTTCTCCCGATCAAACGACATAAAAATAAACACATACACGAAAGAAAATTACAAGAAACTCGTGAGTTATTTGAGTTCAAAAAACTACGACTTTCATTGTTATCAACTCAAACAAGAAAAATCATATCGCGTGGTTTTACGCGGACTCCATTCATCCACCCCAACTGAAGCCATTAAAGAAGGCCTGGAAGAAATTGGACACCACGTAAGGAACATTTCTTCAGTGACACACCATACACAAAAATACCCCTTGCCACTATTCTTCGTAGACCTCGAACCAGCCAGAAACAATCCAGAAATATTTCAGGTGAGAAGACTGGTCTACTCATCTGTACGATTCGAAGAGCCTAGGTAAAGACGACAATTGTTCAGTGTACCAAATGCCAAACCTTAGGACACACGAAGTCCTACTGTTATCACCCACCTAGGTGTGTCAAGTGTGCCGGCCCACATGCCTCTGAAACGTGCCAAAAAGCTCGAGATGAGCCAGCTCAGTGTGCTCTTTGCGGTGAAGGTCACCCAGCCAGCTACCGGGGTTGTACAGTCTACAAAACCCATCTTCGACAAAGATCTCACTACATTAATGTGAAAAGAGATGACCAAGAGACACGCACCCAGGGACCAGAGTTGAACAATTTGTCTGCCTTCCCTCAACTTCAGAAGCCTGTAACTACCTTCGCTCAACAGCAGCCTACCACATCTACAGTCAGGGATTCTACTGCTGAAACCAGAAAAACTTTCCCCGACGTCACCACCATAAAGAAGAAACAGACTACTATTCAGGCGCCTCTAAACTCCCAAATCAGGCCTCCAGCCTCCCACCCTAAACCACAAGCTTCCCGTCAACCGATCCTTCCCCATAATCTGCCCTTACGTGTCAAACTACCCCCAGAGCACCCTAACAAAATTCCAGAACTACCTTCTCTTTCTCCTAGTCAACCAAAGCCTCAACCTCCAGTGACCCAGAGGACTGAACACCCTCGTACCCCACGGCGGGCTCAGCACTCAGCCAACACTCCTGATCAAATAAGTTATCCTTCCCACGACGCTTATCCACATCCGTTTTCCAACCCAGATCTATCCAACATTTACTCCATTCTAAATTCCTTTCTCTCAGATCTTAGAGATACCATCCAACCGCTTATCAATCTTCTAACTAGAGTCCTTTCCCAAATCCCATTCAATCTCCCACTATGAGCGTAAAGCCCCTAACTATCCTCTTGTGGAATGCTAATGGCCTGCATAACCATCGTGACGAACTGGACGTATTTCTACACGACAAACACATAGATATAGCACTATTGACAGAAACACACTTCACACGACGATCACATTTTTACATACGTGACTACATCACTTATAGATCAGACCACCCAGACAATACTTCCCATGCCGGGTCATGTATCCTCATTCATAAATCCTTACCTCATTCCTTTATTCCTTCTACTCCATCTGACGCCATACAATCAACCTCAGTATCCATTTCAACTCGTCCTTTCCATCTTACAATTTCAGCTGTATACTGCCCTCCTGGTAACTCCCTCTCCTATAGTCAACTTGAAACCCTGTTCAGATCCCTAGGACCGCGCTTTATTGCTGGAGGAGACTACAATGCGAAACATCAGCGATGGGGTTGCCGAACATCCAACTCCCGTGGCAATCTCCTTTCTCGAGTCTCCACCACCCATTGTTATACAATCCTTTCGCCAATGAACCCGACATACTGGCCTACATCCCTCAAAAAACGTCCTGATATCCTAGACATATTTGTTTCCTCTCAGATATCTTCTTCCCAATCCACAATCAAATCCCTAAATGACCTGTCATCCGATCATAGTCCGGTTCTGCTTTCCTTGCATTCAAGCCTTGTTCCTAAGCCCACCATTCCCACTCTGATTACAGGACGAGTAGACTGGGACGGATTCAGATATGACTTGGAAAACAAACTTGACTTAAAAATACCACTAAAGACTAAACATGATATTGATAAAGCTGTTGAAAAACTTACTGACTCAATCAGCAGTAGTATACTTGACAACACTACAACCATTAACACTACTAACTCACAGGAGACTATCCTGCCACAGCACATTCGAATCTTATTAAGGGAAAAACGCAGAGCAAGATCGAAGTGGCATAGGACTAGATACCCTTCAGACAAAACTTATTATAACAAACTTACTAACAGACTAAAATCAGAAATCAGAAAAGTTAAAATTCAAAACTTACTCAACTTTACTGAAAAACTAACTATTACAGACAGATCGTTATGGATGACCACAAAAAAGTTACTGAAGTACAAAGAATGTAATCATCCACTCCTAACTGAATCCCATATCTGGACAAGATCTGATGAAGAAAAGGCCCAGATATTCGGTCAGCACCTTTTTAAAACCTTTAATCCACATCCAGATATTCATAATCCCGGTCACATTAAGTTTATAGAAGCAGAACTAGATATCCCACTCCAAATGGTTCTTCCTCCTAAAGCGTTCCATCCTACTGAAATATCTAACATCATCCAGAGTTTACCATCCCGCAAAGCTCCTGGACATGATCTTATAACTTCCCATATTTTAAAACTCCTTCCTCGAAAAGCTATCCTATATCTTACTTACATATATAATTCCGTACTCCGTTCCACATACTTTCCTGCTTCCTGGAAATTATCCATTGTCAAAATGATACCCAAACCTAAGAAACCGCCTGAAAATCCATCTTCTTACCGTCCCATCTCACTTTTACCAATCATGGGTAAAATCTTGGAAAAACTTATACTGAAACGCCTATATCCCATCCTAGATACTAATTCCATAATTCCTGATCACCAGTTTGGATTCAGAACGTCCCACTCCACTATCCAGCAATGTCATCGTGTGGTGGACGTTGTCTCGTCTGCATTAGAGCGCGGGTTGTACTGCACGGGAGCATTCCTCGACGTAGAGCAAGCCTTTGACCGAGTCTGGCACCCGGGATTGCTTTACAAACTCCGCAATTTCCTTCCCCCTACATATTTCCTTATCATCTAGTCCTACCTCACTGACAGATCCTTCAAAGTAAATCATAATAATTCCTATTCATCCATTTTTAATCAGTTTGCTGGTGTTCCTCAAGGCAGTATCCTGGGACCTATTCTTTTCACAGTTTATACAGCTGATATCCCATCCCATCCTAACACTTTCCTTTCTACCTACGCTGATGACACTTGTGTGTTATCAGTCAATACTAATCCAACTATTGCCTCTCAAACTCTCCAATCCCACATCAGAGACCTTGAAGTGTGGTGTCAGAACTGGAGAATTAAAATAAATGCGAACAAATCCAATCAAATTACCTTTACCCTTCGTCGTAAACCTATGACATCCTGCCCTACTGTTTCCTTCAATAATACTCCTCTTGTCCCGGTTGAACAGATCCGATATCTAGGACTGCACCTTGACAAACGTCTCACTTGGAACCCTCATACAAGACTTAAACGACAAGAAACTGCTCGACGTTTTCGACTACTTCAACACTTACTAGACAAACGTTCTAATCTTCCACTTAACTACAAAAGACTCATCTACATGACTATCATAAGGCCGATATGGACTTACGGAGTAGAGCTTTGGGGCTCTACTAAACCATCGAATTCTTCCCGTATCCAATCCCTACAATCCAAAATCCTTCGTAAAATCCTCAATGCTCCTTACTTTGTCACGAATACACTAATCCATAAAGATCTTAATGTTCCGTATGTTGCTGATTTGGCCCGATCTAGATACCATTCCTTTCATGGCAAACTCCATTCCCACCCTAATCCTCTAGTTTCAAACCTTTCTTCCTCTTCGATTCCTGACAATCCTCCGAGGCGTCTGAAAAGGAGATGGCCCCGAGACCTTCTAGTTTAAATAATTTTTAGAGTGCTTCCATTGGGAAGCTTCTCTACATGTGTTTCATGCCTTTATATATTTCATCTAATTTACTAGTTGTATTCCTGTATACAGTTGTAAATTCCAATAAATAATAAAAAAAAAATAAAAAAAAAAATATATATATATATATATATATATATATATATATATATATATATATATATTATAATTTTGTTTTAAATAATTCGGGTTTTGGGTCATTAAACTAATACTCCTTCTTAAGTTTCTTTATTTGGACGTTTCGATCCTCCGTCCATGAATACACATAGCATCCTTTTCAACACTGCAACAAAGAATTTCATTGAGCACCGGCACAACACTCAGGCTAACACTTAGCCCTATATATATATATATATATAATATATATATATATAATATATATATATATATATATATATATAATATATATATAATTTATAGGGGAGCCCTTGGCGTCCCTGTTGAATTATAATAGGGATTCACTTACAGCCTCTTCCCTGTTTACGTGAGACCGTCAGCCAACTGGTGGACACTTACAAAAATAGGCGTAGGGAGTGATGACCCAACCATACCAAATCCATTGCGAAACGCGCGTGTATTTTCACAGCATAATACACCGCGCCGCCAACACTACACAGCCTGTCGCGTCATTGGAATATATATATATATATATATATAATATATATATATATATATATTATAATATATATATATATATATATTTTTTTTTTTTTTCCATTCAATTTTATATTAAGTTATACTTAAAACATTTGTTATCCTCACATATATAAATTTCATACGTTCATTGTTAAGCACTCGCCTATCGTAGGGGATATACAGGGTGTAGTGGCAAGCATTAAATTGCCTTCTAGACCCCAAGGTCGCGGCTTCAAATTCGGCAGATAACCCTACGACTTTTTTAGCGGAATTGAAAAAAAAAAAAGGCAGTTTCGAGCTTGTGCGATGTCAGGTAATCACTAAAGATTTTAACTGGATAGGCAAATTTTAGGACTCCCACTATATCATTATCCACAGTAGCATAATGTAACGCTTAATTAATAAACAAACAAACCTTTCCTTCTTCTATAATATTCTAGAATGGATATAGTATATTTTAGAAAAGAGCGCTTATATTCAAGAATGTTGTTTTTCTTCCGAAGGATATTGTAGAGTTGGCGAATAGTCACACTTAAGAATTCTCTTATACGATTTCTTTATCCTTCTCAGGAAAATTAAAAGGCTTTCAGCTTTGGCTAAGTGCCGCATAAGATATTTTATTAAAAGACACGCAATTTAATATAAATTTGCTAATCCATAAAGTGGCACCCATGTTAAAGAGCACTTTCACACGTCATAATAAAGGGGATGACAAAAGCAACCAAGTTAGTCCCGTTCAAAAGCCGTTTGTACTTGAAATTAAAGGCAAACACTCCTGGCGATGCCCCCATCTACAAATATTGCTCGGCAACATCCGGGGGACACTCGTTAGCTTCACATCCAAAAAGGTTCAAAGATTTGTAGATTAAAATTTACTGATAAATTTTCATTAAAATCAATTTATCAATTTAAACTAATGATTCAAACTACATTATAGGAATTTTTCAGGAAACTAAAAAAATCGCTCATTAAATTATCACTCAACTAATTAGATTATTTTTCTATTCAAACTATAATTTCTTTTGACGTGCTAAAAACTTTTTTACTGTTACTTATAAATGGCACTTTATACCTATATATGAAATATATTGTAAGCAAAAGTATTGCGAAATGCCTGGTCAAGTTCAGCTTATTAACGAAAAGTCGTAAAGTACATAAATTCAATCCTAATTTCAATTCCATTGTAATTGTGTTTGGACCAAGATTAATATTTCCATAACTACTTAATTTAAATATTTTTTATTAAACTTTAACGTTAGTTAAAAATTTTAAAATATGGGTCAATCCATTCGAAATTGCCCAGACCTTGCCGCTCGACATTTTTGATTTTCGTGATTTTTTGACCAGTTATTCTATATTCTTTCTTGAATATAAAACTAAAAATATTTTTTTTTGGGCCAATACTTTTACTGTTGCAGCCGTTTTAAGTCAGCTTCACGGGCGAAAACATGGGATGGGAAAATCTTTCTAATTCCTTCAATTTTCTATATATCAAATCAAAACAAAAATTAACAATAAGATAAGCACAGACTTTGTATTTTTTGTCCTCACAACATATTGCCTAAATAGTGAAGAAAGTTGTTTAAGAAATTCTCGAAAATGAATAAAAAACGAGATTTTAAACAAGATAAAAGTACATGAAGGAAAAGACTAACTTTTAATTATAAAGCTTAGCCTTAGCCCTACTTCCTGTAAAAATTTCCATCTTGATAACATAGTACTTTTTTATATGAATTTTCAAAATTGGGAAAAATTGATTTTTCGCGTTGTTTACACGGAAGTGAAAAAGGGACTAAGTAAAAAATTATGAAACTTACACAAATTACCTATCTATACAATCCGTTTAAGTGATGAAAATTTGGTCCTTGAGACTAAGCTGGTTCCGGAATTATAAGACTCTTAAATGTTAAAATAACGTTTTCTTTGAAAAATATTAACTCCAGTAATTTTGCATATTTAAGAACCAAACAGAAACTAGAATGACAATGAGAGTATTTTATAAAATTTTGGTCCTTACAACATATTACCTAAGTAGCTGATGGCTAACTCACCTCAGCTTCACTATATCACTTGTAATGTTTTTTAGTAATTTTTCAATAATACTGAAAATTTTATAAATAATCAAATTTATGTATTACTTTCACTTTCTATACATAGTAAGGGGAAGTATTGCTATCGTGAAAATTTTCGAATTCCAGTTTTCAACGGAAATACACGTTTTAGGGTCCCCTGAGTCCAAATAACCAAGTCCGGCAAAAAGGTCTGTGTATGTGTGCGTGTGTGTGTTTGTGTGTGTGTGTGTGTGTGTGGTAACTCCCGGGCGGAAACGGTAAGTCCTGTGAAACTGAAATTTCATATTTAAGACAACTATACGCCCGAGACGTGACAAAACTTTTTTCATCAAAATGAGCTTACCAGAAGAGGCACTTTATACCGTGCATTTTGCACCTTTTTTCGATTTTCTCGAATCATTTCTGCATCCATATCATGTAGGTTTTATTTGGATAAAAATGGTCTGACAGGGCTTAAATGCCGATATTTTAACTTTTCTTCCTCTAAAGTACCTGTAATTTTGTAGATTTAATAATAATAACTAAATTATCTTGTTAACGCTGATGAAAAACAGGTAAATATATAAATTGAATAAATTCGATACCCAACTAAAGGAGAAAACAGAAAAAATATTTCTTTAATGCAATTTTTCGTTTTTGAACATAAGAGAAGTAATATACATGTATGATATACCGTTGGAAAGCTAAAGATTTTAGAAAAAATATCATCTTATACACAAGCTTTTAGAAGTTGATAGAGAGTGATGAGAAGAAGATAAAACTAACTGGTTATTTTAGATAATAATATAATAGATTTTTTAATAAAACACATGTTTCTTTATAAATTCAATTTGATTAATTCCTTAATAGTTTCACGTATTTTTATCTTTAACTGTATTTGAAAATTCTTTCATTGATTTTAAAAATCGAGGTAAGTGAAAGTCGTGTGTTGCCCGCACCAGATTTTTTTTTCTTGTAACATGAGGCTTTTTCCTTGATCTATTACAGGAACCTGACTTCCACTGAATACTCTAATCTAATCGATAGGAAGTATCCAGTTCAGTTAGATATTAATTAGCTAGATATTAACTTAATTGAAATAGTCGGCTTAGGTGAATTAGGCTTAAATGTCGGATTTTCGAAATTATGTCCCATAATACATTATTATCGGAACGGAAAACATAAAGAAACGTTATTTCACTAAAACGTTATTTTACACTAAAAGGGATACATATTTTCTAAAATAAGATTAGCAGTAAAGATGTATAATATTCCGTTAGAAAACTGAAGATCATAGGAAAACAATATATTTGACATATAATGGAATAGGAAACAAATGTGGCAAAAGATTAATAATTTATAATATGCTTGTATAAATCAGAGACACTGATTTCCAGCTTGTGCATATTGCCTTAAATAAATCCTTAATTACATATATAACTTTCACTTACCTATGTATGAAATATTATGTGAGCCAGCTTGCATGTGCTAGTGTGTTTTCAGGAGTGTATTGAGCCCAGCTGAATAACAAACACGCAAAAAGCACGTTATATCCATCTAAAATTTAATGGGCTTTTCACATCTTCGAAATTGAATCATTGGTATCAAATGCTGAATTTTAGAAAATTTTTTCTCTATAGCACTTTTAAGTTAGTGTAAATTAGGATAAATAATAAAAATATATACGAAGTAGAAACAATTTATATCCAATTAATGCAAAAAAACAGCATATATATTTATCTAGATTTTTTTATTATTATTAGGGAGATAGGTGGTCTATTGGATAAAGCCTAATATACTATTATCTATGTCCCGGGTTCAAGTCCAACTCCGTCATTTCAGCCGTGAGTGACCCTGAGTTATGGAGACCCTCCTGAGGTCCACCCAATAGGCCTCTATAATGTGGCTACACAGGGTTCGGAAAAAAACTCTCTTATTTAGGCCTAATCACCTTCTTGCATGGCTGTTGGCCGTGAAACCGTATGCATCTCCATAAATACTGAACCATGGGTTGTGGAGGTTTAGATTTTTCTTTCTATTCCTTCTATAAATTAAAATAGTAATATAGATTTAGTAACTTACAGATTTTTAGAAGTTAACAGCGAATCAAGAAAATCGGATAAACTTAAGTGATCGATGTATATAATAATTTCTATTGTTATATATTGTAATTTCAATTACAATAGTGATCGTTAAGACTAAAATTTTAGTATCGCATGATTTTTGCGGCACTTGATCATTTTGAATCAGGGTACCTAAGCGTGTTTTTCTATTAATATCTCGAATTCGAAAGTTGTCACTATCACTGTACATTACCATTTATACGCACACGAAATTAAAAAGTCAATATCATATGACATAAAAACAGGGATCTTTAAGAAAAAAATTATAACAGAAGGTGTCACCATTGAAAGACAGTGAAATGGGACGGTCCGTTGTTGAAAGAAAGTTCACTAGGCCTGAAAGTTTGAAAATGAAAAAATCCCGACCCTTCCCTCTCTCTCTAGCCTTTTATTAAACTTAATCTTTATTTTTCTCAAACAAGAACTCTACTTGGCTGTAAATAGTTTATATCTGATGAAGATATTTTTCACTAATGAAAAGGACCATGTTTTGTAAAACCGCAATCCTATCCAACATTATGACTCTCTCTCTTCCACTTTTAATTAGATAGTTCATTCTTAACCGTAAGATTCCACAATCCCAGTGCCAGATTATAGTGACTAGACCCGACATCTGACTCTGCAACAACGAGGAAAGGTTATAGTGACTAGACCCGACATCTGACTAGACCCGACATCTGACTAGACCCGACATCTGACTCTGCAACGAGGAAAGATTATAGTGACTAGACCCGACATCTGACTCTGCAACGAGGAAAGGTCAATTTTAAACTCACAGATATTATTTCTTTATTAAATACTTGGAACGGAACTAGTAAAGAAGAGAAAAATCGAACATGTGTAAATGCAAAGGAAAATAGACGGTTGGTGGAATTGTGATAGTGTCTCTCCGATGTTTTTTGTATTCTCAACTTAGTAACAGGAAAGCGGGGTGGACTATTGGGTATAACACTACTATAAATTTCTCCGAATCCCTTGACAGAACAATTATTTATTCCGTTATATAAGCCCCCTTCCTTAGACCATCCTGAGCTTCTATAAAGTGGATAACCAAAAATTAGGGGGGAAAGAAAGTAGGTGGCTAAGCATGATCTCGATCCTATCACCACTACCTTGCACGGTTGTTGTTCTAGTCTCTACATACACTGAATCCAAGACCCTTTATGGATTGTTTAGCTTTGCTTTTTCAGAATTTATCATGAAGAACTAGTCTAATGTATATAGTATTTAATCTAAAGATATAAATGCAAAAAATCTGGTGCGGGCAACACACGACTTTCACTTACCTCCATTTTTAAAATCAATGGAAGGTTTTTCTAATACAGTTAGATATTAAAATACGTGAAACCATTAAAGAAATAATTAAATTAAATTTCTATAGGAACATGTGTTTTATTAAAAAATTATACTATTATCTGAAATAATCAGATTTATCACTTTATTAACTTTTACAAGTTTGTTCATTAGATAATATTCATTCTAAAAACTTTAGCTTTCCAACGATATATTATACGTGTATATTACTGTTGGTATGTTCAAAATAAAAAAATTGCATTAAAAAATATTTTTTCAGTTTTTTCCTCTAGTTACATATCGAATTCGTTTAACTTATATATTTATGTGTTTTTCATCGGTGGTAACAAGATAATATATTTATTTTTACAAAATCTACAAAATTAAAGGTACTTTACAACAACAAAAATGTAACATATCGGCATTTAAGCCCAGTCAGACCATTTTAATCAGAATGAAAACTACATGATATTAAAGCCCATTAAATATTACATCGATATAGCGAGTTTTATTTAAATCGTCGGAACCGTTTTCGAGAAAATCGAAAAAAGGTGCAAAATGCATGGTATAAAGTGGATCTTCTGGTAACCTTATCTTCTATGTTTTTGCATAATCTAATAGTTAGTTTAGACAGTACGGAAACCTATTTGGACCATCCACGCATTCAACCCTTCCTAACAATGGTTAATGCTCCTTATTATGTCAATAACCATAGCTTACACCACAACCTAAAAATTCCATTTATTTTAGACCTTACACCATCAAAATTCTCTAAATCCCATCAGAACCTTATCCATCACCCCAATCCGCTAGCTCAAACCCTTTCCAGCTCCACATATCCTTGCCATTCTCCTAGAAGGTTGAAAAGGAAGTGGCTTTGAAACCTCTTGAAACACGTATATTGGAGTTCTAGCATTGGCTAGATTCTCCACTAGAGGATTGCATATAGGTATGAATGACTTTTTTACATATTCTTATTGATTCTTTTTTGTATATAGGTATATAGTATTATTTTTTTAATAAATTGATTGTTTTGTATATATGAAACTAGGCCTATAGAATTCTTTGTGTTCTAAAGGAACAAGGAATTGAAAAATAACAGTGATTTAAGATTCATCCCTCCCACAGAAGTACTAAACCCTTATGAAAGGAATGTAAGGAGATTGAGAAGGGAGAGGAGGATCGAGGACAAATGGCACGAGTCCTAGCTCCCCTCTTCATTGCTAAGGCAAAGAAGAGCAGAAACAATTAATGGCTCTCGAGAATAGGGCACATAAGGAATCAATAAGAAGCAGATGGGAACCAGGCTTAAGACAGAATGTGGAATTAGAGCGGGGTTTAGGGCAAGGAAGGGGGGAAATGAAACGATACAAAAGGGAACATGTTTTTTGGAAAAGGTGCCTCCCTCAAGTCACACTCTCAAGTATTTTGGGTCTCTTTGAACGCTGCATCAAAACGATTCTTCCAAGAGTACGCTAATATTTTCTGCTAATTACATCTACTGACAATATTGAGGACTACATCGACCTTTTACCGACTATAATGTTAAATCCCAATTAATAATGGAAGTTATCTTGGAACTAAAAATTGATGACATTTTTATAATCGCGTGTTACGTTGAGAGAAGACATTCGTTAACAATGTCAAAAATATATATCTCCTGAAGTTGGTTCCCTCGGACTCCTAATTTACAAAACGGATTTTGATACGATTTTATCTATTATTTAGGGCATCCTTTCCTCAAGATTTATAAGTAAAATCCATTTGAATTTAGCTTTTCTTAAACGGAAAAAATAAAGTAAGTTTCTGTAACCAAGCCATCAAAAAATTATTCCTGATAAATAAGTAATAACAAAGACGTATAATATACTGTTGGAAAGCGAAAGATTTTAGAAAAGTTAATCAACAACAAAATAAATCGCACAACTTAGTATAACTTTGTTGTAAGCCCATAAACTTATGAAGATAATTTATAGTTAATGAGGGAGGTTATAAGAGTTAAATGTAGAGGATCGTGCAAGTTATATTCTTCCATTTAGTAATTCTATAGTTTTCAAATAGATAAATAACAATCAACTTTTCTTTATATGGCTAAATTAAATTTTCCGTTATCTGTGATTTACTTATTACTTTATTTTATTTTTTTTTCATCATCAAACAATTTTTATTGAGTGATAGCGCAACCTTTCCTTTAGTACTTTTTATAAGAAATATATAGTGGTCAAGTAAAACATTCATACAATTTATACAAAACAAAAAATTTATGAAATAATGATTCAATATATACATATTATCTTTTTAATTGCACTTTTCGATACCATAAAATAAAACTCCGAAAAGCGATGAACTCTAAATCGGTCAGACAGAGATTTTTTTAAACATAAATGACATTGCAAATCAAAGAAGCGGGTTTGAGTGGCCTGGTAGCTTTGAATTCAAGGAGGTGTATCTATCGCGGGCTAAGTATGCGACCAGTGGGATATTTAGGTCTCTATGGATCATTTTAGTAGTTCAAAAGTAACAAGCATTGAGGATTTTCGATTGCAAGGATTTGATGCAGGAGGAGTTTAATAGTTTAGTGGATCCTTATATAGTTTAATGTCATAAGTCTAATAATAGTTATATAAATGAGTTTTTTGTAGTAAAGAGGGAGTTGTAATCGTTTGTCAGTAAGTGCTGTAGTAATCAATATCTGAAGACAGTTTCTTGTTGTTTCAGTCTTGTGTGATGATTCCAAGTATGGCTCCAAGTATCCAAGTGAGGCTCGTCGAGATGGAGTCCAAGGTAACTGATCTGCACAACAGGGACTAGTGGAATGTTGAGAAAGGATACATCAGGGCAGGAAGTCATGAGTTGGCGACGAAGGGTAAAGGTAATTTTATGGGATTTATTGGGATTGATTTTAATTTTCTTTTCAAGACACCATTCTTCAGCGGATTCGATGTGAGACTGAAGGGTTTGTGATGCAACTGAAAAACTCAAATTCAAAAATTATTACGTTCGCTTTATTTTCCCCAAGCAATATATATATTACACCTAAAGGTAATAGGAAGTTAGTAATAATAATAATATCGTTCCATCATCATTTTATGACTATTTTTTAAACTCTGTTTATACCATAAACTCCAATTAAAAAATGACAATTACTCCAATTTAATTTGACCGAATCTCGGGTATAAAAATTAACAGTTCTGTTATAGAAAATATGTTAACCTGAGACAGGTGAGTGCTTGAAATATTGTGAATAATGAAGAAGGGGTGGTATAAGGTAAATAGATGAATGAAGAGGGAAGTTGAGAGGATATTTGTGAGGGGCAATATCACTCAATGCTATGTAAGGGGCAGTTTCACTCAATGCTATGCCAGGGCAGTATCACTCAATGCTTTGCCGCTCTCATAGCAGGAGTCCCTATAGCTCTTTCTTATAGTCACTCTGATTCCACCATTTCCGCCCTCCTCCTTATTAAATTTAACCTTTGAAATAGGCTATTCAGGCGAAATTATCTCTATATTCAAAAAAACAAACAAAAAAAAACGGAAAAAAGAGAGAAATAAAATAACTCGAAAGCTGCTAAACAAATCCATCATTGAGTCGGGGATTCAATTTTTATTCTTAAATTTTTTTTTCACGCCTAAGCCTTTCAACGAAGCCGTTACATTTTTTATGAAGGGGGTAAAAACTTTCGTCCCGAAAAATTTAATTAAACTTCTCACAAAAGAAATGTTATTTACGGACAGCGCTTACACTATTCACCATATTTTACCAACTTTGAATAATACATTTCCAGACCCATTGATTTGTCAAACCGAATTTTTATAAAAGCAACATTTTTTACTTTCACTTACCTATATATGAAATTTTTTAGTAAGGGAAAATATTATGATCGTGAAAATTTTTGAATTCCAGTTTTCAACGGAAATACATGTATTAGGGTCCCTTGAGTCCAAGTGACCAAGTCCCGCAAAAAGGTCAGTGTGTTTGTGGTAAGTCCAGCGCAAAAACGATTAGTCTTATGAAACTGGAATTTCATATTTAAGACAAATATACGCTCAAGATGCTACAGCAACTTTTTCATCAAAATCAGCTTTCCAGAAGAGTCACTTTATTATATGCATTTTGTACCTTTTTACGATTTTCTTAAAAACGGCTCAAACGATTTTGATTAAATTCGCGAGGTCTATGTAAAATTGAACAGGCTTTAATATCATGTAGGTTTCATTCTGATTAAAATAGTCTGACCGGGCTTAAATGCCAAAATTTCTCTTTCTAAAGTACCTTTAATTATGTAGATTCGAAAAAATTAACCATATCGTCTGACCAGCATTAATAAAAAAACAGGTAAATATAAAAGTTGAACGAATTTTATATCCAACTAAATGAGATAACTGCAAAAATATATTTTTAATACAATTATTTGTTTTTGAACTAAAGAACAGTAATAAGCATGTATAATATAGCGTTGGAATGCTAAACATTTAAAAAAAAATATTATCTAATACATACTAGCGTAAAAGTTAACGAAGAGTGATGAAAAGCCGATAAAACAAACTGATTGTCGTAGATAATAATATAATAGATTATTTAATTTAAAAAACACATGTTTCTATTAAAATCCCATGTAAATAATTCTATAACAATTTATTTTTGTTTACAGATTCTTTAATTGGTATAAATAATGGAGGTAAGTAAAAATCGTGTGTTGCGCTCACCAGATTTTTTTCTTTCTACATGTATTACGTATTATCAATGGAAAAAAACCCTAATTGAGGACAGGATGAAATTAATTTCGGACTCACTTTTATATTAAAACTCAAAATCTAGCACATATAACATTTAAAATGAGTTCTTTGATCCAAAAATTGATGGTTTGGATGTAATGACAAAACGATTTTCTACCGTAGGAGACCATTGTCCTTCAGATATCTGCAGAAAGGTTTCGATTTAAAAATAGAAAATTTATGAGGACAAAGTTAATGGGCAGGGCCCGACCTAACTAAAGTTTAATGTCGCGGAATTAACTTTTGAATGAATCGCTAAATCTGGGTACCATGGTTCTTAAGGGAACTATAACATCATTAAAAATCAATGAAATTCTAATGTCGCCTAACAGCCTATGTTCTGGTTTAGAAAAGTAAAATATTTTACTTATTAAATATTCCGGTCATACTAAAATTTAGGATTTGTACCAAGTGAAAGGGACAGGTGCTTTTGGGAGTCGGAAGACGACTCTCTAAGTGATGTACATTGATTATTCAGATGGTAAGGATACATAAAGTGCTTATTAATATTAAAATTATAATATATTTCATCTCATAAAGATATCACTGTGTGTAATATATTTCATGAGAATGTATATTTTTTATATAAACTTAAAATTAGTACATTTTTCCTCCAAAGAACCCTTTTATTTATTCTCACAATAATACATTTATATCATTGTAACCTTTAACGAAGACAACTCCTTGATCATTTGATGATTGAACACAAGAAGAAGCGTAACGAACTTCCATATCTAACCATTAATATAGGCCGGAAATTATTATAATATTTTCTTCTTTTGTTTTTAAAAACGCCATTAAAAAAAAGTAGCTATGGTATTTTTTTTTATAATTCACTACATAATGGTTCTAACTATTCATTATCGAGATTTGGCCCGTCCGAGGTATCCTTTCGTTTCAATCCTCTTCGATTCCTAACAATCCTCCGAGGCGTCTAAAAAGGTGATGGTCCCGGGACCTTCTAGTTTAGAATATTTTTAGAGTGCTTCCATTGGTAAGCTTCTCTACATGTGTTTCATGCATTTTTATATGTCATTCAAATTTACTTGTTTTATTACTTGTTATACAGTTGTAAATTCCAATAAATAAATAAAAAAAAAAATAAAAATTATCAAGTATTTCATATCGTCCAACAGTGCAACCAATTTAGAGATTTCTCTCTCACTCTCTCTCTCTCTCTCTCTCTCTCTCTCTCTCTCTCTCTCTATATATATATATATATTATATATATATATATATATATATATAGATAGATAGATAGATAGATAGATAGATAGATAGATAGATACGTATAAAATTATATCAGGATTTTGGCGAAATGCTACACCAATGGACGGGTTTTGATACAGTTTTCACTATTATTTAGTTGGTTCCTTCCTGAAGGTTTATAAATAAAATATATTGCAATTTAGATTTTCTTCAATGAGGAAACATAACTTTTCTGTAACCGAGACATCAATAAATCATTCTTGAAATATAAATAGTAATATAAACGTATAATATACTCGTACCGTAGGAAAGCCTAACATTTTAGAAAAGTTAATAGGCAATGAAATTAATCGTACAAGTTAATAAAATGTTTTTGTAAGACCATCAAGTTATAGACATATATAGTTGGTGAAGTGGGAGGTTAAAGATGAATGTTCAGTATTGCGCCCTTCGTAAAGAATGTTATAAATCTATGAACTAACATCGTTATTTCAACTTTTATATTATTACGTGGAAACAGATCTTTCACTGCAAAATTACCATGGATTACCATGGAAACTAAATTTTAAAAATTAATTTTTAAAATTAATATTTTTTTTAAAACATACTTATTGATATTTACAACTGTATTAAATAAAAATACATCTAGTAAATGCGATGGTAATATACAAAAATGTCATGAAAAACATGTAGAGACACTACCCAGTGGCAGCACTCTAAAAATATTCTAAACTAGAAGGTCCCGGGGCCATTTCCTTTTCAGGCGCCTCGGAGGAGTATTCGGAATTTATGAGGAACGAAGGATTGAAACTAGTGGGTTAGAGTGAGAATGGAGTTTGTCATGAAAGGATTGATTCCTGGCCATGGCCAAATCAGTAACATAGGGAACATTAAGGTCTTTATGGATAAGTTTATTCGAGACAATAGGAAAATCCGCTGCTCCGACGAAATTTGCAATATATGATGCTTTAGAAGTGGGATTATAAACTGGCTTGCCGGTAACAGGGTGTGTGTGCCAACTCCAACTATTTCCCTATATCAAAGTGCCATGGTCCTTAGGAGGAAGAACCGTCCGTAAGTTGTTTGCTCAGTTCAGAACAAGAAATTTTGACTTGGAAAACGCAAAGCGCTTGGGTCGTCCTTCAACTGTTGAAGATGACCACGAACTTATTTTACAACCCAATAGTTCAAAATTACGGAAAACGGGAAGGCCGAAACGTAAGCAGGTAATATTGATTAAATTCTTATTTCTAGATGCATCAAAGGGCGCTTACGCACTTTGACGTCAATATTGATTATTAAATGAAAGGCGATATAACAAGCAAATCCCCATTGATGATTATGTTTGCAGGAGAATAGCGTCCAAGGCATTGACCATTCTTTCCGCATCGGAAGCAATACGAGAAAGCAAACACTCCTTGTTCCAATATTAGGAAATATTTACCAAGGGGCCAGGAGCAGGTACCGTCAACTTATTTGTCCCTCGTTGTTGGTAATACAGACCGATTCGCGGCACCAGGGTTTATAATTTCACCCATCCTCCCGATGAATAAACATTTTGAATCCGTTAACAGGAAATGTGAAAGCTTTCACGTGTCATTTTAATTATTTGGGGCAGCTAGCTTGCGAGGATTGATTATGAAATTTTGTGTACAAGCTGTCCCATACGGATTCGTTCTCAATTTTTACATCCACCTACCTATACATATAATGTATGGTAAAAGAATGTAAAATTCATCAGTTATTTTTATAAGTCATCATCTTTATGACGGGCTCTTCAACCCGGTTCGGTTCTTGGCCGCGTCAAGTCGTCGCCTCCCCCAGGCAATTTTCTTGACGTTTCACAGCCACAAACGTTTTATGAGAGAGGAGTAGCTTACCCCTCCACCACAACCCCCAACCTGGAGGACCAGTATTCTTATTAGTGAAAGAATAAAATCAATGTCCCAAAAACCCAGACTGTAATTTTCACGTAAAGAAGGCCGTCAATAACGAAAAATATAATCATGAACGAAAACACAATCCTCAGAGCCCAGTCACTAACTATTTAGGACTAGAAATTGACAAATCCTTGACTTTTACCGAACACATATATAACAAATGCAATATAACCAACAATATTATCAACAAAATTACGTCATATTTCAATAGGCATTCCAAATTATGAATTCACTAGGGGGAAAAAAATCATATGATAAAAAACTGTCATCCGTCATATATTAAGCTATTCTGCCCGAGTATGGAGTTGCACTTGTGATTCCAACTACCGGTAAATACAGGAGGTTCACAACTTATGTTGAGAATTGTAAATAATTATTCTCGATGCACGCGTACGTTAGCCATGCAGTAAAGTGCTGTGCGAACCAGGTTCTGGTTTATTATTTTCAATAGTGATCCTTTGTAATCCTCCAAAAAAAAAAATTACTCCCTCCCCTCTTAAAATTTAAATACGTTCCATGATACGTAGAATCCAAACAACAAATAAAACAAATCCCTTTGTTCGCCGTCCAAGGGTCTTATATGAACAACTCGACCAATTTTTTTTTAACTCAGCACATAAATACTGGTAAATCTAACGATGAACCTAGCACCCAGACATTGATATTAGCCGGCTAGATTTAAAATGGTGGCCAGTTAAACATGGTTTTATTCAAGAACTCAGTTATTTTTGGATATAGAGATAAAAGAAAATTATTAGAGTTGTTAACTAAGAAACCGCGAATTGTTATAAAAAAGTAAAACAAAATGTAATTTTACCAATAAATATGCCTATAACTAAAAAAACAAAAACATTTCCTATAAATACAAAACGAAAAAAATAATCATTTAAAAGCGGTTTACAAATAGCACAGATATATCGTTTTGATTTTTTTTTTTTTTTTTTTTTTTTTTTATTGAGATATATTACAATTTGTTACAAAATGAACAATAATAATATTGATAAGAGACCACATTCATACTATATATACAGAAAATAATAATAATGGTCAAAAGCAGATTTTTTTTTTTTTTTTAATTTATATTTATAAAGAGATAATACAATCTGCCACGTACTGGGGCAATGAGCATTACAGCTAGAAGAAATCATTCATCGCATATGTACATCGTAAATGGAAAAAAATAAATAGAATAAAAAAATATTTATAAAACAACCTTGATCACATTCATACATATTTACAATATTTACAAACTGTCCCTCGGATCACCGAATAAAACCCCGAGATCCACTAGTGGATTTCGAGGCACAATTTCTGGAGATCCCAGCGCCTCTCACTCAGCCGCGTCACTAGTCTTGAGAACCAGTGAAGGCTGAGTGAGAACTCTTTAGTAGTCACATACACTCAGGGCATGAGTGGAGAAGCTGATCATGGGCCACTGCCGCTTCAACCTACGAGGAGGGTTATATCGATGTTTGGAACTTGATAGGGGGTGTGCCAAGGGATTAGGAAGGTGAATAAGCTTCTGATGGAAGATTGAGAATTCGGATGGGATTAGATCAAGGACAAATGGGATATTCAGGTCATAGTGTAAGGTTTTGTTGGTGACATAATATGCGGCATCGACTATTGTTCTAAGGACTTCAGAATGAAAGGATTGGATACGTTTGATATTCGAAAATTTTGTTTTTCCCCACAAATTCAAGTCCGTAGGTCCAAATAGGTTAAAGAATAGTCTTGTAAATAAGTAGTTTGTTGTCCATTGAGAGATGTGATTTATTTTTTAGAAGTCTATATAGCTGGCCATATCATCGATTTAGTTCTTGTCGTTTAAGTCTGGTATATGGTTTCCATGTGAGTCTTTTGTCCAAGAGGAAGCCAAGGTACTTAACTGTGTCAGAAAAGGGAAGAGGAATTGAGTTAAAATGGACTGAAGGGCAGGATCTGCGTCGTAGGGTAAAGGTGACAGGCTTGCTTTTTGATTAGTTAACTTTGATACGCTAATGGTTGCACCACTGTTTAATCAGAGTGAGGTGTGATTAGAGGTTTGAGGATGCCAGTACAGGATATGGAGGGGATGAGAGGATAGCTGTGTCATCGGCAAATGTTGCCAGGAAGTTTTTGGGTAGGTTGGGAATGTCTGCGGTGAATAAGATGTAGAGTATAGGACCTAGGACACTACCTTGTGGAACACCAGCTTCTATCGGATAACAACTTAAGAATTAAGAACCACAACGAACTCTGAACGAGCTGTTATACAGGTAGGATCGAAGAATTAGGTATAGGGATTGGGGTTATAGGGTTTTTAGTTTGAAAAGCAAGCCATCGTGCCATACCCGGTCGAATGCTTTTGCTATGTCCAGAAATGCACCCGTGCAATATTGCTTGCGTTTTGAAATTAGAAGTGGTGATTGACCATTTTCCCAGAATTATTTATTGCTTTATATATTAGTTAATAACTTTAAACACACACACACAACACACACACACACACACAAAAACTATAATATATATATTATATATTATATATATATATATTTATAAACAGTTATACCCTAATATAATTATTTGGAAATAATAAACCATTATGCAATAATTTGCAGCTTTTTTTTTTGAGTGTGGACTATAGAAGTGCTAAGAGCAATAAAATCAACCACATGAATCGTTATAGCTTTTTTTCATATTTGTTTATGGAAGTTATGAGTGGATAATGTTTGGGTATCATGATATGACAACGGAAGGGCGGATTGACAAGGGCCTAGCGTGCGAGAGCCCCTCCTTGAAGGGCAGCGTCGCATGCCTACCATTGCTCTTCTTTAATCACCTTCCTCTGAAATAGGCAACACGGGTTATCTCATCTGCATCAAAGTCTGTCTCGAGCAACAAATCTCTCTATTATTGTGGAACTCTTATTTGCTCCTAAAAGAAATAAGCCGTATATCAACACTTCTGGACGCCAAAATCAGGTTATATCGTGTATTATGATTCATAAAATCCAAATGCAGTTACTTTTTTTGCTAGAAGGACGACCAATTCATGCAATTCCTTTCTACAATAGTTTAAACAACAGGATATCATTTACACAATTCTGGTGAAAGGAAAGTTTTTCTGTAGCCCTGGGTAATCCAACCAATTTTTCCTATATTGAATTCCAAATAGCCTAGCTGCTACCTATTTTACAATAGTTAATCAGACCAGTTCTATTTGGTAATGTTTCGAAAAACAATAATTAATAGATTGATGTTCTTACCTAGTAACATAGTAATGTGAATTGCGATTTGATCTTAAGAAATCTATATCGTTTTGATACTTGCGATAACAAAAAAAAATACAAAATAAGATAAAATATAACTTAAAAGTTAGAAGTTAAATAACGCAAAATTATGAGAAAAATCCTTGGTGCCAAAAGAAAGAATAATATAAATTATCCGAAACCAAATTAAGAAATCTGAAAACAAAGGGTATAGCCGGGATATGATGGTAAATCTGCCCCAGTCGCTTTCTTCAAACATAGGGGATCGATTTGGTGTCAAATAAAAGTAATTCACATCAATTTGTAGCTTTTAAATTCAAAACGGTTTTCGAGATGTTTTAAAAAAACCTCCTTTTTCGATTATTTTTTTTTTAATAGTAAAATTTGAAATTAATGATGATTTTTTTATGATTATTAAGAGTCAAAGGCATGAACAAATAATATGATCACGATTTTTAAGCGAAAAGTAAATTTTTAGTGGAATAAAGAAAATTAAAATATGAATTTTTTCAACCTTTTTGAAAAGTGTCAATCACAGATTTTTTTAGAAAGAGTCCTTTATACTCCTCTATATACAGGAATTTTTTCGATATTTTTCAAGTGGTGGAACAATATGAAAAAGAAATAAAAACTTCTTTTTTTTTTCTAAAATCTTGCTTGCATTTAACTCATATTTCTTATTATATTTGAAAAAATGTGGAAACAATTCTTTTTTACCAAAAATTCAGAACTCCATTTCTTATAAAACATTTTTAATCATTTTATTATAAAACGATTGGACAAAAGCTATGTTTTTGAATGACGCATCAGGCAAGCGCTCTATAACGCCGTCTATTCAGTCACTATCAATAATTTATTCTAAGCTCTCGCTTGTACAAGTATTCTCTATATCTTTTCCTAGAGAGGATATATTTTCAGTAAAGAAAGTAAATAATTTTCTACGCATTTTTTGATAATCTAAAAACTTAAAGTTTCTTAAAACGCATCATATAAGGGAAAAAATCAGTAATTGAATGTTTTCATATTGTTCCACCACTTCGAAAAATTCGAAAAAAATCTTCAGTACAGAGGAGCTTAAAAGACATTTTCTGACAATATTTGATGAGTGATACCTTTCAAAAAGCTTTTTAAAAAAAAAAAAAAAAATATATATATATATATATATATATATATATATATATATATATATATATATATATATATATATATTGATTTTCATTCATCTATTAAAAATGTGTTTTTCGTTTAAGAATCAGGATCATATAAATGTTTTAAGTCGTTGACTCCTGAAAAATAATTATTTACCTCTTTGTAACTATATCGAGTTGAAAAAAAAGCTCTTTTTTCGATTTTATAATTTTTTAGTAGCATTTCGAAATTAGTTATAATGCTTTTTTGAATTTAAAAGCTACAAATTGACGTGAATTACTTTTATTTTTCACCAAATCGATCCCCCAAGTTTGAGTAAAACAGGCGACGGGGGCAGATTTACCATCCTAACCCAGCTATACCCTTTGTAAAATTACTTTTTACAATTTATGGGATATTTAGAAAGAATGGACGACAAAAAGTTGACACATGGCATTAACATTATCTTGAAAAGTAAGGACACTAGACCAAACTGGTAGAGACAAACAGAGAGGGAACTTAAAGAATTAGTATCTCCTTTACAAGCTCATGATAATATTAGAAAATTTATAAAATCAAAGGGTTTCGAGGAGAAATAGAAAGTCAAACAGAGAACATAGTCCGAGCAGATCAATTCATCCATAGCGTATAAGGGGCAACTGGGCAAAAAGAAGGCCAACAAGTGTTGATTCTGCGTGGTTTTAAGTGAAAAAGAAGAAAAGAAAATAATCCTATCTATTTACGCCAGTTATTTTCTGGGTTTTACGTAACAGTGCCTTTAGTTTTTCAGGCGGGTTACAATGTGTCGGACACTTCCATTCCGCAGGGAGATAACACAGAACAAGCCAACCGATAAAAGGAAACGTCTCCCTTTGCGAAGCAGGGCTCGAAATCATCAATAGAATTTTATCATCCCGAGAATCGTCAAGTTGGTTAATGAAGGACTATGTTTGAGGAGGAAGCCGTTCAGTTCGAGGCCTTTAGCGGCAATGCAATAAGAGAGTAAGTGGGGCAAATAATAATGGCTGGAAAAGGGTGGAGCTTGTCTTTGTTGTCCTTTGAGGTTGGGAAATTACATGAGTAGCTATTTGTTTAGAATTACTATAGGGTGGCATTGTTGCCATTGTGTACCCCAGCTCCTCCCATCAAACCCTAGGCACAAGGCCTCTAATCCTCCTCCCATTTTCCCACTCTCCATCCAAATCGCTTCCCGAATCTTGGGTATTTTTGATCCAGATTCGTTAGTCAGATAAATATCTCCTTATCAATATAATATGACTTTTGTCATGTTTTTATTAGGTGGAAAAAATAACTTTTCTATAACCAAGTCATCAAAAAATTATCCCTGAAATATAGTGGTATAGACAGAATTATAATATATCTATAATTTTTTTTTTAAATATACATATAATATACCGCTGGAAAGCTCAAGATTTTATAAAAGTTAATATGTATGTAAAATCAAGAATTTTATTATTCTTGATTTCATTATCATATGTAAATATTTCACGCAGGGAGGTTACATCTCTGTTATGTCAGAAGCGTTCAAGGACTCACAAAAGAATTTTGAATGAAAGAAGAGCAGAGTGAACCAGAAGAGAATCGATCAGGAGTTTAAAGAAGGAGGTCTGGTCTATGTAACGAATGATAATAGGTTAAACAGGAGGAAGCTCGATGAAATCAGAATAGGGCCACTCAAAATTAGAAACCGTATTTTCAAATCTATATATGAAGTGGATTCTAACAAAAAACGGAAGGAAGCGAATGTGATCCAATCTAGTAAGTTGGTCCCTTAATTTTTTTTCCCTGGACAAAAGTCTCCGACCAGCGGAGGTGTAAAATCAAGAATTTCATTATCATATGTAAATATTTCACCAAGGGAGGTTACATCTCTGTTATGTTAGTGAAATGTATTTATTAAAGGACTGTTAAACAATCCTTTATTTTAGGTAGGTGCATTGCAAAGTATGTTTGATATTCAATTGATTATTTTATGTCCAACAAATTGTAATAATTAAATCTTTATTTTAGCATCGTTTAACTCATTTAATGATTCATTTAAATTAGAAGAAGAATTACATGTAATAAAATAAATCTTATAAGTCAATATAAAGTAGTTGTAAGCTGATAAACTTATATACATGTGATTGACAAAGAGGGAGGTTATGATTGTTAAATGTTGCCACCATCGTACAGAATCTTACAAATTATATCCTTTCATCCAGTACAAAAGATTTTTTAGAAACAATATTAAGGACCAAACCGTAACAAAGTATTTAAAATAAATTGTAAATTGCTTCGGTCTATGTTTACAATTATACCGCGATTCTTGGTTTCCGAGACCTTATTTCAAACCACTGGCCACATTTGAAGGTTTTTGCCATGTCACGTTTTCCCCAACTTTTATAAGTTCATTGGGATCTAGCTTTTTATTGGGCGGGAATTTTATTGTTCTATTTATATATTAAAATTGGCAAACCCCCAAAAGTATATCTAAAACTTTAGTAAATCGTTTTTTTCTGGTGGATTCACTCACGAATAGGAATAAAAACTAAAACATTTGAGTGATCATGGATATCTCTACTTCTATTGGTAAGCTATTGTGAATTTGACTAAATAAATTAAAATATGGCATTAAATGAAACATTTTATTCGTTGCGCATGAAAATACCAGAAACGCATATAATAATAATAATAGGCTTACCGAACCCAAAGGTTCGATGCCGATACCACCATATTCCGTTTACACAGACTCGTCGAATGTTCAAGCCCAAGCCCCCAAGATCAGCTTTAACGCAATCCTTCCATCGACGCTTCGGTCAACCTTTTAAACGCCTACCAGTCGGATCAGCAAATATCAACTTTCTCGGAATCCGTTCCTCACCGAACCCAACAATTTTACTCGCCCATTTGAGTCTCTGCGACGCTATCAACTCAATTATATTCACAGGATACAAGTTTCGCAATTCCGCGTTGTGTAACCTTCTAAACTCCCCAGTGCCCTCATCTCTCTTCGGACCAAATATTTTGCGCAGTACCTTATTTTCTAAAACCTTAAGCTGTTGTCCATCCTTCATAGTAAGCGGCCACGTTTCACATCCGTAAAGAACAGTTGGAAGAATAATAGTTTTATAAATTCTAACCTTTAAGTTTTTAGATAGAAGCCGCGAGCTAAGTAACTTATCAAATGAATAATAACACGCATTTCCCACCTTTAACCGGGACTTTATTTATTCCTGGTTTTAACCTGTTTAATTTAATTCCTGAATGAATTTAATTCCTGAATTAACGAACAATGAAATAGTCGCGAGCAAAGCCGCGGGTTACTGCTAGCCTAAGATAAAATAATTCAATCTTAATAATATTATCTGGCAGAGCCACTTAGATTTATTTGGTTTTTGTTACCTCTTCCTAGAATAGGTTTTGAAAATGTTTTAATGAAAATAATTAATTTTATTTATTCTGGGACTTAGTCCACTTAGAATAACATAAATGTAACAAATTAAAATAACATATCTGGCAGAAATTAAATAAATTAACTTAATTATTTACTAATGTAAAGAAGGTAGATATATTTATCTACAAACATATATATATATATATATATATATATATATATTATATATATATATATATATATATATATATATATATTTGAAAAAATAATTACAGCAATAGAATGAGGAGCTAATAGATATTCGGTCATTTTTTTTTTTTTTTTTTTATTGACCACAACTATTTTTATTAAGTAATATTAACATATGTCCTAATTTGTACTTTAATAATAGTGATGAAATACAGGACTCATGCAATATTTACACTGCAATAAAACTATAAAATATATACGATTGGGTATAATGGTTGAGCACTTCTAATAGTAAAAATACAATCAAAGCGCGTCTATTTGAGATGATAGGTGTTGAAAAAGGAGATGTTTGAATATGGATAAGGATGAGTCACGACGTATATTGGAAGGAATGGAATACCTTAATGCAGTGGAAGGTCCATTAAAGGATTGGTCGAAGGCTTTAGTTCTGTAGGATGAGACATAACTGTCCGAGTGGCGCGATCTTCCTTCCAGTAAGTGGACTGAGGATTTCAATTGAAGAAAACAGTGGCTATAGAAAGGATCCTAGCATTTTATTGTTACATAATATATTATATTTTATACGCACTTTCCATGTTCGATAATATTTATTTTTAAAAATTTTAAATAGTCCATCGGTATATAATACATCTATATTACTACCCTTATTTTCCAGGAAGTTATAAATCAAAATTAATGTTCATCTATAATAAAATAATTTACCTCAACGACCCATCTAGGCTTTATGGTTCATTGCATATAGAGGATTGTACTGCTTGTAAAATACACGATAGATTATAGTTATTTTGTCAAATTGACTTCAATGAGAAAGTTTATGGATTATTATAGGGATATCTTAAATATGTAATCTCCCAAGATTTGATATTTTAGAGCTAGCCACACCACATATGCACATGCTCAACTCCAAGGCTCTTGTTTTCCACAGTTCCCGTAAAATCGTGTTTTTTCTTATTTCCTGAGCTTGGGCTAAGATTTTCAGCCTATATTCTGGGCTTTTAAAGGTTAGCAAGGGCTTCTGGCTTTCCTTCGTAGGGGTGACGCAGTTTGAAACATGGGTCGGAAGGGCCAAAGATAGGCAGGAAGATTTTGATTTAGTGGCCATCTTTGTGCCCCAAGACCTTATCTTACCATCACCTCCCACCACCTTTAGCAAATGTTAGATCCTGATATTTTTCATAACCTTTGAGTTCCTAAACCTTAAAGCGTGCTCGGACAACAGCTGGCCCATTGTATATTGTTTTAGGATGAATACTAATGTATAGCCGATTAGAATGCCCTAACTATCAACTTCTTCATGATAGGATTATATTTTGCAGTATCTGGTGTTTTGAGGTTAAACATGGATATTACATTATTATGAACAATAGCCCTCTTTCAAAGAAATGCTGTAAAATTTCAATTCTTTCTTTTTTTTCGGTTGCATGTAACTGCTAATTAGTTATTGCAGTAAAAAAAAAAAAAAAAAAAAAAAAATACAAGAAGCTCTACCCATAGACGTATTACCTATAGAGATTAGTACAGTATTATAAATTATTCCGCCCTAGCCAGTGTTCGCACACAAGAACCGGAGAACAGTATACTAGTCAATCCAGCAGACCACGCCGCTCCATTTTATGACGGTTTAATTCGTATACATTTGCTGTTTCCAACAAGAAATATTATTTTATTTATTATTTTCTGTTTTATTTATTTATTAAGCCCTCTGAGTAATACATAATTTTTTTTCGTCCGGCTGTTTAAGCGTCCATAATTGATTTTATGGCTTAATATTAAATTTTATTGAAAAAAACTAGCTTGTCTCGTTTCCCTGGAGTAAATTTGTTCGCTTTAATGTATTGCGACATGGTTTCGTGGTTTGGGGTTCAGGTCCTTTATTATAAATGAAATTATTCAAGTACTATAATTTATTTTCTATAGCAAGCGGCATACAAGAGATACGTAATACGGTAGAAAATTCTATCATAACACCAACTAAAAGTGATAAATAATAATTAGTTTTAAAACCAACAAATAAAATAATATCGATTAATCTTCAAGGAAAAATTAACATAGGATGCTTACCGCTGTCTGCGAATGGGTATGAAATAATATAACAAGAAAAAAATTAAATAAAGAATAGCCTTAAACTGTTCCTGGTTACTTCGGTACTCGGTACTTCCATCCATGTATTCGGGAAGAGGCTTTTTTAAGAATTTTTACTAGGTTTAACTAGTCATTTTAAAATTTCCTACTGAAAAATACTGGTACTTTTGATAATTTTATTTAAGGTCAGTCCCATTTTTAATAGTTTTAATACTTCTTAATTACGAAAATCGAACATCATTTCTGGATACTACAGGTACAAAATCAGTATATCATTAAAAATATATTAACATACAAATAGAATTACAAGAAATTAGAATTATATTAATAAAAGTGTAATAAAGTTGGAAATCCTTTCACATAATTGGTCTTCTTGATTATAATTCAGTTACGAATGCTTAAAATCAAGGAAATAAAAAGTGCTAAGAAATGGTTTAATTAAATTGAATGTTTTCAAGATATATTGCACGAGAGGTGACCATGGGGGCGAGTGGCAGGTGACAAGGTTACGCTAAAGAAACGAGGGAGTCAATGAATAAATATGCAATTAATTAATTATTCATGTAAGTTAGCAGCTGTTGCAGGCCCCACCCAATTAGCATCAACTCTTTTTCTTTTTTTAATCTTTCTTTTAGAGCTGCAGACCTCCTGCGCGTTTGGAAGCCTGCTTTAACACCAACATTACCTTTGACCTATTCATAGTAGAGATAAGGCGGAAGAGATATGTTACAGCGTAAAAGACAACAAATTATTTCTAGGAAATTTCCAGTGAAAAAACAAAACAACTAACTTATTCTAAGTGTGTAGGGGTGTGGTTTATGAGTAAAAGTGGCATAGGCGCTGTGAACGATGAAGGAATATAAAATATATAAGAATTTTTATTGATGGCGCGATTTTTAGATTTTTTTTTGTTAATAATTTATTTTATATTTCGTATAAGGCTTTTTTTTTTTTTTTTATAAATTATAATTTTGGGTGAAGGGAGCCCGTAGTTGAGCAGCTAGCGCGCTAGTCTCTCATGCTAAACTACTTACTTACTATATTTAGTCAATAAATAAACTATATTTAATGATACCATGGATCTCCTTTCCAAAGGTATCGTGTTTACCAATCCAATAGGTGGCATGCAGGGTAAGATTAAAGTAAACAAGATTCAATTAATACATTACTATAATTATTAATTTACACATATAAGTTATATTAACCCATTGCCTAGAACTCTGATTGAGAATACTGAGGGACATTTTACTACCTTTGCCATACAGTATTACAAATAACAATATACCTTTGAAACACTTAACCGGCTGGCGAATGTGAAATCAGTCTTAGGTCCCCTTTCTTAGCATCATCCTCCAGCTGCTCTCATAACCCCGACGGCTACCTCCTCTTCTTCTAGATGGAACCCGACTCACTCTTCTTGAGAAAAAAACTTGACTGACTCTTCGGTTCTTCTCTCTCATTCTTGTCACCTCGGGTGGGCCGAGATGGGAAGTGCCCCGGTTGGCGGTATAGCCTTTGTGCTATTATTCTTATCTTTTCACCAATCATAATATTCTTGTTGGCCGCCGCTGGGGGGCCCATACCAATGCGAAATCTAGGGGGCTAGGTAAGCACCTTTTGATGTTTTGTCGACAAAGGTTCGTTATAATTAATTGTTTAATATTAAAATTATTTAACAATGAACTCCTTTCAGTATCTTCAATACATTACAATATATATAAATATATATACACACACGTGTAAAGGAAAGTATTGCGATCGTAAAAAGAATCTAATTCCAGATTCCAACGGAAATAAACCCTCTAGGGTCTCCTGAGTCCAAATAAGTCTGCTTTTGTAGGATAAGTTTCGCTAAAAAACGAAAAGTTATATAAAAGAGAAATTTGAGAAATATATATGACTGAGATGTAGCAGCAAACTTCTCACGATAATCGATAAACAAGATGCCAATTTATACCATGCATTTTCCAACTTTTTCTTATTTTCTCTAAAACGGTTTTGTCGTTTTTTATTATACTCGATACATCGATGTAAAATTTAATGTCATGTAGGTTTCATTCTTATAGCAATAATCTGACTGCACTAAAATGACGATATTTTAATTTTTTTTCTCTCTACAGTATCTTTAATTTTGGTGAATTAAAAAAAAATAGTAATATCATTTTATTAGAATTGATAAAAAAAAACCCGGCTAAATATACATGTTGAAGGAATTCAATAATCGACGAAAGGAGGAAAAAGAAAAAATATATGCAGGTAATTTGTTTTCCGTGCATAATAATAGTAATACGAGTACAGTGTATAACATACCGTTGGAAAGCTAAACATTTCAAGAAAATGTTGTTTTCTATAAAAAGTTGTGGAAGGTAACGTAAAGTGACGGAAATAGCATACGCTTAAGTGATTACTGTATACCTAAAAAAATGTATATTGTTTTATTATTGAACTGTAACTTTATTTAATTGTTCTTAAATTTATTTTAGGAACCGAGCTAACAAATAAAATGTCGTGTGTTTGCCGCACCAGATTTTATATATATATTAAACTCCTCAGACAAACCAAATCATAAAAAATTTTTGTAACCTGATGTCCTTAGTTTTATGATAAAATAAAGTTCTTATTAGGATGCGCTGTTGAAGGTTATGGGTCATAAACTGAAAACTAAGGATAATTTATGACCTTGAATGAGGGTATCTTAGGTTTTCTAACATAGGACTTCTAAAGGTTAACAATAAACATCAATAAATCATTGTAAAAATATATATATTTTTAAAAATATGAATAGGATTTAAAACAAAAGGCGAAAATTCTAACTAGTGTTCCTTAACTTTCGTGCGTATTTATGTACTTTGAGTACAATATATATATATATATATATATATATATATATATATATATATATATATATATATATATATATATATATATATATTACTAAACCTACTATGATGTAATGTATAATAAAATTTTAGACACGGGTTTATTTGAAAGGTAGATAAAGATTGAGGTAGGGAATCGTTAATTTTTATATTCATTGTTATTTTAGAATAGAACTAAAACAAGGAAGAATTGTTGAAATATAACATAAAAATGCTCATTGGAGCACTGCCAAATACAAAGGACCTACATGATATTAAAGCCTATTAAATTTTACATCGATAGAGGGAGTTTAATCAAAATCGTTAAAGCCTTTTGAGGTGCAAAATGCATTTTGTAAAGTGACTCTTCTAGTTAGCAAATTGTTATGAAAAAGTTGTAACATCTTGGCATTATATATTTATATGAATATAAAATTTCAGTTTTATAGGACTTTTCGTTTTCGCGCTGGACTTCCTGCTCCCAGGGTTACACACACGGACCTTTTTGCGAAACTTGGACTCGGGTATTTCGGTTGAAAACTCAAACTCGAACATTTTCACAATCGTAATACTTTCCCTTACTCTATATTTCATATATAGGTGAGTGAAAGTAAAAATACAAACATTCAAACTAATTATAAATATATAAAATTTTAACTTAAATAATTAAAATAAATCAATCGATCAACTAAATAAAATTTAATACAAAACTAATATAATAAATAATATGATCCATTATACAACCTAATGGTAATGATAATTATGAAATTAAAATTTCACATGGAAATAAGCCAAAGTCAACTAAAATAAGCAATTTTTCAACCTAATTGCTAAATTATGTAGTTTGAATCCTTTTATAAAACCGTTAATGAGTTAACAGTCGATAATTTATAAGTATGTATGCATAGGATTCTAAACATACATACATATACGTGCGTTTATGTTTTTATATAAACAATAAATAAAATAAAAATTGGTGCGAAAAACATTTGAGGGAAGGGTACTAAGAGGATCCCTTCTGATATAGCTATTGTACAATTCCAAGGGCTCGAGTCCTACGCTTCCACACTTACTTCCTAAATTGTCATATCTGAGAGGGCTTCATCAGTTAATTTCACTTACCCATATGAAATATATGTTGAAGGAATGTATTGCGATCGTGGAAATTATCGAATCCGAGTTTCCACCGGAAATACACGTTTAGGGTGGCCTGAGTCTAAATCACCAAGTCCCGCATAATGGTATGTGTATATGGCCAGTGTTGAGTTTTAGATTATATTGTTTTATAATAGTAGTTTCGTATTTTGTATATACATTGGGCAGGTAGAATTTACAGCTGTTTCTTTTAATTGTTTATAATTTTAAAATATGATAGGAGGTAATAAGTAAAAGGTTACATTGATTTTGTTATTGACGAGTGCGGGGACTAAAGAACTTTGCATATCTTAATATTTCTTCTCTGGCTGTCGTCTTCAATGCTGTTGGTCTCACGACTCCGAGAAGGACGCATCGCTTGGTTCTTTTATGAAGAAGCTGCCGCCCACGGCCCGCACAATATCGCCATCAATGCTGGTAACAGGTCAGCCAATGATAATTTTTCTCTGCGTCCGCTGTTAAGCACTTAAGGCGCCAACCGTTTTATTTATGGACTATAGTTTAGTTTTAGTTATATTAATTTAGATTCACATTTCGTTTTTGTTGATTTAATTACTGTATACTGTTTCATTTTGATTCTATTTAACTATTGAAAGGCCTTTATGTTATGTTCGTAATGTATATTGCATTATATCTTAGGAAAGCTAGAGATTACGCCATTGGGAGTGCTAAAATGCGTGGGGAACAGAAGTTGTCGTTTTAGACAATAATATCAATTGTTATATTGTATGTAATTGTTTAAGTAAATAAATTTATTTTAAAGTCAATTATTATATGTCCAGGCAAGGTCTGGACAAATTCGTCTAGATTGGTCCATATGTATGTATGATAACATTTATAAATAATTTTAAATTATAATACAATTGTTACTTCACTATATCAGTTTGTTGTGACATCAAGAACTTCAATAGTTCACAAATCGCCCAGTTATTGTCCAATTTTTTTTTGCTCAAGATATTTACACAGAATTTTATTAGATTATATAAAAATGTAAAAGAAAAATAAACAATCGATCAGTTCTTCATCCTGAGTAAATTAGAAAGGTTATAACATAATTTCATGAAATGGTGGGTTGATAGTAATACATAAGTTGGAAAGAATGAATTATTGTTATTGAATAATTAATTGAGGAGTATGGTGTTATTGAAAACTATATCGCTGGAAATTTTTGCAAGGACTGAGGGTCAATGAAAAGGATTGCAGTATATTTGTGCCCTGGCGTGCTTGTGATCATTGCATTCCCATCTTCCCACTTGCCATTAATTTGTTGCGTTAATATCTTAGGAAAGCTAGAGATTACGCAATTGGGAGTGCTGAAATGCGTGAGGAACAGAAGTGGTCGTTTTAGACAATAATATCAATTGTTATCTTATATATATATATATATATATATATATATATATATATATATATATATATATATATATATTTCTTTGAGTAAATAAATTTATTTCAAAGTCAATTGTTATATTAATTAATACAAGACAAAATATCCCATCTGAACTGAATAGAATTCAGTTTCAATTAAATTTGAATTTATTTAGAACATCTATTTCGAAGGAAAAATTATTAATTTTTTAATGTGTTACCCGGTTATGTGAGACCCGTCAGCCTACTGATGGTGGTCACTCGCAAAAAATGGGCGAAGGGAGTGATGACCCTGCCCTATAAAATTTCATCGAGAAACGTGGTGAGTATATTTTCCTTGGAGATTACACCACGCGACCAAGGGCCTACACGGCCTGTCGTGTCAGAGAAGAAAAAAAAAAGATTTTTTGTCTGGATAGTGATAAAGTGATAAAGAAGAGGATGTGCAGTTTCATTTCACTTCAGTTTTAAGTAAGGATTCATCACAGCTATCTATGATCAAGGTTCTAGGTTCAAATCTGAAGGTGGCCCAAGGATGTTTTAATGGGAGTAAGAGTAAGTAAAGACTTGGTTATGCCGTCCTTCGGAGGGAACGTATAAAGGTGGTCCGGAGCCTATGCAATGTCAGGTACTCGTTAAAGATCCCTTTCCTAATTAAACTTTGATAGGCAAAATTTAGGACTCCACTTGTCTGATTAGCCATAGTAGCATAAAGTGACGTTAAATGGATATAAAAAACAAAGGTAAGCAAAGATTCTATGTTACATGCACCAAATGTTTTCCTATCTGGATATTTATTAAGTAATGATCCGAATTAATATATAATGTTAGAAAATATAATTGATAGGAATAATTGGAAAGGCATGAGTTGATGCCCTATTGCTGTATGTATTGCTTCGGCAATATTAGAGGCTAGAATGGAGGTAGCGTGATGGCGTGTGGGCGGATTTCCTCAGCCGCTTGTAGAACCGTGTATATTGTCGATCCTCTCATAAAGTCTTGGTCAGTATTAACAAAAAAAGACCGTTGGAAATAGTTTCAGCGTACTTGGATTAACTGATTCGGACTTCGAGATCCCCCTTTATTTCAGTCTTATTTATTCAGGATTTATCTGTATTAAATTGTTCAAATGAAACATTTGTTATAGATAATATAAGCATAGAAACAAAAGTGAAAGAATAATGAGGGGATAAAAAGAATTAAAACCAATCTTTTTCTATCAGAGTTAGATCGAAGTTAGGTTTGACGGTGTTTAGTATAAATATTTTAACGTATAACATAAATAAATTATCATAAATAGTGATATTAATAAATTACAATGTACATTTTTGGCCTCTACCAGGTATCACTTGCTATGTATCGAGAATACTGGGAGATGAAGAAATATTTTTGAATTGTACAAAATAGAGCAGTTTCCGGGCGACAAGCAGGAAGGGTTCTTAGAAGGCCTATGCAAAAAACTGCACCCCTCCACTGCTTGGGGGATATAGACCTGGAGGAGTCTGAGCTCGGGGCGGAGAGGAAGAGGAAGGAAGTCCAGCCATGTCGGGGGTCAAGCAGGAAAGAAATTATACAGATCTGTCAAAGGTACCTCTATGTAATATTATTTGGTAAATAGAACCTCAGTATTCTCGAGAATAACAATGCCTCAAATGTACAATGTTTTTATGTATGATAATAAATGCTATTTTATAAATAAATGTATATTTCAAGTGAATTACGTTATTACCCTAAATGCCACCCAACGTAGGACACTCCTTCCATGAAAAACTCCACTCCCACTCTAATCCACTAGTTTCAATTCCTGACATTCCGCCGAGGCGTCTGAAAAGAAGATGGCTTCGAGACCTTCTTGTGTAGATTCACTACTAGAGTGCTGCCAATGGGCAGTTTCTCTTCATGTTTTTTTTTCATGTGTTTTATCATTGTAACATATTTACTTGATGCATGAACATACAGTTGTAAATTTCAATAAATAAATTTAAAAAAAAAACAATATACATTAAATTAAAAAATAACTTTATACATCTTTTTTTATATAAATATAAAGGCATTTTTATTTGAACTCTACCTCTACAATCCATAAAGGGTGTTCTGTTTGATACAGATGGCAATTCCATCTGTTTTGTGACCGCGGATGTGCAATGAGGTGATTAGTGCTAGATAACGATCAGCCGCCAGTTCCCCTCTCTCCCCAGAGTTTAAGGTGGGTTTTTAGGTACCAACTTTAAAGAGGCTGGGTGTGCCCAAGGAGGGTCGCCTAACCCTACAGTCGCTCTAAGGTTTTCATAAGAATAAATGATCCTACCAATAAAATATATTTGAACACGGGACCCGGAGAGCAGTAGACCAGTCTATCCAATAGACCACGCCGCTTCCCCAATCAGAATAAAACATACATAAAATTAAATCTCATTTTATTTGGCATCGGTGTTGTAAGTTTAATTGAAATGTGAGCTTCATTTACCTACCACATAAACACACAGACTTTTTTGCAGGAAGAGGTCAATCGAACTTAGAGGAGCCCAAAACGTATATTTTCATTGGGAAATCGAACTTAGAGGAGCCCAAAACGTATATTTTCATTGGGAAATCGAACTTAGAGGAGCCCAAAACGTATATTTTCATTGGGAAATCGAACTCGAAAAGTTTACGATCTCAATACTCGAATGTTAATGTTGATGATGAAATGTTAGATTAGATTCCGAGTCCCCAGACGCTCCAGCGTCTCCAATAGGAATGCCGAGTTGAAGTGGCTCAATCCATTCTCTCTGCCACAATATTTCCTCCCAGTATACCTCTTTCGTACTTTGAAAAACAAAAAACTGTCCTGGATACTCGACCTACTCATTCCTTCTTCCTCTGTTCATTCGTTTCACACGAGATCCCAGCCAACTAACATATATTTTCCTTCTCACAAAACATCTTTAAAATTCCATTGCTTTGTGTGCCACATCGTTCTGGAATTCCTTATCTACCTCTATAAGCAAATCTCCTTTAACTACATATTAAAAAAAAAAAAAAAAAAAAAAATGTTCCTTTATCTTCTTAGCCACCAATATTTTTTTTATTATTATTAATAATGTCGTATATGCTACTTGTATAATTTTTTTGTTGTACCACACACTATGTTATTTTTAGGATACTGAAAGTCACAGAATAATATTTGCTTTCCCATCTTTCTTTTTTTTTAACTTTTCAAAATTATTGAACTATTTCTTTCTACTTATGCTGATGACACGTGTGTGCTATCGGTAGATAATGATCCTATTACAGCCTCCGACACTCTTCAATCCCACATCCGAGACCTTGAAGTATGGTGTCAGAAATGGAGGATTAAAATTAATTTAAAAAATCCCACCAAATAGCCTTTACACTTCGCCGTAAACCGATGACTTCCTGCCCCACAGTATCCTTTAATGACACTCCACTAGGCCCTGTGGAACAGATTCGATACCTAGGACTCCACCTTGACAAACGTCTGACTTGGAATCCCCATACAAGACTGAAAAGACAAGAAACTGCCCGACTACTCCAACACTTACTGGACAATCGCTCCAATCTACCACTTAATTACAAAAGACTTATTTATATGACCATCATAAGACCGATATGGACTTACGAAGTAGAGCTATGGGGCTCTACCAAACCATCAAATTCTTCTCGTGTCCAATCCTTACAATCCAAAATCCTTCGTAAAATCCTTAACGCTCCTTACTTTGTCACGAATAAGCTCTTCCATAAAGGCCTTAATATCCCATATGTTACTGAATTAGCCCGAACCAGATATCAATCATTCCATGAAAAAACCCATTTCCACTCTAATACACTAGTTTCTATCCTATCATCCTCTTCGATTCCTGATAATCATCCGAGGTGTGTGAAAAGAAGATGGCCCCGAGACCTTCTAGTTTAAAATATTTTTAAAGTGCTGCCGATGGGTGGCATCTCTTCATGTATTTCATCTCAGATTACTATGTCAATCACATTTACTTGTTGTATATAATTATACAGTTGTAAATATCAATAAATATGTATTAAAAAAAAATAATGAACTATTATCTTAAAAAAAAAGAAAAGAATAGTGCGCCACTAACTAATATCATTTCAAACGTTGAAAGCCTTTTTCATCTGTAGCGTATATTTATGACATTAACGAGTAATATTAAACTTTAAAACCGAGTCCTAATAATAAATATGAAATTAGAACCCTTAATATCTGTAGGTTAGGGGTTAGGGAGAAGTTATATTGCTAAAAGGGGGAGAGAGGAGGCAGAAGCAAAATTTCGGTAAACCCCGTTTTCATCCGAAACCTGGAGCCGGTCTAAATGACGGTATAAAGAATCCCCTAGAAAATAAAGAGTTGAGAAAGGTATTTCAAAATACTTTTGATGAAAGTTTTACGCGTTAAAGGGTCTCTTCGGAGGTAGGGGATATTGAAAGGCATTACATATAATTTGAGAAGTTTCTTAGATACTTTAGCCGAGGAGTATTATGAAGCAAGAGATGGCGGGTGGTGGCTATGGCCAACTTTCTCGAAAATTTCATATTTATACCCAACGTGTCCGAATCATTGGTCATCATTCATTCCAACAATGGAGACTTTAATTTCTAAAAGGAATTCAAGGACATTTAGTACGAAATCTGTATTTTATCATATTTTTATATTAATACGGTGTATAAATGAATGAATGAATTTTAAAAAAACGACTTCATTATAGGACAAGGTCCCTTGAAGATAATATAAATTAACAAGAAAAATAAGAATTATCAGTGGCCAAATAACCCAAAAAAACAAAATAAAAATTAAAAACATTAATGATAACAATTTGATATATAAAAATCTGGTGTCACGGTGTTTGTGGCCGTACTCCTCCGAAATGACAGATGTTTATGAAATTTTCATGTATATTCGGTAGTTGTGTAAATCAGTCCTTATGTCTTTTTTTATTTGACAACAAAATTACCTATAACCACAAATGTTTACATTTTTAAATCGCGATTTTATTATTTTTGTAATAACGATATAGTAATAATTTAAATGTCGTCCCTATTAAAAAATCATTATAATGAATAGCCAATTTCTTTTTCAAAATCAGTAGCCTTTCATAGGAATATTTTTAAAAAAATAATACTATTCTTGCATAGGTAAAAAAATCGACATAGGATATTATTTTCTATAGGGCAGAATCGGGATACATGGAGATGCGGTTTAGTGTAATGCACCCTAGCTTTTGTTGTTAGGCGGCAAAATGGGTCCCATCTAACAGGGCAACAAAGGAACTTAGTCCTAGGCCACTCATTTCCTCCAAGTTCCGCACAGCTTAATGTAAGACGATTTCTTCTCTACGTAATCATTACTCAGAAGCTCTAAGTGTTTGTCTGCAGTAGCTGCCATGAAGGCAGGCACACCCAAACTGCATTCTTCAAACAAATGTAGACAAGCGTTCCAATTGACATGCACAGATCATAGCAAAAGAAAAATCTGGTGGGCGCAACAACAGCTTTTAGTTACCTCTATAATAAGTTTAATCTAAGAGCTTTTAAATAAAAGAGTTGAAAAATGTATAAAGAATTAAAATGATTTTCAACGTAAACATCTATTTTAGATTAAATAATCTAACATAGAAATAATAATATACAACAATGATTAAGCTTTAAACTTTCACTTAATTATATACGAAACATATAGTAAGAGAAATTACTGCGGTCCTTAAAATTTTCGAATTCCAATTTTTAACGGAAATACACGTTTTAGGGTCTCCTGAGTCCAAATGAACAAGCCCCGAAGTCCAGCACTAAAAAGAAAGACTACTATCCGCCCGAGATGTAACAGCAACTTTTTCATCTAAGTCAGCTAACCAGAAACGCCACTTTATAATATGCATTTTGGACCTTTTCACGATTTTCTCAATAAACTCGCTATATTGATGTAAAATTTTATGTGCTTTATAACCATGAGATTTTCATTCTGATTGAAATAGTCTGACAGCGGATAAATGCTGCTATTTTAAATTTTCTTCAGCTAAAGTACCTTTAATTTTGTATATTCTATAAAAATAACCATATCATCTTGTTATCATTGAAAAAAAAATAGTAAATATATAATTTCAACGGATTGGATATCCAACGAAAGGAGAAACTGAAAAAATATTTTTGCATGCAATTTTTATGTTTTTGAACACAACAATAGTAATAAAGATGTATAATTATACCAATGGAAAGCTAAACATTTTAGAAAAAAATATTAACCATTCTACACGGAAATGTAAAAGTTAATAGAGAGTCATGAAAAGCCGATAAATCTAACTGATTGTTGTAGATAAAAATATAATAGATTATTTACTAAACCGCGTGTTTCTATCGAAACTTCACGTAAATATGTCTTTGATCTTTTTTCATCTATATGCAATTTAAATATTCTTAAATTGGTTTTAACAACGGAAGTAAGTGAAAGTCGTGTGTTGCGCGAACCAGTTTTTTTTTTTTGGTTTTTATTACTGTCCATAACCTTACCAACCCTTCTGCATATCATTTTTATTTCTAAATATACTACTTTTTCTATGATATGTTATGCATCTATTGTATATTACAACTATTATGTAAGGGGGGGGGATGGCTAAACAAATATTTGTTTCTTGTTTTACCTTCAGTTGGCAGCTATTTTATTTTATTCATTTTATTTATTCACATGTTTTATTATCAATGCTAACATAATAAAAAGGTCAATTTTTCCGAATCTAAAAAATTAAAGGTACTTAAGAGCAAGACACTTTTAAATATCAGCATTTTAGCCCTGTCAGACTATTTCGATAACAATAAAACCTACGTGACCTTATAGCGCCTTTAATTTTAGACAAATATACCGATGTTAATCAAAATCGTTAGAGCCGTTTTTAAGAAAGGTGCAAAATGCTTGGTATAACGTGGCTCATGTTCCCTGTCATTCACTATATTTTTCATTTACTTTCAGTAAACTGAATGTTTACAATTGTTACTGTTTTTATTTATTGGAATTTGTAAGTGTATAATTGAATTTGAGGAATGTTGTAAAATATTATACTTTTCTTTTTTTTTTTTTTTGGAGGCCTTGAAAGATAGTTATTGAACACTACAGCCGCCATTACCCTAACTTAACGACGTATTAATTATTGACATTGCCCGGCGGCTGCCCGATATGTCGGCAACATGTCCATCCATGTCAAGATACTCTGCCGTTGACGCATAATCTGTTACACCCCACACTTGCATACGCTCTCACCGACATAACACGTGTTCAGCAGATATAACTTTTTCCACTTCAATGCACTCTTTGCTAGTTTCTTCTATACGAGCTGTCAATGCTTTAACGAATACAAATTAATAATCGACAAGAAATTATTTAAATAATTACGTTACGAATGAATTTTCCTATGGATCGCCACTGATTTGACTCAATTTCCGATCAAAATACTATTGCATCCGTACTTTCCATTACTTATTTTTCATTTTTACTGAAGGAATTAGTCCGGGTGGCGGTCATTAAATGACCGCCACCCGGACTAATTCCTTCAGTAATTCTCAACGGTCAACTAATTATATCCACTATTTTTCATTTTTGTTTAAATCATTCTTTTCTTTAGCTCAATACCACACGTATTTATATTGAAGAATGAAGAGCTTGGAGCTTTTAATTAAAACTATAATATGTGGTCAATATAATACCAAACCTTCACTTGTAATATGAGGTTAATGCTGCAAAGTCAATTCTTTCTTCCCAAAACGTCTAAGAGTAAAAAATAGAATGTGAATCCTTCAAAATAGGGCTCACCTGTGCTGTAGTGGCTAGCATATTCCTCCTAAGGTGTTGGCTTATAGCCCTAGAATTTTTGAATGGAATGAAAAATCCTAGGTAATAGACCTTTAGAGGGATCGAGAGATAAAATAGTAGTCCCGAGCCTTGGCGATTTCAATAACCCGTTAAATATCCTTATCCTAAAAACATAGATAGGAAAAATTGGCAAAAAAACTCTCACTGTAATATCGTCCGATTAAATAGTATATAGTATGTAATAACCAAAATAGTATAAGTGTTTATCCCTAATAAACAAAATAGGATTAATACACACTTACTAAAATGAATGATTCTAGAAGGATATCAAAGAGTTAAACATAATATAATATTGAAGAAGAAGGACCGAGTGCCCAGGCAGAAAAAAAAAAATAAATAAAACATTCAGATTTCTAGGTCCACTGCATGCCAGCCATTCCGAGGCATTTTTCACACATTTCAACAATTTCGTGTTTCAGTGTATTAACGGTCTATCGTGTGTAAAATCAATTGGCGGATCATGTAAAATAACATAGTCAAATAAACTATTTACTGTCTGTCCGGTAATGCAATATTTTCATTTTATTCTTGTCTGACCCTTGGTTCATCTCCTTCTGTATTTTACACACCGTCCATCCTATCTTAATTTTTTTTTTACATTCACTTATTTGTAAATAAAATATATAGAAAGGGAAAGTATATCTATCGTGAAAATATTCGAGTTCCAGTTTTCAAGGGGAACTTACGCTTAAAGATCCCCTCAGCTCAATGACCAAGTTCCGCAAAAAAGTTTATTTGTGTAAAAGTAGGAAATCTAGCTCCGAAACAATAATTCGTACGAAATCGAAATTTCATAATTAGGTTAAATGTATTTCTTAGATGATACAGCACCACTTTCGTAAAAGTAAATTTAGCACTTCATACCACGTATTTTCAACCATTTCTTAAAAAAGGCTCATACAATTTCAATTGAACTCACCATATTCATGAAAAATATGGCCTTTGATTCCATGTAGGTTCCGTAGTGATTGAAATAAAGCAGCAGGGCGTAAATGGTAAAGATTAGTATACTAACGCCATTGTGATTTAATTACTCGATTTTATTTTATTTTTTTTTATATTTAGTTATTGAAATTTCCAACTGTAATTTATATTGCAACAAGTAAATATGCTAAAAGAAAAATCACATGAGACAGACTTGTTAAGGAACAACCCAATGGAAGCACTCCAGTAACTATTTTAAACAAGAAGGTCTCGAGGCCATCTTCTTTTCAGACGTCTCGGAGGATTATCAGGAATCGGAGAGGAAGCAAGGGTTGAAACTAGTGGGTTGGAGTGGGAATGGAGTTTGTCATAGAAGGATTGATATCTAGTTCCGGCCAAATCAGCAACATATGGAACATTTAGGTCTTTATGGATGAATTTATTTGTGATAAAGTAAGGAGCGTTGAGGATTTTACGAAGGATTTTGGATTGTATGGATTGGATACGGGAAGAATTCGATGGTTTAGTAGAGCCCCAAAGCTCAACTCCGTAAGTCTATATAGGCCTTATGATGGTCATGTAGATGAGCCTTTTGTAGTTGGTTTGAGCGTCTGTCTAGTAAGTGTTGAAGTAATCGAAAGCGGCGAGAAGTTTCTTGTCGTTTCAGTCTTGTGTGTGGATTCCATGTGAGACGTTTGTCAAGGAGCAGTCCTAGGTAGCGGATCTGTTCAACAGGGACAAGTGGAATATTATTAAAGGATACTGTGGGACAGGATGTCATTGGCTTACGACGAAGGGTAAAGGTTATTTGATGGGATTTGTTGGAATTTATTTTAATTCTCCAATTCTGACACCATATCTCAAGGTCTCTGATGTGGGATTGAAGGGTTTGAGAGGCAACAGTTGGATCGTTATTGACTGATAACACACAAGTGTCATAAGCATAAGTGGAAAGGAAAGTGTTAGGATTGGTTGGGATATCAGCTGTATATACTGTGCAGAGAATGGGTCCTAGGATACTGCCTTGGGGGACACCAGCGGACTGAGTAAAAAGATATGAGTAGAACCCATTGTGATTTATTTTGAAGGATCTGTCAGTGAAGTAGGACTGGATGATGAGGAAGTATGTTGGAGGGAGGAATTTTCGGAGTTTGTACAGCAGTCCTGGATGCCAGACTCTGTCAAATGCTTGCTCTACGTCGAGAAAGGCTCCCGTGCAGTACAATCCGCGCTCCAAAGCAGAGGAGACTACATCCACCACACGATGGCACTGCTGGATTGTTGAATGAGATGTTCGGAAGCCAATATAGGATTGGGGATAATATTATTGGAATCAAGGATAGGATATATACGTTTCAGAAGGAGTTTTTCAAGGATTTTTCCCATGATACATAAAAGAGAGATGGGGCGGTAAGAGGACGGATATTCAGGCGGCTTTTTGGGTTTATGGATGATCTTGACTATTGATGATTTCCAGGGGTTGGGAAAATATGTTGTGCGGAGTACAGCATTATAAATATAGGTGAGAAATAGGATGGCTTTTCGAGGAAGAAGTTTTAAAATTTGGGATGTGATTATATCGGGCCCAGGAGCTTTGCGGGAAGGGAGACAGTGAATAATACTGGAAATTTCTGAGGGATGAAAAGCTTTAGGTGGAAGGGACATTTGGAGAGGAATAGTTAGTTCTGCTTCAATACATTCAAGGTGAACGGGATTAAGGATATCAGGGTGAGGAATAAAAGTTTTAACAAGGTGTTGACCAAACAGCTGGGCTTTTTCCTCGTCGGTTCTTGTCCATCTTTGGGATTCGGTAAGGAGTGGATAGTTGCAGTCTTTGAACTTGAGCAGCTTCTTAGTAGTCGTCTATAGTGATTTGTCAGTAGTGGTGAGATTTTCTGTAAAATTAATTAAATTTTGAATTTTTGAATTTCTGATTTTAATTTGTTAGTAAGTTTCGTATAATAGGTTTTGTCGGATGGGTATCTAGTCCAATGCCACCTTACCCTTGCTCGACGTTTTTCCCTTAATAAGATGCAAAGGTGAGGTGACAAGTTAGTCTGCTGTGAGTTGATAGTTGTCCTGTTTGAGGTGTTATCTTTTATACTAGTCTGTATCGATGTTGTAAGTTTTTCGATGGCTCTGTTAATGTCATTTATGGTCTTCAGAGGAATTTTCAAGTCTAATTTATTTTCCAAATCATATCGAAATCTGTCCCAGTTGATTCGTCCTGTAATCAATGTAGAGGGAAAGGGTCTTGGAGCAAAGTTTGAATGTAATAAAAGCAAAACTGGACTATGATCTGATGAAAGGTCGTCTAAGGACTTGATGATTGCTTGGGAAGGGGAAATCTGAGAGGTAACAAATATATCTAGGATATCAGGATGTTTTTTCAGAGATGTAGGCCAATAGATGGGGTTCGTGGGAGAAAGAATAGAGTAAGAGTTGGAGTTTGAGACATGAGAGAGGAAATTACCACGGGAGTTGGACGATCGACAACCCCATCGTTGGTGTTTAGCATTGTAGTCACCTCCAGCAATAAAGCGCGGTCCGAAGGAACGGAATAAGGGTTCAAGATGGTGGTATGAAAGGACATTGCCAGGACGACAGTATACATCTGAGAATGTTAAATGGTAAGGACGGGTTGTAATGATTACTGAGGTGGATTGAATGGCGTCAGTTGGAGTAGAAGGAATAAGGGAATGGGGTAAAGATTTATGAACAAGAATGCAAGAGCCGGCATGTGAGGTATTGACTGGATGGTCTGATCTCTAAGTAATGTAGTCACGTACGTAGAAATGTGATCTCTGAGTAAAGTGAGTTTCAGTCAGAAGTGCAATATCTATGTGATTGTCCTGTAGAAATATGTCAAGTCCGTCACGGTGGTTCAGTAGGCCATTAGCATTCCACAAAACTATAGCTAGGGGCTTTAAACTCATCGTGGGATATTAAGAGGAATTTCAGACAGGAATCTTGTGAGGAGGTTGATCAGTGGTCGAATGGTCTCTTGAATTTCGAAAAGGAAGGGTGATAGAATGGATGTGATGTCGACAGGATGTTGGTTGGAAAAAGAGTAAGGGTCAGGAGGCTGAGGTGGGTAGCTGATGTGGTTATTATTAGTTGCTGGGTGATGGATACGCTGTGGTGTACGAGGAGTTGATTCGGTTTTTGAAGGCTGGGTTGGGTTTGACCGGATAGGTAGTGTGAACTTGGGGGTGGATGCGGAGGTGGTAATTTGACCCGCAACGGAAAGTGATGGGGAGGAATTGACTGAGGTTTAGACTGGAAAGATCTGGCCTGAGGCTTGGATTGGGAGGTCTGTTGCTTGATTTGAGAGGTCTGAGGCTTAGGTTGGGAGACCTGAGGTTGTTGTTTTCTCGTTATTTCTGATTGAGGATTATGGTCCTGTGGTGGTCCTGTTGACGTGGATGGTTGCTGGGTGGTGGCTTGAGTTGGTATTTTATCCAATTCAGGAAAAATAGCCGAAGATTGAAACTCAGGAGGCTGGATGTAACTCTTTTACGGGCGTTTAACTGCTGTATGTAGAGTTGTAGCTGAGCTGACTTTTGTAGACGGAGCATCCTCTGTAGCTCGCCGGGTGTCTTTCTCCACAGAGAGCGCATTGTGCTGGCTCATCTCTAGGTCTGCTACATTCGTTAGAGGCTTGTGGGCCGGCACATTTGACGCACATGGCCTGGTGGTAACAATAACTTTGTATGCCCCAAATTTTGACATTTGGTGCATTGAACAATGATATTTTTTTGTCTCGGCTCCTCAAATTTAACAGTTGAGTAAACTAGCCGGTTGATATTAAAAATGTCTGAATAATTTTTCGATGGCTCTAAATCCACGAAAAAATAACGGTAAAGGGTATTTATCCGTAGGGTGTAATACACATGACACATTTCTTACAATGTGACCGATTTCTTCTAATTCTTCTTTTATAACATCTGTAGGGGTTGTTGAATGGGGATCTCCAGTAAGACTGCTCTGTAGGATTTTTCCTGTTTCAACTGGTAACAATGAAAATCATAGTTTTTTAATGTGAGGTGGCTGATCAATATTTTATATGTTTCTTTGGAAGTGGTGTTTATTTTTACGTCACCGACTCGAGAGAAACATCGAAAATTAGTAGGTCCTATTAAATTCGATATTTCTTTGCTAAATTTTAAGAAATTTTCTATTTTCGATACGTAAACGGGTGGTGGCTCGGGATCGGTAAAACCCTGTGACGCCTGAATCGGATTTGGTTTATTTAGCGTGGTAGTTGGGTTATTGCTTGCTGAGGTACTTGGTTTAGATATGTCTGATGTAATGGCTGCAGTAGATTGGCTGCGAGTGATAGGTTGAGATTTATTTTGAGGTGGCATTTTAGTTTTTGACGATTTTTTTTTTCTTGTTCGGTGAATTGCTGGCTGAATTCGGGGCAGAATGGCGATTTCTTTTTTTTAGAGTACGTCGTTTTAAATATTGGGAGTCGGTTTCCCTTATTTCCGAAAATTGTGCCTCTTCCTCAGTCTCGTCATTTGAGGTTTGCTCTAAATCCATATTTAATAATTACAAAAATTAGAGTCAGTAATAATGTAATATCAGTTTGAAAAAAAAAATATATATATATATATGACCTATATATTAAAAAAAATGAATTATTCCTTAAAAATTAAATTATTTACATATATATATATACAATGAAATAAAAAGAACATTTTAGGAAGAAAAAAAAATATATAAAAGGAAAAAACAGAAAAAAAAAGAACTTCTATAGTCTCTATACGAACTGAGGACGGCTGGAAGCAGGTAGGTTGCCAGGCTGGCCGTGATGTTGGAGATAAGAGCCAGAGGATTAAGTGCCTCGTGGCAGCCTTAACTCAGTACCACCTCGTAATTTAGCTAGTTATAAATTAAAACACACTCACCTCAGTGTTCGACGTCGTTATAATATCCAAATGTTCTTAATATCACCTTTTACAAAGACTGAAAACTGTTCATAACGATTCACAATAATTATAGATTTACAATGATAGAGCGATATGAATTCAGTATTTCACTGTGGGCCATTACTCGATTTCATTTTTATTTTTGTTTTACATATTTGCATCCTATAACTCAGTATTATATAATGTAATGTTTTAAAATGTTATTATAATTTTTAATAATGTATATGGGTCAATCCATTCGAAATCGCCCAGACCTTGCCGCTCGACATTTTTGATTTTCGTGATTTTTGGACTAGTTATTCTCTATCCTTTCGTGAATATAAAATCACAAATGAAATTTTTTTCGGACCAATACTTTTAGTATTGCAACCGTAAGTCAGCTCCGCGGGCAAAAACATGCGATGGGAAAATCTTTCTGATTCCTGTATTTTTTTAGATATCAAATCAAAACAAACAGTAACATTAAGATAAGGACATGCTTTTTATTTTTTGTCCTCACAACTCATTACCTAAATAGTGAAGAAAGTTGTTTAAAAAATTCTCGAAAGTGAATAAAACACGAGATTTTTAACGAGATAAAAGTAAATAAAGGAAAAGAGACTCACTTTTAATTTTTTTTTTTTTTGATACAGCCCTACTTGCTGTAAAAATTTCGATCTTGAGAATATAGTCCTTTTTTGTATATGAATTTTCAAAATTGCAAAAAAAATCATTTTTCGCGATGTTTACACGGAAATATTTCAAAAGGGACTGAGTGAAATATCATGAAACCAATACAGATTACATATCTATACGATGTGTTTAAGTGATATAAATTTGGTCTTTGAGACTAAGCTGGTTCCGGAGTTATAAAATTCTCTTCACTGTTAAAAGTTTACCTTAAACAATATTAACTGTGGTAATCTTGCCAAACAAAAACTAAAATGAACTACAAAAAAAACTAGAATGATGATGAGAGTATTTTATATCATTTCGGTCCTTTCAACACAGTACCTGTGTAGCCAAGAAAATGGTTTAAAAAATCATGAAAAAATACCAAGGGTCGTGTCATAATTGGCCATCTCAATCTAATCATCTCTACAACATACACGTAATATAAGACAAACCAAATTAATAACACTAGAAAAAGTTGAGTCTCAGCCATCAAATTTTATCCTGTAATACCTATCGTATAGAGTTATAAACTGTTTCAGTTTCATTATTTTTCACTTAGTACTTCCTGAGATATTTTACTATAAATATAACTCAGCCGGAGAATAATCCTTCTTTAAAAATTTATATTGAAAAAAGGAATAAGCTTAAACAATCAAAATTTCTAATACAAGTAGTGCAATAAAAAGGCTATATAAGGAATATAAATAAGCCTAAAAATCATTTATAACCGCTCTTGTCATACCGCGCCAAAGGTTTCAGTTGATATATTTTTTTATGATATTTTTTGAACCATTTTTTTGGCTACTTAGGTAATGTGTTGTAAAGACCAAAAATATATAAAATATTTTCATCATCATTCTAGTTTTTGTTTGGCTCTTAAATATGCAAAATTACCAGAGGTTATATTTTTTAAGGAAAACGTTATTTTAACAGTTAAGAGAATTTTCTAACTCCGGAACCAGCTTAGCCTCAAAGACCAAATTTATATCAATTAAATAAATCGTATAGATATGTAATCTGTATTAGTTTCATAATTTTCACTCAGTTCCTTTTGAGATATTTCCGTGTAAACATCGCGAAAAATGAATTGTTTCCAATTTTGAAAATTCAAATACAAAAAGGACTATGTTTTCAAGATCGAAATTTTTACAGGAAGTAGGACTGTGACTGAGCCGGATCAGAAAAAATAATTAAAAGTGAGTCTCTTTTCATTTACATACTTTTATCTCGTTAAAAATCCTTTTTTTTTATTCAGTTCCGAGAATTGTTTAAACAGCTTTCTTCATTATTTAGCTAATAAGTTGTAGAAACAAAAAATAAAAAGCATGTCCTTATCTTAATGTTAATTTTTGTTTTGATTTGATATCTATAAAATTACAAATTAGAAAGTTTTTTCCATCACATGTTTTTGGCCGCGGAGCTGACTTAAAACGGTTGCAATACTAAAAGTATAAGTCCTAAAAAAATTTCATTTGTGGTTTTATATTGACGAAAGGATATAAAATAACTGGTCCAAAAATTACGAAAATCAAAAATTTCGAGTGGCAAAATTTATGAAAATTGGACGTTTTCAAATGGATTGACCCATATACATTTTTTTCTATATTCTCTTTGATTGTTATAAAACGTTGGCGGATAGTAAATATTTAATTCTATTCTACACATTTACTTATTGTATTCTTTAGTACAGTAAATTACTATAAATAAATTTAAAAAAAAAATTTTTAAGTAATTTTTATTGAAATTTACAACTGTATAAAATACAATTAAAATGCTGATAAATGATAAAACACGTGAAATGAACACAAGAAAAACTACCGATTGGCTCTTCTTCTTTTCAGACGCCTCGGTGGATTATCAGGAATTGAAGAGAAAGCATTGAAGAAAGGATTGAAACTAATGGATTGGAGTGGGACTTGAGTTATTCATGGAAGGAGTGATACCTGGGCACGGGCCAAAATATTATTTAATCTAAAATAAATGATACCATAAAAACAATAACATAAAAACACGATTAAAAAAAACGATACCATAAAAACAATATAATTTTTATTTCTATATTAGTTTATTAGATACTTGATTTTAGGCATAGAGTTGGATGAAAGTCAATGAAATGTAAAATATATTAGAAAAAAGTCACCTTCTAAAGTTTAGGGAATGCATAGATGAGGAAAGGGAAACATGCAACGAGATGTTGATTAGCTTTCGCTAGCTCTTGGATTTTTCGAACAATGGAAGTGGATTTTCCGGTAATATGAGAAATATGGTTATTCCAAGTTATATATCGAACAAAGGTAACTCCGAAAGGCTTCCTTAAACTGAATAGGAAAGTTTTTCGAGGAAAAGTAGCAGGTAATAGGAAAGGGAATGAAGGGAGGCCTTTCAACAGATGAGAATTGCCTTAGTTTTCGCTGGATTCAGGTTCAACTTTTCTTCGAATCGTTAACAAAACCTATCGGAGCCGTTGGAAAAATAGAGAGACATTCTATCCATTATTATTCTTACTTGCCTATACATGAAGTGTAAGAGAAAGTATTGCGATTGGGAAAACACTCGAATTCAAGTTTTCTCTCATGCGTTCAAATAACTAAATTTCGCAAAAAAGGTCTGTGGGTGTGTACATTAAACTATATATATAGTAACTCTAATTTAAAAAAAATAAATAGTCGTACGAAACGGAAATTTCTTAGTAAATACAAATTAATTCCCGAAATGTTCTGACAAATTTTTTACAAGCACTGATCTACCAGAAATGACACTATATACCATTCATTACACCAATGTTTACGATTTTATCAAAATTAATTCATAGCAAATCTTAATGGGTGTTAACACTATCCTCATTGAAATATCCTGACAGAGCTCCATGCCATTTTTTTTTTTTTTTTTTTTTTTAAATGTCTTAAACTAAAATAGAATTATGGATGTAATTAGTTGACCGTTGAGAATTACTGGAAGGAATTAGTCCGGGTGGCGGTCATTAAATGAAACAACTAAATAGTTTCAACTATTTATTGTTTGCCAACGTTTCGACCCCCTTTGTGGGTCATCATCAGGGCGCATGGTGGGAGAATGGAAACTCAGTTGGCATTAATCTCTGCCAGGATATTTCAATGAGGATAGTGTTAATACCCATTAAGATTTGCTATACACTAATTTTAATAAAATTGTAAATATTCGTGTAATGAATGGTATATAGTGTCATTTCTGGTAGATCAGTGCTTGTAAAGAATTTGTCAGAACATTTCAGGAATTAATTTGTATTAACTAAGACATATTATTATTGTTATATTAAAAAAATTATGAGATTATATATATATATATATATATATATATATATATATATATATAAGTCTAACGTACACACCCACTGACCTTTTTTGCGAAATTTTGTTATTTGAACGCATGAGACGTTAATATATTTCGTCGTTGAAAACTTGAATTAGAGTGTTTTCACAATCGCAATACTTTATCTTACACTTCATGTATAGGCAAGTAAGAATAATAATGAATAGAATGTCTCTCTATTTTTCTAACGGCTCCGATAAACTATTTAGTTGTTTCATTTAATGACCGCCACCCGGACTAATTCCTTCCAATAATTCTCAAGGGTCAAGCAATTACACCCACAATGATTGTAAAATAAGTTGGTAACGTTTTTAAATGTTTCAATATAATCCTCTCTTTGTTTAAATTATCATGTTTACTAGGTCAATATTCTTCACATATTCTACAAACAGGATTAGTTAAGGTGCTTTTATGCACCAGTTTCAACCGAAATTCCTTATCTTCAGGTGGTATTTTGCTTGCTCAAAATGGAAGACAATAAATTCTTTTCCGTCATTTAATGATTATTTATTTCCGAAAAAGAAAATCCGTTGCACAGAGGGTAAACAAAATCCACAGTGCCAGGCGATGATGCGTTGGGAAAAAGGACCGTCCATAAGTGGTTTGCACGGTACAGAACCGGAAATTTTGACTTGTAAAACGCAAAGCTCTCGGGTCGTCCTTCAAATGTTGAGGATGACCAAATTCAAACAAAATGATGAAAGATAGCAACATGTAATAGATCAAAATAGGTCACATGTTATTCATTAAAGTTATTTACAAGAATCTTTAGTTTTCATTTAAATCACCTGTAAAAAGCGCTATTTATTAAACTTATTATACAACCCAATACTATAGATATATTTGGTTGGATTTATTAAATACTAATCTTCTCAAATAAGCAATGTATAAAAAATAAATACAGCAAAAACCTTCTTCTTTCTTTTTAACATATTTATTTAAATTTACAACTGTATTAAAATACATCAAGTAAATGTGATAGACAAATGGTAAAGTGATATGAAATACATGTAGAGACACTACCCAATGGCAGCACTCTAAAAATATGCTAAATTAGAAGGTCACGGGGCCATTTGTTTTTCAAACGCCTCAGAGGATTATCAGGAATCAAGAAGAAGAAAAGACGGAAACCAGCGGATTAATGTGGGAATGGAGTTTTTCATAAAATAACAAAAATAGACTGGCCAGATTGGTCTTATGATAGTCATGTAGATGAGCGTTTAGTTTGTAATTATGATGAAATTTTGACCGCTTTTCTGGTATGTGTTAATGTACCAGATACGGCGACCCCAACTTTTTTTTTTCTTTTTTTTAATTTAACATTATACTAGATACTTGAGCATTTAAACATCTATGTTAAGGATATGCACGCTTTTTTTTCAGACGTTCAAAAGATGCCTGATGTTCAGTTGCGAAAAGAAAAACGGATTACTTTACAAGTAAACAAAAAAAACAGAAAAGAAATGAAAGAAGTTTTGGTAAGATGATCCAAGGTTTCTTGGCCTCTGAGGATGCAGTAAAAGTGGAAGCGCCGATCTGGAGAAGGGCAAGGAGGCTGGAGCTGGAGGGGCTGGAGCATCTTCCTTCTCAAAAGGAACCAGCTTTTGTTTCCTTCAATTAATTTTTTTTTACCTACTTTTAATCTTCTTTTTTTCCTTAACATACAGAATTGAGTTAGCTCATACTTGCAGGTTTTCCTTAATTCTTTTACCTTCTGTTTTCAATTAGCCTCAATGAAACTCGCCTCTTTGATCTCAAGATGTCTTTACAGTAGTGTGTGCTCCTGGAAAGATTAACGTTTTGTATTTTCCTCTCTCTTTTTATGCTCATTCGAAACGCCTTTTCAGTCTTTATCCGAAAATGTTTTTTTTTTTTTTTTTTCATTTAATGGGGTTGCCTTCAGAGGGGGGAAAATCCTAACCCAAGGAAGCAAATACAGAAGCTGGCAAAGATGAAAGAAATCTCTCTACTTGTATGAGGAATTGGGGTAGATGTTTACCTCAAAGGTATTCACCCTTCTATCTCACCTATTCCCCACATCTAATTTCCTTATTTGTACAGAATTTTATTTTGGGTATTTACACAAGTTATTACTTGATAATCGCAGCGAGAGAAATTCTAAATAATATGTCATTCTCATATAAATCATCTGATATAAGCCATCCTATCTACCTCAGCGAAGCAATGACACCCACTAACAGGCACCTTTACTGGCTGGCCAGGAAAATAAAGGTGTTGTCCAAGATAAAATATGTATGGTTTAGTGGCGGGCGTGTCAGGTGTAGGAAGTCCGATGGTTACCCGGCGCTAATTGTAAATAAACCGTCCGACTTAATCCGATATTTTGATTTGAATTCTGATTCCCAGTCACTACAATATTTTAATAATTTTTATTTTATTCGTTTAATAAAGATATGCTATTTCTGTTTATTTTTGCTTTTTTCTGTCTAAAAGGCATAAATGCCATTTATTTTTTATTTAGAGTGTTGTCATAGCTATATTTTATTTACAGTATTCTTTTTTAACTATCGATATCTAAATGTTTTATCTCCATGTAATTTATTTTTTTCTAAAACTTTAAGTAAAAATTTCATATTTTCTCACAAATTACAAATGCCATTTATTTTTTAATTTGGATTATTTTTTATTTACAAACTGGTTACAACTATATTTTATTTACATTATTATTTTTTAACTATGGTTACCTAAATGTTTTATCTGCATGTGATTTATTTTTTCTAAAACTTTAAGTCAAAATTTTTATTTTTTCTCACGTCAACCAGAGGAAAATTTATTTAGTTATACAGTCAAGAATTTTTTTTATTTTCTTTTGCATATAATGGATATTATATTTTTTATGTAATAGACTTATTAATTGTCTATAATGAAGATTTTTCTATTTTTATTTATTTAAATGTTTATTTATTTTATTGTAAATATTTTACTTTTTTATTTTATAGTTTTACCATATTTGTATTTTGTAATTATGTTAGTAAAGTACAATAGGGGTACTCACTACGTTTGCTATAGCATGCTATTTGTGCTATTGTGCTAAACCCATCAATTTTATACAGGAAATAACTGTAGAAACTCGGGTTTAGCAAAATAAACGAATAGCATGCTATAGAAAACGTAGTGAGTACCCCTAATGTATGTATCATATTTTTTTTATGTAGAAGAATATCTTTTCAGTCATATATTATTTTATTTTTTGAGAAACTTCATTTTTATTTTAGTTTTAAAATGGAAAAAACTTCATTCTCTTACATCGAAGATATTTATTTACTCACTTTATATTAGAGATTTTTATTTTTTATTTTGGCCAAATCTCATTAACTATTATTATGTTTTATCAGTTGTAATTAGCATAGAAGTGAAACTAAGACATCATCTCTGTACCGTATTCAGACTTGTTTTGTTTTTTCATTTACTAGTTATTTAAATTGTTTTTGTTCGGTTTATTTTTTCTCTTTGCAATCATCGAATTTTTACATTTATTTATTTTTTATTCTGGAATTCACTTAATCATATTTATGTTGTTTTTAAATAAATAAATTCTTTATTATTCTGGGACAAGTCCCTTTAGAATAACATCGACATAACATATAAATTGGGCTTCTGAGTCTTAGAGCAATTCATAATTTATAAAGAATTTAGCTAAAACTAATAGAAAACAGACATACGCAAATATGTGGAAAATAAAATAAAAGAGAGCCAATTACAATGTCGTTCTGACTGTATGGTGATGAGATGAATGAATAAGCGGGATTTAAATGTAGGAAGAGTTTGAGTGACGGATGTAAAAAGGAATTGAGGATCCTTATTGAGGATCGGATAAGGAACGATCTGTCAAAATGTGCAGATTGGTGGGCCGTCGTGTATAAATCTGAAGGCCTAGAGCATGTACCGGGAATGGGCAGAGGATTTGAATTGTGAAAGGTCAAAAATGTATGATGGACGGTGGGATTGGATAACTAGGTACAAGAATGATGCAAGGAAATACTTGCGACGATTGGAAGGATCAAGCCACTTCTAATCGCTATAAAATTCGGAGACGGAGGTGTAACTCGGGACCCCGAAGATAAATCGAACAAAGCAATTAATTAGGCGTATTATATTTACTTCGAGATCCCCAGAAACACAACCGTATACGGTAAAGCAGTAGTCGAAGTGGGGAAATATTAGAGAGGTAACGAGGAGCTTCCGGATTTCATATGGGAATAGGTGACGAAGGGAATTCAGTCGCTTTAAGGTGATAAAGATGCGGCGAGAATTTCGAAAATATGGTTCTTGAAAGAGAGGGTTTGATCAAAGGTTACTCCCAGATTCCTGACGTTCGGGTAAAACTTTATATGGATTTGAATTCTGATTCCCAGTCACTACAATATTTTAATAATTTTTATTTTATTCGTTTAATAAAGATATGCTATTTCTGTTTATTTTTGCTTTTTTTCTGTCTAAAAGGCATAAATGCCATTTATTTTTTATTTAGAGTGTTGTCATAGCTATATTTTATTTACAGTATTCTTTTTTAACTATCGATATCTAAATGTTTTATCTCCATGTAATTTATTTTTTTCTAAAACTTTAAGTAAAAATTTCATATTTTCTCACAAATTACAAATGCCATTTATTTTTTAATTTGGATTATTTTTTATTTACAAACTGGTTACAACTATATTTTATTTACATTATTATTTTTTAACTATGGTTACCTAAATGTTTTATCTGCATGTGATTTATTTTTTTCTAAAACTTTAAGTCAAACTTTTTATTTTTTCTCACGTCAACCAGAGGAAAATTTATTTAGTTATACAGTCAAGAATTTTTTTTATTTTCTTTTGCATATAATGGATATTATATTTTTTATGTAATAGACTTATTAATTGTCTATAATGAAGATTTTTCTATTTTTATTTATTTAAATGTTTATTTATTTTATTGTAAATATTTTACTTTTTTATTTTATAGTTTTACCATATTTGTATTTTGTAATTATGTTAGTAAAGTACAATAGGGGTACTCACTACGTTTGCTATAGCATGCTATTTGTGCTATTGTGCTAAACCCATCAATTTTATACAGGAAATAACTGTAGAAACTCGGGTTTAGCAAAATAACACGAATAGCATGCTATAGAAAACGTAGTGAGTACCCCTAATGTATGTATCATATTTTTTTTATGTAGAAGAATATCTTTTCATTCATATATTATTTTATTTTTTGAGAAACTTCATTTTTATTTTAGTTTTAAAATGGAAAAAACTTCATTCTCTTACATCGAAGATATTTATTTACTCACTTTATATTAGAGATTTTTATTTTTTATTTTGGCCAAATCTCATTAACTATTATTATGTTTTATCAGTTGTAATTAGCATAGAAGTGAAACTAAGACATCATCTCTGTACCGTATTCAGACTTGTTTTGTTTTTTCATTTACTAGTTATTTAAATTGTTTTTGTTCGGTTTATTTTTTCTCTTTGCAATCATCGAATTTTTACATTTATTTATTTTTTATTCTGGAATTCACTTAATCATATTTATGTTGTTTTTAAATAAATAAATTCTTTATTATTCTGGGACAAGTCCCTTTAGAATAACATCGACATAACATATAAATTGGGCTTCTGAGTCTTAGAGCAATTCATAATTTATAAAGAATTTAGCTAAAACTAATAGAAAACAGACATACGCAAATATGTGGAAAATAAAATAAAAGAGAGCCAATTACAATGTCGTTCTGACTGTATGGTGATGAGATGAATGAATAAGCGGGATTTAAATGTAGGAAGAGTTTGAGTGACGGATGTAAAAAGGAATTGAGGATCCTTATTGAGGATCGGATAAGGAACGATCTGTCAAAATGTGCAGATTGGTGGGCCGTCGTGTATAAATCTGAAGGCCTAGAGCATGTACCGGGAATGGGCAGAGGATTTGAATTGTGAAAGGTCAAAAATGTATGATGGACGGTGGGATTGGATAACTAGGTACAAGAATGATGCAAGGAAATACTTGCGACGATTGGAAGGATCAAGCCACTTCTAATCGCTATAAAATTCGGAGACGGAGGTGTAACTCGGGACCCCGAAGATAAATCGAACAAAGCAATTAATTAGGCGTATTATATTTACTTCGAGATCCCCAGAAACACAACCGTATACGGTAAAGCAGTAGTCGAAGTGGGGAAATATTAGAGAGGTAACGAGGAGCTTCCGGATTTCATATGGGAATAGGTGACGAAGGGAATTCAGTCGCTTTAAGGTGATAAAGATGCGGCGAGAATTTCGAAAATATGGTTCTTGAAAGAGAGGGTTTGATCAAAGGTTACTCCCAGATTCCTGACGTTCGGGTAAAACTTTATATGGTTACCATTTAGGAAGAGGGTTGGGATATGTGGAACAGTTTTCAAGAAGTGATGGGATCCAATTACAATGGCTTTTGTTTTTTTTTAAATATTTAGATTCAGTGAAAAGTGTCATGGCTGCAAGTGAAGTTACTCATAGTTATGGCTCTATAATCATTTGTTGATAATAGCGGTATTAGCCCATATTTCATGTTTAAAGTTAGTAAACATTGACTTTACATAGAAGTGCACAATATTACATCCACGTTTTGTATGGTGAGTCTTAAAAACTGACTTTATTAGCAGTGAAAATTATAGAGTGTAGTTGGCTGGTCAACCACGTGGAGGAGGCAGATCTTAACCTGCCTGCTAGGGGCCGCTAGCTATCACTGCCTTTAACTGTTATTGCAGTATCAGCTAACAGATAGCTCACTTAGCTAAGGCGCTGCTCTTGGAGTTTAACACCAATAAGGCACGATTTCAATACAAGTGTCTATATATTTTTTTTTCTTTTTTTATGGAGAATGCTATTTTTTTTCTTTTACATTATTAATGTAAACTATTTGCAAATTCAGCATAATGTCTTTATTTTATTAATTATATATAATTATTTTTATAGTAAAAATAAAATAAAATAAAATGAGTAAAACTTCGTGCATTGACACGGATGAGGATATAGCCATCTCCGAGATAAGTGAGACTGACTCACAATATTTAAAACGAAGAACCCTAGCTAAGAGACAAAGGAACGCTAATCCTCCGTCAGCTGAAAGTTCGCCAAACAAAAAAAAAAAAAAAAAAAAAAACAAACAAGAAGACGAAAAAACAAAGTTCCAACTCTAATATTCGTAATTCTGCAGCCAACGAAATTAATCCATCACCAATGCTAACCGCTTCTACCTAAGGTATACCTACCATAAAAACCAGCAATAAATTTGCAGCCTTAAGTAATACTGAAACAGAATAAAATTTACCAAAACAATTCACTGAGCCCGAACCACCTCCAATCTTTGTCGCTAACATAGTGGATTTCGTGACTTTCGGCCAAGAAATTTCAAATTTAATCGGCCAGACAAACTTTAAATGTTTTTTCTCGAGCTAAAGACATAAAATAAATACCACAACCAAAGAAAATTACAAAAAACTAATCAATCATCTGACTACCAAAAACTACCATTTCCATTGCTATCAACTTAAGGAAGTCTACACACCACCACATCTATTTCAGCTATTAAAAGAGACATTGAGGAACTTGGACACAATGTCAGAAATATTTCTAATGTGGTCCATCATACCGATAAATATCCTCTCCTTCTGTTTTTTATAGACCTGGAGCCAGCTCCCAACAACTCAGAAATCTTTCAAGTTAACAGGTTGGTATACTCCGTCGTCAGATTTGAAGAACCGAGACAAAGAACGGAAATAGTCCAGTGCACAAACTGCCAGAACCTTGGACACACTAAAACCTACTGCCACCACCAGGCCAGATGCGTTAAATGTGCTGGCCTCCATCTGTCTAGCACTTGCCCGAAACCTCGAGAAACGCCGGCTAAATGTGCACTGTGCAGTGAAGCGCATCCAGCAAATTACAAGGGTTGTATTGTTTATAAAAACATGCTACGCCAAAAAGCTCTCAACACAGCCCTTTATCTTCAAAGAAATGAAGTCTCTACAGATCATGGTGGTGGATGTTATATCTTCCACATTGGAGCGCGGAACGTATTGCGCTGGAGCCTTTCTCGATGTGGAACAGGCTTTTGATCGAGTTTGGCATCCAGGTCTGCTATACAAACTTCGTCAATTCCTCTCTCCAGCGTACTTCTTTTTAATTCGTTCCTACCTCACTGATAGAGCCTTTAAAGTTAACCATAACCTTTCTTACTCATCATTATTTACTCAGTCCGCCGGTGTACCTCAAGGTAGTATCCTGGGTCCCATCCTTTATACGGTATATACCATCCATCCTAGCACTGTCTTAACTACGTATGCTGATGACACATGTGTGTTATCAGTAAATAATGATCCAACTGTCGCATCACAAAACCTTGTCACACATCGACTCCATTGAAGAGTGGTGTCAAAAATGGAGAATTAAAATCAATCCTAACAAATCCCATCAAATCACGTTTACCCTTCGTCGCAAACCTATGACCTCCTGTCTCACTGTATCCTTTAGTAACATCCCACTAATTCCTGTTGAACAGATCCGCTACCTAGGACTCCACCTTGACAAACGTCTAACATGGAATCCTCACACCAAAGTAAAAAGACAAGAAACTGCTCGAAGATACCGATTGTTACAACACTTACTTGACAAACGTTCAAAGATTTCAATCTACTACAAAAAACTAATTTATATTGCCATTATTAGACCTATTTGGACATATGGTATTGAGCTATGGGAATCCACCAAGCCATCAAATTCCTCCCGCATCCAATCCTTGCAATCCAAAATCCTCCGAAAGATCCTAAATGCTCCGTATTTTGTCACTAATAAAACAATCCATAAAGACTTGAATATTCCGTTAGTTGCAGACTTAGCCAGAACTAGATATACCTCCTTGAATTCCAAACTACCAGCCCACTTAAACCCGCTTGTCCGTATCCTCTCATCTTCATCTATTCCTGATAATCCTCGGAGGCGCCTGAAAAGACGGTGGCCTTGAGACCTGCTAATGACATAAACATTGAAGTGCTACCGCTGGGTAGCTTCTTCACAAGCCTTTATCAAGCCAATTGTTACTTCTTTTTTTTCCCATTTACTTGTTGTATTTTTTTTCCCATACAGTTGTAAATATCAATTAATAAATAAATAAATAAAATATTTAGATTCAGTTTATTGACTAAAGCCCAGTCACTTATTCGATCTAAGTCCTCTTGTAGGCTTTTTGTTGCTGGTAATAGGTCGGAAGGTGGAAAGGAAAGGTAAATTGGAAAATCGTCAGCATAGAGGTGGTATTTAGAGTGATTAATATCGAGAGGCATGGTCATTAATATAAATAGCAAATAGAGTCGAGATAGAGACTGTGGGACACCGCAGGAAAGGGGCAAGGATGAGGATGGAGGATGGACTGGCACTACTACGTACTGAGAACGATCGGAGAGAAAGGATTGAAACCAGCGCAAAGCACTGTTGGATACTGGAAGATTTTGGAGGTTGGTAAAAAGGATGCTATGGTCAACCGCGTCAAACGCCTTTGAGAAATCGAGGAGGATAAGAATTTTTATTTGTTGGTGATCAATGGCAGTTTGGAGGTCTTGTGTTATTTTAAGGAGAGCGGATTGGGTAGAATAACCAGATCGAAAACCGGATTGGAGAGGACTAAGAAGGGAGTTTTCTTCTAGGGAATTTGAGAGTTGGGTTTAAACAAGGCGTTCGAGCGATTTTGAAAGATTGGAGAGATGAGAAATAGGACGGAAATCTTGCGGTGAGGTAAGATTTGGAACTTTATTTAGTGGTCAAACGAGGGCAGTTTTCCAGGAAGAAGGAAAAATTGAATTTTGTAGAGAGAAATTATAAATATCATAGAGTATGGGTATGAGGGATGGGGAGGTTGGATTTTATTAATTTAAAGGGATACTGTCAGGTCCATAGTCATTAGTATGGGATTTTAAGATTGTAGCAAGTAGCTCGACGTATGTAACATGACAAAAAAAAATAAACTGTCAGGATCAAAGCTTCGGTAAGTAATGTCAGGAGTTGTTGAGGAATTAGAAGCTGAGGAAATGTAATGATTGTTGAGTTCGTCAGGAGTGATTTGGAAAGAACTAAGAAAATCTATTTATTAGTTGTTAATTGATTTTTTTTTTTTTTTACAACAATTTTTATTGAGAAAAATTACAATCTGTGCCAATTTAGACATCAATAGTAGTGCTGAGAGATATCATACATACTACATTCATACAATATTTACACAACATAAAATTACAATAAAATATATACACAATAATTATAATTGATTTTAAAAACCAAGATTAGTTGAAGTCGATCAATTTTTTTTTATCAGCTGTAGCGTTTTTATAAATAATACAATAATCATTATTATGTATGCCAAATACGGACGTGATAAACAAGAAAAAAGATTCTGTGGGAAATAAGCTTAAATGAAAGAAGGTTAACGAAGCCTAAAAAAAATTGTCGGAATGTAAAACGATTTTCCGTGAGGGTACAGATGCAATAAATGAAATTCCCGGTATCTCTAGGACTTGGCAGTAATTGAGATGTGTCATCTCTAAAGCTTAGCAACATCACATCCACCTGTAATTGGAATCTGCAAATGTTTTCGAGGATAACAACGGGGCCCAGCCAATTAACCATGCAAGGAGTCACCGCAAACACTTACACCCTCCCGTTTCCGATATTAATTAATTCAACTTTGCAGCCTCAGCCTCTGGGAATGGAAAAGAAATTAGAGAATCAATAAAATAACAATTAGAGCAAAATTTAAAAATTATTGACTCCTGGGATTGGTAAAAAAGTATATATATATATATATATATATATATATATATATATATATATATATATATATATATATATATATCAACTACTACAATACTAAAAAAAAAATTTAGGATTAAGATGAGAAAATAAAAATGTTTTACAAAATCAAGTGTGTACACAGTCTTTACGCTGAGCTATCTGTAGAAGAATAGTACTTTCATGAGATAACTAAAATTTAGGATTGAAAATTGGTGGACCGTATGTATTAAAAAAATAAGATTAACTAAACTAGGAATCACATTACATTTAATAATAACTAAATACATGGAGAGAAAAAAAGAAATTAAAATTAACCTAATGAAACATAAAACAGAATTAAGGAAAATAAACATTCACTATTGAAATAGGAAAAAAAAAACTTTAGAAAATAAAGTTTTTTAAAAGATAAAAAAAAAAAAAAAATTAAATTTATTATTTTTGATGAAATTTGATGGGTTTTTGATGAAAATAACAGCTGGGCGGCGATTTTAAGTTCCAAGGGAAACGACGTTAAGAAAGTTCAGTAGAACGCTGCCTTAATATGTCTATGTTTGCAAACGTTAAATTTGATGTGTATATATATATATAAAATCGCTATATATCCCACTTTACTCAGCATTCAAATTAGTAATACGATTCCTAAATATTTTGTAAAACAATTTTAAATTAAGATATGAATAAATACTATAAAAAAAAATTTAAAAAAATCGAAACTATTTCATATATTTAACAAAAAGCTGTCTGACGTAAACACACTACTCTAACAACAAGATATAGTTAGTTGTTAAACATAATAAAAACTAAACACAGTAAATTCAGATAAGGATCAAAGCCCTTCCACTATTAAAGCCCATTAATGTTTACTCAATATTTCATATTTAGGAAAGTAAGAATGCATGAAATAAAAGTATATTTTCTTTTCATTATTTTTCATTAGCTATTATGCAGCTTTGTATGCAAGATATTCTCTCAGACATTTAGCTTTTCCGTAGCATAGCTTCCCGTAGCATATCATATATCTATCTATATTACAATTTGTATTTTCATTTTAAGAAAATTAAATAATTTTACTTGAAAATATTTTTCCTTCTTTAATTGATTATCAAACGCTTTCATATTTCGATACTTTTACGACTTAATAATACCCATTTCATGTATTAATAATTAAATATCGAACTATCAAAAACAACGAAAGTAAAATGAAATAATGATGCGTTCGTGTTGTGTTTTTTTCTTTTATCTATTGTATTATTAATACTATGTTTTGTAAATGATGTCTTTTATCGCTATTACCTATGACCCTTATGTAACAGTATGTAATACTACTAAATAATACATATATATATATATATATATATATATATATATATATATATATATATATATATATATATATATATATATATATACTATATCAAATATGGACCACATATGGTTTACACCACCAATTAATCTGCTTGGTATTTTTGAGCCGGCCCTTTGGCGCTCCAACTTATCTTGGTTCATTCTTTTTAACCGTTCTTTAGTAAAAAAAAAAACAACGAAAATACCTGTGCAATGAACTTGCAATAACTTTGGCAGTGGATAAACCAATAAATGAAACTAAGAATACAATTAATCCTATCAATCCCGCTAGGGGATGACTATAATGTAAAAAAGCTCTAAACACGAAAATCAAATTGTTTATACTTATTTATTTTCATCACGTTATAAGTCCCTGTAATGATTAAATTTAATAAAATCATTTCTTGTTATTAACATATTGAAAATCATTTCTTACACCTACTTAGACAATTTATTTATAATTATAAATAATAATAAGATAGCTATATTTTATTTTGGTATTCATAGAGTTTATTCCTTATTTATTGATGTAAAGAGAAGTCGTCTCAAACTTTCGACCGGCAGTGTATATCTATATATAATTCATAGAAAAATGATACTTCAGAGAAAGAATTTTTTTTAAATTACCCCAGTTATGCCATTTCAAAGAAAATAAAACCTACATGACATTAAAAACCATTTAATTATATGAACTTCTAATATACGTTAAACAATGGAGTTTTAACAAAGGGAAGCTTCTATCAGACTTAATCGTATAATCGTAACTTTTTACGTTTATCCGTCTATTTTAATACAGTTGTAAATTTAATTAAATTATAATTTCGTAGAAATATATATGCGAAGGTTATATAGACATACATTTTTTCATTAATCTAACCCTATTCTCAGAGTGGCGTTCCTCTTACCTAGAACGATGGAACTATAATAAAATTCCGAAGAAACGAAAGGCAAAAGTAAATTTAATTTTGAAGTTTCTAAGCCGTTGGGAATTAAAAAAAAGACATTTCATTAGCGTATAAAACTTTCATTAATATAATACAACAAAGTAAAAAAGTTGACGGTAAAAACTTTCGCAAGTTTATTAATTGCAAATGAAAGGGTAGAAGCTATGCCGTTTGGGTTGGGTGGAATATTCTGGTCCAGGAGTTGAGAGGTCATATAGCAATATCTCTTTCTAATTCAATGCATGCTATAAAATTTTACACAAGCCCTCTTTCAAAAATTACTGTCATCCCATAAGCTCTAAACCAAGGGCTAGCTAGGGTCGATCTTCTCAATTCAAAATAGAACTTTTGTATAAATAGAATAAAATATAATGAAACTAATACAACAATGACAGAGGAACAATAAATTTATAGTCTCTAATAAAAGCCAAAATTATTAGTCATGATCATCTAATTGTAGGATATAAAACAATTTCTCATAGCTCATACAAGAATGAGAAAATTAGTGGTAAGTGGTTATATGCTTAATGAGTCATCTATTTAATTTTAATATTCGAAATTAAAGTCCTGGAATCAACTTGGAATCATCATACACGACAAGAAACTGATTAGGCTACTTCAACACTTACTAGACAAACCGTCAAACCTTTCTCTGAACTACAAAAGGCTCATCTACATGACTATTATAAGACCAATCTGGACTTACGGAGTAGAGCTTTGAGGCTCTACTAAACCATCAAATTCTTCCCGCATCCAATCCTTACAATCCAAAATCCTTCGTAAAATCCTCAACGCTCCTTACATTGTCAAGAATACACTTATCCATAAAGACCTTAATTTTCCCTATGTTACTGATTTGGCCCGGACCAGGTATCAATCCTTTCATGACAAACTTCATTCTCGCTCTAACCCACTAGTTTCAATCCTTTCTACCTCTTCAATTCCGCATAATCCTCTGAGACGCCTGAAAAGGAAAAAGGACCTTCTAGTTTAGAATATTTTTAGAGTGCTTCCAATGGGAAGCTTCTCTACATGTATGTCATGTCATTGTATTATATAACACATCACATTTACGAATTTTACAAAAACCTACCCATTAACTGGCAATTATACCTATTACATATATAGAATAAAATATTTGAAACTGAAAATATACCAATATCCTAGGTAAAAATTGTTTATATTATGATATTTAAAAAGGGTGACAGAAACCTACCAGAAAATTACCGTCCGATTGCTTTGCTAAATTGTATTATGAAAATATTCACTTAAATAATTTTAAATAGGCTCACTCTATGGTGCGATGAGACGAATGCTCTTCCCGAAGCACAATCCGGGTTTCGTAAAGATAGAAGCTGTTTGGATAATTTGTTTATATTGACATCTCTTATTCAGATGCAGCTGGGATCTCGCGGAAAAAAGTTTTTTGCCATATTTGTCGATTTTAAGCGAGCCTTTGATTCGATTAATCACAATCTGCTATTGCAATCTCTTCACAATCAAGGCATTAGTGGAAAAATTATTAGAATTTTAAAAAATATTTACCCGAACACCTCGGCTGTTGTTAAAAGTGACAGTATGATATCAGAAGAGATCGATGTCACATTGGGTCTACTGCCAGGGGAAATATTGTCCCCTTATTTATTTAGCCTTTATCTAAATGATATAGATGTGTTTTTCCAAAGCAAAAATGTAGGAGGCATAAAAGTAAATAACTCGTGCGACATACTGCTACTCCTTTACGCGGACGACCTCATTAACCTAGCAGATAGCTATACCGACGCCAAAAACAAAATAAATATTTTGAATCAATACTGCTTGATGAAAAGGCTAGAAGTTAATACTCAGAAAACAAAAATAATATGCTTCCACAAAGGAAAATGTAAACGGGTTGGCAAGATATACTATGAAAATAGTGAAATAGAAAGAGTACCGGAGTACACGTATCTAGGAGTACCATTTTCCGAAACGGGAATATTTTACAAAGCCACTAACTACTTCGAATCCAAAACTAAAACTGCAATAGGTTCTGTTATCGCACTTAGTGCAAAAACAAAACTAAGATCGTGGGAAAACAAAATTAAAATAAATAATGCAATAGCAATGAGTATCCTCTTTAATAATGTGCAAATATGGGGACTAAGATATGTAGACAGGATAGAGAGCGTAAACATAAACTTTTATAAACGTTTATTCGCATTAAACAAAAATATTCCTTTTTTATTAATACGGTCGGAATTTAATGTTCCCCATTGCCTAATCTCAATATTAAAGCTTTCTCTCTCTTGGGTGCATACAATTTTAAAACTCAGTGATAACCGACTCCCAAAAATATGCTTCAATACACTAAAGAAAACGCATAAGCCAACAAATATAGAACAAAAATAAAACTGGTTTCACAAATTATACCGTATATTAAAACGAATAAACAAACAGTCTATATTAGAAATAGAAAACTCAGCTATTTTTCAGTTTGAGATGCACAAAACAATGACACTGTTTACAAATCATATGGAGACAATAGATAAACAGAAGTTAATCACCCCTAAATGGGTTGTAAATACAACCCACTCTATCCATCCATTCATAACAATAGACATAAGCCTCAAGCTTACTTATTATTAAACGCACCGTTCTCTGTCATAAAAATATTTGCACAACTAAGACTTTCTGGAAACTACAATATCAAATTAACGTTTAACAATATATATTACCATTTCAAACCCAAGGAGAACTGCACCCTATATAATCCAAACGAAAGAGAGGACTTATTCCATATTTTCATTCGTTGCCCCATATACGCACCGTACCGAACCCATTACATCCCTAGGGCCTTAAATATGAACAGTACAAATTTTATCGCCCTGTTTACCACCGATGATATTGATGAATTAAAAAATATTTATTATTATGCAAGGCAATGTTGCCAAATCAGATCATTTATAATTAATATTATTATATTAATAATAATATATAATATAAAATTTAATAATAACATATATATTATTATTATATATTATGTGTAATAATTGTTTAATTAAGTGTTATTAATTTATAATTAAACGTATTTGTTAACTATATTAGATTATTTATCGAGTCTCGCCGTATTATGTAAAATAATATATTTATGTATTTATTGTATTGGAAACTGTTATATCATACATATATTGTCTTTGAGTTATTTTGTTATAGGTTTAATTGTAATTTATCATTGTTTATTGTACCTAAAGCATATATTTTGTATAATATATTTTTTATGTAGCCAGTTATAAGTATGTATATATATGTATACAGTGTATAATATATTTTCTATGGGGATTACCCCGAAAGCAAATAAAGTTATTCATTCATTCATTCATTCACATCACATTTACTTGATGTATTTTTTTGTTAATACAGTTGTGAATACCAATAAAATATTAAATTGAAAAAAAAAAAGTCCTGGAATTCCTAAGGCATATTTCAGTGAGAACGAAATCTAAAGGATATATAATTCCTATTAGATTTCACGTCTACAGAGGGTGTTTAGTAAAATTTAAAAAGGCTTTTCTGAGAAGGTTACAAAATAGTGTAAAGATAAAGTGCTTTTTTTACAAAGGGTTGCTCATAGCACAGCTCACATTTCAATCCACACTAGACATATTGTGCCTAGGATATAAAAATAATAATTTATTTATTTATTCTGGGACAGGTCATTTTAATATAATACGGAATACAATAATGTGAGATTTACTGGCTTAAAGTAAGAATATTTGTTATTTATTTATTTTTGTTAATATTTCGTTATGTAGGTTAATTTATTCCTCCTTGTCATTCTTTTATACATATTTTTTTTTTTTTATAGTCTTACTCTGTACATATAAACTAAATGATTTCTAATAGCTCTAATACTTATTGCCCAAGATAGTTGCAGATTGTATTATTTCTAAATAAGCAATTAATATTTCGAAATATACAGTGAATAATAATTAGTAAATAAAAAATTAAGAAAGACAAATGACAAAAAAATAAATTGACATATAGCTTCGATAATCAATGGCTTTATATTTCTTTTTAAATAAAAATATTTGTGAAAATTATAAATGATTATTAAATATTTTAATAAATAAATTACTATAGTGTTCACCTACATAATCTTAACTAAAAATCTGGTGCACGCAACATACGAATTTCAATCACCTCCACTGATCAAATTAATTTAAGAAATTTTAAATACATTTCGAGATGAAAATAAATACAAACATTTGTTTTATTAAATAATCAGTCAAATTACTATCTACAACAATCACTTTTATCGGTTCTTCATCATTCTTGTTAACTTTTACAATTTTGTAAACAAGATGATATTTTTTCTAAACTATTTAGCTTTTCAAGGGTACATTATAAATGTAAATTACTGTTTTGTAATTTAAGTTCAAAAACACAAAAATTGGATTCAAAAAACATTTTAGCTCTTTTCTCCTTTAGTTGGATATCCAATTCGTTGAACTTATATATTTAGCTGTTTTTCATCAATGCTAGAAAAATTATATCGTTATTTTTATGGAATCTACAAATATAAAGGTACTATGGAAGCAGAAAATTAAAAATATCGACATTTAGGCCCTGTCAGACTATTTCAACCAGAATAAAAACAACATAGTATTAAAGCACGCAAATTTTACATCGAAATGAGTTTCATCAAAATCGTTTGAGCTATTATTGAGAAAAACGTGAAAAGGTCCAAAATGCATATTATAAAGTGGCGTTTCTAGTTAGCTGATTTTGATGGAAAAGTTGCGGTAGCATGTCGGGCGAATAGTTGTCTTAAATATGAAATTTCAGTTTCACGCATCTTTTATTTTCGCGCGAGACTTACCTCACAAACACACCCACAAACTTATTTGCGAAACTTGTTTATTTAGACTGAGGGGACCCTAATTCTCATTTAAATTTGCTATTTTATATAAGTAATTATTAACCTGTTTATATGTATTTAATATCTTTTAAGACTCCAAAACACGTTTTGTATATTATGTATACTGCATTCTAAAAGGACATGTCCCAGAATAATAAAGAATTTATTTATTTATTTACAGTTATTTTTTTAATTTATTTGTTGTATTTTTTTTGGCACTCCAGCAATATTGCATCAACCAGAAATAAATAAATAATATAAAACATACGAAATATATTTGTGTATGTGTTTGTACATATATATATATAATTGATGAAAAAAAAAATATCAGAGAATTTCTTATGGAATATAACGCTATATGCAACAATATACTGTTACTTAATCTGATTTTAAATGCAATCATGTCACCTTTAACCTTCGAAGACAATCCAGCCCTCCGTTCTCTTTTACTCCATTCCGCTCCCTTTCTCTGACACAGTCCGGTATCTTGGCTTACTTCTAGACAAAAAACTAACTTGGAACCCACATACTAGACTTAAACGGCAAGAACGATTAGGCCAATTATACAGACTACTGAACAAAAATTCTAAACTATCCATAGAAAACAAACTGCTAATATACAAGACAGTACTGAAACCTATCTGGACCTACGGACTTGAACTGTGGGGAACCGCAAAATTTTCTAACATCAAACGCATTCAATCCTTCCAATCCAAAGCCCTCAGAACCATAGTCAATGCTCCTTATTATGTCACCAACCTTACCTTACACCGCGACCTAAATATTCCATTTATTTTAGACCTTATACCATCGAAATTCTCTAAATTTCATCAGAGCCTGATCCATCACCCTAATCCCCTGGCTCAATCCTTATCCAGCTCCACACATCCGTACCACCCCCCTAGAAGGTTGAAATGGCAGTGGCCTCGAGACCTCTTGTAGCATGTATATTGGAGTTCTAAGCATTGGCTAGATTCTTCACTCACGTGCTGTATGCTTGAGGATTGTATATAGGTATGAGTGACTTTTGTATATATTTTTATTGATTTTGTTTTTTATAATATTTTTATTGATTTTGTTTTGTATATATGTATAATGTATTATTATTATATAAATTTATAGTTTTGTATATATCGTGTGAATGTAGTATGAATGTTGTACTTTATCACTATTAAAAATGTCCTAAATTGGACTGATTGTAATATTACTTAACAAAGAATTGTTTCTCTCTCTAAAACTTAATGTGATTTACGTAAATCATTTAAAGTAAGAATTTACTGAAGTAAGAAATTACTGCAATATATATAAATAAATTAACACATTTTTAAATTATCACAGAGCAAATATGTTCTGGGTTACTCTGAAAAAAATATTTTTATTTGTTTTGTTTTCGTGCTTTTTTATTATTACTTTGTTTTTACATAAAAGTGATATCCCCCTCGTGTACAAATTGAACCCTCCCCGATCTTTCCAGTCATTTCCCTATCGGCATTTTTGACTTTACGGTCATATTTTATGATGATGACGTAAAATAGCATGGATTTTACATAGCATGTCAAGATATAACTTAGCCATTCCATAAATTTTACATAGAACGAAATCACGGTTGATATCCAATTCACGCAGAATAAAGAAAAAAAAAGTGCTAATATTTATATTTATTTTTTTATTATTATACAATAATTATATTTTCAGAAAAATATAACAGAACACTTATATACACTTTTTAGATTTAATTTATGTTTGGCATTGAAACGCTTCATTTGATCCTCATTTACCCATTTTCAAGCGGTTTAATCCGTATAGAAACCCTCTATTTGAATATTAAATATGATTTAATTGGTTATATCGTTAATGAACATAGTGTAAATTATAATTTAAAAACAATGCATAAAAACGGAGCCAATTTATATCCGATATTTACCTTGTTTGATAAAATCTTTATTCACATGTTTATTTAAAAAAAAATAAGAAAAGTATCTAATTACTTTACCTACTAATGCGATAAACCAAATATAATAAATGTAAGAGAGAGAAAATAAATAAACTTTCAATTAAAGCAATAAACATTTTTTTAATAAAGTTTATGTTTATAGTATTAGTAAGGTAAATTACGCTAAGAAAGTCCGTTTTTTATTTTTTAAGGAATTGGTGTAGGTTTTAGCGTCGTAAGTAACATATTAATCTGTAAAATTTTAAACAATCCAATTAAGAAATTTAACAAACTTTTATATATCATGTCATACAGAATATTGAGAATCATTACCTTATAATTATATTAGTTCTTCAATAATTATTCCCTAACTTTATCTAGCTATTTTAATTCAATAAATATTTTAATTCTAAAAATTGAAAATAGTAAACAAATTACAATTTTTTTTGAAAAGTTTATAGATGAGTATGGAGCTTAAGCCGCTGAATTCGAGCCTAAATGAAGAAGACAAAATACTGTCATCGTGTAATTTACTTCAGTTAAAGTACAGATAGCAGTCTATTATTTGTATACTAAGTTTATGCTTACTTGAATCATCATCGTCAGACCTGATTTTTTATTATCATTATTTAATAAATTAACTGTTGGTTTTTTGTGTAGGTAAAAATCCGTGAAAATGTATGAAAAATATTGCCTGAAAAGTTTCCAAAAGTAGGTTTAAGCCAAAAAGATAGAAAAAGTGGTTTTCATTTTCCTAAAAATATAATTTTTGGTCTAATTAACACCAATTTGACAAATGTCCTTTAGGAGATATTATACGATTATGGTTTAATGGTATTTATTTGATAAAGAGAATCGCGTGCTTTAGCAAAAATGAACATCGTTCCATCGTTTAGAAAGGGCATAAAGAATGGATGAGAGGTTCTAGGAATTATGAGATATGTTAGTTAGCTTGTTTATGATAATTAGTCATCTCATACTAAACTACTGCATATGTGCTCTTACTTTAATGAATGTTGATCATATTGCCTTGTTGAGAAATCTTAATAATGGCTGGGTTTCAAGCTACACGTGCACATTTATCTTACGATTTTGCAACACGTCATCCGATGCATGAAGAATAATTTTTCAAATCTGGGAAAATATATTTAATTCCAGATTTCCTCAGCAATACTGCAAAAATCACCTTGTTCCGATTAGATATTTTTAATTGACCATAATAAATAATAGAAACAACAAACCTCTAAATTTGAGGTTTATTTTTCAAGACGCGTATAATCCATATATTGAATAAATAAAGTCGTATACCCGCCTCAAAGTAGGAAAAAATCACAATCTAGTGGCCAAAATTCTATAATTCTTGTGCTATGTATTGAGGATACTGAGGGTAGTAAATTCAATACTCAAATATTTTAATATAAATCAAATAAATATTTATAAAATGTGGCAGCAAAAATTCAAAATGCGTTTACCTACTCCCTAAGGTTTGTCATCGGTCAGCCCGCATCGGTGCAGGAACTTTCTAGACCCCAGCTATTTATTAGCGGACAAGAGTTTTAAGGGCGGATGAAGATTGAACCGACTGCTTTTGCCACTTCCCAAATCAGCCCAGCTCCCATTTGTCATGACCAAGGATTGCAGATCGGAAGTTTCCAAAAAATAGGTATTTTGAAAAGAAGAGGGGGTAGAGGTGGTTAGTATGAGAACGGAGAATTAGGGAGGTCAGTTGTGTTCCATCCAAAAGTTAGTCGTATTGGAGACAAATATAAGTCATAGATCTAAAGGAAATCCGTTGGAGGTCGGAGAGTAGATACTGGGAGAGAAGGGACGCCTGAGACAGATTCCACCTTTGCCTGCCAATTAAGTCTTTTTAAGTACCTATCGTTTTGTAATATTGTCTGGCTAAGTTCTAGGGGTTGTGTAAATATATTAGATATGTATAAGCTGATTTCAATAAGAATGCCATTCATTGAAACTTAATCTTCCCCTCCATGCTACCTATTGCGATTGGTAAACACCTTTGGAAAATAATGGTTTCAGTGAATATCGTCAATGTATAAATTAAATATATATCAATTAATCTAGTAGTTGAAGCTTTTGCTGCCTTAGAAAAGCAGCTCTTCAAAAACATAGCACTTCATCTAATTAAGATAAATTATTTTTTTTTTCATTTATGAGCATAGTATGTTCTTTATTAGTGAGAGTGAACAAAAATATTCCTATTACATCTTCAAATTTTTAAAATTAATAATTTAATTTACTGATTTTATACATTTTTTATATTTGACCAATTTACTCTTTATAGGAGCAGTGGAATCGAAAGAAGTAACCTATTATTAGCTTTTATAGGGGTTTCTGCGTTCATAATTGCCTTATTCAGGAATGTTCGAAGTATAAAGGATTTAAAATTAATCATTGTTTGAAGGCGAAAAATCGAATAATTCAACTTAATAAAATTAAATTCACAAAGTAGCTCTTTGATTGATTAGATACAATACATATAAGTTAATGATCTATACATCTACATAATATGATAAATTATAATATCATAATCAAATTATTTGGAAATAATAAACCATTGTGTAATAATTTGCAGAGTTTCTAATGATTTGTATTTATAATTTATTTTCACTTATTTTTTTAACAAAAAAAAAAAAGTTGACAAAAACACTAAATGAAAACTGTTGGTGATTTCTAAAATATTTTTGGTTAGACTTAGGCTAGACACGCCTCCTTACAATAATGTTTAGATACAAAATTAAACTTAAATCAATTTACTATACAAAGGAATAGTAAAAGAAAGGATAATTGACGTATTGGAACATCTGAGGCAGTACTACTTACAAATAAGTATGGCCAAAATAACTCATAATTTTATAATTACCTATTAATATTATCATCATTATCTATATCATACGTCATTAGATATAAAAGAACGAGCGTATTACGACTAGGGTTATTGGAACTTATATTGGTTTCGAAAAGCCGTTTATATTTGGAGGTATTTTAATTAGGGAACTTATACATTATATTTGAAAAAATATCGGTTATAGTTTAAAATAATCTTAAATGAGCTGTGTTAGGAGACTTATCGAACTGGTCGCTTAATACTGTACCGTAGGAAAATTATCAAGGCTAATCTCAGAGGAAAAAGGGCTCTATAAATCACAATGTCAGTTCTCAGGAGAATGAAATGCAGATCCAGCCCTTGATAAAGTTAAAAATAAACATTCAAAATTAGCTATACTTGCCACCACGGTTATCGCAATTTCCATTTTGTAACAATTAAATGATACCCAGATAGCCTCTTTTCAAAACCATGATTAAATCATTGTATGACCTTAATTTTAGGCTTGTTTTATACGATATTTCCGTTTTAGTTATTTTAGATATTCAACGTCGGATCAATTTACATATTATAATTAGCAGCTATTAATACTCTCTTTTTTGATAATATTTATTACCACTGCAATCGATAGCACATTGTTTAGTATGTTATCAAATGAAATAATAGAAACACGAGATTTCGTGTTTGATACTAGGACATTTTGCATTCTAAGAAGCTGCAAGAAACATTATCTTGGCATTCGGAAAAGGTCGTTGCTGAAAAAACGTAACACTAGTGGATGGTTTTAATTTTTTTAAATGTTTACCTAAAGGAGAAACCTCTCATCCATTTTGTACTGCAATGGTTTTCACAAAATAAATTAAAAATTGCAATGGTTAACTGGAAGGCATCTTTACCCTTACAAGACGACGTCAATAATTATCTTTTCCAGGGTAGATAAAAATAACAACAACAAAATATATGGCTCAAAATGCAGATCTCTGCTAGCTACTCACTGCTAATTTTATCATTTTCGCTGTAAAAATACAATTTAATAAACCTATAAACTTTCTAAATTAACCAGTATACATTTTGGAAATTTTCAGCTCTTTATAAACGGAGTGGTGGGGTCTAGACGAGTGTTCTTGTGGTCCTGGGTTTGAATACCGGCTATAACAGAATATTTTTCATTCTATTATTTCAGTCCAGTAGCGTACCTGAGGACCCTTTTGGGCCACCCAGCCACAATAAAGTGGGTACCCAACGAATGGAAAAATACCTGGTGGCTGAGTATTATCTCAGCTTTATCACCTCATTGCATGGCCGTTGCAAAAGAACAGTGAGGATCTCTAAATGTGCTGGGCCTAGGACCCTTCGAGGTACAGTTTTCTTAATTTCTGTCTCTCTCTCTCTCTATATATATATATGAAAATGAAATAAACAATAAATATAAAATATATATAAATATAAATGAAGCAAACAAAGTATCAATAATAAATACAGAGTCGGCGTATGAAACGCAAATAAAAAACTTAAGCATTTTTATAAGTAATAATCTGACCTGGAATGTACAAACTCAGCACATATGCAGTAAAATTTATAAAGCGTTATTCCGACTCCATTAAAATTAAATTTTCAGTCTTCTAAGCCAATTAGAAAAATCCTGATAAATACTATGGTTATGCCGTATCAGAATTATGCAAGTATGCGGATATTACAAACAAAAATTATTATATTTTAAATAGGGGACTTCAAAGAGCCCAGAATGCAGCCGTGAGTTACATAACACAAACCCCAATAGATCGACATATCACACCCTTCTACAAGGAGTTAAAATGGATGAAGATCAGGTCAAGAAGAGTCTTTAATTAATTAACAATTACATGTAGAATATTGAAGTGCAATTTTTTTTTTTTTTTTTGCTGTATATTGAATTACTGTGTATTTATAAAATTGTGTTGCATTATTTAAGTATTGTATTGTATCATACTATATACTGTTACTGTTTGTTATTGTACTTTTATTGAATTGCCGCAGGTGAACTCCTTTCCCACACATGGGCTCGCCTTAGGGGGATAGTGACTTCTACATGCACTGTAATATGTCTGTGTTTTGATTCAAATAAAGAAGTTTATAAAAAAAAAAAAAAAATCCCCGAGCTATCTTTACTCAAATATGATCTTCTTACACGATATTCATAATAGAAATAATAAAACCTATAAATATACATTAGTCGTAGAAATAAGTATATAATAAATATGTATATACGGAATAAGAAACAAAATTGTTTGGGGTGAATCACCCCATGAGTGTGGCATATAGTTGGCATAAATTAGAGGGATATTGATTACACGTAGCTAGGATACCCATCTCATCAGCTATCTAATACAAACAAGCTCTAAACAGGAAATATCACTAATTTCTTAGTGATTTGATCGATAATATGGGGATTTACAGTCTTTGATCTCGATCCTCGTCTTAGATATTTCATATACCCCTTTTTGTCAAGAAAAAGGAAATAAAATTGTGTTAGTGGAATTAAATAGAGGCTCCACGACGCTAGTGATGGAAAAAAGAGAAAGATACAGAAATAAAATTGTTGTAATCTTTCTAAACGTGATTTCTTAATTAATGATTATACTTGACTGATTAGTACCATTATAATTAATATTTAACAATTTCAAATTGTCATAATTCGTCAAGAAAAATATGATACAATGAGTAAAAAAACAGCAGTTACATATCAAAACAGTTGACAAACGGCGGTATATAATGCCAATATTTGTGTTGCAAGAAACTTCCTTTCTTGAGGAAACTTTTTCCTTATTGCTTTAAAAGCTCCCTTGCAAGTCTTAAAAGCTGGAAACCCTTTCTTTGATCTTATTTGTCTTTTTCTAGTATCAGTTTCAGATGCTATCAGATATTGAAACAGTATCAGTTTCAGATGCTATCAGATATTGAGACAGTATCAGTTTCAGATTCTATCAGATATTGAGACAGTATCAGTTTCAGATGCTATCAGATATTGAGACAGTATCAGTTTCAGATGCTATCAGATATTGAGACAGTTTCAGTTTCAGATGCTATCAGATATTGAGACAGTATCAGTTTAAGATGCTATCAGATATTGAGACAGTTTCAGTTTCAGATGCTATCAGATATTGAGACAGTATCAGTTTCAGATGCTATCAGATATTGAGACAGTATCAGTTTTAGATGCTATCAGATATTGAGACAGTATCAGTTTCAGATGCTATCAGATATTGAGACAGTATCAGTTTCATCTCCTTCCTCTTCATGACGAGAAAGTTAAATGTCTGATTTTTATTATTTACTATCATATATATATCATATATATCAAGGATGTAAAAAAAATGTGGATTCACTCACAAGCTCTCCCCCGGATTTGTGAGACCCGTCAGCAAAAGGGTGGCCACTCACGAAATAAGTCGTAGGGAGTGATGACCCTACACTAAAAATTGCATCGTGAAACGTGAGTGTAAGCTCGCAAGAGTTTACACCGCGAGGCCCAGGGCCTACACGGCCTGTCGCGCCACTGGATTTTTTTTTTTTCATACAAGTCATCTTCAAGATTTGAAACCAAATCCTATATGGTCAATATATGTCTGGCATAGTTTGGTAAAAATTCAGGTTACGTAATCAATAATAATAAAATAAAATAATATAATTTAAACAAATAGAGAATAAAATAAAATGAGAGAGAAAAGAGAGGCAAAAGAGAAAGGAAAAAAATAATAATAGGCCTACCGAAACCGAAGTAGATACCACTAAATAGCTCAGCTCAGCCCTGGAGACCTGGACCACGCGGTACGCATCAGGCCTAAGGAACCTGGGACCCCGGGGACCATCATTGCTCGCTTCATCAGACGGACGGTGAAAGAGGACTTGGTGAGACAGAGAAAAGTGAAAAGGGATTTTTCGACGCGCCACCTCGGATGGAATGAAAACGACAGTCATCGCGTCTACGTGAGCGAGGCAATGACAGCCACCAACAGGCACTTATACTGGCTGGCCAGGCAGAAAAAGGTTTCCGCCAATATTAAGTATGTGTGGTTTAGTGGGGGCCGGGTCAGGTGCCGGAAGTCAGATGGTTGCCCAGCGGTGATTATAAACAAACCCTCAGACTTGGATGAGTTTATCTGAAAATTCTTTTCAAGTTTCCAATATTTTGAAAGACTTTTATTTTATTCACTTAAGAAAGAATTATTATTTGTGTTTATTTTTTTTCGTTATTTAAAAGGCATATATTTTAGTTTGTTAATTTGGTCGTTTTATATCTTTAATCTTCCTATCTCTGTAATATATATACTCCATTTTTTTCTTCTAATCGAATTACAAACGTGTTATAAGTCTGCATTTTATTTTTTTTAAATAACGTTTATTCTAAATTCAGATTTTCTCATCTAAATTATCATTTTTTTATTACTATGCATATGTGTGCTTACGTATATGTGTGTATGTGTAAGCATATATGTGTATATATTTTTATAATTGTAAATATTTTACTTTTTTATTTTGAATTCTTAGTATTTGTTTATTTTCTAATCAGTATAATTAATAACAATGTAGGTATCTATTTTTTTTTAAATAGAAGAATGTCATTTTATTTTTTAATATTATTTTTTCATTATTTAAGCAATTCTATTTAAAAATGGAAAATATTTTATTCTTTTCGATGGAAGATATTTTATTTATTTACTTTATATTGAAGATATATCTGTATATCTGGACCAATTCTCATTTTCATCTATTTATATTTTATCAATGGTTATTATCATTTAAAAGAAACTATGATATTTTTGTTAATATCCAATATTTTTCTCTTCTTACTGTTTCTTCTAATTGTTTTTATTTTATGTTTTCTTTTTTTTATTATTATTTTTTGATTATTTGAGAAACTTTACTTTTAAATTAGAAAATACTATATTATTATTATTTTTTTTGGATGGAAGATATTTTATTTATTTACTTTATTTTGAAGATATATCTGTATATCTGGACCAAATTTCATTTCTATCTATTATTATGCTTCATCAGTGGTTATTCTCATTTAATAGAAACTGGGATATGTTTGTTAAATATCCAGTATTTTTTTTCTTCTCACTGTTTCTTTTAATGGTTTTTATTTATTTATTTTTTCCTTTATTATATTATTTTTTATTGTTTGAGAAATTTTATTTTAAAATGGAAAATACTTTATTTTTTTGGATAGAAGATCTTTTATTTATTTACTTTATTTTGAAGATATATCTGTATATCTGGACCAAATTTCATTTTTATCTATTATTATGCTTCATCAGTGGTTATTCTCATTTAATAGAAACTGGGATATGTTTGTTAAATATCCAGTATTTTTTTTCTTCTCACTGTTTCTTTTAATGGTTTTTATTTATTTATTTTTTCCTTTATTATATTATTTTTTATTGTTTGAGAAATTTATTTTAAAATAGAATATACTTTATTTTTTTGGATAGAAGATCTTTTATTTATTTACATTATTTTGAAGATATATCTGTATATCTGGACCAAATTTCATTTTTATCTATTATTATGCTTCATCAGTGGTTATTCTCATTTAATAGAAACTGGGATATGTTTGTTAAATATCCAGTATTTTTTTTTCTCCTCACTGTTTCTTTTAATGGTTTTTATTTATTTATTTTTTCCTTTATTATATTATTTTTTATTGTTTGAGAAATTTTATTTTAAAATGGAAAATACTTTATTTTTTTTGGATAGAAGATATTGTATTTATTTACTTTATTTTGAAGATATATCTGTATATCTGGACCAAATTTCATTTCTATCTATTATTATGCTTCATCAGTGGTTATTCACATTTAATAGAAACTGGATATGTTTGTTAAATATCCAGTATTATTTTCTTCTTAGTATTTCTTTTAATTGTTTTTTATTTTATTTATATAATATATATATATGTATGTGTATGTGTGTATGTATGTGTGTGTGTGTGTGTGTATATATATATATATATATATATATATATATATATATATATATATATATATATAATATATATATATATATATATATAACTTTGTATTGGCTTAAAAAACATATCTGTAATTTACAGTTCCACTTTTTCTCAATGTAAAATAGAGTGCTGGATGAAAAACTATTATATCCCTACCTTCAACCCTAATCCTCTTTTCAGTCTTTCCCCCTCAACCCTTACATTATGACTAATATCCTAACTTCCTGTCACATCAACGCACAATCTCTCCTAGCCCACTATGATGAATTCCAACTATATTTCCTTGACAATTTTTATCACATAGTAGCCGTATCCGAAACATGGTTAAAACCATTTATCCCCTCCTCTCAGGTTTCCCTTCCAAATTACTCCTTTCTCAGACATGACCGATCTGATCGCAGGGGAGGTGGAGTCGGGCTGTATATTCATGATAGCCTGAAAGCCAAAATCCTATTAATATCTCCTCATAATCCCTTACCTCACATAGAATATATGTTTGTTGAAATTTCAACCATCTCCTCACCCTTGCTATACGCCATTATCTACCGACCTCCCCGTGTTCCATTTGATGACCTCTTCCAATCCTCCCTTGTCCAACTGGTCTCAGCATATAACAATATAATTATTTCTGGTGACTTCAATACTAATATGTTATCTGAGTCCAGTGACAAATCCTTCCTTACAGATCTAATATACTCCCTCAATCTTTATCTTGTTCCTTACTATCCTACCCACCACACACAACACTCAGATACCTGGTTAGACCTCCATATTTCTGATTCTCCTACAAAAATTATTTCCTCCTCACAGCACCCCGTTCCGTTTCTTTCATCACACGACCTTATCCATATCGCATATAACCTACCTGTCAAATCCTTTACACCAAAAATTATATCATATCGTAATTTGGACCTTCTTTCCCATGAATCCCTTCAACCTGATCTTGACTCCATCCACTGGGACTATCTATACTCCTACAACTCCATTGATCTTAAGGTCTCCTTTCTCACCTCAAACCTACGATCCATATTAGACACCCATGCTCCGTTAAAAACCAGAACCTTACGCCGTCCTACTGCACCTTGGCTGACCCCAGAAATAAAGACAATGATGAAAAGAAGAGAAGCGGCAAGACGCAAATTTCGACGTACTCGTCAGCAAGATGATTATGCGTCTTTCAAGAGACTTCGAAACGAAACCCAATCCGCAGTACGACGTGCTAAATCTCTCCATATCCATTATGTCCTTTCCGAAGCTCCCGATTCTAGATCTAAATGGAAAATTCTTCGTAAATTGTCCTTCCCTGAATCCAATAACCTTAGTTCTTTCCAAATCACGCCTGACGAACTCAATAATCATTACATCTCCTCAGCTTCTAATTCCTCAATAGCTCCTGACATTACTTACCGAAGGTTTAATCCTGACAGTTTCTTTTTTTCTCATGTTTCATACGACGAGCTGCTTGCTACAATCTCAAAATCCCATACCAATGACTATGGACCTGACAATATCCCTGTAAAATTAATAAATTCCAGCCTCCCATCCCTCATACCCATACTCTATCATATATATAATTTCTCTCTACAAAATTCAATTTTTCCTTCTTCCTGGAAAACTGCCCTCGTCCGACCACTAAATAAAGTTCCAAATCCTACCTCACCGCAAGATTTCCGTCCTATTTCTCTTCTCTCCAATCTTTCAAAACCGCTCGAACGCCTTGTTCAAACCCAACTCTCAAATTTCCTAGAAGAAAACTCCCTTCTTAGTCCTCTCCAATCCGGTTTTCGATCTGGTTATTCTACCCAATCCGCTCTCCTTAAAATAACACAAGACCTCCAAACTGCCATTGATCGCCAACAAATAACAATTCTTATCCTTCTCGATTTCTCAAAGGCGTTTGACACCGTTGACCATAGCATCCTTCTTACCAAACTCCAAAATCTTCCAGTATCCAACAGTGCTTTGCGCTGGTTTCAATCCTTTCTCTCCGATCGTTCTCAGTACGTAGTAGTGCCAGACCAGCCCCCATCCTCAACCTTGCCCCTTTCCTGCGGTGTCCCACAGGGGTCGTCTCTATCTCCTACCCTATTTGCTATTTATATTAATGACCTGCCTCTCCATATTAATCACGCTAAATACCACCTCTATGCAGACGATTTTCAAAATTACCTTTCCTTCCCACCTCCCGACCTATTACCAGCAACAAAAAGACTACAAGAGGACTTAGATCGAATAAGTCACTGGGCTGTAGTCAACAAACTAAAACTAAATATTGAAAAAACAAAGGCCATTGTAATAGGATCCCATCACTTCTTGAAAACTGTTCCACATATCCCAACCCTCTTCCTAAATGGTAACCCTATAAAGTTTTATCCGACCGTCAGGAATCTGGGAGTAACCTTTGATCAAACCCTCTCTTTCAAGAACCATATTTCCGAAATTTCCCGCCGCACCTTTTATACCTTAAAGCGACTGAATTCCCTTCGTCACCTATTCCCGTACGAAACCCGGAAGCTCCTCGTTACCTCTCTAATATTCCCCCACTTCGACTACTGCTGTACCGTATACGGTTGTGTTTCTGGGGATCTCGAAGTAAAAATAAAACGCCTCATTAATTGCTTTGTTCGATTTATCTTCGAGGTCCCGAGATACACCTCCGTCTCCGAATTTTATAGCGAGTTGAAGTGGCTTTATCCTTCCAATCGTCGGAAGTATTTCCTTGCATCATTCCTATACCAAGTTATTCAATCCCGGCGTCCATCATACATTTTCAACCTTTTACAATTCAAATCCTCTGTCCATTCCCGCTGTACACGCTCTAGGCCTTCAGATTTATACACAACGGCCCACCAATCTGCACATTTTGACAGATCGTTCCTTATCCGATCCTCAATCCTATGGAATTCTATTCCTCTTTCTATCCGTCACTCCAACTCTCTTCCTGTATTCAAATCCCGCTTATTCATTCATCTCATGACCATCCAGTCAGAATAAAATTGTAATTGACTCTATTTTATTCTATTTTCAACATATTTGCATATGTCTGTTTTCTGTTAGTTCTAGTCAAATTGTTTATAAATAATTAATTTCTCTAAGACTCCTAAGTCCAATTTACATGTTATGTAGATGTTATTCTAAAGGGACTTGTCCCAGAATAATAAAGAATTTATTTATTTATTTATTTAAATACTGCCTACTCAGATTCGTTCAAGCCCAAGCCCCCTAGATCAGCCTTAACGCAATCCTCCCATCGACGCTTCGACCTACCTCCCGGACGCCTACCAGTCGCTTTAGCGAATAACACCATTTTTGGAATTCGTTCTTCACCGAGCCCATCAACTTTACACGCCCATTTGAGCCATCGGGATGCTATCAACTCAATTGTACTCACATAGTACAAGCTCCTTAATTCCGTGTTGTGCTCCTTCTGAATTCCCTAGTGACCTCAGCTCTCTTTTTACTAAATATTTTATGCATTACCTCACTTTCGAAAACCTTAAGACGTTCTTCATCACCTAAAGTAATCAGCCGCGTTTCCTATCCGTAAAGGACCGTCAGAAGAATAATAGTGTTTTAAATTTTAACCTTTACGTTTTTAGACGGAAGCCACAAGCTAAGTAATTTCGCAACTAAATAATAACACGCATTCCCCGACTTTAGTCAGGACTTTATTTCCTCCTATATTTTATTTTTTCTTGTTATCACTGAACCTAAATACTTAAATTTCTCTACTTGCTCAAAAGTATTTCCTGATATACCAATATCACCAAGTTCGTCGCCGTTTTAAAATAATAATAATTTTTTTATATTATTTTAGTCGTGCGTTTGAAAAATTTAGAGAAAAAACTTGAACTGAACAAATGTATACCAAAATATACCTCGGAATTAAACGGTCGCAGCCGGGGAAACATTCCAGTGGAAAGCTATTCATTCACGACAATACAATACGTCTTTCTTGGATGGTTGTATATTTATATTAAGGTATTGTTTAATATTAAGGTAAGCTGTAGGAGGCTTAATCTATCTCAAATTGATAAGAGAGGCTACTAATAATGAAGAGAAAGGAAGCCGGCCGGTGAGGATGCGAGCAGTCGGGTTGAGCCACTTCTCCTTATTATTTAATTAAAGGACTGCGGTCCCTGGCAGAGCTTTATTGTCCCGAGTCTAATGAAGGCCCCTATATCATTGACTAACACATTTTCGTCTATCTCCCTCCACTAACAGCTTAATTGCATAAAGCGAAACATGTACACCTGTAGCTCCCACCTTCTGTTCCACAGGCGGTGGTTGACCCCTCAGCGATAGGCTGGGCTGAGTGAATCCATAATAAAGTTCAAACTCTTATTAATGTCAATCAAACGACACCTTGACGTGTCTGTAATTGTTTAATTGAAACGCACTTAAAACAATTAAATTCCGCATGGATCCGAAACAAAGCAGTTATAAACAGTTAAAAGACATGATCCCCACTTCGTCAAAATGATAACACTCCCCTTGCGGCAGAGAACATATCCAGCACTTCTTCTAAAGATAATTTTGTATCATTACCCCTGGAGATGATTATGGCTCAAATGGAAGTTATGGAGGGTGCTATAATTGAGGCCCGGATCCCTGCAGTCCTCAACCACCTTTGGCACGAAACTCAGTAAAAGAGGATTTGTTTTAGACAAATCACGCGACAATGAAATCCGAATCCGCTTAGTGAGGTGCCGAAGTCGATCGACAAATACTTACTACTTAATTGTTGCCATGATTGTTGTTTATTATTTTGCTATGTCAACTTGTTGACTTTCATGGTTTCGAAAATCATTGTTTGTCATCTCAAACCCGTTAGAGAAAAAACCCCTGTGGGACCAGTGAAGGACCTTGTTCAAATTAAACATATAAATTCGTACAATTCATAAATCAACGGCCGTGCAAGGCGTTTGAACGAATAACACGCTTAGCCGTCGGTTTTTTTTTTTTTTTTTTTTTTCAATTTTTGAGTCTCTGCTTTATAGAAGCTGGGTGAACTCTAGGGAGACCCTGATTATTCCCAAAGCTGAAATAACAGAATTAGTGATTGTGATGGCGAAGCTATGGAGCCGGACAGGACTAGATCTTATCGAAATTTCATTAGATCATCATTAAGAAAAATATAACGCGCGATAAGTTGGTAACAGTCACAATAACAGTACTTATACATTGCTGATATCGCAGATAAAGTATGGGACCGAGATAAGAATGTATATATGGCGTTTCTGGACCTCAAAGTAGCATTCGACTCGGTTCCAAGACAAGAGATATGGAATGCTTTGGTGGCAAAATATGTCCCAGCGGATTTTATCATGGCGATAAGATCGGCTTATAAGGCAGCAAAAGGAATTGTGAGAATTATTAGTAGCGAGTCCACGCCTTTTCCCACAGAGAAAGGAGTCAGACAGAGAGGCAGCTCAAGTCCTCTCTTTTTCACCATATTTATGGATGAAATCTATAAAATTTGTATGCGCTGTACTGTCTGGACGACCATAGGAAAATGGAATATTAGGAATATTATGGTCCAAAGCCTACTATATGCTGATGACATCGTTCTGATTGCGGAATCAACAAGAAAACTGCAAGAAGCCCTCATAGAACTCCTCCGCAAATGTATGATAATCAATAGGAACAAAAGCAAAGTCCTTATCATATCAAGAGAGGAACATGAGGATGTCTAGCTGATCGGTAATGGGGAGGTACTAGAAATTGTGCAATCGTTCACGTGTTTAGGGACAATTATCTGCAATGATGGGAAAGATTGACCCAGAAGTAGCAAAGAGGATATCCAAAGCCAACCAGGTCTATTACCCTATCTGAAATAGCATATTTAGGCACAGGAAAGTTGGCAAGGAAACAAAAAGGCACATTTACAAGTCTGTATACCTTCCAACCCTCACGTGTGAAAGCGAAAGAACGCATTAGAGAACATCTAGGGGTGCCGGAACTCAAGACATTAATGGAGAACCTACAATTGAAGTGTTTTGGCCACGTTTGTCGGATGGAGTAGGAGAGAGAGCCACGAAAAGTTCTGGAAGCTCGACCAACTGGGAGGAGGCCGAGAGGCCGTCCTAGAATTTCATATCAAGAATATATTCAGCGGATTGGAGAGAAGTGAGGCAAAACACTCCAAAAAATGAAGATGCTTAGTAGGGACCGAGAGGCATGGCTGCATTGGATAGAGGCTCCTCGACGCTAGTTATGGAATGAAGAGGAAGTCAAAGAAGAAGAAGATCCATTACCGATAACTGACGTCTTAATAATGTTAATTACCGAGTAATGTATATTTCCTTATTCTCTCTCTGAGAAATATCAATCCTTGTTAGTTAATAACATTTGATTACCTATTCTTTATAAAGAAAGCGAATATTCAAAGGACCTTTTATTTATTTATGGCAACTATAAGAAATTATGAAATTCTAAAGTGTGTTACGAAATTCTATTTACTATTTATATGAATTTAGCAAATGCGTTTATATTATTAACTACGAATAAAAAAAATATTTACGAGATACTGATAAATAAATAACTTTCAAGCTTTTATTTTATAATAAAAAGTAAAATTATTGTATAAAAAAAAAAGTATTAGGTTAGATCGGCACGGTTTTCCCCTCATTTTTAGCAATGTCATGGAATGTTTTAACCATTTTAAGGATCAAATACCATTATTCTATTAAAATGTGAGTTTTAGAAAATTTTCAAACCAAATTTATGTGTCTGCAGGAAGAAAAACTATGAAAAAAAACTATTTTAATTGAGATCCTACAAGAACCAAGGCAACTAGGTTGTTTAAAATATCCTAAAAACTGATTATTAGGTTAAAAACATTGATCAGAATAATAACGGTGATCCAAGACGTATTAAATGATCCAATAAGAATACATAAAATGAAAAAAATAATAAATCAATAGTGATATATTACGGGGTTAGAAGCACCTATAATAGGAATGTATAATAGGAAATAAAAGGAAAGATTATCTGTTGACAGAGGATACAGTACGCTTTGGAAGCAGATGTTTTTATTACCTTTTAGAATGAAATTAAATGTGGATTTAGTGCCTTTTGTATTTAAATGCAATATGTTTCGAAAGGATTCCAATGTTTTTTAGACAAAATATGAGGACGGATTTTGATAAAACTAAACCATCAGAATACAAACATGTCCAATTAAGAAAAAAAATGTCCTTTAGCACCTTTTGGAAATCAACGTCTCAAATATCTGAATGAATGAATGAATGGATGAATGAATGAATGAATGAATAAAACCATTATTGCAAGGATAACATTTAAATTATATTTACTTTTAGTTCTAATATAAGTGAAAAAAATATAATGTTAAGTGAAAAATAATAATAATGTATATACTTTATAAATGAAAAAAAAAAACTATATAATTAATGTTCCTTAATTGATAACGATATTTACAAAATATTATCCCTACAGGCCTCTCCTTACGGAGGTGATGGTCTAACTTCTCCGGTGACCAAACCTATTGGGAAGTGGAGTTGGCCATTTCTTTCCAAAGGTTCTTCCATTTATCCTTATCTCTCGTTGTTGGCATCCAATTAGTTCCGACAACTAGCTTCAGGATATCTCTCCATCGTCTACATTGTCTACCTCTTCTTCTCTTCAGGTTGTAGGGAATCCATTCAGTAACACTCAGCGACCATCTTCCATCTTGAATCCTGGCCAGATGACCTGCCCATTTCCATTTAATTTTCTTTATTATTTCTTCGATTTCGCCTATCCCAGAATCCTTACGCATAGTAAGGCTTTTGATTTTGTCCCTCTTACTGTAGCGCAACATGCCTCTTAGGATAGAGTTTTGCCACACGCTTTTCCTGGATTCCTCCTTCTTTGTTAATGCCCATGTTTGACATCCATATGTAATTGAAGGGAGAACGCAGCTTTCAATCATTACTTTCTTAGCTTCAAACTAAAGTTTCCCTTCATTACTTCTTTTAGGAGCCAGTATTTTTTCCATCCCATCGTTATTCTTCTTTGCACTTCTTTTACCATCCGGTTATGAAAAGATACGAGCTGTCCGAGGTAGACGAATTCGTATAAAGAAGGAAATAAGAATTAATAATGTAGCGTTAGGGTATGTAGACGAATTCGTCTCAAATATATATTATTTAATAAATATTAATATGATCAGTAAGTGTATTTTTTTCAACTTAAAGCTGCCTTAGCAATTGTAAGGAGAGTGGGGTGAAGAACGGAGGTAGGTGGCTCTGGATTCAGCTTCATCGTTTTTTTATTAAGCAGTATACAACTCTCTATTCACCACTTCTTTCTTTACACCTGATTCCTCTTCATTTCCTTCAATGATTTGTATATTTGTTATTTTTATTGCTGTCTCCGTATTTTAATGTAGGTTTGTAGAAATAAATCGTCGTATATAGGTATGTACTTCATCGCCATGTAAATTTCAATTAAATAGTTATAAGAAATATATAGTACCTTATTTGAAGATCGTGAACATTATTTGATTAAAAATTTCAAAGAAATCACACATTTTTATAATATATCTGAATAATATTATAGTGATTAAATGCAGACTTTAGAGTCTTAGGGTAAAATAACTATAAATAAAAGAATTAAACGATCATAATTACCAAAATAAAACAAAATAAGAGACTAATTGCAATAATGATGTTCAATACGGGAAAATATATATAGATATAGATATATACAGTTTGGATATAAAAAAAATATTTAAAATACCTACTTTATAAATAATAAAGTATTTTTAATTAAATAAAAATGAAATATAGAGTTGGGATCAAAAGAATTTTACAATACCTCTCAACTTTTTAAAATTAAAAAGTTGTAACAATATATAGTTAAGTTATAAAAAGAAATTTACAATATTTCTAAACTTTTTAATATAAGCTTTATTGAATAAAAATAAAGGAAAGTATTTTGAATTTTAAACTTTCAATTTTGAACGGAAATACGCGAAACGGTCTGTGTGTGGTAAGTGCGCAAAAACATATGTATCGATATTTACAACTGTATTAAACTACAACAAGAAATGTAATGGACATATAGTAAACTGACATAAAATACATGTAGAGACACTGCTTTTTTATTTTAAATTGTTTATTGAAGAAAAATACACTCAATCTACCACATTCAAGAGCGATAATTATCAGGCTTGTAAGATAAAAAAAAAAAAAAAAATGGTTAAACTTGTCAAGCAGATTGCAAATGTCAGCATCGAAAAAAAATCGAAGATCGAAATAGAAACATAGATATAAAAAAGGAAACATACATTGTTTTTTATACAACATAGCTTGTTAAGTTGAAATAGATAGTGACCTTTTAAATAAGAAATTTACAGCAGGTAAAACAAGATTTCAATAATTCAAGCATGTATTTCTTTTTTCACGGGGCATACTGCAAGCTTGTCACCCATGCATATTTCATGTTACAAAAGCCATTTAACAAGGATCTGTCCTGTGTTCTCTTTCTTTTATTCTGGATTCAATTGTATTTAATTTTTTTATTACATTTTATCGTATATTTAAATGTTCGAAGAGTTCTGTATAATTATATATAAAAAAATAAATAAATAATATGACGGCCTCGGGATCTACTAACTTAAATTATCATTATAGTACTACTGTTGGATATCTTCTTCACAAGTCTTTTCACGCCCTTAATTATAATTCACCATTTTTACTGCTTGTATTTATTGTATATTCCTTTGTAAAAATCAATAAAATTTATATGAAAGAAAAAGTTTTAAATGCATTTTAATGTTAGTGAGGGATATGAAATACAACCAAAGACTGTTCGTGAATGTGGAGATATGCATATTTTTTAAAACAGTAATTGGATGATGAGGATCTGAAGTAAGATTGAAATAAGTATTATTATTACAAACCTAATAAAAATATTAAACTGATATTTTAGGATTTTTTTAATTTTTTTTTTTTTTAGATTATTATTACTAAACTGATTAAAGTTTAGGATGAGAGGAATGAGACTAGATGCAGTTATGTATGTAGTCACATATTGAGATCATAATAAGTCTTCTTTGTAAATATAACATGAAGCATCTGCGGTGCTTTGAAGGACTCAAACTCGAATGATTTGGACACTTTTGTGTCTACTCAAAACAACTGGCCACATCGTCGATTAAGCTCTTGAACGTTAAACCTAGTATGTCCATTTAATGTTAGTCTTTTGTAAAAACAATACCCAAAAAAAACCGAGGTTCCTTTAAAAGGTAGAGAACGGAATGGAGTAAAAATGGATTGGTGGATAGACATTTATAGGATATGAACGTGAAATACTTTTTTTATTCATTGGCTTTTCACTGTTGAATCAGGAACAGGTGAGTTTGTATATTTGAGAATAAATGAAATAATACGATAAGTTTGGAGTGCCATCGACAAATGATACCTGACGGCATTAGAATATTTAAATGCAGCGGTGAATAAAATCTAACGATCCTACCTAAGATGCTTTTGGAAGCTCAAGCTGAAAAGAGCAGTTTGAGAGGCCTCCTCTACTTTGTTCTGGAATACTTTCGTATCAAACATCCGCCATGCTCCTTCTCTATTGTCTTAAAAATTCTATTTTTTTATACTTCATTGAATCTTAATCCTCCGACAATGCCTAATTTGAATATAACGATAATAATTATTACTTTTGAGCATCAATATGTGTTTATTTAAGTCAATATTTTATTTTTTATTACAATTAAAAATTGTTTGAATGAATAATTGTATTGTTGTAAAGGAACCTAACAAATCAATATTTTATTTTAAAATCACATATTTACATAAATCTTTCATTTTATTTTTTACATATGTTTTCAGTTATTGGGTTGTAAAATAAGTTGGAAGCGTCTTTTCCAGGAGATTTCAATAAAAACTTGAGATTCTTGTAAATATTTTTAATCAATTATATATGACCCATTTTGATCTATTACATCTTGTCATCTTTCAGGTAATTTTTTAATCCCATACTTCGAGAACAGTTGAAGCATGACCCGCTTTGTCTCTTCCAAGTCAATATTTCCGGATCTGAACCGAGAAAACCACTTACAGACAGTCCTAACTCCTAAGCCGTCAGCGCGTACACACTGCTAAAGTTGTAAACCGTATGACGAAAATAGTTATTTTCACTTTCATTTTTAGCAAGCAAAATTCCAAGACAAGGAATATCGGTTGAAACTGTTTATGAAAGTACCTAAACTTATCTTTTTTTTTTTTTAATATGTGAACATTACTGACCTAGTAAACATGATTTTGTAAATACGAAGGATTAAATGGAAATATTAAAAAACGCCACGAATTTTTTTTTACAATTAAATATTATCTCTCTCTGTATAAAATGATATCGCGATTCTTGATTTCGCGAACTCCTTCGGAACCACGATTTTCCCTGTTATTTAGGGCATTTTCTCCTGAACGTTTGTTTGTAAATGACATTTAAATTAATTTTTATATGGAAGGGAAAATGAAATTTTCTGTAATCAAGTCATCAAAAATTCCTTTTATTCCTTCACTATGAGTAGTTGGTTGGTTGGTAGTTATATTTTATTGGCACAAAACACCTCGGTCATCAGTTCCAGACACTCATTTTTAGATCAATTTTAAGTTAATTAATGAACAATCATTTTACTTAAAAACAAAAAACAACAAACAATAACATAATAACAAATAATAATAGTTGAAAACAATTAACTATAAGAATAATCACTAGTAAGAATAAATGTAACAGCATTAGTAAAAGATAAATATAAATAAATATATATACATATCAGGTTAAATAAAAAAAAAATAATAATAATAAAAAAAAAATATATATATATATATACATATCAGGTTAAATAAAAAAAAAATAATAATAATAAAAAAAAAAAAATAATATATATATATATATATATATATAAAATATATATATATATATATATTATATATATGTAATTAATAAAGTTAAAAATAAATAAATTAATTAATTTATAAAATAAAATAATAATAATTATAATAATTTTAAAAATAATAATAATAAAAGTATAATAAAATTTTGTAAATCTGCTTGTAAAAGTCCAGTTCAGTAAGAAAGCACATTAATTTGTCAACTCTATTTATATCGTTCCCCAAAGCAACCGCGACATTGAGTGGTACTTCCCTTTGGTTAATTTTCTTGTGTAGAAAGAACATTCTTCGAAAATGTGAGCAATTGTTAGGGTTCCCCTAAAATGTTGACATCTTTGGGGCAAATCCTTAGATATTAAGTGCCCATGGGTTAACCTTGTGGTCCGGGCTAGGACCATCTCCTCTCTGCGGTTGATGCGATTTGAGGTTTGATTATGAATTGAAGGTTTGACTATGAGTAGTTATAAAGGTGTATAGACACATCATAAGGAAGCACAAGAATTTAGAGCAGTTAAAATACAATAAAGTCGTGCAAGTTAATATAAAGTTTTTATGAGTCTATGAAGTTATGAACAAAGATTATTTGAAAAGTTGTCCTGAGGGCAGTTATGGTTATGCTGATTGCCAACGTACAGTTCACCATATAAGTTATATTATTCTTAAAATTTTAGTTAGTTGTACTAAAACTAAGTTGTTTCTACTTTACGCATTATTTCATAAAAACAGATATTTTACTTCAAAATAAATAAGATTTTCAAGGAAACTTAATTAGACTTTTAACATGTTTTTTAAATAGATCATTTGTAAAATGAAATAATAATTAACCAAATAAAACGGGGACCGTTGTTATTTCCTTACTTTCCCAGCATCACCTCCCTGGTATAGAAGGCATACTTTTTTCTTGAATTATTTTACACATTTAATTCTTTTAAATGCAAGATTAGCCATGAAAGTTAATATTGAATATTCCCGCTCTTGAGTCCTATAAAATATATAATCGCTATCTATCTATCTATCATCTATCTTCTATCTATATATATATATATATATATATATATATATATATAATATATATATAAAATATATATATATAGACATTGAAATTGCACCCCAGCGAAGGAAAGGCTACGCATTAGTTAACTTATATTATATTGTACAGAAATGGTCTTTAGGGTTTTTTTTTGTTCAAATTAGTTATGCTAAGTGAAACGTGTCTTAGAATATAGATTTTTTTTTCTACTTTATCCTTTATAGACAACCGAATAAATTGAAAGCGAACATTTGATGTTCGGCAGTGTATTAGACTTACGAGATAATTCCCGACCGGCAGCAAGGAACGGATGGTTTAATTCTCTAATTATTGTATTTTCCATAAAATTGCCGACATGAAAAAAACATGTTTTATTTTCCGCCGGCTAATCTAATTCAATGAGGGTAATAATGGACAATCAAGTGGCCATCGACTTACAAACAAAGCTCGAGGAGAAAATTAGACCGCCATCTCTATAATATGTAAATGGCTCCCAACAACACATGTTATGTTTTTCTATTAGAGGTAACAATGGCCCAGATTAGAGTCAAAGAGGAATATTCATTAGAAAGGAATGGGCCAGGGGCCTGCACGAAAGGACCACCACCTCCAAACCACCACCCCTTCCCTCGCTAATAGATAGCCCCAGGAGAAAAATAACACAACTCCCACCGTCCTTACCGCATTCTCATTACTCCATGGTTTTTTAAAAATTTAGTGTTCGCGTCACACAACATTCACATGTCTCTCAACTTAAAATAAATTTTAGAAGTTTACATTCAGTCTTCATTTATATTCCTGTTGATTTCATTTTCTTAATTTTGTATTTAAACTAATGTTATATAATAATTATATATATTGTTTGATCATTCTTGACTGTTGATGATTTAAAATTTTTCTATTGTTCACTGAAACCTGAGATCAATAGAAACTTATATATATATATATATATATATATATATATATTTATTATTATTTTTTTTCTGGTGCCACGACAGTCCCTTAGCCGCGCGGTGTAATCTGCTAGGAGAATACACTTGCATTTCCTATGACATTTTATAACGTAGGGTCGTCACACCCTACGCCTCTTTTTGTGAGTGGCCACCAGTTGACTGGCCTTATCACCATTAATTAAATGCTTTAAAAAGTCCCTCCGGGACTGGGATTTGAACTCACGACCTTTGGCGTGGGATACTAGCGTGATAGCCACTCAGCCACTGTCTCCCCCTGATATAATTGTATATTGTATATATATATATATCTGTGTGGATATTATAAACTTTGAAAGAACTCTCGAGTTTGTAATATCCACGCAGGTCTATGTCAGATACTATTGTTTCTCAAATTGAACACGAGAATAATAAATATTTTATTATAGATGTTTTAAATCCGATTATTAATTAACTATAGTTAAATTATTTAAAATTTAAAAAAAATTATATTGAATGGATTTTTTAAATATTTATATATTAAAGGTTTAAAAGGGCTATCAATTTAAGTTAACACACTTATAACAGGACTGTTTTACATAGATTTCACGAAAAACGATTTAAGATTGACAGAGAAGCCCCCCGTAACGAAGTGATAAAGTCAAGATACTCTCAATTATATACAATTTAATCAACAGATCCAGTGAGGGCTGTAGCCGTTTGAAGATGTGTCTTTAAAAGGAAAGGCTGGTGGAGACGAAATTAGAAACTCCTCTTTCCTCTCAGTTTAAGACAATTAAAGGAAACCCAGTTCCTTAGATCTCTCACCACAAAAAAATAAATAAATGAAACAAAAAGAGAAACAAAAACGGATTAAAATCAACTGCACCTAACAGATTTCGTTTATTTTTTATTTAGTTTCATTCACGTTCCTACTGAATAATTGAGAATTAATATGAGAGAGCATACCATGGCGCAATAATGTAGATGACAAAAAAATCAGAACTATTACAAGCTGATCTGACGGACGAAGTCCTGTCTCAATTATGAATATCACTATCCGAGGTTGCCAATAAGGAATCTGTAACATTTGACCCTGGATCAACAAAGATAATTGATAGATATAATATAGGATATTGTATAGCCAATTATTGGTAACAAAAATTAATCCTCAGCCGAGGCCTAAGTGAAAAGTACATTTAATGATTGACTGTTTATGTTTCATGTCGAGCTCGTCAGGTTTCATGTAATAACACTTTTGGGGGTGTACTCATTTAAAAGACGCCACGCACGTTCGAGAAATCTTTTAAGGAAAAGGCCTACGAGATTTCCTCAGGGATTTCCTCCACCGAACCTTCCCACACACGCCGAGAGGATTTTCCTGAAGCAAATCCTCCAATAAAAGGATTTAAAGTTTTTCAGCAGGTCAACACGAGCTCTGTGTTTCTCGTGGCATAAAAGGATTATATCTTTTTAGGGACTGCTAGCTGTGCGCTTGCTCCACACTTCAAAAGGCACAGTTCAAAGGAGTGCATAGTTGTTTTCTTTACGAAAAGAGCTTTTATATTTTATATATATTTTTTTAATATTATCCATAAAGACCTTAATGTTCTATAGGTCGGTGATATGACCCGTATCAATCATTCTTTTCATGGCAAACCCCACTTCCACTCTAATCCACTAGTTTCATTCCTTCCTCTTTAATCCATGATAATCCAACAAGGCATCTGAAAAGAAGATGGCCTCGAGACGTTTTTGTTTATATTGACTACTAGGGTGTTTCTCTAGTGCAGTTTCTCTTCATATGCTTTACAATTTAACATCATATTTAAGTGTATTATAATATAAAGCTGTAAATTTCAATTAAAAAAGCTGAATGAATCATATTTGAAGGAAGTTTGAAGATGGAATGGGAGGGGTAAAGACCCCTCCCCACGCCTAGCTCACTGACTTACTGGCCTACATCACGACAGCAATTGATCTGAGTACTCCTCACATTTCACTAAAGCTCCACTCCAAATAACCGCCTTTAGTAGGAGCCTATTCACTATATCTACAAACGCAACTCCTTTTCCTTTTATCTTTGGAGTATACCTACTCATCCAAAACGTGTAATCAAATATTTAGAAAATCATTTGAGCTATCATATATCCCTTTTAGATCTCATCAACATTTTGTTAAAATATAAAGTATAACGATTTGCATACTACATTCATCAGATAATATTTAGAACGATTCCATTGCTTTCTCTTATTGTATCAATAATATACGACATTCACTCACCCACCTATTTTAAATATACTTTAGAACTGTTAGATACACTTCAAATTGAAAAAAAATGTGGTACGTGAAAAAAACTATGACCTACCTAAGTTGTTAAGACGGAGTTAATAACTATTAAATACGCTGGAGCTAAAATATAGCTAAGACCAAAGTAAAAATGTTTCGAGAATTATATTCGATTTCGTTAAAAACATACCTTCTAAATTAAATAATATATATAAATATAGAGGTTTATGCTCTATTCGTCACTTTACACTTTCACCCTTTCACAACTTCGTATATTACATTTTATCTAAAATCTTCGTCTTTCCAACGGTATATTAACATCTCTATTACAATTCTTATGTTAAGGAAAAGAAATTACTTAAAAAAAAGTATTTATTCTGTCTTCTACACTAGTTGGCTAAAGAATTCGTTCAAGTTTTATATTTGTTTGGACTCAAGGGACCCTAAAACATGTATTTCTGTCGTAAACTGTAAGGGAAAGTATTGCGATCGTGAAAATTTTCTATTTAAATTTTTTGACAGAAATACATGTTAAGGGTACCTTGAGTCCAAATGATCAAGTCCCGAAAAAAGGTCTGTGCGTGTGGTAAGTCTAGCGCAATAACGAAAAGTCTTACGAAACTGAAATTCTATATTTAAGACAACTATACGGCTGAGATGTTACAGTAAGTTTTTCATCAAAATTGGCTTACCAGAAGGGATTCACCATACCATGCACTTTGAACCTTTTTAGATTTTCCTAAAACTGACTATAACGATCTTGATTAAACACGATATATTGATATCAAATTTAATGAGCTTTAATATAATGTAGGTTTCATCCTCATTGGAACAGACTGACATGGTTTAAATGCCGATATTTTAAATTTCCTCACTCTAAACTACCTTTAATTATGTACATTCCAAAAGATTAACCATATCATCTTAATGACCTTGATGAAGGGCGGCTAAATATACAAGTTAAACTTGATGACCAACGAGTGGATAAAATAGCAAAACTACATTTGTATGCAATTTTTTGTTTTTTGATGATAAGAACAGTAATACAGACGTATAATATACCATTGGAAAGAGAAAGATTTTAGAAAAAAAAATATCTGGTACACAAAGTTGTAAAAGGTAATATGAAGTGACAAATGGGGAACAAACTTATTACGGATTAACAATTTAATATAGTGATATTATTTAATCTGTTGCTAATGTTTCCAACGATAATGAATACACGTTTTATTAAAATCAACTTAAAATAATTTTCAAATTGAATTATTTTTAATAGTTTTTACCTTGATTTTAACATTCGAGGTAAGTGAAAGTTGTGCGTTGCCCGGTCCACACTTTTCACGATCCCAATACTTTCCCTTAATATACCAGTATATTTCAAGTATATGTAAGTAAAAGGAAAAAAAAAAGTATTTATTTATGCTTATTTATATTTTATGTGACCTAATCCTTTCAAGTTATTATACTCAATGTCTGTAGGGAGATTTTATTAAGTGGTGTTATTTATTTCCTCTTCCTATGTGCCTTCGTAACGGGGGAGGGTTAACGGTAACCCATTAGGGTTAGGGTATAGTGGAGGCTAAACCGGGTTCTGTCCAATATGAACTGCAGTAAAGGTCGAATTGGGAACGTAAGATGGTAGGCAATTCAAGTGTTACGGCCAAGTACATGGTACATAGTAAAGTACCTCTTGTTTGCTATAACTTGTAGTTTATCAAATCCCGAATATAAAACAAAAAAAAAAAAATCAAATTAAGATTTATTTTAAATTTTCGTATAACAGTTAATTTTTAAAACAATTATGTGTAACTAGAGCAATTTGTTTTAAAAATACTAACTCTCCTAACAGCCACTCTTCCATATGGACGGTTTTGAAATGCCAGGACAGGTAATATTGAAATCTCATCCATTTTATATAATAAATTTTAGTACAGATGGTTTTTTTTCAGTTATTAAGTGTTGATTAAGATTTGTCTTCATTGGAAACTGGAAAGAATTGAGTTTCCTGATGAATAATTTCTTTTTTCGCGCAAAGATTTTATATTTTTGAAAGATTTATGCATAGTAAGATGAGGTTTGAAATAAAATAGCTGGAATTTTATATCAATTGTTCCTTTATATCAATCCTCCCTTGTAATAGCAGGTAAAAAGCTCAGGGAATCCCTGCGTCGGATGTTTTAGGGAGGAGGGGGAGAAGTAGAGAAAACAATTTTTTGTAGCCTGTTCCAGAATATTTAAAAAATATTATGATGTAATGAATCAATTATCTTATAATTATTTAATACATTTTTTTTACCCAAATAACTTTTTATGGATATATATTTAATGAGGAAAAAATATGAACAACCGTTCTCAGTAATAATGCTCAAATCACCATGAACTTGGAGAGCTCAAGATCATATACAACATCAATTTTATTTTTTAATAAACTATTAAGCAATCACCTATAACTCAATGTTCATTTTAAGCACTAAAATTTTAAGCATTTTTACTAAAATTGCAGAACCATAGCTTCGTGATCGTTTCACGGAGCGAAAAAAAAAAGATTATAGAATTCATTAATTTTGTTTAGTAGATAAGAAATGGGGGAGCTGGGACACCGATTCCTCCATCCCCTCCCCTACCACTCTTAACCACCTATGACGTCATCACGACCTAACCTTAACTACTATGGTTCGCGCCATCGACCTAACCTAAACCACTAAGCCACGCCCCTTTTCAGTCACGTGACCCTCTATCAACCTAACCTAAACCAGTAGGCCACGCCCCTTTTTGGTCACGTGATCCCTGTTTGAGGGTATAAAGCATGAGCCTACCCGGCGTCCATCTTCTTTTCCCTACGTTTTGGGCTAATTTAGTATTTATAAAGCATGAGTCTACCCGTCCGCCATTTTGTTTTATGCCGTAACCCTTTACAAAGCATGAGTCTACCCGGACGCCATTTTGCTCCCCCCACTCCTTCATTAGTTAACCAATCAGAGTGCCTAACTTGAGAGTTCCTCCCGGCTAGGTCCGATGGTCAAATTGTAATGTGTGCTTTTACGAAACCTTTCAAACTGTGACATAACCTTACTATTGTTTACATTTTTTGAAACCTCCCTTACTGTTACATAACCTTCTCATTGTTTACATTATTTTGAAACCTCCCTTACTGTTACATAACCTTCCCAATGTTTACATTTTCCTCAACCTCCCCATTGTTTACATTTTATGAAACCTTCCTAACTGTTACATAACCTTCTCATTGTTTACATTTTCCTCAACCTTCTCATTGTTTACATTTTCCTCAACCTTCCCATTGTTTACATTTTATGAAACCTCCCTTGCTGTTACATAACCTTCCCGTTGTTTACATTATCTGAAGCCTCCCTTGCTGTGACATAACCTTCCCGTTGTTTACAATATCTGAAACCTCCCTTGCTGTTACATAACCTTCCCAATATTTACATTTTCCGCAACCTTCTCAATGATTACATTTATGAAACCTCCCTTACTGTTACATAACCTTCTCATTGTTTACATTTTCGGAAACTCCCCTTACTGTTACATAACCTTCCCAAGGTTTACATTTTCCTCAACCTCCCCATTGTTTACATTTTATGAAACCTCCCTTACTGTTACATAACCTTCTCATTGTTTACATTTTCCTCAACCTTCTCATTGTTTACATTTTCCTCAACCTTCCCATTGTTTACATTTTATGAAACCTCCCTTGCTGTTACATAACCTTCCCGTTGTTTACATTATCTGAAGCCTCCCTTGCTGTGACATAACCTTCCCGTTGTTTACAATATCTGAAACCTCCCTTGCTGTTACATAACCTTCCCAATATTTACATTTTCCGCAACCTTCTCAATGATTACATTTATGAAACCTTCCAAACTGTTACATAACCTCCTCATTGTTTACATTTTCGGAAACTCCCCTTACTGTTACATAACCTTCCCAAGGTTTACATTTTCCTCAACCTTCCCATTGTTTACATTTTATGAAACCTCCCTTGCTGTTACATAGCCTTCCGAATGTTTACATTTTCTGTAACCTTCACAATGTTTACATTTTCTAAATCTCTTTATTTACTTTTATTATCTCTTCACATAGTCGTGGTGCACACTCACCTTCTAAAGTATCCGCAAGAGCGCAGCACCAGCTCTACTTTTAATGTGCCCACCAGAGTGCGTCTCTCCGGAATTTTTTATGTTATCCTCCAATTGACGTTTTTTTTTTTTTAAAGTAATTGTGAGCCGCCGCCATTTCGTTTTTATGACGCTACTATTGCAATAATTTAAAAGGGTATGAACATGTACAAACAGAGTTGAATCATGTTTAAGCATGTTGATAAGTGAAACGTAAACATGGACTTTGAACCCTCTTAACGGCTTTAATATAAACATCGTTATAGACCTTCTTAATCCTATACACCTTTGAACTTTGATCCTTAATCCTACAATTTAAATAGCGATAAAAAGTTCCTTAAGCTTAAACGTAAACATGGACTTTGAACCTTCATGATGGCTTTAATATAAACATCGTTATAGACCTTCTTAATCCTAGACAGCTGTGAAATTTGATCCTTAATCCTACATTTTAAGTAGCGATAAACAGTTCCTTAAGCTTAAACGTAAACATGGACTTTGAACCTTCTTAGTGGCTTTAATATAAACATTGTTATAGACCTTCTTAATCCTATGCAGCTTTGAACTTTGATCCTTAATTCTACTATTTGAATAGCGATATAGGGTTCCTTAAGCTTTTGAAATTTGGACGATTATCCTCTTAAGTATCAATATAGATAATGCGCTTCTTAGAATTATGGTTAATCTCTAATAATGTGATTGCATGATTGTAAACAAGCTCATTTTAAGACGTAAACATCAACTTTGTGCTGAGAATTTCCTAATGTATAATAAACAATAATATAAAAACATTTATCTACTTCGGACGGAAATTTATTTTGTTTATACATCATAATTTCAACATTTTAAATTGTTTTCTCGCCTTATCAGTCCATTTTGTACCATTTCCAGGCATTATTTACTAATAATTAACTATTTTGCTATGTAAATGCAATTTTGCGATGTCTTCGGGGCTGTTCGGCTACTCCCAGCCACCTTCGGTCTTCTACCTAACTTCGCTATAATCCGGAGTTCTATCTAAAGAAATAAACAATGATAACGTTAATTCCATCGAAACAACTTCCTTATCTTCTCTGCATCTCTTGATAAACAACATTATATTCTAGTAAAATAATATAGTACATCGTAAACATTTTGTTCATTTTCGTTAAAAGTATTATTAGTAAACAAAGTGTTGTACCTTTTTTAGTTCGGCGTTAAGCCTTAAGCCTCTTCACCACGTCAAGGTAAAGGTACATCGAAGAGGTTTTGTTTTTTTTAATATTTTTTTTTTTAGCTTTTTATAAATATATTTTTTTTTAATTTATTAGTTTTATTATTTTTTTTTTACAATTTCATTTTTTAAATAAAATTAAACGAAAAAATAAAAATCTGAATTCGTAAAATATAATTTCTAACACAATCAAGAATTAAACTAAATTTATGCTTATAAAAAAATAAAATCATCTCTTTTTTTTTGGTAATGTATAATCACATTGAAATTTAATTTTTCACCTGATGGCATAAACGAAATATTTGCTGTTGAGATGGTCGGCAAGGTGCGGCAATGACTATTTAATCTTCAATAAATTAACAACACCATATACTTTATCATTTTTTTTTTCTTTATGTATTTGAAAGAGAAATATGAGCATCGAAATTATTCTGCAGGGTTATTCTATTCACCTCACATTCACTCACACATTCAGGTTTACAGGTGTTCAAACCATGCCATGGACCTTCATTCAGGGTTTATAGGTGTTCAAACCGTGACAGTGACCCCTTTCATTCATGGTGAATAGATTTAAACAAATTTTTATTTACCCATACAGACAAAACCTTTGTTTGATACTCTGTACATTTCTCTTTCGAGACATTATGATAAATGCAATGGCTGCCTTGCTGAGATGGCTTTATTAATTTAAAGACCGCCAAAATATTCCAAATTCATTAGTGAACAAACATATCTTTTTTTTTTACTTTTTTTTTTTTTTGGGTAATGTATAATCATATTGAAATTTATTTTTTCACTTGACGGCATAAACGAAATATTTGATGTTGAGATGGTCGGCAAGGTGCGGTAATGACTATTTAATCTTCAATAAATTAACAACACCATATACTTTATCATTTTTTTTCTTTATGTATTTGAAAGAGAAATATGAGCATCGAAATTATTCTGCAGGGCTATTCTATTCACCTCACATTCACTCACACATTCAGGTTTAGAGGCTGTTAGACCATGCCATTGACCTTCATTCAGGGTTTATAGATGTTCAAACCGTGACAGTGACCCCTTTCATTCATGGTGAATAGATTTAAACAAATTTTTATTTACCCATACAGACAAAACCTTTGTTTGATACTCTGTACATTTCTCTTTCGAGACATTATGATAAATGCAATGGCTGCCTTGCTGAGATGGCTTTATTAATTTAAAGACCACCAAAATATTCCAAATTCATTAGTGAACGTTTGTTGTATGTTGCAATATGTTTATATTGCCACACCATGAACCATCATTTTTATTATTTGTTACCTTAGTTTTTTTGTTTGTTTTTTCAGCCCAAAGACAAAAATGGTAAATTCGCTTTTTGTGTCTTATTATTTCAAAAAAACTCCTTATATTATTTCAATTCATTTAAGTTATAATGACCATAGGCCAAAGTATTGATTCTGTCTACTAGTATGTGTCTTTTATCATCAAAAGGAGACAGAGAAACCTTATTTATTTCGCAACTAAAAATATTATGCAGCTTAGATTGTATCACCCTCATTGGCGTATGCATAATTTCCTTTTTAAATAATACATTTTCATAATCCTCAAAACTAATATATTGTTTTAATGAGGCTGTTTTTACGCCTTTAGCTCGCTTTTTACTTTCACTTACTATATATAGTAAGGAAAGTATTGCGATCGTGAAAATTTTCGAATTCCAGTTTTCAACGGAAATACACGTTTTAGGGTCCCCTGAGTCCAAATAACCAAGTCCCGCAAAAAGGTCTGTGTGTGTGTGTGTGTGTGTGTGTGTCTGTGTGTATGTGTGTGGTAACTCCCGGGCGGAAACGGTAAGTCCTATGAAACTGAAATTTCATATTTAAGACAACTATACGCCCGAGACGTGACAAAACTTTTTTCATCAAAATGAGCTTACCAGAAGAGGCACTTTATACCATGCATTTTGCACCTTTTTTCGATTTTCTCAAAAACGGTTCCGACGATTTTGATTAAACTCGCTATATCGATGTAAAATTAAATGCGCTTTAATATCATGTAGGTTTTATTTAGATAAAAATGGTCTGACAGGGCTTAAATGCCGATATTTTAAATTTTCTTCCTCTAAAATACCTTTAATTTTTTAGATTCAATAATAATAACTAGATTATCTTGTTAGCGCTGATGAAAAACAGGTAAATATATAAATTGAATAAATTCGATACCCAACTAAAGGAGAAAACAGAAAAAATATATTTTTAATGAAATTTTTCGTTTTTGAACATAAGAGCAGTAATATACATGTATGATATACCGTTGGAAAGCTAAAGATTTTAGAAAAAATATCATCTCATACACAAGCTTTTAGAAGTTAATGGAGAGTGATGAGAAGAAGATAAAACTAACTGATTATTTTAGATAATAATATAATAGATTTTTTAATAAAACACATGTTTATATATAAATTCAATTTGATTAATTCCTTAATAGTTTCACGTATTTTTATCTCTAACTGTATTTGAAAATTCTTTCATTGATTTTAAAAATCGAGGTAAGTGAAAGTCGTGTGTTGCCCGCACCAGATTTTTTACATCGTTTTATGTCATAACAGCGTACATTTTCGCTCTTAATCCCACATATTTTAAAATTATTTTTGAATTGAGCTCATCTTTAAACTTTCCTAACTTCTTTTTATTTTTATTGGAATAACATAAATGTGTTTCAGGATAGTCTGAGAAATCAAAATATTGATTCATTTTTTTTCATATCTTCATAGACATCATCTGTTAAGACTCTATAGATAAAGGAATCTGTATCGGTATACATCATCTTCAAGTTTTTTCCAGTATATGTTTTTATCATTATGTCATAATCAAATTGATACATTACAGTTTTTGATAAGTCTAAAATGCACATTCCTATGTATATAGGTTTATTAAACAAGACTTTCGATTTTCCCATGTGAACAGCCACTATATTCTCATTGTAGATTGTACGGTCAATGAAATTTGGTTTAGCAACAAGTTTCATCAACTTTTTACTGTCAGTTACTAGTTGAATATTCTGGCGTTTCCAAATATTTTCCATCGTTTTGCCGAAGACTGCATTGTTAAGCAACTTATAAAAATCTTTTTCAAAATCATTGGATGCTCCTTTCCTTAGCTCTGTATTGTATTCTATATACGATCGTAACCATGGTGCTTGTTTAAACTTTAGAACACGGTGAATTTTTTCCAAATTTAGCCCATGCTGTAGAGCTTGAATCAAATTCTTATAATGTAAGACGTAGCGATATCTTTTTCCAAAATGTGTTATTAATTTTTTCGAATTAGATTTTTCTCCTGGTGGTATCATCGCTTCAGGTAAGAACGGTAAATCATCATGGAAATGGTGAAGTTCTTGAGGATAACTGATGTCAATTTCAAATATGTAACCAATTTCGTCATCATCCTTAAGCTCGGATATGTTTATACGTTCCGGATTTTTAACCCATTCAAATCCTCCGTATGGTAAATTCATGCTCATCGCTTGTCCATAAAGATTATTAGCATCTAAATAAACTATATAACTGGATTCTTCGTTTGGATTAAAATTACTCATGTACTTATTATTCGCTTCTGCATACCTGTGCGATACCTGGCACAAACCTCCTCGAATACCATGTTCTATCATTAGAATCACATCATAATCCTGTAAGAGCTCTATATTCATTTTTGTATATTTTAACATGGCGTCGAAGGTCAAACCAGGAACGGTAAAATAATGAGCTGGATCAAGTTTATGGGTCTTCATCATGACGTTTCGGAAAGATTCGAAGACGTCACAAAGTAGTAGAACATCACTTTTAACGTAAAAATCAGCATATTCACCCAAAGATTTACATTTAAAGTGTTCCCATATGTTTTGAGCATGTCTATAATCTTCTGCGCTGATATCGCTCTCATTCAATTTATTGTAAAAAGCTTCAATTGGTGGTAACTCTGTTTCATTGAACTTATCTTCACTGTCTATATAATCGTAAGGAAAAACACCTTTTCTGGTAACCAATGCTAATTGCTCATCTCTATAATATTTTGATGTCTCCTTAAATTTATCCAAAGAAAGAGATTTTACAAGATAGTCCAGGCTTCTCGGCATGAATCTGTAAGAATCTATAAACCTCAGTTTCAGTTTTCCAACATGCTTTGTGAAAGATATGTATTTTTCTTCAGTATTCGGTATTACCTCAACTTCTCCAGGGGTATTTCCCAACTCTCTAACTATAAAATGTGCGTCATAATTGCTCAAATTGTGCATTATGACGGGTAAAAACGAGGGGTTAACGCGTTTTAAATTACAATTATTACAAGAAGCTCCTAAGTAGGTTCCAGTTAGGTGGCAGTGGTCTCTAACTTTTATGTTGTTTTCTTTAAATTCGTCTTGACACATGTAGCATGTTTTAGCTTCAATCCAATCTCCCTCTTCCTGAGATGAGATCCGCATCGATTTATTTACTTTGTAAATTTCTTGAATTTTTTTAGCAATATTTGTAATACACTCCATGAAGTGAGAAGCGGCATTGGCTCCCCTATAAACGTAGGGTTGGTTTATTGGAACATCAACTCCTTCGATTCCTTTAACATATACACAAAATGATATCGGATCGTGCCTCTGATATTTAGTCGTGTTCTTTGACAATTCGCTAATAGGAACTAATATCGATTCAAAGTCGGCATAGATCACAAACGGTACTTTGCTTTGTCGCTCCACATTTGAGAATCTGATAAAGTGATCTTTTATCGGTAGTTCTATTCTTACTGGTTTATTTTCTGAGCAATATATCTTATGTTTTCAAGTTTCCTACAAACTTCTTTTCCAGAAACGTGGTTGAAATGTGTAAAACAGCGTTTACATATTGTTAATTTATGTTCATGCTGACTGATTTGATTCACGACCAACCTTTCAAAATTCTTTATGTAAACATAATGGGAAGTTTCATCATTAGACACGAGTAAAAGATCGCGGTGGTCTTTCAATTCTTTTTTACAGACTTTTAGAGGGTATATCTTATCTTTTTCATCGAGCCCATAGACATTGATGGAGATGTTATTTACCTTTTCAAAATTTCTTATCTCACTCAGCGAAGTTGGAAATGAAACGCAAGTAAAGTCATACACATGTTCTAAATTTTTATACTTAGTAACGCGTTGTGCACCCTTTTTCACAAATTTTGATAAAATCGAATACTTAAAACAGTACATATCATTATTCCGCACATTAATGCAAGCTTTCTTTGGTTCTATAAATGGGGGGAGTGGAAGATACGTACAACCCCTTAGTGGCAAATACTTGTTAATTCTTAATCTGATCCCATCAACTCCACTCAGCTTCCATCCGCTTTTTTTAAAATGAGATTCCTCAGCTTCAGTTATGATTTTGTTAAAACTTTTATCGATAAATTTACTAAGATCGATACTTTTAAAGACACAATTGTTTCGTGTTTTAAATGCTTTATCCATCTGGTCGCCAACAGAATTTGAAAAAGTGCATTCCAATAGACAATTCACTTTTAAGGCACCATGTTCATTTAGTGAATCTCGAATTTTATACACTAAGAGGTTCTTAACGCTATGCAGAAACGAGTTAATATCCATAGAATCGGACGATCTGATGAAGAATGATGCCAACCGGTTCTGGATAGCGTTAAGAACCTCTTAGTGTATAAAATTCGAGATTCACTACATGAACATGGTGCATTAAAAGTGAACTGCCTATTGGAATGTACTTTCTCAAATTCTGTTGGTGACCAGATGGATAAAGCATTTAAAACACGAAACAATTGTGTGTTTAAAGGTTAGCGATCTTAGTAAATTTATCGATAGTAGTTTTAACAAAATCATAACTGAAGCTGAGGAATCTCAATTTAAAAAAAGCGGATGGAAGCTGAGTGGAGTTGATGGAATCAGATTAAGAATCAACAAATATTTGCCACTAAGGGGTTGTACGTATCTTACACTCCCCCCATCTATAGATTCAAAGAAAGCTTGCATTAATGTGCGGAATAATGATATGTACTGTTTTAAGTATTCAATTTTGTCAAAATTTGTGAAAAAGCATGCACAACGCGTTACTAAGTATAAAAATTTAGAACATGTGTATGACTTTACTTGCGTTTCATTCCCAACTTCACTGAGTGAGATAAGAAAATTTGAAAAGGTAAATAGCATCTCCATCAATGTCTATGGGCTCGATGAGAAAGATAAGATATATCCTCTGAAAGTCTCTAAAACAGAATTGAAAGACCACCGCGATCTTTTACTCGTGTCTGATGATGAAGCTTCCCATTATGTTTACATAAAGAATTTCGAAAGGCTGGTCGTGAATCAAATCAGTCAGCATGAACATAAATTAACAATATGTAAACGCAGTTTTACACATTTCAACAACGTTTCTGGAAAAGAAGCTTGTAAGAAACTTGAAGAACATAAGATATTTTGCTCAGAAAATAAACCAGTAAGAATAGAACTACCGATAAAAGATCACTTTATTAGATTCTCAAATGTGGAGTGACAAAGCAAAGTACCGTTTGTGATCTATGCCGACTTTGAATCGATATTAGTTTCCTATTAGCGAATTGTCAAAGAACACGACTAAATATCAGAGGCACGATCCGATATCATTTTGTGTATATGTTAAAGGAATCGAAGGAGTTGACGTTCCAATAAACCAACCGTACGTTTATAGGGGAGTTGATGCCGCTTTTCATTTCATGGAATGTATCACCAATATAGCTAAAAAAATTCAAGAAATCTATAAGATGGACGAAACAATAATGATCTCATCGGAGGAAGAAAAGGATTGGAATGAAGCTAAAACATGCTACATGTGTCAAGACGAATTTAAAGAAAACAACATAAAAGTTAGAGACCACTGCCACCTAACTGGAACCTACTTAGGAGCTTCTTGTAATAATTGTAATTTAAAACGCGTTAACCCCTCGTTTTTACCCGTCATAATTCACAATTTGAGCAATTATGACGCACATTTTATAGTTAGAGAGTTGGGAAATACCCCTGGAGAAGTTGAGGTAATACCGAATACTGAAGAAAAATACATATCTTTCACAAAGCATGTTGGAAAACTGAAACTGAGGTTTATAGATTCTTACAGATTCATGCCGAGAAGCCTGGACTATCTTGTAAAATCTCTTTCTTTGGATAAATTTAAGGAGACATCAAAATATTATAGAGATGAGCAATTAGCATTGGTTACCAGAAAAGGTGTTTTTCCTTACGATTATATAGACAGTGAAGATAAGTTCAATGAAACAGAGTTACCACGAATTGAAGCTTTTTACAATAAATTGAATGAGAGCGATATCAGCGCAGAAGATTATAGACATGCTCAAAACATATGGGAACACTTTAAATGTAAATCTTTGGGTGAATATGCCGATGTTTACGTTAAAAGTGATGTCCTTCTACTTTGTGACGTCTTCGAATCTTTCCGAAACGTCATGATGAAGACCCATAAACTTGATCCAGCTCATTATTTTACCGTTCCCGGTTTGACCTTCGACGCCATGTTAAAATATACAAAAATGAACATAGAGCTCTTACAGGATTATGATATGATTCTAATGATAGAACATGGTATTCGAGGAGGTTTGTGCCAGGTATCCCACAGGTATGCAGAAGCGAATAATAAGTACATGACTAATTTTAATCCAAACGAAGAATCGAGTTATATAATTTATTTAGACGCTAATAATCTTTATGGACAAGCGATGAGCATGTATTTACCATACGGAGGATTCGAATGGGTTAAAAATCCCGAACGTATAAATACATCAGAGCTTAAGGATGATGACGAAATTGGTTACATATTTGAAATTGACATCAGTTATCCTCAAGAACTTCACCATTTCCATGATGATTTACCGTTCTTACCTGAAGCGATGATACCACCAGGAGAAAAATCTAATTCGAAAAAATTAATAACACATTTTGAAAAAAGATATCGCTACGTCTTACATTATAAGAATTTGATTCAAGCTCTACAGCATGGGCTAAATTTGGAAAAAATTCACCGTGTTCTAAAGTTTAAACAAGCACCATGGTTACGATCGTATATAGAATACAATACAGAGCTAAGGAAAGGAGCATCCAATGATTTTGAAAAAGATTTTTATAAGTTGCTTAACAATGCAGTCTTCGGCAAAACGATGGGAAATATTTGGAACCGCCAGAATATTCAACTAGTAACTGACAGTAAAAAGTTGATGAAACTTGTTGCTAAACCAAATTTCATTGACCGTACAATCTACAATGAGAATATAGTGGCTGTTCACATGGGAAAATCGAAAGTCTTGTTTAATAAACCTATATACATAGGAATGTGCATTTTAGACTTATCAAAAACTGTAATGTATCAATTTGATTATGACATAATGATAAAAACATATACTGGAAAAAACTTGAAGATGATGTATACCGATACAGATTCCTTTATCTATAGAGTCTTAACAGATGATGTCTATGAAGATATGAAAAAAAATGAATCAATATTTTGATTTCTCAGACTATCCTGAAACACATTTATGTTATTCCAATAAAAATAAAAAGAAGTTAGGAAAGTTTAAAGATGAGCTCAATTCAAAAATAATTTTAAAATATGTGGGATTAAGAGCGAAAATGTACGCTGTTATGACATAAAACGATGTAAAAAATCTGGTGCGGGCAACACACGACTTTCACTTACCTCGATTTTTAAAATCAATGAAAGAATTTTCAAATACAGTTAGAGATAAAAATACGTGAAACTATTAAGGAATTAATCAAATTGAATTTATATATAAACATGTGTTTTATTAAAAAATCTATTATATTATTATCTAAAATAATCAGTTAGTTTTATCTTCTTCTCATCACTCTCTATTAACTTCTAAAAGCTTGTGTATGAGATGATATTTTTTCTAAAATCTTTAGCTTTCCAACGGTATATCATACATGTATATTACTGCTCTTATGTTCAAAAACGAAAAATTTCATTAAAAATATATTTTTTCTGTTTTCTCCTTTAGTTGGGTATCGAATTTATTCAATTTATATATTTACCTGTTTTTCATCAGCGCTAACAAGATAATCTAGTTATTATTATTGAATCTAAAAAGTTAAAGGTACTTTTAGAGGAAGAAAATTTAAAATATCGGCATTTAAGCCCTGTCAGACCATTTTTATCCAAATAAAACCTACATGATATTAAAGCGCATTTAATTTTACATCGATATAGCGAGTTTAATCAAAATCGTCGGAACCGTTTTTGAGAAAATCGAAAAAAGGTGCAAAATGCATGGTATAAAGTGCCTCTTCTGGTAAGCTCATTTTGATGAAAAAAGTTTTGTCACGTCTCGGGCGTATAGTTGTCTTAAATATGAAATTTCAGTTTCATAGGACTTACCGTTTCCGCCCGGGAGTTACCACACACATACACACAGACACACACACACACACACACACACACAGACCTTTTTGCGGGACTTGGTTATTTGGACTCAGGGGACCCTAAAACGTGTATTTCCGTTGAAAACTGGAATTCGAAAATTTTCACGATCGCAATACTTTCCTTACTATATATAGTAAGTGAAAGTAAAAAGCGAGCTAAAGGCGTAAAAACAGCCTCATTAAAACAATATATTAGTTTTGAGGATTATGAAAATGTATTATTTAAAAAGGAAATTATGCATACGCCAATGAGGGTGATACAATCTAAGCTGCATAATATTTTTAGTTGCGAAATAAATAAGGTTTCTCTGTCTCCTTTTGATGATAAAAGACACATACTAGTAGACGAATCAATACTTTGGCCTATGGTCATTATAACTTAAATGAATTGAAATAATATAAGGAGTTTTTTTGAAATAATAAGACACAAAAAGCGAATTTTCCATTTTTGTCTTTGGGCTGAAAAAACAAACAAAAAAACTAAGGTAACAAATAATAAAAATGATCGTTCATGGTGTGGCAATATAAACATATTGCAACATACAACAAACGTTCACTAATGAATTTGGAATATTTTGGTGGTCTTTAAATTAATAAAGCCATCTCAGCAAGGCAGCCATTGCATTTATCATAATGTCTCGAAAGAGAAATGTACAGAGTATCAAACAAAGGTTTTGTCTGTATGGGTAAATAAAAATTTGTTTAAATCTATTCACCATGAATGAAAGGGGTCACTGTCACGGTTTGAACATCTATAAACCCTGAATGAAGGTCAATGGCATGGTCTAACAGCCTCTAAACCTGAATGTGTGAGTGAATGTGAGGTGAATAGAATAGCCCTGCAGAATAATTTCGATGCTCATATTTCTCTTTCAAATACATAAAGAAAAAAAATGATAAAGTATATGGTGTTGTTAATTTATTGAAGATTAAATAGTCATTACCGCACCTTGCCGACCATCTCAACATCAAATATTTCGTTTATGCCGTCAAGTGAAAAAATAAATTTCAATATGATTATACATTACCCAAAAAAAAAAAAAAGTAAAAAAAAAAGATATGTTTGTTCACTAATGAATTTGGAATATTTTGGCGGTCTTTAAATTAATAAAGCCATCTCAGCAAGGCAGCCATTGCATTTATCATAATGTCTCGAAAGAGAAATGTACAGAGTATCAAACAAAGGTTTTGTCTGTATGGGTAAATAAAAATTTGTTTAAATCTATTCACCATGAATGAAAGGGGTCACTGTCACGGTTTGAACACCTATAAACCCTGAATGAAGGTCCATGGCATGGTTTGAACACCTGTAAACCTGAATGTGTGAGTGAATGTGAGGTGAATAGAATAACCCTGCAGAATAATTTCGATGCTCATATTTCTCTTTCAAATACATAAAGAAAAAAAAAATGATAAAGTATATGGTGTTGTTAATTTATTGAAGATTAAATAGTCATTGCCGCACCTTGCCGACCATCTCAACAGCAAATATTTCGTTTATGCCATCAGGTGAAAAATTAAATTTCAATGTGATTATACATTACCAAAAAAAAAGAGATGATTTTATTTTTTTATAAGCATAAATTTAGTTTAATTCTTGATTGTGTTAGAAATTATATTTTACGAATTCAGATTTTTATTTTTTCGTTTAATTTTATTTAAAAAATGAAATTGTAAAAAAAAAATAATAAAACTAATAAATTAAAAAAAAATATATTTATAAAAAGCTAAAAAAAAAAATATTAAAAAAAACAAAACCTCTTCGATGTACCTTTACCTTGACGTGGTGAAGAGGCTTAAGGCTTAACGCCGAACTAAAAAAGGTACAACACTTTGTTTACTAATAATACTTTTAACGAAAATGAACAAAATGTTTACGATGTACTATATTATTTTACTAGAATATAATGTTGTTTATCAAGAGATGCAGAGAAGATAAGGAAGTTGTTTCGATGGAATTAACGTTATCATTGTTTATTTCTTTAGATAGAACTCCGGATTATAGCGAAGTTAGGTAGAAGACCGAAGGTGGCTGGGAGTAGCCGAACAGCCCCGAAGACATCGCAAAATTGCATTTACATAGCAAAATAGTTAATTATTAGTAAATAATGCCTGGAAATGGTACAAAATGGACTGATAAGGCGAGAAAACAATTTAAAATGTTGAAATTATGATGTATAAACAAAATAAATTTCCGTCCGAAGTAGATAAATGTTTTTATATTATTGTTTATTTATACATTAGGAAATTCTCAGCACAAAGTTGATGTTTACGTCTTAAAATGAGCTTGTTTACAATCATGTAATCACATTATTAGAGATTAACCATAATTCTAAGAAGCGCATTATCTATATTGATACTTAAGAGGATAATCGTCCAAATTTCAAAAGCTTAAGGAACCCTATATCGCTATTCAAATAGTAGAATTAAGGATCAAAGTTCAAAGCTGCATAGGATTAAGAAGGTCTATAACAATGTTTATATTAAAGCCACTAAGAAGGTTCAAAGTCCATGTTTACGTTTAAGCTTAAGGAACTGTTTATCGCTACTTAAAATGTAGGATTAAGGATCAAAGTTCACAGCTGTCTAGGATTAAGAAGGTCTATAACGATGTTTATATTAAAGCCATCAGGAAGGTTCAAAGTCCATGTTTACGTTTAAGCTTAAGGAACTTTTTATCGCTATTTAAATTGTAGGATTAAGGATCAAAGTTCAAAGGTGTATAGGATTAAGAAGGTCTATAACGATGTTTATATTAAAGCCGTTAAGAGGGTTCAAAGTCCATGTTTACGTTTCACTTATCAACATGCTTAAACATGATTCAACTCTGTTTGTACATGTTCATACCCTTTTAAATTATTGCAATAGTAGCGTTATAAAAACGAAATGGCGGCGGCTCACAATTACTTTTTAAAAAAAAAAAACGTCAATTGGAGGATAACATAAAAAATTCCGGAGAACGCACTCTGGTGGGCACATTAAAAGTAGAGCTGGTGCTGCGCTCTTGCGGATACTTTAGAAGGTGAGTGTGCACCACGACTATGTGAAGAGATAATAAAAGATGTAAATAAAGAGATTTAGAAAATGTAAACATTCGGAAGGCTATGTAACAGCAAGGGAGGTTTCATAAAATGTAAACAATGGGAAGGTTGAGGAAAATGTAAACCTTGGGAAGGTTATGTAACAGTAAGGGGAGTTTCCGAAAATGTAAACAATGAGGAGGTTATGTAACAGTTTGGAAGGTTTCATAAATGTAATCATTGAGAAGGTTGCGGAAAATGTAAATATTGGGAAGGTTATGTAACAGCAAGGGAGGTTTCAGATATTGTAAACAACGGGAAGGTTATGTCACAGCAAGGGAGGCTTCAGATAATGTAAACAACGGGAAGGTTATGTAACAGCAAGGGAGGTTTCATAAAATGTAAACAATGGGAAGGTTGAGGAAAATGTAAACAATGAGAAGGTTGAGGAAAATGTAAACAATGAGAAGGTTATGTAACAGTAAGGGAGGTTTCATAAAATGTAAACAATGGGGAGGTTGAGGAAAATGTAAACCTTGGGAAGGTTATGTAACAGTAAGGGGAGTTTCCGAAAATGTAAACAATGAGAAGGTTATGTAACATAAGGGAGGTTTCATAATGTAATCATTGAGAAGGTTGCCGAAAATGTAAATATTGGGAAGGTTATGTAACAGCAAGGGAGGTTTCAGATATTGTAAACAACGGGAAGGTTATGTCACAGCAAGGGAGGCTTCAGATAATGTAAACAACGGGAAGGTTATGTAACAGCAAGGGAGGTTTCATAAAATGTAAACAATGGGAAGGTTGAGGAAAATGTAAACAATGAGAAGGTTGAGGAAAATGTAAACAATGAGAAGGTTATGTAACAGTAAGGGAGGTTTCATAAAATGTAAACAATGGGGAGGTTGAGGAAAATGTAAACCTTGGGAAGGTTATGTAACAGTAAGGGGAGTTTCCGAAAATGTAAACAATGAGAAGGTTATGTAACAGTAAGGGAGGTTTCATAAATGTAATCATTGAGAAGGTTGCGGAAAATGTAAATATTGGGAAGGTTATGTAACAGCAAGGGAGGTTTCAGATATTGTAAACAACGGGAAGGTTATGTCACAGCAAGGGAGGCTTCAGATAATGTAAACAACGGGAAGGTTATGTAACAGCAAGGGAGGTTTCATAAAATGTAAACAATGGGAAGGTTGAGGAAAATGTAAACAATGAGAAGGTTGAGGAAAATGTAAACAATGAGAAGGTTATGTAACAGTTAGGAAGATTTCATAAAATGTAAACAATGGGGAGGTTGAGGAAAATGTAAACATTGGGAAGGTTATGTAACAGTAAGGGAGGTTTCAAAATAATGTAAACAATGAGAAGGTTATGTAACAGTAAGGGAGGTTTCAAAAAATGTAAACAATAGTAAGGTTATGTCACAGTTTGAAAGGTTTCGTAAAAGCACACATTACAATTTGACCATCGGACCTAGCCGGGAGGAACTCTCAAGTTAGGCACTCTGATTGGTTAACTAATGAAGGAGTGGGGGGAGCAAAATGGCGTCCGGGTAGACTCATGCTTTGTAAAGGGTTACGGCATAAAACAAAATGGCGGACGGGTAGACTCATGCTTTATAAATACTAAATTAGCCCAAAACGTAGGGAAAAGAAGATGGACGCCGGGTAGACTTTATACATACGCCGGGACATGCTTTATACCCTCAAACAGGGATCACGTGACCAAAAAGGGGCGTGGCCTACTGGTTTAGGTTAGGTTGATAGAGGGTCACGTGACTGAAAAGGGGCGTGGCTTAGTGGTTTAGGTTAGGTCGATGGCGCGAACCATAGTAGTTAAGGTTAGGTCGTGATGACGTCATAGGTGGTTAAGAGTGGTAGGGGAGGGGATGGAGGAATCGGTGTCCCAGCTCCCCCATTTCTTATCTACTTTGTTTATTACACCAATTTAGATTAGCATAATATTTTTTGAGTACTTCAGAAAAAAAAAAACAGTTTAAAAAATAAGTTTTATATACTTCTCATCTTCCCAAAATAATCCAAAGCTTTGATACCGGAGATTTTTACCAATTGTTATGCTATGTATGACGAAAATTGTATTACAAGTTTAAGCACTTTTTTTTTTATCGCTCATGGTACTCATAAAATTATTTGAAAATTTTGGTAGATGGTCACAGTCGCTCTTCACTTGGTCTCTGAGATTTTTGTTTTTTCGGAAGGATTTCAACAGGAGTCCAGTCTTAAAACTTCGCCAGCTTTTTAGAGCTCAACAACAGTATAGTTTGGAGTATTATATCGGTAAACAGTGATATTTTTGTTTACCGTAACAAAAACTTTAGGCAATTCCTTTCTTCTGCGCTATCCCATCTCTGTAATTTCCAACCTACTCATATCCATAATATATTTTTTTGTCTATTATCATTCACCCATTTCGACCTACGGACTTGAACTGTGGGGAACAGCAAAATTGTCGAATATCAAACTTATCCAATCCTTCCAGTCTAAAGTCCTTAGAACAATAGTCGATGCCCCATATTATGTCACCAACAAAACCTTACACCATGACCTGAATATCCCTGTATATATATATATATATATTATATATATATATATATATATATATATATATATATATATATAATATTATAATTTTTTTTTTTTTTTTTTTTTTTATCTTTCTTCTTTGTTTGATCTTTATTAATTATTTATTTTTATTTTATTGCCAATGTACATATGGAATGAAAGATTTCTTATATCTGTAATACTCATTGCCCCAGAAGGTGGCAGATTGTATTATCTCTTTAAAAAAAAAAAAAAATATATATATATATAATAATTGTCATTCAAGTCCCAATAAATTACGCCTTCCCCTCAATGATTCTAATATTTCTGATCAAATATCAGACTTTGAATAAAATATAATTTATTATACATAATGTTGAACTTAGCTAACCGATTAATTTATTTTCAGTTTTGTTCAACACATTTATTAACAAGAAGTTATTTATTTATTTTATTTTTTTGTGTTTTTGTATATATTTTTTTTCTCTCTCTTTCTTCTATCTCACACCATTGAAAATAAGTATTAATTATGTTCCTTTTGTCTTTTGGCTAGACACATAGGAAATCGTGATTGTACAAATCTCCTATTCTCAAGGGACCGAGTCCGAAAATAAAAGTTATTGGGTTGTAAAATAAGATAGTGGCGTTTTTTTATGATGATTTTAATAAAAACTTAAAATGCTAACAAATCTTTTTAATAACCTCAAATATAACATATGATGTCCTTTCTATTTCCTATTCTCTAAGGAAGCCTCAAAGAATTTGCTAATCTCGAACTACCATACCGATTTCGTGGAGCGGAAACAAGCCCCGTCGGATTTTGACACCTTGCCTGGGGAGGCCTGGGGCAAACGAGATGAGATGGACCTACATAAAGAATGATCCATTAATAGCTATTACCCCTACAACCATCAGCCCACACTCCCACCTACATCTACATCATTCATGTTATTTTTCTCCAGCCTTGATGTTTCCAATGATAGTCTCATGATAGATGCCATTCCTTTATTCTTGGGAACATTATACCTCTTTCATTGGGGTAGTTCGGCCCACGGCTCCTTATTCTCTATTTCATAGAATCGTTTTGTTGTCAACACATGATTATTTGTTATATTTGTTCGCTTTTATATATAACTGCATATTATTTTGTTTTAAATAATTTTATTACTGGTGATTTAAATAAAAACTATTGATTCTTGTAAATATTTTAAATTAATTGTATATGATCCATTGTGATCTATTAGATGTTGACTTCTTTCAGGTAAGTTTTGATTAGGTCATCATCAACAGTTGAAGAACGACCAAAGCGCTAAGCGTCATCCAAGTCTGAATTTCCGAGTCTGAACGGAGCAAACCACTTACGGACGGTGTTTTCTCCTCAGGCGTCATCGCCATACGCACTGATTTTTTTCGAACCGTCAGTGCACCGGTTTTTCCTTTTCAAAAATTAAAACAATAATTTAATGACAACAATTAATTTTTTTCTCTTCTAATTTGAGCGAGCGTAATGCTGCTTAAAGATAAGCAATCTTCGTTGAAACTGGTGCATAAAAGCACCTTTACTAGTCCTTTTTAGAATATGTAAACATTATTGACAAAGTAAAAATGATTTTACCAACACAGATAGAATTAAATTGGAATATTGCAAAACTCTACGAAATTATTTTACAACCCAATATTTTCTATGCTATTGTAAGACGTAATAAAATATAGGTGCGGGAAGTCTTGGGTCATAGTTAGTCACCTATAAATGAATAAAATCATTTCCTTTGCTAATATTTGCAAAAGCATTAGGCTAATAGCTTTGCCAATGGATCCACGGATGGCATAATTGACAGTCTAAAGCGAAACTCATGCATTCAAATGGCCTCCCCTTTGCAAATGGACATGTGTAGGAGATGTTGTGGAGCGTGAGCAATGTGACTAGTCCAAATGGATCGGGAAGCAACTAGTCGCAAAGGGAACTAAACAGGGCTACCTTAGGGGAGACACCTCCACTAAGGGCGCTAATGCAAGCTTTTTTCAACCCTACTGACCCTTCATCCTCGTCTTCAGAGGGAATACATTAAAGTGACAGCCGGGGGTCCCCTTGAATGGTGATGTAGTCACTAGCACACCTAGGATATAGTCCTCTCAGAATGTCCTTTAGATAAACCCAATAAACAAGTAAAAAGCGAATGCCTAGTTTTATAAAGCAAGCGATTTACCACGTTTTTATCCATGAATTTATCCTATACATTGTACTGAAATGGAATTTATAAAAACTCTGCATTCATAATAAATGATAGGTATGACCCTTTAATTTCTTCTTATCAATGAAAGGTATAATTTTTTTCTATTTTGAAACCTGTACCTCTACAACCCAAAAAGGGTCTTGGGTTCAGTACGTATAGAGATTCGTACTGTTTCTAAGCCAACGGCTGTGCAGAAAGATGATTCGACCGAGATCACAATCAGCCAACAGGCTTTTCCTCATTTTGGGCACCCATTCTACAGAGGAGTGAATAAATTTGACAGATGAGTAAAATGAATTTTATTCTGGGACGAGTAGTCCCATAAAAATAACAAAAATGTTCATCACCAATGATATTTGTCTTGTATATTAATACTTCATTATAACAATATAACGGATAGACTTTGTACCAACGAATAGTTATCATATATAGCTTGAAATATTACATATTAGTTGGTGAGATCAATAGTTTAGATGATGAAGAAATAATTAATGTTTTAAAGTGGGAAATTATCATGGATTAGAATGGATATAGGCAATAATTCCAAAATAATGTAGCACGAATTTTTGAAGGAAGCGGATCTGTGGGAAGGATGTATAAGTTTATGGGTTGGGATCTTCTCTTTACTGAATAGACAGTAGAACATGTAAGCATATCCAAAGTATAAGGAAGTTTATTTCTTTTGAAAGATTAGAAAAGACAGATGCCAAGGAGGTATTGCCCAACAGAAAGAGGGATATAGCTAGTTCAACTCGGTATATCTACTGGAAACATGGGAGCGTCTGGTATTATATGTTTATATCTTCTCAATGCAATTTAATGATTATACATTTAGGAATCATACTTAATCACTCTTTATCATTCTCACAATTTGACCAGCTGTTGTATTTAATATAGAATATCTGGGAATTCCACAGGTTATGGATGATTTTATTTTGGTGAAAAAGTAAAAAGGATTAAGGATTTCGGATTGTAACGGTTGGATTCGAGAATAGTTAGATGATGTAGTAAAGCCACGAATCTCAACTTCTTATGTACAGACACGTATGATATGTTTCTGTATACAACTTCTTATTATGGACGTGTATATGAGCCTTTTATAGTTATAGTGACCTCCTTGAAGAAGCGGAAATTTTTTAAATCGATTTATTTTGTACATATATATATATATATATATATATATATATATATTATATATATATATATATATATATATATATATATAATAATAATAATTTTACAAAAACCGAATTTATAATCTTCTTTTTGATATTTCCTGTTTTTTGGTGCCCAAACAAGGAGGAAATAGCATTATCTGTAGTTGTGAACTTGTGCGGAAACAGCTGTAGAGGTGACATTGGTCGATCGCAACTACTAGGCATGTCCTGGAAGGATGGCCATTCCAAAGGTTGAGAGGGGGCTAGCATTTAACTCTGAGAAATAAGAAGGGGGAAGAAGGGTGTTAGTGTGTTATTGTGTGAGTACGGTAATTAGCGAGGAGGTAATGACTACCAGCATCTAATTGGGGCCACCGCAGAAGCCAGCTTTGCATTAACTGAAATAATAGTCATTTGGATGCGGCCGACCCCCAGCAGTCACCTCACAAACTACCTCCTCCACTCATGCTCTTTCCATAAAAGCATCTATTCTAATTTTTCCGACCTGCCTGTCTCACTGGCTAATCAATGAAGGACACAGTGAAACTCACTCTCTATTGACACTGATTCTTTTTTTAAAATTATAATGATAATATTAAATCCCAGAATTCGGATATTTTTTGCTGGCTCGGAAACATTTCTGTGGACTACATGGGAAGGGCTATGAGATGAAGAGGTTAAACCAACTGTAAAGAGCTAGGCTCTGTGGTGGAGACAGTGGAGAAGAGAGCTAGAGTACTTATCGCTAGATCTTGAATAGACCTGTCCGCACCAACGCTAAGGTCATTATCACACGGGAACACACGTTTTAGGCTTTCTAAGTCCAAATAACCAAGTCAACATTATCGGTGTGCAAGTATGGAAAGTCTTACGATAATGAAATTTTATATATAAGGCAAGACTGAGTTTAGGATTTTTAAGCAGCTTTCTTTTAACAAATATCGAGGAAAGGCACTTCATAAAAAACATCTTGCACTTTTTCACAAGATTCTCAAAAACGGTTCACACGATTTTGCTTTAAATATAATGTAGGTTTTATTTTTATTTAATTAGTCTAACAAGGCTTAAATCTGAATTTTAAGAGTGGCATATCTATGTCATTATAGCTGACCGACGTAGGTATAACGCAGTAATGTGCATTTTATGAATTTTTCTCTTCTTTTTCTTTAATTAATTGATACCATAGACAACTATATCAGGTGTTTCACTGTTTCAAGGTTAACTGTTATGTAATGGCTAGCATAACAGCGTTGTATGCTAAAAAAAGTCCTAGTTTTTTTGTTAAAGGGGATGAAAAATCCAAGGTTATGGCGTCCATTGGAGGAGCCGTATAAAGTGGGTCCCAATCTAGGCGCTTGTTAAAGATCCCTATGCTAATTAAAACTAAAGAGGTATAATTTAGGACTTCCACTGTACAGTCTTCTGATTAGCCTCAAAAGCATAAAGATACAATAAATAAATATACATATTTCAGTTTTTGTATCACTCCTCTACTATTTATGAAATCTGTGAAAATGATATCTTCTTATGGATATAGCAAAATAATATCTTCTAATGGCTATAGCAAAATAAATCACGGCGCTCATTCGGGATTCTGTCTTTCTCCACTTTCTTCATTTTATTAACTACACAGTTTCTTTTCTAGTCCTAAATCAAAACAGAATAAATGTCTTCCAGGCTAACCGTTTTAGATTACCGGCATTTTTAAATTATTAGGGTTTTATGTTTGAACATTGGACGAAAAATCTCAAATACGTTAGCACTAATTTTGCGTGTTTCTTAAATGTATAAAAAGTCTCGGGAATGCACGATATTTACTTATAAACCTTATTAAAATCAATAGAAGAGTTTTTAGACAAAGTAAATCGAAACAACAGTAGTCGTGTGGTGCCAAGTTGGCTGAAACGATAAAAAAACAAAAAAAATAAACAAGATTATTTATTTGTAAATTAAATAATATAAGGGTTTAAATAATTATCTATAAAGATCATTTTAAGATACCAGCACCCATTACCTTTCAAAATTTTCTTATCATTCAATATTTATTTAATTTTTACTTTTTAGCTTGCTTACTGTATATTTGAAATCAATATTAATATTTTTACTAGCAGGGAAAAAAATATTAACACAGGAGAGTATTTATTTTTCTTTCTCTTTTGGTTGTTTATCAAACTATTTAATATTTTCCCACTTACCATTTATAAAATATAACCAGTTTTCAACGGATATACAAGTTTTATTGTCTCCTGAGTCTAAATAACTAAATCCCGCAAAAAGGTCTGTGTGTGTATGTGTAGTCCAGCACGAAAATGAAAAGTCATACGAAACTGAAATTGCATATGTAACAAGAATACGTCCTAGGTCTTACAGCAACTTTTTCACCAATTCGGTTGACCGGGAGTCATAATGCATAGTATAACATTTTTTACCTTTTAAAAAAAAAAAATTCAAAAACTGCTAAAACGTAAATTTTTTTTAATGAATTTTTTTAACACAAGAACAGTAACATAAATGAAAGCATTGTAAAGCTAAAGACTTTAGAAAAATATATTTTCTTACATAAAAAGTTGTAAAAGGTAATCTGGAGTGACGAACATGGTATAAACTTATTACTGATTATTACAGGTAACAATTAAATATTGTAATATTACTTAACCCAAATCATATGTTTACAACGATATTGAATAAAATTTGTATTTAAATTAACTTCACGTTTTCTTCAACTTTAAGTTTATTAAATAGTTATTAAATTGATTTAAACAGCCGAGATAAGTGAAAGACGTGAGTTTGCGCACCAATTTTTTTAAATCTCATTGCAAACGGTGAGAAATAGCAGTTATCTTTGTAAAAAAAATCACCATTTATATTCCTCACTGAAATTTTCATACATACGCCAGTGAAAGAAAATTTTCCTCGCTATATCAATGTGTATAAATAACTAAATCCCGCAAAAAGGTCTGTGTGTGTATGTGTAGTCCAGCACGAAAATGAAAAGTCATACGAAACTGAAATTGCATATGTAACAAGAATACGTCCTAGGTCTTACAGCAACTTTTTCACCAATTCGGTTGACCGGGAGTCATAATGCATAGTATAACATTTTTTACCTTTTAAAAAAAAAAAATTCAAAAACTGCTAAAACGTAAATTTTTTTTAATGAATTTTTTTAACACAAGAACAGTAACATAAATGAAAGCATTGTAAAGCTAAAGACTTTAGAAAAATATATTTTCTTACATAAAAAGTTGTAAAAGGTAATCTGGAGTGACGAACATGGTATAAACTTATTACTGATTATTACAGGTAACAATTAAATATTGTAATATTACTTAACCCAAATCATATGTTTACAACGATATTGAATAAAATTTGTATTTAAATTAACTTCACGTTTTCTTCAACTTTAAGTTTATTAAATAGTTATTAAATTGATTTAAACAGCCGAGATAAGTGAAAGACGTGAGTTTGCGCACCAATTTTTTTAAATCTCATTGCAAACGGTGAGAAATAGCAGTTATCTTTGTAAAAAAAATCACCATTTATATTCCTCACTGAAATTTTCATACATACGCCAGTGAAAGAAAATTTTCCTCGCTATATCAATGTAAAATTAATTTTGCTGCATTATCATGTACGTTTCATTATGGTTGAAATAATAAACAAGGGCTTAAATAGCGATAGGTAATAGAGATTCATGAAAAGCGAATAATAGTGATTTTTTAGGTAATAATATAATTGATTACCTAATGAAACACGTGTGTTTATCGAGACTCAATTTAATTATTATAATATTGTTTTATCTTTAACTTTTTTTAATAGTTTTATAAACAATTTAAAGAATGCAACTAAATAAAAGTCCTGTGTTGCGCTCACCAGATTTTTTTAACATCGCTTATTTAAATTGGGTTCATGAAAGGGATCACCTTTTCAGTAAAATATATCAAACGCAATTGAGACTTTGATCTCCAAAAGATACTATATCCATTCTAGGAAATTTTACAGGAAGCGCCAAAATCTCTCATTACTATATTATTAAATCAGCTAATTTGGGTCTTTTTGCATTAAAATTTAGAATTATTTTTTTTACTATAATAATAACATATCTTAAAGTTATAAAATGATTTTTTTTAGAATGATTTCAAACGGAAATAAATGCGTAATTAGTACATTTAGAAAATGACCGTATTTCTAAAACGCGGTTTTTAAGGACTTGAGAGTTCATTAGATAACATAAAATAGAATATTTAGATAAAACTAAATGATGAGAATACAAATATGTTAAAAAATCAATTTAGTAAAAAATGTCCTTTAGTACCTTTTGGAAATCAACGTCTCAATTGCTGATATTTATATAATGCAACCCAAGAAAAATTATTAGCATTATAAACAAAAATATTATTACATCCCAAAATGATTTAAGAATCGCTACTAACTCACCATAATAAAGTGATGCTTGGTGTGTAGTGAATACAAAAATAATCGGTTAAGCTTGGGTTATCGACTCGAAGGATCGAATTCACATAAGAGCCATCGATTATTGATCGATGTAAAATAGTTGTGAAGAAGTTATATATCAGTGTTCATTGTTCCTGCATCGATATCAATCACAAACGAGGTATCAAGTGATGCTACTACAACTCGGCATCTAATTCTTATCAGTTTCTGCTTCAATTCGCTTAATTTAATGCCGAGATAGATGTCCACCATTGAAGTATCCCATTCATAATCAGGAGATTGTAGATAATGCAGTCCATAACTTATTATAAAACACATAATTTGACAATAGGATCAAATACATTATTGTTTAACAATACCTCTTTGATATGATAGGACATTCCACCTTTAGATAAGCAATTTTTTATTTTATTTTTTTCGGATATCGTGAATTGTTTTCAATACGTTCGGTGTCATCCATTCGGCCCTCAATATACTTCAAGCGATTTGCTAGCAGGTTACCTAGCTTATGGTGTTGTATACAATGGCGCCAACCTCCTAAATGTGTGGTTGTCATCAAAACATTTTTGCGGATCCCTTCATCCAATCAGTACAATGGCAAGGACCACCTAAATTAAAAAAAAAACGCTGCAAATTATTACACATTTATTTATTATTTTCAAATAACTATATTAGGTTACAACTGTTTATCGGAAATGAACTAATATGCAAAACAAGGAAAGGAGACTGGCATATCATCACCGCTAATTTCAAAACGCCAAAACTCTGTTAGTTCTGAACCAATTTCAATGATTCTTTTTTCCTTTTCTTTCTGATTGACTATTCTGATTAAAATAGTCTGACAGGCCCTAAATGGCGTATTTTCGTATTTTCTTCCTCTAAAGTACGTTTAATTTTGTACATCCTAAAAGATTAACCATATCATCTTATCAGCATTGACAAATAACGGCTTGATATACAAAATGAACGTATTTGATGACTAACTAAAGGATAAAAGAGCAAACATATTTTTTAATGTAATTTTTGTTTTTTAAATATTAAGAACATTAATATATACGTAAAATATACCGTTGGAAAAAGAGAGATTTTTAGAAAAAAAAAAAATTTTATACACAAATTTGTAAACATTAATGCTAAGTGACAAACTTAATAGTAATATTATTTAATCTAAATCATATGCTTCCTACGAAACTGATAACACTTTATATTTAAATTAATTAAAAACTGTTTTCATAAACGTTTTAAAATAAAAAAAGTTAATTTCTTTAATTCTTTTATAAATTTCTTAAATTGATTTTAACAGCCGAGGTAAGTGAAAGTCATGAGTTGCCGGCACCAGATATTTTTATAATTAACAAAAGTAACTCAAGATTCTAGTAAATGAATATAATTTTAATGTTTGTTCTGCTCAAACATTATATATAAGTATCACAGCAGTAGTTTCAAGATGACACTTTAAAAATCATCCAAACTTATCAACACTGAGAGATTGTTTGGGAAAGTTGAGTAAAAAGTTTGTTCGTTAGTCGTTTGTCGGATTCGTTGGAGACTTGTTCGTGACTTCGGTCGTTTATCCGCTTCCTTCAAGACTTGCAACGAGTTTCGACGTCTCGCTCCTTTAATTGTGAAAATATATGGCAAGGGGCTTCCCAGTGTCAAGTGTCATGGATATCTACGGGGAAAAATTTCGAAAGCATTAAATAAACATTATTGTATCAATGAGTTTATTTGTAATATAACTCTATATTTTATTTTACACATGCATTGAGTTATTTACTCAGTCTTGCAATTTAGATACTGACTCATCGAATACTAAACAAACTAAAATGTTATTAAAACACAAAACAAAAAAAACTAAAAATTTATAAGTTGTTGAGTTTAATAACGAATGAATATTATTTCATTAAAAGCGAAAAAATTATACTTTGTACATATGCAAGTACTTAATTATTTGTTTACTGTGGCTTTGTTATGGTTTTTCAACCGCTGATATATTTTTAAAAATTGTAAATGCTCGAAGTTGACTCTCAATTTATTATTAATAATTTATAATCCTTTTGATGAGACCCCAGATTTTTTAAAACATATTATGAGTGAAAGGGAGATACATAATACAATTTGGTAAATAAACAAATTATGTTTAGCACAATTGTTCTCATTTTTTTTTTTTTTTTTTTTTTTTTTTTTTTTTTTTTTTTTTTTTTTTTTTTTTTTTTTTTTTTTTTTTTTTTTTTTTTTTTTTTTTTTTTTAGGTCAATTCTCTATCTTACTGTTTTTTTTTAATCCACAGATTAAACAGATTTAAAGTAAGATTCTAATAGAAAAAGGATAGTATTGCGATCCAAATATTTTCGAATTTGAGTTTTTACCAGGAAATGCAGGTTATAGGTGCTCTAAGTCCAAGTGACCAAGTCTCGCAAACAGTTCAGGTAAGTCTAGCTTCAAACGTCAAGCAAAAAGAAAAAAAAGTGACGATGTAACAGCAACTTATTCAACATAATGCTATATATTTATATAAATTTTGAATGAATTTTTATCTAATTTATAGATGACAAAATAAAGAATAAAAAATGGATATCTACTAAGCTCATACATTGCTGTCAGGTAAATAGACTCTTATCTTTGCTCTTTGTAATATATTGTATTATTTTCTTAACTAAATATTTATTAAAAAGAACCATAACCCGAGAATTGGACTTTATAGTTGTTTATTTTGATTATGAACACACTAGAGATTTGGCAGGCAGTTTCATAATTCAATTTGAGTGAGAGGAGACAAAAGAGGATAATAAATACGGCAATTACTCGTATCTCCTATAATATCTGAAATAAGATGAAGTCGACAAATGTGATTGAAGAATGCAAATGCAATTGGACGGAGAGGGGCCTGAGGCATGGTCCAATATAGCCACCACCTGCTCCCGTCACCCAAGACAATATTACGTATTAACCCCCTTCTTATATCACCTTTATTTTCAACTAAAGATTTACTGTCTAATATCCCACTCACGGCTACCTAACCTTTTCCTATAAAAAACAGAAAAGAAGGTTTTTTCGATTCTCACTAATAAATCATTGAAGTATAGCTCCGTAGCGTCCTATCCGCACCATCTTCAACAAATATATCTTCTATATATTTTGTGTAATAACGTAAGGGTGGTGGGTGGGTTGCCGCTTCCATACTTATATTAATAACTTTTCAAGGGCCGGGGAAATGGAGGAACCCAACCCCGACAGGTGCAAAAAAGAATAGACCTGTTCTTTATAAGTGTTTGATAGTACCGTCTAGGGTTTGTCGGTTTTTAAAAACCGTTTTTTTTAGTAGAAAATATCGGTTTTCAATGTATGAATAGCATTAACATTTTTTTATGAAAATGACATTTGTAGCCAAATGTACCAGATTGATGAAAACACTGTTGCAAGCGGTTTGGTTCTATCGGTCGGATTGATTTAAAAAACGGTGTGTTTTGCCTATTGGATGATGTTATTTAGATTTTATATCATTTTGTCTTCTGGCTTCTTTTTATGTACAGTTTATAAATTCAGGGTTCAGTTCCACTGATCGATATTTGATATAGATGATATTATACAAATGTAGGTAGGTAACATATTTTAATATTATAAAAATATAATTAATTAATATTTATTTATTGAGATATATTACAATTTGTTTCTAAATGAACATTAGTAATAGTGATATGAGATCACATTCACATAATATATGCAGAAAACTATGATTTAGTCAAATTACATAAAATTTAAAAAATATATACATATAATTTTTTTAAATCAGGCTTTAAAAACGATTGGTTGCAAGTGAGAGGGCATTTTCTATTTCGGGGAATTTCGTGAATAAACTTAGGACACAGCTAAATGGCAAATCGATAGACTCCTTTGTTGAAATCATATTTTATTAAACAAAAAAATAAATAGAACATTTAAATTTGTATTAAAACTGCCCTGAATAGAAAATACTCGGTCCTTTGCTTAATTGTCTTTAAAACTAAAATTGATTTTCATAAGTATGTATGGATAAACTTTTTTTACTCTTTTCTTTCGGCTTTGATTATAATTTACATTATATAATACACAGTTATATATTTTCTGATTGTTTTTATTTATTCGAACCCTTTGCTGAATAACTCGTTTCGCTATTATAAAAATATTTACATCCTTATAGAAAAAGTTATGCTTAAACAACAAATAATTGTTTTTAAAGTTACTTAGTCCTGGTCAAATTTTACTTATTTGTAAAACTAAATTTCCAAAAAAAATTTACTCTCAATAAAATTGAACAGTAAATACTTTCAGTCAAAAACTGCTTTTAATCACTGTACATTTTTTGTTAAACTTTTTTGTTCGAATTACAGAATATTCAAGTAAAACACTTTTTTATAAAAATTCGAAACCGGTTATCTGGGGAAGTTACTATTCGAAAACAGGCTGCTTATTTATGTATGGAAATGTATTTTGTTTTAGTAATTTGGTAAGGGAAATACATATGTTCGGAGAGGGAAATTGCCAAGGATAAGTTAGAGATGTTTCTATTGTAAGGAAAGAATAAAATTCGAGGTTAAGCTTGAGCAGAAATTTAGAAATGCCGAATATAAAATTAAGGAAGGTCATTTGGATACGGAGATTTGTTGTTGGGTGAGAAATTGTCTATTTGGGAATAAATGAAGGAGAGGATGGTTGGGAGTAGACAGGATCTTAGCAGCAAGGATAAGGTCATGTTGTTGCCTTCGTAATGCAAGCGGATGTTCAACGGCTTCAACACCCAAGCTAATAGAAGGGCTGGAACGGAAAGCACCAGCAGCTATCCGAAGACCGGTATTTTGTATAAGATCAAGTCGTAGTTCGACTTAAGGCAGAGTTGAAAGCATTGCAACCATAATCTAATTTTGACCTTATGAGAGTCCTAAACAGAGTTACCATGTTTTTACTATCAGCACCCCAACTAGTGTTACTAACCATCTGGAAGAGATTGAGAGAACGGAGGCAATTAGTTGGTATGATATCTTTAGGGATGGTAGTGAATTTGGTTGTTTTTTGCTGAACAGTATCGCAACAGTCTTTTGGGGTGAAATGGCAAAACCGTGTTCATTAAGCCAGCCACTGAAGTTATCTAAAGCCGATTGTATTTTGTCTTGTAAATCTGGCACTTTTCTTCCTGCAGTATAATGTACAAGATCGTCCGCGTAGAGCATACTCTTGACCGGCAAGTTGACTACCCTTAACACCTCATTAAAACGGATACAAAAGAGTGTTGCACTCAAGACGCAGCCCTGGGGCACGCCGTTTTCTTGTTCATGTTCCCGAGAGAACTAATCACCAAGTCTAACGCTGAATCTTCTATGTGTGAGAAACTTAGAGATGAAAGCAAGGATATGCCCATTAATACCCATGCTGACCAATGTATCGATGATAAGCCTTCTCCAAGTCCTTTCAAATGCATTTTCTATGTCAATAAAAACCGCCAAGAGTTTTTCTTTGCGTTCGAAGGCACCTAGTATGTCGCATTCCAGCGAACCAGGTTGTCTTTTGTGCTTCTTCCTTTCCGGAAACCACTCTGCCATACTGAAAGAACATTTTTCGCTTCTAGAAACCACAGCAAGCGATTGCTTATTAGTTTTTTCAAGAGTTTGCACATGGAAGAGGTGAGAGAGAAAGGGCGATAGCTATTAACATTCATCGGGTTTTTATATTTCTTTACAGGAATCGTGATTGCTTTTTTGCATAAACTTGGAAAACGTTCGGATATAAATAAAGTTTTTAAAACCTGTAGAATTGTTGATTTATCAGGAAGACTTAGATTTTTGATCATACCAATCCATATCTGATCTGGACCGGGAGAGGAATCTTTTCTAGAGTTTAAAGTGGTAAGACATTCTGTCATTGAAAAGTAGTGATTTAGGAGATCTGATGGATCATATGGAATGTTAAGAGGGTTGGATTCAATAGATTGCTTTATACTAAAAAAGTGAGCAGAGAAGTTAGCGGTGAAAGAGGTGGGATAGAAGTGGTTAGCTGAAGTTACAGGATCAGTTTCATACAGGCCACGGTTTATCAGACAAGTTATTTGAGAAGAAAATCCATGTCCCATAATTTTCCGAACTGTTTCCCAGAAAACGGCACTTGGAGTGTTACAACTGACTTTATGAAGAAAATTTCACCACGACAATTTTTTGTTCTTTTGAATGATATATCGAGCGTGTTTTCTTGCAGCTAGGTATGTCTCCAACATTCCTGGAGATGGTCGCCGGAGAAATTTTCTTAAAGCTTTTCGCATATCTTTTATGGCTTTCGCACATTTGTCGTTCCCCCAGGGTACAGGGGGGCGAGAGCCAGGATGTGCACTGTCATTTGTGGATGTGTAAGGAATAGAATCGTGTGCCGCGCTACGCAGTCTGGTATTGACATTTGTATTAAGTCTGTCAGGGTCAGTTTCGAATAAGTCGACGTCAGTAAGTTGTGCTTTCTTTTGGTACAGGGCCCAATCTTCCTTTTTAGTCAGCCATTTGTTGGGTCTGCTAAGATTAGGACCTTTATTGAGAGTTTTGATGATTATGGGGAAATGATCGCTACCGTGTTTATCATCTAATGTTGCTTACCATTGAGTTGTTGCTTGTAACAGAGGGCTAGTAATTGTATGATCGATAGCAGAGAGTTTGCCGGATCGGGTGCAGAGGTGTGTTTTATAGATATGGTTGTTTATGGTATTCAAATGACAAGTATCTAGGCAGGTTTCGACCAATTCAACCTTTTTGTCTATGCTGTCACTACCCCATAATAGACTATGCGCCTTAACATCCCCAGCTACGATCACTGGTGATGGCTGAGTATCCACCAAGTCGTTCAGTTCCTGGACGTAAAAGGGTCGACCAGGTGGAAGGTAGATGGAGCATAACGTGAAAGGGTGCGGTTGAGAAAGAATACGGATTGATTTGAATTGTAACTGAGAGTTATTATTAATATCGGAAAAGGGAACATCGCCTTTAATGAATATGCATACCAACCCCCCCGCATGCAATTTGTCCATCTGAATAATCCTTTCTTCTTATCGCCCATCCCCGAAATTCCACCTGTCTTGTAGGTTTCAGGCGAGTTTCTTGAATGTTGGCAACATAGCAATTATAGTGCCTCAGTAAGTATTTCAGCTCATCCTGCTGATGAATCAAACCATTGATATGAGTTCTTCTACTAAATAACTCACTTTTAGTAGAATATCAATCATTTTATTCAAGTAGAAAAAAATAGCCAATAAAAACTACTTTTATTCAAGCAGTTTACATGATTCGATAAACTTTTTTTTTTAATTATTTATTTATTTTATGCTGTGTAAATATTTTATGAATGTAGTATGTATGATATCTTTCACCACTACTATTGATGTCCAAATTGGGACAGATTGTATTTTACTCGATAAAAATTGTTGTTAAAAATTATTTATTTATACAATTTACAACTGTATTAAAGAAAAAATAAGTAAATATGAGGAATGAAAAAAAAAAGTCATGAAAATGTGTTGAGAAAGAACTACCCAGTGGTAGCACTTCACTAACTATTTTAACTCAGAAGGTCCCGAGGCCACCTTCTTTTCAGTCGCCTTGGAGGTTTATCAGAGATATCTAAGGAACATAAATTACGGACAAGTAGATTTGTATGGACAGAGAGTTTAGAATGAAAAGAGGAGTATCTATCACGGGCTATGTCTGCAACAAATGGGATGTTAAGGTCATTATGAATGAGTTGATTTGTAACAAAATAAGGAGCATTCATGATTTGGGATTGTAAAGACTGGATGCGGGAGGAATTAGATGGTTTCGTGGAGCCCCAAAGCTCGATTCCATATTTCCAAATAGGTCTGATAATAGTGATGTAAATGAGTCTTTTGTAATATACTGGAAGTATTGAACGTTTGTCTAGTAAGTGTTGTAGTAATCGATATCTTCGAGCAGTTTCTTGTCGTTTCAGTCTTGTGTGAGGATGATTCGATAAACTTAAATAATTAATTAAACCATTTTGTTTTTCCGACCTATCTTGTGAGAATATAATTACACACGATTCAGTAACTTTCGCTATTCCGGTCAAATCTCGGTGATGGCAAAAGGGAAATTTTCCCCTGGAGTCATTCGGAAATACCTCGAAGTTGAAAGATGAACGAAAATAAACAAAAACAGCCTACTGTAGAACTGATTAGGTGAGCTATAAATCACCTACAATTGGGTTGCGTGTTCTGAACTGCTTCATCTTTTTCATATTGCAAAAGAGACTGGGCGTAGTAATGTTTTGATGACCATTCATATCGGGCGGATCAGAGAAACATCCTTGGCTGTATTTTAATAGTTACATGAATAGTTTTTACATTTATTTGTAGTGACATTTATATAGTACAAGTGAGATTCATGCAATCGTTATTATGAAATAAATTGTCATTTTAAATATTTCGATTTTGAAGTGCAACCGCTAGGTAGTTCTTTATTAAGACATTTACACGATTTTTCTTCACTCTGCATATCACTCATTGTGTTATATAATAAATTGATAATTACAAATTTATATATAATATATATATATATATATATTATATATATAATATATAATATATATATAATTAGAATAAAAAAATAGTAGCCTTCAATTAGTGAAACCAGACTCGAGCTTGCCTTTTTTTTTTTTTTTAATTTTCTCGGTATTAAAAAAAAAGAAAGTATTCTCCGCTCAGTTTAAAAATCAAATAAAATTTCATGGAAGTTATACGTTGTTGGGTGTAGTTCCGATATTAAAAATATATGTTAACCATTCGAAAAATTATGTGATTATTTCTTTTAATTCAGACAGAATTTCCATAAACTATATTAGAGTATCCCTGTTTATATAGCCGTTAATAGGCAGTATACTAATATGCAAATCAATACATAATCGAAAGTAATACTATTTTCTTTATCACGACTGCTAATTTCAAAACGCGTATCTCTGTTAGTTCTCAACCAATCGCAATGATTATTTTTTGATATTGCACGGGTTTTATTATGTTCTTTTTTAGGGTTCTACGTATCTTAAAATGTAAGCTTCAAATTTTGAACAAAACAAAACAAAACGTATTTGTTTGGTCGATTACAAAGGTTAATTATTGAAAATATTAAACCAAAATGCTAAATATTATAACTATTATTATAATTACTGACTATATATTAATCGTATGTATCATATACAGGGAAAGTTAAGTTGGGTTCTAATCTATGCACTGGTTCATTCACGATTATCCTGTGTTGAACAATTAAATTTATATTATATTTAAATGTTAAATTTTCTTCCCTGGATGCGAACTTGGTTATATAGAGATAAATGGAACCATGGATAATAAATGGTTTGCTAATTTTTTAAACAGTTTTCTCTTGCTGTTTATAATTGCTTTAGTACACTTGCATAAAATCAGTACTTCTATTTCTAAATTTTTACAAAATCTATATAGGAAGTATTCACAGTTCGATACTGAATAATAAATAAACGTAGATTGTAATTGAAATAATGTATTATACAAACTGTTTGAAGGCCTCCTTTGTACCCCTCAATATTGTGTATGCCGACTAGCTATTGAAGCCATCATGGCTCTTCATCAATGATTTAAATCACTTTATTCATCTTCCTTTATAAAAGAACAATAATACTAAATTAATAACTATTTTAAACAATATATTGTTGTAAATGAAATTATATTTTTAAGCATAATGCCGAACCATATTTGTTTTGACTGTTAGGATGTTACCTATGTTTTTTAAATATTTCTTCTGTTAACTTTGATGTGGGAAGTGAGACATATTAAGGATGTGTTAATCGACTATTGAAATTAACATAAGTAGAAATATTAAGGATTCGGAGAATATTTTTTTTTCAATTGTGCCGACGTTTCGACTCAATCATGTGAGCCGCCATCAGGGCATAACTGAGCCATCTCAAGCATAAACCCTGGATTCGCGCTTATGCTTGAGATGGCTTACATGTTTCAGCCGAAACGTAGGCAAAATTAAAATATTTTTCATATGACTGACACCTGATAATTCTACCAATAAGAATGTGAGATGTATGTTTTTTTTTTTTTTTGTGTGTCAAAGTAGAGTGTCATATAGTTGCTAATAGTTATTAAAGGTGACCATATTATGATATTTATTAAAATCATTGTTTAGGTACCGGGTTTCTGATTAAGAATAGATTTCTTTCCGCATAACGGGAAGTACAAATCTTCAGTGAAAGAATATCGGTTGCTATATTTCAAGGTCTTTGGTTTAAAATCGCGTTTATAAACATTCATTCTCCCACCGAAGACAGTGATGACGTAAAATGCGAATTTTATGATATAACGGTTTACGATAAGTTACCGCGAAATTACGTTAAGATAATACTAGGCGACGCAAACGCAAAGGTTGGAAGGGAAGAAGTATATCGTCCTACAAACAGTAAAAAAGTTTGCAAGAATATAGTAATAATGGTTGGAGCCGACTAATAAACTTTGCAATTTCAAAAAACATAGTAATCAAATGTACTACGGTTAAAAATAAGGATATTCATAAGTATACGTGGACATCGCCGGATGGTTAAACGCGGAATCAAATCGATCATGTTTTAGAACAAACAGATGCGAAGTAGCATAATTAACGTGAGATCGTATCGTGGTGCAGAATGCAGTTCTGATCATGAATTAGTAATCGCAAAACTTCGACAAAAATTAAATACAAAAAAGAGAACACCGAACTATATTCACCCCGAGAATTTTTATTTAGTTAAATTGAACAATCCCGGGATTAGAAAACAATTCGCGATAGAAGTAAAAAATTGGTTCGAAGCTTTGGAATCTATAGATGAGAAACTCGAAGATGTAAACAAATTATGGGAAGGGATCAGAGATAATATGAAAGAGATCGGTAATTTGTGTCTTGAGAAAATCGAAAATAAAAAAACAAACCCTGGTTCGACGGGGATTGTCAAAATATGTGTGAAAAAAGAAACACCGCTAAACTGAATTCCTTGAATAATTCAAGCGATAATAACGTGACGTAAAAAAAGATACTTCAAAATCTTAAGAAATATAAAAAGAGAGTATCTTAAAGGCAAAATAATAGAAATAGAAAAACACAGAACCAAAAATAACGTAAGAAAGATGTACGAAGGAATAGACAAATCGCGTAAAATATTTGAACCCCTATCGAATACGCTTAAAGAAGCAAATAACAGTATAATTGCGTATTCGACTGAGATATTATATACATTTAAACAACACTTTGACGGTATTCTAAATACGGAAAATAATAATCAATCTCCTCACTCTGAATATCAGAGCGCTGAACCATGGATAGACCCACCGAGTAAAGAGAAAGTCAAAATGGTGGTAGGAAAATTAAAACGTTATAAGGCTGCAGGAAATGATAACATCACGAGTGAATTAATCAAGGCGTGTGGAGAAGCGGGCGTTTCTAAATTACTTGTTTCAGTTCAAAAGATCTGGGAAAATGAAAAAATTCCCGAAGATTGGGAAGAATCAATACTTATTCCGATTCACAAAAAATGAACGAGGACGGATTGTAACAACTATCGTGGGATCTCTCTTCTCCTAGTATGCTATAAAATATTCTCGTCAATACTAACTAGCCGAATCACGGAATACGCTGAGGAAATTATCGGAGACAACCAATGAGGTTTTAGGCGGAACCACTCGACTATTGATCAAATATTTTCCGTTAAAGAAATAGGACTCGAATTAAATACCGATAAAACGAAATAAATGATTAGTGGCAGAAACGGTGACGATCTTTGTGATATTGATATATCAGGGCATACTTTTGAACACGTAGAGAAATTCAAGTATTAAGGTTCAATGATAACAAGAAAAAATGAAATCCAGGAAGAAATAAAGTCCCGGTTAAAGGTGAGAAATGCGTGTTATTATTCAGTTTCTAAATTACTTAGCTCGTGGCTTCTATCTAAAACCTTAAAGGTTAGAATTTATAAAACTATTCTTCCGACAGATCTTTACGGGTGTGAAACGTGGGCGCTTACTTTGAAGGATAAACAACGGCTTAAGGTTTTCAAAAATAAGGTGCTGCGTAATATTTTTGGTCAGAAGAGAGATGAGGGCACTGAGGAGTTTAGAAGGTTGCACAACGCGGAAATGCGGAACTTGTATCCTGTGAATATAATTGAGTTGATAGCGTCGCGGAGACTCAAATGGGCAAGTAAAGTTGTTGGGCTCGGTGAGGAACGGATTCCGAGAAAGTTGGTGTTCGCTGATCCGACTGGTAGGCGTCCGAAAGGTGAGCCGAAGCCGAAGGGGAGGATTGCGTTAAGGCTGATCACGGGGGCTTGGGCTTGAACCCAATTAAGTAGGGCAGCATCGCTTATTCAAAAAGTGTATCTCTCTTACTGTATTATCATTATATTTTGATGAATGTACTATAGAAAAATAATTGTATAATCTATACATAAATATCACATAATTTAGTATACATATAGGAAATATAAATATATGATCATTTTTGAATTATCTTACCATAGTTATAATTATTACTTTTATTTCAACCCCTTTTGTTAAATATATTTGCGTTTATCTTACAACGTTTATTAATTTATTATTACCTGGAAAAAAAATAGTTTTCTATATTTATGATATTTGTATGCATTTTATCTTTTTTTTTTTTTTACTTGATAAAAACATTTTCATTAGAAATTCAAAGTTTAACTTATTTAGCCAACATATTCCTAGGCCGCTAATGGATCAGGGCTATCCTGCAACATGTACCATTGCTGAATGATTTATGCTTAACGTTTTTTTTTTTTTAATGCTTAAGTTAATGGCCCCGAAACGTAGACTGAAAAAAAAAATATTTTAAAATAAATCTAAGGAAGAAGCGAGGACCATTTTATTAATCAGGAATATATGCTTCTAATAGAAAAATAAATATAATAAATGTTAGTGACATGTACCTTTAGGACTTTCAATGATTTTAAGAACATAAACGTATTAAAATAAAAAGTATATTGCATTGAAATTCTATGTCTATCGGAAAGAAGTAAAAATTACTGAGCTATGCTACTATTTAAATGATAGAGAAATGTGTAAGAACGCATTATCTATTGTTTCTGTAAAACAATATAATATGTATCACTTTAATTGCTAGGAATGAAGTTTGTAGAAGTGATTATAGCGTAATTTGACTATCCAACGGTAATGAGGAAATCAGATGCTGGGGGGAAAATGCCCAATATTCCTGGGATATTGACTAGAGTTTCCCCTGAAACATTCTTAATAAAGAAAATTAACAATTAAATTATAGTAAATTACGTTTTCATAAACCGGCGACAGAAAAAGACAAACAAATAAAATGGGATCTCAAAAATGAAAATCAGGTTCAATTTATTTTTTATATGTTTTTTTTTTCTATTTTTAATAAATATAATAAGGAAAACAACGATGTAATACATTTAATCAATCAAAAAACTTTTATCCGCATCAGTAACACTGCAATGTCCCAAGTAAAGAAAAAATAAATTTATATATTTTTTTTTTTTTAATAGTAAGTTTAATTACCTCAATTTAACTATGTATAAAATACAAATGTTCGGCTTTGAGATTAATAATACTTGTTTAGTGGCCTCATGCCTGCAAGCCAACTACTAAAGTATCAAAGAATTGTACACGTGTGGTAAGCTCAAAACGAAAGTATCAAAGAATTGTACACGTATGTTAGGCTCAAAGTTGTAAATTGTTGTAAAAAGTTGTACAATTCTGAAATTTCAAATTTAAGTATGGTTCTAAATCTATACAATGTCTATACATCTCATATCTCAACCCATCCTAGCGCTAGTTTATTTATCTATGCTGATCACACTTGCGTGACTAAGTCCAGAAACAAATTCATCTTCTGGAATTGATTTTTAACCAACAAAAAATAAAAAAAAATCAAAATTCCAACAGCTTTATTCAGCAACAGTTCTTAGAGACGTCATTAAAGCGTAGCAAAAAAAAATGGTTCTATATACCCTCAAAATAATATAATAATTATCCAAAGAACGTTTTCTTAAGTTTACAACAATTTATAATTGTAGTAAAATATATTTATAACATGCCGTTAAAAAGTATACGATTATGAAAAAAAAAAAAAAAATATACATATATATATATATATATATATATATATGATATATTAATATATATATATATATATATATATATATATTCAATAGTCTAAAGTCACGGGTGGTACTGAGTATTGAAGTTTGATTTTATAAACGACAGCATTGGCGGAGCCAAACCACTAATTGCTGGGTTCGTTAAAATTTCTGTTAAACGGTTTCCATTCCTAACAAGATTAACTCAATTTATATATATATATATATGCGTGTGTGTAAATATTTTTTTTTATTTAAAAAAAAACATAATATTTTTCTCATTTTAACTGTGTGAATTAATATTTGAAAATAAATACAATTGTTGTTTTAGTCGATTTCAATTACCAGGCCAATCTAATTAAATAGTCTTATGATTCATGATACTCTTTATTTTCAACATAGTAACATTTCCAATTGAGCTCATCAACCGTTTAGTTATACAGAAACTGATTAGTTCGATAATAACGTAAGAAATTAACATGATATACACATTCTCAACTTTCCATTTCTATCCGTAGAACTACAACTTTAATCTGACATTTCGTGTCAGGCTGTAATACCCTCTGGAATTCCCTACATACTATTAACCGCCATGCTTCTTCTCCATAATCATTTAAATCTCAACTGTTCCTATTGTCTTCCTAAACAGACGTTTATCGATTCTGATATTTTAATCAAATATTAGGCTTTGAGGGAAAGAATTCTGGTAATAAATTCATATATTTTCAGCTTATTGCAATACATTTGTCTACTATACAATATCTTTTTTGGTTGTATAACTTTCATTTTTTTTTCCTCTTCTCAACATTTTAACAAAAACGTCTTTTGGCCTAGACACATTATATTTTTTAAGAGTACGTTTCTAAGGGGCCCAGTCCCAGAATAAACGTTATTTTCTTTTTTACTTCTATTCTCTCTCTTTATATATATATATATATATGATGATCAATAAAAACAGAGGATTTCGATTCTTGAGGAAATGTTGACAAAAACCATAATCTTATAATATTATTCAGCTTAATTAAGTTATTGGAGTATTTTTCAAAGTTATTGTTAAAGATGCTGATGTTACAAGGTTAAATGTAACACTGAGGGACAGAGCAAAGAAAAGGAAGAAAAGTTTGAGAGTTTAGTGGACTAGTTTAAGTTGCTATTAACGAATTAGGAAGCAATTAACGTCAAGATCTAATCAGTGATAGCTCGTTTCAAAGTCCCATCCCCCACCTCTAGTCAACAAACCGAAATTTAGTCTATTATTTATTCATAAATTTTTTTGTTTTTGTTTTTTTAGAAATAATAGTATGGATAGATTATTTGGATGGCGTATTTGTAACACATTTAGTAAAATATGACTTTTTTTAAAATATTTATTTATTGGAATTTACATATGTGTAATGGAATCCAACAAATAAATTTGAGTGAAATATAAAAAGGCATGAAACACATGTAGAGAAGCTTCCTAATGGAAGCACTCTAAAAATATTCTAAACTAGAAGGTCTGGGGGCCATCTCCTTTCCCTCGGAGGATTGTCATTGTTCCTCTTCAATTGGAAAGGATCGAAACGGGAGGATTAGGTGGGAATGGAGTTTGTCATGAAAGGAATGGTATCACGATCGGGCCAAATCAGCAACATACGGAACATTAAGGTCTTTATGGATGAGTTTATTCGTGACAAAGTAATAAGCATTGAGGATTTTACAAAGGATTTTGAATAGTAAGGATTAGATACGAGAAGAATTCGATAGTTTAGTAGCGCCCTAGAGCTCTACTTCGTAAGTCCATATCGGCCTTATAATAGTCATTTAGATGAGTATTTTGTAGTTAAGTGGAAGATTAGAACGTTTGTCTAGTAAGTGTTGAAGTAGTCTCAGTCTTGTATGAGGGTTCCAAGTAGGGCGTTCGTCAAGGTGCAGTCCTAGATATCGGATCTGTTCAACCGGGACACGAGGAGTATTATTGAAGGAGACTGAAGGCAGGATGTCATAGGTTTACGACTAAGGGCAAAGGTAATTTGGTTGGATTTGTTGGAATTTATTTTAATTCTCCAGTTCTGACACTACACTTCAAGGTCTCTGAGGTGGGATTGGAGAGTTTGAGAGGCAATAGTTGGATCAGTATTGACTGATAACACACAAGTGTCATCAGCTTAGGTAGAAAGGAAGGTGTTAGGATGGGTTGGGATATCAGCTGTATAGACTGTGTAAAGAATGGATCCTAGGATACTGCCCTGAAAATATAACATTTAAAAATCTAATTGAATATATATATATATATATATATATATATATATATATATATATTATATATATAAGTCTTTAAACATCTTTGGGTTCATACAATAAATATATAACTATATTTTAAGGAATTTTCCTAAATTTACTGTCCCGCATTGTAAAAAAAAAAAAAAAAAAAAAAAAACGCTAATAATTAATACGCAATAGTTTATGATTTCCAAATAACTATATTAGGGTATAACTGTTGATAGCTGCTAGTCTTTTCTGTTTTTCTCTATCTCCAGTAATAACCGAGATATGATAAAATTACTGCTAGCATAATTTTTGACTTAAATATATAGATCAATTTTTTTTCTCTTCATCTCGCTTTATTCATTCTTAAACTCTATTCATATTTCTCATTATCTTAAAAAATAACTCAATTTTGGGCGTATTTATCGGTATTTTTTTTTCTTTTCTTCTTTATAATTATTTGCGGTTCGTTAGTTAACAAAAACTAAAAAAGATTTTTTAGTTATCTTAGGAAATAACAGAGTTACAGGTGTACCTTCAGCATTTTCTTGTGACTTGGTTATTTGGACTTGGAAAATCTTTGAGATATTTCAAATTAAGGTAAGTGAAAGTAAAATGAGTAAATTACCTTATGTTTGGAAGTTATTTACATACTCATAAAGTAATAATCTATCAAGATCATTTCCGTCAGTTTTATCTTCAAATTACGGTACCCATTAATTATTTAGAAACTGGGGAATCCTAAAACGGTCTCCTGATCTCAGAGGTGACCAACGGTTAACGGAATAAATAATTATCCGTCCAGAGCAGGGTTCAAACCCAAGATTCGGATAGGAGTATTCCATTGGATAGGAACAGGCTGCTCCATGGACCATCAAGCATCAATTCGTATACGGAGCACGTACTCCTAAACTTTAACGTCAGCTTACTCAAGGTCAAGGCGCCCCCAACCAGGCTCCTGTTCAGGCCATGCGACGGTAATGTCATATTCAGTCACGAAATCCCCGTTAATTACAATTACAATTGATACGCCTAAGCAATTGGCCTTGAACTTTTTACTTAAAAATGCACGAAGGGCCTGAAAAAAAAAAAAAAAAAATGAAAGCCCATTATATTGAAAATAAGTATCTATAACCGGGCATTACGAATATATGTATATAAGCTTTCTACGGGTCTTGAGGTTCAGTCAATAAATAAGACATTGTTTTTAGGTAATGTTTCGAAAGTATATTGTTCCCATATGCATGCCCTAACAGTGGAAAAAAACAGAAACAGAAAATTAAAATTTGTATACAATAATTAATAGATGATGCTATTTCCCAGAAACAAAAAACATTTTTGAATAAATTTAAGAATGCATCGAATTTACAACGAATGGATAAAGAATAGAATAAAACAAGAAACTTTACTCTGGGACAATGTCCCATAAGAATAACAATTCTGAAAACAAAATATATATAACTGGCTAAAAAAATTATGAAGAAAAAAGTTCATAGTATATCTCTATGTAAATGTTCAAAAAATAAGAGTAAACATAAAATTTAACTTTTGAACCTCATTTAAAGTGAAACCGCTACACGCCTCACAAAAGTTGTTATCACAAAATTTGCTTACAACTGAATGGAAAGAAAGAAAGTATTGAAAGAGGAGGGTTTTAAATTAGGACAGGGATGCAGCATGACGGATGTTTGATGAAATGATTCAAGGAGATATTGTCTTCGCAAGATTCAGGATAGCCACATTTACTCGTCATAGGGGTGGGATTCAGGATAGCCACATTTACTCGTCATAGGGGTGGGATTCAGGATAGCCACATTTACTCGTCATAGGGGTGGGATTCAGGATAGCCACATTTACTCGTCATAGGGGTGGGATTCATGTGACCGCTTCGAGGTACCCAACACGAATCTTAAAGAGCAATTTATGATCATTCTTAATCTGTCCTCGAGCACCAATCATAGAGTAAAAGTGGGGGGAAATAAGGAGTGCAGGAGTACTCATCAATCCACGGGAAATTTGGGCAATTCGGGGTATACAGTAGTTAAATAGACATCTCAATTACAATTAACAATTTTTAAATTTATAATTACTTATTAAATTAATTATTGAAAATTTACTTACAAAATGAAACAAAATAGTGTCTTACATTTTTTTTATAGATAGATATTTATTTGTTAAAGAAAATAATCTTGTACAAATATATACAAATACCATAAGTTTCTTTTCCGCCTATCGAAGTAGAAACACATAATACATAAAATAACATAACCTATTAGATTACATTCCAATAAATTTATAATACACTTCTAAGTCTTAACTATGCATATTGTTTTGTTTTTTTTAATTTATTAGTATTAATACCTAATTTTCACCAGAAGAGTATATATTTGATATTGATAGTAAAAACAGATAAATATTAGCCATTTTTTTGATGCTATCAATGTTCAAAATGTTCTCTCCGTTATCATGAGGTGGCGAGTTTAGAATGTACTGGAGTAGGAGTATCTTCTTCTATATTCATCAGATGACGGGGAGTGGTGAAGGAGAATGCGAAGGCTATTGGTGATTGACTGTTCACAGCTGCTACATATTTCATTATCATGAAGACTATAGGATGAATTTTTCAAATATATGTTTATAGCATGGGATTTATAAATTCTTAGTCGACTGATTACTCGTATTTTATGTATATGTTCATGGAACGTGAGGTATTCTGGTGACAAATCCAGGTGGTTGAACGTTCTATAGGCTGGGTTACTAGATGAGTTCAGAGCTATATTGATAGCTAATGAAAGAAAATGATTTTCCATTTTTTCCAAGATATTTTCCTTATGCCTTTAACATAACTCTGGCTAAATTCATCTAAATTTTCAAAAGTTGAAGCTATATTCAGCACCAGTAATACCCAGTTTACCTCAATCGTAGCTTCTCCTAGATTTATCAGTCTGTTGAAGCTTGAACATGGTAACCTGTCCTCAGGTAGTGTTGAGAGTCTTGCCCAGAAGTTAATGACCTTTTTCATGATCGCAACACTCAAATGGCGTCAAAGGGTCTCCAATCGAACGATCTTACATAAACCTTACAAAGTTTAAAAGAACACTGAAGCAACAACATGTAATACCCATATATGTTTATATAAGACGCTTTTTTATTTCTCAAATTGTGAGTAATGCAATGGTTGGTTTAAACGCAATTATGACATAATAAATTTAAGCTCTAATTGATATGACCATTTAAGTACAGTATATCTATTCGTTTTGACTTATTACAGCATTAATACTAATTTCCCAAGATAGTAGGAGATTGTATTATTTCTAAATAAAGTAATTTAAAAAAAACATAAAAAAAACACGCACTTGAGATAGCGTGTATCAATCGTCACATTTTCTCAAGAAAGAGGACAAACTTTTCATATTTAAGTGGTAGCCTGTTCCATAAAGTGCAATGAGAGATAGAATGAAATATTTATTAAATACGGGTGTTGCGTAACTGAGGGAGGGTACCTGGAGAGTTGAGGAGCTCCTGGGGGCATGTATATTAAATGAATGGCCTCTTCTACTGAGGAGCTCACCTTAGCTTGCCCATTATCAAGCAATCCCATCCTAAAAAGAGATTGTGTCTTATAGAGCCTACTCTATTCGCCAAAGATTCCCTGGAAGTGATAATTTTATTCAAATGCCTGCAAATTATTTTCCCGTGGAGTCTGAAAGCCTAGGAGAAAGTTCATCTCAACCGAATGCAAACAAATTCCGTTAGAGAGGCATCCGGACCTAGGGGAGAGAGAGGAGGGGGAGGCCATGTATCTCATTTTTCCCTAATGCAATGCAAATCAGGATCCAGCCGCCGACATCACAGCAAATATATTATTTAGAGCCATACCCAAAGGGAAGTTTATTTTAGCCGTCATATGGACCTCGAGAGCACTTCTCCCCGATTGACTTTTATATGACGCCATTCGTTCCACTCACTATACCTTGAAATCTTCTTATTGTGAAGCAAATTATTTTTAAAAAAAAATAAATAATCATAAGATACATTCCCTTCTTCATCTACTCTCGAGACAAAATTAAACCGAAGGTTTCACTGCTTTATATGAATCATTTTGGAGATATCCGTTAACACCTTTATCACCTGATTTTACGGAGCGTTGAAGTGGCTTTACCCTTCCTACCACCGTAAGTACTTCCTGGCATTCGTCCTCTACCACCTAATCCAATCCCGGTGTCCACTTACATCACGGATATCCTTAAGTTTAAATCCTCCGTCCATTCCCGGAACACCGGTCACACGGCCTTTTGATCTGATTCAATCTTCAGCCCTAAGGACCTTCATTCCTTCTTATATCCGGGACTGCCAAACTCTCCCAACATTAAAACCCCGCCAATTCAGCCATTTCCAAAGCATTATATTTCTGAAGAATCCTTAAGAAAATTTGCTAATGAAAAAAAAAATAAAACGTATATGTAACTTTATTTATTTTATTTCATTCTGAACATTTAAGACGAGATATTATTTGAAATGATTAACATTTCAAAGATATAAGAATCATTTATATATTATATTATAAAAAATCGGAAGATTTGTAATTTCCATTTTATGAAAACTGTTTATCTCCATTTTTTTTAACTCATTAATTTATTTTATTATATGACTTCTTTATTGTACAATATTATTATAATTTATCACAAAAGCCATTTTATTTTTTTTAATTCTATTGTTTATAGTCATTTTACTTGCACTTACCTATATATAAAATATATAGTAAGGGAAAGTATTGCAATCGTGAAAATTTTCGAATTCCAGTTTTCAATGGAAATATACGTTTTAGGGTCCCCTGAGTCCAAATAACCAAATCCCGCAAAAAGGTCAGTGTGTGTGTGTGGTAACTCCCGGGCGAAAAAAAAAAGTCCTATGAAACTGATATTTCATATTTAAGATAACTATACGCCTGAGATGTTACAGAAATTTTTTCATCAAAATCAACTGACCGGAAGACATACTACTTGATACCATGCATTTTACACCTTTTTACGATTTTCTCATAAACGGCTCTAACGATTTTAATTAAACTCTATATATCGATGTAAAATTTGATGGGCTTAACACGATGTAGGTTTCATTCTGATTAAAATAGTATTACAGTACTTAAATGCCGATATTTTTAATTTTATTCCTCTAAAGTAACGTTAATTTTGTTTTAAATTTAAAAAAAAATTGGAACATCATCTTATTAGCATTGATAAGTAACAGGCAAATATACAAGTTTGGCGAATTTGATAAACAACTAAAAGAGAAAAGTGCAAACATATTTTTTAATGCAATTTTTGTGTTTTTGAACAAAAGAATAGTAATATAGATGTTTAATATACCATTGGATAGCTAAAGATTTTAGGAAAAGTATTATGTAATACAAGGAATTTTAATGGTTAATGGAGAGTAAAGAAAAGCCGATAAATCTAACTGATTGTTCTAGATAAAAATATAATAGATTATTTAATAAAACACATGTTTCTTTTGAAATTCAACATAATTAATTCTTTAACAGTTTATTTGTATCTTTAAGTGTATTTAAAAATTCTTAAATTGATTTTAACAACGGAGGTAAGTGAAAGTGGTGTGTTGTGCGCACCAGATTTTTACTCTAAGACTCAAACGACCTATTTAAGACCTATTTTAAGCCAGAAGGTAGAAGCTTCCCAGTTTATTCCTTATTGGGACATAGAGTTGAGAAATTGACCATGTAGTGACTTATTTTTCCAATTTTCAATCAGAGTTTCTTCGGTAGGTCCCTCTTCATGCTCTTCTGAATTGAGGTTTAAAGCTGTGTATCCAATGTTTAACGCTTTTATTGCAGACCATACTGGAGAAACATTATCTAGGAAACTACGTCTTAAATTATTTTCTTGCTTTCTGGAGCTCCTCAACAGACAAACGAGTCCCCGTCCACTTTGCTTACGTGGTAAGTACATTCTTTCTGTTGATGATTTGGGATGTCGATTTCTTTCTGACGTAAACAGGACTTTAAGTAGACGATTAATTTCTTCAAGTTCAGTATTAGACCACTTTAAAACTCCAAAAGTGTAAGTCAGTACTGGAATAGCCCATGTATTTATTGCTTTTACCGGGTTTCCAGCTGACAAATACGTTCTGAGAATTTTTTTTTTACTCGCATTTTGAACTCATCTATAAAATGACCTTTATTATTCTTTGTGAATTGCAAAATTTGGCCAAATCCTAGGTATTTATAACAGTCCGAATCGCTTAATTGTTTTATTGTTTCATTATTGATAAGCTCCACATCTGCTTTGTTTATTACCACTCCCCTTTTAACTTAAATTACAGCACACTTCTCTATTCCGAAAGTCATACCGATTTCATTACTAAATGACTCACTCATATGAATTATGTTTATCAGCTCTTTGTCACCTCTTGCGTACAATTTTAAATCAACTATGTAAAGAGCATGAGAGATTAAAGTTCCATTATTATTAAGTTTGTAACCCATTCCAGATTTGCACGATTGAACAATATTGCTAAGATAATCGATTTAACATTAAAAAAGAACACTTTTTTAAATTTCTAACAATAGGAATGCGTATAAAATTATCTGGAGCAGTAGGTCCAAAATGGCAAATACAGACAATTGGAATTGGATAACAAAATATAAATGGGCTTCCCCATTCCCAAAGCTCCGAGAAGAGAGAAATATGATTGGATGAGAGGTTGACCATTGATAACCTCCTCTCTTTCATAAGCCCCACTCTCTCTCTTCTACTACACACTACACTCTTTCTCAAAAGCTTCATCCTTGTCTTTCTTCAGCTTATTTACAACAAAATTGTGAGCGTTTATCTCTTTATGCTTCTCCACTCTTTTTTCCTGTAGTTGTAGTTGTAGTTCAATTAAGAACGATTGAACATAAATTATTTTTAAATTCCAAAATAATAAAATTTAATAAGTGTGTGTAAATGATTTTTGCGAATTATGCTAAATGATAAACGAGGGGATGATTTCGCTCGAAGTTACAACAGATTTTTTTTTCTATGAAATCAATGATTTTATATTTGTTCACATTATATTTAGAAGCAGCGTGGTAGAGTAGTGAAAAGCAAACTAGATTATTATTTTACGAGTCTCAGGTTGGAACCCTGTCTGTAGAGAGTAATTTTATGTTCTATTATGTCAGCCGTGCCCAGGACCTTGGGTACCCTAATATTGTGAGGAAAAAATTCGGCAGATATTTTTCAAAGCCAGAACACCTCATTGCACAGTCCAGTGATTCCCAACTGGGGGTCTGCAGATGTTCAGGAGGCCCGGAAATGTCATTGGGTAATCATTTTAAATTACCTTACAGTATTTTTAAATTCTTGGGGAGAAATAAAAACCATACATGCTTTTCACACACCCGTTTAAAATTTAATTGATATAATTGCTATAGATTAGGCAAGTGACTACTCAAAACATAACTGTTTAAAAAAAAAAAAAGAAAAAAAAAAGACATAACTGTAAATGCATTAAATCATGTGATTCGTCAAGTTATAGAATTTCAAAAACAGTGAGATTAAAGGAAAATGTTATGTCGCATTAGATAAGAATAATTTTTTATTTTATTTTTTACTTATTTTTTTATGAGTATTTGAATAAACTATTTATCACTCTGTATAACTCTAGTTTTTCTTTACTCCTTTTTCTCTTACTTGGCTATTTTTGAGGCAGTTTCGGTCGTACTACACACTGTGATACGGTATAATCCGTTCTGAGTCTACGTATGGCTTCGGCTAACCTTTATATATTTAATTAAAATGAAGGGATAAGGGGATCCGCAAATAATATTTGTTGGGAAAGAAAGTATAAATCTCTTTTTAGACGCAACCCAAAACCCTTAATGGGTTGTAGAGGTACAGTTTTTTTCATATTATATTTGTACTCAAATCGTTTAATTCTAGTAAAATCCGTTATCTGATTTTATTTATTAAAAACACACACACTTTTATGTCTTTAATAAACCGCTTAAACATCGGTGTTCTTCCCTAATTGTTCTTGGTACCCATTTAATTTAATTTCAGATTAATTAAATTTAATAAATTATTAATCATATAAATTGATTAAATTTAACTTAAGCTGCTTTCATCAGAACAATAAATCGTTTGCAGTGTCATTTTTCCGACACACAGGATAAAGAAGTGTGCAGGGATACATATAATCTCCCTGGAATTGTTTCGTTTGTTTCCGACTTTCCTTTTGAGGTAATGGAAAAAAAAAGTCTCTACTTTCAATCAGCAAATTACATTCACGCGTGTCATAAAGACCTTTTCCACAGAAGCCAGATTGATTTTATATCTTTTTCACCTTTTTAACCTTTGAGGTTCAGAATTTTCCTTATTTGTTATGAAGTGGTTTAGTATTAGCATGCAATTGCGTTATTATATAATATATATATATATATATATATATATATATATATGCATGAGCTAATTAGTTTATGAGATTTGAACTTGCTAAATAATGCACAATCATTGGAATACAAGCCTGAGTCTATTTTTTTATGTGTAAGCACAAATGAAGTTAGACCCTTTCGTAAAAAAAAACAAAAAAACATCCTCTTGAAGCTGGAATGAACAGCTTGGAAACAGTCCATTTTCACTAAAACACAAGCATAAAAAAAGATTCAGATTCGCTAAGAAGCAAACGATATTTTTCACATATTTTGACGCTATAGTAAACTTGAATTTTTTTTTTTTTAATTTATATTTTATTGAATTTTACAACTGTATATTACATAAATACAACAAGTAAAAGTGATGAATTAGAATAAAAGGCGTAAAAGACTTGTGAAAAAACTACCCAGCGGTAGTACTTCGATGTTTATTTAAGTAAGTATTTCCCGAGGCCATCTTCTTTTCAGTCGCCTCGGAGGGTAGTCAGGAATATGTGAGGTTGATAGGTTGTGGACAAGAGGCTTTATATGAGTTGGGAGTTTGGAATTAAAAGTGGTATATCTGGTACGAGAAATGTCTGCCACAAATGGAATATTAAGGTCGTTATGGATGATTTTATTTGTGACGAAATCAGGAGCATTTAGGATTTTGCGAAGGATTTTGGATTGTAAGGATTGGATGCGGGAGGAAGTAGATGGCTTAGTAGAGCCCCAAAGCTCGATTCCATATGTCCAGATGGGTCTGATGACAGTAATATAAATGAGCTTTTTGTAGTGAATTGGAAGTTTTGATCGTTTTCCTAGTAAGTATTGTAGTAATCGGTATCTACGGCCAGTTTCTTGTCGTTTTAGTCTCATGTGAGGGTTACTTGAAGTTAAAATTCAAAGATCGTTAGAAGAGAGGCGTGCTCATGGGTTTGAAACTAGCGTCTCAAACCTGAGAAACATTTTCGTTGTTATCAGTGGTACCTAGCGTTTTTGTTTTGATAACTAAGTGCTCCAAGCTTGTCCCTTTTCAAGACTTTGCTTTACTGGGAGAGAGCAGGCAGGTGAAAATTCGGGAATCAATTATCATACACTCTCACATACTTTCAACCAATAAATATTCAATTACCGTATTTTCTATAAAAGTTCATCTTTTACTTTTAATATTATAAATAATGTTTAGTTTATTAAAATGTCGTCAGTTAATTATTATTAAATGGTTTTTAAGTAAATTAAAAATGAAAAAAAAAATGTTTTCATTATGTTTATGTTACACTGGATTATCATTTAGTTTATTTATCATTAAAAAAAAAAATATTTAATGATTTAATAGGATGTTTAAAAAAATATATTTTTAATGTTAATATCGGAATTAATTTTTTTGAAATATGCCTTTCTCCTCTCCAAATACCACGCTCTGACGAATTATTACCTTCCCCTTCTCTCACTGTGTAGCGCGGCCTTAATAAAAAGGGGACAAACTTGAAACACCTAGTTACCAAAAGAGGTGATAAATACAACTCGTGAGAGCGAACAATTTTCACAGGTTTTATGCACCAACATTTGAATCCTGTTGAGGAAGGATGCATAGTTATTTCAGATACCCTCTTGGGACTCACCCTGCCTCTATAAAGTGGGTACCTAAAAATCGAGGGAGGGAGACCTTGCGGCTAAACATGATTAGGCTATCCCGTCCAGGTACTAATCCCAAGACCTCCAATGCATGTAAAAAGTTTTGTATGGACTTAATTCATTCAGCACCATTTGTCAATGTTATTCACATACTGTTGCCTTAATCGTTTATTCCAAAATATTTTCTTAACCCATTCGAGACGAAGTCTTTTTTCAAACACGGTCCCCTACAGCTAAATTGTTTTTTCTTTGTAAGAAAGGCTTTTTTTTTTTAAATTTATTTATTCGTATGTATTACGGTTTGTCACAATGGACAATAATAAGATTGCCAAAGGATTCCATTCATACAATATTCACAGTATAAACAATAGAAATGTCAAATTACATAAAATGAAACCAAACTAAATAAACGTATGCAATAACAAAATTTGTTAATAAAATAAATATAAATGAATGAAGTTAACAAGTAAATAAACAAAACATGTCACATTCATACCTATGTAAATATTTACAATCAGCTCGGGAACCCCGGACGGGGCTTGTCCCCCCACTTGTGGAAGGACTAGTAGAGTCCAAAGGATCCCAGCGCCTCCCTCTCAGCTGCATCACTGGTGAGAGCCAGCGGAAGCTATGTGAGGGCGCCATAGCCACAATCACACCGCTCATGAGAGGAGTATCTGACCAGTGTCAGAACTCCAGCATACATATTTACAATATATCTCGGGGCCACTGCCGTTTCAACCTTCTAGAGGATTGGATGATGAATCAGGTTCTGGTAGAATTTGGAAAATTTGGATGGAATTAGGTTTGAAATAAATGGAACATTAAGGTCGTGATGCAAGGTATAGTTGGATACATAATAAGGAGCATTTACTATTATTCGGAGGACTTTGGATTGAAAGGATTGAATGCGTTTAATGTTAGAACGTTTAGCTGTCCCCCACAGTTCAAGTCCGTAGGTCCAGATGGGCTTCAGTATTGTCTTATAAATTAATAATTCGTTGTCAACTGTAAGTTCAGATTTCCTGTTTAATAGTCTGTATAACTGTCCGAATCGTTTTTTTTTTTTTTTTTATTAATTTATTGAAATTTACAACTGTATTAGTAAATACATCAAGTAAATTGGCTCATAATATAGATAATATACATGAAAAGACATGAAGAGAATATGCCCATTGGCAACACTCCACTAGGTAATCTACACTAGAAGGTCTCGAGGCCATCTTCTTTTCAGACGCCTCGGAGGATTGTCAGGAATATTAGAGGAAGCTAGGATTGAAACTAGTGGGTTAATGTGTGAGTGGAGTTTGTCATGGAAGGAATGATACCTCGTACGGGCCAAATCAGCAACATATGGGACATTAAGGTCTTTATGGATGAGTTTGTTGGTGACAAAATAAGGAGCATTGAGGATTTTTCGAAGGATTTTGGATTGTAGGGATTGAATACGGGAAGAATTTGATGGTTTAGTAGAGCCCCAAAGCTCAACTCCGTACGTCCAGATAGGCCTATAGGAATATATATGAGCCTTTTGTGTTAAGTGGAAGGTTAGAGCGTCTGTCCAGTAAGTGTTGAAGTAAGCGAAAGCGTTGGGCAGTTTCTTGTCGTTTCAGTCTTGTGTGCGGATTCCAAGTTAGTCGTTTGTCAAGTAGGTTCCGAATCGTCGATTGAGTTCTTTTCTTTTAAGTGTTATATGTGGGTTCCACGTCAGTCTTTTGTCAAGTAGTAAGCCAAGATAGCGGACTGTATCTGAAGGAGGAATTGGAATAGAATTAAAGTAAGCTGGCGGACAGGAGTTTCGTCGAAGAGTGAATGTTACGTGTTTGCATTTGGTATCGTTCACCTTTTTGCGCCAAGCATTACACCAGTCTTCGATAAGACAAAGGTGTCTTTGCAGGATTAAGGATGCTGTTTCGGGATCGGAATGTAAGAAAGGCTTAAGATAATTTTTAGATTTTTTGGTACAAATTAAAATCAACGCCAAATTTTGTTTATCTGTACTTTACACTACTTCAGTACGACTAGTTTACTCAGGATAACTGATAATTTCACATTACTGTTATGTGTACAATCGGTCTCGTATGGGTTAATCAGCTTTGAAAGCCTCCGCGAGACCTTCCATTTAGAACAGAGTAGTACTATTGAGTACTACCAATCGTTAGTTTCTCTACACGTGCATCATGCATTTCTTTTATATTCTACTCGCATTCACCAGATATTTTGGACTTTGTACAGTTGTAATAAGTTCAAGTTCAATAAGTATATTACTTGCATTCTGCACCGTTTCGCATGCTTTCTAACAGTTACTTGACGCTTAATTTTCGCGAAAACTTACACACCGGAATCATCATAATATGTGCAAAATATTAGGAAGAGATAAATTAATATAATGAAATTTGGTTTATATGTATAAGTGGTCATTAAAGAATACACAAAAAATTAAAGTTTATTTTTTAAAATTTCCTAGAATATAGTAAATTTTAAAGCAATTCCCAATATAAATAATAGATTAATGTTTACATTTTTAAATTATAAATCTGAACTAAAAAATTATAATTATATTTTATTTTATGTAATTTGACTTTATCATTTTATACTGTATATATTGTGTGTCTGTGATCTCATATCACTATTACTAATGTTCATATAGAAACAAATTGTAATAAATCTTAATAAATAAATATTATTAATAAATTAATGCTTTTAAAAAATACTGTGGTCAATGTTCATTCTACATAATCGCTTATAAAACATAATGTCCCCTCAGAGGGGACAACCGAATGTAAATATGGCTTATCAATAAACCCACCTATCTATCTTTTTAACTAATGATGAAAAGTTTTCGAAATAGTGAAATATCTAGGTTGATTTGTTTTTTTTATTTATTCCAATTATCGTAACAGGCATATGATCATGAATAGTTCGGGCAAGTTAGGGGTCTCCCATAAAGTGCTAAATCCTTATCGGAAAGGTTTAATTACTTTCGACAAAATATCTGACCCGAGTCGAACATCACGTTTTCCACGATATATACAGTAATAAGGAAAACCACAACAGTCCAAGCGCAAGTTATTTAATGCGCTACGTGTTTCAAACGGCGGTTGTATATCATCCAATAAGATACTTTATAACTGGGCCTGGGGAACGGGCGGTCGATTCTCGGCTAGTCGTACCGCTCGCATCTTAGCTTGGCTGATCGTGCCGCTTCTATCCTTCCTCTTCTCATCCCACCGCCGTCTTTATTTATTTAGCATTAGCCATGAGGAGTCGAGATAAAGGGGGCTTACTAGGGCTCCAATGGCAGGGGAAAGGCCCAGTTACCATAAACCTGTATTTTTACTGCGCCACTTCCAGACTGAAAATTCAATTTCCGGGATTTTGGAGCGGGAAAGAGGGAAGAGCCTGCGGCCTGTCCCCCCACCCTCCCAACCCCTCCCCTCCTCCACCCTCTCCCAACACAAACGGGATATTAAATTTTCTCTAGCGACACCATTTACTAGTGAAAGAAAATTATAACCAAGAGCGGTATAGAAGATTCGGTTCGCTTTTTTCCAGTGAGATTTAGATATCAGGTGCATGTGCCCCCCCCTCCCTGTTCCGGGTAGCGGTATCCCCGTAAATAAAACAGGAGCATAAGTTCCATTACACTAGAAGTTTGTTATTAATATTCGCATCTCTTGTATGGCCGAACCTTGTTTTATATTTGTTTTTTAGGAATTTTTGTTTCTATTTTTATTCCTCTTATGGAGCTTATCTCAAGGTAATTTTTTAATTTAAAGTCGATATTTCACTTCTTTGAATAGTGAAAACACTTCTCACAAGTAGGTAAAATAGCAGGTGGCCCATATTTAACCCTTCGCACTCGGTTGGGACCTCTGAGGGTTTTATTTTATTACCGATTATGTATGGTGTACTTACACAACTAATTATTTTTATTAGAGTATTATTAGAAAAGCATATTTTTCTGAATTATTCTGTTAAAATAGCACAAATCATAGATTAAAATAATAGTAAAAAAATTCAAGATAAATGATAAATAAATGCCAAGTGCACCTCCCACCATATTTTAGATAATTATTTTTAAAAACATTGGTATTTATTTTAATTTTTCACGATTCCAGTGAGCCCGTGAAAAACGGTGCCGAGTTCAAAGGGTAGGACATGCTTATGTTGTTAAACCAGATCAGAAAGGAATGGTCATCCTACAGAGTATAAAATAAATAAAAAAAAAAAAAAAACTAGGCCAAAAGCTGTGCAATAAGTTTATTAGGCTGAGTTCAGTCAACCTTTTCCCCTAATTTCGGTTACCCACTTATAGATAGTAAACCAATGTCGCGCAACAGCTGAAATAACCTGATAAATATTTATCCTATAGATAAAGTTCTATAAACTGTTTTAATTTCATCAAGAGTATTGCGAAAAGACAAAATTTATTTCATGGAACTGCAAAAAGAATTTTCAAATCTCAAACAGTACATCCACTTTAACTCAAAATACATATGTGTATACATATATACATATATATATATATATATATATATATATATATATATATATATATATATATATATGTATATTATATATTTTTTTTTTTTTTTTTTTTTTTATATTTTTTTTTTTACCGTCACCCAAACCATCTCTTCCTTCATATCATCTTACGGTCAACCGTTGATTATTTACAATGAAACGTAATAGAGCTAAACCATAAGTCAACAATTGAATTCCATTTAAAAGTAATCAGGAATAGGTGCCGCTGGGCATCTTCTCTCCATCGTGCCTACCACGCCAACTATCATTCCTTCATCATCACATTCACTGATTGTCAACATTTATTGATAGGTGTAAATACAAAATTTTGAAGATTAAAAAAAAAAAAAAAAAAAAAATTAAAAGTAATACAGTTTTCGGCCATTTTATTGAGTATAATTACAATCTGTCCCAATTTGGACATCAATAGTAGTGGTGAAAGATATCATACATGCTACATTCATACAATATTTACACGGCATAAAATTACAATAAAATATATATACAATAATGAATCAATACAACAAAGTCAAGAAATCACTCATACCTTACAATACAGATACACAAATACAATAAAACAAACAACCGAACTATAAAATAGAAGAACATCGGAAGGTAGTAAGAGGATAATAGTCAGAAGATGTGAAGAAGGCAGTGGTAAAGTAGGTACCTCAACTTTCCAAAATGAGGTACAACTGAAAACGGAAGTTGGTGAAGGCATCGCTGTGGTTTTGTGTGGCGACAGGCACGTCCAGGGCTATTTTATTTCCGAAACTGGAGCGGAATATCAATGAAGCATCGGTAATGACGGGCCAACAATCCCTCCAAAGTCTTCTCCCACCAACTATCTAATGAACCGGGCATCCCTCTCACCTAGTTATATAACCAAAACCATTATATTAAAATTCGAAAAATGCATACATTTTTCATGATTGGTTTTTATACTCTCTCTTAAGTCTCTCATAAATGTCTAGTCATATTATGTGAGGCGACACAAGACCGCATGGGGAACAAAAAGTACGATACACATGAGCCTCAGTCTCATTGTCAACGGTTAGGGAGGGAAATCGGATTTTGAGATTATTGCTGTTTTCATAGCTTTCATTGAGAACTGCAAAATGTCATGTTCCTCCCGAACCGTTGACAATCAGAATATGGCTCATATGAACTTTTTGTTTCCATTGCGGTCTTGTATTGCCTCACACAATATGACTAGACATTTATGAAACACAGATTAAGTTAACATTTTGTTTGAACCTTTTTTTTTTTTTAATTTTATTTCTTGCCTCCTCGCATTGGACAAAAAAGGTAGGTTTGATATGCCCCTTTTTAATGTTGATAAAATGAAGAAGTTTTTCTGAGGTCCGGAAAATTTAAAACCCAACTATAGAAGAGTGATAGACCTATGAAACGTAATTTTCTGCATGACGTTGTGTGACACTTTCTAATTGTGAGGGTTTGCTTCCCAACATTCTGGGAAATGTTTTTTTTTTTTTTTTTAATTGGTACCACTTGTTTTTCTGTGCTTGCACATCAAGTAGATATATTTGAGTTTTTATGATGAAAACTAAGGAGACCAGCGAAAATTCAAAATTAGAATTTTTTCTTTCAGCTGAGAATCAGACTATGGGACATATTTTTTTTTTTAAATGGACAAAAAAGCTACATAGCGGATGTTATTTCCTTAGCACTCATAACCTGATCCCTATAGCACCATAGAAGAAATATATAATTACTAATTACATCATATTAAGTACTAATATGTACAATACTAAAAAGGAATACAGCATATTCAATGAAGATGAAGTGATCATTCTGACAGACGCGACCTGCAAAACTTAAGCAGCGAGCTCCTTGAGCACTACAGCCTGCAAAGCTTAAGCAGCGACCTCCTTGAGCACTACAACCTGCAAAGCTTAAGCAGCGAGCTCCTTGAGCACTACATCCTGCAAAGCTTAAGCAGCGTGCTTCTTGAACACTACAACCTGCAAAGCTTAAGCAGCGACCTCATTGAGCACTACAGTAACATGAAGAGGAGAGCTTGAAGTACACTATCTGGTCTAAAGGGAGTAACTCATCTTTTCATCACTAGAGCCAAAATATAACATGCAAGAACCGTCAGTGTGTAACTATAAGTTTTTTTCTTGTTTTTTTATATATAAATTTTCTTTATTAATTTAAACAGTACAATAGTTCATCAATGATGGAGCATTCCCCTTACACTGTACATACATTTTTGTTACCATTTTTTAAATATTCGTAACAATAAGTGTGCTGGAAGGATCAGAGGAGGAAGCTGAAACTTTCTATCGGTTCTTAAATTCGATTATTCTAACCGTGAGCGTGTAAAACAGATATACAGAGGTATAGAGGTATATAGAGGTTCTCTAAACTAGTTTCTATGAATATATAATTGTTTTGAATATGGATACTGCAGAATATTATATATATATATATATATATATATATATATATATATATATATATATATATATATATTATATTAGCATTTCCAAGTCAATTGTAACCTTTTCCAAGTCAAATGTAACTTTTTCCATTTCAAATGTAACCTTTTCCAAGTCAAATGTAACTTTTTCCATTTCAAATGTCACCTTTTCCAAGTCAAATGTAACCCTTTCCAAGTCAAATGTCACCTTTTCCATTTCAAATGTTACCTTATTCCAAGTCAAATGTCACCTTTTTCTTCACTTCTAGCCTCAAATATTCGTTTTATTTATTTATTCATTGAAAAATAATTAGTTTAATTAACATTATGACTATTTTAATAATTTTGGCATATTCTATCGCTATTTTTTTTGTTTTTTTAGATATTTGGTATCAAGTTCTATTTTTTGCTAGCTATATTTAAAAAAATTAATTATCGTCTATTTAGTTTTAAGATAGTTATTGATTTTGAGTTTTTTAGAGGGGAGGGGTAGTTTTTGTGAATAATTAATGTGTTTTCGGGTATTATAATTACTTTTTTTGAGCTGTATTTTTTATCGCTCGCGTGCATGTTAACTCGCATTTACTTTTAATGTTTTTAATTGATGTAGGAGTTGATAGTTGAGTTTTCGGGTATTATAATTACGTTTTATTTTTTTATTGCTCCCATACATTTTAACTCGAACTTACTTTTAATATTTTTTACTGTCATAAGGGTTGATAATTGTCTTTTCGGGTCTTATTATTACGTCTTTCGAGCTGTGTTTTTACCGCTCGCGTGCTATTAACTCGAATTTACTGTTAAAATTTTTTAATGTCATAAAGGTTGATAATTGAGTTTTCGGGTCTTGTGATTACGTTTTTCAACTATGTTTTTTATCGCTCACGCTTATTTTAACTACAATTTACTTTTTATGTTTTTTATTAATATAGGGATTGATAATTTTGTTTTCGGGTCCTATAATCACGTTTTTTGAGGTTTATTTTTTTATCGCTCCCATGCAATTTAACTGGAATTTATTTTTAATGTTTTTTATTGATATAGGAATTAATTATTGTGCTTTGGGGGGTTATGATTACGTTTTTCGAGCTGTATTTTTTATCGCTCTCAATTATTTTAACTCGAGTTTACTTTTAATGTTTTTTATTGATATAGGGATTAATTATTTTGCTTTCGGGTGGTTATGATTACGTTTTTCGAGCTGTATTTTATATCGCTCTGAATTATTTTAACTCGAGTTTACTTTTAATGTTTTTTATTGATATAGGGATTAATTATTTTGCTTTCGGGTGGTTATGATTACGTTTTTCGAGCTGTATTTTTTATCGCTCTCGCTTATTTTAACTAAAATTTACTTTTTATGTTTTTATTGATACAGGAGTTGATAATTGTCTTTTCGGGTCCTATAATTACGTTTTTGAGTTTTATTTTGTCATCGCTCCCACGCATTTATCTCGAAATTACTTTTAATGTTTTTTATTGATATAGGGATTGATTAATGTGCTTTCGGGGAGCTATGATTACGTTTTTCCAGCTGTATCTCTTATCTCTCATGCGTATTTCAACTTGTATTTACTTTTAATCTTTTTATTTTTATAGAAATCTATCCTTGTGTTTTCGCTGGGTTATGAAAATGTTTACAAGTTTTTTTATTATCACTCGTGCGGATTTCAACTCGCCTTTATTTTTGATATTTTTTTATTGATATTGGGATTGATTATTTTGTTTTTGCTTCTCATTATAACGTTGCTGGAATATACATCGTTTAGCTTTTTTTTTTTTTACTTTTTTTTTAGAATTATTATTTTATAAAAGGATTAGTTATAGTTCCTTTTCTAGCGTCCTGAGTAAGTTTTTTCAACTAAATCTTTTGTAAAGGATCCGCTTCCTAACTTCGTCTTACAATTATTTGATAATTTAATTGAGGAATCGTTTATTCCTTTTTAGGGTGTTTTGATAATATTATTTGGACCAAATTTGTTATCGCTTTTACTCATTTTAAGTTACTGTTCCTATTTCATTAATTTTCGATGGAGTAATCGTTTATAGTGTTTTCGGGAATATTAATTGAGTTTATGACATTTTTTTTATAGCTAGTGCACATTTTAACATAATGAAAAGTGATCTAGAAGAATGCGCAATCGCGATGTAACGTCCAGATCAAAAATGTAATCAGATCCTACAAAAACACAATAAATAATTTTTACATCAAATTATACCATAATACCTACGGTATGTAGAAATTCCCAAGCGCATAAAAGAATAAAGTTCAAAACACGTTATGAGAATCCCCTAAAACAAAAACAAAAAAGACCACTGCAAATGGAAGTTGAAATGAGAGCAAGCGACAATAAAAACAGCTTAAAAACGTAATCACAAGACCCGAAAAGATAATTACAAACCTCTATAACAATTAAAAAATATTAAAAGTAAATACAAGTTGAAATACGCATGAGCGATAAGAGATACAGCTGGAAAAACGTAATCATAGCTCCCCGAAAGCACATTAATTAATCCCTATATCAATGAAAAACATTAAAAGTAATTTCGAGATAAATGCGTGGGAGCGATGACTAAATAAAACTCAAAAAACGTAATTATAGGACCCAAAAACACAATTATCAACCCCTGTATCAATAAAAAACATAAAAAGTAAACTCGAGTTAAAATAATTGAGAGCGATAAAAAATACAGCTCGAAAAACGTAATCATAACCCCCCAAAGCACATTAATTAATTCCTATATCAATAAAAAACATTAAAAATAAATTCCAGTTAAATTGCATGGGAGCGATAAAAAAATAAACCTCAAAAAACGTGATTATAGGACCCGAAAACAAAATTATCAATCCTATATTAATAAAAAACATAAAAGTAAATTGTAGTTAAAATAAGCGTGAGCGATAAAAAACATAGTTGAAAAACGTAATCACAAGACCCGAAAACTCAATTATCAACCTTTATGACATTAAAAAATATTAACAGTAAATTCGAGTTAATAGCACGCGAGCGGTAAAAACACAGCTCGAAAGACGTAATAATAAGACCCGAAAAGACAATTATCAACCCTTATGACAGTAAAAAATATTAAAAGTAAGTTCGAGTTAAAATGTATGGGAGCAATAAAAAAATAAAACGTAATTATAATACCCGAAAACTCAACTATCAACTCCTACATCAATTAAAAACATTAAAAGTAAATGCGAGTTAACATGCACGCGAGCGATAAAAAATACAGCTCAAAAAAAGTAATTATAATACCCGAAAACACATTAATTATTCACAAAAACTACCCCTCCCCTCTAAAAAACTCAAAATCAATAACTATCTTAAAACTAAATAGACGATAATTAATTTTTTTAAATATAGCTAGCAAAAAATAGAACTTGATACCAAATATCTAAAAAACAAAAAAAATAGCGATAGAATATGCCAAAATTATTAAAATAGTCATAATGTTAATTAAACAATTATTTTTCAATGAATAAATAAATAAAACGGAATATTTGAGGCTAGAAGTGAAGAAAAAGGTGACATTTGACTTGGAAAAGGTAACATTTGAAATGGAAAAGGTGACATTTGACTTGGAAAGGGTTACATTTGACTTGGAAAAGGTGACATTTGAAATGGAAAAAGTTACATTTGACTTGGAAAAGGTTACAATTGACTTGGAAATGCTATATATATATATATACATATGGAAAATACTACTTAAAGATAAGGAACTATGGGCGAAACTGATGTGTAACGGACCGCACGAATTGCAGCCACCCGGAGTAGTTAAGTAGATACTCACCAGACAGTTTCACCCGCACCGTATCAATCCCTATATTAATAAAAAACATAAAAAGTAAATTGTAGTTAAAATAAGCGTGAGCGATAAAAAACATAGTTGAAAAACGTAATCACAAGACCCGAAAACTCAATTATCAACCTTTATGACATTAAAAAATATTAACAGTAAATTCGAGTTAATAGCACGCGAGCGGTAAAAACACAGCTCGAAAGACGTAATAATAAGACCCGAAAAGACAATTATCAACCCTTATGACAGTAAAAAATATTAAAAGTAAGTTCGAGTTAAAATGTATGGGAGCAATAAAAAAATAAAACGTAATTATAATACCCGAAAACTCAACTATCAACTCCTACATCAATTAAAAACATTAAAAGTAAATGCGAGTTAACATGCACGCGAGCGATAAAAAATACAGCTCAAAAAAAGTAATTATAATACCCGAAAACACATTAATTATTCACAAAAACTACCCCTCCCCTCTAAAAAACTCAAAATCAATAACTATCTTAAAACTAAATAGACGATAATTAATTTTTTTAAATATAGCTAGCAAAAAATAGAACTTGATACCAAATATCTAAAAAACAAAAAAAATAGCGATAGAATATGCCAAAATTATTAAAATAGTCATAATGTTAATTAAACTAATTATTTTTCAATGAATAAATAAATAAAACGGAATATTTGAGGCTAGAAGAATTGCAGCCACCCGGAGTAGTTAAGTAGATACTCACCAGACAGTTTCACCCGCACCGCACTGAAGAATATATAATTTTGTGTATGTTAAAATGAAGTGTGAATTGTAATATATTTTTATTAATAAAATAAAAGAAAGGTTATAACATATATATATATATATATATATATATATATATATATATATATATATATATATATATATATATATATATATGTGTGTGTGTGTGTGTGTGTGTGTGTGTGTGTTGGTCCGTAATAGGTAAATAAGTGGTTACCGCTCGATGTTGAGATATGGCATCATCCTCACCTTGCCTTCACCTCTCTTATTACATTATTATACTATTCAGATACACATTTCTTGGCCATGCTCTAATATCTGTGTTGTTTTAGGTTTACACTACTAATCCTATCACTCCTCTCATAGGATGGGGTTCATGGCTTTTACCCATATGCATCTAAGAGGGATCCTTACCGCTGGTGTAGAGCTTCTACCTCAAGGGGCATTCCCTTCCATTCCAGTGCCCTCTGGTAATAGTTTGGCGCGGATCCGAATCTTAATCCTGATGCTGTGGTATGGTATGTGCTTTTACCACGGCGGGCACCAACTTCCATCATAATCACTCCTATCTGTATAGGCGTTGTAAAGGCCTTCTGAAGACCTGTCACTAGTATAACAACACATCTCGACAGATGCATAAAAGCACCTTAACTAATTCATTTTAAGAATATGTAAAAGTTATTGACCACGCTAACATGATGTTTTAAAAACAGAGAGGATTAAATTGAATTATTGAAAAACGCTACGCAACTATTTTACAATCCAAAGTGTCCATTTCAGTCTAGATCTACATCTAATGGGATATAAAGGTCTTCATGGATGATAGTTACAGTATTTAATTTAAGACAGCATATAATCACATCCATGGCTGATATTGTTGATTTGTGTTAAGCCCTGATAGGTTCTATTATTATATTATGAAATTTATTGCAAATACGAGAATATGGCGAGGAGGCAGATGATAGTAGGGAGAAACAGGAGTTGAGGAAAGTGGGGGGTGTGCGTGGGGAGCAAATGGCCCCTCGACTTGATCACCTTTGGAAGGAGGGATGAAGCAATGACAAGGCTAAGGGTCGACTACTTGCGGATCGGCTCCTTCCTCATTAGCGCCAATCTCCGAGATCTTTCCGAATCTCAGGGACAACCTTACAACTGCCCCTCTCCTAGCTTCTTAACCAAGCAGTCTGTTTCACCACTATGTTCTAAAACAAGTAACGAATGCAATTTTATCGATTAAACCTCTTTTTCTCTTAAGTAGTAAATTTGTATAATTAATGTTTTTTCCTGTAAACACCCCTCTATATAATATACAGCTTACGTTTGCTAGATTATTATAATATATATATTAATATCAGCTTCATTGTGTCAAATCTTTGTTTTGTTTTTTTTAGAAACAATTCTTCATTGAGTAATATTACAATCTGTCCAATTTAGGACATTTTTAATAGTGATAAAGTACAACATTCATACTACATTCACATGATATATACAAAACAATAAATTTATATAATAATAACACAATATACATATATACAAAACAAAATCAATAAAAATATATACAAAAGTCACTCATACCTATATACAATTCACAAGGATACAGCACGTGAGTGGAGAATCTAGCCAATGCTAGAACTCCAATATACATGTTACAAGAGGTCTCGAGGCCACTCACGTTTCAACCTTCTAGGAGGATGGTAAGGACGTGTGGAGCTGGATAAGGATTGAGCTAGGGGATTAGGGTTATGGATAAGGTTCTGATGAAATATAAAGAATTTTAATGGTATAAGGTCTAAAATAAATGGAAATATTAGGTCGCGGTGTAAGGTAATGTTGGATACATAATAAGGGGCATTAACTATTGTTCGGAGGACTTTAGGTTGGAAGGATTGAATGCGTTTGATGTTAGGAAATTTGGCTGTCCCCCACAGGTAAAGTCCGTAGGTCCAGATAGGTTTCAGTACTGTCTTGTATATTAACAGTTTGTTCTCGATAGATAGTTTTGAATTTCTGTTCAGGAGTCTGTATAATTGTCCAAATCGTCGATTAAGTTCTTGTCGTTCAAGTCTAGTATGCGGGTTCCAAGTTAGTCTTTTGTCAAGAAGGAAGCCAAGATACCGGACCGTGTCGGAGAAAGGAAGCGGAACGGAGTTAAAGAGAACTGGAGGGCAGGATGTCTTCGAAGGGTAAAGGTGACATGTTTGCATTTGGATAGATTGACTTTGATTCTCCAGTTGTTACACTAGTCTTCAATTTGAGAAAGGTGCATTTGGAGGCCTATAGACGCAATTTCGGGATCTAAGTGAGAGGATAGGATAGCTGTGTCATCAGCGTACGTTGCTAGGAAGGTATTAGGGCAAACAGGAATATCAGCCGTGTATATATTGTAGAGGATAGGACCAAGGACAGTGCCCTGAGGAACACCGGATTCGACTGGATAATAATTGGAATATTCTGCACCAAGGCGAACTCGGAATGAGCGGTTTGATAGATAGGATCGGAAGACTAGGTATAAGGATTGGGGTAAATGGTTTTTTAGCTTAAAGAGCATTAAATCTTTGTGAAAAACAAATCTGGAGCAACACGCGAATTTCACTTACCTCTGTTAATAAAATCCATTTAGAAATCTTTAAACACAAAGATGAAATATATAGGTAAGAGAATTAATCAAACTTTGATACGATAGTAACGTGTTTTTTTTAATTAAATAATCTATTATATTTTTATCTACAAAATCCGTTAGTTTTATCGGTTTTTCATGAAATTTCATCAACGTTTACAATTTTTTGTACCAGATAATATTTTTTTATTTGTTTATTTGTTTATCATCATTAGGTTTCCAACAGTATATTATAAATATATATTAATGTTCTTAAATAAATAAGTATATAAAAGTATTATTTTGCTATTGTCTCCTTCAGTTGGATATCTATTTCGTTAAGCTTAAGTATTTACTCGGTTTTTATCAATGCTAACAAGATGATGTAGTTCATTTTTTCGAATCTAAAAAATTAAAGGTATTTTAGAGGAAAGGATTTTAAAATACCGGCATTTTAGCCCTGTCACCCTGTTTCAATAAGAATGAAACATATATTGTATTAAAGGCCACTGAATTTTACATCGATGTAAATCGAGTTTAACTAAAATCATTATAGCTGTTTTTAATAAATCGTAAAAAGATGCAAAATGCATAGTATAAAGTTGCTCTTCTGATTCGCCTATTATGATAAAAAAAATGTATGCAACATCTCGGGGTCATGGTTGTATTTAATGTCATTTCAGTTTTGTACGACTTCTTGCTAGACTATCACACAGGCCTTTTCGCGCCAGGTTATTTGGACTCAAAGGACCCCAAAACGTATATTTCCAAAGAAAACTGGAATTCAAAAATCAAATATCAGACTTTGAATAAAAGGAACTTTATTATTTATTGTTTAAAATTAACTTAGATAATCAATTTTTAATTTTAGTTTTGTTAAGTACATTTATCTATCTGAAGTTATTTATTTATTATACTCTTTTTTCTTGTTTTATAGTCAATTTTTTTCTCTTTTCTTCCCTTATATCATTGTAAATAATAATTTATTTCGATCCTTTGGTCTTTTGGCCAGAGACAATGTACCATATGTCATAATTGTATATATATAAGTTCTTTTTAAGGGATACTGTCCCAAAATAAAAATTATTTTCTATTCAATTCTATTAGTGAAAGTTTCTTTCCCGAAAGAACAAGGAATCATATCGGCCCAGATCCGCCCTACTCTCCGAACTCTAATACTACTTATTAGATACTTAAAAAACTTTTTACTGGCTAAAGAAGCTTACGAAATAGGTTTTCAGAATTTATAAATAATAAGTACGTTTATTTAGTTGGGTTTCATTCTATGTTTTTCCTTTTTGTTTATATTGTATGAATGTGATCCTTTAGCGATATTATTATTGTCAATTGTGACAAATTGTAATACATACGAATAAAAAATAATAATAATAAATAATAAGGATTTCAAATTCCATTCAGAGGTTATGAAAAAGCTGCCGAAACATAAGCAAAATAACGGAAACTATTTCGATTAATAAAAAAGTTTTATATATTAATATAATATATTATATATATATATATATTATATATATTATATATATATATATATATATATATATGCGTGTGTGTGTATTTTTTTAAACCGTAAAGAATTATCTTCCGGGCAACGCAATACAACTATAATTTTTCTTTTAGTTTTTACTTCCTAGCAGAAAGAAAGAAAGTTTATAACTATTTTCTGAAATTGTCATACTTCAGCAGTTTTTTTAAACTGATGGCTTCTTTTTTCCAAAAACAGCTCTTAACGATTTTTATGAAACACGCTATATTGATGAAAAATTATTATTATATAAGTATACTATAATTTTATGTAGGTTTTTATATTCATTGATAAATTTGATATGGCTTAAGTGTAAAAATTTTAAATTATTTTTCTCTTGAGTATCTTTAAATTATATTCTAAATGAATAATTAATATATAAAATAATTTGACATAACAAATATAATATCTTCAATAAGAAAAGGGGGAATATTAGAATCAAATGAAGCAGAAAAATTGTTTGACGATTAAAACATACATCAGGAGATAAATACAGTAATATAAATGTGTAATATACCATTGGAAAACTCATAATTTTAGAATAAAAAATATTTAAAAAGTAAAGTTGCAGAAATTATTACAGAGTGGATCATACACTTTGGATATTGATGTATTTAATTATTTTTTTTATCTTAGAATATTCCAAGATCTTTTCAAGGAATTAGATGACATTTTATTGAATACTTTAACTGGGAAATAGAAACGTTTACATTTTTCTTCTTTTTTCAATAACGGAGTAAATGAAACTTGTGCGAGGCGCGCACCAGATATTTATTTATGTTAACCCATACCATGGACTGATATAGCATATAGTTGGACATTTTTTTTCATATGCCCCTAATGGGGGTTGGTCTTTTCAAGGAATTTCATATCCAGAGGCTGGGAGACACTAAACCTTTGCTAGTGCCCAAACCCCTTCATTTTTCCTTCCTAACAAGAGGGGAAAAAAGAAAAGAAAATATAATCAAAACAAATATAATAAGCCCTTGATATCCTGCCAACTCCGACATCTCCTCTATCTATTCCAGTATTCAGTAAAATAAATCAGTTTAGTATTTAACATAACAGTTTAAAATGAATAAATTAATCTTTTTTTTTTTTAATCATAATTTATTTAAATTTACAACTGTACTAAAAAATACAACAAGTAAATATGATAAAAGAAAAAATGACATGAGAAAGACTTATAGAACTACCCAATGGTAGCACTCCTGTATCTATTTTAAACTAGAAGGTCTCGTGGCCATCTTCTTTTCAGACGCCTCGGAGGATTGTCAGGAATTGAAGAGGAAGCAAGGATTGAAACTAGTGGGTTAGGGTGGGAATGGAGTTTTTCATGGAAGGAGTGATATCTGGTTCGGGCCAGATCAGCAACAAATGGAACATTTAGGTCTTTATGGATGAGTTTATTTGTGATAAAGTAAGGAGCGTTGAGGATTTTACGAAGGATTTTGGATTGTAAGGATTGGATACGGGAAGAATTTGATGGTTTAGTCGAGCCCCAAAGCTCAAAATTAATCTTAATGTCATCTATCAATAAATTAAAATTTATTTTGCATATATTGTATTACTGAATCCGTATACAATATTGATTCAGGAAAATTTCCTTTACTACACATTTAATTCAACTTGAGATTGTGCAGAAAAAGATTTATTAATGTAATTTTAGATATGAACCTATGATCGGTATCAGTTGACATGTTCTCGAACTTTAATTTAATGTCAGTAGACAAAATATGAATTTTCTGAATTAAGAAAAAAAAAATTAGATTGGATAAGCTGATGAGGAATATTTACCACCGTTTTTCCACAAGACTAGAAGATAGCTTAGAAGTGTCAAGAACAAAAACTTAGTTGGACGATACACCGGTCTTATTGTTCCAATAATATTTCTCCAAATTTACGATATCCCCAAACAAAACCTCTAAATTATTACCGTAGTGTAAAATATTGACGAAATCCCTGTGAGAAAAAATATTGTTGACAATTGACAAAATTCAAAGATATGTCGCCCTTGATGCCAGCCTACATCACTGATTCTCATATTCTTGCTTATTTTTAATGATGTGTAGATGTTCATTATTTAAAAAAAAAATTGTTTAAGTATTATATAATACAATTTTGTATTTAAGTACCTTTATTGTGTATCATTTATATTTATTTATATAAATATGTATTCCTTACTATTTTTTGGGTTTATTGGTTCAGTTATTTACTGCGCATGTAAAATCTATTCCTACACACGGACTGGCCTAAGTGGGGTTGGGACTTTTGCTTGTACCATAACAAGGTATGTACTTTAATTTGAAAAAAGAAGTTATTTAAAAAACAATTGTTCAACTCTCTTCAGTTCTTCATAAAATAACAATAAATATCATGCTAAACACTATCATTTTGTTTTTATTTTATACTTCTTATAAAATCAGAGAGCTTGAGAGACAAACTTTATTGAGAGCATTGCGCCAAGTTTTGACTTTAATTTCCGTTTCTCTTATTAACTCCTCCTAAAATAATTTCGAATACAATTTCTTTCATGTCGCCTTTCTAACCTTTTTTGTTGAAGCGGAATTGAATTGTTTTTTTGGGACATTTATCTGATAGAATGAGACGTCTCACGCTTAAGTGGCTAACATTGAATAAAAAGTAGGGGGTGAGAGACAAAAAAATAAAATATCTCTTTGCACTTTCTTTCTCTGTCACGCTTAAAGTTTTTTTTTTTTTTTTTTTTCGCTCACCCTGTTATCTCAATTTTGTGGAACCTCGCTGAGCTGGGAATTAGGGGCGATATCGCTAAAATGAAACACAAAATGTTAAGTTAGAGTGTTTCTCCAGGAAAGGAATCGATAATCAAATTGAAATCACAAAAGAGTGAATTTACTTTTAAATTTATAGGTTAAATCTCTAAATAAAAGTAAATCTAAATAATAAATTTGGTTCAAGGAACTTTTTACTACTTTAAGAAAATAATGAATATGTAATGTGATTACACGCATTAGAAAGAGTGTACCTAAATGATGAAATACACCCTTTCATGTATAATTTAAAATATTTATATCTAGCGCATTAAAAATTACAGTTTAACCCTTTAAGTACTATAAAAGTTATTACAAAAGGGTAAAAGAAAAAAATAATATAACTATTGGATATAACTATGATAATATTATACAACAAAATATTATGTTCAATCGGTAATTTTTTTTTTTAAATAGATTCTTAATGCCTTTTACAAAATTATGATTTTTAATTTTTGAATCAGTTGTTAAATATTTGAATGAAATCCTTTTATATCAACACAAACATATTTTCCAGGAGAATGGATAATAACTAATATTCATTTTGAATTAAAAAACAAACAAAATATCAAATAGCCACGCACTCCAAATAAACATTTTTATGAACAAGTGACATTGAATTGATATTAGTGTTAGATATGAAACTGATATAAAAAACGTAATTTTTCGTTTCAAAATCAGAGGTTAACCATGGTGAGTTCACGTTCGTCTATTTTCACCTAACCTTAAATATCTGATAATTTTTATAATAATTTTCAACTATTACGTAGATAAATTGTTCCATGAACACTTTAATCACTAAATTAAAAAATTTCTCTTAAATGGTTTTATTAAATAAAGGGGTTAGAAAAATGCAATTTAACTATATACAGAAATAATACCGTTGAGGAAAGGTAAAAAATGTTTATCTTAATACTGCAGAAACTGGTCGTGTAAATAAGGAATCCTTTATGAAAACTGTCAGGAAAATCTCTTTAAGCCCTCAAAACACAATTGTGGGAAATATATCACTAGAGCTGAATATTATTATTTTCATACCATATTTTAAACCACATTGCATAAAACTCAGGTTTTTTAATAGAAAATATTTGAAACTGAGCGCGCAAGACACAATTTCAACTTTTATATATATATATATATATATACATTTTTTTTCTGAGAGAAGTAATAGAATCTGCCACATTCTAAGGCGATAAATATTAATGTTGGAAAAAACCATCCATACCATATTTAAAAAGTAAATATAAATAAAATAATAAAATGCAAATGAAAATACAAATAAATAATCTTGACCTCATTCATACTTACATATATATTTACATACTACCCTGAGAATTCCGAATAAAACCCCGACATCAAGTAGTGGATGTCAAGGCATAACGCTAGGAGATCCCATCGCCTCTTGTCTGTGGTCTTGTGAGCCAGTGATGACTGAATAAGGGCGCTAGAGCAGCATACTCGCAGGGCTTGAGTGGAGACTCTGGCTATTGCCACCACCCAGTTGCATAATTATAAGAGATCTCTCGACGAATTGCCCTTCAACTTAAGGGCAGGGTTTATGGATGGTCGGAATAGCTCTAGGTAGGAATTGTGCCAAGTGATCAAGAAGGTGATTATGTTTCTGCTAGCTGTTCTCTAGAAGGTTATTAGAGCCACTGACGGGTGGGGTTAACACTCTCTTCTGTTCTATAAGGTGTCAGTCACAATAAATCAGCAATATTATTTACATTATTCACCTGTATGCATATCCATATCTTCATCAGCGTGTAAGAGATGCAAATTGGTATCCATCTCAGTATCTTGAGATATAAGGATAGAATGTGGGGTTGGGAGAAGGAGAGGGTGGGAGTTTTATGAGCTACCCTCGTAGGGAAGGATTGTGTAAGGATGGAGGGGGCGATTTAGCCGGACCAGATGAAGCCCCATTGCTGAGGGCCACTAAAGCTGTTAGCCTAATATCACTATGGCTCATAAAACCCTGCCCTGGAATTAATGAAAGCCCCCCTTCCTCATTCTTTCCCTTTGCAGCTGCCTTAATTGTTACGGATAGAGCCCTAAGCCCTTCCCTTCCACACGCCACCTTACATAATCCTTTCTTAACCTCACCTTTATCAATGGTTTCATCTAAACTCTTGCAAACGAAATTCATATTTTATATATGAATAATAATTTATTTATTTGTTTTAAGAAAAAATTCTCATTCATAAAAAAGATTATATTATAAAAGTAGGTTTAGTATTACTCCCTGACTGTGGAAAACTATTCATCAGGGATATGTCTATCGATAGTCTTCTGCTTTATTCATTCAGGGAGAAATTTAATTTGCGGACAGATCGATGAAGAATAGAAGCTAAAGAATGAAAGAAATAATCTAAAAACACAATTTAATTTTAACCATCTACGTATATAGATGAGGATTCCCACTGAACAACTTTTGAACGTTCCTTTTGTTATGACTTAATCATATATTTTGGTTATATCTTTAATTATTGATAACTACAGATGATTAATTAATACTTTGAAAAATCATTATTATCGTATTGATATATCCATGTTTATAATTATTAAAATAGAAACTATTAACCAACATATTTGTTCTTTGTATACAAAACCTTTTTGGCCAACTCTACTACCCTCTGGAATTCTCTACCAACCCTTATCCGCTATGCTGCTTCTTCATTCTCATTCAAATCTCTACTATTTCACTACCTTCTGTAATCCCAAATTGACGATCCATAAATATGATATTTCTATTCTAGACATCTAAATTGAATGAACAAAGATTACTATTCACCGCCCAAATTTCAATTTAAAAAAAAAATCATTTTGTTAAAAATACGATTTTTATTTTGTTCAGGAAACAAAATTTAGAAGAAATAAATTTCTTTGTTAGTTTTTGTTGTATAATTAATTATGTTTCTTTTGTCAGTTAGCCAGATATATTTCAATTGGACAGAACTGTTATTCTAAAAGGAGTCAGTCCTAGAACATTTTTTTCTTTCTATTCTGTATATATTATATATATATATATATATATATATATATATATATATATATATATATATTATATATATATATATATATAAAACGCTTCATCAAACCGCAGCCTTTGACAGATCCTTCCTAATACTCTCCTCGTCCGTATACAAAACGAATATAATTCCTTGATATATTCGTCACCTCGATACTCTTCCGACCTTCGAATTCCGTGTATTCAATCACTTCCTTTTACTCAAATTCCTAAGGAACTGAAATATATCTACTAATTTTTATAACGATTGGTAAAAAACAAACAGAAACGATAATTTAAATATAATTTTTTTTTTTGTGTTGCGTTTCCATTGCATCGAAAAATATTATTATATGTCAATATGCTCATATATTTTTATAAATAAATCTATTTAATGTAATAGTTTCAGTTAGTCTACGAGTCCCGGTTACGAACTACGGCAGTGGCTGAAGAGTTATTTGCTCTATCATTTCAACCGTTTGGTGAGAGACCCTGTGGTGGCACGCCTACTCTCTATAACTGGGTACCCAAAAAGTGGGAAATATTATGAAGGGTAACCGTGATCTCGGTCTACTGTCGTTGTAAAGGGATTGGCCTAGAAACACTACGGATCTCCAATTTTTTGGATAAATTTAACAAAAAAAAGTCCAATTTAAACATAAGAATAGTAACATATATTTATAATATACTGTTGGAAAACTGAAGATTTTAGAGAAAAATGTTGTTTACCAAGTTGTAAAGGGTACTGTATAGTGAAGAATAGGACATAAACTTCTGTGAGTTCCAACGAAACTGAATATAACTATTTAAAATATTTTAAAAACCGTTCCATTCTTCGTATAAGGGTCACCCGTGGCATAGTGACTAGCATTAATTAGGATAAGGATCCTCAACTAGTACATGACATCGCACAGGCTCGGAACCACCTTTTTACTTCCCCTCCGGAGAACGGCATAACTATGAATTTTTTACTTCCATTAAAAAATCCTAAAGAGAATTAAGGTTTTGAACCCGAAGTACATTTAATTTTGTATATTATATAAAAATAACCGTATCGTCTTGTCATCATTGATGAAATACAAGTAAATATATAAGTTGAACGAATTTGACTGACTACTAAAGAAAAAAAACTGAAAAAAATAATGCAATTTTTTTTGCTTTTGAACATAAGGAAATTAATATACACATACGGTCGGAAAGTTAAAGATTGTAGACAAAATATTATATTTTACATACGCTTGTAAAATTTGATAAAGAGTGATAAAAATCCGATAAAACTAACTGATTGTTTTAAATAACAATACAATAGAATTTTTAATAAAACACATGTTTCTTTAGAAATTCAATTTATTTAATTCTTTATTGGGTTTACTCATTTTCATCTCTAGCTGTATTTGAAAATTCTTTGATCGATTTTAACTACGGAGGTATGTGAAAGACGTGTGACGCCCGCACCAGATTCTTCGTTATTAATACTACACGTCGAGCTCCAGACGAAAGAGGCATAATACATGTAGATCTGAGCACGAATGACTGTTTTATTGAGTAAGAGCTTGTTCGGAATGCTTAATCTGGATTTCTCATTAAAATATGTTAACACTAGCTGTGACTAGCGACTTTCTGTAATTATGATCGGGATTTAGCAGTTTTCAAAAAAATATATTTCAAAGAACTTCTTCGTAAATGATATTTTTAATTGTATTCTCTTGTGGCAGAAGAACGTACTGATTTCCTCCGCAACCCGATCTTGACAATGCTATATATAGTGCCTTTGAAAGTATTCGGAATTCACTATCATTATGTAATTTACTTGCTTTTGAGTTATTATTTCTGTTTTTAAAGAGTTGTTACTCACTTTATCATGTTAAGAGGAAGGCATACATTAGACGAACCCAAAAATCACGACAATAGTAATTTTATATTTAACGGTTTTTTTAAGAAAAATATGAAAATAGAAGTGTCAAAAGTATTCGGAATCAAGTGGTTTCCGATATGGAATTTAGTGGGAATTTGATCATTTGAAACCATTAAACAACAGGATTTCCGATTTAAACTACAAAACGATTTCCGAATACTTTTGACACTAAATGATACATAAAATAAACATTTTGGTTATCTGGTTCGTGATTTTGCTTTATGAAAGTCTCTTTTAAAGATTTGTGAATTAAAAAGGATTATATAAATTAATAGTTGTGAAATATAATTATTAAATGAAAAGAAATAGGAATTCCGAATACTTATAACATTCACTGTAGTTGGCAGTGTGAAAAGCATTCTTGACGTAAATCGATTCCTATCCCCTGTGATTTATTAATTGTTACGACAAAATATAATTCAACGGGAAATCATATTATTTTAAAATTTAATGGTAAATCATTTGGAATCATTGGGATGCTATAACAATTTCCTCCGTTTTTTCCACAGATTCTTCACTCCTATTGGTCGCAGCGTGATGCTATATAACCTATAGCCTTCCTCGATAAATGGATATCCAACACAAAAATAATTTCTCAATTTGAACCACTAGTTTTTGAGATTAGCGCGTTCAAAAAAACAAACAAACTCTTAAACTTTATAATATTAGTATAGATTTTTTGGATACATTTTTTGTTGTTTTCTCTAGTGTTATTCCTAAGTAATTTATTGATTTAGACCGGAGAATGTTTTCGCAATAAGTGTGAAGATCTAAGTAAGTACTAATAAGATGTGGTTAAAAGGGGATATTGTTTGGAAGAGGAGGGGCTGAGGGCCGTGGGGGGGGGAGAGAAGATGGGGGGGATAGCCTCCTGTCACCACCGACTTGGTCCAGATAAATATAAATAATTCCTACTCAGTGAAGTTTTGATAAATATTTATGACCGGGTCCCGAGATGGCAATTCCTCTCAACTTCCGTCGTATGAGGTCTTAAGTTATTTTTAAGTTTTCTCTCGGGGCAACTTTATCGCGATACTTTTGATCGCCATAACTTTTTTTCTAGTGTTGAGAAGCAGTGGTTACCCAGATCGATTAGCCTCCGATAGATTTGCGATATTCCCTGAATATTTTCTATAGGGAAATCATCGGTTAGGTGTTTACCATAATCGCATCATGGTACGGAATAGACAAGTAACTCTCCAACTGTTTCAAGTCGATTTCTACCTTCAAGTAACTCTCCAACCTGTTTTTCAAGGTCGATTTCTACCTTCAATACACACACGCGTGCGCGCATTTATATCATTTTAAATTAATTGCAATTAATAGATATAGACCATTATAAGAAATCACTCAATATCTATTACATGCTGCCATCTTTCAGGTCTGCCAAATTTTATAATTCAGTCATCATCAGGAGTTTAAGGACGACTGATCCCTATGCGTCTTTCAACTCAAAACTTTCGAAAAATCCAACTCCGAGAAATCCACTTACGGGCGGGTTTTTTTTTTTCAAAGGTATTATCACCATACACTCTTATAAACTTTTGCTAACCGCCTGTGCAGCGGATTTTTCTTTTCGGAACTAAATAATCATTAAATCACGAAAATAAATATTTTTTCTCTTCCATTTCAAGCAAGCTAAATACCACTTAAAGATAAGGAATCTCGGTTGAAAATTATGCACAAAAGCACCTTAACTAATCCCTTTTTATAAAATGTAAGCATTATTGACCAAATAAAAACTATTTTATAACACAGAGAGAGGATTTAATTGAAATGTTGAAAAACGCACACCAACTTATTTTACAAATGATATAAAGATATAGTAAGGAAAATATAAAACGGAAATACACATTTGGTTCCACTCACGTGCTGTATGCTTGAGAATTGTATATAGGTATGGGTGACTTTTGTATATATTCTTATTGATTCTGTTTTCTATATATGTATATTGTATTGTTATTTTATAAATTTATTATTTTGTATATGTTGTGTGAATGTTGTACTTTATTACTATTTAAATTGGACTGATTGTAATTGTATATGGATATAAAAAAAAAAAAAAAAAAAAAAAAAAAAAAAAAAAAAAAAAAAAAAAAAAAGAATTTGGCCAAGTACAGTACTAATCCTAGTAAATCCTTACTATTTGTTAGGACTCTCATATGGGCATTCTTAATAGCCAATACTATAATATTGTTAATTCTCCGTTGAATACAGACTGAGACGTAATAAAATAAATACACCTTAACCGTTCCAGATTAAAGGTTATGCAAGCATTTGTGAATCTCGTTGAACTTTGAACTTCACAAAAGCTTTTAAGTAAGCGAAAAAGGTCTCTCTGAGATGATTCGAGGATAGCCGAAGCACAAGACTCTTTGAGTGAATGTAGTAAGAGTACGTAAATTAAATACGAACATGAGGAGAAGACGATGGCTAAGAGATTGCCGGAGCTGGAATGGGGACCTCGGGGAAGAGCACAAAATATTTATATGGCTCCTCACTTAGCAGATTGCTCTCATCTCCTCCTTCTGAGCATCCGCAGGTTTTTCGGCCGGTCCTTGTATCCATCAGCGAGTACGCTCCACCGCCAGCCTACATCGCCCAGTGTTCAAGTCTTTATTCATCCGAGAAACCATACGAATGGAGAGGATAGTAACTCATTAGAAAGAAAACCAAATAATATAATAGAAAAAAAAAGAATATAAATAATTTTGAAATTTGAGTTATTAAAGGAGCTGCGTTTTTCGGTGGATTCGGCACGGGACAGCTGCTCTCCGTGTCCTAGGTTCGAAGTTGGCTACAGCAGGATAATTAATTTATTCTGTTATTTCAGCTTTGGGGTAATCAACTCGAAGTTCGGAAAAACAAACTGGCTGCAGGGTTAATTACTTCCTTGCACGGCTAATTGACAGTAAGAATCCGCATTAATTAATATATATCATATTAATGTATTAAATCAATATCAATTTGTTCTCAGTATTATATAATTTCAGTATTATTTGTTGGTTACAGTGATAAATATTTAACGGAAACATAATATTAGGAGGAATATGTCGATTATATATATATATATTATATTAATAATATATTATTTTATATATATAATATATTATATATATATATAAATATTATATATATATATATACATGAATTTTTTGTGGTTTAATACATTAATATTATTATATGTAAAGTGATAAACCTAAATATGAGGCAAGGCCTCGAAACATTGCAAAAGGGAGGATTGTTTTGTAGTAGGGAGAATCTCGGGTGCTTGGGCTTGCGCGGTCATCCTTGATTCAATCTAATAAATAAATAAATAGTGTAAGTAACATTTATTAGAGTCGGCATCCAAGCTTCGGGTTCGCTAAGCCTATTATTATTATAGGAATAAATATGGAAAATATTATTTTAATTTTTTTTTGTACATGTAGAATAAATGGCTTCTTACCTTAATACTTATTGCTAAATCTTAATCGTACTATTTTTCAATAAATAAATGAAATAGTTAAAGAAAAAAAATAATCCTTATTACTTAAAATAGTCACTAAAGTGCTGTCAATGAGTAGTTATTTCATAAGCTATTTTAATATCATGCATTTATTAATATATTTTTTCTATTATCAAAAACTCCAGTCTGAATTATATTTATTAACCGAATAATGTATTTAAAATATCAGAAATGAGTTGCCCCTCCGTGAAAAGTATTTTTATAAAAATTATTGCAAAAAAAAAAAAAAAATCCCTGAGATAGAAATGAAATAAGATGGCCTTAGTGAGGGTGGCCGATTGAAATGTATCAATGAAGGAAACAGATGCTCACCCAGGGGCAGAAGGAGCGTTGTCACTGAGTAGGATATTAAATCAGGCAGCAATATAGAGCTTCTCCAGGGCTCTAGGCCTCTCCAGCCCCCCCTGGAGCCACCCTCCTTGGCGAAAAATCATTTTAAAAAGGCCAAGAGGGCTGCTATTAGCTCTAATCCCGGGAGCGGATGGAGAATTAGCATTTTAATTATTGAGGGTTCCGCAATGAACCATTCAAGATATGGATTAGAAAATGTGATGTTTTTATAAGAGGTTGGGGGGAGCTTATTAGATGAGACTTGGGCTAGCACTTAAGAAATCCACATTTATTAGTAGTTCAATCTCTTGCCTCATGCCCTCATTTCCATGTTAAAAGTGGCAGCTGTTCTACTAAACTCACCGCCCTTCCTTTATCTCCAAGTCGATAAGGTTATATTTCACGATAGTAACATTTCCTTAGGGCAACCTTAATAATTAGCACCCTACACTCTACAAAGTGGGGTTGAATTACATCTAAGGTAACACTTAATATTAAAACAGTTGCAGGATACACAGCAAATATCCTTACACCTTACCTCGCAATGTACAAAAGAAATAATCTAGTGCGCCAAAAGTACGATTTTCACTGACCTAAATAATAATAATAATCATATAATAATAGGCTTACCGAACCCGAAGGTGCGATACCGATACCACCAAACTCCGCCTGCACAGACTGTTCAAGCCCAAGCCCCCGAGATCAGCCTTAACGCAATTCACCCATCAACGCTTTGACCTACCTTTCGGAAGCCTATCAGTCGGATCAGCAAATACCGACTTTCTCAGAATCCGATCCTCACCGAGCCCAACAACTTTACTCGCCCATTTGAGTCTCCGCGATGCTATCAACTCAATTATATTCACAGGGTACAAACTCCGCAATTCCGCGTTGTGCAACCTTCTAAACTCCCCAGCGGCCTCATCTCTCTTCGGACCAAATATTTTACGCAGTACCTTATTTTCGAATACGTTAAGTTCATCCTTCAAAGTAAGGGGCCACGTTTCACATCCGTAAAGAACCGTCGGAAGAATAATAGTTTTATAAATTCTAACCTTTAAGTTTTTAGAAAGAATCCGCGAGCTAAGTAACTTAGCAACTGTATAATAACTCGCATTTCCCATCTTTAACGGGACTTTATTTCTTCCTGGATTTCATTTTTTCTTGTTATCATTGAACCTAAATACTTGAATTTCTCTACGTGTTCAAAAGTATGACCTGAAATATTAATATCATCAAGACAACATTTCTTTCAACTAATCATATATTTCGTCGTATCGGTATTTATTTCGAGTCCTATTTCTTTACCGGTTTTTATTAACACACTTGTATTTAGTTGTATGGTTTCCGTGTCTTCGCCTAGCAGTACCAAATCATCAGCATACCCCAAAACCGGAATCTTGTCACCCATATTTAAACCTTTCTCGGTACACGTCACTTTTTCTATGACATATTCTAATGATATATTAAATAAAACAGGCGAAAGGGAGTCACCCTGTTTCAAACCCAATCGCACCTCAAATCTCTCGGAGTAATTATGACCAATTTAAACTTTTTCACAGACCTTACAGATAAAATTAAATAAGAACTTTATATATATATAATTGATTTTTAAAAATGCATATACAATAAATACAAGTAAAATGAGTTATTACAATTAAGAGCGTGAAATAGTCTGTGAAGAAGCTACACAGTGGTACACTTCAGTGATTATTTAGGTAATACTTTAAGCTATTCTATTATCAAGTCTCAAAGCCATCGCCTGTTCAGGCGTCTGGAGGATTATCGGGACATAATAAATGAGAGGTTGCGGAAGGCTATAGTTACTTCCGAATTATAAAATACCTCCGCAGTCGAACCCCTAGACTCCTCCTCCATGAGACGCTAATCAGGCCAGTTCTAGTATACGGCTCCGAAAGTTGGACTATTCCAAAGACAAAGGAGCAAGCCCTCCTCTACTTTGAGAGACGAATCCTGAGAAGGATCTTTGGGACGGTATACATTAATGGTAGATGGAGGCAGCGCACTTCGCGCAACGCGGAAATCTAAGAGGTTCATGGTGAAGCTGATGTCGTAAATTCATTAGGATCTGGGGGCTGAGATGGGCTGGACACATCGCCAGGATGGGGCCTGATGAAGTACCCAGAAAGCTCCTGAAAGAATAGATCTATGGATCAAGAAGAGTTGGCAGAGCCCGAATAAGGTGGGCTGATGGTGTGGCGGGCGACCCGCGGACTCCGCAATTGGAAAGCAACCGCACAGAAGAAATAGGACTGACGGACTATGTTGCAGGTGGCCCTGATTCTTCAAGAGTTGTAGTGTCATCGAGGAAGGAAGAAAGAGGTTGCGGAAAAGTGGGTTTTAGTGGGCTGGTAGTTTGAAATTAAAGGAAGTGTATCTACTGCGGGCAAAGGCTGCAACTGGTAGGATATTCAGGTCTCTAAGGATGAGTTTATAAGTTACAAAGTAAAGAGCATTAAGGATTTTACGTAGGATTTTGGATTGCAAGGATTGGATGCGAGAGGAGTTTGATGGTTTAGTGGATCCCTATAGCTTAATCCCAAAGGTCTAAATAGGTCTGATAGTAATTATGTAAAATTAAATAAAGTTAACAAAAGTTGAAAAAAGTTATTTTGGATAAAATAATATGAATATAGAAATTATTATATATAACAATCACTTATGATCGCCAGTAGACATTTTATTATACAATCTTTAGCTTTCCAACGGTATTATAAACATCTATATTTATAAATTAAAGTACCATTTCACTAACTCTCGTGGTAATCGCAGTATCTCGAAAATTACTATGATAGTGAAGCTATCACTATGTTTCCTGGAGGTTCGCCTTACCGTCTAGATGTACAACAAGGCCACTTTTGGAAAAATAATTCATCCTTTAAGTGGTTTTTGCATAACTTAAAAACTGAACATTTCCTTAAAAACTATAATTTTTCATTTGAAAGATAATCAAAGTTCTACACACAAGTAAAATCGTCTTAATCTTACATATTTAAGAAATTGACAAAAATATTCATATCCATGCTTCCTGTGAAGGTTCCTTTGGAAATATATTCAATTATTATTCAGAGTTTCGTAAAATTATTTCAATAGGCTAAACAACGCTTTTTTTAGATCATAATAGAACTTATTTCTGAATCTTAAGAAAAAAAAAATGGGTAGTATTTGAGTCCAAGGTGTGAAATGTGTATTTAAAACAGTCATTTCGTGTTTTCGTGAAAAAGCTGCTCTGATATTCTAACCACATACTCTCTTATATGAAATTTCGTTTTCTTATGATTTCTCGGTTTACAGCTAGACTCAACATAAAAGCACACACACCCTATTTAAAGAGACTTGGGTATTAGGCCACACGAGACTCAGAAACGTGTATTTTCGTTGAAAATTCGGTTAATTTACTTATCTATTGGGGCAATATAATTGACCCCAAACGTAAGCAAAGTCCTGTATTAACTTCTTTGTTTGCATTTAGTCCGTCTCTTGGCTATGCAATTACTATTAAATACGATATTTGAACTTCTTCAAATAAGGCATAAAAGTTATTTCAGGTTATCCCCTCATTCTTCATAATTTACTTTAACAAAATGTATGTTAATTATATGTCTAAAATATAGCAGGAAATGTTTTGTTATAGAATTACGAAAACGTCACAAAAATCATTGATAAACAGTTTTTATTTTTTTTAACGCAGAAAGTTGTCATTTTATAATAAATGGCCAACATGAGTCAAATGAAAAATAATCATATATATATATATATATATTTCCTTAAATATTAGAGCATTATTAGCAAGTACACGTTCTAAAAGACACAGCTCCTAATGGAATGCTGAGGATTTCAAAGAGAGACGGATGCAACCAAACTTCTGACAAGTTCAAAAAAACTGTAGAATTAATGCTGTTGTCGTTTCCGCCCGGGAGTTACCACACACATACACACACACACACACACAAAACACACACACACACACACACACACTATTTTTCGGGGCTTGGTTATTTGGACTCAGGGGACCCTAAAATGTGTGTTTCCGTTGAAAACTGGAATTCGAAAATTTTCACGATCGCAATACTATACATAGTAAGTGAAAGTAAAAATCTAATGTTGTATAACTTGAAAGCTAATGATGATTAGGGCTAATTTGCATTCTGGAGCTGCATAAGCGCATTAAATCCAACAAACAAACAAAATTGTAAATGAATTTCTCAATACTTTAGGAATTAATGAGGTTGCCTGATAAGGAAAGAGAGAATGCTAATGGAGTGATAAGATGACAAAAGCATTATCTCCGAGGCAATGGCAACAATAAACAATGATTCTCCCTCCCTTCCCGTAATGGCACAAAAGCCCCATTCACAAAAGTTGACCATATCGAACTGATTCTTGCTAATCATATGCCCTTGTCAAAAACTTACTCCTCTTCCGTACATCACAACACCCAGCGCACGCAATTTAATTAGTGGTTAACATATTTCCGTCCTTTGTTGCACAACTTATTTAAACATATAGATGAATTTAAGCATTTAGTTGCTATGATAAAAAAAAAAAAAAAAATAAATAAAAAAAAAATTCAAAACGAAATAAAGTCGCGGTTATAGGCAGGAAATTCGTGTTATAATTCATTAGCGAAACTACTCACTTCGCAGCTTCTGATCCGTCAAGAAACAAAAAGTTTAGAATAAAAAAAAACTATTATTGTCCGGTTCTAGACAGGTGTAAAACGAAGTCGCCAATATTAAAGGATGGACAAGCCTTATCGTTATTGAAAATGTGGTTCAAGGTTAAGCTTTTTGTCCAAAGACCACTGGAGATTATCGTATAATTTTAGAATGGTGTTAGTGGGATTGTGTTTCATAGTTTGTGATCTTTTTTTTTTTTTTTTTTTTCAATGTCCAATACTTTAAGGTTATTATAATTTTGATAATCAAATGCATAGCATAAAAATATCATACTTTTTATAACATTAAATAAGATAAATGAAAAAAAAGGAAATAAATATATCGAAATCTGATAAACGAAATTTTTTATGTTTTTAATAGCTTACCAAAAGGTTCATTTCTGTACATAGTGTCCTAATTGTGTTTTTCTTCCTCCTTTTTTTTTTTTTTTTTTTTTTATTTCAGCTGTTCAGGCTTTGAATATGCGGCGTTACCACTAATTCGTAATGTTAACAGCACTTACCTGTAAAAAAAAAAAAAAAAAAAATTAAAACTTAAATAAGGATAAATGTTAATTTATTTAGCGACAATTATTGGGTTGTTTCACATGAAATGTCCGTTTTTATAGTTTCTGAATTTTAAAGTAAACAGATACTAATCCTTCGCCTTTTTATTATAAACATAAGCTTCCCAATCAATTACCCACTTTTTAGTATACCTCCAAAAATGAACATGGAAACACGCGATTTTCGAGTAATATTTTTGTACGAGTTTAAACTCGGCCATTCAGCAGCTGAGGCCGCTAGAAATACTTGCAAGGCGTTTGGGGAAGGGAGTGTTAATGAACGGACCATTTGCCGTTGGTTTGTTAAGTTTTCAGCTGGGGATACCGACTTGGAAAACTTGCCCCGAGGAAGACCTCCGTCCGTAATAGACTACGATGTCCTCAAACATACAGTAGGAGGAAACCCCTACCAAACAGTTAAAGGACTCTCAGCACAACTAAATGCAAGTGCATCTACCGTTTCCAGACATTTAAAGTGTATTGGGAAAGTAATAAAGCTCGATACATGGGTACTTCATGATCTCACTGAGCGGCAGCTCAACTGGGCTACGAAGTTGTTCTGCACCCACCATATTCTCCTGATTTGTCTCCAACAGACTATCCTTTACCTTGAAAACGGACATTTCATGTGACACAACCCAATATTATAGCTGATGGAGAAACTGGTGAAGAATTTTCCAAAGCTATATTAATACTGTAAAATAGAAAACAATCAAATGGTAACAAATTCCTATAAAACGTAGGCTATTCATGAACAAATTCCATAATTTGCTAAAAATTATTTCATCATTCTGATCATAAATATGTAAAAAAAAATTATGAGAGCAGGCATTTCTCTTCTGATGGAGTGTCGCACCACTAATAATATAGCATCCTAGAATAATCGATAAATTAAGTTGGTTAATAAAATCTAACATATCAAAAGTGAAAGAAGATATTTTTTAATGAAAAAAAAAATGGGGTGAGCGCAACTAAATACTTTCACTTACTTCCGTTGTTAAAATCAATTTAAGAATTTTTAGATTTAGTTGGAGATGAAACAAGTTTAAAGAATTTATTACATCGAGTTTTGAGAAAAACATCATATCTACAAATTAAAGGTATTTTATAAGAGGAGAAATTAAAATATTGGCACTTAAGCCATGCCAGAATATTTCAATCCAAATGAATCCTATATGATATTAAAGATTATTAAATTTTACATAGATTAAGCGAGTTAAATCAAAATGTTTAGAGTCGTCTTTGAGAAAATCGTAAAAATGTGCGAAGTTCCTCTTCTGGTTTGCCGATTTTGATAAAAAAGTTTCTGTAACATCTCTGGCATATATTCGTCTTAAAAATGAAATTTCAGTTTCACATAACGTATCGTTTTTGAGCTAAACCTACCACACACATAGACCTTATTGCGGGACTTGGTCATTTGGACTCACGAGACCCTTAAAACGCACTTTTTTCGGGACAAAAGTCTACACCAATCGTTCTATTTAAGATATATCAGCCATTTTAACATATTTTTTTTCCTTATTAAATTTAATTTTAATGGTGTGATTGGCATATTTTTAGCTCATTTATATATTATGAAAATAAATAAGTTTTGTCTATAATTTCAGACATCAGACATGTCTCTTTATCTAATTATTCTTATATAAATCTCCATATATATCTATATTTTCTGCATTTAACTTTGTTTAGGATCATTCTTAGATAACTTTAAGAAAACTTTGAGGTTAATATAGCGACTTGGGGATTTTTTAAGAAATTTCAAAAATGTTGAAAAAATTAAAATTATGTTCATTTTGTCTGTTGGCTAGGCATGTTGTAAATTATAAACTGTGCAATATGTTATTCTCAAGGGACCCAGTCCCAGAATAAAAATCATTTTCTATTCTTTTCTCCTGCCCCACGAAGCGTAAGTAGCTAAGAAGATCCCAGATACTTAATTTTATACTTTAACTTGTTTTGTAATTATTTATTGATACTATAAACATCACTGATGCGAAATCACGCCCATAGCTTTTTATATGTTAATTTTCTGTTCAAATAGCATCAAATCAGGAAAACCAAATCTACAATTTCATTAAAAAAGTATATTTTAACAGAAAGTTGCTAGCGATTACTGGAAGTAATGGAATACTTAGAGCTTGGTTGGAGTACAACCCCCATTCCCTTCTCATCAGGGTAGAAATATTTCATTAACAAGTTCATTATGAAGTCCTTGTGCAGGCTTAGCTGAGATGTTGCCAAGTTTTTACCAAACCAGAAGCTACTTTGCCCAACTTGATTCTCGTTTCCTCCTCTCTTCAACTCTCATGAAATTAGTATTTTCGCAAAGGTCATATATAATATTTATTAAGAATAAATGTAATAATCAATAAATTATCATATAGAAGCTATAATTAAGGTATAAATTATTCATTGTATAATTCCTTCATATTAACAGAAGAGATATTCTTGAATGATCACTTAATTCAAAGTTGACTTAAATAATAAGTTTAAAGAATAGATTCTGTAAGATTTCTTATCAATAAATCGGACCTTAAATGTATTGGAAAAACAATTATACAGAATCTCAAATATTTTTCCCTGTTCAAACCTCGGCTGAGGCAGAGTTATTTATTACGTTATATCAGTCGTGGAGTGGCACTGGGAACGGAGAACCTCCTGAGGCATACCCAGCCTCTATAAATTGGGTACCCAGAGAATAGAGAAAAAAAACCTGGTGGCTATAATCTACACTAATTAGTTAACAGTTCTAATCTCTGTAAGTATTAAAATCAAGTACATTATTGCACAACAATTACTATATAATTTGTAGTTTATAATAGATTAAATAAATATTTTGTTTATGTTTTTCTCGATAGCGTATTTTACCGTTACATAAAATAAATATTCTGTTTAGTTCAACAACCGATACTTTAATTTTTAGACATTTTCGATACAAGGTCTGGTAGTCGGATTAGCGGGGATCCGTTTTATTTTAGTTTTATAATCGCGGGTGAAAATATTATCAATACAGGTTTATTTAAACTTTTTCGTATTTATTGGATAGTAGGCTCAGTAGCTCCGTTCCCAAAGTTTTGGGAACACAGCTACTAAGCCTCGTATCCAATAAATACGAAAAAGTTACAATAAACCTATATTTGAGGGAGCGCGATTAAAATTAATAGTGTAATCGGTAATGAACCTTTGGGAACGCAGCTACTAAGCCTCGTATCCAATAAATACGAAAAAGTTACAATAAACCTATATTTGAGCGAGCGCGATTAAAATTAATAGTGTAATCGGTAACGAACCTTTGGGAACGCAGCTTACTAAGCCTAGTATCCAATAAATACGAAAAAGTTATAATAAACCCATATTTGAGCGAGCGCGATTAAAATTAATAGTGTAATCGGTAACGAACCTTAGGGAACGCAGCTACTGAGCCTAGTATCCAATAAATACGAAAAAGTTATAGTAATCCTATATTTCAGCGAGCGTGATTAAAATTAATAGTATAATCGGCAACGAACCTTTGGGAACAGAGCTACTGAGCCTACTATCCAATAAATACGAAAAAGTTTAAATAAACCTGTATTGATAATATTTCGCCCCCGATTATAAAACGGACCCCCGCTAATCCGTCTACCAGACCTTGTATCGAAAATGTCTAAAAATTAAAGTATCGGTTATACTTGTTATTATAATCGTGACTAATTATATGTAAAAAGGCCCCTGGGAATTTTTAACAAGCCACAAAGGTTAAAAACATAATGTGTAATTAAAATAACCATAAAAACAAAAAATCATGTTAATTTGATTTTTATTATTTTATTGAAATCGAAAAAGGTTGAATTTGAAATGGAAAAGGTTGAATTTGACTTGGAAAAGGTTGAATTTGACTTGGAAAAGGTTGAATTTGACTTGGAAAAGGTTGAATTTGATTTGGAAAAGGTTGAATTTGACTTGGAAAAGGTTGAATTTGACTTGGAAAAGGTTGAATTTGACTTGGAAAAGGTTGAATTTGACTTGGAAATGCTATATATATATATATATATAGGCGTATTTTGAAAGGATTTTGTATCAATAGATAAAATCAGATGAATTATTTCGATAAAAGTAAACGATTGTAATATGAATATATCAATATATTAATCTTATAAAAATTGTTTTGTTTGAAAATAAGTAGTTCAATTGTTATTTTCTTCAATGTATGGATTATAAATCTTTATAACAATATAAGTGAAGCAGTATATATAGATATATTGTTTGGTTAGTCCTTGACTGTTGATAATTTAAGTTTTCTACTTTTCTCAGGTTTCAGTCCTGTCGTCATTAATTTGGAAAATCCTCCATACCTGAACTATTCCTTTGTATCTTTACTTCAGTGTTCTTTCAAAGTTTATAGTATACACAAATGTATATTTACGACACTATTTTATCTCAAATCATAAGTAAATTTCTAAGAATATCTTTAATGTAAATCGAAATTGAAATATCTATTAGGATAGGATAGCTGTATGTCAATTTATTGCTCAATGTATTCTTTTCTATATCTCTAACAATAATATCATATTAGTTATTATTGTATAAAAATATTGATGTTCTGTTTTTTTGTTTTTTCCACTGTTAAGCCATAAATATGAGAACAATAAATTCTCGAAAGTTGCATAAATAAAATTGTTAATTTACTGATTGAAACCTATGAACAGTAGAAAACCTAAATCTATCTATCTATCTATATATATATATATATATATATATATCTATATCTATATATATATATATATATATATATATATATATATATATATATATATATATATATATATATATATATATATATATATAGCATTTCCAAGTCAAATTCAACCTTTTCCAAGTCAAATTCAACCTTTTCCATTTCAAATTCAACCTTTTTCGATTTCAATAAAATAATAAAAATCAAATTAACATGATTTTTTGTTTTTATGGTTATTTTAATTACACATTATGTTTTTAACCTTTGTGGCTTGTTAAAAATTCCCAGGGGCCTTTTTACATATAATTAGTCACGATTATAATAACAAGTATAACCGATACTTTAATTTTTAGACATTTTCGATACAAGGTCTGGTAGACGGATTAGCGGGGGTCCGTTTTATAATCGGGGGCGAAAATATTATCAATACAGGTTTATTTAAACTTTTTCGTATTTATTGGATAGTAGGCTCAGTAGCTCTGTTCCCAAAGGTTCGTTGCCGATTATACTATTAATTTTAATCACGCTCGCTGAAATATAGGATTACTATAACTTTTTCGTATTTATTGGATACTAGGCTCAGTAGCTGCGTTCCCTAAGGTTCGTTACCGATTACACTATTAATTTTAATCGCGCTCGCTCAAATATGGGTTTATTATAACTTTTTCGTATTTATTGGATACGAGGCTTAGTAGCTGCGTTCCCAAAGGTTCGTTACCGATTACACTATTAATTTTAATCGCGCTCCCTCAAATATAGGTTTATTGTAACTTTTTCGTATTTATTGGATACGAGGCTTAGTAGCTGTGTTCCCAAAACTTTGGGAACGGAGCTACTGAGCCTACTATCCAATAAATACGAAAAAGTTTAAATAAACCTGTATTGATAATATTTTCACCCGCGATTATAAAACTAAAATAAAACGGATCCCCGCTAATCCGACTACCAGACCTTGTATCGAAAATGTCTAAAAATTAAAGTATCGGTTGTTGAACTAAACAGAATATTTATTTTATGTAACGGTAAAATACGCTATCGAGAAAAACATAAACAAAATATTTATTTAATCTATTATAAACTACAAATTGTATAGTAATTGTTGTGCAATAATGTACTTGATTTTAATACTTACAGAGATTAGAACTGTTAACTAAGCCTCGTATTAGTAGCTGCGTTCCCAAAGGTTCGTTACCGATTACACGCATATATATAGTAATAATAGGCTTAGCGAACCCGAAGGTTCGATGCCGATACCACCAAATTCCACCTACACAGACTCGTCCAATGTTCACCGTTCAAGCCCAAGACCCCGATATCAGCCTTAACGCAATCCTCCCATCGACGCTTCGGCCTGCCTTTCGGACCCCTACCAGTCGGTTCAGCGAATACCAACTTTCTCGGAATCCGCTCTTCATCGAGCCCAACAACTTTACTCGCCCATTTGAGTCTCCGAGATGCTATCAAATCAATTATATTCACAGGGTACAAGTCCCGCAATTCCGCGTTGTGCAACCTTCTAAATTCCCCAGTGGCCCCATCTCTCTTCGGACCAAATATTTTATGCAGTATCTTATTTTCGAAAACCTTAAGCCGTTGTTCATCCTTCAAAGTAAGCGGCCACGTTTCACATCCGTAAGGGACCGTCGGAGGTATAATAGTTTTATAAATTCTAACTTTTAAGTTTTTAGATAGAAGCCGCGAACTAAGTAACTTAGCAACTGAATAATAACACGCATTTCCCACATTTAACCGGGACTTTATTTCTTCCTAGATTTCATTTTTTTTTTTGTTATCATTGAACCTAAATACTTGAATTTCTCAACGTGCTCAAAAGTATGCCCTGATACATCAATATCACCAAGATCACCACCGTTTCTACTACTAATCATATATTTCGTCTTATCGGTATTTAATTCGAGTCCTATTTCTTTACCTGTTTTTATTAACACACTTGCATTTAGCTGTATGGTTTCCCTGTCTTCACCTAGCAGTACCAGATCATCGGCATACCCCAAAACCGGAATCCTGTAACCCATATTTAAACCTTTCTCGGTACATATCACCTTTTCTATGACATATTCTAAAGCTATATTAAATAACACAGGTGAAAGGGAGTCACCCTGTTTCAAACCCGATCGCACCTCAAATCTCTCGGAGTAATTATGACCGATTCTTACTTTATGGAATGTTTCCGACAAACACATCTCTACTAGGTTTACTAACTTTCTAGGTATTCCCTATTCAATCATGATGTTATATAGCTTCTGACGGTCTATTGAATCATAAGTCTTTTTAAAATCGATATAAAGTTGATGGACTACACCGTTGTATTCCAATTTTTTCTCTAATATTTGACGTAAGGAAAATATTTGGTCAATAGTCGAGCGATTTCGCCTAAAACCACATTGGTAATCTCCGATAATTTCCTCAGCGTATTCCGTGATTCGACTAGTTAGTATTGACAAGAATATTTTATAGCATACTGGGAGAAGAGAGATCCCACGATAGTTGTTACAATCCGTCCTCGGTCCTTTTTTGTGAATCGGAATAAGTATTGATTCTTTCCATTCTTCGGGCATTTTTTCATTTTCCCAGATCTTTTTAACTAAAACATGTAATTTTGAAACGCCCGCTTCTCCACACGCCTTGATTAATTCACTCGTGATATTATTATTTCCTGCAGCCTTATAACGTTTTAATTTTCCTATCGCCATTTCGACTTCCTCTTTACTCGGTGAGTCTATCCATGGTTCAGCGCTCTGATATTCAGAGAGAGGAGATTGATTATTATTTTCCGTATTTAATATGCTGTCAAAGTGTTGTTTAAATTTATTCAATATCTCAGTCGGATCCGCAATTATATTCTTATTTGCATCTTTAACCGCATTCAATAAGGGTTCAATTTTTTTACACGATTTGTTTAAACCTTTGTACACCTCTCTTTCGTTATTTTCGCTTCTGTGTTTTTCTATTTCTATTATTTTGCCTTTAAGATACTCTCTTTTCTTTTTTTTTTAGGAATTTTGATGTATCTTTTTTTACTACCCGAAAGTAAGATATGTTATCAACGCTTGGATTATTTAAGGAATTCAGTTTAGCGGTTTTTCTTTTTTCACACATATTCTGACAATCCCCGTCGAACCAGGATTTGTTCTTTTCATTTTCGATTTTCCCTAGACACAAATTACCGACCTCTTTAATATTATCCCTGATCCCTTCCCATATTTTGTTTATATCTTCGTGTTCGTCATCTAAAGTTTCCAAAGCTTCGAGCCTATTTTTTACTTTTATAGCAAATTGTTTTCTAATTCCGGGATTGTTCAATTTAACTAGATCAAAATTCTCGGGATAAATATAGGCCGGTGTTCTCTTTTTCGTATTTAGTTTTTGTCGAAGTTTCGCGATTACTAATTCATGATCAGAACCGCATTCTGCACCACGATACGATCTCACGTTAATTATGCTACTTTGCCATCTGTTTTGTATTAAAACATGATCGATTTGATTCCGTGTTTGACCATCCGGCGATGTCCACGTATACTTATAAATATCATGTTTAAACGTAGTAATTTGATTACTAGGTTTTTCGAAATGGCAAAGTTTATTAGTCGGGTCTCATTATTATTACTATAGCATTTCCAAGTCAATTGTAACCTTTTCCAAGTCAAATGTAACTTTTTCCAAGTCAAATGTAACCTTTTCCAAGTCAAATGTAACCCTTTCCATTTCAAATGTCACCTTTTCCAAGTCAAATGTCACCTTTTCCATTTCAAATGTTACCTTTTCCAAGTCAAATGTCACCTTTTTCTTCACTTCTAGCCTTAAATATTCCGTTTTATTTATTTATTTATTAAAAAATAATTAGTTTAATTAACATTATGACTTTTTTAATAATTTTGGCATATAATAATTGATATTTTTTTTGGGTCTCTTAGATATTTTATATCAAGTTCTGTTTTTTACTAGCTAATATTTAAAAAAAATAATTATCGTCTATTGAGTTTTAAGATAGTTGTTGATTTTGATTTTTCGGAGAGGAGGGGTAGTTTTTTTGGAATAATTAATGTGTTTTCGGGTATTATAATTAAATTTTTTGAGCTGTATTTTTTATCGCTCGCGTGCATTTTAACTCGCATTAAATTTTAATGTTTTTTATTGATATAGGGATTAATTAATGTGCTTTCGGGTGGTTATGATTACGTTTTTCGAGCTGTATTTTTTTCGCTCGCGCTTATTTTAACTAAAATTTACTTTTTATGTTTCATATTGATATAGGTGTTGAAAATTGTTACTCATTTTAAGTTACTCTTTCTATTTCATAAATATTCGATAGAGGGATCGTTTATAGTGTTTTCGGGAATACTAATAGAGTTTATGACATTTATTTATAGCTAGTGCACATTTTAAATTAAATGAAAAGTGATCTAGAAGAATACGCAATCGCGATGTAACGTCCAAATCAAAAATGTAATCAGATCCTGCAAAAAAACAATAAATAATTTTTACATCATATTATAACATAATACCTACGGTTTGTAGAAATTCCCAAGCGCATAAAAGAATAAAGTTCAAAACACGTTATGAGAATCCCCTAAAACAAAAACAAAGAAAGACCACTGCAAATGCAAGTTGAAATGAGAGCAAGCGACAAAAACAAACAGCTTAAAAAACGTAATCACAAGACCCGAAAAGATAATTACAAACGTCTATAACAATAAAAAATATCAAAAGTAAATCCGAATTGAAATACGCATAAGCGATAAAAGATACAGCTCAAAAACGTAATCATAACCACCCAAAAGCACATTAATTATGTCTCTATATATAAAAAACATTAAAAGTAAATTCGAGTTAAAATTCGCGGGAGCGATAAATAAATAAAACTAAAAAAAACATAATTATAGGACCCGAAAACACAATTTTCAACACCTATATCAATATGAAACATAAAAAGTAAATTTTAGTTAAAATAAGCGAGAGCGATAAAAAATACAGCTCGAAAAACGTAATCATAACCACCCGAAAGAACATTAAGTAATCCCTATATCAATAAAAAACATTAAAAGTAAATGCGAGTTGAAATACGCATGAGCGATAAAAAATACAGATCGAAAAACGTAATCATAACCACCCGAAAGCACATTAATTAATCCCTATATCAATAAAACACATAAAAAGTAAATTTTAGTTAAAATAAGCGCGAGCGAAAAAAATACAGCTCGAAAAACGTAATCATAACCACCCGAAAGCAAAATAATTAATCCCTATATCAATAAAAAACATTAAAAGTAAATATGAGTTGAAATACGCATGACCGATAAAAGATACAGCTCGAAAAACGTAATCATAACCACCCGAAAGAACATTAAGTAATCCCTATATCAATAAAAAACATTAAAAGTAAATGCGAGTTGAAATACGCATGAGCGATAAAAAATACAGATCGAAAAACGTAATCATAACCACCCGAAAGCACATTAATTAATCCCTATATCAATAAAACACATAAAAAGTAAATTTTAGTTAAAATAAGCGCGAGCGAAAAAAATACAGCTCGAAAAACGTAATCATAACCACCCGAAAGCAAAATAATTAATCCCTATATCAATAAAAAACATTAAAAGTAAATGCGAGTTGAAATACGCATGAGCGATAAAAAATACAGCCCGAAAAAACGTAATCATAACCACCAGAAAGCAAAATAATTAATCCCTATATCAATAAAAAACATTAAAAGTAAATGCGAGTTGAAATACGCATGAGCGATAAAAAATACAGCTCGAAAAACGTAATCATAACCACCCGAAAGCACATTAATTAATCCCTATATCAATAAAACACATAAAAAGTAAATTTTAGATAAAATAAGCGCGAGCGAAAAAAATACAGCTCGAAAAAACTTATCATAACCACCCGAAAGCAAAATAATTAATCCCTATATCAATAAAAAACATTAAAAGTAAATATGAGTTGAAATACGCATGACCGATAAAAGATACAGCTCAAAAAACGTAATTATAACCACCCGAAAGCACATTAATTAATCCCTATATCAATAAAAAACATTAAAATTTAATGCGAGTTAAAATGCACGCGAGCGATAAAAAATACAGCTCAAAAAATTTAATTATAATACCCGAAAACACATTAATTATTCCAAAAAGCTACCCCTCCTCTCCAAAAAATCAAAATCAACAACTATCTTAAAACTAAATAGACGATAATTTTTTTTTTAAATATTAGCTAGTAAAAAACAGAACTTGATATAAAATATCTAAGAGACCCAAAAAAAATATCAATTATTATATGCCAAAATTTATTAAAAAAGTCATAATGTTAATTAAACTAATTATTTTTCAATAAATAAATAAATAAAACGGAATATTTAAGGCTAGAAGTGAAGAAAAAGGTGACATTTGACTTGGAAAAGGTAACATTTGAAATGGAAAAGGTGACATTTGACTTGGAAAAGGTGACATTTGAAATGGAAAGGGTTACATTTGACTTGGAAAAGGTTACATTTGACTTGGAAAAAGTTACATTTGACTTGGAAAAGGTTACAATTGACTTGGAAATGCTATATATTCCTGCAAGCTTTCTTTACCGATTGAACCCACTCCTTTTTACTCGGCACACGAGGTCAGCATTAATCGATTAACCCGCGTCGATCAAGCGCTCAGCAATCTTCACCTCTATCCGTGCCATCAGTCGGTCACCACCTTTCAAAAAGTTATTTAGTTAACCAACCTCTACACCGAATCTCTCTAGCTCGGAGACCGCCTTCCGTAAGTCCTGGGCGGTGGCTGCCCGCACCCTCATCCAAGCCAAGGTGTTCGCGTGGGCCTCTGCGAGCTTATCTCTGGGCAATGGAGGTATTATTTCTGGTTCCATCGGCAAGTTCAGAACGGCTGGTCTTATTACTGATTCGGTCATCTTAAATTACGTGAAGAAAAAGAAAATTAAGTATATTTTTTTAAATATTAAAAAAATATTGCTCTAAGTTTTAAAAAAATATCAAAGAAGGGCGAACGATGAAAATAATAATACAAATAAATAAACAAAAGAAAAACGAACTAAGATCTTGATCAAGTGAACACGGATTTCGGCACCAGTTAACTTACGCCGCTATGAAGTATAAAAGGAACGGGGATAAAGAACCACACTCGTATAGAATATAATATATATATATATATATATATATATATATAAAATCTTTAAAGAGCATTTACCTCTTTGCACTTATAAAATTGCATATTAGAAACGAAAATGGGTTCGGGGAAAGAGAATGGCTGTGTTCTAGACATGAATGGCTCTAAAACTTTTCAAAGTAACATTTTCTGATTCGGTGCCTATTGTTAGTTCCAGCGGAGCGCAATGTAACTAAGCTAACTGATCCAGCCGCTGGAGTTAGTTCCAGGAGATTATTATGGAACTTTTGTCTCATAATAGGGTCGGATGCTCTTTTGAAATCAATCAACAATTCCTGATGATTGTGCTCGAGCTCAAAGTAAGTACTTTTCTGTCCTCTGGAGAAAGAAAGGGATGTGAATGTGTTTGAGGCGATTGTATTAACTTTCTTTAAGCAGATTTTCTAATCCTTATTTAACTAAATTTAAAATAGTAGTTAATCGGAATGGTCCTTTCATACGAAAACGTTTAATAAAATAAATGGACTTGATGAAGAAAGAAATTGCACAGGTGGCGGGGAAAAATATTTAAAAAAAAGTAAAAACTATGATTTAAGAATAGTTGACCGGAGATAAGACTGAATTGTAGGGAAGGGTCCTAGTCAATATATTGCTGGCTATATTGCCTTGTAAAATAACTAAGTAGCCTTTTTTAATATTCCAATTTAATCCTCTCTGTGTTTATAAAATAATCTTAACTTGTCCAACAATGTTAACGTATTAAAAAGATAGATTAGTTAAGGTGCTTTCATAAATCAGTTTTTACCGAGATTCCTTATCTTTAAATGGTATTTTGCTTTCTCAAAATGAAAAATAAAATTCATTTTCGCCATTTAATGAATTGTTATTTCTGAGAAGGAAAATCCGCTGTATAGGCGTTTAACATAATTTACAATGTGTATGACGATTATGCCTTAGGAGAAAGCACCGTCCGTATGTGGTTTTCTCGGTTCAGAACCGGAAATTTTGACTTGGACGGTGCAAAGAGCTTGCTCTCAAAAGCACCGTTCTAAGAAGATGGAATAAAAAAATTACCTGAAAGGGTGCAACACGTAAAAAATCAAAATGGTCATATTTGATGATTTCAAATATTTACAAGAATCTAAATTTTTGATTGAGATCACCATTAAAAAACGCTATAAACTTATTTTACAACCCAATTCATATCCTTCACTCAATTGCCCTGAAAATGTACAAAAATCGGGCCGAAACGTGTGCACAATTAATTAAGATTGATTGAATTGTTTCAATAACTGCACCCCAAACCGATTTGTACTTATATTAGTTAAAACTATTGCAATAATGATTTCAATATGTTTATTTGTTCATTTAACGTAAGATTTATGCTATTTTGTCTTATCGTATGATACTACAGTGGGAGTCTTTAAGTATCTAACATCGCAAAGTATCGGGACAAACATTATAAGTTAACTCCGAAATCCGGCATAACCATGGATTTTTTAATCCCTTTAAAAACCCTAGGTCACCTGCCGGGTCTTAACCTAACTAATGTACCCCTACACTAAAGGTGAGCCTATACAAAGTTTTAAAAATTAACGAATAATGTTAAAATGAAATGTGTTGTGCGCAACAGTTTTATTATTATATTATTTCATAGAAAACAAATATAAAATATTTGTACTATATATAAGTTATTACAATTTAATGAAAGGATTGTGGATTCATCCACTTTTTTATTTGCACGTTAAAGCTTTGGATCATTTGATAAAAAAAAGAGGAAATTACAAGCTAAAGCTAATGAATTAATGAAGTGAACCCTATAAACAAAGACTTAATGTATAATTTATGTTAATGTGAAAAGCTGTAAAGTTGGATGAGGGAACCAGTAACAAGTTTGAGTGGAAAGTACTGACCCTAGCCTGCCTCGCCTCCTTTAAAATATGCTAACGCTTTCAAAAAGTTTCACATTATTTTTTACCAGAGATGTCACCGTGACCCGCATACAACAAATTTATTCTCAGACGTTTCCCTCAAGGTCCCAGTATACGTTTAGATATTTCCACATGGTATTTGCAAATCGCTTTTATGAAAACAAGAACGAGTTTTCCCGCTTATTATCAGATGCATATTTTGTATAATGTATTCAGACACAATACAAACAATAGCGTCTATTTTATTAATAACTAGTGACTCGCTCCTCCTATGCTCGGATGCAATTTGTAATTTGCACAATTGTTTACTATTTCCAAATAACTACAATAAGGCATAACTGTTTACAAACCTATTTATAGACAGTTAAACAATATGAAAAGCAATAAATAATCAAAGGAAAATGGCGTAAAATGGTCAATCACCACTGCTAACTTCAAAACGTTATTCTCTGCTATTTCAATAACGATTTCAATGATTCTTTTTTTCGTTTTGTAAGAAATTAAATTTTCTATCGATTAGAATTTATTTATTTATTTTGCCAACGATTTTTGTTAATTTTTTTAATTTGTTAATTGTTAATTTTTTTTTTTTTCGTCGATCACGAAGGTTTATTATTAAAAATAATATACCAAGAGAAGCATTTATACTACACTTATTTACTGCTTATTTTTCTTTCCTTTTGATTTTCATTTGAATATTTCAAATAAAGCTTCCTGGTTCAAGAAATTTGTCACATTGTTCCTCTACTACCAATAATAACCGAGATATCAAGGAATCATATTTCTAATACGCTGTTCGCTGGACCATTTATATTTTTGAATAATTATTCGAGTTTCTTCGTTAAAATTTTCTAATAATATTTTTCTCTACCTTTAAAAATAACTTATTGAATTAAATCACTTTTTAAAACCAATCCTCGCCATTTAAAAACTAACGGGCTAGTATCAACGTCTAGGCGTTAGGATCATCTTTGGATGCACTTGTATTTTTGTGCCAAATTAAAAAAAAAAAAAAAACTGGTCTTGTTGTTTCGGAGAAATGCAGCGGATGGTGTACGGCGTACGGTGGACAAATAGATTTTTTTTTTATTCTTTATTCAGGTTCTAAGTATCTTGAAGCGTAAACCTCAAATTTACTAATTTTTTTTTACAAATGTCATTATTCGAAATAGACCAAAAAGAACTGTTTGAACCGACTTACTAAAAGTTCATCGCAGGAACCAATAATCGCGATAAGATTTTTTAAATAGATAGAGAAGAGAAAAAGATACTGACGAGGAGGAATATTTAATAGAAACTTTCAGAGATAAACTTACATTTAAAATAATCAGAAAGGAAAAATAATGTAAAAAAAAAAAATATGCCTTCTTACACCAATGAGGTTATGTCATGTTGATAAAAAACAATATAAATAACAACGGTTTTCATTATATTCTGTTTATTATTATTTTATTTTTCAAATGATTTTAAATACATATAAAAAGTTAAATTTAGTTTCAGTGAATTACAAATTTAGTTCAAAGTGCAACATCTGTTTTCATGAAATAATGATTAAGGTAGAAATAATTAATAACTATAAAGTTTATAGATTTATAACGAGTTAAGAGTATAATTAATACTGAACGGAGGCAACACTGATTTCCATATACTCCCTCATTAAAAACATTACAAATAATATACTTCATACGTTTATGAGCTATTCACTACATTTTGTTAACTTTTTGTTGTTTTTATATTGAGATATATTACAATTTGTTACAAAATGAACAATAACAATATTGATATGAGACCACATTCATACTATATATATAGAAAACGATAAAAATAGTCAAATTACATAAAATAGAAAATAAATAAATTCATATATATATATATATATATATATATATATATATATATATATATATATATATATATATATATATATATATAAATACAATAAAATAAAAAAACAAAACAACATCCTACAATTGAGATAAATAAAAAGTTGGCTAATAAATAAACATCATACAAACAATCATAACTATATACAATATATAAAACTGCTAAAGGGGCCCCAGCACGCGCTTTTCCCTCCACTTGTGGAGAAAAAAGCGGAATCCAAGAGATCCCAGCGCCTCTAATTCAGCCGCGTCACTGGTCTGAGCCAGTGGAGGCCGAGTTAGGGCGCTGTAGCCACAAACATACCGTACATGAGTGGAGAATCTGACCAGTGTCAGAACTCCAATTTACGTGTTTACAACACGTCTCGCGGCCACTGCCGTTTCAATCTTCGAGGAGGATTGTAAGGATGGGTGGTGCTGGATAGGGATTGTGCTAGAGGGTTAGGATGATGAGTAAGGTTATGATGAAATTCGGAGAATTTGGATGGTACCAGGTCTAAAACAAACGGAATATTAAGGCCATGGTGTAGGGTACAGTTGGTAACGTAATAAGGAGCATTAACTATTGTTCGGAGGACTTTGGATTGGAAGGATTGGATGCGTTTGATGTTAGAATGTTTAGCTGTCCCCCACAGTTCAAGTCCGTAGGTCCATATAGGTTTCAGTACTGACTTGTATATTAGTGATTTGTTGTCAACTGTAAGATGCGATTTTCTGTTTAGTAGTCCGTATAACTGGCCGAATCTGCGGTTGAGTTCTTTTCTTTTTAGTCTTGTATGTGGGTTCCACGTCAGTCTTTTGTCTAGTAAAAAGCCGAGATACCGTACTGTGTCTGAAGATGGAAGCGGTATAGAGTTGAAATTAACCGTTGGACAGGATTTGCGTCGAAGGGTGAATGTGACGTGAGTGCATTTGCTTTCGTTCACCTTAATGCGCCAAGCATTGCACCAGTCTTCGACAAGGGAAAGGTGCTTTTGGAGATTTAGCGATGCTGCTTCAGGATCGGAATCGGATGACAAAATAGCGGTATCATCAGCAAATGTTGCCAGAAAGGTATCGGGATCGGTAGGGATATCGGCGGTGTAGAGGATGTAGAGGACGGGTCCCAAGACGCTTTCTTGAGAAACACCGGCCTCTACAATATAATATTTGGATAATTCTGAACCACAACGAACTCGGAAGGAGCGGTTTGATAGACAGGATCGGAGGACTAGGTATAAGGATTGGGGTAAATGGGTTTTAAGCTTGAAGAGCGATCCCGGGTGCCACACTCGGTCAAAAGCTTGAGCTATGTCCAGAAAGGCACCCGAACAATACTCCTTGCACTCAAGGGCGGAGGAAATGTGGTCCACAACTAGGAGTCCTTGCTGAACCGTGGAATGTTGAGGACGAAATCCAAACTGATGTGAAGGAAAATTTTTAAATTTGGCTTGGATTCGTTTTAGTAGGAGCTTTTCGAAAATTTTAGAGAGGATCGGGAGCAGGCTAAGAGGTCTGTAAGATGAAGTGCTGTGAGAAGGTTGCCTGGTTTTAGGAAAAGGATGATAGTTGAATGTTTCCATAAGAGAGGGAAATAGGTAGTGCGTAGGATACAGTTGTAGAGATATTCAAGAAATGTAATGGTTTTGGGAGGAAGTTGTCTTAAGGTCTGAGGAGTAAGGAGGTCGTGTCCTGGGGATTCACGGAGAGGAAACTTTTCAAGAAGATATTTGACCTCAGATGGATTAACTGCTTTAGGTGGTAAGGAAAGTGGTATTGGTGACATAAGGAACTCTTCAACTGTTGCAGTATGGGTTGGATTGAGCTCAGGATGAGGAGTGAAAACTTTGGAAAGGTGCTGTGCAAATTCCTCGGCTTTATCCTCGTCGGAAGCAGCCCAGGAACTATCACAGCGCCGGAGAGGGTGGGAAATGGTGTGGGATTTTAGAATTCTCTTCGTGAGATTCCATAGGGAATTGTCACGAGTCGAGAGAGAGGAGAGGTAGCAATTGTAGGATTGGGAACGGAATAACTCCCGCTTTAATTTTCTACAAAAAAAGGTGTAAGAGCGGCGATTTGGTTGCCATAATGATTTGGCTCGGCTTTTGGTGTTGATAAGGTCCTTCTGGTGTTGTAGACAATGACTTTTGTTAGGAATTCTTTGGGAGAGGAGGCAGTCCAGGCAGCTTGTTGAATCGAGGTTGTAAAGGAATATACGGCATCATCAAGGTCAGTTGGGGTTTTGAGAGGTACTCTGAGGTCAATATCATTGGTGAGGATTTCGCGGAAGAGGTTCCAGTTGACAGGGCCTCTAATGAATGACGGTGGGAAAGCTTTCGGAATAGGAGTTATGGATACATTTAGGATTAATGGACTATGATCAGAGGATAGTTCATCAAGGCGAGTTATGGAATTGTTCAGGGAGCCTAATCCGCTGTGGATGAAGAAGTCGAGGATGTCAGGATTACGGTTGGGATCTGTTGGCCAGTAGGTAGGAGATGAAAGCGTCGGGAGTTGAGTGCAGACTGCAATGTCCGTCCACGAGAATTAGTGGTTCTGGAACCCCATTGTTGGTGCTTGGCGTTTAAGTCTGCATCCAAAATGAAGTGATTCCCCAAGGAGTTGAGGAAGGATCCAAATGAGCAGAAGAAATGGGATGTTTAGGACGGCAGTATGCTGATGCGATGATGAGCGGAAAGGAAAAGGTTTTGATTATAATGGAAGTTGCTTGTAGGTAATCGTGGGCGGGAAGTGGGTGTAAGTGATGGGAGAGGGATCGGCGGACAATGACAGCAGTACCGGCATGGGCTTTGCCGTCTGGATGGTCTGTCCGGTATGCTGTGTATTCTGGTATTTTGAAGTACTGTTTAGTGGTTAGTCTAGTTTCAGTAATGAGTGCAACATCAAGTTTTTATCTTGCAGTACGGCTGTAAGTTCGTCAGTATGAGTTCTAACACCATTCGCATTCCAAAGGAGAATGGATAAGGAATTAGGTAAGGTCATTTATGGTTTTTGTAAGGCAGGAATAAAATTTGATACAAGGTTCGTAAGGAGTGATATTGGAGGCATAACAAGGGATTTGATTTCGGAGATAAAGGATGTCATCAACCTGGTAAGGTCTGTGGCTTTTGAAGGAGGAGGAATATGAGAGATTTGTGGTGGATTAGGATTTTTAGGATTGGTTACATTTTGAGAAAGAGGTATATGTGGAATGGATTGAGGTATATCAATTAGTTGCGGCAGGGCCACGGCTTCGGTACTTTGATTCCCACCTCCAAGTAGGTGGGCAAATGATACATTGGCATCAATAAGTTTTGAGGGTTCTCTTCTGGTGCTTGCTTGTCTTGTTTTTTCATCCAGTACTTGAGGTTTTTGAAACCTGGTCCTCGAGTTCCTTATAGATTTGGCATCCTTTATAGTTGGCCGGGTGGTCCTTGAGGCAGTGAGCACATACAGCGGGTGTTGATTTTGGTTCGTAAATTCCACAGTTTTGTGCTGTTCACCGCATTTCACGCAGCGTGGTATGTGATGACAATAAGTTTTAGTATGACCATATGCTTGACAATTATGGCACTGAATTATCTCTTTCTTTGTGTAAGGTTTTTCAACTCTTTCACTGGAATAGTACAATCTATTGAGGTCATAGATTTGCTGGTTCCAAGTCCACAAAAAAGAGAGGTAGAGGAATTTTATCCTTTACGACATTAGTGACTTGCCGCACTTTATAGCCTATCTCCGTTAGTTCTTTTTTAATAGCTTCAACTGGTGTCGAGGGGTGTAAGTTTCTGATTACAACCCTTAAAGCTCTCTCTTGGCGTAGCTGATAGGTATGGAAAGATTTGGTTTCAGTTAGATATTTCACTATTTTTCTATGTGTCTCGGCAGTAGTAGGAGATATTTTGGTATCATTGATTCTACTCATACAGTAGTAGCTGGAAGATTTGGTAATTGTGTTCAATTGCGCACACAACTGGAAATTTCTAATATTTTTGACAAATATTGGAGGAGGCCGTGGTTCACTGGGTATAGGAGTAGATTCCATGTTTTCTTTTTCATTATGTAAAATCTGAAAAGGTTTTGGGGTGAAAAACGGCGATTCGTCAGTCATCCCTTGTGACGATGTGCCAGGTTGTGGTTCAGATTCTGGATTAGTACCCGAAGGGGTTGCTTGTAGATTTAATCTTTTATTAGTATCACGGCGGGGTCTTGTTTTGTAGGTGACGGGATTGAACCACAAGATCTAGATCTTTTAGTTGAAGCTTTGGAGGACATTACTTGATGATAATATCGCATTTCATGTATAGGAAGTAATTAAATAATAACCAGATGTGGGAAAAAACAATAACTTAAAAAAAAGGTAAGCAAGACCAGCTTTGCCGGGTTATCGGCAATCAGCTGATACGAAGAGGTGACTCCACATTCACTTTTCACTGTAAATTATAACACAACTTACCGTTGTTTGCTCCAATAATAACTGTTGTTGTTATCCTGAAGTCTGATGATGTTTTCAAGACTGTGCTGAAGTGAAATCCAACTGTAAAAGGAAGAAATCCGAGAGCCGACTTGAAATAATGACTGCTATACTCACGCGCATGCGCAGAACTTGTTAACTTGTAAACTTATTTTATTGCACATTATTTTTTTTCTAAAATATAGTGCTTTCCTATGGTATATTATATGTCAATATTACTACTCTTATTTTAGGTAATATTTTTCGATGTTTTAATTATAGAAAATTTCGTTTTCCCACTTAAAGAAAAACTCTTGCAATAATTTTTTCGCTTATAAACCTTCAGGACAGGATGCCCAAAATAAAAGTTAAAACCGTGTTAAAATCCGTCGAGTGGTTTAGGAGTTCTCATTAAACAGGAATGGTGTTAATATTTTATATATAAAGAGACTAGTGAACCAATCCCGCTTCTCAGGGGTGCAATTTTAGTGTGTTTTGATTTATGTTTAAAAAAGAAGTGTTTCACTCATTTAAAGTTTATCGCTATATGGTTGTTATTTTGCCGTAACGAAAATCGCAGCAGCAAGAAATGATGTAGAAAATATATCTATACCATAAGCTCTATTCATTATTATGTCTATACCATAAGCTCTATTCATTATTATGTCTATACCATAAGCTCTATTCATTATTATGTCTATACCATAAGCTCAATCCATTATTATATCTATACCATAAGCTCTATTCATTATTATGTCTATACCATAAGCTCTATTCATTATTATGTCTATACCATAAGCTCTATTCATGATTATGTCTATACCATAAGCTCTACCGTCATTCATCAGAGGCCCTATCAACTGGAACCTATTCCGCGAAATCCTCACCAATGATATTGACCTCAAAGTGACTCTCAAAACCCAAACTGACCTTGACAATGCCGTCTATTCCTTTACAACCTCGATTCAACAAGCCGCCTGGACTGCCTCCTTTCCCAGGCACTCCCAAATAAATCCTTACAAAAATCATTTACGACAACACCTCCTAGACCTAATCCACACTAAACGCCGAGCCAGAGCATTTTGGCAACGCACCCGTCACCCATCAGATCGCCACTCCTATAACTTTTATTGTAGACAATTAAAGCGGGAGTTGGCGATCTTCCGTTCCCAATCCTACAATTCCTACCTCTCCTCTCTCTCGACTCGTGACAATTCCTTGTGGAATGTCACGAAGAGAATCCTTAAATCCCCCCTGATATCCCATCCTCACCGGCGTAGTGATAATTCCTGGGCTGCTTCTGACAAAGATAGGGCCCAGGAATTCGCACTACACCTTTCCAAGTTATTCACTCCTCATTCTGATCTCAATCCAACCCATACCGCAATAGTTGAAGAGTTCCTTACGTCACCGATACCAATTTCCTTACCACCTAAAGCAATCAATCCCTCTGAGGTCAAATATCTTCTTAAAAAGCTTCCTCACCGTAAATTCCCTTGATACGATCTCCTTACTCCTCAAATCCTAAGACAACTTCCACCTAAAGCCATTACATTCCTTACATATATCTATAACTGTATCCTTCGCACTACCTATTTCCCTCTGTTGTGGAAACACTCGACTATCATCCTTTTCCTAAAACCAGGCAAACCCTCCAACTGTACGTCATCCTACAGACCTATTAGCCTTCTTCCGATCCTCTCCAAAATCTTCGAAAAACTCCTATTAAAACGAATCCTAGCCAAATTTAACAATTTTCCTTCACACCAGTTTGGATTCCGTCCCCAACATTCCACGGTTCAGCAAGGACTCCGAGTTGTAGACCACATTTCCTCCGCCCTTGAGTGCAAGGAGTATTATTCGGTTGCCTTTCTGGACATAGCTCAAGCTTTTGACCGGGTATGGCACCCGGGACTGCTCTTTAAGCTCAAAACCCATTTACCTCAATCTTTATACCTAATCCTCCGATCCTATTTATCAAACCGCTCCTTCCGAGTTCGTTGTGGTTCCGAATTTTCCAAACTTTATTCTGTTGAGGCCGGTGTTCCTCAAGGCAGCGTCTTAGGACCCGTCCTCTACATCCTCTACACCGCCGATATCCCTACCGATCCCAAAACCTTTCTGGCAACATTTGCTGATGACACAGCCATTTTATCATCCGATTCCGATCCTGAAGTAGCATCGCTAAATCTCCAAAGGCACCTTTCCCTTGTCGAAGAATGGTGTAAGGCTTGGCGAATTAAGGTGAACGAAAGCAAATGCACACACGTCACTTTCACCCTTCGACGTAAATCCTGTCCAACTGTTAAATTCGATTCCATACCGCTTCCTTCCTCAGACACATTCCGGTAACATGGTTTTTTACTAGACAAAAGACTGACGTGGAACCCACATACAAGACTTAAAATGATAAAACTCAACCGCAGATTCGGCCGGTTATACAAACTACTAGACACAAAATCTCATCTTACAGTCGACAACAAATTATTAATATATAAGACAGTACTGAAACCTATATGGACCTACGGACTTGAACTATGGGGGACAACTAAACATTCTAACATCAAACGTATCCAAACCTTCCAATCCAAAGTCCTCCGAACAATAGTTAATGCTCCTTATTACGTTACCAACTGTACCCTACACCACGACCTTCATATTCCATTTATTTTAGACCTGGTACCATCCAAATTCTCCAAATTCCATCAGAACCTTCTTCATCACCCTAATCCTCTTTCTCAATCGCTCTCCAGCTCCACCCATCCCTACAATCCTCCTCGAAGATTGAAACGGCAATGGCCCCGCAACGTTTTGTAAACATTTATTCTGGAGTTCTAACACTGGTCAGATCCTCCACTCATGTACTGTATGTTTGTGGCTATTCCGCCCTAGCTCGGCCCCCACTGGCTTACACCAGTGAAGCGCCGGGTTAGAGGCGCTGGGATCTCTTGGATTCGGCTTCTCCCCCCACTTGTGAAGGGAGCAGCGGAGTCTAGGGTCCCAGCAGATTGTATATATTGTATATAGTTTGCTTGTATGATTTTTATTTATTTCCCAACTTGTATTTATCTCTACTACAGGTTGTTGTTTTCATTTGTTTGTTAATTTTTTTTGTTTTTATTAATTGTTATTTTCTTGTATATATTTGAATTTATTTATTTCCGATTTTATGTAATTTGACTTTATCATCATTATTCTGTATATATTGTATGAATGTGTACTACATCTCTATTACTACTGTTCATTATGTAACAAACTGTAATATTTCTCAATAAAAAAAAAAAAAAAAAAAAACCATAAGCTCTATTTATTATTATGTCTATACCATAAGCTCTATTCATTATTATGTCTATACCATAAGCTCTATTCATTATTATATTTAATAATAGGCAAAAATGAGAAACATTTTATATTCCTTAATAATCTAAAATCGGTCCAATTTATTGAAAACTTGTCTTGTCAGGGTTGGCTGATTTTTTATGTCATTTCTAGTTGTTATGGAATGGCATTATTATGTACAATGTTTAATTATGACTTTACTTTAACGGAAAAAATCAGTTCTTGTTTGGATTCAATTAGTATATGTCATATACATTTAGTATACGTCCATGCAATAGCGTACGAAAGATTTTTCGTAAGGAAAAAAGGTAAGTTGCATTATTTTTCAAAAATTTTGCGTGTACTAAAGATTTTTTTTTATGCCATGATTACAGAAAATGTAATTTTCTCATGTAAACAAGAGCTTATTTCAATGTAATGTACTTATAAACTATAAGGAAAGAAGGCCCTAAATGATAGATAAAAAGGTATTAAAATACATCGCATGATTTAGAAGGAGCTAGCAGAAACCAAAAATCACATCATTTTATATATATGGAGCCAATTCATTAATACAAAAAAAAAAAAAAAATTGGTACTTGCAATTATTGAATAATTTAAGTGAAACACATAACCTAATTAATTTGTTTGATTGATTTATCTTTATCTACAACTGTATTAAATAAATGCAAGTAAGGAGAATTATGAAAATGGCTTATGAAAGAACTACTAATTAACAACGGTTCGGTGACTATTTTAACTCAGCGGGAACCAAGCCCATCTTTTCAGTGGCATCAGGGGGTAGTCAGGAATATTTAAGAATGACATTTTTCGGAAAAAAGTAGGTTTGTGTGGATAGAGAGTTCGGATTAAAAGAGATATATCGATTTCCAGCTAGGCCTGCGACAGTTGGAATATAATAAGGATTTAATTCATGACAAAATAAAGGACATTTAGGATTTTGCGAAGGATTTCGGACTGGATACTATGGGAGGGATTTGGTGCTTTAGTAGATCCCCACAGCTCAACCTCATATACTCAAGTAGGTGTGATAATGGTAATATAATTGAATGATCACTGGTTGGGAGAGACAAGTTTTTATAAATGAGATTCCAAGCTAGGCGTTTGCCAATATGGATTCATAGGTACCGAATCAATGCAATTAAGTACAGTGCAAGTGGAGTATTACTACAGGACATAGTGGGGCAGAAGATCAAATGTTGATGAAGAAGGGTATACATGGTTTCCTTGGATTTATTTTAATTAACCTATTTTTCACTAGTCTCCATTTGCTATAATTCTTAGTGCACTTACTAGGATGATTTCTCACTGTTGTTCGTCAGTTCCTTAGACCATGCTATTAGAATAGAAGGTGAGGTACATTTAAAACAGACACCCTTATGAATTGTATTGGGAGTAGTCTATAGAACCGGGAGGATCATTAATATTGGCGGAGGAATGAAACGACTGGGGGGGGGGGGGGAGAGAGCACTCTAGGTCAAGGTGATAATGAGTAAGCTTTGTCTCAAATGATGGATAACTTGGAACGGGAAGGCGAGAATGAGCGAAACCAATTCAAAACATCATTGGGGTAAGAAGAGGAATGGATTGTAATTGACTAAATTAAAGACACGTCAATGTAGGATAGGGTAAACATATCCAATGCGGGGCTGCTTCAGTTTGAGTCATTGTCGAAATTTGTCCTAGCACTCGGTTGTAAAAGAAAAATAAATGAAAATTTCTTGCTAGCAGGAGAAAAGAATAGAGTTTGTGGAAAGACAGACAGATTGATGAAGCAAGAAGGTAAAGTATAACCTACAAACGAAATTTGTATTAAACCATCTATATACATTTAGACATTCATACATTATAAAATGTTATCTTTCAATGAACAGTTTTGGGCTCAGTACATATATATATATATATTTTATATTTTAGGAATCAACTCCCCAGCGCCTTAGTGAGCCACAGGAGGTTATATTTATCCAAAGGGTCACCCTAAGGCTGCAATATCAGATTATATAATTATCCTGACAAATACGGGGCATTGTTGTGACTCTTACTCCTTCAATCACCCTGAAGAAGACCTATAACTTAGGCCAAAACGTCAGCACTATTAAATTGAGTTTATACTTAATTTTGTGTTCATTTGACTGCACCCTCAACTAACTTCTCTCATATAATAATTTATATTTGTTAGCGTATACAGAGCACTCACTATACGCCTGCTTACTTTTTGATTGGGATTGGTCTAGCGGAGGAGAGAGTTATGGTTTTTATTCTGTATCATTTTTTTCACCATTAAAAATAAATACACTTTCTAGCTGTGTTGGTGTCGCTGAAATCAAAAATTTGCCAACAGTTTTCAGATCAATGTATGTATTTTTTGTTATAACACAATGGTCACAAGGATCTACAGTCTATGAGCTATATTGGTTAAAAAAAAAAAAATTCCCGATGTCTTAATATCTATATGTACATAGCTTGTTAAAATTATATATTTTTAGTATATTATTTCTTTATTTAACTTCTTTACTTTATCAATCCGCCAATCCATCCGCAAACCCATTTCCCTCCTGACTGGGAAAAGCGGTACATTATAGAGAGAAATATCTATGATCTATTAAATCCCAGTCGGAAAGAAATATCAACGCCACGGTTTTTTTTTTTTTTGTTAAAAATTTTCTTTATATCAACATCTTCACCTTTGCTGATTTTACCACCGCACCGGAAAATTAAACTATTTATTATTGTGACGAAAAATCGTTTGAGAATTCGGGTGTAAGTTCGTTAAGTCCCTTGTCAGTGGGACTAATGCCGCCATTAGACAAAGATTCCCTAAGGGATGAGCTAGGGCATGTTCATTACTCACTCCAGATGGAAACACGTGTCTTACAGCTCATCCTTTCCACTAATATGAATTTCCAAGGAATATTCTAACAAAGGGCGTGATGTGTTGACGAACAGTTGTTTCTTAGCATTAACATATTTTAATAAAAATAAACTAAAAACATAGGATGTGTAACCGTCTTTGATAACTACTAAGTTAATTATCAATACTTCAATAACATTTTATATTTGATTGTGTAGTTGCGATAAAATAAAAATACCTTTTTACGAGTACCTTGAGATACATAGTTTTTTTCCGCCACTTTTATGTCATAATAATATAAATTTCTTGAGGGTATTTATGTTCTTTCAAAAAATATATAATTGCACCCTAATCATCCTTAACCATGATCCCTAACCACCCTAAAACCATGCCCGATCATCCCTAACCACCTCTAACTATCTTGAATCTATTTGCCAAAGTTCCAAAATTTCGCTGTACACATATCTATGTCCAACGAAGGGGAAGCCCGTGGCTGAGTAGCTAGCCCGCTAGTCTCTCATGCTAGAGGTTCTGAGTTCGTATCCCAGTCCCGGCGGGGCTTTTATAATGACATAATTAAATGGTGATTCAATCACAGTCTCTCTGGTATGTGAGACCCGTCAGCCAAATGGTAGCCACTCACAAAAATAGGCGTAAGGAGTTATGACTCTACCCTGTAAAATCTCATCGTGAATCGTGAGTGTATTCTCCCAGGAGGGATGAATTTTCAACGATAATACAAAAGTCCAAATGACCTAGTCTCAAAAACATAATCTGACCGATAATATATTTTTTCTTCGCTTGTTAATATTATTTCAATATTTATCATTCAATAAATATACCTAAGAACCCTTAACCACCACTACTAAATATTCTTAACAATCACCGACTATTAAATTTATTTATTTTTTAAGCTATGCATATATTTTTCAAATTTTAAGGTTTTTTTTATTCTTACCAGTTAATATATTTAACATAATAGAGCATATATTTAAAGAAGCTTATACACAACACAGCAGATCGGAAAAATGTGGTGTCCACAACAAACCCTTTCACTTGCTTCGGTTGATTAAATCAATTTAAGATAAGTTGAAAAAAAGTTTAAAGAATTATATTCAGTTCCGTTGGATGAATATCTTTATTTGGTTATCTTCGTTGACTAACTTTTATATTTAGCCGTCCCTTATCAATACTGCTAAGATGATACAGCTAATTTTTTCAAACCAATATATAAGGTACTTTAGAGGAAAAAAATAGAGCAATTGATACAGTATGTAACCTACATCATATCAATTAACATTAAATTTTACATCATTATAAATCATGTGAAAAATCACTTGTATAAAGTGGCTCTTCTGGAAAGCTGATTTTTGACGAAAAAGATAATGTAACATCTAGGGTGTGTAGTTGTCTAAAATATGAAATATCAGTTTCGTACGACTTATGTTTTTTGTGATAGACTCACCACACACGGACACACAGACCTTTTTGCCGGACTTGGTCATTTGGTCTCAGCGGAACCTAAAAACCCGGTGAAAACTCGAATTCGTAAATTTTCACGATGGAAATACTCCTCCTTACTATATATTTCATATATAGATAAGTGAAAGTAAAAACAGAAATAAAAAGTAAGAAAATTAGTTAATTCACTTTTGAATTTCTAAAAATGTTAATATCAAATTTAATTTGTTGATAAGATAATAACATATCGAAGCAAGAGAAAAAATAATTTAATCGGATCAACTAATTTTGGTTTTAAATCTTAAAATTCATGCTCATGACTCTCAAACTGCTGCTCATCACTCACCAAAACTACTTACAGACTTAACTATTTGTAATCATCAAGCGAAATTAACCGCTTTGGACTTACAATGCTAACTTTGAACAAAAACTTTAATATAATTTAACTTAAGCTTTTCTTATTAATTTTAAAATGATGGCCTGCTTGTTATTTTGGAGTTGGTTGGATCGGCTTTATAAAGACTATTCAGGAACATAACGATTTGCATATATATCGATCTATATATAAGATAAGCATATCAATGAGGCGTTGAAGAATGTCATTTTTTTTTTTTCAACACTAGCTTCCCTATTTAATTTTATTTTTCCAAAAACAAATTTTATTGAGTAATATTACAATCTGTCGTAATTAGGACATTTTTAGTAGTGATCAATTACAACATTCATACTACATTTACACAATATGTACGAGGCATGTTTTTCAAGTAAGTACCGTTTTGGAATTAAAAAAAGACGTGCAAAGATATCGCAATAATTTTATTTTTACATGAAAGCCTGTACCTTAATCTACTTTTCTACATAATTTTATTAAATTTTGAGGCACTTGTCATAACGCGGCACCAGTTTTTGAATATCCTCCTCAAAAAACTTTGCCGCCTGACTTTCCTTCAGCAGTACCACAATGATTTTGATGACCACAAGGTGAAGATGTCTTAGACCAAATTGTTACTGGTGACGAAACATGGGTGGCCTACGTCACACCAGAATCAAAGCAACAATCCATGGAATGGCGAAATTCATCATCACCCAAAAGAGTGAAGTTTAAGCAAACAATTTCTGCCCGGAAAATCATTTGCACAGTTTTTTGGGACAGAAAAGGAGTATTTCTAGTGGAGTGTCTGCCTCGTAATGAGACAATCAATGCAGCGTCTTATTGCGAGACCTTTAAAAACCTGCGTCGTGCAATCCAGAACAAAAGACATGACAAGTTGAGTAAGGCATGCCAATGCCTGTCCACATGTGGCTAATCGGACCAAAGATCTCATCAAATCATTTAAATGGGAAACTCTAGATCATCCTCCATACAGCCCAGATCTGGCGCCCAGCGACTAACATTTGTCCCTGCACTTAAAGAAGCACCTGGGCGGTCGGCGTCTTCAAGACGATAACGAAGTCAAAACATTTGTAATGCAGTGGTTAACTAGTCAGGTGGAAGAATTTTTTGAGGAGGGTATTCAAAAACTGGTGGCGTGTTATGACAAGTGCCTCAAAATTCATGGAAATTATGTAGAAAAGTAGATTAAGGTACAAGCTTTCATGTAAAAATAAAATTATTGCGATAATTCCTTTTTTAATTTTAATTCCTAAACGGTACTTACTTAAAAAACATGCCTCGTACAAAAAAATACATTTTTAAAATAATAGAGATTTAACAAAGTGGGGTTCGCTTGAACGTTAGATAGTTTTTTTTTTCCTCTCTCTTTATTAAAAGTCGCAATAAATACATTTCCAATTCCAGAAAAATATAGTAAAATATATATATATAGTGAGAGGGGGAATAGAATATAATCTTTATAAATGAATATTCAAAGGACAGTTATTATACAGACTCTGTCCAAATAATTTATTTTTCACACCATTAACAGGACCATTCTTTTTTCTCTTTTTGGAAATGTCAAATATATGAGTGTATTTATATTATTTTTCTATTTTAAGTTATTTTATTATATTACACTCGTGATTTTGTAATCTTCCACACCTGTAGGTGTCTTTATTAATCTTTCTACAATTCCATTAATTTCTTATTAGCACAATCTTATTATTGAAGTCATTCTTCTAAATGAAACAAAGAAAGTAAATTTTACTCTGGGAGTTTGATTCCTTTTTGAGTAAATCGTAAAAATGTGCAAACTAAAGTGGCTCTTCTGGTTAGCTGATTTCGATGAAAAAGTTGGTGTAATCTCGGGCGTATAGTTGTCATAAATATGAAATTTCACCTTCGAACGACTTTTCGTTTTTGTGCTGGAGTTACCAGACCCGGATACACAGAGACCTTTTTGAGGGATTTGATAATTTGGACTCTGAGAACACTAGAACCTGTATTACCGCTGAAAACTTGAATTCAAAAATTTCTAGGATCGCAATTTTTTCCCATGCTATATAGGTAAGTGAAAGTCAAAAATAGGGATGCAATCTGGATTAAAAATTATTTGTACATTAGTAATTATTACCTACGTAAGTAATTACCTTTAGTAATTATTTGACCTGATGTTAAACAGTTACTTGAGAACATAGTCTTTTTCTCTATATGAATTTCCAAAAATGGAAAAACTCGTTTTTTTGCTAAGTTTAAATGGAAGTATCTCAAACAATTATAAAGGTCACATTTTTTATTAATTTTCGAGATATTTTAAAGTAATTTCTTCACTTTTAAGATAATAAGTTGTGCAGAAAAAAGAGGTAAAGCATATCCTTGTTTTATTCTTAGTTTTTGTTTTGACTCAATATCTCCAAAATTACCAGAATTAGATAGATTTTCCCAACATATCTTTTCAATCGGTAAGCTGACTTAAAACGGCTGTAACACTAAAAGTGCTTGACCGAGAAAAAAAATTATCCACGGATTTTCATCACTAAAGGGATAGAGAATAACTGGTTAAAATATCATTTAAATCAAAATTGTTGAGCGGCTATAGAAATGAAAATTGGACAATTTGAAATGGATTGACCCGAATCAAATAATGCATATCGAATAAACTGATAAGCTTTTTGTCAGTTTTTGACGAATTTATTTTGATATTCTTATACAACCTTAAAACTGTTTTAAGCAATCTTTAGAATCTTTCTATTAAATTATTTGATATTCGCTATATGAAAAAAGAAGGCAGAGGTACTAAAATGATATTAATGGAAATAAAATAATATGAAATATTTAATGTTCCACCATCTTCATGTAGGAGTCCTACAGTAGGACTACGCCGAGGAGGTCACAGTTATCTTCAATTAAATAGTTAAGAGATTGAAGGAATGATTTATAATTAACTCACCCTTAGAAATATTGAATATAATACGAAATCAGCTGATGCGCTCGATGATAACAGTCATACGTTACATCGTCTCTTAGATTTTTGCTTTTTTCAGTAGGAATTCGCTTGAATTCAGTCTGGAGAACATCACTAGACCTCAGGAATACTACGGCAGTGAATATTGGAGAAATTTCGGTAAGCAAAGTTATAAATTACTTTGTACAATCACGAAAAAGTGAAAGGAGGGTCACTGATCAGCTGATTGCCGCTAGCTCGGCAAGCTCGGGCTTGCTTTTCGTTAACTTATCTTTCTTTTATCTTTAATTCTTATCTCATTATTTATATATTATTATTATTTTCTTAATCAATGAGATATTTTCATCAAGTCATGTCCTCAAAGTCTGCAAGTAAAAGATCTAGATCTGCAGGTTCTAACTCGTCTCCTACAAAACAGAGACCCCGCCGTGAACAAAATAAAAAAATAATTCCACCAGCGACCGCGTCGGCTACCTCATTAGGATCTGAACCACAGCCCAGCACATCATCACAAGGAATAACTGATGAATCCCCGTTTTTTACACCGAATCCATTTGAGATCCTCCAAAATGAAAAAGAAAACATGGAATCTTCTCCTATACCCAGGGAACCACTACCTCCACCAATATTTGTTAAAAATATTAAAAATTTTAAACTGATGTGTGCGCATTTAAACAAAGTAACTGATCCTGATAGTTATTATTGTATAAGTAGAACCAATGATACTAAAATATCTCCGACTACTGCTGAAACCTACAGAAAGATTGTAAAATATCTGACTGAGACCAAAGCTGACTTTCATACTTATCAGCTGCGCCAGGAGAGAGCATTAAGGGTCGTAATCAGAAACCTACATTCCTCAACACCCGTTGAAGCTATCAAAGAAGAACTGACAGAATTAGGATTCCAAGTGAGGCAAGTCACCAACGTTCTAAAAGATAAAAGTCCACTGCCTCTATTCTTCGTGGACTTGGAACCATCAGCAGGAGTCGAAAAAATCTATGACCTCAGTAGACTGTACTATACCCGTGTAAAAGTTGAAAAACCTTACACAAAGAGGGAAATAGTTCAGTGTCATAACTGTCAGGCATATGGTCATACCAAAAGTTATTGCCATCACATACCACGCTGTGTGAAATGCGGTGAACAGCATAAAACCGAAGAATGTACAAGATCAAGATCTACACCCGCTGTATGTGCTCTGTGCCTCAAGGACCACCCGGCTAACTACAAGGGATGTGAAATCTACAAGAAACTCAGAACCAGATACCAAAAACCTCAGGATCCGAATGAAACAGCTGTACCAACCAGAAGCAGAAGAGAACCATCTAAACTTGTAAATTCTAACGTATCATTTGCCCACTTGCTTGGAGGTGGAAACCAGAATCATGAAGTCGAGGCACTGCCGGAACAACTTTTTCCTCAACTTTCTCAATCTATTGTACAACAATCTATCCCTCAAAGTTTACCTAATCTTCAAAAAACTCCTCAACATCAAATTTCTCATATCCCTCCACCATCAAACGTCACAGATCTTACCAGTCTAATGACATCGTTCATCTCCGAAATCAAATCTCTTGTTATGCCGCTTATATCACTCCTTACAAATCTAGTATCCAATCTAATCCCTGCCTTGAAAAATCCTTAAATGAATTCACCTAACTCCTTATCCATTCTCCTTTGGAATGCGAATGGTGTTAGAAATCATACTGACGAACTGACAGCATTGTTGCAAGACAAAACAATCGATGTTGCACTTATAACTGAAACAAGACTAACGACTAAACAGTACTTCAAAATACCGCAATACATCACATACCGTACTGACCACCCAGACGGCAAAGCCCATGCCGGTTCTGCTATCATTGTCCACCAATCCCTCTCTCATCATTTACTCCCACTTCCCACCTATGATTTCCTACAAGCCACAGCCATAGTAATCAAGACTTTTTCCTTTCCGGTAACCCTCACATCTGCATACTGCCCTCCTAAACATTCCATTTCCAATTCCGAATTTGTATCCTTCCTGGATTCCTTAGGAAATCGTTTCATTCTGGGTGCAGACTTAAACGCCAAGCATCAGCAGTGGGGTTCCAGAACCACGAATTCTCGGGGACGAAATTTGCTGTCTGCACTCAACTCCCGAAATTTTAATATCCTGCCTCCTGACTCCCCTACCTACTGGCCAACCGATCCTAACCGCAATCCTGACATCCTCGACTTCTTTATCCACAGCGGATTAGGCTCCCTCAACTTTTCTATAACTCGCCTTGATGAACTATCCTCAGACCATAGTCCACTGATCCTAAAAGTATCTCTCACTCCAATTCCAAAACCCATTCCACCATCATTCATCCGAGGCCCTGTCAACTGGAACCTTTTCCGCCAAATCCTGACCGATAATATTGACCTCAGAGTAACCCTCAAAACCCCAGATGACCTAGATAATTCCGTCTATTCCTTTACCACCGCCATCCAACAAGCTGTCTGGACTGCCTCCTCTCCTAAACACCCCAATATAAATCCTCACCAAAATCATTTTTCACAACATATTATAGACCTCATCCATACCAAACGCCGAGCAAGATCACTATGGCAGCGCACACGACACCCAACAGATCGCCGCTCCTATAACTTCTATTGTAGACAATTGAAGAGGGAGTTGGCGACCTTCCGTTCCCAGTCCTTCAATTCCTACCTCTCCTCTCTATCAGCTCGTGATAATTCCCTGTGGAATGTCACGAAAAAGATCCTAAAATACCATCAAGTTTCCCATCCTCTCCGACGTGGTGATGACTCCTGGGCTGCGTCTGATGAAGATAAAGCCAAGGAATTCGCCACACACCTCTCCAAAGTTTTCACTCCTCACCCGGAATCCCACGCCAATCACACCGCAACAGTGCAAGACTTTCTTATGTCACCAATTCCACTTTCCCTACCTCCTAAAGCTATTAATCCCTCTGAGGTCAAATATCTTCTCCAAAAACTTACCCTCCGTAAATCTCCTGGACACGATCTCCTTACTCCCCAGATCCTCCGACAACTTCCACAGAAAGCTATTATATTCCTTACTTATATTTACAACTGCATCCTACGCACCACCTATTTTCCTCTGTTATGGAAACATTCCACTATCATACTTTTTCTAAAACCAGGCAAACCTTCCAACAACACTTCATCCTACAGGCCTATTAGTCTACTCCCCATCCTCTCAAAAATCTTCGAAAGGCTTCTTCTTAAACGTATCCTACCCATATTAGAATCTCAAAATCTTCCTTCCCATCAGTTTGGATTCCGTCCTCAGCATTCCACAGTTCAACAGGGGCTCCGAGTTGTAGACCATATTTCCTCAGCTCTTGAATGCAAAGAGTATTGTTCTGGTGCGTTTCTGGACATTGCGCAAGATTTTGACCGGGTATGGCACACTGGATTACTCTTCAAGCTGAAAACCCATTTACCCCAGTCTCTATACCTCATTCTCCGATCCTATCTCTCAAACCGTTCCTTCCGCGTTCGCTGTGGTGTAGAATTTTCTAACCTTTATCCCGTTGAGGCCGGTGTTCCTCAAGGCAGCGTCTTGGGACCCGTCCTCTACATCCTTTACACTGCTGATATTCCTACACATCCTGATACCTTTCTGGCAACTTTTGCAGACGACACCGCCATCCTATCATCCAGTTCCAATCCTGAAACAGCATCTTTAAACCTGCAAAGACACCTTTCTCTTATCGAAGACTGGTGTAATACTTGGCGCATTAAGGTGAACGAAGCCAAATGCAAACACGTAACCTTCACTCTTCGACGAAACTCCTGTCCGTCAGTTTACTTCAATTCCATTCCAATTCCTCCTTCAGATACAGTCCGGTATCTTGGCTTACTATTAGACAAAAGATTGACTTGGAACCCACATACAAGACTTAAAAGACAAGAACTCAACCGACGATTCGGACAGTTATACCGACTACTCAACAGAAAATCTGAACTTACAGTTGACAACAAATTATTAATCTACAGGACAATACTGAAGCCCATCTGGACCTACGGACTTGAACTGTGGGGGACAGCTAAACGTACTAACATCAAACGCATTCAATCCTTTCAATCCAAAGTCCTCCGTACAATAGTAAATGCTCCTTATTATGTTTCCAACTATACCTTGCACCACGACCTTAATGTTCCTTTTATTTCAGACCTGATTCCATCCAAATTTTCCAAATTCCACCAGAATCTCATTCATCATCCTAATCCTCTAGCTCAATCCCTATCCAGCCCCACCCATCCATACAACCCACCTAGAAGGTTGAAACGGCAGTGGCCTCGTGACCTCTTATAACATGTATATTGGAGTTCTAGCATTGGCTAGATTCTCCACTCACGTGCTGTATGCTTGTGAATTGTATATAGGTATGAGTGACTATTGTATATATTTTTTATTGATTTTATTTTGTATATATGTATATTTTATTATTATTATTATATAAATTTATAGTTTTGTATATATCGTGTGAATGTAGTATGAATGTTGTACGTTATCACTATTAAAAATGTCCTGAATTGGACAGATTGTAATATTGCTCAATGAATAAAAAAAAAAAAAAAAAAAAAAATATATAATACATTTAGAAAAATGTGGTGCAGGCAACGTTCACGTACCTCTGTTGTTATAATCGATTAAATAATTTTCAAACACATTTAGAGATAAAAATGAGTGAAATTAATTAAGAATTATTTTAATTTAATTTCTAAAGAAACGAGTGTTTTTAAAGAAAATCTTTTAAATTATTATTAAAAACAATCAATTTGTTTTATCCGCTTTTCATCACTCTATATTAACTTTTACAAGCTTGTGTATAAGATAATATTTGTTCTAATATCTTTAGCTTTCCAATATTATACTATAAATTTATATTTTTATGTTCGGGTAAAATAAATTATATTATTATACATGTATATTATTGTTCTTATGTTCAAGAACGAAAAATTGCATTAAAGGAATATTTTTGCAGTTTTCTCCTTTCGTTCTATTTATATATTTACATATTTTTATCAATGATAACAAGATGATAACAACGTCAACAATTTATACTGTAAGGAAACATTTAGTACACACAAGCTTTGATTTGAATTTTAGTGATGAAACTGCTGTTTAATTATAAAAAAAAAAAATCTGGTGCGGGCACCACACGACTCTCACTTTCCTCCGTTTTCGCAATCGATTAAGAATTTTCAAACACAGTTAGAGATAAAAATGAGTGAAACCATTAAAGAATTAATTAAATTGAATTTATTTAGAAAAATGTATTTTATGAAAAAGTCCATTATTAGTCGCGTCAATGAAGCCATAAAACAGGCAATCTTAGAAAGTCCTCAGAAACAGCGTACAAGGTATCAATCCTTCCATGACAAACTCTATTCCCACCCTAATCCTTTCGTTTCAATCCTTTCTTCCTCTTCAATTCCTGACAATCCTCCGAGGCGTCTGAAAAGGAGATGGCCCCGGGACCTTCTAGTTTAGAATATTTTTAGAGTTCTTCCATGGGGAAGCTTCTCTACATGTGTTTCATGCCTTTTTATGTTTCATTCAAATTTACTTGTTATACAGCTGTAAATTCCAATTAATAAATACATTAAAAAAAAAAAAATTGTTTTTTCATATTAATCAAAATCAGAAACCTTTCAAAGGGGGGAAATAATTGTTTATATTGCTTAAACAATATGTATGTTTATTAAATAGGAAGAGATCTTTCGCTTCATTTATTTTTATTAAAACTAAACAAAATATAAAACAAGTAACTTTCTCATCATAGTGGATATAATTAGTTGACCGTTGAGAATTATTTTGAAGCTAAAGGTATAAAACGCTTGTATCGTAGTTCATTCAGGTTTTTGGCGGTTTTAGCACCATACGTGGTGAGAATACTATAAATACCTCCATTAAAAATTATTTCCTCACTTTTTTCATGAATCATGAAAGTTCCAGCTGCTGCACGTAATTTCTGATTATCATTAAACATTTTAATAAAATTATTTTCTACCTTATTATAAAAAGCAGATGTAGTATCACATCCAGTGAATGCATAAATGAATGAGAGATGGTTTTTGGTAATATTTGGATATTGTTGAAAAAAACTCGTTGAAACACATTATTTTTTTCCGGTTTTAAGAAAAATATTTCTATATCATCAGGTGCTGAAGCCATCGATATCACTAAAACATCAATGTCCTCTGCAACAACGACCACATCATGGAAGGAACTATCAAGAGCTGATTGTACAATTGAATGATCTGCATCACTTTCTGCTTGACTCCATTCAATATTATTTTCAGCCAATTTTTAGTAGAAAAGATTTATAAATCTATTTTTATTTTTGCTGTTTCCTAAAAAATTCTCTTTACTTGTATTCAAAGGCATATCTTCTTCAAACAAATTATCGATTAAAGTATTACTAATATATCTGCGATTCTCTCGGACGCTTTATTTCCATCATTATTGTATCCATCAAAAACAACTTTGACGTTGGTACCATAGTTATTACTTAAATATCTGATATACTGTTAAAAAATTTACATAAACTTTTGATTTTTTTTCCCCATTGTAATCTATAAAGTAACATACCACCAACGAAGATAAAACATTGTGTAACATCATTAACATCCGTGTGTAACATCATTAACATCCGTTCCACATCTTGTTCAAAAATATCGTACAGCGATGATTTCTTTTTCTCATTCCAGTGTTACCAAAAAGTGAAAGAGGATAGGGAGCCATCTCATAGTTAAAATAAGTCCATCATTACTCTTTCTCAAAATCCATATGCGTTGGAAAATTAGATTTGGGTATTCAGCTACTTCAGTATTACTAACTTAAACTTTACTGTTCATGCTCAATAAAGAATTAGTTGTATCTTTTATTGTCATTTTTATATCTTTAAAGTTTAAACCTTTAATTTTTTTTTTTTAATTAATTCCTATATCAAATGCTTTATAACAATCAATAGTTTCCTTAACTACAATTCTCGTGGAAATTGCTATCGGTTCCGGTACATCTAGAAGGGGGTTGTGAATATTAAAAGATTCTACAATTTTATTTACGGCCGAAAAATCTTTATTTATTCTGCTATATCTAGCGTCGGCATGGTGGTATGATTATCTAAAAGAAACTCGACAAAATCCTTCCACTCCGTCCACTACGCCTGTTGTAAATAACGTTGTTCTTATCCATTTGAAGACAGCACTTGGTGTTGCTCCACGTCTGAAAGGACCACCCTCTATTTCCATAGACTTTATAAGAGTTAGATCTATTCTTTGGTCAGTGGAAATTTTTGTGAAATACATGCACAATTGTATTTTAACAACTATTCTTAACACCATAATTAATACACGAATAATTTTTTTCAAAGAAAACCACGCAGAAACTGATTCCTTTATATAAATAACGAACATATTGTTTAAACAATATAAACAATTATTTCCCCCCTTCGAAAGGTTTCTGATTTTGATTATTATTAAAAATCAAATATTTTAAAAAAAAAAAAAAGATCAAAATCGGAGCTGTTTCTGAGGACTTTCGACGAAAAAGCTTCATTCAACTATATATCATTATCTAAAATAACCTGTTAGTTTTATCGGCCTCTCATAACTATTTATGAACTTTTACAAGCTTGTATATAAGGTAATATTTTTTCTAAAATCTTTAGCTTTTCAACGGTATATTATACGTGTATATAGGTTGCAATGACTTAGACCTTGTGACATGCTCCAAGTGACTTAGTGGCATTGAGTAGTATCCTATTGCTCTATCCACTAGACTACACCGCTTATGTAAAGTAATAAAACATAAATTTCAGTAATAATGTTAATTTACATACTGGAAACATTGTCACAGTTTGGATAATAATAGTACTAAAAGGATTACTAAACATCTGTAAGCGCTCTTCATGTTATTTAAATGGAGAAAAAGACCTAAATTACTAGAGGCACCCCTCCCAAGACGGTGAAAAGAAATATCCGAGGGAGGAATGGGTAGGCTGGCCTGGCATCCTGACAGACGTTTAATCTCCAGGACTCAGGTGCAACCTCTGAATGGGAATTAATAAACGGATTCATCCCTCTACCCCAACTCTATGAGTTTTTAACCATTCTCTTTATTTATTCTTATTCTTGAGGAGAATTTTTTTTTGTATTAATTTTTTTGTTATGAATCGAAAAATTCCAGGTTACTTTGCAGACACAAAATAAATAAAAGATAACCGGGATAGACATGATATTTGACAATAAAGACACGGGAAATGTATCAGCCACAATGATTCCCAGAAGGTGCTCTATAAATTTTAGGAACTTGTATTTGAGACACAAAAATTTAGTGGGAATATTTATTTATTATTATTATTGATTAATATTTAAATCAGTTATACGAAGAGTATATTTTTTATATATCTAAAAGAAGAACTATTCTCTTCTGACAATTAAAAAATAAATTATTCGCATTATAACATATTCAGGACCGGTTAAACCTCAAATTCGAAAATTTTCAAGATCACAGTACTTCTCCTAACTTAACTCTCTTATCTTTATATTTTATTTATAAAAAAAAAATTGTTTCATATTTATTTAGATAACTAGTACCTTGAAATATCATCCTAGGCTGAACAGTTGTTTTAAAATTATTTAATAATAGAGTAGTGGAGTAAGTGACTGCCAGCTTTATTGTTATAGAAATAGTTGTTAATAGTGGTTATAAGCTATAGGCAAGGAATTCCAAAATAGGGTAACAAGATTGGCCAAGGATTTTATGGTAATAAATTTAAAATTAAATCTGGCCAATTTTGATGAAAAAGTTGTAACTCTAAGGTATTTACGTTTCTAAATTATTAACTTTCAATTTTATGACACTTATTGTTTTAGATCTTACTACTCACACACGAACTGATACAGAAACATAGGTCTTTTCGCGACCTGCTTATTTTGAGTCAAACGTTTATGTCTGAAATGTTTATATCGGGTTAAACCTCGAATTAAAAAAAATTCATGATCGCAATACTTTTCCTTACTACATATTTCATATAGAGGTAAGTAAAAGAGAAATATGTTTCATATTTTTATTTATTATTTATTTTTGTTTATTATTATTATTATTATTATTATTATTTATTATTTTATTTTATTTATTATTTATTTTTATTTTTATTTATTATTTATTATTTATTATATATTTTTATTTATGAAGAATAAAATTGTATGATGCACTTTTAGAAAACTATCACCTGGAAATAGCATCCTTGGCTGAACCGTTGTTTTAAAATGATTTAATAAAATAGTAGTGGAGTAAGTGACTGAAAGCTTTATTCTTCAACAGGAAATCCAATCTTTACCTTAATCAATTCTATATTCTAATGCTAAAGGAATCAATTCAATAATTTTTTTTTTTTTAAATATAGTTAAAAGTTAAGACTTCTGGAGGCATGATTATCATGATCAGTTGAGGCATGAAAAGTAGAACCATTCTCTTCTCACAATTTATTTCATTTATTCGCACAATAACATATTCATAACAGTTGAAGTTTCGAAGATCAATCCTTCATTTTCAAAAGTAAAAGAAACAGTTAATATTAAAATCTAGATTAAAATAATTTAAAATTCTAAAACAACTATATTATATTTACGCCTACATCAATTATATATTTAAATTCTATTTCTTAACATACCTTCCATATTTTAACAATTATAGACCAACATAAATATAAAATATGGTATGTTAAGAAATAAAAAATCTAATTTCAATATATGTTTATTTATTTTAAAGAAATTTACAACTTTATTATATAATGAAATACATTAAGTAAATGTGTTAATCGATCATGTGGGCTTGGTACAAGCATGTGAAGAAACTACCCAGAGGTAGCACTTCAGTGTTCATTTAATGTAGTAGGTCTCCAGGCCATCGTCTTTTCAGCCGCCTCGGAGGGTTATCAGGAAAATATGGTTATGAGGGGTTGCGGTTGAGTGGGTTTTGAGTGGACGGGTAATTTCGATTTTAAGGCGGTAAATCTAGTTCGGGTTAAGTCTGCAATTAAGGGAATATTTAGGTATTTTTGTATTATTTTATTGGTGACAAAGTAACAAGATTATCCATTTAGGATGTTTCGGAGGATTTCGGATCGCAAAAATGAATGCGGAAGGAATCGGGTGGTTTGGTGGACCTCCCCCCCCCCTACCCCCCATATGTTGGAAGTTTTGAGCGTTTGTCAGGTATATGTTGTAGTAAACAGTATCTACGAGATGTTTCTTGTTGTTTCAGTGTGAGGATTCCAAATAATAAATTTGCCACGATGGAGTCCTAGGTACCAGATTTGTTCAACTGAGGGAAGTGTAGTATTGCTAAAGGATACAGTGGAACAGGCAGACAGATTTTCAATATATAAAAATATGAGGTTGTAAATATAATATAGTTGTTTTAGAATTTTAACATTCATTTTAATATTTACTGTTTATTTCAATTTAGAAAATGAAACATTGATCTTCGAAACGTCAACTGTTATGAATATGTTATAGTGCGAATAAATTAAACAAATTGTAAGAAGAGAATTGTTCTACTTTTGATTGTATTTAAAAAAAAAAAAATTCATTTGATTGTTTTAGCATTAGAATACAGAATTGCTTAAGGTAAATATTGAATTTCTTGTTGAAGAATAAAGCTGGCAGTTACTTACTCTACTACTATTTTATTAAAAAATTTAAAACAACTGTTCAGCCAAGGATGCTATTTCCAGGTAATAGTTTTCTAAAAGTGCACCAAAAAATTTTATTCTTCATAAATAATAAATAAAAATATGAAACATATTTCTCTTTTACTAACCTCTATATGAAATATGTAGTAAGGAAAAGTATTGCGATCGTGAATTTTTCTTAATTCGAGGTTTAACCCGAAATAAACATTTCAGACCTAAACGTTTGACTCAAAATAAGCAGGTCGCGAAAAGACCTTTGTCTCTGTATCAGTTCGTGTGTGAGTAGTAAGATCTAAAACAATAAGTGTCATAAAATTGAAAGTTAATAATTTAGAAGCGTAAATACCTGAGAGTTACAACTTTTTCATCAAAATTGGCCAACCAGAAGAACCGCTTTTAAATTTATTACCAAAAAATCCTTGGTCAATCTTGTTACCCTATTTTGGAATTCTTTGCCTATAGATTATAACCACTATTAACTTATAATAATATTATTACCTTATAATATTATAAAGCCTTATCTTTCACCACATTTTAACATCAACTATTTCTCAACCTCCTTAACCATAACATCTAAAGCTATAAAATATAACTATTCACTGTTTCGAAATCTGTCGGTCATATACTTATACTTAAGTCTTAAAAGACCAGACAAACAATATTTTTAATGTACATTTTTTTTATTCTAAGGAGACTACTCGTCCAAGAATAAAATATATTTACATTTTGTTCCAAATTAAATTTATTTTTATTTCAACTAAAGGAGAAAAGAGCTAAGATATTTTCTTCGATATTTTTTCTTTTCTGAACATAAGAATAGTAATATAGATTTATTATACAGTTGGAAACATAAAGGCTTTAGAAAAAATGTTATCTTATGTAAAACGTAATGCAGAAAGACGAAAAGGGAATAAACTTAAGGGATTGTTGCGGATAATAATTTCTTTTGATAGATTATTCAATCTGAAACAAATCCTCAATGTAATCTTTAATCTTTTTTCAAGTTTAACTTTATTTAAAAGTTATGAAGTGGTTTTAACAACAGAGGTAATTGGAGGCCGTGTGTTGTGCGCACTACATTTCCCTTTTATTTTCGTGAACCAACATTTATTTCATTGTATAGAGATATAAAAAAATTATTTTGTTTGGAGTAGAACCTCGTTTGGGCTCGGAGTTTTGTTGGGAAATTTGTAACCTGTTATAGAAATTCCGGCGAAGGGCTGGTGGGAGGCGTTATACTAATGTAAGCCTTATTAGGTTTGAGTGCTGAATAAGGAATTGCAAGGAGTAGCCGAATTTTAGCAAGCACCTGCTCTTCCCTCCTATCTCATAGACTCCTATTAAAAATATAGTAGACTACATTAATAACAAACGCAGAAACTAAACAATTAAATTAAATCAAAATTAGCAACTTTGAAATCCTCTAATGAATGATATACAAAAGAAAATATTTATACTGTTAATACAATATGATAAATAATAATAATAATAATAATAAATGTTACAAGAGGGAAAATAAAGGACAGAAATTCTTTACAGCTTCTTTCAGGAGAGACCATGAAACACCAATCTCTAGGAGAATACTACAAATATCTGGGCATTAAGCAAACTACTAAGATGTCCAAGAAAGAGGTGCTCTGCGAAATAACTATTAAGTTCAAGAAAAGGCTGCAGCAGATTCTTAGAAGTCATCTGAATGGCAATAATAAAATCCATACCATTAATACTTGGGCAATACCACTGGTAGCTTATAGTTTTGGTATAATCAAATGGTCAACGACCAAACTACAAGAAATCGACCGGCTAATTCGTACGATGATGACGGGCGCTAAAATTCATCACCCAAAAGCTTTTGTGAATAGGCTCTATCTAAAAAGAAAAGAAGGTGGTCGCGGGATTATCTCAATTGAAGATCTGTGTCGACAACAAGAAAATTCTATGAAGCAGAATTTTCTGACATGCCCATCATCAATCATCATTGTGATGCGAGATTTAGTTGAGGAATTCACAGCACTTAATCTCAAAGACCCCATACTGCATGAAATAAAAAATGCGGATCTTTATAAATCAATCTGGAAAGAGAAAGAATTGCATGGGAGGTTTTACTATCAACAGAATTCGCCTGATATTGACAGTGAACTCTCAGTCGACTGGTTGAGGATGGGCCAACTGTTTGACGAGACAGAGGGTTTTGTTCTTGCTATACAAAACCAGGTTGTTGCAAATAAAGCATACAGGAGGCATATAATGAAGGAAAATATGATAACAGATAAATGTTGTGAGACATTGGCAGGGACGGACTATTTAATGAGACATAATAATGTTGCCAAAATATACCACCATGGTTTGTGCAGAGCCCTGGGATTGTTGGGGGGTGAAGAGATACCCTATTATCGGTATACCCCTCAAAAACTTATGGAAAATAAAGACGTATAAGTTTACTGGGATGAACAGATTATCATTGACCACAGACCGCTGCATAATCGTCCGGCTATTTTGTTGTTAGATAAAACCAACAAAATGGCCAGAATCGTCGATATTGCTGTCCCATGCGACTCTAATCTGTTAAGCACTAGAGCCGAAAAAATCAGAAAATATCAAGAACTCTCTCTATAACTAAAATCGCTTTACCGCCTAGAAAAAGTTACAACTCAAATAGTTCTCTCTTCGAATGGTCTAATCCTAAAAAGCACGAAGGAGGGCACAGAAGAGCTTGGCCTAGACCGCAAGCATCTAAAACTAGCACAGAAAGCAGTTCTGCTGGATGCCTGCAGAATTGTTAGACAATTTTTAAAAAAGTAAACAGTTCTACTTTTCCTTGACTTTTATCCGGGAAGTAGATGAAGCTCCAGTTACCTGAGAGGAAGGAAATAATAATAATAATATGCTTACCGAACCCGAATGTTCGATGCCGATACCACCAATTTCCGTCTACACAGACTCGACAAATGTTCACCGTTCTAGCCCAAACCCCGAGAGCAGCCTTAACGCAATCCTCCCATCGACGCTTCAGCATACCTTTCGGACGCCTACCAGCCGGATCAGCGAATACCAACATTTTCGGAATCCGTTCTTCACCGAGCCCAACAACTTTACTCGCCCATTTGAGTCTCCGCGATGCTATCAACTTAATTATATGCACAGGATACAAGTTCCGAAATTCAGCGTTGTGCAACCTTCTAAACTCCCCAGTGGCCTCATCTCTCTTCGGACCAAATATTTTACGCAGTACCTTATTTTTGATAACCTTAAGACGTTGTTCATCCTTCAAAGTAAGCGGCCACGTTTCACATCCGTAAAGAACCGTCGGAAGAATAATAGTTTAATAAATTCCAACCTTAGGGTTTTAGATAGAAGCCGCGAAATAAGTAACTTAGCAACTGAATAATAACACGCATTTCCCACCTTTAACTGGAACTTTATTTCTTCCTGGATTTTATTTTTTCCTAATATCATTGAACCTAAATACTTGAATTTCTCTACGTGTTCAAAAGTATGCCCTGATATATCAATATCACCAAGCTCTCCACTGTGATGGTTATGATAATATTCAACATTTTCTAATATTGTATCCAGTTTTAAATCCAGTCAGAAGATTCTATTTATTTAAGTATGTTATGGAAAATTTTAATTTATAAGACTTATTAACAATTACCAACTATAAGAAGTTGAACGATTTATTTTTGTTTTCAATAGATGCTTTAAAGATAAGAAGTTTTGTTACGAACGACTAGTACAAAATTTATAGGCATTTGTCATGTCATTAATTTTTGTTTATATAAATTTGTTTTTGTTCGGTTATCTTGAGTTTATTATTATTTATTTGTTTAAAGTTTCTTTGTTTATTATTTAGTTATTTTATCTAGTTATTTTTCTATTGTTTTCTAAATTTTACTAAAATGTATTTTATCAATTTTATTATCATTTCCTGCAGCTTTATAACGTTTTAATATTCCTATCGCCAATTCTGCTTCCTCTTTACTCGGTTGGTCTATCCATGGTTCAGCGCTCTGATATTCAGAGTGAAGAAATTGATTATTATTTCTCGTATTTAGAATGTCGTCTAAGTGTTGTTTAAATGTATTTAATATCTCAGTCGGATCCGCAATTATATTGTTATTTGCATCTTCAACCGCATTCAATAGGGGTTCCAATCTTCACACACACTTCTTTGCTGGACTTGGTTATTTGGACACAAGGGAATGCACTAAAAGGTATATTTCCCTTGAAAACTGGAATTATGCAAATTTTCACGATCGCAATACTTTGTCTGGCTAGGTATCTTGTACGTAAAAGTAAAAATGACTTAAATTTATTGAATATGATAAATTGAGTATATTTGGATATTTTAATAATTGGGGTACCGAGTACCACACCCCACAGAAAATGAACGTTTTTTCAACTCCATAAGTAAACGTTAATATAAAATTTCTAATGAGTGTTACTACCAAGCTCAGCAATGAAATTTGATTATCGTACAATTCCCCATATTGGTGCTGAACACTCTCACTCGAAGAACATTTTTATTTCAACTAGTAATTTGTTTTCATTGTAATTATTTTCCTACTTATATGTTTCATATGTTGATTATAGAGAGAAAAAATAGAATTTATCATTGATTTAAATGGTAGGAAGTATAGGAAGCCATTTAGAGATCAAGTTGCTAATGTACATTTAATTTGGTAGAGGCTTCTTTTGAGGCCCCTCTTCAAAGGTAGCTACCACCTCCAGAGGAGAGTCCGACCACTCTTCACTCAGATATATAATCAACAACAAACAGAAGAGAGATGTTATTCCAGCCTATTCCCACTAATGGAGCTACTTCGGCTCGCTGATTGAAAAAATTGAGTCTTTGAAAACGGATTCCTGGAGTCAATTAACGGATGCTATGTGATGGATTATGTCCCTCCACCTTTTCGTCCATTTATCAATTTGTTGATTACTGTCTCTCTTCGGATATTTTACAAAGAGAACTCAAGTTCTTTTCTTTTTTCTTTTTTTTTTGTTTTGTCAACTACTTTGAAAGAGAGGGTCAAAATATTCTTTTTTTTTATATGTAGTATCAAAGGTGCTTTATTACCATTGCTCAAGATGTGCTTATATTAATAAGATTCTTCTCATTCCAAAAGACTGACGTGGAACCAACATACAAAAATTAAAAGAAAAGAACTCAACCGCAGATTCGGCCAGTTATATAGACTACAAAACAGAAAATCTCATCTTACAGTTGACAAAAAATTACTAATATACAAGACAGTACTGAAACCTATATGGACCTACGGACTTGAACTATGGGGGACAACTAAACATTCTAACATCAAACGTATCCAATCCTTCCAATCCAAAGTCCTCCGAACAATAGTTAATGCCCCTTATTACGTTACCAACTGTACCCTACACCATGACCTAAATATTCCGTTTGTTTTAGAGCTGGTACCATCCAAATTCAACAAATTTCATCAGAACCTTACACATCATCCTAACCCTCTAGCACAATCCCTATCCAGCACCATCCATCCGTACAATCCTCCTCGAAGATTGAAACGGCAGTGGCCGCGAGACGTATTGTAAACATTTAAATTGGAGTTCTGACACTGGTCAGATCCTCCACTCATGTACGGTATGTTTGTGGCTACAGCGCCCTAACTCAGCCTCCACTGGCTCACACCAGTGATGAGGCTGAGATAGAGGCCCTGGGATCTCTTGGATTCCGCAAGTGGAGGGAAAAGCGCGGTCTGGGATCCCTTTAGCAGTTGTATATATTGTATATAGTTATGATTGTTTGTATGATGTTTATGTATTTGCCAAATTTTTATTTATCTCAATTATAGGTTGTTGTTTTGTTTTTTTATTTATTATTATTTTATTGTATATAAATATATGAATTTATTTATTTTCTATTTTATGTAATTGGACTATTATTATTATTTTCTGTTTATATTGTATGAATGTAGTCTCATATCACTATTATTATTGTTCATTTTGTAACAAATTGTAATATATCTCAATAAATAAATTATATCTTCTGATTCCATTTTCAGTATATGTAAGGAATATTACTGCTTCTAGGCCTACGTTCATGCAAGGAGGTAATTAGGCAGAGATAAGAGCTAAGATATGCACACGTTATTTCTTCTAATCATTTGTACCCACCTTCAAGGATCCACGAGAGCCTCTATACTCCAGTGTCGTCCCGAGACTGACAACCCTGGACAAATTATCCCCCTTAATCCGGGTTTAAACCTAGAGCCCGAAGAACAGTAGTTATGAGCTCTGACCACAGACCTCCTTCCGCCATTTGGCACACCCTAATTACTTTCTCTAAGAAGAGGTCAAAGAGCATTGGAGAGAGGCAATATCCTTGCAGAAAGACGAAAAAGGCATAAACTTAAGTGAGTATTGTAGATAATAATTTCTGTTGTAAAATTATTTAATCCGAAACATATGTTTACATCGAAACTCAATTTGATTCTTTAAGCTTTTTTCCAGTCCAACTATAAGTATCCTCCTTCAATGTTGTGCCCAACGAGGGTCTCCATACTCCAGTGTCTTCCCACGGCTGATAAAATATTATCCTGCCAGATCCGGATTCAAACCATGGCTTTAAGAACATTAGTTATGAGCTATAACCGCAGAAACACGCTAATCCTAATCTACAAAAGTGTATCCATATCGTTTTAAAGCAAACTGACAATTCTTATTATTAATTATTAAAATTTACAACTGTATAGGATAATACATAAAGTAAATATGTCTTAGGATAAAATATATGAAAAAAAATACCCATTGGCAGCACTCTAATAAGTAATCTGAACTAGAAGGTCTCGAGTAGGGTTTGTCGGTTATTAAAAAGCGGTTTTTAGTATTTCAGAAAATTATGAAATACGAAAACCGGTTTTTTAGAAGAAAATATCGGTTTTTAAAACACTTTAAAAAAATTTGAAAATGACAAATGTAGCAGATTGATGAAAACTGTTGCAAGCGGTTTGGTTCTTCGAATCATAATAATTATGTATGCATAAACTTTATTTACTATTCTTTCGACTTTGATTATAATTTACATTATATAATACACAGTTATATATTTTCTGATTGTTTTTTATAAGTACACATCTGTATTGTTTTTATTTATTCGCACCCTTTCCTGAATAACTCGTTTCACTATTATAAAAATATTTAAATTCTTATAGTGAAAATTATGCATACAAAACGAATAATTTTTTTTTTAAGTTATTTTATCCTGGTCAACTATTATTTATTTGTTCTACTAAATCGCATAAGAAAATTTTACTGTCGATAAAATTGAACAGTAAATAATTTCAGTCTAAAACTGCTTTTAATCACTCTAAATTTTCTGTTAAAAATTTTTGCTTGAATTACAGAATATTCAAGTAAAAACATTTTTTTTTTTTTTAATAAAAATTCGAAACCTGTTAAAACCGGTTTTCTGGGAAAATTACTATTCGAAAACCAGTTTTCTAAAATGTCGGTTTTTGTATAAACCCTAGTCCCGAGACAGGTTTAGACACCTTCGACAACTGTCAGGAATGGAAGAGGAAGCAAGGATTGAAATGAAACTAGTGGGTTCAAATGAGAACGGAGGTTTTTATGGAAGGTGTAATATCAGGTTTGAAGCGAATCAGCAAAAATGGAGCATTAAGGTCTTTATTCGTGACAAAGTAAAGAGCGATGATTTTAGATTGTAAGGATTGATTAAGGAATGTATTCCATTGTTTAGTAGAGTTACAAAGTTCGACTCGATAATTCGAGACAGACCTTCTTAAGGCCATGTAGCTGAGCCTTTTGTACTTAAGTAGAAGGTTAGAGCGTCTGTATAGTAAGTGTTAAAGTAACCGAAATCGGCGAGCTGTTTCTTGTAATTTCAGACTTGTTTGCGGATTTAAGGTTTTATTTTTTGTTCATTTTAAGTATATCACTAGTTGAACATTAGAAAATCTAGAAGAAATACTAGGTAATCAATTATTTATCATATTTTTGGACAGCTGAATGACAAAAGGGGAGTTATCAATTTAATTTGAATATATAAAATGAAACGTATTAATGAGTAGAGTTTTAATATTCAGCGATTTTTTTTCAACCGTTATGCTATGAGGTAAAAGATAAAATCTATAATAACGTTTTATTCAGGTAATTTGTTTCTTTATTTGAACGTTTTGGTTAAGCCTTATATGCTAGCTTATATTATAGTTTGCCAAATTATGTTCAGGGTTATATCACGTTACTTTATTATTAATTTATTTAACAATTTCTAGTTAGCAGATGACTTATATTACTAATAACATAATATAGAATAAAAGCTTTGCGCGCCACCCCGCAATCTAGAAGCTGTCGCAATTCTATGAGAAGTAAGATGGGTGAGAGGAGGCAATAGGCAGGACGGTCGTCAGTGTTTGCAGTTTCTGTGCCAGCCAGTAGCAACTCGCTGGCAAACTTGTTGTAATGAAGAAAGTTGGATGATTAGAAATAGCTTTAGCTCCTCATCAGATTCTAATCGCTCTTAAAGAAGAACTCATCGACTAGAGGTTTCTCTTGTTGTCTCAGCCTACACCGTATTTATTACATTCTAGCAACTTTGCGTCTCCTTTGACAGATTCTGGGCCTCGGAATAGTAATTGCGTTAGAAAAGCTGAATTTGATTCCTCATCTACCGAGATGAAGAAATTTTAAGTTGAATAAAAATAAAATTAATCGTCAAACGATTCCTACATAATATCCAGTAGAAGGTACAACGATAATATATATTTTTTTTAAATTTATTTATTGAAATTTACAACTGTATGTTCATACATCAAGTAAATATGCTACAATGATAAAACACATGAAAAAAAAAAAAAAAAAAAAAAAAAAACATGAAAAGTGCTATGTATCGAGAATACTGGGAGGAATAGAAATAATTTAAAATCATTTCAAATAGGACAGTTTCCGGGCTATGAGCAAAAACGTTTCTTAGAAGGGCTGTACAAAAAATAGACCCCTCCACTGCTAGTGCCGGGATAGAGGGTACCTGGGGAGTCTTAGATCGGGGGTCAAGCCAGGGAAAAATATGCAGATATGTCCAAAAGGTACTTTTATGTCATATTATGTGTTAAATCGGAACCTCAGTATTCTCGATAATATCAATGCCTCACTGTATAATGTTTTTATGAGTAGTAATATGTACTCTGTTATAAATAAATGTATATTTTAAGTTAATTAGTATATTACCCTTTATGCCACTGAAACATAGTAAGAGAAACTGCCCATTGGCAGCACTCTAGTAGTGAATCTACACAAGAAGGTCTCGAGGCCATCTTCTTTTCAGACGCCTCGGCGGGTTGTCAGGGATTGAAGTGGAAGCAAGGGTTGAAACTAGTGGATTAGAGTGGGAGTGGAGTTTTTCATGGAAGGAATGATACCTGGTACAGACCAAATCTGAAAGCTATGGATTGGATATGGGAAGAGTTTGATGGTTTAGTAGAGCCCCAAAGCTCAACTCCGTAAGTCTAGATAGGCCTTATGATTGTCATGTAAATTAGTCTTTTGTAGTAAAGTGAAAGGTTAGAGCGTCTGTCAAGTAAATGTTGAAGTAACCGAAATCGGCGAGCAGTTTCTTGTCTTTTCAGTCTGTATGCGGATTCCATGTAAGACGTTTGTCAAGCAGGAGGCCTAAATAACGGATCTGTTCAACAGGGACAAGCGGGATATCATTAAAGGACACTGTAGGGAAGGATGTTATAGGTTTACGACGAATGGTAAAGGCAATCTGGTGGGATTTATTGGAGGTGATATGAATTCTCCAATTCTGACACCATACCTCAAGGTCTCTGATGTGGGAATTTTTTCTCTAAAAGAGAAAATTTATTATTTAGACGTGGTATTCAAAATTCAAATGCTTTCCTTATATATTCGTTTCTCAAAAATTACTAGGTTTAGCGCAAACATTGTAATAAGTCACGCCACCATGAGGCCATAGTGCACCTGCAGATCACACCATATTCCTTGAATCTTATTCAGCAGTCCTATTAACCTATATATACCCTGTCCCTTCTCCCAGGGAACACACTCACTCTCTTCAAGTCCTCGCAGTAATTACGGTACGTAATCTATGTCAGATCTAGTATAGCCATATTGTTATTATCAAGATTGTCATTATTGTCTTTTAAAGTGTTATTATCGATATTTTGTAACTTTTGAATAAATAAAATATTTTTTTTTTTACAATAACGAGCACGAACACCAAAATTGGCGCCCGAACAGGGACTGCATATTTTTATCGCAGTTTTAAGAACCGAGTTTCCGCAGATCCGAACTTTTTCCGCAAATCCAGAATTAGGACTACCGCCTAGGATTCCTCACCTGTGAAGACTCAAGATTTTGGCTTACCTACCGAGGACTACCAACTTCGAGATCTTCAGATTCTGGACGAGTTCACTCACCCCGAGCATCTCGCAACGCAGGCAAAGTCTCTTATCTGCACTCAACCTTGGCCGGACTTCACTGTCGTCAGGTATCCAGCTCAAGGACAGATCTTCACACCCCGTCGAAGATTATTTTGACAGCGTACTCAATTTTTGTAAGTTAATTTCCTTTACTATTGTAATTTTATGTCTGATGATTATTTAAATTCTTTAATCCTGCGAGTAAATAATTTAATATTAACTACAAATATGGCAAGCTTTCAAATTAAATCGGCAGACTACGATCATATCCCTAATTTTAATGGAAATCCACACAATCTGTTAAAATTCGTGACAGTTTGTAGACAAGTTTACCAAATCGTGTGTAAACCGGACAACTCGTTTAAGGAACTAAACGAACAAAGATTATTAAGTAAACTTTTAGCAAAACTTACGGATGAAGCTGATTATATAAATACAACGTGCGAATTTAGTCGTGTTGAAGAATTACTAAATTATCTCGAAAGAACCTTCAGAGACAGCCGCTCAATTGAACAATTATCGCATGAATTATTTAATAACAAAATACATCATAAGGAACACCCTCTTGATTTCCTTCAAAGAATTGATAAGATCCGCACTTTAATAATTTCTAAACATCGGATAGAAAACACACCAAATAGAGAAACAATTATTAGCGCATTAGAGAAAAGTATTCTTTATTTTTTTTACACTAACATGCCCCTTCACATAAGAACATATCTTATGACTAAAGCAGAAAAGTTAAGAACATTAGATGATTTGAGAAATTTAATTCAGAATGAGAACCATCTACTCTTCGATGACCTCATAAATTCGGGAAATATGAGAAGACCCGGAGAACATGATTACAAAAGAGGCTTCGACCATAAGAAAAAGTTCGATAAAAAACATCACAAACGATTTAATAATTGGCAAAATCCCAATAACCCGTATAACCCACATAATCAAAGACAAGAGCATCAATATCGACAACAAGAACCTCCACAAGACTACCGGCAGAATAATAATAATAATAATTATTACCAACAATGGCCCCGTCAAGAACAACAAAGGTATTTCAACGGTTCAGGTCGATACCGGAATCAAAATTATAATAATAATAAGAAAGATGAAAATCCAACTGTATCCATGAGAACAGTTAGCGCATTCGGGAATAAACCGAAACAGCCTAATTTCCAAATTCAGCAAGAAGACCCGAAAGACCAAGAAATCAGAGAATTAAGAGAGAAATTAGAAAAATTAGATCCAAATAATTCTTTTTTAGAGAAAGGCCCGCCAGACAATCAAAACACATAAAAGAAGAGAATAAAAGCCAACTGCCTTATGTTAAAGACCACGCGAATCGTAAATGGCTTATTGATACCGGATCTTGGAAGAATTATATAAGACCAGACATTGTACCACCAGATGTTGAAAGAGAAAAAGAAAATTTTACAATAAAAACAGCAACCGGAGAAGAACTTGGCACGGAATCTATTTCAGTTTATTGCAGAAATAATTTTCTTAAAAACCCCGAAAAAATAAAATTTTATCTATTTAATTTCAGTCCCAATTACGAAATACTACTAGGAAATGAGACAATGAGGGAAATGAAATTTAATATCGATTTCGAAACCAACAAAATAAAAACTCGCTATACAGAGTTTGATTTTATTATGGAAGACGAAGTTTTAAAATTAGTTTTGAAAGAAGGCGAAAATCAGATAAAAGTAGAACAAAATAAAAATCTATATTTTATTGACTATGAAGATGATAAGATTAAAATTAAACCTGGCATCTATGATCAAAATATAATAATCGACAGTAAAGTTAACGAAACCATATATTTACCTTTATACTATTTGCAAAAAGAAGAAGTAGAATTAACAGATTCTAATAAAAAAGGAAACCATGAAATAATAAAACAAATCCCCCAACTAATCAGAACCGACCATATACCTCCTCAAGAAAAATCAAATTTAATTAAATTATTATCGAAATATCCATCAGTATTTAAGACTGAAAATGATCCCCTTTCAGCCACTGATTTATTGGAGCATAAGATTAAAACAAAAACCGAAGACCCGATATATTCGAAAAATTACAGATATCCCCACCAATTCAAAGAAAATATTAAGGAAGAAATTAAAAAGATGTTAGAATCCAAAATAATAAGACCCAGCAATTCCCCTTACAATTCTCCCGTTTGGATTGTCCCGAAAAAGCCAGACGCATCAGGAAAAAGAAAAATACGAATGGTGATTGATTACAGGAAATTAAATCGAGAAACAACCCCGGATAAATTCCCCATTCCTAATATTGAAGACCTTTTAGGCAAATTAGGAAAAGCGACGATATTTACAGCAATGGACCTTTGCTCAGGCTTCCATCAAATAAAAGTCGAAGAAAGTTCTATCCCAAAAACAGCATTTTCTACAGATCAAGGCCACTTTGAATTCCTTCGCATGCCATTTGGACTCAGTAATGCCCCAGCAACGTTTCAAAGAGCCATGAATATCATTTTTTCAGATTCTATTAACGTTTTAGTCTATATGGACGATATTATAATTTTTTCTGAAAATTACAAAGATCATTGGAAACATTTAGAAGAAACTCTTAAAAAGTTAGAAAAACATAACTTAAAGATTCAGCTCGATAAGACAGAATTTTGCAAGAAAGAATTGTTATTCCTCGGACATATTATCAGCGAACGCGGCATAGAACCTAATCCAGAAAAGATAAAAGCAGTAAAAGATTTTAAACTCCCTAAAAATGAAAAAGAAATTAAAAGCTTTTTAGGATTAACTGGTTTCTATAGGAAAATGATACCAAATTACGCAAAGATAGCTTCCCCATTAACGAGATGTCTTCGAAAAGATCAAAAAGAAATCAAACCAGAGTTATATGAAAACGCTTTTGAGAAATTGAAACAACTTGTATGTAGTAGCCCCATTTTGCAAATTCCAGATTTCAATCAGGACTTTTTCTTAACAACTGACGCAAGTAATTTCGCCATTGGTGCAGTATTAGCACAGAAGAAAGATGGAAAAGAACTCCCTGTATGTTTTGCATCCAGAACACTTAATAAAGCAGAACAAAATTACTCAACAACGGAAAAGGAATGTTTAGCCATTATTTGGGCTTGCAATCATTTTCGACCCTACTTATACGGTAGAAAATTTTTCATATATTCAGATCACAAACCTTTAGAATATTTAAGAACGTGTAAAACACAGAACGCCAGATTAATTAGATGGAAATTATTGTTAGAAGATTTCGAATATGACATAAAATACATTGAAGGAAAGGCTAATAAAGTCGCCGATCATTTATCCCGTTACCCTATTGAAGAAAGGAAATTAAAAGAACCAGAATTTGATATTTTTCATACAGAAAATTCTCCTAATAACTATTCACAAGAAATCGTAGATTTATTACAAGAAATGGGAATAGAAGAAACCCAAGAAGAAGCTAACAATGAAAACTTAGAAGGAATTAATAATGATGAAAACATAGAAGAAAATAATAATGGTGAACACCAAGAAATAATTCAAGATGATATATCTTCTTTAGCAACGCAGCACTCCACAGAATCCTCCGATAACAGAATCTTAATAGTTGATGATAAATCTAGACCAGTAAATGTTGAGAAAAATCAAATAATAATAAAAAAGGGACACGCGAAAATTCAACGCGAAACAATATTCAATAATAAGCAAAGAACAACAATTGAATTTACTTGGCCTTATCATGAAAAAGATTTTGAAATAGAAGAAAAACTTTTAGAAATCTTAAGACCAAATATAACTTACGGCATATACTGCTCACCCATATCAGATTCTATAGAAAGTGAAAATAATTGGTATAATGCATTATTTAATAAAGTTGCATCACTCATTAGAGAAAAATTTCCCACAAATAGAATTAAAAGATATTATAAACTATTGCCAGATGTAAAGAACACGGAAGACCAGAAATTACTTATCCTTGATTATCATATCGCCAAGACATGCCACAGAGGTATAAATGAAACATATTTAGTTTTGAAAACCAAATTTTATTGGCCCAATATGAAAGATCATATCACAGAAATTATAAACAAATGTGACACATGTGGAAAAGGCAAATACGATAGAAGACCTATAAAACAAAAATTTAAAATTACTCCCACACCTGAGAAACCCTTTACAGATTTAATGATTGATACCTTACACATGAGTAATTATTACATTTATTTAATAGTAGATACTTTTTCCAAAAGAATATTTTCTTATTACGCAACGAGTTATAATGCCATAGAAAGCATGAAAGTATTGAAAAAATATTTAGCATATTTTCCAAAACCCCAAAAAATATCATGTGACAACGGAAGAGAATTCGACAATAACTTGTTTAAAGATTTTCTAAACTACTTAAATATTGAATTACATTATACTACCCCCAATCACCCTAACTCTCTTGGATTGCTTAATCGAGCAAGCTCTTCGTTATTAGAAATTTTAAGACTTATAAACATAGAAAACAAAGATGATAAAGAGGAAGATAAGTTAGAGCAAGCAACGACAGCATATAATAATTCCCTTAATCAAGATCTTAAAATGACCCCTAACGAAATAACTTTCGGTATCACTAATGAAACTTATAATGAATCCCCGGAAATAAAAGAATATCTTGTTCATGAGTACCATCGGAAAATGAAGCAGCTTTTCGAAATAACTAAGAAAGGTATAGAACAAAATAAAGAGAGAAAAATAGGCAAGTTAAATGAAAATAGAGAAGACATAGAAATCCCGGAAGATGTGTATATAAAGAGACAACAGAAAAAGAAAATAGATCCTAAATACGAAAAAGGAAAGTATGTTGATAAAAGATTTCAAAATAGAAATAAAGGTAGAAAGAAAAAACTCCACCCTGATCAAGTCAAACGACCGAAAAAGGTCACTAAGAAAAAGAAATCAAATAATAATAATAATAAACCTAGTACAAGTCAAAAAAACCCAGAAATAACTGATGAAGATATTGAGAATGTCATAAAAGAAATAGAAACGTCTAATGTTACAGGAGTCAGCCAAGATGACTTTGAGTTCGACGACGAATTGTTTCAAGTATCTTCTGATCGCAGCGCTTACGGTTCAGATACAGACCCTGCTAATACAAGATTTATCTGACGGACCAGGAGCATCCATCGTACAAATTAATCCATCTTTTATAATTGAAGATTGGTACACATTTTTACATTATAAGAATCTTACAAATTTAACAAGAGAAATTCAAACCCTTAAGATTAGCATTGACGTATTAACAATTAGTAATGAATATAAAACTTTGCATAATATTATTGAACAAAAATATAACAAGATATTAGAAAAAAATAATCATATTGTAAATATAAATCGGAATAACCGATCAAAAAGAGGTTTAATTAACGGACTAGGCAATGCTATTAGTTGGCTCACCGGCAATATGGACGCCGATGACAAAGAAAAGTATGATAATATTTTAAATAAAATCGAGAGAAATATGTATCACATAGAGCATAATGAAAATGTTAGATTAGGATTAAATAAAGAATTAACATCTAAACTTAATAAAGAAATAATTGTTTTAAATAAATATAAGGATAGTATAGAAAAAATAAATAATTTTACAGATTTAGCTCTTACTAAGTTAATGTATCATGATTTATTAGCCGTATTAGATTTAGTAGAAAATCAATTAAATGATATAGAATTTTCCTTAGAACAATGTAAATTAGGAATTACCCATCCAAGCATATTAACGACTAGAGAACTAGAACAATTAAACATACCGTTCGGAGAACCAATCACAGAAAATGTAAAATTAAACTGGTTACTTAGCTCCACATTTTGTTCCCTATCAGATACAGGATTAATTTATTATTTTATTAAAATCCCTTTGAAATCATTGCCAAAAACAACTTATTATGCTATGTCATATCCAGTTACAAGGAATAATAAAGTCATTACTCTAAAGATTAAAGAACAACTAATCATTAGATTTAAAAATTCGTTTTACAATGGAAATTGTATTAAATTCAATAATCATCATTACTGTAAAGACATGATAGAGATTAAGGACAAATGTATTTTAGAATTATGTAAGAATATAGAATTAAATGATTGTAAAGCTGTAGAAATAAGAACAAACCCTATAATCAAACTTATACCCACATTACACCAATATTTAACCTTTAATATTAGCAATGTAACAACTAGTGTAACAAACACACAAATGTATCATCTACCATCTACTAGCCTCCTTAATCTTAATGAAAATGAGAAATTTGTAAATATAAATGTACCACTTTCTTATGTTGACAATGTAAATATTCCTTTTATTTCCTATCATTCTGTTAATAATAAAACTATTGTATCAACAAATTTTACTTTTGAGGAATTACAACAAATAGACTTAAGTAATATAGAAATAGAAGAATTAGAACCTTATGATATAACTGTATCCCAATTTATTTCTTATATATTTTATGTAATATGTTTATATCTTTTATGCTATAATCTTTATCGTCAGTATTGTAAACTGGAATTACTGTGTTCTAATCCTTCAAATGATAATCCAAGTACCCATCCTCAACCACCTGAATGTTTTGATGGCAGAGCCAGAGCTTGGTTTCAATATTTACAGAATAGACAAACCGTCCCAAATCCTTAAATTTAGAGTTCAGTGGGCTTCACTCTCATAAGGACGGAGGAGTCACGCCACCATGAGGCCATAGTGCACCTGCAGATCACACCATATTCCTTGAATCTTATTCAGCAGTCCTATTAACCTATATATACCCTGTCCCTTCTCCCAGGGAACACACTCACTCTCTTCAAGTCCTCGCAGTAATTACGGTACGTAATCTATGTCAGATCTAGTATAGCCATATTGTTATTATCAAGATTGTCATTATTGTCTTTTAAAGTGTTATTATCGATATTTTGTAACTTTTGAATAAATAAAATATTTTTTTTTTTACAATAACGAGCACGAACACCAAAATTATATACAATGTCAAAGTACTTAACTTTTATATAATAATGATTCCATGAATTTTTGTTATCTACTGATATTTTTACTATTTACTATCAAATTAGGTTAGAGCTTTTATGGACACTCAACTGATAAGATGTCCTTAAATGAATTATTTTTCTCTTAGCGAAGTCCAAATAAAATTCTGGCAAGTCGCCCCTGCTTTGAAGGTGTTTATGTTTTTATTTATATACACTTATATTTATGTTTATAATTGAACTGTTTGACCGATCTAGAATTTATCACAGAAACCAAAAATCGCGTGTTGATTTTTTATATAGATGCAGAAGAGAAAAAGAGTAGGAATATTCAATATTAACTTTAATGGATACCTTATATTTAAAAGAAACAAATGGAGAAAAATTATGCCTTCTTACACCAGCGATTTTTAGCTTTTTATATATACACACAGAAAAAAAACCCAGCTAACAACGCAGAAATAACAACAGATTGTGTTTCCATTAAGTTTAAAGTGAAATATCTGTTTATTTTATTATATTAAATAATCTTTAAGTAAAAACTCTTGATAACAATGCCAGTTTATGGATTGATAACAAATTTTATTTTATTTAACTACTTATTTACAATTGGGTACGTAATGTATTTTCCAAAATGTTGCGTACGTTATGGAAGAATATATTGGGTTGTGTAACATGAAATGTCCGTTTTCAAAGTTAAGGATTTTTATTAAAAGTACGATATGAAAACAAGATAATTTTATTCCAAGTATTTACCTTCTTTTTCTACACATTTTTCCCAACGTGACACCAACTTTTTTATCCCGACCTGAAAAACTCTGAGCTTTGAAGTGAAACATAATCTGAAAACGCGCTTTTCACTTGATCATCATTTTCAAAAAGTTTTCCTTTGACGAAGTGGTCTAAATTCCTGAGCAGGGGTAATCAAGTCGGGAAAGTATGGTGGGTGCGGAAGAACTTCGTAGCCCAGTTCTTTTAATTTCTGCATTATATGTTTTGAAACATGGGGTCTTGCTGCCGCTCTGTGAGATCATGAGGTACCCATATATCGAGTTTTTTACTTTCCCAATACACTTTGAATGTGTGAAAACGGTAGATGCACTTGCATTTAGTTGTGCTGAGAGTCCTTTAACTGTTTGGTAGGGTTTTCTTTCTACTGTATGTTTGAGGACATCGTTGTCTATTACGGACGGTGGTCTTCCGCGGAGCAAGTTTTCCAAGTCGGTATCCCCAGCTGAAAACTTAGCAAATCAACGACGAATGGTCCGTTCATTAACACTCCCTTCCCCAAACGCCTTGCAACTATTTCTAGCGGCCTCAGTTGCTGAATGGCCGAGTTTAAACTCTTACAAAAATAATAACAAAAGTTAAAAATAATAAAATCGCGTGTTTTCATGTTAAAATTTGAGGTATACTGAAAAGTGGGTAATTGATTGGGAAGCTAATGTTTATAATACAAAGGTAGAGGATTAGTAACTGTTTACTTTAAATATGTAAATAACTGTTTACTTAAACAACAGAGACCTGAAAAATCCTTTATTTATTTCAGAAACTATAAAAACGGAAATTTCATGAAAAACAACATAATATTTTTTACGATACTGTGCGACGTTGGCGACATTGAACTATTATAAAATCCCTAAAAATTGAGTTATCATTTTATATAGAAGATATATAATAATATAATAAGAAGGTATATAATAATAATAAAAAACTACAAAACTAACATTGGTTTTTGCTTTATTCGGTTTTTTGCTAGTTTATATTTAAAATGAACTATTTAAATTACATTTTAAAAGTTAAATTAAGTTTCCATAGAAATCCCAGTTAGTTTAAACCGAAAAATCTGTTTTTATGAAGTAGTGTAAAATTTAAAATAATTAAGTATATCGATCTATAACAACTTACCCTTTATGCAAACAACTTATTTACAATACGGTACGTAATATCGTTTCTAAAATCATGCTTACAGATTGGAAGAATATAATTAGCACGATTTTGTCACATTTAACTTTTATAACCTCCTTCTTTCCTAATAACATATATTCATAAGTTTATGAGCTTACAACAACTTTAAATTAACTTGCCCGATTTATTTTATTACGTATTAACTTTTCTAAAATCTTGCGCTTTCCAACGGTATATTATACGTCTATATTACTACTTATATTTTACCAATAATTTTTTGATGACTTAGTTACAAAAAGCTTATTTTTTCCGTTTAAAGAAAATTCAAAATTATTTGTATTTTACTTTTAAAACTTCCGGAAAGAATGTCCGAAATGATGGTGAAAACCGTATCAAAATCCGTCTTGTGTTTTAGGAGTTAGCGAGAACCTAAATCGCGTTAGCATTTTATAAAGAGAGAGATTACTAATATGACTAATCTTATTGCCATGGTAAATGAATGAAAAATAATTTTTATTCTGGGGCATTTCGTCCTCTAAGAATAATTTCCAGTGAACGGAGGAAGTCCGATTTGTCTGGCTTCATTTGATACATAATTATTTAGTTAAGTAATTATAAAAAGTTCATATAAATAAAATACACAAATAAAACAGATAACATCAAATGAGATTAATTATGTATTATCAAAGTATGGATTTGTCATATATTTACGGTAGATTGATTTTTGAGGAGATGGATAAATAATTGGTGTTTGAAAGCGGTTAAGGATAACTATATTCAGAAGGAGATGGGTAAAAGCTCAAAAGAATAGTAGTACGGAAGATAAAGGACTTTTCAAAGGATGTTGTTCTATGAGATGGTAGGTGTAGATCGGTAGGATGATATCTTGTATTTAGGGAGTGCAGGTAAATAGTAGGTAATCATATTGTGATTATAAATAATTACTAAAAAAATAGGTAGATTGATGAGGAGATGAGAAGTATAGTAGAGACCGATGCCTTGCGGACGTCGAGAAGACTCTATTAGGACGAGATAAGACCTTGCCTTGGCATCGCTCATTCTTTCCTAGAGTTTTTGTCCCCTTCTTTGAACAGGGCCTCCTCTTCCTTCCTTCTGCTCAATCTCTACCATATGTGACGTCCGAGGAAAATTTCTTTGTAGCATATAATAGCGTGAAGTACGCCCCAGAAAAAAAACGAAAGCTGGAATATTCGAAAATATTATTAACATCCTCGATTCCTTGAACTTGACTTCTAAAAGTTCTTGTATGGTAATTCATTTATCTAAATTTATATACACATATATATATATATATATATATATATATATATATATATATATATATATATATATATATATATATATATATATATAAAGTTAAGATCGGAGGAGTGATAATACAAACATTAATATAATGTAACACTTTGATGTAAATGTAAACAGCACCTGCATGTATAAGACCTAAGAATGTAGGAGAGATAATAAAAACACATGTTATCAAGTAAGAATAAGTGTTATTTCACCTCTCTATTTTCATTATTAATATATTTTTCTCAGTAGAACGTATATATATCCAGGGCTAGCCTGGGACTTAAACTGAAGACGGACGATATCGACTTAGTCCAGAGGGATAAATCAAGAGACGACCTGAAGCCAGCTGCGATTACCGTGCGCTTTGTACGTCGAGAGACGAGAGATGAACTCCTGCGGCTACGAAAAATTAAGACTTCTCCACTAGGCATCTTCTCCACTAGGATAGTGACGAAAGAAAAGATGACGTCTGGAAACAGACACCTTTACTGGCTGGCAAGGCAGAGGAGGTGTGTACGATGCCGGCGTTCTGAAATACTTAATTTCAATCGAGGTGATCATCAATTACTTAAGAGGACGACCTGGACGTCTTTATCTAAAACCCCAGTATCCGTTAACTAATTATTTATTTCAGTGATCATTTTTTCTTTGTTTTTATCTTGTTATTTTCTAAAATATTTTACTCTAATTATTTTTTTGAGTAGAATATTGGCTTTTTTATTTTCTAAATTTTTGGGATTAATTTTTATTCCATTCTATTTTTTTAATCGCATCATCATGTATTATTCTGTATATTTTATTATTTATATCCTATTATTTTTCGAATAAGGTTTCGAATGTCTTAATTTTGGTTATTATAATTTGTTTGTGTACCAGCAAGAACACATATTTAGAAAGCACATTATGTATTTGAAACTATAATAACTGCTATTGTCCCTTCATCCTTTACCAATATAACAATTGATATTCAGTAGTATAACTTTTCCTGATATTATTTTCCATCCCAATATATGACTAATATCCTTTTAATTTGCCATATTATTACTCAATCATTAACAGCTCATTTTGAAGAATTCCAAGGCCATTTCCTACATAATTTCTATCACATCATCTTTTTTTCTGAAACCTGGTTCAAACCTCATATTTCTTCCTCGTCTGTATCAATCCCTAATTATTCACTGTTTCGCCATGATCGGACTTATCGGACGGTTGGAGGCGTATGCTTGTTCGTCCACAGCAGCTTGAGAACCGAAATCCTTCACAAATCACCCTTCACTGACTCTCCTAAAATAGAGTTTCTATTCACTAAAGTTTCCGCTGGTTCTTTCTCACTCCTGTTTATCAGAGGGTACCGACCGCCTCATGTTCGATTTGAATCTTCTCTCTTTTTTATTTTCTCTCTATATAATAATATAATTGTCTCCGGTGATTTCAAAACAAATTTACTTGCCGATTCTTCTGATAAATCCTATCTTATTGACCTTTTTTAATCCCTCAATTTATTTATAGTACCCTATCAACCCACTCGTCATACCCAGTTAACAGATACATGGCTATATCTCATCTTATTAGATTCCGCACAAAATTGATTATCCTCCTCCCAGTATCCAGTACCTTTCCTGTATTCACACGACCTTATTCAGGTTTCCTATAATATACCTACTTCAACCAATACAACCAAGAAGATTTCATGGCGTAACCTCGATACATTAACAAATGAAAATATCGATCCTTTTCTCGAGCCACTTCACCTTTCCTCAGAGTCTATCTTCTTTGGATGATATGGTTGAACGCCTATCGTCAAATTTATTTTATTTTCTAAATTACCACGCACCGCTCAAAACAGTTACATTCCGACGCCCCCCAGCTCCATGGATTCCCACGGCGATAAGAGACATGATGAAAAGAAGAGACGCAGCCAGGAGGAGGTTTCGTCGCTCTCGACTTTCTAATGATTTCAATACCTTCAAATAACTTCGAAACCTCATCCAGTCATCTAGACGAAGCGCCAAGGCTATGTTCTTTTATGACTCTTTTACCTAAGCTCTTGGTCCTAGGCCCAAGTGGAAGATCCTAAGAAAAATCTCGGTTATTAACTCTAAATCCTCTAATTACTATCCTTTCCCTGCATATGAACTAAATTCCTATTTTACCAACATCTTCCCTCATACTCCTATAAGTAATACTGTCACCTCCTAGAATTCAATTTAATCCTGACAATTTTCATTTTCATCATATTACTCCTGATGATCTGCTCTCTTCTATCCTAAAATCTAGAACCAATGACCTCGGCTCAGATCTCATACCGGTAAAACTGATTAAACCCTTCCTCCCAGCTATTCTACCAATCCTCTTACATATTTCCAATTTTTCTCTCTGAAACTCCATCTTTCCCTCAGCTTGGAAAAATGTAGTTGGACGTCCTTTTAACAAAGTTTCTTCTACATCCACTGTTTCTGATTTCAAACCTATTTCCATTCTTTCAAACCTTTCTAAGCCGTTAGAAAGATTTGTTTAACACCAGCTTCCCGCATACCGAGAAAAATACTCTCAAATAAATACCCTTCATCTCCTCTCTTCCTCTCACGTGATGTACCTAAAGGCTCCTCCCTTTCTCCAACTCTTTCCTCCATTTATACTAATAATCCACTAGATTTATCATTCCAGATGCCATATTTACGCCGATGATCTACAAATTTACTTCTCTTTCCATCTCGTTACTCCTTTCTCAATGAAGTCCCTACCCAATTCCAAAAAACTGTTAAAAACCTCGGAGTCACATTTAATCAAAACCTGTCCTGGAATAACCATATATCCGAAATATCCCGAAAATCCATTTCCATACTTACACAGCTCTAAAGCTTCCGAGAATCCTTACCTTTAAAAACCCGTCAGCTACATATTTCCTCTGTTATCTTCCCCAATTTCGACTACGGGTGCCTGGTATATGGAGGACTTACCGATGAACTGTAAACAAAATTAAAACGTCTTATGAATTGTTTTATAAGATATATTTTTGGAGCCCGTAGACGTAACCATATCTCTGGATATTATACTGAGTTAAAGTGGCTTTATCCTTCTGTTCGACGGCTATATTTCCATGGTTCCTAACTATTCCAAACTTTAAATAATAGAAAACCTTCATATATAACAGAGCTCATCACCCTCCGATCTGACATCCATTCGTTAAACACCAGAACCCAATCAATCAATATTTATACTCCATCACATATAACTGCATCCTTTCTTGTTCTCTCCTCATTATTTTGGAATTCCTTGCCTATCTGTGTCCGTAAAACCGCCTCTCTCTCTTCTTTTAAACATGAACTCTTCCATTACCTACTTGAATCTCAATCTTCCGTTCCATTGCAAATGTAGGTATCTGTAGTATAAATATGTGTATATAGTGCGTGCTCCTAGTGCATGTAAGTATGCAAAGAGATGAAGATGTATTAAATTTGTTGCTGTTTTTTTTATTTTAAAGTAACTAGACCATAGACAGGCTATCTGTTTAGTAAATGAGCTTGAGAAATATGTTAATATGTACATCTTTTTTCTTTTTTTTTTTTTTTGTGTTGGTGAACACATCCCTAACATACTGCAATGCAATTCCGAAAAACCCTTTATAAAATTTGTCCTTAGGGCCTACATATTAGGAGCTATAATGGTTTATATTAATAAGTCACCAACATTGTTTTCTAGTGTTGGCGCTTTTTTGATCAGCTCCATCTCAGTGTTGTTCGAATAAAAATTTTGACGGCAATTTCCATGTCAGAAATTTAGTGGAAAATATTTCTGTGATAAAGATAATTCGTTTAGACAAACGTTAGAAATGTGCCAATGGCAAAATGTACATGCAAATACTTCATCGAATTGCACGTTTAGAAATTAAGTAGGTTTTTATAGCATGTAGGATTTATTGTCAATGAAAAACCAACAGACCTTAAATACCAATTTTAAAAGTCTTATTTTAAATTATTTTTTTTAATTTTATAGACTAACGATAACTGACCGTTTATTTTATTTTTTTATCATTGATGACTGAGTAAATAGGAAATAATTTGATAAAAACTGAATGTGAAAATAATAATACATTGCAGGTTAATTTTTTTTTCTCACTAATAAGAAGAGTAATATAGATGTAATATATATATCGCTGGAATGCTATAGATTTAAGAAAACATGTTTTCTAGCACACGAAACTGTAATAGGTGATAGAGTGTGACAAAAAGTGCATAAACGTAATTCATGTAAGTAGATAATAATTTTTATTATTGTATTATTTAATCTATAAATTAAGTTTCGGTCAGAAGAATATAATTATTTTTTTCAACTTTAATTTTTGAAAAAGTGAGGTAGTTGTGTGTACCAGACTTTTTAAAAAATATTTTCGAAAATTTTTATTTTGATTACACTTACTATTTTAAGGTGAGTGAAATGTGGTTTTAATAGTTAGATTTCATCCCCATTTCAATGGTCTGACAGGGCTTAAATTGCAAATTTTCAAATTTTTCTAAAAAAAATTATCTTTAATTTTCAGCAATTTATCACGCTGGCGCCAGATTTTAATGTCAGCTCTTACTGACTTGTATAAAAGTTGTTTGCTAACAGTCTAGTGTGCACTTAGTTTGCATTTGTGCAACTCGTTTGTTTTTTTTTATCGTAACCTCGGATTTTTGCCAGTAGCTCCAAAGGCAGTTATTTTTTTTTTTTTAATTTAGCCATTAGAAATTGATAGAAATAAATGCTACGCGCCTTCCAATAATACTCATAAGTAAGGGAAAACGGTGACCCCTTCCGGCATGAACCTGTTAAGTAATTAACTATTTTTTGTTACTAGCGTAATAAATACCTTAAAACTCAAGTATCTTATAAATAATTGTTCGTATTGACTCGGTGTTATGTACATCGGATTTATTATTTAAAAAAATGCATACAAAAAGACACCCTTTACCAAAATTGTCTTGTTAAAAGGCGGTATAATTCTAAACGGCACAAAAAAGCTTTCAATAATAATGTATGGAATTTACTGTTAATGAAGAAAAATGCTCAAGTTATAGGACTACCCATAAAGCACGTTCAACATCCAACACTTTCCAGGAATGAAATTGAAATGCTAAAAATGTCATCAAGATTTTCAACTAATTTCAGAAAACTTATTATTTATGTTGTACTGTAATACCCATTGCCTCAGAAGGTGGCAGATTGTATTATCTCTAAATAAAAAAAAAAAATATTTATGTTGTTTGCCAATAAGACTAAAAAAATCCTGCAAAAAATGTTTGAGGCTTAGTAAGGCAGTATAGACATGTTTACAGCAGTACAACGAATATTCACCTGTAATTTTACTACTTTACTACCTTTGTCATAACGAACAATTGTGTTTATATTAAGAGACTGCCTTTGAAAAAAAAAAAATGGTCATTTTGTTATGAATTCTCGTGTCTATTCGTTATTTTTATGAGCGGGCCACAGTGCCATGTAGTATTTCGTTCTAACAATCCGCTTTCATCAAAGAAAGTAATTCATACACTTATTCAGCTTTTGTATTGTGGATTCTCTTTCCATTCTGAGCCTGTATGGCACTCAGTTTTGAAATTTATTTGTAAGCTTTTCTCGACAAAAGGCACTATATAATCTATTTAAAGGCTCTGAAAATCAATATTAATGTAAAATTAAATCATCTTTTGAATTAATTAATAAATAAATGAATGGATGAAAATAAATTTTATTCTGGGACGAGTAGTCCCCTAAGAATAACAAAAATGTAGACGGATTTAGAAACAATGCATACTCATCATTTATAGCTTAAGATATTACATATGCTGGGAAGATTGACAGTTAAGGAGGCGGATAAATAACTGATGTTTAAAAGTGCTTAAGGATAATGGCTTTACGAATGGATATAGGCAAGGAATTCCAAAATACGTTAGCATGGATGACGGAATGATTTTTGAAGGAGGCTGATCTGCGGGAAGGTATACACATTGATATGGGTTGGGATCTTGTATTTACTGGATGGACAGCAGAACATGGGGTAAGCATATCAAGAATATAAGGAGGTTTTTTTGTGTTGAAAAATCGGAAGAGACAGACACCTAGGAGGTACTGCCGATGGAAAGAGGGATAGAGCCAATTCAACACCTTCTAGAAACATATAACTTACAAAAGTATTTCAGTCGCCTTGGAGGGTTATCAGGAATATCTAAGGAAGATAAATTACGGACAAGTGAGACGGTTTCCTTATCCGATTGTTGTCCTACGTCTGAAATAATATCATAAATATTCTTTGAGGAGAGGTAAGAATTAAAGTACTGGGAACGGAAAGTCACCAACTCCCGCTTCAATTGTGTACAATAAAAGATACTGGAGCGGCGATCTGTTGGGTGTCGGGTGCGCTGCCATTATGATCTTTCTCGGCGAAATGATAATTAATAATAAAAATAAAAACATCACAGACATTGAAAAAATATATATAAATATTACCTAAAATTAAGTCTTAGAAGTTAATTGAGATTGTCGTAAAGAATAATTGCTATTGTTACATTATAAAGTTTCTATTCAATTATTTAAAATGAACACTAATAAAATATACCCGATCGATTGCAATAAATATTAAGGCTTTCTATTATCAATGAATTCCTCGCGTGGATCTCATTACCGCGTATGGGGAGCGTCCCACCCGTGGCGGATGTGGGGATGGTCGATGGAAATTCCTCGGAAGCTCCTCCCAGGTAAGTCCGATGGACTCGCTGACCAACAATGAGAGCGGCCCACCAGGCTTGCTGGAGGGTGTGAAGTAGGTTCGAACGCCCCACTCACATGTTTTAGTTCCCAAAATACCACTAACAGTCATGGATTCCTTTGAGGTAAAACACTCATTATCCGGAGGTGAACTAGTCCACCGTTCGGGTCCCCGGGTGGAGACTGCTTCAGGGAAATCATGACGCAAGATGAAAATTAGAGATCTAACAATAGGGACGTAGAACGTTAGAAGTTTAAATACGGCAGGTGGGTACAGTCGGTCGCGAATGAAGTTAAGAAGTATCATTTAGATAGCTTTGCATTACAAGAGGTTCGCTGGCCAGGAAAATGAAACCCAGGAAGAAATAAAGTCCCGGTTAAAGGTGGGAAATGCGTGTTATTACGTTTAAGTTACTTAGCTCGCGGCTTCTATCTAAAAACTTAAAGGTTAGAATCTATAAAACTATTATTCTTCCGACGGTTCTTTACGGATGTGAAACGTGGCCGCTTACTTTGAAGGATGAACAACGGCTTAAGGTTTTCGAAATTAAGGTACTACGTAAAATATTTCTTCCGGAGAGAGATGAGGCCACTGGGGAGTTTAGAAGGTCGCACAACGTGGAATTGCGGAACTTGTATCCTGTTAATATAATTGAGTTGGTAGCATCGCGAAGACTCAAATGGGCGAGTAAAGTTGTTGGGCTCGTTGAGGAACGGATTCCGAGGAAGTTGGTATTTGTTGATCCGACTGGTAGGCGTCCGAAAGGTAGACCGAAGCATCGATGGCAGGATTGCGTTAAGGCTGATCTCGGAGGCTTGGGCTTGAACGGCGAAGATTGGACGAGTCTGAGTAGACGGAATTTAGTGGTACCGGCATCGAACCTTCGGATTCGGTAAGCCTATTATTCTTCTTATTTCCTTCCTCTCAGGTAACTGGAGCTTCATCTACTTCCCGGATAAAAGTCAAGGGAAAGTAGAAGTTTTTACTTATTTAAAAATTGCCTAACGATTCTGCAGGCATCCAGGAGATCTGCTTTCTGTGCTAGTTTTAGATGCTTGTGGCCAAGGCCAAGCTCTTCTGTGCCCTCCTTCCTGCTTTTTAGGTTTAGACCATTAGAAGAGAGAACAATTGGAGTTGTTGAACGGTGAACATTGGACAAGTCTGTGTTGGCGGAATTTGGTGGCATCGGCAACGAACCTTCGGGTTTGGTAAGCCTATTATTATCAAAGAATTTTATAAGTTCTAAATTCCATCATCGATTCCTATACAAACTGAAAAAAATACAAAAAAAAATAAAGGAAAAAAAAAGAAAGAATATGAATAAAATAAAAATAGTATAACAAAATTCACAGTACGTGTGGAAAAATAAAGTAAAAAAATAAAATATATTTACTTAGCATTCGTGCCTACACTGCAGATCTAAAGTTTGAGATAGACCACCTATGGATTGAATTCTTTGGTTGCGCGGGATTTTGGAGGTTGGATTTTTTCTCTTCGTGTATTATATGGGTTTCTATGTTCAATTCAAGGGGAAATTAATTATTTTTAACTGTTCTTTAATGAGAAAAAAATTGCTTGTTCATTGAACTTCTTACAACTTAGGCAGTCGAGAAATTAATAAATCAAACTATCAACAAAATTTATCTTCTCAATTCCCCTTAGGGAATATCTGGACTGTAAACATAACCCTAGACACAAAAATCACTTTGTTTATTCTTTTTTTTTTTAACACATTAGAAGTCTCAGTAATAATTAGATCTAATGAAATTATTTAGGATAGCCACAAAATATTCCTTCACTTAATTAGTAAATTTGTTTATAAATACAAAAAATAACAAGATACCTATATTATATTTAGGTATTTATAGAGGTTATTCATGGTCTATTAATGTAAACCATAGCTTTTCCGGCAGTGTATATACAAAATTCGTCAACAACTTTAGGAAGCATTGAGTTTAAAAAACCAATGTCCGAGGGAAGGCACTAACCGCATTAACAAATTCAATGGAAACCAAATTTATTTTTGGTAATAGAGGTAAATGATAGTCGTGTTTAATGGACACCAGATTTTTTCTAAATCTACTTCGACTAACAAAATATTAATTACAAAAACAATTATTATTGTTAGAATATATTTTTTTTTTTTTAGGTAAAAGGTAATGCTAACCAGGTAACCTTTGCCAAGATCTCCCTGTTCTATTTCAAAACTGTTTATATTAATTTATATGTCTAAAAAAATAGATAAGTGGTTGAATACGTTTAGATAAATATTTATAGAGGTAATTAAAGACTATAAGATTGAAGTTTACCTGAGATAATGGTTGATGCCATGTCATTATGTAGCGGTGATATTTCCTCACTGGTTGGTAATAGCTGAGCCAATATTTGCTCCTTCCATCGTCCCCTCCCCCCATATATCCCCCCCCCTATATTTCGCCCAATCACGTTCTTTTCTCATCTTGACAGATTGAATTAACCTGAGGAGCTACCCCATACTTTCTGTATGCTACACGCTCTTACACGTTTAGGAGGGTCTCTCGTATGCTGTCCTCTACAATTACGGAAATTTTAAAGATATTCTTTTTCTATTCTTCCAAAACAGAAATCAACTTACCACCCGATATATAGAATATTGTGATTCATAATAACATTAAGTTATTTATATAGTAATGGAGGAATACAGATACAGCGAGTGAGGTTTAATATCAAATGTATACCTCATCATCTATCAATAAGCAGTCCTCTCTTTCTTTTTCACTTATTCGTCTATGAAATTTTCATTACATATAAATATGCATGTATTGTTATGTATTGAGGATACTTAAGGGAGTAAGTTCATTATTAAATAAGTTTGATATTATTCAAGTTTAACAGTATCAATAAGTCATTAATGTTAATAAGCCTTTGAAATTTCCCATGGGCAGCCTGCGATACCCCAAGATCTTTATAGACCCCAGCTACTAGCCTGGACTGGGCACTTCCCATATCAGCCCCGCCGATAAGAGGTCAGCAATTCCCAAAATATGGTACTTTTGAAAAGAAGAGGGGAAAGAAGTTCGGAGGGTGTTCCATCTACAAGAAGAGGCAGTTGAAGTCCAGGGAGAGAACAGTCGAGTTCCACCAACGAGAAGAACAATCTTATTCTAGGCAAATAAGTCACAGAGATCGAAAAGAAGTTCGTCGGAGGTGAGAGAGCAGGCAAAGCAGACCTGAGATGCTGGGGTATGAAACTCAGTCCTGACCAAGTCCACCATTCTCAGCAGCTATGCTTTTGAGGTCACTAAAATTTTACTATAATATTGTATGGCAAAGATAATAATAACGAATCCCTCAGCATTCTCAGTTATACAGTTGGGAATTGTGTAAATATATTGGATATGTATTGGCTAATGTTAAATAATACTGTAATTTATTAAAATCTGGTTAACTTAATCTTTCCCTGTATGCCACCTATTGGAATTGATAAACATAATACCTTTGGAAAGGAAATCCAATGGTTCCAAAAGGTGTAATATATAAATAAATTAAATATAATAATTACTGTTTTGAAGTTGCCGCTGCCTTAGAAAAGCATCAGGTTAAAAATATAGCTCTATATATATATATATATATATATATATATATATATATATATAAGAGAGAGAGAGAGAGAGAGAGAGAGAGAGCATAAGTACCCTCAAATACTTTCATCGTTCCCGTCATCTTCTTCCACTATCCATCCGTAACCTCCTTATTTCCTCACTTGTTTTCCCCCACTTTGACTATTGCTGCTTAGTATATGGTGGCCTCCCGAAAGTGCTTGAGGACAGGCTAAAACGAATTATGAACATATTTTTAAGATTTGTCCTCAACACTCCGAAGCGGTCTCATGTAACCCATTTATACAGCGAGTTAAAGTGGCTCCTCCCTCCAATTCGTAGACAATATTTCCTAGGATCATTCCTTTACCAAACCATTAACACCAAGCTCCCTCCTTATATCCACAGTCTTCTACAATTTAAATCGTCAATCCACTCCCTCGAAACAAGGTCCCGCCATTCTGACCTTTACATTCCTACCCATAGAACAACAACTTTTGATCATTCCTTTCTTGTCCGCTCTGCAAATCTCTGGAATTCCCTACCTACTCATATCCGCCATGCTTCATCTCTATCATCATTCAAGTCCCAACTGTTCCAATACCTCCTGTATTCCCAAACAGACGCTCAACAGCAATGAGGTTTTATATCAAAAATCAGATTTTGAATGTAAAAAGGAAATATTATTTATTGATCATACCTTATTTAATTTATTAATCTTTTTAAATTTAGTTTGTTCAGCAAAAGTATGCATCTGAAGAAGTTTATTTATTTTACTCTTTTGTTTTATTGTATAGATATATTCCTTTTTTTTTCTTTTTTTTTTTAATTTTATTACTTCTTACACCATTGTAAATAAGAATTAATCATGATCATTTGGTCTTTTGGCCAGACGTACTGTATACTTTAATTGTACATATTTGTTGTTCTTAAGGGACTATGTCCCAGAATAAAGATTATTTTTATTCTATTCTATTCTATTCTATATATATATATATATATATATATATATATATATATATATATATAAGTTATGTTTAGACTGAACTGAAATAATAAAACAAAGGAGGGGTTGGGCAGAGTAACGACACAGCTTCTAGAATACAACTGATCTTTATTTGTCTTTATCTCATATATATAGGGAAACAATGTTTATTTACAATATCTACTAAGTCTTAACTAAAGTCTTACTTCTAATCCTTAAAGTCTATTTAGACACACTGAACTCCCCCCCTCCAGTTCCTTCGGTAGGAGGAACTTGACTAAAAACACTGAACAAAACACAATCCTTAATAATAACAATAATATAGGTACAGTAGTACAGAACAAACCGTTAATCAAGAAAATAAATACATAATTGGCCTAGAAGGGAAAAAAACAAAAATATCACTGAGTAACAAACATAATAAAAAACAAAGACAAAGTTATAGTGACTGGGCCGCGTCTGCCGCCCCGGGGGAGGACACAAAGTGGGGTAGCCGCAGCTCCTCGAGATGGACCGTACGAACGCGTGATGGATGGTTAACGTCCCGCACGGTGAACAAATTATGCTCTCGGATGGTGATTACTTTGAACGGACCCTCGTAACGTGGAGCAGTTTTGTTGCGTGCCGTACGCAACCGACGATAGACCAGCGTGCCCAATAGAATCGGCCCACGCTTAAAAACCACCGCCTGGTGGTTCGCCTTGTCTACCCTTTTTGCCTTTTCGCGAAATAAACGGTTGCGCACACGTTCCCACAGCCCCCGTTGATGTAACCGCGCCCTCCACATGAGATCCCGGAATGCCTGGTCGCCACGTCCTCCTCCGCCATCCGGACCTTGTGGTAGCCGCTCTTCAGGTCCAACGTGCTAAACATCGTGGCTCCGGAAAGTCGATCTAAGATGTCCTCAATTCTGGGCAGTGGGTACCGCTCGTCTATGGTGGCTTCGTTCAATTTACGGTAATCCACTACTACGCGATACTGTTTCTCTCCCGTCGGCCCTTTCTGCCGCTTTTCGACAACCCAGAATGGGCTATTAAACGGGGACGTGCTATTTCGAATGATCCCTTGTTGTAACATCTCCCGCAGTTGTCTACCTATGATCTCTCTCATAGCGTGGGGGTACCGTCGGTCCTTTACGTAAATGGGAGTGTTCGTCGCGAGGTTAATTCGATGGACGGTTCGCCCCGTAGTCGGGAGGATTTCATTAGGTCCGTGAAATAGGTCCTTGTTCTGACGGACTACCCGTTCGATCGACTCTTCCCAACAACTCACGACTCCTATTTTGGTGTCCTCCACTGATTCGCCCATGACGGTGTTGTAATCCACCCTTCCGATCTGATACCGCCAGTTGTTGCCCTTCACTCGCATCCTAAGGCCCACCTTCCTCAGGATATCGCACCCTATGATTACATCATACCCTGGCATAAGCCTTTCGACTATGTGAGTTCTTACTCGTCGGTTATGCCCCGTCAGCAGCCTGAGGTCGAAAAACGTCTCCCCTAGGGTTGGGCATTGTCCGCTAACCGTAGATATTACGCACCTACAATCCTTCCGCGCGTCCCATATCCCTAGCTTAAGTGCCCCCGTTCTACTAATTAAGGAATTAGTGCTTCCCGTATCCAGCAGAAATGATATCCCCGAATCCCCCAATCGCGCCACGGGCAACCTAAACCCTTTTCCCTTCCTCTCAAGATTATTAATTATCACCACATTCGATAGGTTGCCCCTCCCCGTACAGTACCCTCAATCTTTATCTGCCTGACGCATCGTCCCCTCGGTTCCCAAAACCGCCCCCCCCCCCATGGGTTTTTTCTACACACCTCATGTCTCTCCCGGACCGGCACACTGCATCCAGATCCCACGCTCTCCTCTCCGGATGAATCCTCACTGGAGTGGTGTCCGCTGCTTCTCCGTAGGCCTCGCGAGGTTCTCCAGTTTTGGGTGTTCACCTCCATTTGCTCCGGGTAAGGTTCGCGCTTATGACCGCGAGACTTCTGCTTCGTACATTCCCGTGCTACGTGTCCAGGCCTGCCACATTCATAACACCGAGTGAGTCGACACTGTGCCGCCAGGTGGCCAGTTTGGTTGCACTCGTAGCACCTCCGTTCCGGTCTCCTCCGAGCCACGGCTGTACTTCCTTCCGCCACGCCTGTCTACAGCATTACGCCTGTTAGGGCTGTTATGTCTTTGTCTTGGGGATTTTACCTCTACCCACTTTGTAGCTGGCTTCTCGAAACGAGCCTCCTTACGGCTATGGGCGTCGATAAGCTCATGGGCGCATTCCAGGAACTGCTTATCTCGCGGGAGAGAACCAGGGCGGTCCATATAGTGGTTGAGTTGGACCTTAAAAATGTCGTTGACAAAACTCACCCGCTGGGCTCCTTCCGCTTGTCCAAATGTCTCCACCATCTTTTCAACTAGTCGGTTGTACATTACCAACAGCTTTTCAGCGAACTCGCCCTCCGACTGGTCCGATGTCCTTCGCTCCTTCAGTAGATAGAAGGTGTCCTCCTCTGGGGTCCACCTCCCTCCCCCGTACATCTTCTTCAGCCGCGTCTTTAGCGTCTCCCATGCGTGTGTTGTATCCCCCTGGATAGCGTTCAGAATTCGCCGTGATATTCTGCCGACCAGCGATGCTTCTAGTAATACCACGTCTTCATCCGCCAAAGTTCCAGACGCCTTCCGAGTCGTTATTAATTGTTTGATCTGGTCCGCTCCTTTAACAAAATGGTCCAGATCTCCTACGACCCCGGTGAACGGCTCCAATTGGCTGATTACTTCGTGCACAAAGACGGAATTCTGAGTTTGAATCTTTACCAATTCCATTTGCGTCATCTCCTTTGCCTTCAAGAGCTGGGCCGTCAAGTTCTTGTGTTCAACAGCCGCTTGAGTAAGTTGGTCGGTTAAGCTCTTATGCTCCGCTGCCGCCTGAGAAAGCTGGTACTCCAACCGTTCACGCTCCTCCTTCGTCATTATTAATCACGATAAACTTGCTGGATTAATTTCACCTAATATCTTCCCGGAAATGATCCCGGGTTTCGGCACCAGTTATGTTTAGACTGAACTGAAATAATAAAAAAAAGGAAGGGTTGGGCAGAGTAACGACACAGCTTCTAGAATACAACTGATCTTTATTTGTCTTTATCTCATATATATAGGGAAACAATGTTTATTTACAATCTTTACTAAGTCTTAACTAAAGTCTTACTTCTAATCCTTAAAGTCTATTTACACACACTTAACTTATATATATATATATATATATATATATATATATATATATATATATATATATATATATATATATATATATATATAACGGAAAGTATCACGATTGGGGAAATTTTCGAGTTCAGCTTAGCTCCATTCCTTAGATAGTTAAATTAAATCATAATAGAACCGTTTTCACATACTGACGCGCACACACACATACCTTTTTGCGGGACTTAGTTATTTGGACTCCATATCCTTGGAACGTATATTTCCGTTGAAAACTCGAATTCGATAATTTTTAGGACCGCATTACTTTCCCTTAATAAATAAATTGTTTATTATCCTGGGATATGTCCCTTTCGAATAAGATATACAGAATGTACAAAATGTGCTCTGGAGTCTTAGAGTAAATTAAACACTTATAAACAAGTTAACAATTATTGAAATGAAATAGACATATTTAAATGAGAAGAAAACAAAATATAATGATTATTTACAATTATATTGCGCCTGGATAATTAATTGACTTACTGTATATTCCATGCATAGATAGATAAAAATAAAAAGAAGAGTAATATTTATTGATAGTATCAATAATCGTAAGACTCTTTGTCACTAAGTTGCCCAGAAAACACCTCAACAATTTCAACTTTCACGCCCTAATTATCGGCAATCATGATAAATTATTTTTTTATACTATTAAATCTAAAATGTTTCCATGAAAATTAAATGTTTTTCTTTATTCAACTTTAATTCTTAATTTTTTCTTACTAGGTAGGTAAGTGTAAGTCGCACGTATCGCGGAACAGAATATTTCAAAACTATTCCTTATTTGGAATAAATGTTTTTGTATACTACTCCTGAGAGTAGTAGATCGTATTAATTTTTAAAAATAAAAATTAAACTAAATATAACAGTAAACTAATTAATTTGTTGAGCAAAACTTAATATTAACGTTTCGGATATTAATATTCATCTTCTACAAATCAACATATTTCTAAAAGACACATTTAGAAATCTAATGAGTTTTTATTAAACATATAACTAATTAACTATCAAATTCAAATAATATTTATCTTATATAATATTATCTAGTTATTATTTAGTATGTTTGCCATAGCAGGGGTCGTTAGTACAACTTGTCATAGATTTGAGATACATTACTAGAAAGTCTACAATAGACTTCGTTGTATTTAAAGTTACCTTCTCTAATATTTAATTTTAAGATGTAATAACTTTGAAACATATTGCTTTAATTTATCGTTTCATAGTTTTGGGTTGTAAAACAAGTTTGTAGCGTTTTTCAATATTTTAATTTAATTCTCATTGTGTTTCTAAAATCATTTTTGTTTGCTCTATGATCTTTATATATTCTAAAAAAGGATTAAGTGTTTTTATGCATCAGTTTCAACCGAAATTACTTTAAGTATTACTTTTCCTTACTCAAAATAGAAGAAATCAAAAATATCACCATCAATTTTTTTTTGTTTTTCTAAAAAAGAAAATCATCTGCACAGACGGTCAACAAAATTAGCAGTGTAGGTCGCGATGATGCCTTAGGAGTAGGCACTGTCCGGAAGTGGTTTGCTCGGTTCAGATCGGGAAATGTTTACTTGGAAGACAATGCAAAGGCAAAGCGCTTGGGTCGTCCTTTAGCAGTTGATGATGTCCGAATTCACCAAATTACCTGAAAGGTGGGAACATGTAATAGGTCAAAATGGGTCGTATATAATTCATTACAATATTTACAAGAATCTCAAGTGTTTATTGGAATCACCTAACTGTTTTCTTACTAAAAACGCTACGAACTTATAACCCAATACATAAATCATAGTTGTATTGTTTACCTCATACATTGTAGTATGTGGCTGCATGATAATAGTATATGCTAATAGCTGTACCAAGCCAAAAATTTTGAGTTCGAATACCGGTATCATTCATATACCCCGAATCATTCAAGTATAAAATTAAACGGGGATTCAATCACATCCACCCAATGCATACGTGGGGCTCGTCAGACAACTAGTGACAACTTACAAAAATATTTTGAATCGAGTATATGTAACAATTACATGTCTTTAAAGGAAAAACAAAATATTGACAAAAATGCAGCCAACCGAAATAGTATTTTGAAACAAACACATGATATTGTTTCGGAGAAAATTAAAAATATTCCAAACTAAGAAATGAAATCTTACATGGACCGGAAGACATTAAGGTAAAACCTGAACGCTTCTTTTTTCAGATGAAGTAAAATTGGTGTGTCATATCTGCCCTCTCCACATATCTGCCACCTCTACGTATCTGCCACCTCCACATATCTGCCACCTCTACGTATCTGCCACCTCCACATATCTGCCACCTCCACATATCTGCCACCTCCACATATCTGCCACCTCTACGTATCTGCCACCTCCAAATATCTGCCACCTCCACATATATGCCACCTCCACATATCTGCCACCTCTACGTATCTGCCACCTCCACATATCTGCCACCTCCACATATCTGCCACCTCCACTTATTTGCCACTTCCACATATCTGCCACCTCCATATATCTGTCTCCTTTAGAAGTCACCTGCTCATTAGAAATGCAACTATGGAATGAAAGCTATTTCATAACCTCTTGAAATAATATTTAACTATTTTGAGAGTTGAGATATCATTTTGGTTAATTATTTCTAATGATAAACGTTTTTAATAGACCGGAAGAGAAAAGAATTACCCCCTTTCAAAATTTGAGGACTTACGTTTCAAGATACGTAGAAACAAAATAACGAAGCCAAAAAAAAAGTTTGTCCGCCGTCCCCCCTACGACGTTTGCGGGTTTTTTCCGAAACTGCTGGACCAATTTTCTGAAATTTGGAACAAAAATATCAGGAGATCCAACGATGATCTTTACACGTAGACGTTGATATCCGCCGATCAGTTCTAAAATAGCGGCTGATTAAAAATTATTTAATTCAATAACTACGTTAATTTTGAAGGTAGAGAAAAAATATGAAATAAAGCACAATAATCTTGAGGTGAAAGAAGAATCATTATCAAATAGTGATTATCTAAAATTATATTGTTGATTTTAAGGACAACAGAAATGATTACAAATAAAATTTAACAAATTATTATATAATTTAAATATGTAAATAAAACCAAGCATGAACAAATAAGGCGATTATTTATAAGATGAATATTGCTTTAAAAGAGAAAGTTTTTAATAAAAAATGTATTTAATGAGCCTTATCTTAGTGGGGTTTAGCCTTACTTGAAAATGTAAATATAGTGTGGCCTACATACCTACCTATTATTAATTAAATGAATATTTTTAATTGCGTATACATGTATGTAATGCTTGTGAAATATGATCATTCGGAAGATTAATTAAAGCAGACCTAGTCAATATATAGTTTAAATAACCTCCATCGTATTATAGGAAATTCTCATTATCAATTTTCTAAACCCAACAAATATAACCTATCGCAATGAGTTCAGCACCTGCTTGTCATTTTGAAACTATTTAATACTCAATTAATTCGATATTAGTTGTTTAGTGGAATACGCAAGCACTTTCTATTTAGCCCAATTCAAAATCCATTGCTTAATCTAGGCATAGTGAGGATGCCAGTAGATTGAATTTCGTTGCAATCGCTATCTAAACACTAATGAATCTTGATTACAAATTTAATTTGTTGTATGTGTGTGTGACCAATATACACTCCCCGTCAAATGTATTGCAACGCCCACAATTTTTTTACTTTTTATTCTCAGTAATAAAACATATTATATATTTATAAATGAAATATCAATATGCCCAATATTTAGCTATATGTGTAAATAAAACTCTGAAAAATATTGTACAAAAGGTCCAAAATAAATGTATTCATAATAATATGTGGAAATCATCCATACAATAAAATAATCGAAACCATGCATTCTGAATTGAGAATACCTATTAAAGATTAAAAAAAAAACTTGGTAAACAAATTTCCAAATGTTTTATCAACAAAAATTTTCTTATTAGAAATATCGGAAACTATACCAAAAATAGTACAAAGCGGTATGTTCACAAATGAACTGAGTATATATTACTGTAAGATGCATTTGATGTTATTCTTTTTTTTTTTTTTTTAATTGCGAAAGTTTTTTATATTTATTTTTTCTTTCATTTAGTAATGGGTCTATATCCTATATCTATGTTAGTATGTGATTAGTTAAGAGACTGGCCTACTTTGGTACAGCATTACTTATGTTTTGTGTATTTAATTACATATTGCAATAAAGAATAAATGAAAAAATAAATTGTATTCATTAGAACACTCTGCATTTAGCAGAAAAGTTGAGGTTAGGAATAGGAGGGAGAAACAAATATCAGAAGTGTAAAAATAAATCATAATCATCACAATCAGAATATACATTCTTCACTTAGTGAAATGATCTCAAAACGTAACGAGTAACGCTTTTTCTAACGCCATTTTAGGTGCTACGTAAAATAATATAACTAAAAAAAAAGTATGAGATGTAAACTGGAGAATCATCGAAAATAAATTGTTGTGTTTACTGCGTTGACTTCAGCATTTGAAAAAACGTATTAGTTAATGTTAATCGTTTTTAATAAAGTATTATTGCTATAGTAATGAACGGACTTTGATTTAAAAAGGTTTTTAACGTAATTATTTTTATACAGTTATCATTTAAAAGATGTTCCGAGTAATGGCTCAATAACAACTTCCATTAAACGTTTCTGAAACTCATGAGTCAATAGCATAAAATCTAAGCTAGCACTATTCTTTACTATTGTATCAAATTACTTACGGTATAAACATTCCTCATTTAACTCATTAGTTTTAATAGTTGCTTCCTTATAATGCTACGAGACGTCTAAAAAGAAGATGGCTTCGAGAACTTCTGACTTAGAGTTTTCCTGTCCGATAGTTTCACTGCATGGTTTTATCAACTCATTTTATCTTTGTCCACATTTAGGTGTGAAATATTCCAAAATACAGTAGTCAATTTCAAAAGAATGGCAAAAAATAAATAATAATTAACAAGATATCTTCATAGGGCCAGCATATTCCTACGGATTAATGGGATATACGTTTACCTGGATACAAAATATCGGTATTCTACTGTATTATGTGAAAACTATAGATTATGCTAAAAGGAGCCAAAAGACAATGAAAGAATAGTTGGAAATATAAGTGAAATATCTTGGGGTTTATTGAGACCTAGAGGGTAGAAGAGCAATGATGTTGCTGGAACGATATGGATCGGAGCCACGCTTGTGTTTATATCAGGGCTAGTAAAAGAAGCCCTGATTAGATTTTACTGAGCAACACGCAACATCGACCAACCATTAACAGCCCAGGATAACCTTAAGATAACCCTACCACATCGTCTCCCCCTTCTGTCTTGAACTATTAGTAAACTTTCTTTGTTGTTTCTTTCGATTTAATAAAACTTACAACTCTATTTCTGCAAAAAAACAAATGAATAAGATATATAAATGAAACACATGATAGTCATGTTAAGAAACTACTTATTATTGGGACTCAAATATCTAATTCAAGGTAGGAGGTCTCTTGGCCATTTTTTTTCATGTCGCCTAGGAAGATTCTCAAGAATGCAAAGGTATGATAGGTTACTGTAGCAACTAGCACGTTCAGGTCTTACAGAATGATTTTACTATGATTTTACCCAGGAGCCAGCGGACAGGCAAGAGATGTTGGGTCCGTCTGTCGCAAATGTTGCAGAGAGTCAGAAACACCACCCCACGTGCTGGGAAAATGCCCCAACAACTCCCTCCTAGTTACTACCTACCATCGAGTTAAGCATGCGTTAATAAGGCTTATTAGGGAAAAGGAATATACCTGCTTTGACGAGGTCTACTGCGTGGACACGGACGGTTCTGCAAGGTATGCTGACATTGTAGCATTCCCCAAGAACGGGAAAACAGCATTGGTCCTCGACCCCACCGTCAGGTATGAAACAAAGGACCACGATCAGGCAGATGAAGTGGATAGGGAAGAGAGAGAGATCTACAATAAGTGTAGCCCTTTCCCAAAAGAGAAGTTCCGCAAGACCTTCGGAGAGAGAGAGTTCTGTGTGAGGAGAGAGGTTATGGTTCGGATCTCGCGGGACTATCCACAGTAGAACAATGAGCCTTCTAGAAGAACTCCTTGTTGGTAATTGTGAATTTTCCATGATGGCTGAGAATATAATATAGGACTCCCTGGGGATTATTCATCACCACCTCTATAGATATTAGTTGGGTTAAGATTTTTCCTTACAAGACTTACATTTATGTTTTTCTTTATTCGTCTTATCTTTTTGCTTAAATTTTGTCATTGATTATTTGATAATGTTGGTCCTTTAGGTGTGCATTTTCAAATCTGTTTATTTTTTTTATTTTTATGCTTGGATTTTGCTTTGGATTATAGACTATATTACATATTATAAGATAAAACATAGAAATCTGTTGATAGAGAAAGTAATAGTATTGTAAATTTATAACTTTTCAGGTCAATATCACATGTCATCAAGATTTATAAGTACTCTGTGTATGATAGCAACCCAATACAGTTGGGCAGCACTGTTTTGTTTTATTGTAATTTTGGTAAAATAAAGCATTTCTCTCAATAAAGTAAGGAGATAAGTGATTATTCGAAAAGTTTAGGATTGCAATAATTGGATACGAAAGAAATTCGATGGTTTAGTGTATCCTCGTAGGTCCATAAAGGCCTAATAATGTTTAAACAAATGTTGTCTTCAGTGATAAGGAGTTGTGAGAGTTCGTGTTAAGTGTTAAATTAATCGGTATCTGCCTGTCATTCCAGTCCATTTTAAGGATTCCATGTCAGACGTTTGTCAAGATGGAGTCCAAGAATATATTCAAAATGATCAAGTTTCATAGTATCATATCACAAGATTTGTCTTTGGTATCGCTAGGTCTTGTGTATACCACCTCTATGGTGCGTCAAAGTGGCTATTTCCCTCGATTCGAAGGCAATACTTCCTCGGTTCATTTCTCTATCAAATTATCCTCTCCTGCCGCCTCTCTTACGTCTACAGCCTCCTAAATTTTAGTTAGTTAGTTTTTATTCCAAAATCCATACCCAGGAAACCAGATCCCGTCTTTCTGACTTCTATATCCTAAGGAGAATCCTGGGAGCCATATTTGAGGATGGCCAGTGGCGGCGAAGGAAAAATAGGGGATTGTTTCAGATCTACCAGGATATCAGTATCTCCTCTCATATTAAGATACAGAGGTTAAAAAGGATTGGGCACGTGATGAGGATGAACTGTGACAGGGTGGCAAGTAGAGTGTTCAGGAATGTTCCGGACGCCCAGTGCCGGCGTGGCAGGCCGAAGGGTCGATGGAAGGATGGTGTAGGGAAGGATCTTAAACAGCTCGAAATCTTTCTGAGAGGAGCTGTTAATCGAGAAGGATAGTTGGCGACTGTTGATCAGGCCAAGGGCAGCCTCATGCGTCTGTTGAGCCAGTAGAAGAAGAAGTAGAATATGCCTTCCTACAGAACCCAAAATATGAATGTTCCTTCTTAGCCCGTTCTACTGTTTTCTAGAATATTCTCCCATCAAACATCCGTCATGCTTCTTCATAATATTCAATCAAATCTCTCTTTTTTTAACACATTCTTGCTTTCCAACCAGATGTTAACTAATATGAGTATAGCAATTAAAGTGAGGTGAAAAATGTCTACACTTCTTTACATTAATGGTAGTAAAGTCTATTTTCATTTCATTTTCATTCTTATTTATATTTATTCCATTATTTTGTTGCTATTAAATTTTATATTATATTAAAATATTATTGTACTTTTTTCTCTCCCATTTTTGATCACATGAAGACAATTGTATACATTTATTGTAATCATTAATACTTTTATTTTTTTTATTTTTGTGTTTATTTTTTGTTTGTTTTTTTTTTTTTTGCTTTTTCTTTTGCCAGTGAGAATCTTATTTTTCTTGTTCATTTATGTTATCCTTAAGGGACCTTGTCCCTGAATATTTTTTTTTTATTCTATTATTTAAGGACAGAGTAAAGTAAGAGGTCATAGGTTGATGGCGTTGAGTAAAGCTGATTTAGTGGGCTTTATTTTAATACTCCAGTTTTGGCTCCAATCTTCAGTGACTGATATATATGTATCTGTAGGATTTGGGATATGCAGCAATTCACATGTGCCATCAGTGTAAGCAGTAAGGACTGTGCTCGGATTGATGGTAATATCATCTGCATACTCCGCAAACAGAATTAGGCTACCTATAATATACTATACTACCTGCAAGTACACGATGAATACGGTTAAAATAAACATTTTTTCAGACGTCTCGGCCTAACTTCTGAAAGTCTGAAAAAAAAATCTGGTGTGCGCAAGACCTTACCTCCCTCAAGAACTGAATTTCAATCTTAACTAAAATGATGAAGAAAGATAAAAGAATTATATTACATACTGATAAAAGAAATTCATTTTATATTAAAATAGAAAATATTATCTGCAACTTTCTCATTAGTTAATGTATTTTTCGTTAAATTAATTAAGAGGTGAATAAAAGTTTAAATAATTAGTTCAATTTTCGATGAAAAAAATTATTTCAGATTAAATAATATGACAATATATAAATTATTACCAACTGAAATCACTCAAATTTATTTCCTTTCGTCACTCAGTATTACCATCTACAACTTAACTTATCTCCTTTCTTGAAATCAAGTTTTAAATAAACATGAACTTGATAAAATGATATAACATTATACATTTTTTTAAAATTATTTTAGTGAGTAAGTAAGTTATTTGAGTATATATGTGAACCGTACTGAAAGATTACACCAAATTGTTTTTCTTTTACTTCTCGAAAAAATAAGTTTAAAGAAGAAAAACAATTTAAATTAAATAAAGAATGAAATAAAAATAAATCTAATCGAATTAAACTCTTTGAGGGAACATGAGATAAAAAGAATAAACCTATTAAGGTTAGAGTGAGTTCTAAAAAAAGAAGTGAAATTCAATATCGAAAGACAAACATCTACACAATAATTTTCCTCTAGACGAATAAATAAGCTCTAAAAAGCATAAAAAAATCCAAGTAAATTTTATAATCATTATTATGAATTGAGAAGCTCATTTCCAAAAAAGTTTTGCAGAAATTCTATTAAGAAAATGATATTTTGACGTTTTTGTATTCTAATTATCTAGTTTTATTGAAATATGTCCTACGATTTTATGTTAAATATATACAGGCACATAAAATCGTGCAGGTATTTTTAAAAAGCAACACTTACGTATTACATTTCATTCCAAAAAATGCAAGAAATATCTCCTTCCGTAACGAAGAAATTAATATAATTTTTAAAAATCTAGGTTTTATTACAAAAATAATTAACCCAATTATTTCAATAACAAATTTTCGAAATTCCTCTAAAATGTACACGGTACCTATATTGGAAGTCACTGACTTAATCTTTACTAAATAAAATATTTTTTTTTAATAACAGAAAAATATTGGGTCTTCAGTGGTGTAGTGGCTAACATAACAGCCTCATATGCTTATGTATGGGAGTTCAAACCTCTCCGTTGTTTCAAAGGAACTAAAAACCGCTTGGTTATGGTTTCCTTCGAATGATAAGTAAAATGGTGGTCTCAAGCCTGTGCTATGTGAATTACTCCTTAAGGATTCCAATAGTTATTTAACCTGGATAAGCAAAATTTAGCATCGTCCGATTAGCCACAGTAGCATAAAGTACGTTGAATAAATAAACAAACAGAAACCTTTTTTATATATTATAGAAATATCGTGTTTTTAAATTGTCAACATATTTAAAATGGATAAAAATATTGTACAAAATGATTGGAGGAATAAAAATACATTTACATCCTACTGGAGGTCACTAGCACAAATAGGCGTAAGGAACGATGACCCGACTCAAGAAAATGTCATCGAGAAACGTAAGAATATTCTCTAAAGAAATCACACCACTCGGCCAAGGGCCTACAACGCCTGTCGAGCCACAGAAAAAAAAAAAAACTTACTAAATATCATATCTCTCGTGAAATCTCACTCTTATGAATTTTCATCTACCTCATCTCTTACTGAGTTCATTACTAATAAAATATATAAAGCTGAGTAAATGAAATTATCAGACTTGAAAATTTACATGGATAGAGAGGATATTTTCAATGCTTGAACCATATCAAATATTAAATCGAGGATACTGAAATATGTCCCAGCATCAATCAGACAGTAGATTTTTACATTAGGGATCAGATCATCTTCCCTCGATTTCCCTTTAAATAAGTAGAATAAATCGGGTACAAGGGTTGGCCAAGAACCGTTGACTAAGTGGCTATTCGTGTCGGCTCAGTGTATGACCAATCGGGATTGTTGCAGGCTCCCCCACAGATATTAACATCGCAGCTCCCGCTCAACACTCGATACGTCAATGGCACACAATTCCCTTGTTAAGTACAGTGACTATCATATATCAGTTCAACCCAAAGCCGGCAAGACCGCATAGAGACAGCACTCAACTTTGCAATTTCCAAACATTTTATATAACATCCTTAATTCCATTTTTGTTTTTATTTCTCTATATCTCTCTATATAAAACAAGGTGTTTGTGCCTGATTTTTTTTCGCCTTTATATTTTTGTTTGGAATTTTTTTTAATTTATTCATTTATAGTAATTTACAACTGTATTAAAGAACACAATAAGTAAATATGAGGAATGAAAAAAAACAAGTCATGAAAATGTCTTGAGAAAGATCTACCCAGTGGTAGCACTTCACTAACTATTTTAACTCAGTAGCCTTGGAGGGTTATCAGGGATATCTAAGGAAGATAAATTACGGACAAGTGGATATCTATGGGCAGGGAATGAAAAGAGGAGTATCTATCATGGACTATGTCTGCAACAAATGGGATGTTAAGGTCATTATGAATGAGTTGATATGTAACAAAATAATGGACATTCAGGATTTTGCGAAGGATTTTGGATTGTAAGGACTGGATGCGGGAGGAATTAGATGGTTTCGTAGAGCCCCAAAGCTCGATTCTAAATGTCCAAATAGGTCTGTTAATAGTGATGTAAATGAGTCTTTTGTAATATACTGGAAGTTTTGAACGTTTGTCTAGTAAGTGTTGTAGTAACCGATATCTTCGAGCAGTTTCTTGTCGTTTCAGTCTTGTGTGAGGATTCCAAGTAAGGCGCTTGTCAAGATGGAGACTTAGGTATCGGATTTGCTCAACGGGAGTAAGGGTAATGTTATTAAAGGATACTGGGGGGGGGGGCAGGAACTCATCAAGGGTAAAGGTGATTTGGTGGGATTTGTTGGGATTTATTTTAATCCTTCAATTTTGAGGCCATTCTTCAATGGCTGTGATGTGGGACTGAAGGGTTTGGGATGCAGTAGATGGGTCATTATGGACGGATAAGACACACGTGTCATCAGTACTCATAAGTATTGAGGACAGTATGAGGATAGAGTGGAATGTCAGCTGTATAAAGGGAGTAGAGGATAGGACCTAAGATACTACCTTGAGGCACTCCAGCAGATTGGGAAAATATGGCTGAGTAGGAAAAGTTATGGTTAACCTTAAAGGTTCTGCCAGTAAGGCAGGAACGCATTAATAGGAAATATGTAGGGATGAGGAATTGACGGAGTTTGTAAAGCAGTCCCTGGTGCCAGAGTTGAAGTTGCCAGAACATCATTTTGTTCGAAGACCGCCGTCCTATCATAGACAGTCGAACGGATGCTGCCATATAGTCTGGGCCAAAGTTGAAGAGCTTGTAGACAGATAATTATAATTAATCATTTTTTCCTTCATTATATTAATTCATTTTTGGTATACTTCCTTATATTACTAACCCGCTGACCTATTTTTTTAAAATTATTTATTACAGTTTGTTTTAAATGAAAAATGTTATTATTATTATTTTAAATAAAATGATGTTTTTATTTTAGTTGTACATTTTCCTCGTTTTAAAGATTAAACTTCAATTTATTTATTTTTATTTTTAATTGAATATTTCCTCTCTTACTTTACATTTAATTTTAAGTGGTCATAGACCAACTCGTTTTGACACAGGATGGAGTTTGTGATGGCCCATCTTTTTTCGTTATAACATCGCTCATTCCAACAATAGTGTACTCACTCTTGCTTTTACCCTGACTTAAAGTTTCAAAGGTATAGAATGTGCAGCCGTTGGGTTGCCTAATCTTTTCCTGGACAAACGATCGGTTGTATGTCGATATCAGTTATCTGCACCGATTGATAAAAAAAAAAATACATCAATATAAGCGTTGTTTTATTTCAAACATATTGATATAGAGTTGCCGTCAAAAAACTTGGACCTAATCAGGGTTACCGAATTTTAAAGATTAAATTTTAACGCGAGTGGAAATTCGTGACAGAGAGATCCAAGTTGAGTATAGCTTGTAATAATAAAGGACCCAACATTGCAGCAGCACGTATTCGGACATTGAATATAAGAAAGTTTGATATCCCATATAAAATCAGAACCAAAGATTTTGGGCAAAGCCATAAATATTAATGTTTCAAAGATGCTTTGGTACACTTATTGGCTGATTATTGAGAAAAATATAATTTACTGTCAATAATACAAAACAAAAAAATATTTTTAACTATTGGATATCTGTTTCAATCGTACCAAGCTCAGGAAAATTGTATTAAAAAAGTCGAAGAAGTTGATTATGCATGCTACTATGAAGAGGAAGACACGAGAATTGTTTTTCACGATCATAAAGTGTACCTTCATTTTCTTCTATTTCGACAATATTCTGGATTTTAAAAGGAGTTTGATCTCCGATAAAACCTGTTGGTTTTAAAAAATCATCTAAATGCCAACCGCAGCTTTTTAGGGTTTAATATCGCACTTATAGAATCAGTTACATTAAGCCACATAGGATTCACAGATATAGTTCTTAAAATATTTTGCTATAGGGAAATCCAACAAGGCGGTGTACATTTGGAGTCGGTTCGCTGTCTCATTTTGTCCCGTACTTCTTTATAAAAATACGGACTCTTGCATCATTATCTGTCTGGCAGAGTAATCCGATTAAAATTACAAGACACAGTATCAGAAGCTTTTATTAGAATTCTGGAGCCTGGTGTTACTTTATGAGCGTGAAAAACAATTCTCGTGTCTTCCTCTTCATAGTAGCATGCATAATCCACTTCTTCGACCTTTTTAATACAATTTTCCTGAGCTTGGTACGATTGAAAAAGATATTCAAAAGTTAAAAATATTTTTTTTGTTTTGTATTATTGACAATTTACTGTCAATAATACAAAACAAAAAAATATTTTTAACTTTTGAATATCTTTTTCAATCGTACCAAGCTCAGGAAAATTGTATTAAAAAAGTCGAAGAAGTTGATTATGCATGCTACTATGAAGAGGAAGACACGAGAATTGTTTTTCACGATCATAAAGTGTACCTTCATTTTCTTCTATTTCGACAATATTCTGGATTTTAAAAGGAGTTTGATCTCCGATAAAACCTGTTGGTTTTAAAAAATCATCTAAATGCCAACCGCAGCTTTTTAGGGTTTAATTTCGCACTTATAGAATCAGTTACATTAAGCCACATAGGATTCACAGATATAGTTCTTAAAATATTTTGCTATAGGGAAATCCAACAAGGCGGTGTACATTTGGAGTCGGTTCGCTGTCTCATTTTGTCCCGTACTTCTTTATAAAAATACGGACTCTTGCATTATTATCTGTCTGGCAGAGTAATCCGATTAAAATTACAAGACAAAACATCAGTATCAGAAGCTTTTATTAGAATTCTGGAGCCTGGTGTTACTTTATGAGCGTGAAAAATAATTCTCGTGTCTTCCTCTTCATAGTAGCATGCATAATCCACTTCTTCGACCTTTTTAATACAATTTTTCCTGAGCTTGGTACGATTGAAAAAGATATTCAAAAGTTAAAAATATTTTTTTGTTTTGTATTATTGACAGTAAATTATAGTTTTCTCAATAATCAGCTAAGAAGTGTACCAAAGCATCTTTGAAACATTAATATTTATGGCTTGCCCAAAATCTTTGGTTCTGATTTGTTGAGGTCCTGTAATTATATATGGGATATCATCTTTTTTATATTCAATGTCCGATTACGTGCGCTGCAATTTTGCGTCTTTGGGCCGGTGCAGATAACTGACATCGACATACCCGCTTTTACCAGACAACCGATAGTTTGTCCACGAAAAGATTAGTTAACCCAGCGGCTGCACATTCTATACCTTTGATACTTTAAGTCAGGGTAAATGTTTTCTTATTATCATGATGTTGCAACCTTTAATTAAAAATCTTTTTTTTTTAAATAATTAAAAATAGTCTGTCTAGGATTTTTTTAGGCAACCTATTCCTAACATATTTTCTAATATACTAAATTTGTTATAAAATATGTTTCATTCCATTACCAGCTCGGTTCAGATCGTTTCAAGTTCGGATGTTCTATTTTGTGTAATGTGTTATTGTGGTTCTATTGCCGCAGGCGAACTCCATTCCCACACATGGGCTTGCCTTGTGGGGATAGTGACTTCTACTTGTACTGTAAAAATGTCAGCAATATGATTAAAATAAAGAAGTTAAAAAAAAAAAAGTCTAATTTTACCTAAAAAAAATTCATCTAAATCGATGAGACACATTTGGGACCCTCTCCTTGTCAGTTAGAATATTGAACATTATTCGATATTAGTATTGAAAATAAATATATGAAATAATATATCTTGTGAAAATCGGTCAAGAGATAGTGGGATGGAAAAAATGTAGTGAGGAATGACTCAAGGCTACCTAGTCATAAATTAGGAGGGAGAGGCGGGCAGCAAGTAACAAATGTCCCTCTGCCTCCCGCTTCTTAATTTGCTTACCGGCCCTCATGCATCCTTACACATCCTTTCATTTTATTTTTTCCAGTTATTGCCAACTAGGTCTTTCCTCCTCTTTTTTTTTTTTTTTTTTTTTTTTTTCATGAATGGGCATACGTTTCTGTGCGTCCCTGGCTGGTCGAAAATGAAAAAAATAAGTTTCAGAAGATGGAATACGCAAGAGCAGGTATTGTCTTAAACCTGTTACAAATCAAACGTTCTTAGTCTTTGTTCCAAGAGCGAATCTAATAAAAAATGAAAAGTTCATTGTCCACAGGCGATAAACTAGACCTTTTACATTTAATTTTCCAGCTTAAAAGGAAAGAATAAATATTTCCCTCATCCCTTACCGACTCCTAAAATTTTTGTATAAATGATGGCCGGGGGGGGAAATAACTCTGTTTTATGCAAGGCCATTCTCTTTTATAGTCAAATGAAAAGCTTTGAAGTTCGCAGTGTGTTTGGCAGGGAACATTCAAACAATTTAAGATTGAAAAACCTTAGCAAACCTTCTTTCATACTGACTAAAGAATTTTTAAATGGGAGAAGCTGTCTCTTGGTTTTGCCATTTTGATCCATGTTTATGAATTCAGGCTTCAATCACTTCTCTCCACTCTAATACTACTGTTTCTGAATAAAAATGCATACTAATTTAGATAATGTATATTTCAAATCATTACTTAAAAATATAAGTTATATAAAAAAGGGGCAACCTATGGCGTAGTTTCTAGCCTTCTATGTCCAAAGTCCGGGGCTCAAACCTGGCAGATGGCCCTAGGATTTTCAAGGAGTAAAAAATACCTGCCCATGCCGGCTTCATTAGGTGCGTAAAATAGTTGTCCCGAGCCAGTACGATTTCAGGTATTCGTCAAAGATCCCTATCCTGATTAAACCTACATAGGCAAAATATAGCACTCCCAATATAGCATTGTCCGATCAGCCAAAGTAGCATAAAAGTGACAAAAAACGAATAAACATACAAATGGAAATTAAAAAATATATAATAGAGAAAAACTACAGCGATTGCTCGGGTCGTCCCTCAAATGTTGAAGATGAACATATTTGACTAAAATAATAAAGTGGAGAATCAAAATAAATCAATCCTAATGCAAACATGTCACCTTTACCCTTCGAAGAACATCCTGCCCTCCAGTTCTCTTTAACTCCATTCCGCTCCCTTTCTCTGACACGCTCCGGTATCTTGGCTTCCTTCTAGACAAAAAACTAACTTGGAACCCACATACTAGACTTAAACGACAAGAACTTAATCGAAGATTTGGCCAATTATATATACTACTGAACAGAAACTCTAAACTATCCATAGAAAACAAACTGCTAATATACAAGACAGTACTGAAACCTATCTGGACCTACGGACTTTAACTGTGGGGGACAGCCAAAGTTTTTAACATCAAACACATTTAATCCTTCCAATCCAAAGTCCGCAGAACGATAGTCAATGCTCCTTATTATGTCACCATCCTTACCTTACACCGTGACCTATATTCCATTTATTTTAGACCTTATACCATCAAAATTCTCTAAATTCCATCAGAACCTTATCCATCACCCTAATCCCCTAGCTCAATCCTTATCCAGCTCTACACATCCTTACTATTCCCCAAGAAGGTTGAAACGGCAGTGGCCTCGAGATCTCTTGTAACATGTATATAGGAGTTCTAGCATTGGCTAGATTCTCCACTCACCTGCTGTATGCTTGAGGAATGAATATAGGTATGAGTGACTTTTGTATATATTTTTTTAATTTTGTATTTTATAATATTTTAATTGATTTTTTTTGTATAATATTTTCATTGATATTGTTTTATATAATAAATTTATTGATTTTTTTGTATAATATTTTTATTGATTTTGTTTTGTATAATATTTTTATTGATTTTGTTTTGTATAATATTTTTATTGATTTTGTTTTGTATATATGTATATTGTATTATTATTATATAAATTTATTGTTTTGTATATATCGTTTGAATGTAGTATGAATGTTGTTGTATGTTAAAAATGTCCTAAATTGGACTGGTTCTCTCTACTATCAGGAAAATAATGAAATATAAAAACATGGGTCGCATATAAATTATTTAAAATATTTACAAGAATCTCAAATTATTATAGGAATCCACAGTAAAAAACGCTATGAACTTATTTTAGAACCCAATAAAAAAAAAAATGATCATGATATGACCGGACATGATCCGGGATATGAGAAAATGACACATAGATTTTACCCACCTCTTGTAAGTGCGCAATTTTTTTTTTCTTCATGGCAATAAAATATATATGTGTGTAGGTAACTTAAAAACAATTCGTATAAAATGTAAACAAACGAATACTTGTTAAAGGATGAGAGGGTTTTATTACAAGCTGTATATATTGTGGATTCTCCATTAGTGTACTACACAGGATGTCTTGCCTCCTTGTAGGGGCAGATTCTGGTCTTAAGTGCAACAAAACAGATCATAGTCAAATCCTCATCGGTTAGGGAGGCAAATCACATTTTCAGATTCTCGCTAATATCTATTTTTGTTATCAGAAAGACCCAAATATATCTGCTCGACGTGCACGCAGAGAAAAAAAGATTGTTACTAAATAATTATAAAAATTTCCCAGAAGATTAAAAAGTCGAACCCTGAAAATAAGAAGGTAAAAGTCGCCCAGTGTAATGCATAACATTAAATTTATATTATTATTTAATTTTTTTTTTTTTTTTTTTTTTTAGAAAATGTTCGGATATATTACAGTTTGTCGCAATGGAAAATATTAATATTGCTACATGATAACATTCATACAATATTTACAAGATAAACAAAAGAAAAGTCGAATTACATAAAATGAAACTAAAATTAATAAAATTTAAAGGTTAGAATCTATAAAACTATTATTCTTCCGACGATTCTTTACGGATGTGAAACGTGGCCGCTTACTTTGAAGGATGAACAACGGCTTAAGGTTTTCGAAATTAAGGTACTACGTAAAATATTTCTTCCGGAGAGAGATGAGGCCACTGGGGAGTTTAGAAGGTCACACAACGCGGAATTTCGGAACTTGTATCCTGTTAATATAATTGAGTTGGTAGCATCGCGAAGACTCAAACGGGCGCGTAAAATTGTTGAGCTCGGTGAGGAACGGATTCCGAGAAAGTTGGTATTCGGTGGTCCGACTGGTAGGCGTCCAAAAGGTAGGCCGAAGCGGCGATGGGAGGATTGCGTAAAAGCTGACCTCGGGGGCTTGGGCTTGACCGGCGAACATTAAACGAGTCTGTGCAGGCGAAGTTTGGTGGTATCGGCATCGAACATTCGGGTTCGGTAAGCATATTATTATTATTATTGATTATTAAATTGAACTTTTTATCACGCATTTCATACAAATAAGATGGGCAAGTATGAAACCTCAGATTTCTAAGTATTTTTTATTGATACAGGAGCTTTCTTATCATAACGGATCTTATTTCTGACGAAAATCATGGATAGCAAAACAAATCTCAAAATTTGATATTCTTCTCTGACCGTTGAAAATCGGACTATGGGTTATATGAACTGTTTTCTTTCTCTGATGGTCTTGGACCCACTCACAAAACATCACTAAATATTTATCTCACATATCAAGCAAACATTTTCCTTTTGGCCTATTTATTTTTTTAAATTCTTGCTTTCTCGCATCTTAGGTTGTCCAATGATGGTTTGTTTTGCACCATTTTAAAGCTGAATAAATGAAGTAGTTTTTTTGTGATCTGGACAATTAACAACCTAAGGATATAAGAGTAATAGCTGTTTCAAATGTCTGAACATTCTTAAAAATATTAAAATTTTATTTTCTTCATGATTTGTTGCAACACTTTCTTTCCCGTTTTGAGAGTTCGACCTCCTGACATTCTAGAAAATTGTCTCTTCTTTCTTTTGATACCACATATATTTCTATGTGTGTGCATCAAGAAGACAATATTGAAGTTTTACTGATGAAAATCATAGATATCAAATAATTACGATACAGAAGTGATAATGCTCTTTACAGATAAACTTGATAATGAATTGGTTGGCCAAAACGTTGCTGATCTGATGATAATAGCTGAAAAAAAGGATCATACTGGCTATTATTTTATTTTCGCTAATTTATTGTTATAAACGATGATTTAGAATTACATCATTTAAATGCAGAGAGTGGGACGATGGGCGGTGATGCTCTCAGTGTAATTAAGCTTGCTAGTATAACAAATGAGTCATTATTCTTTCCCTCTTCCTGGAGGAATTCCATTCCAGACTCCAGGGGATGTATGTGTCTTCGCCACTTCCAGCGTAATTAACAGAATAACAGATGTTATTAAGAAGATCACTTGTATCTCGCCCCTAACAAAAAGTGTTATTTTAAAAAAACGTTTCTTAGTACTCAGTGGAACCGCGTATTACACTTAAAAAATACAGCACAGTTATATTATAAAAGTTGAACATTTGACACATAATAGACCACTATATTTATTAAATAACGAAGTTGTTAAACAAAAGGTATACTGGATAAAGGATTTAAGAGAAATAACTGAAAAAAATAATATTGAAAAAGACATTAAACTCGAATATAAAAATAAATGGGATTTAATTCTAAGGGAGTTCAGGGAATCTTTAACAGAAACGTATCAATTAAAATATGTACAAAAGGCTTCAGTTTTGAAAAAAATGTATCTGTATAAAAACTTAAATTATGTTTATGGAACACATTACATTGATGATGCTAAAATAAGCTTTAATGGGGTTAAATAGGTATTTAAAGTTAGATGTAAACTTATTTCTCTGAACTATAACAGATTTTGTTCAAATAGTAGTTATAGTTGTATATGTTCTTTGTGCAATAAAAGAGAAACAGAAAATACATCTGCATCTATCTATCTCTATTTCCGAGAATTCCGGCTGTAGTAGAATATTATTTATTTATTTCAGCTGGGGAGCGATCCTAGGGAGATCTTCCTATGAAAGACCTAGCCTCTATAAAGTGTGAAACCTACATCATATTAAAGACTAATTAATTTTACATCGGAATTGTGCGTTTAATCAAAATCACTAAAGCCGTCTTGGGGTGAAAATTTTAAGATAATGCTTCATGACAACGACGGGCCAAACGCCTCACGTGTAGAGTTATTAGAACTGTTAGAACATAGATACGAAACTCTGCCACATCCATCCTACTCTCGAGCTCTCTCGCCTACAGATTAAGATTTTTTAGACACCTCTACCACTACATACGCAATGAAAAATTCAATGGATTCAGGATAAGTGTTTTTTTGAGTATATAAAAGTATATTATATATTTATTAAAGTATATCATGAGAAATTCTATTCCGAGAAAATGAAAAAGTTGGAAAAAACAAAAAACAATATACAAAAGTGGTTGAAATTTATTGTATATCAGTGGTAAGACAGTTGTTAATCTTTCTTTTCTTTTCTTTTTTTATACTCTCACACGGATACTTCAATAAATAAATTTAGAATTTTCTTTCTTGTAAATAAAAAAATATTCTCATTTAAATAGACCTAGGATTTAAGGTGATTAAATATAGAAATATACAGGGTTTTGGCATTAGCTTTTGGCATGAGATATTAGGATGGAATACTAGCCTCTCATTACATTACTTTGGGGCTTTTATTAATTCAGGGGGTACTATCTCTTTTTTTTCAAGGATTGTGGCATTAAACATTGACGGTAATCTACCATTTGCGGATCCAGTGAGAGTAACTAACTGGGCCATAGAACCTTCCGCTTTGGTTATAAACTTGTTTTCATATGCTCAACCATCAGCTTTATAAAAAAATGTTTAAACAAATTATATAAAATGACAATGACAAACATGTAAATTATAATTAAAAAAATATCCAAAAAAAAGTATTATTTATTAATAAAGAGAGCCAAGTAAGAAGCGAATTAACCAATGAAAGTTGGACATATTACATATATAGCATTTATCTTGGAATATCCTAATCACACTGATATACATAAACAAAACATAATATAATATAATAACTGAATAAAGAAAAATAAAACAATTACTTCACACATGAAAATCTGGTGCGGTCAACAAACAACTTTCACTTACGTCGGTTGTTAAACTTAACATAAGAACTATTAAATTACTTAAAGTAGAAAAAATTTTAATTTAGTTTTAATAAAAAGTTTATTAAGGTTTGATGGAAACATATAATTTAGATTAACAATAATAAATTGTTTCTTTTAATAATCAGTAATACGTCCATGCTCTATTCGATACTCTCCATATTTTCTAAAACGGTTCTCTTTCCAGCGGTATATTATACGTCTATATCACAGTTCTCAGTATCCATAAACCAAAAATTATATACAAAAATATTTTTGTTTTTTTCTCGTATAGTTGGATATCGAATAAGTTCAACTTTTATGTTTTATCTATTTTTTTACTTTAGAGAAAGAACATTAATAATTCCAATAGAACATACCATATACTCATTTACTATATAATTTCTGTTACTTATATATAAATATATGTTATATTATATATATATATATATATATATATATATATATATATATATATATATATATATATATATATATAAAATAACTATTAAGGTATGCATTAGGATTCTTCCGAATTATCACTATAATTTTTTTTATTTTAAGGTCAAATGATTTCAGATTTAAATCTCCAAAAATATTGTAAAAAACAAAATTTTTTTTTATTTATTTATTTATTTAATTATATATAATATTAAAATATATAATATATATATATATATATATATATATATTTTTTTTTTTTTTTTTTTACAATATGTTATTTCAAACAAAAAAAAAATCGCATCCGTGTAAGATATGACTAATTACTTCCATTAATATATTATAGACCTTTTAAATTAAGTTAAATTAAAAATAACAAAATAAATAAAAAAGAAATACATTGAGCTATGATAGAAACAGTTATATGAAGTTATTTTGTAAAATCTTCAGCGAATTAACGATGTATACGATACATCAATATTAATATTTTTTTCTAGGACAAAAAAGTTATTCTGAAAATATATCTCTCCCGCTTTATGCTTCAGTAGTCATCATGAGATTCATTCAGATTTATTATATCTCTGTTTTTAGGAATGTTGTCAAGTAGAAATGGTTCACTATTTCAAATCAAGAAAATTAGAGTACAATAGAAGATGAAATATAGAAAATTTGATACTTATGCTCTGTCGCATAATATCAGTAAGGATGAAAACTACTTGAAATTAAAGGTTATTAAAGTTTATATTAACATTTTGAATTTAATTTAATTTGCTAGAGCCGTTTTTAACAAAATCGTATGAAGGCATAAAATGCACAGTAATGCGGCACTTCTCGTTCGTCGATTTGGGTGAAAATGTTGTCGTAACATCCCAGACATGTAATATGGAAACCTGTACCTCGACAAACCATGAAGAGTCTTGGGTTATGTACATATAGAGATCCGTACTGTATCTAGGCCAACGGCTGTGCAATGAGGTGATTAGGCCACCATCGCGCTCAGCCGCCAAGTTTTTCCCCATTATCAGTACCCACTTCAAAGAGGCTGGGTATGCCCCAGGAGGGTCTATATACCCTAGGGTCGCCCTTTGACTGAATAACAGAATAAACAATATTCTCTCATAGCCGAGATTCAAACCCAGGACCCGGAAAACAGTAGTGTTTTATCCAAAAGACCCATCCCAGACATATTGTTGTATAAAATATGAAATTTCTGATCCCTTTCTGGTCTTCCTTCTGTGATGGACTTACAACGGACACACAGACCTTTTTTCAAGTTTTCCTCATTTGCAGACATGGGAACCTAAAACGTGTATTTCTGTAGAAATATCGAATATCGAATCGAAGTTAATCGCAATAATAACTCAGATATAGGTAAGAAAAAAAAACCTTTACCTCTAAAACCCATGAAGGGTCTAGGACTCAGTACATATAGAAATTTGTACCGTCTACGCCAACGGCCGTGCAATGAAGTTTTCAGGCCGAAATCACGCTCATCCCCCATTTTTAAGATAACCACTTTGTATAGACTAGGTGTGCCCTAAGAAGGTCTGTAAACCCTCCCCTCGTTCCTCCCGCGTTACAGAATAAATAATATTCTGCCACAGCGGGTTTCGAACTCAGAACCCGGACGACAGTAGACTCTATCCACTGGACTACGCCCCTCCTTATTTATGTAAGAGAGTAAAAATTAAAAGGAGAAATAAGATTGAAGGTAGTACTGAAGAAAAAATAACGTAACTAATTGATACCGGCTTGGAACTGTCGGTCCGAAAGCGTTACTCACTTTACGGGCTAACCCGTTCTTCAGGCTCATTTTCCGCACAAATTGGATGAAATCTTTCCCTAGTAAACATATAACGACTCCGCCTCACTTAACAATATAACGATTTCTACATTTTAAATATTACGTTTACACATGAGGCCATTTACTGGCGGTGCCTTGCAGATTGCTAGTAGGTTGGTTACATGGGAAGTATACGTCAGATTTTATTGAACGGTTTTTTCACTTGTTTATCCTCATGAGTAAAACGAACACACAAAGGAAATTATTATATGGTGAAAATTTATGACTTCTTTTAGATTATAACTTATTCAAATACAACAGCAAAACAGCATATTATTTTGAATTAATGTGAGTGAAGATACCAACATTTATATTCAGAAGGACGAAATTTTGATGGAAATTGTTTAAAAACTTGTATTTGAGCAAAGGTTGTTTTATTCTTTAAATTAAAACCCCAGCTCACGAAGAAAGTAGGACTAGGTCCCTCAAGAAAACCATGTACAATTGAAATATGTATGTCTCGCCAACACACTTTAGCAACATACTCGATTAGTTTTTACAATGGTGTGATAAAAACGATTGAGAAAAATTATACAACAAAAATAAAAAATCTTTTGGGGACAGTTGTGACGATGATTTCCAAAAGGTACACATTTTTTACGAAATTGATACTTTAACATTCATGTATTATGTTGGTGTTGGATACTGCCCTGAAGCGAGCAAAACAGGAAATGAGACTATACCATCTCGGATACAGGAACCTTCAGAGTGTTCAGCACACAGACCTTGCGTTCGCTGACGACATGGTGGTGTTTGGGAACAATTGTCGCAACCTCCAGTTTAACCTGAAGATCCTTCAAGACAAACACAAGACCATAAATATGGAAATAAATATATCCAAAACTAAATTTATGAGGATCGGAAAAAGGAGTGAACATGGAGACCGAATCGTCAGGCTGAACGGAATCAGTTTGGAACAGGTTGCAGACTTTAAGTACCTGGGGACCCACCTCAATGAATACGGACGGATCAGCGGAGACATCGGAGAGAGGTTGAAAACGGCCGGAAGATGTTTTTACTCCCTTAGAAAAGGTTTTCTTGACAAGAAGGAAGTTTAAAACGGCCACTAAGAAGGTAGTCTTCAAAAACAAATTCCTCCCTATTCTAACGTATGCAAGTGAGTATTGGACCTTCACTACTAAACATAAGAGCCAAATCCAAGCTATGGAAATGCGCTATCTAAGAAAAATTGAGGGGGAAAAAAGAAGGGATAGAGTGAGAAACTCAACAATAAGAGCGAACCAGGAACTGAGGCCAGCTGAAGATGTTATCGAGGAAAACCAGCTTAGGTGGTTCGGACACAACTCGCGAATGGCTGAGGATAGAATAGCCAGGGCTACTCACGAGGTTAGAGTGGAGGGGAAGAGACCGCAAGGAAGACAAAGAAAAGCCTGGGAGGAAGGAGTGAAGGAGGCCTTTACGAAGAGAGGAATAGATTGGACAGAGAACTTTGGGTCAGGCTCTATAAGACAGCACCTCACACTGCTTTGCGGTAAAGAAGACTCGATTAAGTAGTAAAATTCATGTATTACCATCATATAGTTTTATCTAAATATTCTATTTGATAATATCTAATGAACACTAATGTCCTTTAAAACGCGATTAAAAAATGAAAATATTTTTTTTTAGTTCCGTTTCAAAATTTTTAGAATTTTAATGTGAACAGAATTAAATAAGTTGGTATAATAATATAGTAAAGAGAGATTTTTACGATTCCTCTTAAAGTTGCTAGAATAGCTTTAGTACATTTTGGAAATCAACGTTTAAATTCAGTTGAACAATATAAAAATAAAAGAGTTTAAAAGTTAAACTTTTAATAGGATAATAAACAATTATTTTCTGTCATTCGAAGTCTAATATCCTGAATTGCAGGCAGTAATTGAGTAGAAAATGTAGGAATCATCAAAACTTTTATTATACTGAATACTGATCCCTTTATGGGATGTAAAAAAATAAATAGATAGAAAAAAAAAAAAAAAAAAAAAATATATATATATATATATATATATATATATATATATATATATATATATATAATAGTATTGACGGAGTGTTTCAAATGGTTTTGGCAAAAACAGAAACAGTAATTGGGTAAATTAAATCTAGTCATTGATAAGGTTTCCTGGAAACATTCTTAAATAAAATTTTAAATTATTTCAGACGTTGCTCTTCAATATATACCATCTGTTGAGTTTCTACTGTTTTAAGTAATTAAAATACTCTATGCATATTTTCGCATCAAAATATTTGCTATAAGAATAGAATAGAATAGAATATATTTTATTTGTGAAAGACAAAGTCTTGTACAAATTTACAACATAAAATACAATAATAAACAAACATAATCTGAGTCTGGTGCTCTATTACAAAAACATTAAACAAAAGATATAAGAAGTACTCCTTAACAAAATAGTAAGCAAACATAAAACGAAGTGGATAATGCAAAACTTTTTTAACATAATATTGATTACTACACAATATTAAACTTAAAATAATGAGACATTTAAAATAAACAGAAGCGTAGTAAAAGTACAGGTACAAATGTGTTTTTATATCTGTACATTTATAGATATGAAATGTTATAAATAAAATTGGAGGCTGATGTCTACTTCACCACTATTTTATTGAAAAAAAATATTCGCACTACGTTTCGGCTACAATGCCATCTTCAGGTGCAGTGGAACAACTTAGATTTAGTGTGGGTAGCTGCTTCCTAGTCAAAACCACATGACCAAATCAAATATGAAATGGTTTCGAAAACTATTTACATAATGTTGTTTATATGGCACTAATAGAATCATACGTCTTACATATCTTTAAGATATAAATATAAAGACTGTTCAATTTCGCTTCATTATTAATGTTCAAGATATTTTCAATGTTTTTTAGGTCGCAGAATACGGATTCAGATGGTTTTAAGATATATTGTCTATAGTCTTTAAAGGTAGGGCAACGTAGGAGGATATGGTACAAACTATTATTGAAATAACCATTGCAGAATATACAAAGTTCGTTTGCCTTAATAATAATTATTTTGTGTCCATGGTGGGATTTGATGCTCTCTGGGTTTCCTACTCGCAGTTGGCTGATACACCTAATTTTTTTTTTAATTTAGTCTATATATTAGGTATGCTTCGGGCTTACGTAGGTTCCTGAGTAGGCTTATCAAGTGCTGAGTAATCGGTATATGGGGTTTCTATTTGAGTTCATTGTTCTGTTAATGGCAGTTGAATAGTTGTTGTTTATGATTGTTTCGAAAATATCGGCTTTATGGTTCAAAATTTTGCTTTCCTGAAGGCGCATTGAATTTTTCTCTGCATCCATATTGGTGGGCTATCTTATTGACTTGTAAAACCCAGTTGTATTCTACATCAGGCTTTTCTGCACCTAGCATCCTTAGTCTGTTTAAACACAGTTTTAGGAGTCTTTCTTTAGGCATCAATGACAGTTTAGACCAATAGTTGATTACCTTTGCCATTACTTTTGAACTTAGAGGACTTCTCAAGCCTCACTATATTGTTTGGGCCATCCGTATAAGTATTTAATAAATTTCGTTTGAAAAAAAAAAAAAATATATATATATATATATATATATATATATATAATTAGTTTTACCTTATTACACTGAAATATTAAAATTCCGTAATAAGATTAATGAACGCGATTTTAATATTTAAAAAGTATTACTGAACAGCTATCAGAGTACACAAAATAAATAAATATAAATTTAAGCTGATGAGAGAATTGAGAGATGTCAGCAGCCGGAGAGTATGAAGCTGCTTCCCTCTCCTTTGAAAGGTACAGTCACTGCTTCTGCAAACTGTAAACATTGATTTAATCCTCGTTAATGTCAATGATATTCCGCAGATTGATTTTCTCCCATCTATAATTCCAGGGGATTGATTTCTATGATGAGTAGAGTGAAAGTTAAATACATATATCCTGCTAAAATACATTTGTTTGCTATGAGCCTAGCATTAATATCAGTCTGTACTTAAATACGACAAAAAACTAATAGCAATGATGGTTATTGGGACTAGAACATTAAGGCGGGATTTGTACTGTATCTAACTGCCATGCAAAGACATGATGTAAACCGAAAGCACGTAAAGGCACCGTTTTTTCCCGCTATTTTCGGGTATACACTCTTTACAGAGGCTGGGTTCTTTATTAAGTAATAATACAATCAGTCCAATTTAGCACATTTTTAATAGTGATAAAGTAGAACATTCACAGGATAAATACAAAACAATAAATTTATATTATAATAATACAATATACATATATACAAAACAAAATCAATAAAAATATTATACAAAACAAAATCAATAAAAATATTATACAAAACAAAATCAATAAAAATATTATACAAAACAAAATCAATAAAAATATTATACAAAACAAAATCAATAAAAATATTATACAAAACAAAATCAATAAAAATACTATACAAAACAATATCATAAGGTGCATTGACTATCGTTCTGAGGACTTTGGATTGGAAGGATTGGATGCGTTTGATGTTAGAAAATTTGGCGGTCCCCCACAGTTCAAGTCCGTAGGTCCAGATAGGTTTCAGTCTTGTATATTAGCAGTTTGTTTTCTATGGATAGTTTAGAATTTCTGTTCAGTAGTCTGTATAATTGGCCAAATGGTCGATTAAGTTCTTGTCGTTTAAGTCTAGTATGTATGTTCCAAGTTAGTTTTTTGTCTAGAAGGAAGCCAAGATTTGAAAGAAATCATTAAATTTATTAAACACTTCCACGCTGGGGAAGGAAACCCTAGTCTTATCGAGCGTGTAATCAGAAGATGAAAATTAAAATAATGAAAAATTAAGTTTATTTATTATAAATACTTTTTTTATAACAATTGTAATCATTAATTTATTATAACAAGGGAATTACACAAGGCGCCAGATAAAACGCGGCTGAATTTGAGTTCCGCCTCACAGCGAAGGACATGGAATTATGGTAAATTATCATAAATTTAATGTACTTTGGAGAAAATACTTAAGTAAAAGATTAAAATCAACTAGAAGCAATACTCATAACCAAAAATAACAATAAAACAGTTAATTTTAAAAACAGACACCAAAAATCTAGGTACTCATTACGCGGACATAATAAATAATATAAAAATTTAAGAAAAATAGAACAATAAAATAGTGAAAAATAAAATTAATAATAACATCGACATAGAAATAGATACAGACCTCAGGAATTAGATCAATGTAACAATATTAAAGTACAAAGTTTGCAAAGGAAAAACAGTGAGCCAATAGTCAACCTTACATGTCGATGCAGCTGTGAGCTATAGAAAATTAGAAAGTACAGATAAAAAAGGGTAATTTGAATTTAATTATATATTATGAAAAAAAAATGTAATAAATTGTAACTAAAAGCAAAAGGTTTTTAAAAAATTGTTTAGTCTTGAAAATGGGGAAAAAGCCCCGAAACGTTGACTACTACATGTGACAATTTGTGTAACAATGAAAATAAAAAAGATTTGGAAGACAAAATGTGCTGTTTTAATATTATTAAAATCAACATGATATTATGACATTAAATTTTACATCAATACAGACTATTACTATAATCTGTCTTTTAAATCCAAAAATCATTAATCAATAAAATTTCATAGCTCACGTGCAGAACTTTTCATTTTTCTTTAAAACTTTTCATAAAATATCAAACAATATTTCTGATCTATTAATTACTGTTAGCGATTTTATTAAAATCATCAGTATGGTTCGGTTGGAAATCTTTATGAAAATAAAATTATTTTGTATTCGGCCATAAAAAGTATGAGTTTTTCAATTACACTATAAGATTTTAAAATGTTTATAATAATAATAATCAACACAAATTTAAATTAAATTGATTTAATTTATTGAAGCATTTGCGTAGTAATGGGAAACAGGACACTTGAAATGTGAGTGTACTCACTTCCCCCCACAGGCCAACTTTCAAGAAGATTAAGAACTGTCATACCTGAAAACAAAATATATGTATTAATGGCATTAGAATAATAAAGTTGATAATTAATTTATAGCAAACAGTACAATTAAAAAAACAATTATAAATTAATCATGAAAGCATGAAACTGAAGAAGGTACTAACCTTGTGAAAAAATACGAAATGATATTTTAATATAATCTAGTTCAAGATTGTTTTGTTGTTGTTTTTTTCAAAGAATCAGAGAGAGTTTTGCATTAAAAAAAAAAAGAAGATAGGTGAATAGATAATAATAAATCAATAAGAAATAGAAGTGAAAAATAAAAAATATTTATTTTAATCTAACTAAAACTATTTCAGTGCCAGGCAGCGTAATTTTTGGATGCTAGAAGGTACTGAAAAATAAGGTATTTGAACATGGAGAGGGAGGGAGCATGGGGGGTGTTTGATGGGAGAGAACTCCAGAAACTAGGGGTACGGGCCAGAAAGGATCATTAAAATTTTTGGTTCTGTGGGAAGGGGTATAAAGATTGGATAGACGGGATCTCTTCTCTAGTGGTTAAATTGAGGGTTTGGACTGCAGGAGAATGTAGATATAGAAAGTTGATGGTTTGGAATAGGAAAGATCCAAGAAAATATTGCCTATACCGAAATAGTATAAATATGGGATATATGAGATCGCCTCGAATACCAGAAAAAACAGTTCATATTCAGCTTCAATCGTTTCCCTCTCATCATCGAGAAGCTACCATATACCACACCCAAAATCAAACTGAGGGAAAATTAGAGAGGACATAAGGAGCTTACGAGTGGACTGTGGGAGAACATGGCGGAACGATGGAATAGCTTAAGAGGGCTTATTGAAATAAAGGCTAAATGTGGTTTCTATGATGAGATTTGGTCAATATGGATGCCTAAATGTTTTTACAGAGGAGCTATAAGTGATGGGATGGTCATTTAGCAGAAGGTAGAAAGAGAGGGAATATATCTAAGGAAGGAATCATAGCCAATAATGGTTACCTAAGTTTTTAATTATTAATTAACATAAAGGTAAATAAATGCAGGTAAGGTAAATAAAGGCAGTTAAGGAAGACGAAAGGCAATTGAAAGTATTATTACTTTTACCTCTATATAGTTCTATTGCTTAAGTACTATTCTGTTTATGCTTCAAGTATAATAGGCGCATTCCTCAAAAAAATTACGGGAAACATTATGAATAATTTATGACAACTTTTATCTTTATTGTTTTATGTATAGATTACTGTATCAATAAAATCATCAACTGTATTAATCTATTTTATCATTCGTGCGTGTACAAAAGGGGTGCGCAGCAGTGAACGCAATGGCTGCCAGAGGTACCGCGTCCTTATCAACATACAACAATAAATGAAAAAAAAAAAAAAACGGCCATACTGAAATGAGTTTTATCTCCATCTCTAATACTCTTACAGCCCTTCAATGGAAAAGTATTAACCTGACCAACCCTCCAGTAACAAAGGATACGCAAAGAAGGTAGTGTACGTTTCTAATTTACTTCTAGTAGAAAGTTAGCAGGAGGTAATTGGAGCTGAGGAGATACAGAGGCAGGAGTGGCGACTCCTCATGAAACCCTGTAATGAAATTAGCAAGGGAATAAAAAAGGAAAGGGAAAAGAAGGCGCCCGTAAATAGTCGCTTAGCGCCCTGCCTGACTCGGTTCCAATTGTCCCGCAAGCCTTGATACATCCAACTGCTTACTTCATTAAGTCCCCTACCGAGGTGCGAAACTTTCATTATTAAGCCCCTCCTCCCTTTCCCGAGATCTCATTTAAATCAGTCTTCAAAAAGTTCAAAATGAAAATAATTTTATTCTGTTTCGTTTTTAACTTGCGAGTTATGAAGCGGGCTGACGGAATCCCATTAGAATCCAGTGCCTTTGGGAAAGGAACCGTTGAATAGTGATGAGATTGTTTCATTTGCTTTGAGATAACATTATCTTGTTATTGTGCCGCACTCCAATTCATTGCACTCCTACTTCCATTCCCGATTCTCATTTTCTTTCATAGACTTTTTCAAGTGCTTCCACAGAGGTTTCACGAGAAACGTTTAAGGCTAATTAGACAGATAAATAGTCCCTTTTCCAGTGGGATATCTCCAGCTCTCAGACTGGAAAAAGAGATAAATAATGCAAGGAAGAAATTCTCAGTAATGGGAAGAATTCCTGTCAGCGTTCAATTACTTGCTCAGAAATTAATAAAATTAAAAATAAAAACGGTGAACTCCTGTACAAATGGTAGAATATATACTTCTTTGACACCATTACCATCATCATAGGTAGAAATAATCGCAAGTCAGTTGTAACCCTATTAATTTAAAATGTAGAGTAGGTACTTAACTTAGTGCTGGGCGCGAGGCTTCAAGCCGTTTCTTGGATCTTGCTCATAATAAAGAGATAAAGAGTAAACTAATTACAAGTTGTCCATGAAAATAGGGAAGCAACATCAAGGAAGAAATATGCACTATACACTATATACAGTTTATCCAAACAACAGCAACATGTACAACCTGCTACATAAAAGAGATTCTAATTCTAAAATTAACTAAACACTATATACACTATTTTAATTAGAATAACAAGTATATAATACAACCTAATTTATAAAATGTGTGTGTGTGTGGCCACAGCAGAAACATTATTACGAAAAGGCACCAACGGAAAGACAAAGTCCTGCAGATATACTATCACTATACAATACAGCTCTAAGGATAGCCAAGTGCACTTTCTTTAAGTCTTTTTGGGTGTCTTGGACAGTGGCCACTAGTGGTGCTTTACTTCCCCCTCCAACAATTGCATAGAGGTATATCATGGAACAAGGTATATTATGGTCACATGGTCAAGATGCCCTGATGATGACTCAAATCCTTTCCAAACTTTGGAAAAAATAAAATTGCCATCCTCAATACATTGCCATAATTAAGAAGCTTATTTCCATAACTTCCATTTTTTCCGACATTTAAATTAAAATCCGTCATCCGATTAATTATCACAAAGTTCAATGCCTAATGAAAGCAATACTTCACAGCGCGAAAACAAGAAAAAAAATAATAATCCAGGGGAAGGTTGACTTTGGGGAAGCAATATTTAAGAAGAGACAGATAGAGGTAGGTGGGCTGTTGACCGCGAAGGGCAGCTATAAAAGGGATTTAAAGGCCTTGTGATAAATTTAACGTGTGCAAGCCCCTTCCCATCCACTATTCATCTTTCCTTGTTCCATCTCAGTCCGACCCGACATTTCCAAGAAACCAGTCGGCTACCTTCTTTAACACCATTAACCCATTAGACTTTATTTAGATTATTAGAGAACACAATATGAGTTTGGTAATAAAAATTGAAAATATTCCAGATTTTTTTTTTTTTTTACACATTTTATTAGATTATATATATATATATATATATATATATATATATATATATATATATATAAGTTAAGGACTGATAAGGTAGACTATCAGCCTTAATTCCAAACCACCTCTTGTAAACAATAGAAATGTATATATAGAGGATTAGAAGACCAAATAAAGTTAGTGTTTGAATAGCCATCAAGCGTGTTGTTTATGCCCCTTTCTTTATTTTTTTTAATTCATATTTCGGACAACGCATAAGTGGTGCCGAAACCCGGGAACTTTAGATAAGTTCGAAACATAATTTTTTTTCGTACTTGCCTGTTACTCAGCGTACGTGAGTTCATTTATTTTTTTTTTATTTTATTTTTTAATTTCTTGCCAGTGAAAAACCGATATCATGGCAGAAAACGTAGTTTTGAGGCCAGCCGTTCTGAATGTCCCACCGGCTGTGCCCCAGCAGGCGGCAGCAGCGGCAGTTGAGTTGCCGCCACTACCGGAAGTTTCACTGGCGCAGGCGCATAGGACGACGCTGGAGTGGGTGAAGATCCAAACAGCGACAGCTCAGGAATTGAGGAAGGCTACATCCGACCTTGACAGATTTACTGGAGAGATTGGTGAGCTCAACCACTTTTTAAAAGGGGGCGATCGCTTGATGGTGAGGATTCAGTCTAAGTTGTCCGAAAGACTATTAGACGGGGAAGATGCTGAGGCGTTAAAGGCTGCAGTGGTTTGCAGGGTGAGGAGGAGCATCCTGAACCATATCCAAGCCGACGAGGAGACACCCTGGAGCGTCGTGAAAGAGCGACTAAAGAAGGCCTATGGAGGGGGAAGATGGGCCCCTGAAGAAGATGTGTTTCACCTAATAAGGGAAACTAAGAAGCCGCGGCAGTCTAATGGCCAGTATGCGGGAGAACTTCTCACGAAATTTAATCGGATCACAGAGAAAATGCGAGAGACCGCTAGTGTTGAGGAGGTCCACTTTAGGATGGATTTCTTAGCGATAATTCTGAAGGTGCAGCTGGCGAAGGAAGCCGGTAAAAGAGAAGGGTTCCAGAGGGAGCGCTCGTTCATCGAATGCGCTCAAGAAATGATGGACGCCAGTGCCCGCGAGGAAGAATCTCGGATGGAGACGGAGGAACACGGTTGGACACGGGTCTCGCACCATCAGCCCAGGACCACTCCCGTTTGGAAAAGAAGAGAATTTCGGGAGAATAGGAGAGAGAGGCCTCCGCAAGGTGATCGACGGCCAGCAAAACCGAGAAGCAGCGGGAGGCGGGAGGACCGCAAGTGCCATGGTTGTGGCAAGCTCGGGCATCTGGTGGCCCAATGTCCACGCACTAAGTGCTTTGAGTGCGGAGTGGAGGGACATATGGCAAGACATTGCCCTTACATGTACCGGCGGCGCGATGCGAACCAACCGGAACCCATGGAAGTAAATGCCCAAAGAGTCCGACCGGGACGGTTCCAGAGGAGGCATATAGCATCGGCAAGCGAATCATCCGGAGGGTCTGAGGAAACGGAAACGGAGACTGAGGCGGACGTTCCCGCTCGAGGAGGTGGCCAGAGGAGCAGGAGGAGTGCGTGGAGGCGACCGGAAACGGCAGCGCAGTCATCCCGTGAGGAAATCTGAGGCGGGTATCAGCAGAGTGGCAACCGCACGTTGGTGAGCTACCATGCGAGGGGAGAGAGCGGCGGTCTGCCTATCATCAGCGTGGAGGGAGTCGCATGCCTGGTGGACACCGGGAGCTCGTGCACCATCGCATGCAGAGAGGCGCTAGAGAAGTGGAAAGGTGGAGAGAGGGCACTCCAGGTTAAGGTATGCCAATGTAATTTAATCACCCTGGGAGGGCCCTGTCGTGTGGAGGGGGAAATCGAGCTGGGCTTAAGTACATGGGGGGAAAGGAGCGGAGAGTTTCATGTCCATGTAGTAAGTAAGATGCCAAGGGAGTATCAGGCGATAATAGGTAATGACCTATTAGGGAAAATCGGCGCGCGTATTAGGAACCTAGGGGGCCGATGGGCTATCAGAATTGGAGGTAGAAAGTATACCTGTACTCACGTAGCTGCGGGCGGCGAGGCGCGTATTGGGGCGCTGAATCAGGTCGATAATTGGAAAACGTCTATCCTGGAAGAATTCAGTGATATATTTTTTAAGGAAGGGGATATCCTTGGGGTTACGGGTCGGACTGTGCACGAAATTCCGCTTAAGCAGGATCGGGTCGTTTATGTCAAGGAAAGACGGTATCCTCAGGCGCTTCGTAGGCATATTCGGGAAGAGCTAGACGATTTACGGCGGCAGGGTATAATCGTGGACAGCACGTCCCCGTATAATAGTCCGTTATGGGCCGTCAAGAAGAAGTGTGCCCCCGGCGAGACAACGGAAAAATATCGGGTCGTCATCGATTACCGTAAGTTAAATGAGAATACGGTTGACGAAAAATATCCTCTTCCGCGCTTCGACGATATTTTGGACCGGTTGGGGGGTGCAAAAATTTTTAGCACTTTGGATCTGAAGGCGGGGTATCATCAGATCGGGATGCATCCTCGGGACCGACACAAGACCGCGTTTACCTTCGAGAGGGGCCATTATGAGTTCACCCGCATGCCGTTTGGCCTAAAGAATGCCCCTATCACTTTCCAGCGGTTGATGGACGAATTTCTTCGGGGTCTGGACGAGTCCGTGTGCCAGGTCTACATGGATGACCTCTTGGTCTTCAGTCGGTCGGAACGGGACCACGTTCAGCATCTCCGGGATGTCTTTAGTCGAATGCGGGAGTTTGGTCTCCGTCTTTCTCCTGAGAAGTCGATCTTGGGTCAGCAGGAAATTAGTTTTTTGGGCCATACGATCTCCGCGGAGGGCGTGAAGCCGGATGCTCAGAAGGTGGCGGCCTTACAGCGTATGGCCATCCCGACCGAGGTGAAGGGGATCAGGCGGTTGATGGGCGCTTTGAATTATTATCGCCGTTTTGTTCCAGCTATGGCGACGTATCTTGTGCCCCTTAATAATTTACTGCGAAAAGGGTGTAAAGTCGTGATGACCCCCGATATTGCGGACCAGGTGCGCCGGTGCATCGAACACTTACAGCGTGATCCGGTGCTCGCGTTTCCGGACTTCGAACGGCCGTTCACTATTACGACTGACGCCAGTGAATACGCTCTTGGGGCAGTGCTATCTCAGGACAGTGACCGGGGGGAACGACCTGTTGCATACGCCAGTCGGCGTCTTACGGATGCGGAGTCTCGCTATAGCGCCTTGGAGCGGGAACTCCTCGGAATTGTATGGGCTGTTGACCATTTCCGGCCGTACGTCTTCGGGAGGCGGTTCCGAGTCCATACAGACCATCGTCCCCTCCAATGGGTAGGGAGGCTGAAAGAATCTTCCGCACGGGTCACACGATGGAAAGAGCTCCTGGGGCAGTACAATATGGAGATTGTATACAAACCGGGCAGGGAGAACGTTGTCGCGGATTGGCTGTCGCGTGCGCTCATGGTAAACGCCGTAGAGGAGGAACGGGGCGAGTCTTCTCGCGATGTTCGGCAGTTTCTTAGGGAGTGGACTCCTGGGGAGGAACCCCAGTCTAGCACGGCTGGAGTTTCGGGTGAGGCCGCGTCGTCGGAGGACGAGCGTTCTTCTGAGGGGCGTCCTGTGGACATGGAGGAAATAGACGACATCGTGAACGACAAGCGGCACCAGATTATCTGGAAGACGAGGACGTCGGGGCTCCTTAGGATTGATTTTCAACGCTTCGGCGGGTGTTCGGTCGTCACTGTCTGGTCTCAGCCATCCGTCGGGGATGACCAGATTTGTAGGGCGCTGGCGGACGCGTCTAAGCCGGGCAGGACCCACCACCTATTTGTCGGCAACGCCGTAGTATGGGGTCGGATCCACCGGTTGTGGCGGGCGGAGCGTATCGGGGTTGACCGGTCGTTTGTCCGTTGTTCCATGCTCGTCGAGACCATCCGTGATGAGGAACGGCAGAGGGAGGTGACGCTCGCTTATCATCAGGGGAAGACGAACCACCGGGGCCTTACCGAGACGTTGCGTGCGTTGCGGCGGCGTTACTATTGGCGGGGGATGAAGCGCACCATTCAGGAGACCATTGGGAATTGCGATGTGTGCCTGCGAGCCAAGTATGATCGTCATCCACCTCGGGCCGTCCAGGAGGAAACCCTACCGCTGATGCGCCTCTGGTTGATCTGCAAATCGATTCCTTTACGTGGAAAAACTATAAGTGGGTCACGGTTTTGGATTTGTTCAGCAAGGTAGCGATGGCGTATCCCGTTCAGGAGCGTACGGCGGAGGCTGTGTTACGGGCCCTGTGGATTTGGTTTCAGTTTTATGGCGTCCCCGAGAAGGTTTCTTCGGATAGTGGTCGCGAATTTGACAACGCCAAAGTCCGGGAGGAGATGAAGGTTTTGGGTGTCACATGGCATCTTAACACACCGGGTCATCCCAAAAGTCGCGGAGGTATCGAGCGCCTTCACAGCACGTTGAGTGACCACCTGCGGGTGTTTCAATTAGAGAAGGGGTTGGAGCCGGACGTGGCTATGGAGCGTGCCATCGTCGCGTATAACCATTCCGTCCACTCGGTCACGGAATTTACCCCTTACGAAATCCTTTTCGGGTTGCAGGGTCGCCGGCGTGATTGCCGCGGTGCGGCGGATGGTGAAGGGCGAATTGTGAGCAATAGCCTCGCGCTTAAGAAGCTGTGGGTCACGGTTCGCGATCGGATTGAGCGGGAAAAGCGTCGCCGGGTGGAGCGGCATAATCTTGGGGTGCGGGATCTAATGGGACCTGTCAAAATCGGTACGGTGGTCTACCGGCGTGTGGGGACCAACAGAGGGAAGGAACTCCGGCGTTATGAGGGCCCTTTCCGAGTGGTTGTGATTCGTGAACACAATTTGGTCACGGTCGAGAGCGTGCGCGAACCCAGGAAACGGCGTACGGTTCATCTAGAACAATTGAAACTTCCCCCGATGGAGGCATCCTAGGACGCTGGAGTGTCCTCAGCTTTTTGTATTTTTTGTTTTTTTGTTATTGTGAAGTTGTCAGTTTTTTTTTATGCGGTGTTCAGGTTGCAGGAAGTGTTGTTCTTTTTTATTTATTGTATTCTCTTTGCAGGTGTTATTTTATTACTGAGTTTTGTCATTTTTTTTTTTTGTATGTCTTGTCAAATTGTTATATTTTATCTCATGGAGGATTTCCATAACTTTTGTTTTGTATATAGTTTACGAGGATTGTTCGTAAACTGGTGGGGGGGAGTTAAGGACTGATAAGGTAGACTATCAGCCTTAATTCCAAACCACCTCTTGTAAACAATAGAAATGTATATATAGAGGATTAGAAGACCAAATAAAGTTAGTGTTTGAATAGCCATCAAGCGTGTTGTTTATGCCCCTTTCTTTATTTTTTTTAATTCATATTTCGGACAACGCATAAGTTATATATATATATATATATATATTGCGCCTCGCGCGGATCTCATTACCGCGTATGGGGAGCGTCCCACGGGTGTGCGGATGTGGGGATGGTCGGTGGAATTTCCTCGGAAGCTCCTCCCGGCTAAGTCCAATGGACTCGCTGACCAACAATGAGAGCGGCCCTCCGGGCTTGCTGGGGGGTGTGACGTAGGTTCGAACGCCCTACTCACATATTTTAGTTCACAAAATACCACAAACAGTCATGGATCCCTCTGAGGTAAAACGCCCATTATCCGGAAGTAAACTAGTCCCCCGTTCGGGTCTCCGGGTGTGGACTGCTTCAGAGGAATCTAGGCCCAAGATGAAAAGTAGAGATCTAACAATAGGGACGTGGAACGTTAGAAGTTTAAATACGGCAGGTGGGTTAAAGTCGGTCGCGAATGAAGTTAAGGGGTACCATTTAGATATCATTGCATTACAAGAGGTTCGCTGGCCAGGGGAGGGTTCGTTAACAGAAGGAAAGTATACAATTTGGTACGGGGGGAGCGTTAATTACTGTTTATGTACCGGGTTTCTGATTAGGAATAGATTTCTTTCCGCAGTACGGGACGTACAGTTCTTTAGTGAAAGAATATCGGTTGCTATATTTCAGGGTCGTTGGTCTAAATTCGCGTTTATAAACATTCATTCTCCCACCGAAGATAGTGATGATGAAGTAAAATGCGAATTTTATGATAAACTAGAGTCGGTTTACGATAAGTTACCGCGAAATTACATTAAAATAATACTAGGTGACGAGAACGCAAAGGTTGGAAGGGAAGAAATATATCGTCCTACAATCGGTAAAGGAAGTTTGCACGAATATAGCAATGATAATGGGACCCGACTAATAAACTTTGCCATTTCGAAAATAGGTTCGATGCTTTGGAATCTTCAGACGAGGAACAAGAAGATGTAAACAAATTATGGGAAGGGATCAGGGATAATATTAAAGAGGTCGGTAACTTATGTCTTGGGAAAATCGAAAATAAGAAGAACAAAATTTGGTTCGACAGGGATTGTCAAAATATGTTTGAAAAAATAAAAACCGCTAAACTGAATTCCTTAAATAATCCAAGCGATAATAATGTGGCTTACTTTCGGTTAGTAAAAAACGAAACTTCAAAATTCTTAAAAAATAAGAAAAGAGAGTATCTTAAAGGCAAAATAATAGAAATAGAAAAACACAGAAGCGAAAATAACGTAAGAGAGATGTACAAAGGTATAAACAAATCGCGTAAAAGATTTGAACCTCTATTGAATGGGGTTAAAGATGAGAATAACAACATAGTTGTGGATCCGACTGAGATATTAAATAAATTTAAACAACACTTTGACGGCATTCTAAATACGGAAAATAATAATCAATCTCCTCCCTTGAATACCAGAGCGCTGAACCATGGGTAGAAGCACCGAGTAAAGAGGAAGTTAAAATGGCGATAGGAAAATTAAAACGGAATAAGGATGAAGGAAATGATAATACCACGAGTGAATTAATCAAAGCGTGTGGAGAAGCGGGCGTTTCCAAATTACATGTTTTAGTTAAAAAGATCTGGTACGGTTTTGGGGTATGCCGATGATTTGGTACTACTAGGTGAAGACACGGAGACTATACAACTAAATACACGTGTGTTAATAAAAACCGGTAAACAAATAGGTCTCGAATTAAATACTGATAAGACGAAATATATGATTAGTTGCAGAAATGGTGGCGATCTTGATGATATTAATATTTCAGGTCATACTTTTGAACACGTAGAGAAATTCAAGTATTTAGGTTCAATGATAACAAGAAAAAATGAAATCCAGGAAGAAATAAAGTCCCGGTTAAAGGTGGGAAATACGTGTTATTATTCAGTTGCTAAATTACTTAGCTCGCGACTTCTGTCTAAAAATTTAAAGGTTAGAATTTATAAAACTATTATTCTTCCAACGGCTCTTTACGGATGCGAAACGTGGCCGCTTACTTTGAAGGATGAACAACGGCTTAAGGTTTTCGAGAATAAGGTACTGCGTAAAATATTTGGTCCGAAGAGAGATGAGGCCACTGGGGAGTTTAGAAGGCTGCACAACGCGGAATTGCGGAGTTTGTGCCCTGTGAATATAATTGAGTTGATAGCATCGCGGAGACTCAAATGGGCGCGTAAAGTTGTTGGGCTTAGTGAGGAACGGATTCCGAGAAAGTTGGTATGGCGTCCGAAAGGTAGACCGAAGCGTCGGTGGGAGGATTGCATTAAGGCTGATCTTGGGGGCTTGGGCTTGACCGGTGAACATTGGACGAGTCTGTGCAGGCGAAGTTTGGTGGTATCGGCATCGAACCTTCGGGTTCAGTAAGCCTATTATTATTATTATTATATATATTGCAAGAGGTCTAAGGCTTAGAACGCTCGGCTACCGTTTTTTTATAGGGAACGGCGGGGTCTAGAGGATATAGCGCTAGTTTACTGTGTTCGAATCCCGGTTGTGACGGAATATTATTTATTCTGTTTTTTCAGCCGGGGGACGATCCTGGGGTATGGAGACCCTCCTACGGCAGACCCAGCTTCTATAAAGTGGGTACTTAACAAATGGGGAAAAAACTGGCGGCTGAGCGCGATCTCGGCCGAATCACCTCATTGAACGGCCGTTGGTCTAGAAACAGTACGAATCTCTGTATGTACTGAGCCCAAGTAGTTTTTACAACTGTGTATACAAAAATGGATGAATTACAATATTAGGCATAAATAGACATGTGAAGAAGCTAACCAGTGGTAGCATTTCAAAGTTTACTTTAGAAGCAGGTTTCGAGGCCACCGTCTATTCAGGCACATCGGAGGATTATCGGGTTTTGTTCGTTTGTCGAGTAAGTGTTGTAGTGAGCGGTATCTGCGGCAGTTTCTTGTCGTTTCAAACTAGTGTCCAGGGTTTTTGATACAACTGTTGGGCCATTACATACGGATAGCACACGTGTGTTATCGGCGTCAGTAGTGAGAACAGTACTAGAATGTATAGGAATATCAGCTGTATAAACGAAATAAATAATTGGCCCTAAGATGCTACCCTGAGGTACACCTGCGGTCTGAGAAAATATGGATGAGTATGAAAGGTTATGGTTTACTTTGAAAGTTCTATTTGTGAGGTAAGGGTGAATAATTAGGAAGTATGTAGGAGAGAGGAATTACCGGAGTTTGTATAGCAGTCCTGGTTTCCGATTTTGAAAATAAATTCGACCAAGTTAGGGAAGTTATAAAACCAAAAAAACGCAAGAAAGGAACATAGAGTAAATACATCCAATAATTTTGCTTATATAAAAACATAGACAAGAGGGGAATAAGGTTGATTATCTGCAAAATATGGAAATGCAGGATGAACGATAGGTTTTCAAGAACGGTGTAAGCTACTCAGTTTGAATTATGAAGTATTTGACAAAGGTGACGTCCAAAAATGTTCTCTCTGTAATAGAAACGAAATTTATAATAATTTTTATTTTATAGCGGTCTGCCCAATAATGTCTGAGTTCCGAATGAAATGTTTTCACAAAAAAAAATCTTAACAGGAGAGGAAGTTAACTTGTCGAACAGTTAAATGGTGGGAATATCCCTGCATTGGTCAAGCTTCGCGAAATGGCGTGGACTTACAAAGAAAGGCTTGTAAAATAGTTCAATCAAGCCTGATTTGATAGGTAACGTAAATATAAGTTTTTAAATACTGTTAATTGTATACTTAATATTTTTCAATTGTTTTTTTGTTTTTATTTTTATAGTTGTTTCAGTTTGGTAGAATAACTATTTCATTAATTTTGTTTAGGTCCAGGATGGGTTTACTTTGTATAAAAAATAGGTTATCAGATAATTGTTTACTTTAATTTGTATACTAATGTATGAGTATGTCAACTTTTTCCAGGTCATTTAGCCACACTTAAAATGCCTTATATTGATTTTACCAAGTGATTTTGAAAATAGATAATTATCATTAGACTTTTTCTGGGAACAAATGACATTGAGTGAAAAGGAGACTAAGTCCTAGAGAATACAGGAGATTAATTCAATAAGTCTTCACCCATTGTAGGAATCAAATAAATAAGCTAGAAAGACTGTAATATTTTTGAAACGCCAACGAGTTGTTGTTTATAAAAAACAAATATTTCTTCTAAAATAGAAATCGACAAAAACAAACAATTTCTGTAAAAATTCATTTGAACGAAAACAAATGTTTTACCCACTTTTGAGAAGGAAGCGCACATGGTAAACACACTATTTGCTGAAAAATGTTCATTTTTGGACAGCTGAAGGAAGCCAATGGTTTGAACCCACTTGTTGGACAGCTGAAGGAAGCCAATGGTTTGAACCCACTTGTTGGACAGCTGAAGGAAGAGAATGCTTTGAACCCACTTGTTAGACAGCTGAAGGAAGCCAATGGTTTGAACCCACTTGTTGGACAGCTGAAGGAAGCCAATGGTTTGAACCCACTTGTTGGACAGCTGAAGGAAGAGAATGCTTTGAACCCACTTGTTGGACAGCTGAAGGAAGCCAATGGTTTGAACCCACTTGTTGGACAGCTGAAGGAAGAGAATGCTTTGAACCCACTTGTTAGACAGCTGAAGGAAGCCAATGGTTTGAACCCACTTGTTGGACAGCTGAAGGAAGAGAATGCTTTGAACCCACTTGTTGGACAGCTGAAGGAAGCCAATGGTTTGAACCCACTTGTTGGACAGCTGAAGGAAGAGAATGCTTTGAACCCACTTGTTAGACAGCTGAAGGAAGCCAATGGTTTGAACCCACTTGTTGGACAGCTGAAGGAAGCCAATGCTTTGAACCCACTTGTTGGACAGCTGAAGGAAGCCAATGGTTTGAACCCACTTGTTGGACAGCTGAAGGAAGCCAATGGTTTGAACCCACTTGTTGGACAGCTGAAGGAAGAGAATGCTTTGAACCCACTTGTTAGACAGCTGAAGGAAGCCAATGCTTTGAACACACTTGTTGGACAGCTGAAGGAAGACAATGGTTTGAACCCACTTGTTGGACAGCTGAAGGAAGCCAATGCTTTGAACCCACTTGTTGGACAGCTGAAGGAAGACAATGGTTTGAACCACTTGTTGGACAGCTGAAGGAAGCCAATGGTTTGAACCCACTTGTTGGACAGCTGAAGGAAGCCAATGGTTTGAACCCACTTGTTGGACACTGAAGGAAGCCAATGGTTAGAACCCACTTAATGGACAGCTGAAGGAAGCCAATGGTTTGAACCCAGTTGATGGAACAATAACTGAAGCAACAATCATTCCTTTAACCGGATTTCCTATTTTAGTAAAAAAAAATATATTTCTTATCTCTTAACTCTTGTAATATTAAACTGTACAGTTTTATCTATTTCAGGTTGATTAGTATTCAATTCGGATTATTTTTTATTTTTTGATGAGAAAAAAATCGCTATTTCACCGTTAATTCACTAGTTATCATCATTATCTATGACGAATTTAAATTAAATGAGGATCACAACGTAAATAAGAAAATGAAATAAATAAAGGCATTCTTTATTTTCATCTGTAAACTTGGATTTGTATAACAAATTTATTTGTTAGCCTCCAAATTTGAACTTAAAACTATTTCTCCTTATTTTTCCTTTAATGGGTCATCAAAATCTTTAATATTTTTTATCAATGCTAACAACAAGAAATGATGTGAAAACTTTAAATCGACAAAATTTAAGGTACTTTAGTAGAAGAAATAAAATAAAAGCGCTATTTAAGCAGTATCCGCATTGCAATGATATAACTTATATGATTAAATCAGATTGTAGAGAGATTAGTCAATATCGTAAAATCTCTTTTCTCATAAAATTGTTTTAAGAAAATGTGTGAAATGAACAGTGTAATGTGCCACTTCTGGTATGGATTGGTTTTTGGTGAAAAATATATTTATGCTTCCAAAATCTACAAATATTGTTGTTTTTTGAGCAAGACTCACTAAGCACACTTTTACGTCCCATTTATCAAAATCTTTAATATTTTTTATCAATGCTAACAACAAGAAATGATGTGAAAACTTTAAATCGACAAAATTTAAGGTACTTTAGTGGAAGAAATAAAATAAAAGGCGTATTTAAGCAGTATCCGCATTGCAATGATATAACTTATATGATTAAATCAGATTGTAGAGAGATTAGTCAATATCGTAAAATCTCTTTTCTCATAAAATTGTTTTAAGAAAATGTGTGAAATGAACAGTGTAATGTGCCACTTCTGGTATGGATTGGTTTTTGGTGAAAAATATATTTATGCTTCCAAAATCTACAAATATTGTTGTTTTTTGAGCAAGACTCACTAAGCACACTTTTACGTCCCATTTATGCTGCTGTGGCTAAAAAACGATTTTACAGCGAGAGTCCTATATTTTACTTATCTAGGTTTAATTAGAATAAGGATCTTTAATGATACATAGCCGCCTAGGCTCGGGATCACCATTCTACGTCCCCTCCGAATCATAACCAAGGATTTTCAGAACCAGAACCCGCGGCATTTTGCATAGAATGCATATAATTTGAAACATATGGCAATTAAATTGATTTTAACAACGGTGGTAAGAGATGTGTGTTACACCCACCAGGGATTTATTATATACAGTTGAGGGGTAGAGAAGTACGATTATACAGAGGAAACACGGATTCAAATCCCGACAAGATCAGGAAAAATATATCTTCTAGCTCCTGGACGGGATATCGACTTGCAGGCCATCAAAGGGTTTTGGTCTCCATTGAGTTGGTATTGCACCAACGGAGGAGAAGGTTATAGGGGGAGCCTAGCTATCCAGATCAGTCACTGAGGACAGAATTGTCTAATTCACCTCCATGTCTACCCACTTATTCACCCCATTCCTTCTTCAATTCCTCTCAAGGCGAGCCAATAACGGGAACTGTACCAAATCATATCTTGTTAAAATAGGACTTGGATAACTGTTACCTGGCTCCCTTCATGTAGTCCTGCATGATATTCCCTTCTAAAAACATTTTTGATAAAAGAAAATGAAAAAGTTGCGAAGTTAGGGTCGAGTTTATAAGGAATACTCACGGTATGGAAGGTTTCGTGCCTGGCGAGAGAGTTTGTTGGAAGTTGGTTGGCTGCAGCATCCCCACTCCATAACTTAGCGGCTTAGATAAACCATTAAATATCTTCTCCGTGCCATCGTCGGGGAAAAATTAGACTCCACGAAAGAAATGCGATAAACGGTTTATGTCTCGAATTCATTGTTATTTATTTAAATGTTCTTGTAGCTGCTGTGTAGTTTTTGAGATGAGAACCTAATTAAATTCTACGTTATTTTTTTTTCAGACAGTTGTCCTTCTTCGAACTAATCTATTCTTGCTTCTTGTTTGATTCCTACTGATCCTCCGAGGATTTTGAAAAGAAGGCTTTGGATCTCTCTACTTAGAGCTAATGGATTGTCATTTGAGTGCAAATAATGTGTGTTTTTATTTATTTTTGCTAAATCTATTAACAATTTTTTTAGATAAAGTTATTATAGTCTGTTTAGTTGTATTTGTTTTACAACTTAATTTTGTTTTAGTTAATATTCCTAAATTTAAATTATAAAAAAAAAATACTTGCACTGCTTTATTTTTCTCACTTACTTCATTCTATCTTCAACACAATTTGTTTTGTTTATTAATTGTTGATACATGATATATTCAACTATACAGAAAAATAACGACTCGCCGCACATCGTTCGCCTGAGAAGATAACCTCAATATGAAGGACCTTCATACATACTGCCATGTTTTGAGTTTGCCGATATGTTTCAAAAGACATATTATCAACATCATGAAATTATAGTCCGCCGCATTTAACGGTAATTTTTTTTTTTTAAACTTTACTTTTTGTTAGTCAATACTATATATAGTTAATAGACATATATATATATATATACTAAAAATACATCAAGTAAATGTGATTGTTATATAATACAATGACATGAAATGTATGTAGAGAAGCGTCCCATTGGAAGAACTCTAAAAATATTCTAAACTAGAAGGTCCCAGGGCCATCTACTTTTTAGGTGCCACGGAGGATTATCAGGAATTGAAGAGGAAGAAAGGATTGAAGCTAGTGGGTTAAAGTGAGAATGGAGTTTGTCATAAAAGGATTGATACCTGGTACAGGACAAATCAGTAACATAGGGAACATTAAGGTCTTTATGGATGAGTTTATTCGTGACAAAGTAAGGAGTGTTGAGGATTTTACGAAGGGTTTTGGAATACAAGGACTGGATGCGGGAAGGCTTTGATGATTTAGTAGAGCCCCAAAGCTCTACTCCTTAAGTCCAGATTAGTCTTATAATAGTCATGTAGATGAGCCTTTTTTAGTTAAGAGGAAGGTTTGACCGTTTGTCTGGTAAGTGTTGTAGTAGCCAAAAACGGCGAAGTCCTAAAGATATAATACATTTACTGCTTTATCTCTTTCACTTTCCATTCTGTCTTTAACAGATCTTTTTTTTTTTAAATGTTGATACATGTTATATTATATTTTATAAGAATACAATTATTCATTATCGCTGAAATTCAAGTGAACATGCATACATAAAATGGAAGATAGCTCTCTATGACTAATCTCTATATAACTAAGGACCTTTGTAGACCTCATGAGTTTTATATACACAGTCCTAAGTATAGAAATTGCATTACCCAATAAAAGAAATGTTTACAAAATTAAACATAATCGCATGATCTAAAGAAATTGTGATTACATATAAAAACAATACCATTTATTGAAAATTAAAGAAATAAAAAGAAAAAATATTGAAGTTTAAGTTCTCTCATAAAATGAATTTTAATATTAATTTTGAAGACTGTGACCACTGTTAATTTGTGTCACCGCTGCTGTTACGCTTCATGTAATCTCACAATGTTGATAGTTTCTGATGGCAAAATGCTTTTAATCCCGCGTAATAAAATTTTTGATTCATATAGTAGTAAAAAATAAAATACCAGAACTAAGAAACGGTAATTTTTTTAAAAATCCCAGTATCTCATTAAGCATATGATATAAATAAATTAAAAAAATAAAACAAAAATATTTGATTGTATTAAATTCATAACGATTAAAAATTAAAGTGTGGGTGAAACAATTTCTATGACAAGGACTTTATGTTTAAAAAAAAATACCAACTGAATTTCCGCTGAACCAAAAAAAATTGAAATTAATTACTGTTAATTATTAATTAAACAATTTCAAATATTTTTGGTTTATTACCACAACAGATATATCTTTTTTGGTATCATTTTTTTTCTTAATATATATTTTTATTGAAATTTACAACTGTACAAAAAATACATCAAGTAAATATGCTGAAATGTTATAACGAAACTTCCCATTAGCAGCACTCTTTGGTAGTGAGTCTAAACAAGAAGGTCTCTAGGCCATCTTCTTTTCAGACGCCTCGGAGGATTATCAGGAATTGAAGAGGAAGCAAGGATTGAAACTAATGAATTAGAGTTGGAGTGAAGTTTGTCATGGAAGGTGTGATACCTGGTAAGGGCCATTGGTATCATTTGAATTAGTTTTTGGGAAGGTATATAAATCTTATATTTTAATTATTAATAATAGTAAGGTAAAATGGTTGATTGTGTATATCTATAGCGGAGAACTTTGTTCCGGTTAATTCAACACATAATTAGGTAAAAAGCATAAGACACAAATAAATTGGGTTTTTATTTAATTAAATGTTTATTTGACCGCATCCGGAACCAACTTCTCCCCAATTAATAATAGTAATTGAAACAGAAGTTCAAAATTAGCTTAACTCGATTAGGATTTCGTATTTCCTTTTCAAATACCTTCGATTGTAAATGAGATAAAGCAGGTGTCCAACAACTTCTTTTTCACATATCCTCAATCGAAAATTGGATTAAGCAGGTGATCATTGTGTCATCTTGAGCCATCCGCGCTCATTAAAGTAAGCCAAATATTCACGACGCTATCTCGCTTTTAATGTGTTTTTTTTTATGCCGTAAGTGTAATTTTAAGAAAAAATTATTTAGATAGATAGATAAATAGATAGATAGATAACTGTTATTTTTATTTTTTATTTCAGCATATTACAACAAAAATATAACATATAAAAAAACATTAATAGAACTATGGTCTTTTAGACCGTCTAGTCCGAAGCCAACGTGTTCAATTTTACAATCTATATACATTAACAGTAACTATATACATATACAATAAACTACACAATAACAGTAAAAAATCTCACTCACTGATTCAACTATTTCATTACCAGGCTCAAAACAACAAAACAATAACAATAATAATAAACAATTACATATATATAAATATATAACAATTTTTAAATATAGTTAAACTCTTTTATAAGTTTATATCTGTAGGGCCATGCTATTTTACAATATTTATACAAAACCATCCAGTTCTGTCCATTAAGATAGTTTATTACTTCATCGGTGTTTAAATAATTCTTTCCGAAACACCTTATTCTAATTTCAGATAAAATGGGACATGTGGCAAGGAAATAAAAGGTATTTTCTACTTCTCTCCTATTACAAAGCGAACACATAACATTGTTATTTGACCAAAATCTATTATAGTTGAGGTATACCAATTCACATCTAACATTAAATATCCATTTCGCCCCATTAAAACTTAATTTGGTATCAAACAAATATTGCTTCCCATTATCATAATCTTTGTTTTTATATACAAACCTTTTCTCTGAGACTATAGCCCTTTGTAAAAATTTTGATCTATAAATACCTATCAGTGATTGTCTGAATTGTCGTAAGATTAGAGCCCACTTATATTTGTTTTTAAGTTGAATGTCTGCAGAAATATTATGTTTTTCAGCCACTACATCTTTAATCCAGAAAATATTTTGTTTGATTACTTCCTCATTTATGAAATGTGGCAGTCTATTATTTGGTAGATTTTTAAATTTTGGAATGTAGTTATTTTGAATTTTTAAAGTTTCCACGAACCTTATTTTCCGAATAGTCCCAATATTTTTGTTTCGATGTGCAGTAGGTATGATGGTGTGGCTTGTGGCAGGCTAAATATTTTTTTAATAAATAATATAAGAGTTTTTCAGTTTCTATATATTCCTTACTTCCCCATGCCTGAGCTCCATATCCTATGAATGATTTAAAAATGGCATTAAATACTTCAAGGTATACTATTGTTTTATAGGAAATTTTTCCATATGGAGTTAATTGCCCTTTTTGCTTTTGATAACTTCAAGAGAAAACGATTTAACAACTATTTATAAAATTTTGTAACCTATCTGCACATATGTTTAAATACTTTCTAGGTGTAAATTTTTCATTATTCATGGAGTGAAGATAGAAAGGTTCCGATACAAATTAAAAAAAAAAATGCTCTTGTGGTTTATCATTTACATGTTCTATAAATAATTTAAAAATGGTTATTCAGTCAACTTACTTTTTAGTGACGTCACATAGACCTTCTTTGAAAAGACCTCATTTATATTGGACATAAAACATTTTAAACAATTGCTTTTTAAAAAATGATGGAGTTTTGTTGACCGTTGAGAAATTAGATGAGGAAGATGGTTGGGGGTGCGGTCATAAATTAGAAACACACATTTAAAATAAGTGCTACTTTAATTATTTATTTTGTTACATATCCTGACATATAATTGTTAGTTTAATATTACATTATTTTAAAATTTATAATTATTTTTTATTCATACTGTTTCTCTTTTTTAATGACTATGTTCTTTTTATATATTACCTAAACTCTTAACTATGTTTTTAATATATTACCGTCATATATCACTTCAAAATTGTTCATATTTAAAATTTTAATTGTTCACATATTTTTCCTTTGTCATTTGTTTCATTTGCTTAGTCTCTCTTTATATATTCATATTACAATATTATCATCTCAATTCTGTTTACTTCCATACTTTATAACTATCATCTTAATATTGTTTATTTCCATACTTTATAACTGTCATTTCATTATCATTTCAAATTTAATTTTATTTATGTTACCATATTATATTACTGTAATATTATTATTACATACCTAACGCATTATTAAGTCTATATATTACATTGGTTGTTATCTTGTTTTTTTTAGCCCTGATGAAGGTCCACATCGTAGGCCGAAACGTCGGCACATAATTAAAATAGCACTTATTTTAAATTAGTGTTTCTAATTTATGACCGCACCCCCAACCATCTTCCCCATCTGATTTTTAAAAAAAGTTGAAAGGAAGTAATCAATACTGATTCATCAGTTAAAAAAGACTAACGTTAAGAGAATACCGAATGATAAACTTATCATAGAACTTTTAGTCTATTCATTAGTTCGCTTTTGGAGTTGATGAATGCTTCTTTAAAAACGGAAAAAAGCGTATAGATGATTAGAACAATATTTTGCAGACAGCTGACTGAGTAAACAGTACATGCAAATGACGGGCATCAAACAGGAATTGATAATCGAGCTGATGAATACATACATTAGAGGAGGGAGTCATGTTTAGTAGCCCCGTTCTAGTCAGTCAATTAAATCAAGTAACAAATTCTAATAGAGGGGAAAACATTATGCAATACTGTTTTTCGTTGAGGGAGCAGATACGTGGGCCGTTTTAAAGTTTCTTCATGCAGATTTAATAGAGGAATTTATCTACTGGACTGTAATGCATGGCCGATTTTTTAAAATATTAATCTTTATTAGGAAATACCGTAGTTGTTTGGCTAGCGCGCTAGTCTACCACGCCAAAGGTTGTGAGTTCGAATCCCAGTCCCGGGAGGACTTCTTAATGCATATTATTAACTGAAGATTCACTCACAACATTCCCCAGAGTATGTGAGACCTGTCAGCCAACTAGTGTCAACTTATAGAAATAGGCGTAGGGAGTGATGACTCTACCCTTGTACATATACAGTAAACCCTCGTTTTAACGAACTCCAAGGGACCAACAAATTCTCTGTTCGCTATAAAAGAATTCGTTATATCCGAAAAATATATTGTATGTATATTATATGTCTTGGTATAAATTCAGGTGGTTACAAAAGATATATTTTCAATACAGCATTCGTTTTCAGGCACATGTTTATTTAGAAACTACAAAAGCAGTTAAAACTATGCACTATGTAGATATCTCTATCTTATTTCACTTTTAACATAATACTTTAAGATTAACATAAACCATCATTGAAAATACAAAACTTAAAAAGGAATAATAATAGGAAGCAATAATCGTTGATAGAGGAGATTTTAATATCCCGTATTTAATTTTTTCGATTTCGACTCAATTTTTTTATCCACTTCTTGGAGAATCGCCAACTTTGTATTTAAATCAATGGTTTTTCTCTTGACCTCGTAGGACACTCGAATTAAAGCAATCAATAAAAACAGAAAAACTAGCTGAAACACTAAAAACCATAAGCTGCCACAGACTGTGAATCACAGAATTGAGCTGAATAGCAGGAAGAGGTAAGGATTTGGACAGAAAGGCGCCGCTCTTTACTGAGAATTCAGACGTATCGTAATTTGTTTTCTTCTTTATTTTTCCTAATAACCGAACAAATTTTATTCTGAGGTCCACAAAAGTAGTTCGTTAATTCGTTTTAAGAGGATATTTCGTTATAAAGGAGGAGAAAGCATAGTTTATATTAATTTTTCAAGGGACCGCTACGATAGTTAGTTACAAACGAGTGTTCGTTATAACCGTGTTCGTTAAAAAGATGGTTTACTGTAAATACAAATACAAGAATAGTCGTGTAAAATCTTAGGACACCGCACTGCGAAGCCATGGGCCTCTACAGCCTGTCCGCCCAAAAAAAAAAATAAAATAAAATAATCTTTAAAGAGGATTAAAGCTGTGTCTGTTGATTCCTAAAAAAAACGCTTACTGTTCATTATCTAAGGCCTGGGGCGTTCCAGGGGATTTTTGACAATAATAAAACAAATAATTGATGGGCTGGGTTTTGAATGATTAGTGGACTGTATGAATGAATGGGTTATATTTATTGCTATTGCTACATATGGTATGGAGGGGTTAGTATCTTAATCTATTGTACATATCTGTATTTTCTTTGTTTCTTCTTCCCCTTCATCCTCTCCCTTTTCGGCCCATAGCTAGGCCGGCTCCTATGAATTACTCCTCCATGGTGAAGTAATTGTTAATGGAGTGAGGCAATGAAAAATGTCTCACACTGTTGGGCACATGTGCTCACTTCACTACAAGTCTCTGTCTCCAATTGCTAACTTGCATGGGGGTCTTGCCAATACTTGCCAATTTTGGCAGAGGTCCCTTCCTCTGAATGCCCCTAGATGGCGTTGTTATGACACTAATGAGGACATTGTCAACTAGATAGCAGCATGAAGTGTTAAGGACCGTGTTCCCTTAACAAACGGCCCACCTAAATTGATCGTGGGTGAACGACAATTTATGAATACATGTTATGCAAAATGAATATAACCATTTGACATAGACAAACAAAAAAAAAACTTTCTTAATATATACAAGATGAATAAATAAATAAATTAACCCCTGTATTATTAGAGTGCGCAACTGAAAAAAAAATGGTGAGTTGAGCCTGTTCAACGAAGGAAGAAGGAAACGAATATTTCAAACTGCTGTGTCAACATATGCCAAAAAAAAAATCAACGAAAATGACCTACTTGAGAAAAGATTAAAAAAAAAAAGAACTTTGAACCTCTGGTTAAACAAGGGTAGCATGCATAGCCCTATTGATAAGGATACCTCAATTGCGTACGAGTAGAGGGCTGAGTCTGACCCGTCGAAAGTTTTCGACATGAACGATGTTGAGGCTGACCCCAGGTTGGTGCTGATCTTGATGAACCGTGCGACTTATATTTGTGATTGCTAAAATAATTAGGAAAACGTAAAGAACACAAATTGTATCCGGAATCAATCAGCTTAGATCCTGCTAGCGCTTGAGACAAATAACGGTGGAAATTCCGGTTAGGTTCATTCAATTCCGGAACTGCTTCATGTTGAGCTTCTACGATGGGTTCCGATGCAGCAAACAGTGATATACCTTGATCAGGGGTTCGGACCTTTACACTGCCCAAAACAACTAGGCCAAACACGGATGGCTGAAGATATATGTTTGAAACACCTGAGTGATATAGAGCTCCGTGATTATTAGTGGGTAGAGGTTCATGCCTATTAGCATGTCCACGGTGCTAGACGAATGAAAGTAGTGGTTTGCCAGGTGGTACTGTGATAGTTTTGTTGCTATTTCATGAGCAGTGGGCGTGGAAGGCATGGGCGGAGCAATTGTTTGGAACACCAGGGCTTCTGCAAAAAACTCTTCCCGGCCGATGATCGGTTTCACGGTGCAAATTACTGAACCAAAGGGTCTGGTGATGGATGAACCTCCAAGTCCAGTAATGCGACTTCTGAACTTATTGATTGGGCAGCCTAATTTGGACGCCATTGACATGTTCAGAAACGTGTGTTGACTACCGGAGTCCAAAACGGCTCGCGCAGTTATGAGATGTCCTTGTCCGTCGGTGATCTGAAGTTTCACGGTACCAAGAAGAATGGTGCTGGTGGAAGTAGTGGTAGATCCAAACCCGATGAAGGTTTCCCTTTCGTCCCTGTTCTCAGCATCGGCCTTCTGAGTGGAGTTTGGCACCTCTATGTGGATCAGGCTGTGATGTTTGCCCTTGCGAAACCTACATCCCCACTTGGATTTGCAACCGGAAGCGGTGTGTACTATTTGAGTATTCAATATACATAAATTAATGGTTCATATTCAATTAAGTTATTGCTGAAATTAATTTTGCTAGTTATGATTAAACATTTGTATTTGATGTTAACCAAGATACTTGATATATGTTAAACAATTATTAACTGAGAATTTATGACTTAAAGATTTATAATGATTGAATAGGTGAGTACATAATTTCCGTTTTGATTACACAAGAAAATAATGGTTTCTATCAAAGCAAGTTATTTGAGGAATAAGTCTTGCAGTTATGAATGAGTATTAATAGTTAACATCAAGCACTAGACAATTGGATTATTTGTAGATTAATGTTCAACAGTAATTAACTGAAATTTGTATAAATAAAATATTTATAAATAACTGAATAGGTTTTAGTACAAATAAAACTATGATTAATAACTAATTAAATAATATTTTTAATAAGATAATTCATGCGTGCATTAAACAATTTTAATGAAGAAAATGAAAAAGTTCATGCTGGTAAAGATTATAATTAACAAAGAACAAGTTTTATGAATCTATTGATTTTGAAATATGAAGGTAAGACAATATTAAAGGACGTAAGGGATCTTAAGGTCATGATGTAAGGTCTTGTTTGTAACATAATATGGAGCATTGACTATTGTTCTAAGGACTTTGAACTGAAAGGATTGGATACGTTTGATGTTCGAAAATTTATTAGTACCCCGTAGTTCAATTCAATTAAATGGAAAGTTGTGATGTTCTGTTAGTAGTCTATGTAGCTGTCCGTATCTTCTGTTGAGCTCTTGTCTTTCAAGTCGAGTATGTGAGTTCCAGGTCAGTCTTTTGTCTAGAAGGAAACCCAAATACCGGACTGTGTCGGAACAGGGAAGTGGTATAGAGTTGAAATGAACTTGTGGACAAGATTTACGTCGGAGGCTGAAGGTGACGTGCTTACATTTGGATTGATTGACTTTGATACGCCAATTGTCGCACCAACGTTCAATCAAGGAGAGGTTTCTTTGTAGATGGGAAGATGCCAGTTCTGGGTCTGAATGGTTTGATAGAACGGCAGTATCATCGGCAAAAGATGCTTAGGAAGGTATCAGGATCTAAAGGTATATCAGCTGTAAACAAGATATAGAGGACTGGATGCTGGACTGGACTGGACCTAAGACCCTGCCTTGTGGCACACCAGCCTCTATTGGGTAACAAGTGGAGAACTCTGAACCACAGCGGACGCTGAAGGAACGGTTGGAGAGATAGGATCTTAGGATTAGATATAAGGATTGGGGTAATTGGGATTTTAGTTTGAAAAGCAAGCCATCGTGCCAGACCCGGTCAAATGCCTGAGCAATGTATATCTGTATCATAGTATCTGTTAGAAACGAGAACTGAATTCTAAAAATTGATTTATTGTAGAAAGATACAATTTGTGAGATTTTTTACACCTGATTTGTATACAGATGTATTGTCGCATTAAAAGTTATAGAGATAAATAAAAATTATATAAATATTATGTTGCCAATTCTTTAATATTTTCAACAGTATAGTTATTATTAAAGCTTTATTTCGGAAATGATTTTTAATTACCCCCTGTATACCAATATTCGAGAGAGAATAAAAAAGACAATGAAACTGGGGAGTATAGGGAGGAAATTGATACTGCTTTCCACTCAAGGAGGGTCTCCTAATAGGCACTGCAGTTGATTTAAATAGTTTAGAGAAACTTTCTTAATATTAGCTCATGAAGCAGGGGCTCCTTAGACTAGCACGGTCCTTACTCTTCACCGCAATTAATTTCATTTCACCTTGTCGTCTTTAAGATATTGTACTATAAATATTACTGAGCTGAAAAATATTCCTTTCTTAAAAAATTATATTAAAAAAAAAAAAAGGATAGAGCTTACACGGTCAGTAGTGCAACCATAAGGCTATATAAGGAACAATAATTAAGCATGAAAATCACTTCTAACCTTCCTTGTCATAGCGCAACAAAGGTTTCAGTTGACGTAATTTTCATGATTTTTTTTAAACCATTTTCTTGGCTACTTAGGTAATGTGTTGTAAGAACCAAAATTATTACTCATCATCATTCTATTATTTATTTTGTTCTTAAATATGCAAAATTACCGGAGGTAACTTGTACGATTTTATATAAGGAAAATTGTCACAAATGAACTTATCAATAAACTAATTGTCCCATATGTTGATAATTTACCCCAAATATTCTTATTATAAACTTCATTCCCACTTTAATCCACTAGTTTCAATCCTAGCTAATTCTTATATTCCTGATAATCCTCCAAGGCGTCTAAAAGAAGATGTGACCTTCTGGTTATGAATATTTTTGGGGTGTTATGAATGGCTTGTTGCTCTACATGTATATCATGCCTTTTTACTTCCACTTACCTAATTATAGTAAGGGAAAGTATTGCGATCTTGAAAATTTTCACTGGAAATACACGTTGTAGGGTCCCCTGAGTCCAAATGACCAAGTCCCGCAAAAAGGTCTGTACGTCCGTGTGTGGTAAGTCTAGTGCGAAAACGAAAAGTCATATGAAACTAAAATTTCATATTTAAGTAAACTATACGTCCGAGGTGTTAGAGAAACATTTTCTTTACAATTGCCGACACAGAAGAGGAAATTTATTTCATAAATGCCGATACTTTAAATTTACTATATCATGTTTTTAGCAATGATAAAAAACAAATGAATATTCAAGATGAAAGAATTTCATGACCTGTCGAGATTGGTCTTCAGAAGGCCTTGACAATGCCGTGGTCGAAGCATGCATCGCAGCACCTGGGATTAGGTACCCTGTCAGGTAGGGGTGAGCCCGCATCTACCAATTGGCAGAGTCGACTGGTAAGGACGGAAATACCCCGTGTGGTAGAAGTTCAACAGCAGCGGTTAGGAGTTTATATATATATATAAGTTAAGGACGGGAGTCCATTATTATTAGCTTTAATACCATTTAGTATAGTAAACATTAATAATACTATAAAAACACATGTGATTATTTGCTAACAATAAAAAAGATTAGTATTGTTTCTGAAATCGTACGAGTTATCCATTTCCTTTTTCTATTATTTTGTATCAACTAAACATAACTGGTGCCGAAACCCGGGAACCTCATAGCAGGCAGGTTACCAATATTATTGACGTTTTATTTTTCATCTCGCCTAAGAGTTTAAAGAAAAATTGCTTCTGTTTTTTTTTCTTCTCCGATAAGAAAGAAGAATGGATGGTATTCTCAGGCCACCAGTACTTGGTACACACACAACCTACCAGAGAACCCACATGTTCCGGAAGTTCAGCTACCGGCTGTGATTGAAATCCCTCAGTTGCCTAGAGAAACGTTAGCAGAAGCACACGCCAATGCCATGGCCTGGATAAGAATAAAAACAGTGACATGTCAGGATCTGCGAAAAGCAATTTCGGACCTAGAGCGCTTCGGTGGCGAGGTAGGTGATTTAAATCACTTTCTAAAGGGCGGGGATCGTCTTATGGCGAGGATCGAGGCTAAAACAGTTCTTAACGGGGGGGGGGGGACGCCGATGCATTGAAGGCGGCCTTGGTTTGTCGAGTTAAGAGGAATATCCTGAACCAGATCCAAGCTGATGAGGATACACCGTGGCCAATTGTTAAAGAAAGGTTAAAGAAGGCTTATGGTGGAGGACGCTGGACCCCAGAAGAAGATATATTTCAAATGTTCCGGGAAAGGCGTGCACCACGGCAGACGACGGGGCAATATGCAGGGATCCTGCTTGGAATGTATAACAAGATAACAGAGAAAATGAGAGAAACAATGAATGTGGCCGAGGTAGAAGCCAGGATGACTTTCCTAGCTTTGATTCTTAAGGTTCAATTGGCCAAGGAGACTGGGAAGAAAGGGTCCATACCTCGGGACCGTACATTTGTGGAGTGTGCCCAGGATATGGTCGATGCTAGTGCTAGGGAAGAAGAAACCAGGATGGAAGTAGAGGAAGGTTGAAGTAGGGTGCCCGATAGACGTCTACGGAATACACAGACAAATTGGAGAAGGAAAGAACGTATGTACGAAAGCAGAGACAGACATACGGCGGGAGAGTCAGGACATCCTCAAAAAAGGAACGGGATTCGAAAGGACGACAGAAAGTGCCATGGTTGTGGGAAACAGGGACATCTAGTGGCCCAGTGTCCCAAAACTAAATGCTTTGAATGTGGAACCGAGGGACACATAGCCAGACAATGTCCCTATGGTCAGGAGAAGAGAACCCTCGCGGGATGAGCCGATGGAAATTAATATGCAGCGAATGAAGAGAAAAAGCGGCCCATCTCGAAGAAGCGGACCTTCGGAAGAAGCTACTGAGGTTTCAGATACTTCAGAGACGGATGGCGAAGAACCAGCGAGTAGTGGCAGCGGAGGAGAGGAAGGCAGCAGGCGGAGCCAACAGCGTCGATTGGCATTCGAGAGGAGGCAGCGAGCCGGGATATGAGGAGTATGCACGCAGAGAGGCGACCGCACAGAAACATGCAACAATATCCGGGATAAGCAATGCTGGTTGCCTATTATCAAAGTGTCTAAGGGAGTAAGGGGGTAAGTAGATACTGGGAGTTCTAGCACTATTATGACCCGGGAGGCGTAGGAGAAGTTGTGTGATAGACAGGGAACACTTTAGATTAGAAAATGCGATTGTAAATTAATCACCCTGGGAGGACCTTGTAGGGTCGAGGGGGAGGCGGTAATCGGGCTAAACCGTTGGGTAGATAAAGGGGGCAATCTGAAGGTACATATTGTGGGAAATGTGTCCCGGGAGTACCAGGTAATAGTGGGTTGTGACTTACTAGGGCAGGTTGGGGCAAGGCTTAGAAATACTCGGGGGGTCTGAAGCATAAGGCTCGGAAAAACGTACATACGAATGCCAGAACATTGTACGGAGAAAGAGGGGGCGAATCGATGCGATTGACAGGGTTAGCGGCTGGAGGGAAATGAAAACGGCAGAGTTCCGGGATATTTTTTTTCGAGAGGGCGAGGTTTTAGGGGTGACGGGAAGGACGGTCCACGAGATTCCGTTGAAGCAGGACAGAATCACGTACGTAAAGGAACGGCGTTATCCACATGCGCTCCGGCAGCATATTCGGGAGGAATTAAAAAGTCTAAGAGCACAAGGGATTATCGTTGACAGTACGTCACCGTATAATAGCCCCTTATGGGCGGTGAAGAAGAAGGCGGCGCTGGGTGACAATAGGGAGAAATATAAGGTGGTGATAGATTATCGGAAGTTAAATGATAAGACCGTAGATGAACGATACCCTATCCCTCGGTTCGAGGATATATTGGACCGGTTAAGTGGGGCGGTAGTCTTTAGCACGCTTGATCTCAAAGCGGGGTACCACCAAATAAAGATGCACCCGAAAGACCAGCATAAAACAGTTTTTACGTTTGAACGAGGGCACTATGAATTTACTTGAATGCCGTTTGGTCTTAAAAACGCTCCTATCACCTTCCAAAGGCTGCCAAGTCTACATGGATGACCTCTTGATCTTTAGAAGGACAGAAGACGAACATGTGGAGCACTTGCGCCGCGTTTTTCAGAGAGTGTGTCAGTTTGGGCTGAAATTGTCAGAGGAAAAATCGATACTTGGGCAGGCTCAGATTAATTTCTTAGGTCATACGATCTCCCGTGAGGGAGTCAAGCCGGACACCGCAAAAGTGGAGGCTATTAGGCGTATGGCGATTCCGCGGGACGTCAAAGGGATCCGTCGACTCGTTGGGACGTTCAATTATTATCGGCGATTCATCCCCGACATGGCGGAATATCTGGTTCCGATTAATAATTTGTTGAAAAAGGGAGCGAAGCTAGTCGTGACACCGGTGATGGAGCATATCATCCGTAAATGCATGGAGAGTTTACAGGCTGAACCGGTCCTGGCGTTTCCGGACTTAAGCAAAATATTTACTGTCACTACTGATGCCAGCGACTACGCGGTGGGGACAGTCTTATCTCAGGACGGTGACGGAGGGGATCGGTCCGTGGCATACGCAAGCAGGCGCTTCACGGATGCCGAAACGAGATATAGTGCATTGGAGCGGGAGCTACTAGGCGTAGTATGGGCTATTGACCACTTTAGGCCTTATGTTTTCGGAAGAAAGTTTCGAGTCCAAACCGACCACCGGCCGCTGCAATGGGTCGGCAAGTTGAAAGAGTCCTCGGCGAGGGTTTCAAGGTGGAAGGAATTTCTAAGCCAGTATAATTTCGAGATAGTCTATAAGACGGGAAAAGACAACGTCGTGGCTGACTGGTTGTCTAGGGCCATCAAGATAAACGCTATCGAGGAGGGAGAAACATCACGTGACGTAAATCAGTTTTTGAGCGAATGGACGCCTGAACGAGAGGGGGAGGCTGGCACTGCGGGCTCGGAAGGTGATAAGGGAATACCGGATGACGGGAGCTCGGCGGAGGATAGGCCGGTGGAAATGGTGGAGATCAACGAGATCATAAATGATAAACGTCGACAGGTAATTTGGAAGACGAGAACTGAGGGAAAGATTAAAATCGAAAATAGGACAGACGGAAATTGCAAAATTAATATTATCTGGTCTCAACCGGGGGTCCGTGGCGATGAGCTTTGCAAGGCGTTACTGGATGCATCGGAACCGGGAAAGATTCATCACCTGTACGTAGGGAACGCATCGATCTGGAATAAGATTAGACGGATTTGGCGGTCCGAGCGGATAGGTGTCGACCGTTCTTTTATCCGTTGCAAATATTTGGTCGAAACGCTCAGGGACGAGGAGCAACAGAACGCGGTAACGCTCGCGTACCACCAAGGGAAGACTAATCATCGCGGGGTTCATGAAACCCTACAGGCCTTGCGCAGAAAGTACTTCTGGTGGGGAATGAAGAAAACTATACAGAACACGATTGGTGCGTGCGAGGTCTGTCTGCGCACGAAATACGATAGGCACCCCCCACGCGGTACGCAGGAAGAAACGGCTACAGGAGACGCGCCTCTTCAAGACCTACAAACGACAGCATTTCGTCTGATGGGGGGGGGGGCGAGAATTCGATAATGTTGCGATCCGGGAAGAGGCGAAACGACTGGAGAATAAGTGGCATTTCACCACCCCGAGCCACCCTAAAAGCAGGGGCAGCATCGAGCGCCTACATAGCACCCTCAGCGACCACCTCCGCGTGTATCAGGGCGAGAAGGGGTTGGAGCCGGGTGTGGCTATGAAAAAGGCCATTATTGCATACAATCACTCCATACACTCCGTCACAGGGTTTTCCCCAAACGAGGTTCTATTCGGGTTGCGAGGGCAGCGTCGTGATTGGACGGGTACCACTACCAATGAACGATGCGTGGGTGACATAATTGCAAACCGGGTCGAGATAGGCAAGGTGTGGGGTAAGGTAAGGGGGAAAATACAACGGGAAAAGAGTAGGCGCGTACAGCGGGAAAATCTTAAAGTGAAGGATCAGATGGGCGACATCAAGATTGGCACTATCGTTTACCGTAAACTGAGCACGAATAGAGGGAAAGAGTTGCTCCGGTACGAAGGCCCGTTCAGGATAACCGCGATCAGGGAGCATAATCTCGTTACTATCGATAGTGTTAGGGAGCCTAAAAAGAGGCGCACCGTTCATATCGAACAACTCAAACTTCCGATGGTAGCATCGCGCTAGCCTTGGCCCGCTGTTGTGCAGAAATATTGTTTTTAATTACTATGTACGTTTCCCTTCTCAGCATAGGTGATGCAATCTGGGTTTTTTTATCTCGTTCGAAAACCTTTAATTGGTTGTTATTTTTGTTTATTTAGAGCTTTATATTTTAATATGTACATGTGAGTAGTATCATTCTGTTATATTTTTTATATGGATTTTCAGTTGTTGTTTTTTTTCTATTTTGTATTGGTAACAATGTTGCGTTATGTTAGGTTATTTATTATTTTGTTTTGTAAGGTATTAAGGCTAAGGATTGCTCGTCCCGTTCTGACTTATTGGTATAAGTTTCCAAAATGTAATTTGTAAACTGGTGGGGGGGAGTTAAGGACGGGAGTCCATTATAATTAGCTTTAATACCATTTAGTATAGTAAACATTAATAATACTATAAAAACACATGTGATTATTTGCGAACAATAAAAAAGATTAGTATTGTTTCTGAAATCGTACGAGTAATCCATTTCCTTTTTCTATTATTTTGTATCAACTAAACATAACTTTTATATATATATATATATATATTTTTTTTTTTTTTTTTTTTTTTAACATAAAAGCAGTAATATAAACGTATAATTTACCGCTGGAAAAATAAAGATTTTAGAAAAAATAATATCTAGTACACAAAATTGTTAAAGTTAATAGACAAGTGGCAAAAGGTGGATAAAACTAAATGATTGTTGCAGATAATAATGTCATAGGTTGTTTAATAAAACATATGTTTTTATTTAAACTCGATATAATTATCTTTTACCATTTCTAAATTTATTTAAAAATTCTTGGATTGGTTTTAACAACGTAGGGAAGTGAAAGTCGTGTGTTCTGCGCGCCAGATTTGTATGCTTATATTCACATAATGTATTTATTAATTTACAAACGGTAGAGTTACTGGCATTTTAATTAATTTTGTTAGTGAGTATCATATTTTATTCTGTTACTTTATAGGGTTATATCTATAAACTAGTCTTTGCAGATAAATGGCATAATAATATTTTTAAAAGCGATGGGACCTGGTTGCTCATAGCTTCCTCCCAAATACACGAGGAAAATGTTGCGAGTCCATAAAATTTAAAACGATCCAAAGCAAATGTTGACGCAGGAGAGGGCGATTAAAAGGTTGGAACGATGGACGAGATTTGAAAACTTGGGAGCATCATGAAATGTTTACCAACAGCCAATGTTACAACATGAGATCCTCATTTACTCTTTTTAATATCGGTAAACCCATTCCAAATCCTCTAATTTTTATTAATTGTGCCGCTCAACAATTTTTATTTTATTGTGTATTTTTGCCGGGCAAACGCTTCAACCTTAGACTTATTAAGAAAAGACTTATTTAAAAGACCATCATAAGGCCGATGTGGACTTACGGGGTAGAGCTATGGGACTCTACTAAACCATCCAATTCTTCTAGTTCAACCGTAACCATCCAAAATCTTTAACGCTCCTTACTTTGTCGCGAATAAACTCACCCATAAAGATCTTAATGTTCCATACGTTACTGAATTAGCCCGAACAAGGTATCCACGAAAAACTGCATTCCCACTCTAGCCCACTAGTATCTATCCTATCATCCTCTTCGATTACTGATTTTTTTTGGGCAATACTTTTACTGTTACAGCCGTTTTAAGTCAGCTTTGTGGCTAAATACATGTGTTGAAAATCCTTCTAATTCTAGTAACTTTGTATATATCAAATCAAAATACAATCAAACTTTAAGGTAAGGAAATGATTTTTATTTTTTGTCCCCACCACTCATTAGATAAATAGTAAAGAAATTGGTTTAAAACATTCTCGAAAATAAATAAAAAATGAGACTTTTAGAGAGATAAAAGTATATACAAGAAACTATAGCCACCCTTGATTATTTGTTTCCTATATACCTTAGTCCAAGTCCTACATACTGTAAAAACTTTGATCTTGAGAACATATTCTTCTTTTGCATATGAATTTCGAAATTGGCAAACATTTGTTTTTCCCAATGTTTACACGGAAATATCTCAAAAGGCACTGAGTGAACAACTATGAATCTTATACAGATTATCCATCAACACGATGAGTTTAAGTGATATAAAAAATAAATAAAAAAAAGAAGAATGATGATAAGCTTATTGTGAATTACTTTGGTCCTTACAACACATTGATTAAGTTGCATAGAGAATGGTCAAAACAATTCACAAAAATTTACATAAACTGAATTTTTTTTTTTGTACTATCAAAATCATTGCAACAGGTAGTGCATTAGTAGGACTACACAAGAAAAAATAAATTTAGGTTGAGACTTCTTTTTAATCTTTCTTGTCACAGCGCGGTTATTACAGTAAAGTTCAGGTTATTACCATAGTTAATATTTCTTAAATAAAAGGTTATTTTAACAGTGAAGTGAATATTATAACTTCGGAATCAGCTTTGTCCCAATCACCAAATTTATATCACTTAAACTCATCGTATGGGTAATCTGTAAAAGTTTCATATTTTTTTTAACTCAGTCCCTTTTGAGATATTTCCGTGTAAACATTGCGAAAAAGGAATTTTCGTCAGTTTCTAAAATACATATACAAAAAAACGACTACGTTCTCTAAGTTTTTAGACAGAAGCCGCGAGCTAAGTAATTTAGCAACTGAATAATAACAAGCATTTCCCACCTTTAACCGGGAATTTATTTCTTCCTGGATTTTATTTTTTCTTGTTATGAATGAACCTGAATACTTGAATTTCTCTACGTGTTCAAAAGTATGCCCTAATATATTAATATAATCAAGATCGCACCTCAAATATCTCGGAGTAATTATGACCGATTCTAACTTTTTGGAATGTTTCCGACAAACACATCTCTACTAGGTTTACTAACTTTCTAGGTATCAGAATAAGTATTGATTCTTTCCATTCTTCAGGCATTTTTTGCCTTTCCCAGATCTTTTTAACTAAAATATGTATTTTAGAAACGCCCGCTTTCCCACACGCCTTGATCAATTCACTCGTGATATTATCGTTTCCTGCAGCTTTATAACGTTTTAATTTTCCTATCGCCATTTCGACTTCCTCTTTACTCGGTGCGTCTATCCATGGTTCAGCGCTCTGATATCCAGAGTGAGGAGATTAATTATTATTTTAAAAATTTAGAATGCCGTCAAAGTGTTGTTTAAATTTATATTTAATATTTTATAATTATTTAATATTTCAGTCGGATCCGCAATTAAATTGTTATTTGCATCTTGGAGTTCAATTTTTTTACGCGATTTGTTGTTAATACCTCTGTACATCTCTCTTAAGTTATTTTCGCTTCAGTGTTTTTCTATTTCTATTATTTTACCTTTAAGTTGCTCTCTTTTCTTATTTTTTAAGAATATTGAAGTCTCACTTTTTACTCCCCGAAAGTAAGTCACGTTATTATCGCTTGGATTATTTAGAAAATTTAGTATAGCGGTTTTTGTTTTTTCACACATATTTTGTTAGTCCTCGTCGAACCAGGGTTTGTTCTTTTTATTTTCGATTTTCCCAAGACACACATTACCGACCTCTTTAATATTCTCCCTGATCTCCTCCCATGATTTGTTTATATCGTCGTGTTCTTCGCTTAGAGATTACAAAGTTTCGAACCTATTTTTTACTTCTATCCCGAATTGATTTCTTATTCGGGGATAGTTCAATTTAACTAAATCACAATTCTCGGGATGGCTATAGGTCTGTGTTCTCTTTTTTGTATTTAGTTTTTGTCGTTTAGTTTCGTTATTACTAATTCATGATGAGAACCACTCACAAACTACGGAACTAGAACAATAGGGTAAGGCTCACGCACAGCTGCCTGTGAGGCTGTGACGTCATCTGCACCAAGCCGCTCTACTTCTCCTAGCTCGATTTTATGATCCTAAGGCGACTTTACATGTAGTATTGAACTCAAATTACCTTGATAGTGAAATTGTATAAGAAAACTGTATTTTAAAATGATTTAGAATTTCATTAATGGAAAAACACTTTAAATATGTATAATAAAAATATCAAAACAGTTGTATAAGCCAGGTTATACACATATTGAAAGGAATCCTTACAACTTACAAGTCAACATAATATATATTTAAGTTAATTAATGCTTCGAAACTAATAACTAAAACGATAAACTTTAATTAGTAGTACCTTATGTTTGACCTAACCCTTCACATTAATGATTTATTTTGTCCATCTTCTTTGATTTTTTCGTACAGTGTCAGAAGTTTCACTTTTCTTATTCGCTCTTCTAAGTTATTTCTTCTTGTTCAGTTCTTTCCATCTTATAAAGGATCGAGTTCTAACATATCTTGTTTAATAGCATTTTGATTTTAAAAGTTATTGTTGTTGACTTTTAAAAAATAGATGATGTTTTCTTTTAGTTCTTAATTTTCGTTTGTTGATTGGATGTTATGCACGTCATGATGAAATAAATTTTGATTTTTATTAGAATCGAATTGGTCTGAGGTTTCTATAATTTTGCTGTTTCTTTTTCCTGCCGAATGCTGTACTATCGAATTTACAGTTTTCATACAATTACGTTTATCTGCACGAATTTCTCTTTCGATAGAGCCCAAAGTGTCGGTGAAAGATGAAATGCTTGGTAATTTTTGTGTTGGTACAGAGGATTCTTTTAATTTAGGTCTGGATGGTTGGTCTAATAATTTCGATTTTAAATCTCTTTTATGATTACTCGGTAAGAAATATTCTGAACAAATTTGTGTCAAACACGTCTTTTCGTTTGCAAAAATGCTGCCATTGTTTGTGAAGAGTTTTTTTCTTTTTGAAAAACGTGAAATGACAAGGTCAGTTTTTTAGCGTTATCTGAATGGTATGTACTACCGACAGCGGCACATGACATTTTAAAGAGAGATAATTACTTAGTCTATCGATAAAATCAATAAAAACGTTCCGAACACTATAAACACAACCTTCGTGATGAGTGAGCGAAATAACTACAATTACAGTGCAGTGGCTGTAAGTCGGGTCGGTCCACGTGACGTCATCTGGCTGGCAATCTACCGAGCATCCTCCTCGTCAGTGCTACCGTATTGTTCTAGTTACCGTTATCAGAGCCGCATTCTGCACCACAATACGATCTCGCGTTAATTATGCTACTTTGCCACCTGCTTTATACTAAAACATGATTGATTCGATTTAGCGTTTGCCTATCCGGCGATGTCCACGTATACTTATGTTTAAACGTAGTACTTTTGATTACAAGGTTTTCCGAAATGGCAAAGTTTATTAGTCGGGTCCCATTGTCATTATTATATTCTTTACCGATTGTAGGACGGTATAAAAAAATATGGCGTAAAATCTTTAAATCGATATAACACTGATCGATCACATTTGGCCGATCGAATTGCATCATGATATTTTATTACTATTAATCCTCTACAACATTAAAGAAAAAAATGTTTTCGATAAAATTGTTACTGATTTTTTTTTTCTAGCTAACAGTTTTTTGTTCATTATTTTTAGAGATATTTCAAGGCTTCTATTGGGTTGTGTCACATGAAATGTCCGTTTTCAAGGAAAAGGATTTTTATAAAAAATACGATATGAAAATAAGATAATTTTATTTGAAGTATTTACCTTCTTTTTCTACACATTTTTCCCAACGTGTCACGAACTTTTTATCCCCGAACTGAAAAACTCTGAGCTTTGAATTGAAACAAAATCTGAAGACGCACTTTTCACTTGATCATCATTTTCAAAAAGTTTTCCTTTGACGAAGTTGTCTAAATTCCTGAACAGATAGTAATCTGTTGGAGACAAGTCGGGAGAATATGGTGGGTGCGGAAGAACTTCGTAGCCCAGTTCTTTCAATTTTTGCACGGTATGTTTTGAAACATGGGGTCTTGCTGCCGCTCAGTGAGATCATGAGGTACCCATGTATCGAGCTTTTTTACTTTCCCAATACACTTTAATGTCTGGAAATGGTAGATGCACTTGCATTTAGTTGTGCTGAGAGTACTTTAACTGTTTGGTTGGGGTTTCCTTCTACTGTATGTTTGAGGACATCGTTGTCTATTACGGACGGAGGTCTTCCTCGGGGCAAATTTTCCAAGTTGGTATCCCTAGCTGAAAACTTAGCAAACCAACGGCGAATGGTCCGTTCATTAACACTCCCTTCCCCAAACGCCTTTCAAATATTTCTAGTGGCCTCAGCTGCAGAATGGCCGAGTTTAAACTCGTACAAAAATATTACTCGAAAATCGCGTGTTTCCATGTTCATATTGGGAGGTATACTAAAAAGTGGGTAATTGATTGGGAAGCTAATGTTTATAATACAAAGGTAGAGGATAAGTAACTGTTTACTTTAAATACGTAACCATTCGGAAGAAAACAATAGAGACCTGCAAAATCCTTTATGTATTTCAGAAACTATAAAAACGGGCATAAAATGCATAAGTTATAATAAATGGCAAAATGAAGCTTAATTTAATCAATCTTTGTCTCTTATTATTACTTCAAAAACTACAAAAGCATCGTCCACAGCTGGAAGTGTCATAAGGAGGTATAGACGTAGAGTTATATAATTTCGGCCACTAAATTCGGATTTTCTCCTACTATGGGCCGTACGAATGGTGTTATGAGGCCATGATCACACACACCCCCAATTTTCGGGCAACCACTTTATAGAAGCTGAGTGTGCCAAGGATCTCTTTGCCCTGGGGCGATGCCACGGGTGAGATATCATAAATAATTATTCTGCCACTGTATAGTACTCTTGTATTATTTATCTGCATTACATTAATTATCTTACATTCACTTGATATATTTTTTAATACAGTAGTAAATATCAATAAATATATTTAAAAAAATGGCATTAAAAAAATATATATATTAATTCTAAATAAAATGATCAAATTTTTTAAAAGTTTTTTTATAAATCATTATTATATGAATGAGATCTTATTATTATCGTCCAGTTGATAAAAATTGTAATATATCTGAATAACAATTTTAATGAGAAAAACAATTATGAGTATTGAAACGATTTTATCATATGGTATTAATTTTATATGAAACCAAACGAAATTTTTTTTAGAAAATTTGTTGGTAAATCCGGGTCCACAGATGGAGATACGATGAGGGGCGGAAGAAGAAAGCTGAGCTCATATCTGCTTTAGCCGACTTTTTGTGCCATCTGTAACCGCTTCTCTTCAGCCCTTAATTCAATCTTCCCATGTCTTTAAGGAAAGGATCCCAGTCCCTTTTTTGTTTTGACCTTTCCAGGACCATCAGGAAATAAAAAGCCAAGACTACTCCCCATCAGCAGTTCTCGTGTCCGCAGCCTTTTTATTCAATAAAGAGACCAAACAGTTGCTTATGAGCTGACATTTTTTTTTTCTGTGTGGTTGATATCTATTATCACTCGATATCACTATTATGTTATATTTATATATATAAAACATTGTTTTCTCTCATTTAAAGTTTATAAATCATATAAAAATACTTAAGAATCTTTTACTGGCAACACGCGACTAACCGCAGTTGTTATAATCAATTTAAAACCTTAAATTAAAGTTAGACATGAAAAAGTTTAAAAAATTTCATTGAATTTCGATGGAAATATTTATTTGAGATTACATAAACTAACAATATAATTTATTATGCACAAGAATCACCAAAGTTTACGGTCTGTTCGTCACTTTACATTACCTTCCACAATTTGGTATATAAGATATAATTTTTTCTAAAATCTTTAGCTTTTCAGCGGTATATTACTCTTACATATTACTAATATATTTTTTCAAAAATTACCTAAAATATATGTTTGCTCTTTTCTCCTTTAGTTGGTTATCGAATTCGTTTAGGTTGCATGTTTAGCTGTTTTTTTTTATGAATTGTAAAAAGACGATATGGTTGATTTATTGTAACATTCAAAATTGGAGGTACATTAGAAGAAGGCAATAAAGAATTCTTCAGGTGAGACCTGTCAGACTACTTTAATCAGAATGAAACCTATATCATTAAATTTTACATTGCTATGAGGAGCTTTATCAAAACCGTAATACCGTTTTCGAAAAAATCGTAAAAGGGTGCAAAATTTATGGTATGTAATTCCTCTTCTGTGTCGGAAACATTGATGAAAATGTTGCTGTAACATCTCGGGCGTATAATTGTCTTAAATATGAAATTTTTAGTGTCGTACGACTTTTTTTCTTTGCTCTTGACTTAAGACACACAGACATTTTCGCACGACTTCGTTATTTGGTCTCAGGGGACCAATTTATTCTTATATGGATAATTGAAAGTAAAAAGAGGTTTAAGACAAATAACGTAAATGAATTAATAAAATAAAATCCCCACCTCAATTATAATTCATCTAGATGATGATGGTTATTTCCCAGAGTGCCCAACATAATATTCTCAATCAACGTCGCTAGTTCTCTCTCATTAACATCACTATTAGTGACATACCTATTGATAAGAATGTTTCATTAAATGTTTTACTATGCTATTCATACAGCTAGGAGCAATAAATGATGCAGGTTTGTAAACAATGAGGTATACCTAAACTGTCTAAGATTTTCCAACTCGTCTATTAATCTCCAAGTACCTGGCCGGAGCAGTATAGAGAACACCGCCGGTAGGGAGAACACCCTGGGGCTCAATCAGCCTTCATAAAGTGTGTGCCAAAATTGCAGAAAAAAATTACGGTTCACTGGGATCTCGACCTAACCAAATTTATATCTACTAGAACAACGAAAATTAAGGTATTGTATTAGTATGTGTATATTAGGTATTACATAGTACAGAGGTACAGTTTTACTTACTATTTTTTATTATATACATATATAGAACGTTTCAAGATGCATGCAGCCTCTATAAATTGGGTACCCAAAAATAACTTGGCAGCTGAGCGTGATTACCTCGTGGAACGGCCGTTGGACTAGAAACAGTATAAATCTATACATGTACTGAACCCAAAACCCTTTATTACTTGTTGAGGTACAGGTATTTTATTTTTTGTATTGTAAACTTCCTCGCGCGGATCTCATTACCGCGTATGGGGAGCGTCCCACGGGTAGCGGATGTGGGGAGGGTCGGTGGAATTTCCTCGGAAGCTCCTCCCGGCTAAGTCCGATGGACTCGCTGACCAACAATGAGAGCGGCCCTCCAGGCTTGATGAAGGGTGTGACGTAGGTTCGAACTCTTGCGTGGGCAGTATTACACCAATCGAAGAGGCCAACGTGCTTCATCCATTCTCATAACGTGCCCATACCACATCAGCCTTCTTCTACTAATTTTTTCGAGAATGGTGAGCTCGGCTCCCACTCTTTCCCTTATTTGATTATTGGGGATTTTTTCTAACCGAAACACGGCACAACCTCTTTTCCAAAAATCCATCTCTTGGGATCATAATTTTTTTTGCTGAGATTTCTTCACTGTCCAGGATTCACATCCATATAGCGTAGTGCCAACCAGAAAGGAGTGGAATGTCTTCTTTTTCGTTTGGAGTGATACTTTCGTATTCCATAACACTCAATTTAGTATCCAAATAATCCTTTTTCCGTTTATAATCTTGTTAGATATGTCCCTATCTGTTGAGACGTTCTTATCTATAGTACCGCCTAGATATTTGAAGGCATTGCTTCGCGGAATCGTCCAGTTCTCTAGACCGAGAGACCGTCTTTTCTAGACGGTTATTTTCTTTATTTATTTCCAGGCCCCACTGTGCATATATTTTTACGAGTTTCCTTATCATATATTCCATGTCAAATTCATCTGATGCTATGACAACCTGGTCGTGCGCGAATGGTAAGGTGAATAGAACGTCTTCACCGACCTCTACTCCCATGCCCCGGCAACTTTTTTTCCATGATTTTAAGACCTCTTCTATATAGCTTATATGCTAAAAAGTGCTGGGGATAGACAACGTCCTTGTTTCAAGTCCTTTGAAATTGGAAAAGGCTCTGAGAATCCCGTTGCAATCTTCACTCTCGATTTGGCTCCAATATACAAACTTTTTATAGCTTTTATCAGGCCTTTACTTATCTTTGCCAAATCTAACGACTCCCAAAGTTTCCTCAGAGGAACACTGTCATATGCTTTCTGGAGAGCAATGAATGTGAGATGAGTTTCTAGGTCGTATTTTGCTCTTTTCTGCACAAGTTGGATCAGGGTGAAAATATGATCTACCTCGTCTGCCTGTTCCTCTGTCTTCTGATCAAAGAATTCATTTTCATGCCTTTCCTTCAGGATTCGACCATATAGCCTGCCCACACTGCTTGTCACCGTTATTCCTCTGTAATTTGTACACAGGTCTTTCTTTCCTTTTTTGTCGATAGGTATATCTCCTATTGACCAATCTTTTGGTACTTTACCTTTCTTCATACAGGATGTGTATACCTTGGCGAGATGTTCCTTGAGTTCTATTGGTCTAGCTTTCACTAATTCAATCGGCAGGTCTCCCGGGCCTGGTTATCTGCTATTTTTTATCCCCCTTAAGGCCCTTTCTACTTCCTCTAGAGTGAAATCATCAACTTTGTACTCACTCTTGGTGTTTTCTTGGCCATCGAGCTTATAGAGTAACCTCTCTTCTTGCAGTAATTTAGCAAAATAATCTCCCCATTTCTCAGTAGATATTAAGCGGGGACTATTTTTGTGTCGGAATTGAGTCTTAATAGATATCAACCTTTTCCAGGCTTTCTTTACTTTTTGGCCTTGAATGCAGTTGTCAATCATTCCACAATTGTGATCCCAAACCTTGTCTACTGCCTCTCTTCTCTTCTTTTTTACGCCCCTTTTAGATTTTCTATAATTATTTAGTGAGTTAGAGTAATTTGTAGAATTCGGGACATTAATCCCAATAATCGTAGAGAGCAAGACAGAACTCAAGGAGATCTCAGCTCATGTGACTCATTCGCACTGCCATCGAGAACCAATGAAGATCCCCTTTCCCACTTTATTTAATTTTTGACTATTAAGAAGTGAGATGAGGGGAATTTCAATTTTAAATATTTTATAATCTATTATAATATATAACATAATACAATTCTTTTTTATAGTTCTTTGGATGAGGGAAACGAAATGTAAGGAACCAATGAATAAGAAATTAATTAGTAGTAACTAAGCCAACTGGGTAGATAACCAAGGCATTGGTAGAAGTATTGCATCAAAGCTGATATTAGGGATTTGGGCTCAAATGGAGGTGAGTGGACGGAATTGTGTGAAAAGCGAATGGAGGTGGGTGGACAGAATTGTGTGAGCAGCGAATGGAGGTGAGTGGACGGAATTGTGTGAGCAGTGGATGGTAATATCGGCATTGAACCTATCGGTTCGCTATGCCTTTTATTTATTTATACTTCATTTAAAGCGCTCAGTATACTATTCTCCAAACCATGGCCAGGCCTTCTTAACACCGGCATTACTTTGAAGTTGTCCATAAATGAAAAACACTTTTCAGGAGAGACCCCAAGCCCGTGAAGGATGATGTAGATATTGTAAAGAGGAGGAGCGGTTAAGGAAGGAAGTGGGAGCAGATTAGAAAGGAAATTGAAAAAGGTCTATCTCAGGTAACACACTCCAGCTCCCCAGCTCCAGCCCCTTCCAAGGGTCAGCAATGAGTGAGAGCTCTGTGGTCGCACTGGAGCGCACATTCTCCCTCCGGTTTGTTAAAAAAAAAAAAAAAAAAATTGACCTATAAATAATTTTTCTTTTTCATCTTCATTAGCGAAAAATTCCATGTGTATCTCACGTTAATTCAGATTATTGCATTTTCTTTACAAGAAAAATCCTAAATTTTTTAGGGTAGATATTAAAATAAAATATAATATATATTAGTGCGTTTATGGTGAAATACCTTATCAAAAAGTGTGACATTTTACAGAATGCGCAAAACTCTCTAATTACAATATTATTAAACCAACTTATTTGATTATTTTTTGCATTATAATCTAAAATTGTTTTTTTTAAATATTTTAATAGCACTATACTAAAGTCATGGAATGGAATATGTAGTATGATTTGGATCGAAACTGACTGCGTAATAAGTACCTTAAGAAAAGAAGTGCATTAGTAAATCACATTTTAAAGTGCTAGAGAGTTCAGTAGATAAAATCAAATAGAAGATTTAGATAATACTGTACGATGGGATTACAAATATGTCAAAATATCAATTTGTAAAAAATTTCCTTTAGTACACAAAAGTAAATAGTTGGTATATAAATAATAGTTCATAATTCTTTTCAGAAGATATAAAAAGTAAATATTGTTATGAATATATATAATATATATATATATATATATATTTTACAAACAACACTTAATATTTTCCTTGTCTTTTTTGTTGAAAATCCGGCCTTAGTGACGGTGCACTATCACTTGCACCCGTTTTTTTTTCTTCTATGTTCATGTCATTTATGAAATCAATTACTTATTTTGTATATTCGTAAAAAAAATTCACACATTTTCGATCACCTAACAGACACACAAAAAATGGGATATTTCAATTCAATGGTGCTACTTTTAATGTAACATATAATTATTTATTTTACCGAAATCCATAGGTTGTGGAATTATTTATTCATAGTAAAATTTCTTCAACTCTAATATCTTTAAACGACTTTTTTTTTTTCTTTTCTCTTTTGTTTGCTTACATTCCATACTTGTTGTACACATATCTATGGGTTTATATTATAGTCATTTTATAGCCGAATCAGAAACAAGAGGTATTAGATTAATGCTGTGGTGAATTTTCGTGTAATTTTACAATCCAATTTGGAATATCTACTGTTTCTATCCCGTAGAATTGTAATGCCACTTCAAAGGACAATAAACAGCAATTGGATGGTGTTTATAATGCAAGTAAATTCCTCTGTTAAATTTACTGTTCGCAAATAGACAGGGTAAACGTTTCTCTATCAAATTTGAAACTTACAAATAGACTGGGTAAATAAGTTACAATTAGGGAACTAATTGTATTAATCTAGGAAATTGATCAGTATTTGCCTTCGGTCGGTTATTGTAATAATACGTGGAGGTTATAACTAACATAGATGATAATAACACGATCAATTAACAAAGAGTATGAGCGCTTCCCCCTGGGGTAATAGGAAACGCAGCTCCTGAGAAATCCCTAGGCACAAGTCACTATTCCGGATTTTGACTACAGGAATTGGGTTATTGATGTGGTGTTGCTTAGTGACGAAAAATGAGTAGCTTCTTGTATTAAGAAGTAACGAGCATGTCCGAAATGTTAAATTTTATTCACCATTAATTAAAAAATTATTCTTATTTCTCACTAAGTGTTCTTTTTTTTTTTAATTCTTTTCATTAGTTATATAATTATAATTTTTAAGATAATATTTATTCATTGAGATATATTACAGTTTGTTTCTAAATAAACATCTGTAATATTGATATGTGACCATATTCACACAATATATACAGAAAACAATGATAAAGTCAAATTATATAAAACATAATACATATATAAACAACCTATAATTGAGATAAATAAAAATAAATGAAATAAAGAAGTAAGAAATACATTAACATCATACTCACTATGGTTAATTATAATTAGCATTTATTTATTTGTAAATTTTTTTGTATTTTTACTATCACTTAACTATAAATAAAACATACAGTAAAGGAAAGTATTGCGATTGTGAAAAATTTCAAATTCCAGTTTTCAAAGGAAATACATGTTTTAGGGTAACACTCATCTGGCAGTGGGTAATATTGGGTTGTTTCACATGAAATGTCCGTTTTTATAGTTTCTGAAATACATAAAGGATTTTGCAGATCTCTGTTGTTTTCTTACGAATGTTTACATATTTAAAGTAAACAGTTACTAATCCTCTACCTTTGTATTATAAACATTAGATTCCCAATCAATTACCCACTTTTTAGTATACCTCCAAATATGAACATGGAGGTTCTTCCGCCTCTCATCGTATCTCCATCTGTCGACCCGGATTTACCAACAAATTTTCTAAAAAAAATTTCGTTTGGTTTCATATAAAATTAATACCATATGATAAAATCGTTTCAATACTCATAATTGTTTTTCTCATTAAAATTGTTATTCAGATATATTACAATTTGTATCAACTGGACGATAATAATAAGATCTCATTCATATAATAATGATTTATAAAAAAACTTTTAAAAAATTTGATCATTTTATTTAGAATTAATATATATATATTTTTTAATGCCATATTTTTTAAATATATTTATTGATATTTACTACTGTATTAAAAAAGATATCAAGTGAATGTAAGATAATTAATGTAATGCAGATAAATAATACAAGAGTACTATACAGTGGCAGAATAATTATTTATGATATCTCACCCGTGGCATAGCCCTAGGGCAAAGAGATCCTTGGCACACTCAGCTTCTATAAAGTGGTTGCCCGAAAATTGGGGGTGTGTGTGTGATCATGGCCTCATAACACCATTCGTACGGCCCATAGTAGGAGAAAATCCGAATTTAGTGGCCGAAATTATATAACTCTACGTCTATACCTCCTTATGACACTTCCAGCTGTGGACGATGCTTTTGTAGTTTTTGAAGTAATAATAAGAGACAAAGATTGATTAAATTAAGCTTCATTTTGCCATTTATTATAACTTATGCATTTTATGCCCGTTTTTATAGTTTCTGAAGTACAAAAAGGATTTTGCAGGTCTCTATTGTTTTCTTACGAATGGTTACGTATTTAAAGTAAACAGTTACTTATCCTCTACCTTTGTATTATAAACATTAGCTTCCCAATCAATTACCCACTTTTTAGTATACCTCCCAATATGAACATGGAAACACGCGATTTTCGAGTAATATTTTTGTACGAGTTTAAACTCGGCCATTCTGCAGCTGAAGCCACTAGAAATATTTGAAAGGCGTTTGGGGAAGGGAGTGTTAATGAACGGACCATTCGCCGTTGGTTTGCTAAGTTTTCAGCTGGGGATACCGACTTGGAAAACTTGCCCAGAGGTGAACCTCCGTCCGTAATAGACAACGATGTCCTCAAACATACAGTAGAAGAAAACCCCTACGAAACAGTTAAAGGACTCTCAGCACAACTAAATGCAAGTGCATCTACTGTTTTCAGACATTAAAGTGTATTAAGAAAGTAAAAAAGCTCGATACATGGGTACCTCATGATCTCACTGAGCGGCAGCAAGACCTCATGTTTCAAAACATACCGTGCAAAAATTGAAAGAACTGGGCTACGAAGTTCTTTCGCACCCACCATATTCTCCCGACTTGTCTCCAACAGATTACCATCTGTTCAGGAATTTAGACAACTTCGTCAAAGGAAAACTTTTTGAAAACGATGATCAAGTGAAAAGTGCGTTTTCAGATTTTGTTTCAATTTAAAGCTCAGAGTTTTTCAGTTCGGGGATAAAAAAAATGTTTTGTCACATTGGGAGAAAATGTGTAGAAAAAGAAGGTTGGAATAAAATTATCTTATTTTCATATCGTATTTTTAATAAAAATTCTTTACCTTGAAAGCAGACATTTCATGTGACAACCCATTATCTACTTTTTCGTTCCTCTTCAAGTTTAGTATCTGCTCCCGCATTATGATGAGATCAGACATTTGTGAGACAGCCTGTATTCATCAATTCCATACTCAATATCATCTTTATATTTATCATATTATTTATTTTTGCATGTACTGAGTTAATGCATTCTAATATCATTTTATTTTAATTATTAATATATAAAAAAAACACCTGTACCTCTACAGCCTACGAAGAGTCTCGGGTCCATTACTTTTAGAGATTCGTTCTGTTTAATGGCCAAAATCCATAAAAAGAGGCGATTTGGCCTCCCAACTTTTAGTTCCCACTTTATAGAGGCTGGGTGTCCCCAAGGAGGGTCTCCATACCCCAGGGTCGTTCCTCGGCTGAACTAACGGAATAAATAATTCTGCATCAGCCGGGGTTCGAACCAAGGATTCAGAGAACAGTAACCTAAAGCTATATCTGGGCCAAGCCGCTCCTTTTTTTTTTTTTTTTTTTTTTTTTTAAATGTGGAACGCTTTACGATTTTGTGTGTTATTCCTGCGCAGGGGCCATGCTGGTGTTCTCTGTATTGTTCCAGTTTTAGTATATGCACTGCAGAAGCGAGTACAATTATTAATATAAAATTAAAAAAAAAAAAATATATATATATAAAGAGAGAGAGAGACATATATTTACAGTAATCTTCATAAATGTAATTTTAGATTATTTTATTTTCTCATGCCATCATAGTTGTATTGGTATTTATGTCTGTTGTTTTTTATTTTTTAATGACTCACATTCCTAAGCTAAAACGTCGACTTTAAAAAAAATATTGTTATAACGTCGAAATTATCGTAATATATTTTTTACCGGAACGAATCCTGATTATTTCCACACATAAATAATTAAAAATAATTAACAAAACTCTGTGTCAATTCAAGTAATTTCCAACATACGACATTTCCATCAATATTGATTAAGCTGTAAATCTATACCGATCCGACCTCAATGCCAGGAGAGGTCGGGTACAATGAGAGCATTAATATTACAACAACCCTCCTGCTACTGACAATAATAATGGGCTAATGGAGGAGGACTGAGGTCAAGAAATTATCGACAATAATCGGCTAAAACGTATTCGCAATGAACGGTCCTTGGCTTGACAGCTTGGCCGAAGCAGTACCCGGTGGAATATGAGAGGTGACAATATTGCGTAATATGAGCATTAGAAATTACAGGAGCCGACGACCCCAGAGCACTCGTACAAAGGGGAGAGGCCCTTAGCACAGCTATATAGCTCCGTAACGAACACTTCACTTGAGGGCTCTTCGCCAAATTTTTTTTATAAAGCCCCCTCCAGCCCCATTGATTCAGACCCCACTATCTCCAGGCTCGACTAATAATACCCATACACCTCTGCCTCCAATGAACCACCCTACAGAAAAAGATATATTCAATAATATTAAAGCTCTATGCCACAAAGCGAATAATATTTCACTACCTGTGTATCCCCAGAAGGAATGTCATATGGTGTCTCATGAATGTTGAAATCAAATATTGGGTTTTTTGCTGTTATCCATGGTTCCCAACAGAAAATATTTTTCATGTAGATATTTCTATTAACATGATGAATTATTTATATTATCTGAATATGGATCTAGCCACCGTTCAACAGTTACCAGAAGTCTGTACACCAAATTGGTGTGCCCCTAAAATTCCAATCGGAGAATCTCCATATTTTTCTAAAAGGGCACTAGTTCCTCAAGAAAATCAAGTAGCCTTTTTGGAACTAATAAGTAACTATCCAGATCGTAACATCCTTTATACGGACGCATCTAAAACAGGAGACTCTGTAGGATTTTCGGTCATAACAGCGAATGAAGAACTTCTATAATTTTATCAGAGCCAATTTTTGAAAGATTTATTTTATTTGTTGTTGTTAATAATTAAGTGTTTCAATTTATGTTATCTTTATTAAATTAAAAGTGTATAACAATAATTTTCGCTCTTTTTTTTCTTTTAATCACTTTAATTATAAGTAAAATTAGTAAACTTATAACCAATTTTTGAACCAGCATCTATTATAGGGAAGAAGGATAGAGGTAAATATTTCAACACCGCCCTTTCCCCTACATATTGGTCCTCCGGCTCACAGATTTTTATTCTTCGCCCATCCGATATTATTGTTATACACTTTTTTTTTATGAATAACTATTTAGATTTAATTTTTCAGGATACAAATGTTTTGTTTACAATTTATAATAATTTCAAACTCTATTGAAAAGCAGTGGTGCTAGGTTGGTTATAATTATTTCTTTTTTATTCTGGGTTTGAAATTAAATATTTTTTTAAAATTAAAATGGCTCCTAAGACAGACTCTCGACAGGAACAACGTTTCGATGACCTCGTAGCGGAAATCAATGGTCTATTTGATGACTTGAGAAAAACTGAGCAGTTAAGTCTTCGGGTAGTAAGTAAGTGACCCTAGTCAGATTAAAGCACGAATCTCGCGTTTGATGACACTTATGAACAGATGCCCTATCCGTTCCATTTATATATATTGTTTCCCATAGGTGTTTAAACTGTTCGCTTACTTTTATGTGCCCTTTTATTTATTTATTATTTCTTTTTTTTTTGTGTGTGTATAATACTTTCATGTTAAAGTTGACATCCGTCGCGAAGCGTCGTCATGATTTCTGTCATTTCAGACGAGATGTCTAATTGCTGTTTTCTCGGCTATTTCTTTCAAGTTGTTTATCTATTTCATGGCTTCTTCCTATGTTTCTGCCAGCAGGTATTTCAATACTTATTAATAAAAAATATGTATAGAATTACTCTCCTTACCAAGAAAAGCGTTCCTAGCATATACAGAGTGTTTCAAAGATATCTCGTCATTTGTGAAAGCAGGTACTAAACCGTAATTGTAACAAAACAGTTTGTATGGCCCATGGTTCGATTCACAGCGGTTAGGAAGGAAAATCGAATTTCGTCTTTTTTAATGGTTTAAAAAAATCACGAAAAATTACATCCACTGATAATATGACAAGGGTGGCTAGAAATGATATTCAGGCTTAATTATTTTGCCTTATATGGCCTTATTATTGCACTACTTATTTTAGAAATTTAGATCGTTTAAGCTATATTCTTACTTTATATTTATCCAAAAACCAAATCCAAATCATTACTTACATTATCCAACTTTATATTTTTGAAATAAGCCTTCCCCCTCTCACTCTACTTTGGTGAACTCACACAAGACCTCGCTTTCACCTCACCTGCACACATCTGTTTTCTCACCGTGTAGCGCCGCCAAAGTGTTTGAAAAGCCTAAATGAGGGGGGGGGAGATTTAGTTTCATGAAAATTGAGTCTTGGGTGAGGTTTACTAGTTAGGCGATAATCAAGATGACGTTCTCAATATCGGATAATATAGCATTATTATTATTATTATTATTGTCCGTTTGAGACGGATTTTGATATATCTGAATAAAGTTATAAAGTTTAAACAAGATATCGGATCTGTTCAAGAGGGACAAGCGGAATATTATTAAAGGATACTCTTGAGCATGAAATAAGTTCATAATTAAAGCTTTTGGAGAGATCTGTTACAAATCAGATTCATCTTTTAAGCCTCTAAAGTTTAACAAACATACTGCTGAAATTATTATTGAGAGAAAATTTAGGATTTCAAATTTCCTTAATGAGCTCTAGACTATGTTCTCCGTTCCGGGATCAAAGCCCGGATGTAGCAGAATAAATGTTTAAACTGTTATCACAGCCGCAGGGTACTCTGGAGTATGGTAAGTTGGTAGCGTGTTCTCTGTATGTACTCAGCCCTAGACATATCACGGGTTGTAATGATGGGGATAGTAAAGATAAAAGTAGCGAGTCTTTTCGAATTTTGAAATACTTAATTAAATTGAAGTTGTTAATCTCAACAAATTATAGTTTTAAAGAAACGTATTTTTCAGTTGGATATCACTTCAGAACAGTCTTGAAAACATCACCAGGCTTCAGGATAACAACAACAGTAAATATTGGAGCAAACAACGGTAAGTTGGGTTACAATTTGCACCGCAAAGTGAATGCTGAGTCACCTCTTCATATCAGCTGATTGCCAATAGCTAGGCAAGGCTGGTCTTGCTTAACTTTTCTTAAGTTATTATTTTCCCCCCCCCCCACATCTGGTTATTATTTAATTATTTTCCTTACATTAAATGCGATATTATCAATCAAGTAATGTCCTCCAAAGCTTCAACTAAAAGATCTAGATCTAGTGGTTCAATCCCGTCTCCTACGAAACAAAGACCTCGCCGTGATACTAATAAAAGATTACAAGCAACCCCTTCGAGTACTAATTCAGAATCTGAACCACAACCTGGCACATCGTCACAAGGGATGACTGACGAATCACCGTTTTTCACCCCAAATCCTTTTCAGATTTTACATAACGAAAAAGAAAACATGGAATCTGCTCCTATACCTAGTGAACCACGACCCCCTCCAATATTTGTCAAAAATATTTCCAGTTGTTGTGTACACAATTGAACAAAATTACCGATTCTACCAGCTACTACTGTATGAGTAGAATTAATGATACCAAAATATCTCCTACTACTGCCGAGACATATAGAAAAATAGTGAAATATCTAACTGATACCAAAGCGGATTTCCATACCTACCAGCTACGCCAAGAGAGAGCTTTAAGGGTTGTAATCAGAAACTTACACCCCTCGACACCAGTTGAAGCTATTAAAGAAGAACTAACGGAGATAGGCTATAAAGTGCGGCAAGTCACTAATGTCCTAAAGGACAAAATTCCACTACCTCTCTTTTTCGTGGACTTGGAGCCATCGGAAGGAGTTGAACAAATCTATGACCTCAATAGATTGTACTATACCAGCGTAAGAGTTGAAAAACCTTACATAAAGAAGGAGATAGTTCAGTGCCATAACTGTTCAAGCATATGGTCATACTAAAAGTTATTGTCATCACATACCTCGATGCGTAAAATGCGGTGAACCGCACAAGTCTGTGGAGTGTACAAAACCAAAATCAACACCAGCTGTATGTGCTCATTGCCTCAAGGACCACCCAGCCAACTATAAAGGATGCCAAATTTATAAGGAACTGAGGACCAGGTTTCAAAAACCTCAAATACTGGATAAAACAGCAAGACAAGTAAGAAACAGAAGAGAACCCTCAAAACTTATCGATGCCAATGTATCATTTGCCCACCTACTTGGAGGTGGGAATCAAAGTACTGAAGCCGTGGCCCTGCCGGAACTACAAATGTACCTCAATCCATTCCACATATACCTCTTCCTCAAAATGTGACCAATCCTAAAAATCCTAATCAACCACAAATCTCTCATATCCCTCCTCCTTCAAATGCTACAGACCTTAACAGTTTGATGACATCCTTTATCTCCGAAATTAAATCCCTTGTTATGCCCCTAATATCACTCCTAACGAATCTCGTATCAAATCTCATTCCTGCCTTAAAAAAACCATAAATGACTACACCTAATTCCTTATCCATTCTCCTTTGGAATGCGAATGGTGTTAGAACTCACACTGACGAACTTACAGCCGTACTGCAAGACAAAAAGATTGATGTTGCACTCATTACTGAAACTAGACTAACCACTAAACAGTACTTTAAAATACCAGGATACACGACATACCGGACAGACCATCCAGACGGCAAAGCCCATGCCGGTACTGCTGTGATAGTCCGCCGATCCCTCACCCACCACTTACACCCAATTTCCGCCCACGATTACCTACAAGCAACTTCCATTGTTATCAAAACCTTTTCCTTTCCGCTTATCATCGCATCAGCATACTGCCCTCCTAAACATCCCATTTCCTCTGCCCAATTTGAATCCTTTCTCAACTACTTGAGTAATCACTTCATTTTGGGTGCAGACTTAAACGCTAAGAACCAACAGTGGGGTTCTAGAACCACCAATTCTCGTGGACGGACATTGCAGTCTGCACTCAACTCCCGACGCTTTCACTCCTACCTACTGGCCAACAGATCCTAACCGTAATCCTGACATCCTCGACTTCTTCATCCACAGCGGATTAGGCTCTCTTAATTTTTCCATAGCTCGCCTTGATGAACTATCCTCTGATCATAGTCATTGATTCTAAATGTATCCATAACACCTATTCCTAAACCTATCCCACCGTCATTCATTAGAGGCCCTGTCAACTGGAACCTCTTCCGCGAAATCCTCACTAATGATATTGACCTCAGAGTGATTCTCAAAACCCCAAATGACCTTGACGACGCCGTATATTCCTTTACAACCGCTATTCAACAAGCCGCCTGGACTGCCTCCTCTCCCAAGTACTCCCAAATAATTCCTTATAAAAGCCATTTACCACAACACCTGACAGACCTCATCAACAGCAAACGCCGAGCCAGAACATTATGGCAACGCACCCGCCACCCAGAGGATCGCCGCTCTTTATAACTTTTTTTGTAGAAAATTAAAGCGGGAGTTGGTGATCTTCCGATCCCAATCCTACAATACCTACCTCTCCTCTCTCTCGACTCGTGACAATTCCCTGGGAATGTCACGAAGAGAATCCTAAAATCCCACACCCTTTCCCATCCTCTCCGGCGCTGTGATAGTTCCTGGGCTGCTTCTGACAAGGATAAGGCCGAGGAATTCGCACAGCACCTTTCCAAAGTTTTTACTCCTCATCCAGAGCTTAATCCTACACCCTTTCCCATCCTCTCCGGCGCTGTGATAGTTCCTGGGCTGCTTCTGACAAGGATAAGGCCGAGGAATTCGCACAGCACCTTTCCAAAGTTTTACTCCTCATCCAGAGCTTAATCCTACCTATACGGCAGCAGTTGAAGAGTTTCTTATATCACCAATACCGCTTTCCTTACCACCTAAAGCAGTTAATCCCTCTGAGGTCAGATATCTTCTTAAAAAGCTTCCTCTCCGTAAATCCCCTGGATACGATCTCCTTACTCCTCAAATCTTAAGACAACTTCCACCTAAAGCCATTACATTCCTTACATATCTCTATAACTGTATCCTACGCACCACCTATTTTCCTCTCTTATGGAAACATTCAACTATCATCCTTTTCCTAAAACCAGGCAAACCTTCTAACAACAGACCTATCAGTCTACTTCCGATCCTCTCAAAAATTTTCGAAAAGCTCCTACTAAAACGAATCCTAGCCAAATTTCAAAATTTTCCTTCACATTAGTTTGGATTTCGTCCTCAACATTCCACGGTTCAGCAAGGACTCCGAATTGTGGACCACATTTCCTCCGCCCTTGAGTGCAAGGAGTATTGTTCGGGTGCCTTTCTGGACATATCTCAAGCTTTCGACCGGGTGTGGCACCCGGGATTGCTCTTTAAGCTCAAAACCCATTTACCCCAATCCATATACCTAGTCCTCCGATCCTATCTATCAAACCGCTCCTTCCGAATTTGCTGTGGCTCAGAATTTTCCAAACATTATATTCTTGAGGCTGGTGTTCCTCAGGGCAGCGTCTTGGGACCCGTCCTCTACATCCTCTACACCGCCGATATCCCTACCGATCCCGATACCTTTCTGGCAACATTTGCTGATGATACCGCCATTTTGTCATCCAATTCAGATCCTGAAGCAGCATCGCTTAATTTACAAAATCACCTTTCCCTTGTCGAGGACTGGTGTAACGCTTGGCGTATTAAGGTGAACGAAAACAAGTACTCACACGTCACATTCACTCTTCGACGCAAATCCTGTCCAACGGTTTATTTCAATTCCCTACCGCTTCCTTCCTCTGACACAGTCCGGTATCTTGGCTTTTTACTAGACAAACGACTGACGTGGAACCCACACACAAGACTTAAAAGAAAAGAACTTAACCGCAGATTCGGCCAGTTATACAGACTACTAAACAGAAAATCTCATCTTACAGTTGACAACAAATTACTAATATACAAGACAGTACTGAAACCAATATGGACCTACGGACTTGAACTGTGGGGGACAGCTAAACATTCTAACATCAAACGCATCCAATCCTTCCAATCCAAAGTTCTCCGAACAATAGTTAATGCTCCTTATTACGTTACCAACTCTACCCTACACCACGACCTTAAAATTCCGTTTATTTTAGACCTGGTACCATCCAAATTTTCCAAATTTCATCAGAACCTTAGTCATCATCCTAACCCTCTAGCACAATCCCTATCCAGTACCACCCATCCCTACAATCCTCCTCGAAGATTGAAACGGCAGTGGCCGCGAGACGTATTGTAAACGTTTAAATTGGAGCTCTGACACTGGTCAGATCATCCACTCATGTAATGTATGTTTGTGGCTATCGCGCTCTAGTTCGGCCTCTACTGATTCACACCAGTGACGCGGCTGAGAGCGAGGGTCTAGGATCTTTTGGATTCCGTTTTTTCCTCCACAAGTGGAGGGAAAAGCCCAGTCTGGGGTCCCTCTATAGCACTTGTATATTTTGTATACAGTTATGTTTGTTTGAATGATGTTTGTTTATTTGCAAATTTATTTATCTCAATTATAGGTTAATGTTTTGTTTTTATATTTATTATTATTTAATTCTATATATATCATTTATTTGTATTTATCTCAGTTATAGGTTGTTGTTTGTTTTCTCATTTTGTATATATATAATATATTATATTTTATTTATTTGACTTTATCATTGTATATATTGTGTGAATGGGTTCATATATCACTATTACTAATGTTCATATAGAAACAAATTGTAATATATCTAAAAAAAAAAAAAAAAAAGAAAAAAAAAAAAGAAAGAAACGTATAGTATTTTCTCTCCGAATCAAGTTTGTATGAATTGTGCGGCAAAGAAGAAAATCAAGTTGGAGTAAAAGATGGAATAGAAGTGTTATGCTTCTATTATCGCCACGCGACTCTGCAATGACAATGCTTCGCTTATCAATATTATTGTAGCTTCCGACAAATCGTCGCTTGGAATGTCGCTTCATCATTCGGTTGGCGTCAGTCCAGATACCATTTTGAAAGTAGCTTGACATCTCAAGTTCTGTTACGATTTGGAATAGTTGGAATGGGTATTAGGACTGGAGCGGCGAGGTGATGTTATCGAACAGAGCCGAGTACCGACTGGTGCCAGCCACTACCCTTCATCAACACGGTCTTCCAAGTCCATCAAAGTTATCATATTTTTTTTTTTTTTTTTATCGTTGCATAGAACTGTTTAAGAAAACTCGGTATCACTCTCAGCAGCGTCGCTAAGTATTTCAAAACCCAAAAATCGATTTCAATACTACAAACTATATAGACATATAAAGAATTTTTTGATTAGTTCTCGACTGTTGATAATTTAAGTTTTTAACTGTTCTTAGGTTTCAGTCAATAAATAAACAATTTTATTCATGCAACGTTTCGAGAATTTATTTTGAAACATTAAAACAATATTTATAAAGAACTGTTTTTATAAAATAATCTTTAAAGTAGAAATAATTAATAACAATGTCAGGTTATACATTATATTTATCTTAAAAACTTACGTACAATTTGGTAGTCCTATTTTTCCTCAAGTCTTTAGAACTGTATGGAAGACTATAACTTGTAGTATACTGTATGTTGGCAACACTGATGAACCATAAACTCCCTCATCACAGTATTAAAAACAACATACTATCATAAGTTTATGCGTTGATAACAACTAATTTGCAATGCTTATTTTGCGTATTTACTTTTCAAAAATCATGCGGTTTCCAATGGTATATTCTCATAATTCAGTAATAATTTTTTAGACTTGTTACAGAAAGTTTAATTTCTTCTTCCAAAGAAAAACTTAATTGCAATGTATTTCACTTATAAACCATGAGAAAGAAATGTCCTAAACCATATTGAAAACCGTATCAAAATCCATTGCGTGGTTTAGAGGTTCGCGGAAAGCAAGTATCACGTTAGTCACCCACCACTGTTAGTTCATTGTAACAGAAATTATTCACTTATGCAGAAATTTTTGTGTCTAAACTACAATGTCTATTCATTTTTTTTATTTCATAATGGGCAGAAATGAGAAATATGTTATATTCGTCCATAAATCAAAATTGGTTTAGTTTATCGGTTTGTTATTTTAATGTAAATCACAGATGAAAACATATCTACGGCTTACATATTTAACATCTTTGCGTGATTTTATATGCCATTGTCAATGTTTTGTGATTAATGCCAGTTATTATGGAACAAACTTATGTTTGGACGTGCAGCCAGAAAAGTATAAAACTATTTTTCCATGAAATGGCGCAATGTTTTCCTCAGAGGAGAGGACCAGCTGTATGTTACTTCCGCTTTTATATAACAGTATATTTTATGCCTAGATTACTACTCATGTGACAGAAAACTGTTTTGGATAACATGATTATTTTCTCAATCAACAACAATTTTATTGAGTAAGATTACAATCTGTCCCGCGCTAACCACTCAGCTAAACATTCACCAAACTCAGTATATTATTGTGTAAAAATTTATGGAGAATGAGAGTAATACCTACTTTTTTTTTTAATATTTAAAATTGTACATAATAATACAAGCAGTTAATGTGGTAAAGAAAAAAAAATAATTATGGGCCTAAAAAGTGATGTAAAGAAGCTACCGCTTAGCAGCACTTCGATGTGTAGCGACCCGCTCGAGAGCTGACTAATCGATAAACAACAACGCGAGTATTATCTACAAAAAACATATGTTTTATTATTATGGAATGTTACACACAACGAGTGAGTCCGGAACGGTGTTAGATCGCAGGCCTGCTTAATTGACATTGTTTTGTGTATAAAATGTATATTTTATTAGTACCTCTCCAGGCAACCGTCTTTTCAGGCCACTTTGAAGAAACTTTTAATAAGAATGTTTTGATATTATAAAGTTGTTTTACTAACTAAATAGTATTTTCTGTGAAAATGGACATTTCATATAAAACGCCCCCATATAAAATTTTACTTTTACTTAATAATGATATATTACAATACCAGTAACTGTAAGTGGTTTCTAGCTAAAATACGAATATTAGTTATTTCATATGTACGACAAATCTTTTTTTATTGAAGAATTCATTTTGTGTTTAATATCGTGTAAATATTTTCCCAATTGATATAGTGTTAATGGCTGAATTACCAAATCTCTCCCTCCTTCAATTTTTAATTAGCAATAATAAAATAATTCTCGTTGTAAGTATTGAATTTTTTTTTTTTTTTAATGTTTAAACGTGAAATATTCGATAGGAAGGAGAAAGTTCAGACATTTATTTTTTCCAAATAATAGTATAATTATAGATGTTAAACCTACTGTGAGAAAACTTTTAGATTTTAGACAAAATGTTTCTGACACGTAAGTTGTTGTTAAGTTGTGATGTTGAAGTAATGGTGAGTAAGTAAAAGTGTATACACTTAAATGATTATTTTGAGACTGCCTAGTCCACTGTAGGGATTGTCGTAGGTGAAATAATCGGGAGTCAGTCTTTTTTAATATTTTGATTTTGCCAACGTGAAAAAGACAGACTACCGATTATTTCTACCTACATTAAATGATTATTATAGATAATTATTTCTATTGCTAGGGGAGCCCGTGGCTAGCACGCTAGTCTCTCATGCTACAGGTTCTGAGTTCGAATCCCAGTCCCGGCGGGGCTTTTATAAGGATGTAAGGATTCACTCACAACTTCTCCCTCGGGTATGTGAGACCCGTCAGCCAAAGGGTGTCACTCAGAAAATTAGTCGTAGGGAGTGATGATCCTACACCAAAAATAGCATCGATACGTTACTTCGTCTCTCAGATTTTTGCTTTTTTCAGTAGGAATTCGCTTGAGTTCAGTCAGGAAAACATCACTAGACCTCAGGAATACTACAGCAGTGAATATTGGAAAAATTTTGTGATGTCCTCGAAAGTTACAATTAAAAGATCTAGATCTGCAGGTTCAAACTCGTCCCCCACAAAACAGAGACCTCGCCGTAATAATAATAAAAAAATGATTCCACCAGCGACTGCTTCAGCTACCTCTTTAGGATCTGAACCACAGACTAGCACATCATCACAAGGATTAACTGAAGAATCGCCGTTTTTTACACCGAAGCCATTTCAGATCCTTCACATTGAAAAAGAAACAATGGAATCTTCTCCTATACCAAAAGAACCACAACCTCCACCAATATTTGTTAAAAATATTAAAAACTTTCAACTACTGTGTGCGCATCTAAACAAAATAACCGATCCTAACAGTTATTATTGTATAAGTAGAACCAGTGATACTAAAATATCCCCGACTACCGCCGAAGCCTACAGAAAAATAGTAAAATATCTGACGGAGACCAAAGCTGATTTTCATACATATCAGTTACGCCAGGAGAGAGCTTTAAGGGTTGTAATTAGAAACCTACACCCTTCGACACCAGCAGCAGCTATCCAAGAAGAACTGACGGAGATAGGCTATAAAGTGCGACAAGTCACCAACGTCCTAAAAGATAAAATTCCACTGCCTCTATTCTTTGTGGACTTGGAACCATCAGCAGGAGTTGAAAAAATTTATGACCTCAATAAATTATACTATAATAGTGTAAGAGTTGAAAAACCTTACACTAAGAAAGAAATAGTCAGTGCCACAATTGTCAGGCATATGGTCATACTAGAAGTTATTGTCACCACATACCACGCTGTGTGAAATGCGGTGAACAACATAAGTCAGAAGAATGTAAAAGACCAAGATCAAAACCCGCTGTTTGTGCTCTGTGCCTCAAGGACCACCCGGCTAGCTACAAGGGATGTCAAATCTACAAGAACCTCAAAAGCAGATACCAAAAACCTCAGAATCTGGATGAAACAGCTGAACCGATCAGAAGCAGAAGACAACCTTCAAAAACAATTGATTCCAATGTAGCATTTGCCCATCTACTTGGAGGTGGGAACCAGAACATAGAGGCCGAGGTCCTGCCGGAACAACGCACACTTCAAAATCCTAAAACCGTTCCACAACCAGCTATTCCTCAAAATTTACCCAACCCTCAAAAACCTCATCCGCATCAAATTTCTCATATTCCTCCTCCATCAAATGTCTCAGACCTTACAAGTTTAATGGCATCCTTCATCACTGAAATCAAATCCCTCGTTATGCAGCTAATATCACTACTTACTAATCTTGTATCAAACTTAATCCCTTCCTTAAAAAATCCTTAAATGACTTCACCTAACTCCTTATCCATTCTCCTATGGAATGCGAATGGTGTTAGAAATCATACTGACGAAATTACAGCTTTATTGCAAGAAAAAAACGTTGACGTAGCACTTATTACTGAAACTAGACTAACCACTAAACAGTTCTTCAAAATACCTCAATACGTAACATACCGTACGGACCACCCAGACGGCAAAGCCCATGCCGGTACTGCTGTCATTGTGCACCAGTCCCTCTCTCATCACTTACTCCCACTTCCTACCTATGATTTCCTACAAACCACAGCCATAGTAATCAAAACTTTTTCCTTTCCGGTAACCCTTACATCAGCATATTGCCCTCCCAAAACATTCCATTTCCAACACCGAATTTGTATCGGGGTTCGAGAACCACGAATTCTCGTGGACGAAATTTGCTGTCTGCACTCAACTCCCGTCATTTCAATCTCCTACCTCCTGATTCCCCTACCTACTGGCCAACCGATCCCTACACTAATCCTGACATCCTTGACTTCTTCATTCACAGCGGATTTGGCTCCCTCAACTTATCTGTAGCTCGACTTGATGAACTATCCTCAGACCATAGTCCACTGATCCTAAAAGTATCTCTCACTCCAATTCCAAAACCTATCCCACCGTCATTTATCCGAGGCCCTTTCAACTGGAACCTATTTCGCCAAATCCTGACCGATAATATTAACCTCAGAGCGACCCTCAAAACCCCAGAAGACCTTGACGATTCCGTCTACTCCTTCACCACCGCCATTCAGCAAGCTGTCTGGAATGCCTCCTCTCCTAAGCACTCCAATATAACTCCTATCCTAAACCATTTGCCTCAACACCTTACAGACCTAATCCATGCAAAACGCCGTGCCAGATCATTATGGCAGCGCACCCGACACCCAAAAGATCGCCGCTCCTATAACTTCTATTGTAGACAATTGAAGCAGAAGTTGGCGACCTTCCGTTCCCAGTTCTTTAATTCCTACCTCTCCTCTCTGTCAGCTAGTGATAATTTCCTGTGGAATGTCACGAAGAAGATTTTAAAATCCCATCAAGTTTCCCATCGTCTCCGGCGTGGTGATGACTCCTGGGCTGCGTCTGATGAAGATAAAGCCGAGGAATTCGCCACACACCTCTCCAAAGTATTCACTCCTCACCCGGAATCCCAAATCAATCATACCGCAGCAGTACAAGACTTCCTTTTGTCACCAATACCTCTTTCCCTAACTCCTAAAGCTATTAATCCCTCTGAGGTTAAAATCTTCTCCAGAAACTGACCCTCCGTATATCTCCTGGACATGATCTCCTTACCCCCCAGATCCTCCGTCAACTTCCGCTGAAAGCTATTATATTCCTTACCTATTTCTACAACTGCATCCTACGCACCACCTATTTTCCTCTCTTGTGGAAACATTCCACAATCATTCTCTTCCTAAAACCAGGTAAACCTTCCAGCAACACTTCATCCTACAGACCTATTAGTCTACTCCCCATCCTCTCAAAAGTCTTTGAAAAACTCCTTCTAAAACGAATCCTGCCTTTATTAGAATCACAAAATCTTCCTTCCCATCAGTTTGGTTTCCGTGCTCATCATTCCACTGTTCAACAAGGACTCCGAGTTGTAGAACATATTTCCTCAGCCCTTGAATGCAAAAAGTATTGTTCTGGTGCGTTTCTGGACATAGCGCAAGCTTTTGACCGGGTATGGCACACCGGATTACTCTTCAAGCTTAAAACGCATTTACCCCAGTCTCTATACTTCATTCTACGATCCTATCTCTCAAACCGCTCCTTCCGAGTTCGCTGTGGTGTAGAATTTTCTAACTTTTATCCCATTGAGGCCGGTGTTCCTCAAGGCAGCGTCTTGGGACCCGTCCTCTACATCCTTTACACTGCTGATATTCCTAATCATCCTGACACCTTTCTGGCAACGTTTGCAGATGACACCGCCATCCTATCATCCAATTCCGATCCTGAAATAGCATCCTTAATCCTGCAAAGACACCTTTGTCTTATCGAGGACTGGTGAAATGCTTGGCGTATTAAGGTTAATGAAAGCAAATGCACCCACATCACCTTCACCCTTTGACGCAAATCCTGTCCAATGGTTCATTTCAATTCCATACCGCTTCCTTCCTCAGACACAGTCCGGTATCTTGGCTTACTACTAGACAAAAGATTGACGTGGAACCCACATACAAGACTTAAACGAAAAGAACTCAACAGACGATTCGGACAGTTATACATACTACTAAACAGAAAATCTAAGCTTACAGTTGACAACAAATTATTACTTTACAAGACAATGCTGAAGCCAATGTGGATCTACGGACTTGAACTGTGGGGGACAGCCAAACGTTCTAACATCAAACGCATTCAATCCTTTCAATCCAAAGTCCTCCGAATAATAGTAAATGCTCCTTATTATGTCTCCAACTATACCTTACACCACGACCTTAATGTTCCATTTATTTCAGATCTGATTCCATCTAAATTTTCCAAATTCCACCAGAACCTCATTCATCATCCTAATCCTCTAGCACAATCCCTATCCAGCTCCACTCACCCATACAACCCTCCTAGAAGGTTGAAACGGCAGTGGCCCCGAGACATATTGTAAACATCTATTCAGGAGTTCTGACACTGGTCAGATTCTCCTCTCATGTGCGGTGTGATTGTGGCAGTGGCGCCCTCACTTAGCTTCCGCTGGCTCTCACCAGTGATGCGGCTGAGAGGGAGGCGCTGGGATCCTTTGGACTCTGCTTGTCCTTCCACAAGTCCCGTCTGGGGTTCCCGAGCTGATTGTAAATATTGTACATTGGTATGAATGTGACATGTTTTGTTTATTTATTTGTTAACTTCATTTATTTGTATTTTTTTTGTCTATAAATTTTGTTATTGTATACGTTTATTTATTTTGATTTTATTTTATGTAATTTGACTTTGCTTTTGTTTATATTGTAAATATTGTATGAATGAGATCCTGTAGCACTATTATTATTGTCTATTATGACAAATTGTAATATATACGAATAAAAAAAAAAAAAAAAAAAAAATAGCATTGTGAAACGTGAGTGTAAACTCGCAGGAGCTTACACCGCGAGGGCCAAGGCCAACACGGCCTGTCGCGCCACTGGAAGAAAAAAAATATTTCTATTGTTATATTATTTAATCTATAATATATGTTGCCGTAGAAATTCGATATAATCGCTTTTTCTTTATTTACCGTTGCTTTATTTTGCAGTTCTAAAACTTTTTGTAAAAAGGGCGGTATTGATTGCACAATTTTTATTTTTTAATTTCCACGTAGTTTCATAGTACGGAAAGCTAAGTTTATCAGGGACTTTTTCTTGAATCTGAAAGAATCTTTTTCTTAAATCTGAATTCTTGAATCTGGAAGATTTTATTATGTTTCAAAAAAAATAAAGCCAGAAAACAAAAAATCATTCTTACAAACAAATCAAAAAATGTTTAAGATATTCCTGGTCTGATGCACAATCTCCTTATGTATACTTATGAAGTCAAATATGTATTAATTCAATAAAAATATTAAAACGTCTAATTTTACACATTTATGTTACTATGTTACAGGACAGATAGATGTATGCTCTTTCTTACCGATTCTTGCGCCGGGAAGCGAGTAGCGATACTCAAAAGTGCCTTGTTTAGTTTGGTAATATAACACAGTTACTGCTGAAATATTTCGATTCGTTTCATTTTAAAACGGGAATCAAGTCAAAAAGAATCGTTCTCTTAAAAGTTGAATCATATCCTAGTTGCAAGATATGTCAGTTGTTAAGAATCCTTTCAAATAGAATGGCGACTTAAAAAAAGATGAATAAATCAGTCCTTAAAATATTAAAATCAGGAATATCTTTCGAAATCGTTAAATTAGTCCTTTTCTGGGTTCCGTGTCTATAAATAAAATAACCAAACCGAATCTTAAAACGTTTAAAAAACACAAATAATAATATCCAGATGTTATATGCAATATTACAAATTTGTCTAATATAATAAATATTTATTTTAATGGAATTCGAATTGAAAGCTATATGGGAGGTCGCGTGGGAGGGCAAACCAGGTAGGTATTTATATAGCCCTTTTCGTTTACGACTTTTGATCACTGCTTGTATTTGACATCAACTTCCCTTTGATACTGTCATATTTGCTTATGAAAAATCCTTGATTAATTAACGAAACACCACACCTTTTCAAAGAAATATTTATGTGGAAAAGAAATTTAAATAAACAATAACACTTCATAGACTGACTTCGAACTCGCACATCGGGCCAAATCGGCAAAGATGGAACATTAAAGTCTTTTCAGATGAGGTTATTCGTGAAAAAGTAATGAGCGTTGAACTGTTACGGATGATTTTGAATTGTGAGGTTTCAGTACGGGAAGAATTTAATGGTTTAGAAGAGCATCCAAATCAAAATTCCGTAAGTCAAGATAGGCCTAATAATGGTCATGTAGATGAACATTTTCTAGTTCTGTGGGAGGTTAGAGCGTCTGTCTAATAAGTGTTCAAGTAACCGAAAGCGGCGAGAAGTTTCCTTTCGTTTCAGTATTGTTTACGATGTATAATATAAAAATAGAATTAATAAAAAAATGTCTATTGAAATCAAACTACTATTCTAAAAGTCGATTCGGAACCGATGGACCTGGGAAATAGCTAAATTCTCTAACATTAACGCCTTTAACCATTAAAGCCAATTAAACAAAATGCTCTATACAAGCATACAACCAACAATAAATAACATAATTACCTTAATATTTCATTTTGGATTATAATTACCATAATATTTCATTTTGGATCTGATTGAACCCTAATACCATCAAAATATTATTCATCACCCTAATTCTCCAGCAATATTCCTATCCAGCTCTACATATTGCCATATCCCTTCTCGAAGTTTGAAACAGCAGTGTCCCCAAGACCTTAAGTAAATACTGGTTTGGATTTCTCGCACTGGTCATATCCTTCACTTAAATGCAGTAGGTTTTTGACTATAGCGCCCTCACTCACCAGTGACGCGGCTGAGCGATAGGAGCTGGGACCTCTTGGATTTTGCTTTTCCTGCCACATATAAAGACGCTAGTCTGGTCTGGACTTCCTCGGCAGTCTCTGATTATTATTTTTAAGCATGAGTGTGTTTATGATGTTCATTAATTATTTTTTTATTTTCCATTTTTATTCTAAGTTCATTTAATTTTTTTTAACCTTTGTTCATCTCTGAATATATTATTAAAGTTGTTTCAAAGCATTATTATTATGGTCTTCATTGAGACAATTAAATTTTAGAAAAATGAATAAATACTTCACAGCCGTTGATTAACTACAAATTCTTCATAATTTATTAAATAGATAGAAACTTTGAAGAATATGAAAAAAATCAGCACCAGTACTAAGTTATTTTTCGACTCGTGTGACATCTGAGACGAGTAAAAAGATTTTGTCAAACTGTTTATCATGTTGGCCTCCTTTGACCGATTTTCCCGTTGAGTGAGTAGATCGAACACCGTTTATATGGATTGGCGTCTGTAAAAAGTTTATGTAAGCACCAGGAGTTCACTGATTGAAGAGGAATCAAAAAACAACTGCTGCCAAAGCTCTTTGAAGGAAAAAAGGAAATCCTTCATAAAATAACTCTACCAATCAATATTTATTTTTCAAAGGAATCGCCTTTGCTACAACTCGCGTTATTATTCGATAAATAAACTTGGTCCAAATTTCTTTCGTCAGAACCTTTCCGTCTCTTGGGTGGATAAATAATAATTAATATATATATATATATATATATATATATTATTATATATATAATACTTACTGGAAAATTGGCATTATACTCTAAATCCCGGGTAGTAGAATTTCTAGGGTACGATGATGATATGGTATTGCTTAAGGTTATCGATGGTAATTTTCTACGCATAATTTTCGGTGGAATGACGGATGGTGCTAAGAGAAATCGGGAAGCCTATACTCATCCAGTACGATAGAGGTCATAGCTCCACGACGCACAGTGATCAAAAGGCGGACAAAAATTAAATCTGTCGAGGTCCTTCAAAAATCATTTATTTTCACTATTGATATATATATATATATATATATATATATATATATATATATATATATATATATAATATATATATATATAGATAGATAGATAGATTAGTTTCTCAGTATATTTCACTAATTTAATCTCAGATATTTTATGCTTTTGCACTTGTTACGTGTTTTTCAAAAATAATATTAGTTGAACTTAATTTGTCATTTTGACCTAATTAAATAATTGTAAAAAAAAATTGTTTAATGTATTTTTTTTGCTTTGATACTGTTGGTTACTTAGGTGTGCATTATTTCATTTAGTTTGTAGGAATTATGCCCTAAAACGGGGAGCCCGTGGCTGGCGCTAGTCTCTCATGCTACAGGTTGCGAGTTCGAATCCCAGCCCCGGCGGGGCTTTTATAAGATGTGATATAACGGGGATTCACTCGCGACCTCTCCACCAGGTATGTGAGATCCGTCAGCTAAATGGTGGCCACTCAAAAAATTAGGCCTATGGAGTTAATTCCCAACACTATAAATTACATCGTGAAACGCGAGTGTAAACTCCCAGAAGATTACACCGCGAGGCCCATTGCCTGCACGGCCTGTCGCGCCACTGAAAAAAAAAGAAGCCATAAATGAACATTTAACTTAGCGTTATATTAAATACTAAACATAAAGCTAATAATAAAAAAAATGAAAAGATAATTCATAAAATTTCTAGTTAAATAAAACAATATGTCAATTGATTGATAAGTACGATGTGTGGTATAGAAACTCTATACAGTTGAGCAGTTCTTTTTTCTTTTTTTTTGTAGTTTATTATTAATGAAATAAATCAATTATTTATTTGCACCTTAAAACGAGCGTTCCCTTTAGCTTTTGAGAAATAACCCTTACTGTAATGTCTTTCCAAAGTGAGTGACTGAATGTGAAAAAGAAAAGAAAAAGAATCTAAAAAATAAAATAAAATAGTTGATGGTGAATAACCGATCCTAAGTTCTTCCACAAACGTTTATTTTACACAAGTAACAATCAAAAGTCAAGCCTTTGCTCATCATCAGAATTCACTACAATACATTAAAAAATTATCACTTAATATTACAAAAAAATCCTTTTTATACTAATTAAAATTCAATCTTCGTAAGCATAAAAATAATAAAAAGCAATGTACAATATAAATGAATAGATATCCATTTCTGGTTCATTACATTCAATAATGAATTATAGTAATCGACCAAAAAAAAAAAAAAAATAAATGATAAGAAAATAATCCCACCCTCTCAATTGAAGGGCTTACGTTTTAATATACGTAGAATTCTAATAATAATAATAATAATAATAACTCCTGAATCCCAACACTTGGAAATATCACTAGCAGCAGAGGCAACCTCTCCCGAAGGAGAAGACAAAGAAACCCAGTGACTAACCCAATCATTGTTATCCCAGCATATCCTTTTTCAGGGAATTCCACATCATGCAAGACCATCACTACCTTAGTGATAAGACCATAAGTCCCTTATAGTTTTAAATCGCCAATAACTGTGAAGTACGTTAATGATGCTCTTGGTCAACTTTTCAGCGATTATCCAGATATGAAAATTGAAGCTGCTTGTCATTGGGCTTATGTTGCAGCAAGAGTGGTTATTATCGAACTTGGCTTAGAACAACGAGAGCCAAAAAAAGATAAAGGTCAAATCATCCCACGCTGGCAAAGACGGTTGGAAAACAAAGTATGTTCACTGAGAGCAAGCATAGGGACAATCACATCATATATCAATAATCCCGCTATAGCAAGTGTAAAATTAAAAAGAATGATCGATGAGATTATTGTACAGCAATTAGGGACGGTACTAGAATCTCAACTTCCGAGAAACTGGCTTTACATGCTGATACACTAAAGCAAAAACTGGCTGTCTATGCCAACAGGCTACGAAGATATAAAAAGTCTATGCTTCGGAAACAGCAGAACAAATGGTTCATAAACAATGAGAAACAGTTCTATCGGAACTTGGCAAGTGATAAGAAGGCATGTGTAAAAGTTTCATTAACTGAAAATATTGTCGATTATTGGAGAGAGCTATGGGAGAACAACGAAATTCACAATAATGAAGCTGAATGGTTAACATTAGTATATAATGAAACTCAGGAGATACCTTATATGCCAGAATTTAACATAACAAAGAAGATGTAGCCATTGCATTAAACAAAATGAAAAATTGGAAATCACCGGGTAGTGATAGAATCCAAAATTACTGGTTAAAATATCTGACTTGCCTGCATGAAATATTAGCAATTAACTATCAAAAAATGATAACTGGACGTTTGGATATCCCTGATACATTCTGTCAGGGTATTACAGTACTTATACCTAAAAAGGAAGGAAATCAACTGGAACCCCAGGACTTTCGGCCAATCACCTGTCTCAACGGAGTTTATAAGATTTTAACATCTATTCTCACGACTAGGATCGAGCATCATCTCCGAACCAATAATCTGATCCCACTCGAGCAACTCGGATGTAGGAAAGGAGCCCAGGGATGTAAAGAGCTACACGTTATAGACTCGATCATTGCAGGCCAAACGACCCTGAATAAAATAAATGTATCCATGGCATGGATGGATTACAAAAAAGCTTTCGACTCGGTCCCTCACAGTTGGCTGTTAAACGTATTGGATTTTTATAAAGTGCACCCACAAGTTAAAGTACTTTTGAGAAAATTCATGAGCAACTGGAAAACAAGACTGAGGTTGGGACATGAGCGGTCCTTGGACTCTTCGGAATACATCCCTATTTCGAGAGGTATATACCAAGGAGATTGCCTCAGCCCTCTCTGGTTCTGCCTCGCGATGGCTCCATTGTTAACCTTATTAAATAAGCAGAGATATGGATACAAGTTAAAACGCAGTGAATTGACTGCAGTGATCAGCCATAGTTTATATATGGACGATTTAAAACTAGATGCCACCAATAAGTCTCAGTTGCAATCGATGGTAAATACAGTTTCCAAGTTTAGTAATTCAATAAAAATGTCGCTTGGTATTGAAAAATACGCGGTCCTCCATGTGATAAAAGGAAAATCACATATATTTGAAAATATATTCGATGATGACTCACGTATTAAGCAGCTCCAACTTGAAGAAACCTACAACTATCTTGGAATAGAACAGCATGTTAAAGTAGCTAAAAATGACGACTTCTTTAAAAAATAGATTAAAAACTATACTTGCAACACATCTTTCTTCAGGATCAAAAATTAAAGCAATAAATACATGGGTTATTCCAGCCATATCTTACAGCTTCGGGGTTCTAAAGTGGTCTACGACATCTCTACAAGAATTAGACAGGCTGATTCGGACGAGCATGACAAGATCTAGAATGCATCACCCTACTTCATCCACAGCAAGACTTCACTTGTCGAGAAAAGAAGGAGGTAGAGGTTTAAAAAACATTGAAGAGGCGTGCCGAAAGCAAGAAATGATGCTTGGACAATATTTAAGGCAAAGCGAAGTGCCCCTGCATAAAAAGATTTGCAATCTTGACCACAGTCATATTGCTCTTAAGTTGGACTCTCTAAGTGCTGTGCCCATCATTGTCACAGACAGCGATCGTCTGGAAGAATGGAAAACTAAAACACTACATGGCAGATTTTTCCATCAGCTTCAGCAAGCTGAAATCGATAAGACTTTTTCTACCCACTGGCTAGTCAGGGGAGATCTCTTTGCTGAAGCGGAAGGCTTCTTGATGGCTATTCAGGATCAGGGGATAGCCACAAGGTCTGGCTGTCGTCACGTCTTGAAGTTACAAAATACATCAGACAAATGTAGGCTCTGTGCAAGGACTTATGAATCAATCCAGCACATCACTGGAGGATGCGGCGCACTAGCCGGGACGGAATACCTTAAGAGTCATGACGACGTTGCAAAGGTCTATCACCAGGCGATTGGTTTAAAAAGAAAGCTGTTAAACGACTCTATACCGTATTATCAATACAAACCTAAAGACCTCATTCAAAATGAAGGAATAAAATTGTATTGGAACCAGTCATTCATAACTGATCACACAGTTATCCACAACCGGCCTGACATCGTTTTGATTGACTCCAATAAGAAAAATGCTGAGTTAATTGATGTAGCTGTCCCGACTGATGGCAACACAAGTTCAGTCTGTGCTGAAAAAATTCGCAAGCATCAAGCTCTAGCAGCTGAGCTAAAAGAACTGTACAGGCTGGATAGTGTCATTGTGAGGGCGATTGTGATATCCACCAATGTTCTGATACCAAAGTCCACAGTAGAAGCCACTGAGCGGTTGGGCCTATTTACAGCTGTCATGAATGAAGCCCAGAAAGCTGTACTGCTCAACACAGCTAGAATTGTTAGGAGTTTCCTAAACAAACAATAGTATCATTTCACTAAAAGCACCTGAAGTGGTTGGAGTTAATCTCTCCCTCTCCAGGAATATTCCTTTATAAGAAGTGCTGTAAAATAAATAATAATAATAACCCTAAGGTTCGATGCCGATACCACCGAATCCCGCTTACACAGACTCGTCCAATGTTCACCGTTCAAGCCCAAGCCGAAAAACCGAGATCACAAAATTTCATCTTGCGCCATGATTCCCCTGAAGCAGTCCCTACCCGGAGACACGAAAGGGGGATTAGTTTACCTCCGGGTAATGAGTGTTTTACCTCAGAGGAATCCGTGACAGTTAGTGGTATGGAACTAAAATATGTGAGTAGGGCGTTCAAATCTACGTCACACAAGCCTGGAGGGCCGCTCTCATTGTAGGTCAGCGAGTCCATCGTACTTAGCCGGGAGGAGCATCCGAGGAAATTCCACCGACCATCCTTACATCCGCCACTCCTCCCCATAGGCCGTAATGAGATCCGCGCGAGGTAGAATCCTAATAACAAATTTAAAAAATCCGTTTGTCATTTTTTTTCACACATACTAATGGATCGAACGATGATCCTAACACCTGGACGTTTATATCCGCCGATTAGGTTTAAAATGGTGGACGATTAAATATGATTTAATCCAAAAACTAAGTTATTTTTGAAGCTAGAGAAAAAATTATTATATTTTTTTAGGAAATGTGAATAATTATAAACAGGTAAAAAAAAAGAAAAAAAAATTAGAGACTTTACCCATAAATACGCCTATACATCAGTAATTTTTTCGAGTTAGAGAAATTCTTTGATTGAGTTTTAAGATCAGGATACCCCAAAGAATGAAGAAAAAAAATAAATAGGAAACAATTGAAATCCTGTCTATATATCTGCTTACTTATTTATTTTCTACAAACCGAAAAAAGAATCATTGAAATCGGTTTGGAATTAGCAGTGGTGATTGGGCTTTGAATTATTTATTGCTTCACATATTAGTTAAGTGCTTTTAAACAGCTATATTTATACCCTAGTATAATTATTTAGAAATAAAAAAATAAAAAAAACATTGTGTAATACATTTTTTTTAAATTTAATTTTGTCAATAATAAATTAAATAAAATGTCAATAAAAAATTATAAAATGTAACATATGAGAACCACCCATCACAGCCAACTAATATTGAATTTTATTCAGTTTACAACATAATTTTTTGTTTGCAATAAGTCATAATTTTTTAATGTATTGTGGTGATTCCTGATGATGGGGAAAGCCCCCAAAACGTTGACTCCTTATTGTTACTGTTGTAAAATAAACTTTTGACGATGAACGAAGAACTATTTGTTTATCATCAATATATGTTTCTTCCGAATAACTAATTCCATTATTAATACAATAGTTGTTTAGTCCCGAAATCGGCACAGAAACTGCAATTTGATATATTTGTTCCATTATTATATCATTTAATTAAATATAATTAACAAAGAAAATTTCATGAAAAACCACGCACGAAATTCTGCTTTTCCTGCATTTTATGTTATAAGATAGGCATACTTTCACTCCATCCCACAGGGTAGTAAGTTTTTATAACAATTAATAATTCCCTTGGTGAAAGTGTCTGCTAAGTGTCACTTGCAAAAGTTGAGACAGAATTAGGTACTTGGGTGTAAAGCGTAAAAAAATCAACTTTCCCTTTTCCCTCTATTTCCCAATCGAACAAAATGGCCTCTGCCACTAAACTTTGCTCATCTTATAATTCATTAGCTTATGAAACTTGAAGACAAACTAGCGTTTCGAATTTTATGACTGAAAATAATATCTGAAAGTTTGATCTCCCTACAACCAAGCCATTAATTTTTTTTGGAGGGGGGTGTTGTAATTGTCAAAGGGAACGTCACATACTGAATGCATTAGCTTGAGTAAATGGATTCTTCCAATATACAATGACTTTGATTTCTGATAGCGGCATGTAGATATAATTTCGACGATGAATGGATTCCATTCATGTTAAGTTCCTTAAAAATTTGGTAATAGTATAGACTCATTAACAGCACGATTCCTGTTAAGAAAGGTAAATCTCTCTCTCTCTCTCTCTCTCTCTCTCTCTTATATATATATATATATATATATATATATATATATATATATATATATATATATATATATATATATAACATGGTAACGAGAGTTAGGTTTTCGCTAACTCCTTGTAAACCACAAGAAGGAATTTGATACTGTTTCGCCATCATTAAGGGCATTGTTTGCTCAAGGTTTATAAGTAAAATACATAGCAATTTAGCTTTTCTATAAACATCATTGTGGTTATAATTAGTTAACCGTTGATAATTACTGGAAGGAATTAGTCCGGGTGGCGGTCATTGAATGAAACAAGTAAATAGTTTCAACTATTCTATTGTTTACCAACGTTTCGACCCCCTATGTGGGTCATCATCAGGGCTAAAAAGATACATTTAAAATAAGATTAAATATACTATTTTAAAAACTATTGCGCTAGAGAATGTCAATATTATAACATAAAAGGAACAAGATGTGTAAAGAAATCAATTAAATTACAGTGACACAGGTATACTAATGAGAGGGCTATACAGAACAGATAATGACTAAAGATAATGTACAAATATATAAGAAAAAATTACATGAAATAAAAAACAAAATGGAGTACAGTGGAGATGCGTACCGTGTTGTAGGCGAATGGAAACTAGATACAATTTGGTAGTATGGAATATAGCCAGGTAGATAGGAAAGTACGTACAAAAGGTTGGGTAAAATGGAAAATACAATATAAATTTTGGTTACTTGACTGACGGTCAGAACTTCCAATCTAATACAAAAAGATCATTTATATTGCATCATCAGACCTATTTAGGTTCATGATTAAGCCATAGGGATCAAATTCATCATCGAATTCCTCCCGTATCCAATTCTTGCAATCCATAATATTTAGAAAAAAAATCCAAAATACCCCTTGTTATGACACCAATAAGTTCATATAAAAAACCTTTTTATCCTGTTGGCTGCAAACCGCCCACACGAACATACTAACTACATTTACACCAACGATCCCTAAATATTTCCTACGCTAATAAAAGAAGATATTCAATATACATATAATTATATAGAAATAGAAATAGAAAATAAACTTTATTCTGGGACAATTTCCCTTCAGAATAACATTAATGGTCAAAATAATAATTTATATCTGGCCTAAAACAATATATAACTACATTTAAATAACAAAAGAAATAAGAAAAAAATAAATAAAAGGTCATTGTGACATCTCTATGTACATATTCAAAAATAAATAAATAAGAATCAACCTAAAATATATCTTTTACATCTCATTAAAGTATATAAACAAATCACCTCACATAAAAAGGCATAATAAAAATTAAAATTAGCTTACATCAGACTGGAGAGAAAGGAAATATTGAAAGAGGAGGGATTTAAATGATGGTAGGGAAGGAGCATGTCGGATGTTTGAAGGGAGAGTATTCCATAAGGCAGTGGAATGGGCTAAAAAGGAGCAATCGTATTTTTTGGTTCTGTGGAAAGGAGTTTGGAGGTCGGACAGACGGGATCTTCTTTCCTGGTGATGAGTTGAGCATTTAAATACCAGAAGGCTGTAGACGTAAAATGGGTGGTGAGTGGGAGTTAATGATTTGATAAAGGAATGATCCAAGGAAATATTGTCTTCGAAAGGTTGGGGATAACCACTTTAACTTGTCGTAGAGGTGGGATACATGAGACCGTCTCGAGGTACCGGACACAAATCTTAAAAAGCAATTCTTCTCAATCTGTCCTCGAGTATCTTCGAGAGGCCGCCATATGCCACACAACTATAGCCAAAGTGAGGGAAAATGAGTGATGGGACAAGGAGTTTACGGGTAGATAGTGGTAGGAGGTGGTGGGATCGGTGGAATAATTGTAAGGTACTAATCGATCGACGGGAAATTATGGCAATTTGGGGTTTCCAGGACAGGTTTTGGTCGATGATGATGCCAAAATTTTTAACAGAGGAGCTAAAAACAATAGGACGGTCATTAAGCAAAAGCGGAGGAAGGGTGGTGATAGATCGGAGGAGGTATTTGTAACCAATAAGGATGACCTGAGTTTTTGAAGGATTAAGCCTTAAGTTATTCAGGTTTGCCTAGGCACTGATTCCATCTAGGTCTTCCTGAATACTAGCAAATAATACAGATAGCTCGGAGGGAGGGAAGGATAAATAGATTTGGAGGTCATCAGCATATAATTGGAAGAGTAATGGATTTAATCAGGAAGGTCATTGATGCAGGTATTGAACAAAAAGGGAGAAATACTCGAGCCTTGGGCCACGCCTAAGAATAGGGCAAGGAAATTAGATGGAGGTTGATTAGGAATGACAACCGCTTGAGTGCGGTTGGAAAGAAAGGATTGAAATCATTGAACAGAACTGTTGGAAAAGGATAATGATTTTAATTTAGAGGAAAGGATCGAATGGTTAAGGGAGTCAAAAGCTTTGCTAAAATCTAAAAGTACCAGGACAGTTTTTTTTTTTTCATCTATAGCAGTATAAATATCGTTAGTGATTTTGGTCAGGGCGGATTGCGTAGAGTAGCCAGGTCGGAAGCCGGATTGGTAAGGGTTATGTTTGTTGGTTTTTTTAAAGAAAAGCGGATACCTGGGATTGTACAATTCGTTCAAGAGGTTTAGAAAGGTTCGATAGGATGGATATAGGTCGGTAGTCTTTAGGGGAAGATGGGTTAGAGATTTTGTTTATAGGATGGACCAAAGCTTGTTTCCAGGAAGCAGGGAAAACTGAATTTGGGAGGGAAAAATTGTAGATGAAAAGAAGGACTGGCAGGATTCCTGGAAGGCATAATTTTAGCAATTTTACTGAAATTCCATCGAAACCTAAGGAAGTAGTACGGGATTTCATTATGGAAGATATGAGGTCTGTTGGTGAAACGTAGGAGTAATAAAAATTGTCAGAATCGAATGATGATGAAAGGGATAAGTTATGTGAAAATGATGGCGAAATGTTGGAGGAGTCGTTTAAGAAATAAGAATTTAGTTCATCGGGTGATACAGGAAAGACTGAAGAGGTAAATGATTTACAGAGGGAACGTTTACGAAGAAGTTGCCACTTGGATTTAGGATCAGGAGCAGAGGACAGGGATTCTTGGAAATAGTTGGACTTCGCTCGCCTAACTGTTGTTTGTGTCAAGTTCCGGAGGATCCTAAACGCTCCGTAGTCATCTGCTTGTCTTGTGCGCCTAAAGCGCCTACGGGCAGCCTCACGCTTTCTTTGTAGTTCTCTTATTTCTTGACACATCCAAGGAGCAGGTCGGCGGCGGAAGGTACGGGTTTTGAGGGGAGCAGTTTGTCAAGGACGGTGATCGGGTTGGAAGTGAAGATGTCGACCATCTGAATTAAGTCATGGGAGGATAGGAATGGAACTGGTAATTGAGAGAAGGAGAGAAGGTTCTGTGCTGAATCTATGATGTGAACATCTAACCAAGTGTCGGAACATCGTGTATGATGTGTCGGGAAAAAAGGTACAATGTAGAGGTTGAGGGAAAAGAAAAGGTTTTCTAGGTACAGTTTATCATTGGAATCGGAAAGAATATTGGTATTAAGGTCGCCGGAAATTATGATATTGTTGTAGAGATGGATATAATTGTAGAGGGTTGTTTCAAATAGAGTGTCAAAAAGAACGAGAGGAGGGCGGTACACTACTGCAATGAGGAGAGGATGGGTGTTACATGTGATTTCCAATAAAAGAAATTCGATATGTGGTGGGTCGGATGGGGATGAGACCTCTAATATGCGGGATTTTAAGCAATTATGGACGTAAATACCGACGCCTCCACCTGTACGCCCTATTCGGTCATGACGTATGAAGGAATATTCAGGTAGGGAGACAGCAGAGGAGGGGATATAGGGTTTCAACCAGGTTTCAGAGACTGCGATTGAAGGAATACATATTGTAGGAAAACGATGTAGCTAAGACAATAGTGAATTTCAAAATATCTGAAAAATAAATGTCAAGTGAAATTTATAGAATTAGAAGGTGAGGAATAGCTGAGAAAAAAAGTGACAATTTAACATTGAAACAAAATGAAAATAAAAAAATAAAAAGATATGTTATAATACATAAGATATACAGAGGAAGATAAGAGATGGAGATCAAAGAGAAAAGCCATTCATAGCCAGGGGGTTGACGGAAGCCTAGATGTCAGTCGAAGACCTCCAGATCCTGCGCTCAATCGATGCAGACCACTGGATGTCCATTGTCTTTACGGCAGCGCACTCTGCCGGCCGCCAACCAAACATATTTCAATTTACCAGGTGCCCTCTTCTGTCTGGCGAGCCAGTAAAGGTGTTTATTGGTTGACATTTCTTCACCGAGATATATTCGGTGGCTATTATTAGCTTCCCATCCTATATCAAGCTGGCGAAGTCCCGCCGAACCTTTCGTTGTTTTACCAACTCGTACCTAGTAGCTTGTCTTACAAAGCGGCTTAGGTCACCCGGCTTAGGTCGGCGCCGTTCCACGATGTCGAGATCTTCCGGGGAAATCTTCATTGCTAGGCCGGCCGCTACACGGTTTCCCCCGGGCGAACTGGGATGCCCCGAATTTCTAAGGACTTGCACAGAAGTCCCTGCTCAGTCTTATTAAGTCTTATCTCAAGTTCACTCACTTGCTTTTTTAAGGCCTTATTCTCCGAAGTTAGTTCTTCTATATATTTAGACTGGCCTTCGAGATGGTTTTCAATTTTTGAGAGCCTCTCATTTAGCTCGAAGCTTAGCTCCCCGTACTTTTCTAGTGAATCTTTGATGCCTTTTACTTCTTCTTTTCCTTGAGAACCTAGGCCGGAAACATATATCATAATATCAGCCATGGTTGGCTCTTTCGCTTCCTCCTGACAACTTTTAGGCGATGGTTTTTCACTGACCGACTGAGCTTTTTTTCCTTCGTCGCATTTCGGGCAAAACCAGGGCTTTTTATTACTTTTAATAGTCTTTCTCTTTCTAATAACTTGCAGCATTTGCCGTGAAAAACGACCCGACACTGTTGCAAAATAAATTGTGTTTGTCATCACGTGTGATGGCATAATCATATAATGTGCAGAGAACCATTTTTTAAATTATATAATAAAAAAGCGAAATAATATAAAATAACTGGTACTCACAGCGTGAATATTGATAAACAGTTCCGTATGTTTACGTACTTAATTCCTACCGCGGTAGGATTAGTCGACGCACTAATACAACACTCGTCTTTCCTAACTGTTTTTTACGAAGTAAATGTTTGTCGAGCGTGTTTACTCCTAAAATGTTATATATATATATATATATATATATATATATATATATATATATATAATAAACGATTAACAAAAATTAAAGAACAGAATGAGTGAAAAAAAACAACAACACTGAAATGGATCTGACTGGTTGAAAGAGGTACAGAGAAGAGATGTTCACTCGTTGCCGTCATTGGCCAGACTCGATATATATATAATATATATATATATATATATATATATATATATATATATATATATATAATATAGACATTGACGTGTTACCAATGGATAGTTGTTTCTGTCATGCGTCATAATCAGATTGCATACTTACCTATTTCATCGAATAAATACCAAAACCCAGACGCATCAAAAACATTATAAGAAAATTCTCCAAAAAAAAAAAAAAAAATAAGATATATACTATATTCCTTCGTGAAGTAGGTTTGCGTTTTCATAGGTTCTACTCATTGACAATGTTTCTGTATTAACCTTGTTAAAATTATTTTAGATTAAATGTATGTAAAAAACTTTTTATAAGTTTGCTTTCTAAAATCTAAGACTAGATGGATGGGTGAGATTTTAGGCAAATAACTGTCAGACCTAAAACAGTAAGGTTCGTTCCAAATACTGAACGATAAAAACATTATGGATGGCAGTGGGTTAACATATTAGGTATAAAAAAAATAATCTGTTTTATTTGGCATTTGTTACTTTCACTGACCTAAATTTGAAATATATAGTAAGGGAAAGTGTTTCGATCGTGAAAATTTTCTAATTCTAGTTTTCATTGGAATACACGCTTTATGGTCCCCTGAGTCCAAATGACCAAGTCACGCAAAAAGGTATGGGTCTGTCCGATTATCCACGTGTGGTAGGTCTAGCACGAATACAAAATCTCGTATGAAACAGAAATTTCATATTTCGTACAACTATACCATATGTTACAGAAACTTGTTGAAGAAAATCAGTTAACCAGAAGAGCCACTTTATAAAATACATTTTGCACCTTCTTACGATTTTCTTAAAAACGTTAGAGCCATAATATTTCTATAATAAATATTGGCAACTATACGAAAAATAGTACAGAGCGTGCAAACAAACAAACTATACATATATTACTGTAAGATACATTTGATGTATTTTTTTTTTTTGTCTTTCAAATTGTGGTAGTTTTTATATTTATTTTTGTATCATTTAAAGCGTCTATATCCTATGTCCATGTTATTATGTGATTACTTAAGAGACTGGTCTACTTCGGTACAACATTATGTATGTTTTCTGTATTTAATTATATATTGCGATAAAGATTATATTAAAAAAAAAAAAGTATAGCTAAAGATTTTAGAAAAATATTGTTTATACACGAAATTCTAAAAGGTAATGTAGAGTGATTAAACTGATTGTCGAAGATAATAATCTAATAAATTATTTAATAAAACACATGCTTGTTTTGAAACTCAATGGAATTAATGCTTGAACAATTTATTTTCATCTGTAACTGCCTTAAAAAATTCTTAAATTAATTCTAACAACGTAATATGTGGGTTGGGCGTATCAGATTTTATTGTTTTTTTTTTTTTTTTTTTGTTTTTTTTTGAGGGTGTGGAAGGGTGTTTCTCCTCTTGATCAGTGAAATTACCCTAAATATTTTCAATAAGAGAGCTTTTTAGTAGAAAATGAGAAGGGGGAGGAGGGGGGGGGGCTAAATATCAATGAGCGGCCATTTATAACGTCACAATGAGATAAGTCACTATCACAATTAATAATCACGAGACAATAATACCAGCTCTGTTACAATTACCAGTAAATTTATTGTCACCGACTCTGTAGCGTTTACTTTAGAGAGAAGCTAGATAAGAAATTCTACCTTCTAATGAATATATTAGAAGCTGTTCTTAGGGGAAAAGAAATTAAAGCTGCCCGAGCTTCTGTGAAAATGGATTGTCGGAAGGAGGGCTCTTGTACTTAGTGGAGCATTGTATTCTACCGCCCGCCACTTATAATTCATTCATCCAGCGTAGCAATGTAGTCTCCATGTATACTAAAATTAAGCTATATTTTCTCTAACGTTTTTATGCAGCATTGTATTTTACCAAGCCCTGATAAAATTATGTTTTTAAGGGTTAATATATGATTTTTTTTTTTCAATTAGTATATATTTATGATTTGGGCTCTTCACGGACGATATTTTTTTTATGACTTGATGTTTTTTAAGTAAAAACGCGTGTTATGCGATTTCTGGTAGGGAAAAACATTTGATTTCGGGTTACAGTGCCTGGTTACCAAAATGCTGTCCATGTCAGTTTAAAACATGTCCTAGACTGCATGCGCAGCTCCATTTGGGATAGGATATCGATATAAATTTCGGTGAACGATATCGATACCGGTATTTTATCACGACAAAAATATCGACGTTTATGACGTTATTATCCAGTATTTAATTGAAATAAATTTATTGTTTTGTATATATCGTGTGAATGTAGTACGAATGTTGTACGTTATAACTATTAAAAATGTCCTGAATTGGACAGATTGTAATATTGCTAGATAAATAAAAAATTGAAATAAAATAAAATGCAAATGAAATGAATGGTAGAAAACTGCGTCTTTGGAACTTACCTCTTAGTGTATATACAATTTATATAAAAAATTTTAATTCTCTTGACACTAAAATATCGATATTTGTAAATTACATGAAAATGTTTAAACATACAAATCAAAATATTGATGATGTTATTGTAAATATTTAGATTGTAGTAAAACGAAATTGAAATGAATATCTTTATTATATTGGCAAATTAATATCATTTTTAAAATTAAATTAATTTTAATAATAAAGATTTCATTATAGAAAACATTAACAGCCTACAACAAAGTGAATTTTATTTATAGTAAAAACACGGGTTTTTTTATTTTTTATTTGCTTGAAAAAGATACTAAGATTATCTCTTTGTTGCACATTTATCAGTGTTAAGACACCTACAGGTATTCCAAAATATGTCTCAAATAATGATTACTTTTGAACGAATAGAACTCAGTTTAGGAGGTTATGTATTTGAGTGTTTAACCTTTGATAATTGAACTTAAGAAAAACATCTTTATAATATAAACAAATAAATAACTATAATTCAAATACATATAAACTGAGCTTTTAACCTGTACCACTACAGCCCATGAAGAGTTTTGGGCTCAGTACATGTAGAGATTCGTACTGTTTCTAGGCAAACGGCCGTGCAATGAGGTGATTTGGCTGAGATCACGCTCAGCCGCCAGGTTTTTTCCCCATTTTGGGTACCCACTTTACAGAGGCTGGGTGTGCCCCAGGAGGGTCACCATACCCCAGGATCGCTCTTCCGCCACAGCCGGGATTCGAACCCAGGACCTATATATATATATTTGAATACAAAGGTACTCTTCTTTCCAACAAATTCCGAAGCATATCGAGAATTTTAAAACGTTTTCACTCTTAACGGCAGTCCATATTCCCTGTTTATTTATTTTTTTCCTTTAACGATTTTTTTTTAAATAAACATAATTCAAAAAGCAAAAAAAGTTGCGAAAATAATTGCATTTCACAGAAAAGAAAAGCGTCTAGATTTGTGGCTCTTGAACGTTGGTGGTAATTTCTGAATAAAATAATTGTATGCATTCTTGGCATAATGGCTCTTCACATTTTTCACAAATTTAAAGACTTCATCCAACACGTTTTTTATCATGATGTCTTGGAGAATTATTTTTTTAATTTTTTTTTTAATACGTGACCCGTATTCTCCACTCAAATTTGAGGATCAACTTGGTTGCTCTAAACATTTGTGTACGTTTGGTAATTTCTCATAAAATAAACATAACATCATATACCTAAAATTTATTAAAACGTGATATGTTTAATTTATATGATATTATTTTTTATAAAATATGAACATTTTTTTTTTAAATCCAACAATGTTGAACGTTAGCGATGATTTATGAATAAAATGATTTTATGCATTCTGAGCATAACGTTTCTTCACATTTTTCACAAATTAAAAGAGTTCGTCCAACACATTTTTTATCATGATGTTTTGAAGGATTTTTTAATGTCATATGTTTAATGTAATTGACATTATTTTATCATATATGAGCAATTAATTTTAAAAAATCCAACAATACTGCACTAGCTATTGTTAACAATAATACCTCATTTTTGTTAACATACAATTATTTTATTCAATAAGATTTAATATACATTCCTATGTAATCCAGCTTGATATTCAATTCTTAATGACCTTATTGATTTATTTTTTTTTTTTTTTATATAAGAGGAAAACATCATCGAAGAATCAGATTATGATAAAAAAAGTAGTAATAAAGTGTCGGATAATGACGAAGAAAATTAATGTAAAAACTAATTTAGTTTACATTCAAACTAATAAAATATATTGTATATATCATTATTAATGTTATTCCATGTCACTGGCACCATAGGCGTTACTCGCAGAACCTTAGCAGCTTTCCCCTTGCCTGCCAAGGTCTTTTGCTATTCAAAACCACCTGTCATATTTATTCTAATACGTTCAATCAAAAACATATCAAAATTTCAGCTATATAGGAGAAAGTTTATTTTACCTCATCAACTGTGTTTTTTGCAATTCATCTGGCACATACTTGTTGACATTGTAATCGCCTGTCAATTTTTTTTTTTTTTAATTTTCAAGCTTACAGAAACAAGTTTTTTTTTTTACAATTTAAAAAATAAAGGAGCTGATGAAGTTGATGGCTGTCTTCTGGCAGGTCATGGCTATTGCCCTTAGCATGCTAGAAATCATAAGTATACAAATTTCTAACCCTACAGGAAGACCGTTACTCGGAAGGTTTACTAGCTCTCCAGCTATCGCTATTATAAAAGTTCTAATTAGGACAGATTGTTAATAGAAGATAAGGAAGTGAATTTATAAACAAACAAATAGAACAGTCTTTAAACATCATTTAGCTTCAGTGACCAGGAACAGTATATGATTAAAAAAAATTGGCTTGCCTATAGAAAAATTACTATTATCGTCAATAAACTGTTGAAAAAGTACTTAGGAAATAATTTTCAGATTATGAAAAAGTTTGAAATTGTAAGGGACTTCCAAGAAAGTGCAGGTTATTACCTCTTGCTTTCTTAAACATTTTCTTTATTCTCCGGGGAGAAGTTTCTGCTGAATCTTTGGAATGGAGTACAATGGGCCCCTGTAATATGCTTAATATTCTTTTGTTTTGGATATTCCTAAACAATAAAGGAGTTTATTATCTGTTGTTGAAGAAGTCGACCGTCTGTGTCGCTAATTCCTTCCGCCAGAATGGCGTTCAACAAACGACAACCTATAATCGATAAAAACAAAAAAAAAAAAAAAAAAAAAAATTGTCATAAGATAATGACATCTAATATTCGAAGAAATCGAATATAATAATTGATATCTGATGCGTTAATATCGATATTAAAAAAATATAACTAGTTTTTTTTTTTCGTTTTTATTTTTACTTGTCTATACTTGAAATATAAATTGAGAAAAAGTATTACGATCGTGGTCAATCGAATTCCCGTTTTCAACGGAAATGCATGTTTTAGGGTGCTCTGTTTCCAAATGAAAAAGCGAAAAGGTTGGTGTGCGTGCGTTATGTCTAGCTCAAAACCAATTAGCTGTGTAATACTCAAATTTAATATAATTATATTCCTCTGATTTTACAGAAAATTTTTCACTAAAATCGACTTTATACCATATCACTTCGGCCAAACTTTCGGACGCCTACCGGTCGGTTCAGTGAATACCTACTTTTTTCGGAATTCGTGTCTCACCAAGCCCAACAACCTTACACGCCTAATTGAGTCTCTGCGGTGTTATCAATTCAATTATATTCACAAAGTTTAAGTTACGTAATTTCGCCTTGTGCGACCTGCTAAACTCCCTAATGGACCCATCTCTATGTGGACCGAATAACTTACGCAGAACCTTATTTTCGAAAAACATAAGACGTTGTTCGTCGTTCAAAGTAAGCGGACACGTTTCACATCCGTAAAGAAACGTCGGCAAAATAATAGTTTTATTTTATTTCCTAAAATTTAAGTTTTTAGACAGAAGCCGCGTGCTAAGTAATTTCGCAACTGAATAATAACACTCATTTTCTCGTATTTATTTTTTCTTGTTATCATTATACCTAAATTGTTAAATTTCTCCAAGTGTTCAAACGTATGTCCTGATATACCAATATCACCAAGATCGCCACCGTTTCTGCTACTGATCATGTATTTCGTCTTTTTGGTATTTCGTATTCTTTATCCCTATTTTTTTACCGGTTTTTATTTGCGCTCTTGTATTTAGTTGTCTAATTTCCGTGTCTTCGCCTATCAGTACTAAATCATTGGGTAACCAGACTTAAATATTCTGACTGGGATTAAATGCAGAATTTTTGAATTTTCCTCCTCTAAAGTACTTTAATTTTGTATATTACAAAAAAATTGCCCATACAATCTTATTAGAAATATTAATAAACTCGAAAATGAAAATGCTCTATGTTTTTGCAATGCTTGGCTGCATATTTCACATACAGGTGCAGTAAACCCTCGTTATAACGAACTCAAAGGGACTGAAAAATTCTCTGTTCGTTACAAAAGAATACGTTATATCCGAAAAATATATTGCATGTATGTTATATGCCTTGGTATTAATTCAGGTGGTTTAAAATGTATATTTTCAATACAGCAGTCACTTACAGGCACATGCTTATTTAGAAACTACAAAAGCAGTTAAAACTATGCACTATGTACATACCTATCATGTTTAACATTGTACATAATACTTTAAGATTTCCTTGTTCCATGCTCCACTATGACATTTTTGTCCTTTGAATTCCAAGCTACGGTCGGATAACAGGTTGAAAAATACACCAGCTTCGTCCATATTAAAAACATTTCTTGCATCATATTTTGCGTACTCTGGCAAAAACCTTTCCAGCCAACTATCGACGTCGCTTTGGTTTACTTTATTTTATTCGCCGCTAACTACCAGTGATGTGATTCCATGACGTTTCTGAAAAAGCCAAAGCCAGCCGGATGAGCACTACAAGTCTGAGATGCTCAATTCATTAGCTATTTGAAGTGAGCTAATATTAGGTCCTGAAATGGGTATTCCTGAAGCCCTCATTTCTCGAAACCACTGGAGAACGTGGCAATCGAGAATTTAATGTGTTTCTCTTCTAATTTTTTTTTGCACATCCCGATGAAGACGCAATGGAGGCATCGATTTTATTTTTACTAGCGATAATTGTTGATAAAGTAGATTTTGACATCTTGTATTTTTCCGAAATTTTCGATTTTTACACAATTTTTTTTATCCACTTCTTGAAGAATCACCAACTTTGTATTTAAATCAATGGATTTTCTCTTTGGCATAGTGCACGGAGCGGAAGCGCACTTAAAAAAAGCGAGACAGACTTGACCTCGAATAAAAGCAATGACAGGTTGAAACTCCAAATACCAGAAGCTGTCACAGACTGTGAATCACAGAATTCTGCTGTATAGAAGGAGAGGTAAGAAGGATTTGGACAGAAAGGTGCCCCTCTTTACCAGGAATAAAGACGTATCGTATTTTTTTTTCTTCTTAATTTTTCGTTATAACCGAACAAATTCAATTCTGAGGTCTCCAAAAGTAGTTCGTTAGTTCGTTATAAGAGAATATTTTGTTATAAACGAGGAAAAGGCATAGTTTTCTATTCGTTTTTCAAGGGACCGCAAAGATATTTCGTTATAAACGAGTGTTCGTTATAACCGTGTTCGTTAAGAAGAGGGTTTACTGTATACGAAAATCATGCAAAAATATTCAAAAGAATAAAATATTTGTCCTTAAGTATTAAAAAAAATATTACAAAACATATTTGTAATATGTTGGCCCCTTTAGGAGAACGCGATACGGTCTTGCCCTCTTTAATACAGGCCTTTTTAACCTCTCCCTCATTTCCCCGCAAGTTATTCGTTCCACAAGCTGCCCCCTTGTGTTCAACTAAACACTTCACCCCCCTTAGGCCTCCCCAAGTTCGCAAGAGTTTCTTGGGTCCCCACATCTTTCCAACCACCTCGATCTGTATCCTCTGCATAATGGCCGTTGTGCCAAGCTGATATCATTCGGAGTTAGATATTCACCTGTATCAACCAAGCCTCCTGTCCTAATAGTACGACAGCTTGAGTCAATGCTCTCGACAATTTATTATAGTATGACTGTTTTTTTACTGTCACATACCTTTATATGAAACATATAATAAGGGAAAGTATTGTGATCATTAAAATGTCCGAATTCCAGTTTAATAACAAGAATAAACTGTAAATAGAATATATTTACAAGAATCTGAGTTCTAATTGAAATCACCTGTAAAAACCACTAGAAACGTATTTCACAACCCAATATTTCATACACATTCGGTTTTGTACGAAACACGCCTAGAGTTCTAAGTTATGTGATAAGAAAGATGGTGAAAGGAGACGAGTTCTAAGTAGTCATTTCAAGCATAGCCTTTGAATCGGCGACCTAAGCCCCTCACTCAACAGCACAAATAAAGTCTTAGCGAACTCACTTCATCTTAGGCTACTTGGACCTACATTCATGTACCCAACTTCCATTTTTTTGTCATTTTCTAAAGATGTTTAGATGTATGTTTATCGTTTTTGCAATTATATAATCAGTGTTTTATTATTCACTAACGGTATATATTACATTACTTTTTACCTCTGTCCACCTATATAAAAAACATATAGCAATTGGGAAATATAACTATCGTGAATTAATTGGAGTGAAAATCATTGGTATGCTGTCCTTCGAAGAGGACGTAAAACGGTATTCCCGAGCCTGTTGGTTGCCAGTTACCCGTTAATGATCCCTATCCTAATTAAACCTGGATAGGCAAAATTAAAGAATCCCACAGCAGTCCCCGAGCGCACACCTTAAAAGAATAGACATGGACGTTAATATAAAATAAATTTTTCTATCGAAAAAATATAATTATTTTTGCACTTTTTCGACATTTTTTTTTCAGTTGCGCGACAGGCCGTGTAGGCCCTGGGCCTCGCGGTGTAATCTCATGGGAGATTACACTCACGTTCCCTGATGCATTTTATAGTGTAGGGTCATCACTCCCTACGCCTAATTTTGTGAGTGGCCACCATTTGGCTGACGGGTCTCACATACCCGGGGGAGAGTCTGTGAGTGAATCCCCATTTATTTACATTCTTATAATGGCCCCGTTGGGACTGGGATTCGAACTCACAAGTTTAGCATGACAGACTAGCGCGCTAGCCACTCAGCCACGGGTTCCCCACAAACTTTTTCACAAACACTTTTTCAACCTACTTAAACATAATTGTTTCTCTTGGTGTGTAATTTTTTTTTTTAAATGTCTAATGCTTATTATTAGTATATTATTAAATAAACCAAGGAAAATTTCTTTTTTTTTTTTTTCTTTCTTTTTTTTTATCCAAATTGTATAGATTCACAGACATTTTATTTTGATATAATTATAAATATTTTGTCAATATGTAAAAATGTAAATAAAGTTTATTTTATTATTTTATATATTTTGATATAATCTACCTTAATTTTCAATATTATTATTTAATATTTCCTTATAATTTATTATTAATTTTTTATTTTATTGTTTTTATTTTTTTAACACTGAGACACTAAAGTTTCTTTTTTAATTTTCTTGTGATATGATTCTAAAGGGTCTTGTCCCAGAATAAATCAATAATTTATTGTTCTTATTTAAGGTTCTTTTTTCCATCCTTAATTTCTATTATTATTATTAGGATCAGTTTATACTTTATTCGCTATTATCCTAAGCTATTAAAAGTCTTTTTGATACCCACATGTGCGATCATGTGCACAGAGCACATAAATAAAACTGAACCTTCTATTCCGAGGAGGAAGGAGGTTGACATGTGATAGCATATCGACCTTTTATAAATTTAAAGTGGAGGCGTGACCAGAACCCAGCCTCCAGTGGACATTGCGCCCCTCAGTTGGCAGGGAATGGCTTACCACCTCGCGTGCAACCATAGAAAACTTTTCAAATAGAAATAGAACATGCTTGAAGCAGAGACATGCAAGCCTGATTGTTTATCAACCATAGAAATATATTTCATCTTTTGAATGTTATCCTATTTTATTTACTTTAAATAAACTATACGTTGAGAATTTCTATACTTACTAAATATTTTAGAAATCGATATTGCAGAGGCTCCATGACCAGTTCTAAACATTTATTTTGGAGTTGTAGCACTGGCTGGATTCTCCTCTCATATGCTGTATGTTTGTGGATTGTACATAGAGGTATGCGTGCTTTTTATACGTTCATTTGATTTTAAACATAGTACATATTCTATTTATTATTGTTTTATATTTTATAAATGTATTGTTTTGTAAATATTGAATGCATATAGTGTAAATGTAGCAATTTACCACTATTATTGATGTCCTAATTAGGACAAATTGTGTTATGAGTGACTAAAATTATATGAACTTTGGAAAAAAGTTCTGTATTGATTTTCAGTCATTACCCACATCTCAATTTTTTTTTTAAAGTTTAAGAATCTGAAATTTAATAATAATATTGATTTATTTCTTTGTTCTGAATGAAGGCCATTTAGTGTAAAAAAAAAGGAATTTAAAGTGGGTTTTGAAAAAAAATTATTATAATAAATCATTTTGTAATTTCTTATATTAATGATTTAAATAAATAAATTAATTAAAAATTTCTTTCTTATGTTGATTTAAAAAAAAAAAAAAAAAACCTAATATATATATATATATATACAAGAATCTCATTCATCTACCTTTTTATACTATAATTTTATTTGATACTTTCGCACATTGATCAACTTTCTTGACTATTTAGGAAATAAGTTATAAAGACAAAATTTACAAACCATGTCGTTATCTTATTATTAATTTTTGTTATGAGTTGATATCTAAAAAAAGTAAAGGAATTAGAAAGATTTTTCCATCATATGCTTTTGCCCGTGAAACTGACTTAAAACGGCTACATCACCAAAAGTATTAGCTAGAAAATATTTTTATTTATGGTTTTGTATTCACCAAAGAATAGAGCATAACCGGTAAAAAAATCAGGAAAATCCAAAATGTGGAGCGACAAGGTCTGGACGATTTCGAAATAATTGACCCATATATTTGAATCCATTCTTCAGTTAGCCACCGCACATCACGCTTTAACGGCTTGTTAAAACAACAAATTGTCCTTATTCTTTTTGTTTGTCGTGTTTTTAACAGTCAGGAGAAGGATATGATGATAGAAAAAAGTAGAAAAGTTAATGAGGTCGTTAGGTTTTCGATTATTTTTTGAATTTTCTAAGGTTATATTTATCTATCTATCAATCTATATATATATATATATATATATATATATATATATATATATATATATATAAGTTAAGGACTGATAAGGTAGACTATCAGCCTTAATTCCAAACCACCTCTTGTAAACAATAGAAATGTATATATAGAGGATTAGAAGACCAAATAAAGTTAGTGTTTGAATAGCCATCAAGCGTGTTGTTTATGCCCCTTTCTTTATTTTTTTTAATTCATATTTCGGACAACGCATAAGTGGTGCCGAAACCCGGGAACTTTAGATAAGTTCGAAACATAATTTTTTTTCGTACTTGCCTGTTACTCAGCGTACGTGAGTTCATTTATTTTTTTTTATTTTATTTTTTAATTTCTTGCCAGTGAAAAACCGATATCATGGCAGAAAACGTAGTTTTGAGGCCAGCCGTTCTGAATGTCCCACCGGCTGTGCCCCAGCAGGCGGCAGCAGCGGCAGTTGAGTTGCCGCCACTACCGGAAGTTTCACTGGCGCAGGCGCATAGGACGACGCTGGAGTGGGTGAAGATCCAAACAGCGACAGCTCAGGAATTGAGGAAGGCTACATCCGACCTTGACAGATTTACTGGAGAGATTGGTGAGCTCAACCACTTTTTAAAAGGGGGCGATCGCTTGATGGTGAGGATTCAGTCTAAGTTGTCCGAAAGACTATTAGACGGGGAAGATGCTGAGGCGTTAAAGGCTGCAGTGGTTTGCAGGGTGAGGAGGAGCATCCTGAACCATATCCAAGCCGACGAGGAGACACCCTGGAGCGTCGTGAAAGAGCGACTAAAGAAGGCCTATGGAGGGGGAAGATGGGCCCCTGAAGAAGATGTGTTTCACCTAATAAGGGAAACTAAGAAGCCGCGGCAGTCTAATGGCCAGTATGCGGGAGAACTTCTCACGAAATTTAATCGGATCACAGAGAAAATGCGAGAGACCGCTAGTGTTGAGGAGGTCCACTTTAGGATGGATTTCTTAGCGATAATTCTGAAGGTGCAGCTGGCGAAGGAAGCCGGTAAAAGAGAAGGGTTCCAGAGGGAGCGCTCGTTCATCGAATGCGCTCAAGAAATGATGGACGCCAGTGCCCGCGAGGAAGAATCTCGGATGGAGACGGAGGAACACGGTTGGACACGGGTCTCGCACCATCAGCCCAGGACCACTCCCGTTTGGAAAAGAAGAGAATTTCGGGAGAATAGGAGAGAGAGGCCTCCGCAAGGTGATCGACGGCCAGCAAAACCGAGAAGCAGCGGGAGGCGGGAGGACCGCAAGTGCCATGGTTGTGGCAAGCTCGGGCATCTGGTGGCCCAATGTCCACGCACTAAGTGCTTTGAGTGCGGAGTGGAGGGACATATGGCAAGACATTGCCCTTACATGTACCGGCGGCGCGATGCGAACCAACCGGAACCCATGGAAGTAAATGCCCAAAGAGTCCGACCGGGACGGTTCCAGAGGAGGCATATAGCATCGGCAAGCGAATCATCCGGAGGGTCTGAGGAAACGGAAACGGAGACTGAGGCGGACGTTCCCGCTCGAGGAGGTGGCCAGAGGAGCAGGAGGAGTGCGTGGAGGCGACCGGAAACGGCAGCGCAGTCATCCCGTGAGGAAATCTGAGGCGGGTATCAGCAGAGTGGCAACCGCACGTTGGTGAGCTACCATGCGAGGGGAGAGAGCGGCGGTCTGCCTATCATCAGCGTGGAGGGAGTCGCATGCCTGGTGGACACCGGGAGCTCGTGCACCATCGCATGCAGAGAGGCGCTAGAGAAGTGGAAAGGTGGAGAGAGGGCACTCCAGGTTAAGGTATGCCAATGTAATTTAATCACCCTGGGAGGGCCCTGTCGTGTGGAGGGGGAAATCGAGCTGGGCTTAAGTACATGGGGGGAAAGGAGCGGAGAGTTTCATGTCCATGTAGTAAGTAAGATGCCAAGGGAGTATCAGGCGATAATAGGTAATGACCTATTAGGGAAAATCGGCGCGCGTATTAGGAACCTAGGGGGCCGATGGGCTATCAGAATTGGAGGTAGAAAGTATACCTGTACTCACGTAGCTGCGGGCGGCGAGGCGCGTATTGGGGCGCTGAATCAGGTCGATAATTGGAAAACGTCTATCCTGGAAGAATTCAGTGATATATTTTTTAAGGAAGGGGATATCCTTGGGGTTACGGGTCGGACTGTGCACGAAATTCCGCTTAAGCAGGATCGGGTCGTTTATGTCAAGGAAAGACGGTATCCTCAGGCGCTTCGTAGGCATATTCGGGAAGAGCTAGACGATTTACGGCGGCAGGGTATAATCGTGGACAGCACGTCCCCGTATAATAGTCCGTTATGGGCCGTCAAGAAGAAGTGTGCCCCCGGCGAGACAACGGAAAAATATCGGGTCGTCATCGATTACCGTAAGTTAAATGAGAATACGGTTGACGAAAAATATCCTCTTCCGCGCTTCGACGATATTTTGGACCGGTTGGGGGGTGCAAAAATTTTTAGCACTTTGGATCTGAAGGCGGGGTATCATCAGATCGGGATGCATCCTCGGGACCGACACAAGACCGCGTTTACCTTCGAGAGGGGCCATTATGAGTTCACCCGCATGCCGTTTGGCCTAAAGAATGCCCCTATCACTTTCCAGCGGTTGATGGACGAATTTCTTCGGGGTCTGGACGAGTCCGTGTGCCAGGTCTACATGGATGACCTCTTGGTCTTCAGTCGGTCGGAACGGGACCACGTTCAGCATCTCCGGATGTCTTTAGTCGAATGCGGGAGTTTGGTCTCCGTCTTTCTCCTGAGAAGTCGATCTTGGGTCAGCAGGAAATTAGTTTTTTGGGCCATACGATCTCCGCGGAGGGCGTGAAGCCGGATGCTCAGAAGGTGGCGGCCTTACAGCGTATGGCCATCCCGACCGAGGTGAAGGGGATCAGGCGGTTGATGGGCGCTTTGAATTATTATCGCCGTTTTGTTCCAGCTATGGCGACGTATCTTGTGCCCCTTAATAATTTACTGCGAAAAGGGTGTAAAGTCGTGATGACCCCCGATATTGCGGACCAGGTGCGCCGGTGCATCGAACACTTACAGCGTGATCCGGTGCTCGCGTTTCCGGACTTCGAACGGCCGTTCACTATTACGACTGACGCCAGTGAATACGCTCTTGGGGCAGTGCTATCTCAGGACAGTGACCGGGGGGAACGACCTGTTGCATACGCCAGTCGGCGTCTTACGGATGCGGAGTCTCGCTATAGCGCCTTGGAGCGGGAACTCCTCGGAATTGTATGGGCTGTTGACCATTTCCGGCCGTACGTCTTCGGGAGGCGGTTCCGAGTCCATACAGACCATCGTCCCCTCCAATGGGTAGGGAGGCTGAAAGAATCTTCCGCACGGGTCACACGATGGAAAGAGCTCCTGGGGCAGTACAATATGGAGATTGTATACAAACCGGGCAGGGAGAACGTTGTCGCGGATTGGCTGTCGCGTGCGCTCATGGTAAACGCCGTAGAGGAGGAACGGGGCGAGTCTTCTCGCGATGTTCGGCAGTTTCTTAGGGAGTGGACTCCTGGGGAGGAACCCCAGTCTAGCACGGCTGGAGTTTCGGGTGAGGCCGCGTCGTCGGAGGACGAGCGTTCTTCTGAGGGGCGTCCTGTGGACATGGAGGAAATAGACGACATCGTGAACGACAAGCGGCACCAGATTATCTGGAAGACGAGGACGTCGGGGCTCCTTAAGATTGATTTTCAACGCTTCGGCGGGTGTTCGGTCGTCACTGTCTGGTCTCAGCCATCCGTCGGGGATGACCAGATTTGTAGGGCGCTGGCGGACGCGTCTAAGCCGGGCGGGACCCACCACCTATTTGTCGGCAACGCCGTAGTATGGGGTCGGATCCACCGGTTGTGGCGGGCGGAGCGTATCGGGGTTGACCGGTCGTTTGTCCGTTGTTCCATGCTCGTCGAGACCATCCGTGATGAGGAACGGCAGAGGGAGGTGACGCTCGCTTATCATCAGGGGAAGACGAACCACCGGGGCCTTACCGAGACGTTGCGTGCGTTGCGGCGGCGTTACTATTGGCGGGGGATGAAGCGCACCATTCAGGAGACCATTGGGAATTGCGATGTGTGCCTGCGAGCCAAGTATGATCGTCATCCACCTCGGGCCGTCCAGGAGGAAACCCCTACCGCTGATGCGCCTCTGGTTGATCTGCAAATCGATTCCTTTACGTGGAAAAACTATAAGTGGGTCACGGTTTTGGATTTGTTCAGCAAGGTAGCGATGGCGTATCCCGTTCAGGAGCGTACGGCGGAGGCTGTGTTACGGGCCCTGTGGATTTGGTTTCAGTTTTATGGCGTCCCCGAGAAGGTTTCTTCGGATAGTGGTCGCGAATTTGACAACGCCAAAGTCCGGGAGGAGATGAAGGTTTTGGGTGTCACATGGCATCTTAACACACCGGGTCATCCCAAAAGTCGCGGAGGTATCGAGCGCCTTCACAGCACGTTGAGTGACCACCTGCGGGTGTTTCAATTAGAGAAGGGGTTGGAGCCGGACGTGGCTATGGAGCGTGCCATCGTCGCGTATAACCATTCCGTCCACTCGGTCACGGAATTTACCCCTTACGAAATCCTTTTCGGGTTGCAGGGTCGCCGGCGTGATTGCCGCGGTGCGGCGGATGGTGAAGGGCGAATTGTGAGCAATAGCCTCGCGCTTAAGAAGCTGTGGGTCACGGTTCGCGATCGGATTGAGCGGGAAAAGCGTCGCCGGGTGGAGCGGCATAATCTTGGGGTGCGGGATCTAATGGGACCTGTCAAAATCGGTACGGTGGTCTACCGGCGTGTGGGGACCAACAGAGGGAAGGAACTCCGGCGTTATGAGGGCCCTTTCCGAGTGGTTGTGATTCGTGACCACAATTTGGTCACGGTCGAGAGCGTGCGCGAACCCAGGAAACGGCGTACGGTTCATCTAGAACAATTGAAACTTCCCCCGATGGAGGCATCCTAGGACGCTGGAGTGTCCTCAGCTTTTTGTATTTTTTGTTTTTTTGTTATTGTGAAGTTGTCAGTTTTTTTTATGCGGTGTTCAGGTTGCAGGAAGTGTTGTTCTTTTTTATTTATTGTATTCTCTTTGCAGGTGTTATTTTATTACTGAGTTTTGTCATTTTTTTTTTGTATGTCTTGTCAAATTGTTATATTTTATCTCATGGAGGATTTCCATAACTTTTGTTTTGTATATAGTTTACGAGGATTGTCCGTAAACTGGTGGGGGGGAGTTAAGGACTGATAAGGTAGACTATCAGCCTTAATTCCAAACCACCTCTTGTAAACAATAGAAATGTATATATAGAGGATTAGAAGACCAAATAAAGTTAGTGTTTGAATAGCCATCAAGCGTGTTGTTTATGCCCCTTTCTTTATTTTTTTTAATTCATATTTCGGACAACGCATAAGTTATATATATATATATATATATATATATATATATTGCTTTTTCACATTTACAACTATATTACATAATACAACTAGTAAATATGTTATAATACAATAGACAGACTTACAAGTTACAAGCAGACCTCAGAGAAATTGCCTATCAACAACAAAGCAACAACAGATTTCTCGCGATTTTTTTTTTCAGACGCCTCGGCAATTATACAAGAATCGGAGATGAAAGAAGGATTGAAACTAGCCAGTTAGGTTGGAGATGGAGTTTGTCCTGATAAGAGCGGTACCTGGTTAGGGCCAAATCAACAATATAAGATACATTCAGATCAAATGAGTTTTTTTCGTGACGAAGTAAGGAGCATTTAGGATTTTATGAAGAATTGTGTATAACAACGATTGAGTGCGAGACGAATTAAATGGTTTAGTGGAGCTGTACTCCATTGGGCCAATTCAGCCCTTTGATGGTCATATAAATGATCATTTTGTAGTTAAGTAGAAGGTCTGAGTTCCACTAGTGTTGAAGTAAACGGAAACGTGAAGTAGTTTCTAGTCGTTTCAGTCTTGGATCATCGTTCTAATGAAGTTCTTTGTCAAGATCGATGTCAAATTTAATGAGATTTAATATGATGATGTTTAATTCTGATTGAAATAGTCTAACATGTCTTAAATTCTGATAGTTTAAATTTTTTTTAATTCCCTCAATTTTGTAGATTTGAAACAATAATACATGTAATTTTATTAGCAATGATAAACAACTCTTAAATATACAAGTTGAATGAATTTGAAAATCAACTAAAGGAGGGAAGAGCACAAATATGTTTAATATACCGTTGGAAAGCTTAAAATGGTTGAAGAGAGTAATGCAAAGCGAATATTTTTGTTTATAACAACTTTATATAGGTATATTTTTTAATCTAAATCATATATATCTATATATTAAACTAAATATCTTTCTTTAAGCTTTTTTGAACTATATTTATTAGTTCTAAAATTGATTTTAACAACCGAGGTAAGAGGAAGTTGTGTGTTGTCCCCCATCAGGTTTTTCCTATAGAGTGATATATTTAAGATCATATTTCAGGCTCTTACAGAATACTAAAATTGGTGAGGATCTCGAAAAATATTTAGAAATATACCCAAAACGATTAATAATAAGAAAACCAGTACATGATACATATCATATCTACCTTCAACAACTAGGACGTAAGACATTCACACCACATACTCATTTATTTTTTTATTCGGATATATTACAATTTGTCTCAATGGACAATAATAATATTTCGTCAAGATAACATTCATATCATATTTACAGTCTAAACGGAAGGAATGAATTTATATCAATATATTCTAAAGAAGGAAGAGCTCATTTAATTAATAATTAAGGTTGATTTTGGGCTAAATAATGAAGGAAGGAATGAAAAGTTACATAAAATAAAAATAAGTAAAGGTATATAATAACAACATTTATAAATTAAATAAATAATAGGTTAACAAATAAATAAACAAAACATGAATGCACTCATAATTATATACAATATTTGCAATCTGCTAGGGAACCCAGTTGCGGAAGTACAAGCAGAATCTGAAGGATCCCAGCGCCTCCCTCTCAGCCGCTTCCGCTGGCTCTGACCAGTGAGGGCGCTATAGCCACAAACACATAACACATTACCAGTGTCAGCTCCAGCATAGGCACTTACAAAATATCTCGGGATCACTGTCGTTTCAACCTTTAAAGAGGGCTTTATGGATCAGTGGAGGTGGATAGGGATTCTGCTAAAGGATTAGGACAATGAATGAGGTTCTGATGGAATTTGAAAAATTTGGATGGAATCAGGTCTAAAATGAATGGAATATTTAGATCGTGGTGCAAGGTATAGTTGGTGACATAATAGGGAGCATTTACTATCGTTCAGAGGACTTTTCAACCCCCAGAGTTCAAGTCCATAGATCTAGGCTTCAGTGTTGTCTTGTAGATTAATAATTTTTAGTCAACTGTAAGCTCTGTTTTTCTGTTGCTTTATCAGTAACTGTCAGAACTGTTTGTTGAGTTCTTGTCTTTTAAGTCTTGTGTGTGGGTTACATGTCAATCATTTGTCTCGTAGTAAGCCAAGATACCGGAATGTATCTGAAAGAGGAATTGGCATTGAGTCGAAGTAAACTTGCATTTACGCGCTTACATTTGGCTTTGTTCGCCGTTATACGCCAGTCTTTACACCAGGGATCGATTAGGAAAAGGTGTCTTTGAAGGTTTAAAGATGCTGTAACATAACTTAGACCACATAAACATAACTTTTAGACTCAACAATAATAAAATAATTACTAATTAAATATTTTAGGTGTATTCATACCTGGGATATTTTTACAAACAGAAGTCGTATTATTGGGATTGGTTTTGAAATAACTGAAATAAAGGGACTCAAAAGGTAGTTGAAATAATTTCATCGTAGGATTCTATAATGGATGGTTCACAACGAAGGTGATTGATTAACACATTAAAACTTCATAGATTTGTTATTGGCAAACGAAACGGAAATTCCCCGTACCTAGAATTGCATCAACAGCCCCAACTATTGACTTTATCTTAAACATTATTGATACCCAAAATGATTAATATAAATGAGCATGTGATTTGGAAGTTTTTTTTTTCTAGACACTAGGAATTATTAGAGTTCTTTTCCAGAGCAATGAGGTTAGCAATTCACTATAGTCTCTAGTACCGTGTAGCGTACATATATTTTATTATTATTGAAATAATAAACAGATTTTAATAAAGTTATTATTAAAGTTTAGTTAAACTTTACAATCATTGTAAATTTACATGTCTCATTTAATGTGATTGTGAATACCGAGGATAAAAATTTATTACATACAGCTCTCCGCGTGTTACATAGAACTTCATATTTTCATAGAAAGTAAATCTGGTTGTACATTGGGCCACATAACTGATTATCGGCGACGTCTGCAGCGAAAAGAGCCTTCTGAATCCAGCTCCGGTCCCTCCCTTAAATTTCATTTCATGGGTTTATTAATCGCTCGACCCAGACTGACCTTATACTGCGCTTCTATCAGTGACTCGACCCCGACTTCTCTTGACTTAGGCAGTATTACTTCCTCTTCCTCTAGCAACACATGTGTCAGCTCGTATCTGAACCTTTGCCAACAGAGGTTTATTATTTTTTATCTCTATTAGATTTCAATAATAATGTATTATAACTCCCTCTCCCCCCCCCCACAGAACATAACAAAAATACCGAGTGTTTTTTGTTTTTTTTCTGAGACTTGTAATTCCAAATTTATTTATTTATGAATTTATTTAATTAAGCATTTAATTTTTCTAGTCACTTTACATTATTTTTAAAAAAATCTTACATTATGTACTTGATGTTCCGGTTTCCCCCCCCCCAGCCATTTTTAAGAATAATAATTAGTCATATTTATTCTTAATATTGTAGAAAAATGCTACACTTCATCTTGATAGAATCTATTTTTTTTTTTTTTTTTCAATCAACAACAATTTTATATACAATTTGTAATTGTAAAGTAGTGGTGAAAGATATAATATACACTACATTCATACAATATTCACACGTCATAGAGTTACAATAAAATATATATATATATATATATATATATATATATATATATATATAAGTTAAGGACTGATAAGGTAGACTATCAGCCTTAATTCCAAACCACCTCTTGTAAACAATAGAAATGTATATATAGAGGATTAGAAGACCAAATAAAGTTAGTGTTTGAATAGCCATCAAGCGTTGTTGTTTATGCCCCTTTCTTTATTTTTTTTAATTCATATTTCGGACAACGCATAAGTGGTGCCGAAACCCGGGAACTTTAGATAAGTTCGAAACATAATTTTTTTTCGTACTTGCCTGTTACTCAGCGTACGTGAGTTCATTTATTTTTTTTTTATTTTATTTTTTAATTTCTTGCCAGTGAAAAACCGATATCATGGCAGAAAACGTAGTTTTGAGGCCAGCCGTTCTGAATGTCCCACCGGCTGTGCCCCAGCAGGCGGCAGCAGCGGCAGTTGAGTTGCCGCCACTACCGGAAGTTTCACTGGCGCAGGCGCATAGGACGACGCTGGAGTGGGTGAAGATCCAAACAGCGACAGCTCAGGAATTGAGGAAGGCTACATCCGACCTTGACAGATTTACTGGAGAGATTGGTGAGCTCAACCACTTTTTAAAAGGGGGCGATCGCTTGATGGTGAGGATTCAGTCTAAGTTGTCCGAAAGACTATTAGACGGGGAAGATGCTGAGGCGTTAAAGGCTGCAGTGGTTTGCAGGGTGAGGAGGAGCATCCTGAACCATATCCAAGCCGACGAGGAGACACCCTGGAGCGTCGTGAAAGAGCGACTAAAGAAGGCCTATGGAGGGGGAAGATGGGCCCCTGAAGAAGATGTGTTTCACCTAATAAGGGGAACTAAGAAGCCGCGGCAGTCTAATGGCCAGTATGCGGGAGAACTTCTCACGAAATTTAATCGGATCACAGAGAAAATGCGAGAGACCGCTAGTGTTGAGGAGGTCCACTTTAGGATGGATTTCTTAGCGATAATTCTGAAGGTGCAGCTGGCGAAGGAAGCCGGTAAAAGAGAAGGGTTCCAGAGGGAGCGCTCGTTCATCGAATGCGCTCAAGAAATGATGGACGCCAGTGCCCGCGAGGAAGAATCTCGGATGGAGACGGAGGAACACGGTTGGACACGGGTCTCGCACCATCAGCCCAGGACCACTCCCGTTTGGAAAAGAAGAGAATTTCGGGAGAATAGGAGAGAGAGGCCTCCGCAAGGTGATCGACGGCCAGCAAAACCGAGAAGCAGCGGGAGGCGGGAGGACCGCAAGTGCCATGGTTGTGGCAAGCTCGGGCATCTGGTGGCCCAATGTCCACGCACTAAGTGCTTTGAGTGCGGAGTGGAGGGACATATGGCAAGACATTGCCCTTACATGTACCGGCGGCGCGATGCGAACCAACCGGAACCCATGGAAGTAAATGCCCAAAGAGTCCGACCGGGACGGTTCCAGAGGAGGCATATAGCATCGGCAAGCGAATCATCCGGAGGGTCTGAGGAAACGGAAACGGAGACTGAGGCGGACGTTCCCGCTCGAGGAGGTGGCCAGAGGAGCAGGAGGAGTGCGTGGAGGCGACCGGAAACGGCAGCGCAGTCATCCCGTGAGGAAATCTGAGGCGGGTATCAGCAGAGTGGCAACCGCACGTTGGTGAGCTACCATGCGAGGGGAGAGAGCGGCGGTCTGCCTATCATCAGCGTGGAGGGAGTCGCATGCCTGGTGGACACCGGGAGCTCGTGCACCATCGCATGCAGAGAGGCGCTAGAGAAGTGGAAAGGTGGAGAGAGGGCACTCCAGGTTAAGGTATGCCAATGTAATTTAATCACCCTGGGAGGGCCCTGTCGTGTGGAGGGGGAAATCGAGCTGGGCTTAAGTACATGGGGGGAAAGGAGCGGAGAGTTTCATGTCCATGTAGTAAGTAAGATGCCAAGGGAGTATCAGGCGATAATAGGTAATGACCTATTAGGGAAAATCGGCGCGCGTATTAGGAACCTAGGGGGCCGATGGGCTATCAGAATTGGAGGTAGAAAGTATACCTGTACTCACGTAGCTGCGGGCGGCGAGGCGCGTATTGGGGCGCTGAATCAGGTCGATAATTGGAAAACGTCTATCCTGGAAGAATTCAGTGATATATTTTTTAAGGAAGGGGATATCCTTGGGGTTACGGGTCGGACTGTGCACGAAATTCCGCTTAAGCAGGATCGGGTCGTTTATGTCAAGGAAAGACGGTATCCTCAGGCGCTTCGTAGGCATATTCGGGAAGAGCTAGACGATTTACGGCGGCAGGGTATAATCGTGGACAGCACGTCCCCGTATAATAGTCCGTTATGGGCCGTCAAGAAGAAGTGTGCCCCCGGCGAGACAACGGAAAAATATCGGGTCGTCATCGATTACCGTAAGTTAAATGAGAATACGGTTGACGAAAAATATCCTCTTCCGCGCTTCGACGATATTTTGGACCGGTTGGGGGGTGCAAAAATTTTTAGCACTTTGGATCTGAAGGCGGGGTATCATCAGATCGGGATGCATCCTCGGGACCGACACAAGACCGCGTTTACCTTCGAGAGGGGCCATTATGAGTTCACCCGCATGCCGTTTGGCCTAAAGAATGCCCCTATCACTTTCCAGCGGTTGATGGACGAATTTCTTCGGGGTCTGGACGAGTCCGTGTGCCAGGTCTACATGGATGACCTCTTGGTCTTCAGTCGGTCGGAACGGGACCACGTTCAGCATCTCCGGGATGTCTTTAGTCGAATGCGGGAGTTTGGTCTCCGTCTTTCTCCTGAGAAGTCGATCTTGGGTCAGCAGGAAATTAGTTTTTTGGGCCATACGATCTCCGCGGAGGGCGTGAAGCCGGATGCTCAGAAGGTGGCGGCCTTACAGCGTAGGGCCATCCCGACCGAGGTGAAGGGGATCAGGCGGTTGATGGGCGCTTTGAATTATTATCGCCGTTTTGTTCCAGCTATGGCGACGTATCTTGTGCCCCTTAATAATTTACTGCGAAAAGGGTGTAAAGTCGTGATGACCCCCGATATTGCGGACCAGGTGCGCCGGTGCATCGAACACTTACAGCGTGATCCGGTGCTCGCGTTTCCGGACTTCGAACGGCCGTTCACTATTACGACTGACGCCAGTGAATACGCTCTTGGGGCAGTGCTATCTCAGGACAGTGACCGGGGGGAACGACCTGTTGCATACGCCAGTCGGCGTCTTACGGATGCGGAGTCTCGCTATAGCGCCTTGGAGCGGGAACTCCTCGGAATTGTATGGGCTGTTGACCATTTCCGGCCGTACGTCTTCGGGAGGCGGTTCCGAGTCCATACAGACCATCGTCCCCTCCAATGGGTAGGGAGGCTGAAAGAATCTTCCGCACGGGTCACACGATGGAAAGAGCTCCTGGGGCAGTACAATATGGAGATTGTATACAAACCGGGCAGGGAGAACGTTGTCGCGGATTGGCTGTCGCGTGCGCTCATGGTAAACGCCGTAGAGGAGGAACGGGGCGAGTCTTCTCGCGATGTTCGGCAGTTTCTTAGGGAGTGGACTCCTGGGGAGGAACCCCAGTCTAGCACGGCTGGAGTTTCGGGTGAGGCCGCGTCGTCGGAGGACGAGCGTTCTTCTGAGGGGCGTCCTGTGGACATGGAGGAAATAGACGACATCGTGAACGACAAGCGGCACCAGATTATCTGGAAGACGAGGACGTCGGGGCTCCTTAAGATTGATTTTCAACGCTTCGGCGGGTGTTCGGTCGTCACTGTCTGGTCTCAGCCATCCGTCGGGGATGACCAGATTTGTAGGGCGCTGGCGGACGCGTCTAAGCCGGGCAGGACCCACCACCTATTTGTCGGCAACGCCGTAGTATGGGGTCGGATCCACCGGTTGTGGCGGGCGGAGCGTATCGGGGTTGACCGGTCGTTTGTCCGTTGTTCCATGCTCGTCGAGACCATCCGTGATGAGGAACGGCAGAGGGAGGTGACGCTCGCTTATCATCAGGGGAAGACGAACCACCGGGGCCTTACCGAGACGTTGCGTGCGTTGCGGCGGCGTTACTATTGGCGGGGGATGAAGCGCACCATTCAGGAGACCATTGGGAATTGCGATGTGTGCCTGCGAGCCAAGTATGATCGTCATCCACCTCGGGCCGTCCAGGAGGAAACCCCTACCGCTGATGCGCCTCTGGTTGATCTGCAAATCGATTCCTTTACGTGGAAAAACTATAAGTGGGTCACGGTTTTGGATTTGTTCAGCAAGGTAGCGATGGCGTATCCCGTTCAGGAGCGTACGGCGGAGGCTGTGTTACGGGCCCTGTGGATTTGGTTTCAGTTTTATGGCGTCCCCGAGAAGGTTTCTTCGGATAGTGGTCGCGAATTTGACAACGCCAAAGTCCGGGAGGAGATGAAGGTTTTGGGTGTCACATGGCATCTTAACACACCGGGTCATCCCAAAAGTCGCGGAGGTATCGAGCGCCTTCACAGCACGTTGAGTGACCACCTGCGGGTGTTTCAATTAGAGAAGGGGTTGGAGCCGGACGTGGCTATGGAGCGTGCCATCGTCGCGTATAACCATTCCGTCCACTCGGTCACGGAATTTACCCCTTACGAAATCCTTTTCGGGTTGCAGGGTCGCCGGCGTGATTGCCGCGGTGCGGCGGATGGTGAAGGGCGAATTGTGAGCAATAGCCTCGCGCTTAAGAAGCTGTGGGTCACGGTTCGCGATCGGATTGAGCGGGAAAAGCGTCGCCGGGTGGAGCGGCATAATCTTGGGGTGCGGGATCTAATGGGACCTGTCAAAATCGGTACGGTGGTCTACCGGCGTGTGGGGACCAACAGAGGGAAGGAACTCCGGCGTTATGAGGGCCCTTTCCGAGTGGTTGTGATTCGTGAACACAATTTGGTCACGGTCGAGAGCGTGCGCGAACCCAGGCAACGGCGTACGGTTCATCTAGAACAATTGAAACTTCCCCCGATGGAGGCATCCTAGGACGCTGGAGTGTCCTCAGCTTTTTGTATTTTTTGTTTTTTTGTTATTGTGAAGTTGTCAGTTTTTTTTTTATGCGGTGTTCAGGTTGCAGGAAGTGTTGTTCTTTTTTATTTATTGTATTCTCTTTGCAGGTGTTATTTTATTACTGAGTTTTGTCATTTTTTTTTTGTATGTCTTGTCAAATTGTTATATTTTATCTCATGGAGGATTTCCATAACTTTTGTTTTGTATATAGTTTACGAGGATTGTTCGTAAACTGGTGGGGGGGAGTTAAGGACTGATAAGGTAGACTATCAGCCTTAATTCCAAACCACCTCTTGTAAACAATAGAAATGTATATATAGAGGATTAGAAGACCAAATAAAGTTAGTGTTTGAATAGCCATCAAGCGTGTTGTTTATGCCCCTTTCTTTATTTTTTTTAATTCATATTTCGGACAACGCATAAGTTATATATATATATATATATATATATACAATAATGAATCAATACAACAAAGTCAAGAAATCACTCATACCTATATACACATACATACATCACATTGAGTGGAGAATCTAGCCAGAGCTAGAACTCCGATATATTTACAAAAGGTCGCGGGGCCACTGCCGTTTCAACCTTTTAGGTGGGTTGTATGGATAAGTGGAGCTGGATAGGGGTTGAGCTAGAGGATTAGGATGGTGAATGAGGTTCTGGTGGAATTTGGAAAATTTGGATGGAATTAGGTCTAAAATAAATGGAACATAAATGTCGTGGTGCAAGGTATAGTTGGAGACATAATAAGGAGCATTTACTATTTTACGGAGGACTTTGGATTGAAAGGATTGAATGTGTTTGATGTTAGAACGTTTAGCTGTCCCCCACAGTTCAAGTCCGTAGGTAGATAGGCTTCAGTATTGTCTTACAGATTAATAATTTGTCAACTGTAAGTTCAGATTTTCTGTTGAGTAGTCGGTATAACTGTCAGAATTGTTTGTTGGGTTCTTGTCTTTTAAGTCTTGTATGTGGGATCCATGTCAATCTTTGATAGAATCTATTAGGTGCCTCAAATTATTTATTTATTGAATATTCTACTCTTCTACAACCAAAGGTGTGAGGATCCTTTCTGTAGAGCCTGATCCATGAATTTCTTTATTGTACCAATGCTATTCTCCTTCTTAATTCCTAAGGCCTTCTGGATTGCGCCTTCCCAAGTGTTCCTGTTGATCTCAGACCTTCCAGCTTTGTCTCATATACTTCCTTCGCTACTCTGTATTCTGTCATTCTAGAAACATGAAAAAAGCTTGCCATATTGTTACGTTCCAAACTCGATCTCTTTTTGTCTTACCCACTATTTTTCTTAAACATCAAATCTCCATGGGTTAAAGATGTTTCTTGTGCTTTTTGGTTAGAGTCCGAGATTCACTTGAATATATTTTATATATTGTACAACAAATTTAACTATTGCAAAAATAAATAATGCAACAGTTCAGACCATCCAGCACTTATACTACGTTTTGAGGTATTTTAAGACGGACATTCCTAACTGCATGTTAATACTGCGGCTAAAGGCGTCCGACTTTAACTCAACTGGATGGGGAGAAACCGTCTTTCAGACCTTGAATTGGTGAGAATTAGTAAGTTTATAGCCTGAACATATGAGACGTTGAATTCCAAAAGGTACTATATTTACTTTAGACGATTTCACAGAAAACGCAGAAATCTGACATTTACGATTATTGTTAATTGGACTAATTTACTTAATTCTTGTTTTATTATAATTTTTTTTTATTTATTAATTTATTGAAATTTACAACTGTATTAGTAAATACATCAAGTAAATTGGCTCATAATATAGACAATATACATGAAAAGACATGAAGAGAATATGCCCATTGGCAACACTCCACTAGGTAATCTACACTAGAAGTTCTCGAGGCCATCTTCTTTTCAGACGTCTCGGAGGATTGTCAGGAATGCTAGAGGAAGCAAGGATTGAAACTAGCGTGTTAATGTGGGAGTCGAGTTTGTCATGGAAGGAATGATACCTCGTACGGGCCAAATCAGCAACATATGGGACATTAAGGTCTTTATGGATAAGTTTGTTGGTGACAAAGTAAGGAGCATTGAGGATTTTTCGAAGGATTTTGGATTGTAGGGATTGAATACGTGAAGAATTTGATGGTTTAGTAGAGCCCCAAAGCTCAACTTCGTAAGTCCAAATAGGCCTTATGATGGTAATATAGATGAGCCTTTTGTAGTTAAGTGGAAGGTTAGAGCGTCTGTCCTGTAAGTGTTGAAGTAAGCGAAAGCGTTGGGCAGTTTCTTGACGTTTCAGTCTTGTGTGCGGATTCCAAGTTAGTCGTTTGTCTAGTAGGAGTCCTAGATAGCGAATCTGTTCAACCGGGACTAGCGGAATATTATTAAAGGGCACTGTAGAGCTGGATGTCGTAGGTTCACGACGCAGGGTAAAGGTAATTTGGTGGGATTTGTTGGAATTGATTTTGATTCTCCGATTCTGACACCATACTTCAAGGTCTCTGATGTGGGATTGAAGAGTTTGAGAGGCAATAGTAGGATCATTATTGACTGATAACACACAAGTGTCTTATTATAATTTAAAGTTGATTTTTCACAGTGTTAACTTATTATTAAAAAATTATTGTACTTTTGCTATGACTTTTTAGTAATATAATATGGATATGGTACTTTTAGAATGAAAGGAACCAGAATAAAAAGGAAGAAAATAATAAATTAATTATAATATGATGAGGGATTAGGTTCTCCTGCTGTATAATGGGAAATATAGTAAGTACTATTTAGAGAGAAACGAAAGAAAACGTTATCTCCTTACAGAGGATAGAAAACAAAAAAAAAATGAATTTTGGGTGTGGGTCTCTTAAGAATAAGTTTATGTAGAATTGAATATTATAAATTAGCCAATAGACAAAAGAAACATAATTAATTATTATTTACAATGATGAAATAAGAAGGGATATCGTACTACAAAAATAAAAAAAAATAAAATAAATAAACTTCTGAATTTATCTTCTCCAAAAAATAAAAATACCTTATGATAACAAAATTAATTTGGGCAATGCGAATTTCTTTTCATTGATTCGATGTTAGATATATTATCATTTAAATATCAAAATTGCTGATCGTCTGTAGGGGATGACAGAAGGTATTTGAGTTGGGATTTGAATGAGAATAGAGAAGCAGCATGGCGGATATGGGTTGGTAGAGTATTTTAGAGGGTATAAGAGCGGATAATAAAGGAACGGTCAAAAGTTTTAGCTCTGTGAGTAGGGGTGTTAAGGTGAGAATGGCGCGTCCTGGTTTCAAGTCAGTGGACTGAGGATTTAAATTGAAGGAGACTGTGGATGTAGGAAGTTAATAGTTAGGTAAAGGTATCTTCCAAGAAAATATTGTCGTATAGTACGTTTTGGAAGGAAATATTTTTAGTGATTATTGGGCTGAAATTAGTACGACGCTCTAACCAACTGACCTAATGGGCCAGGATATGCCCCAGTATAACCTTTATTGTATGCTATAAAATATTCTCATCAATACTTACTAGCTGAATCACGGAATACGCTGAGGAAATTATCGGAGACTACCAATGTGGTTTTAGGCGGAATCGCTCGACTATTGATCAAATATTTTCCTTACGTCAAATATTAGAGAAGGAGCTGGAATACAACGGTGTAGTCCATCAGCTCTATATCGATTTTAAAAAGGCTTATGATTCCATAGACCGTCAGAAGCTATATAACATCATGATTGAACAGGGAATACCTAGAAATTTAGTAAACCTAGTAGAGATGTGTTTGTCGGAAACATTCCATAAAGTTAGAATCGGTCATAATTACTCCGAGAAATTTGAGGTGCGATCTAGTTTGAAACAGGGTGAGTCCCTTTCACCTGTTTTATTTAATATAGCTTTAGAATATGCCATAGAAAAAGTGATGTGTACCGAGAAAGGTTTAAATATGGATGATAAGATTCCGGTTTTGGGATATGCCGATAATTTAGTACTGCTAGGTGACGACATGGGAACCATACAACTAATTACAAGTGTGTTAATAAAAACCGGTAAGGAAACAGGACTCGAATTAAATACCGATAAGACGAAATATATGACTAGTAGCAGAAACGGTGACGATCTTGATGATATTAATATATCAGGGCATACTTTTGAACAAATAGAGAAATTCAAGTATTTAGGTTCAATGATAACAAGAAAAAATGAAATCCAGGAAGAACTAAAGTCCCGGTTAAAGGTGGGAAATACGTGTTGTTATTCAGTTGCTAAATTACTTTTCTCGAGGCTTCTGTCTAAAAAATTAAAGGTTAGAATTTATAAAACTATTATTCTTCCAACGGTTCTTTACGGATGCGAAACGTGGCCGCTTACTTTGAAGGATGAACAACGGCTTAAGGTTTTCGAGGATAAGGTACTGCGTAAAATATTTGGTCCAAAGAGAGATGAGGCCACTGGGGAGTTTAGAAGGTTGCAAAACGCGGAATCGCGGACTTTGTACCCTGTGAATATAATTGAGTTGATAGCATCGTCGAGACTCAGATGGGCGAGTAAAGTTGTTGGGCTCGGTGAGGAACGGATTCCGAGAAAGTTTGTATTTGCTGAACCAACTGGTAGGCGTCTGAAAGGTAGGCCGAAGCGTCGATGGGAGGATTGCATTAAGGCTGATCTCGGGGGGCTTGGGCTTGACCGGCGAATATTAGACGAGTCTGTCCAGGAGAAGTTTGGTGGTATCGGCATCGAAACTTCGGGTTTGGTAAGCCTATTATTATTATTGGAATAAAAAGCAATTTTCTGATACTTTTTTAAAAGATCTGTATGTTTTTGACATAAAATTAAACCAAGGATTTACATAAAACTAAACCATTAGATTAAAAATATGTCAAAATGTCAATTTCGGAAAAAAAAATTCTTTTGGTACCCTTTGGAATTCAACGTCTCATATGTTGGCCGTTGGCAGTATAAGCCATTATCTATAAGTATGACCCTTGCTCGGTACTCTATCTTCATAGGCAATAGTCTTCTGTCGGTTCCTTTGCATTAAATATATTTCACAGTGGAAGTAGGCTGAATTTTATACAAGGTTGTAAGGTGCACATCAACATCTTCTTTCCATGGTCCCTTCACCAAGGGGGATCACAACGCTAAGGTGAGGAGACAGGGGGAGGCGGCAACACTCCTAAATATATATGAATTTTTAAGGCGTTCCGGGAGGTGTGGAGCTAAGCTGGTGCAGCTTCAATGCAGTATTCCCACCTCAAGAGAATCCACCTAAATAAATGCTCTCCCTCCCAATCTCCCCTCCACTTCCAACTCCCTCCTACCTCCTCATCATAATGAGACCATTTAATCAAAGAGGCCAAATCCTACGCAAAATGTTTATTACCGCCTTCATTATTCTCAAGAGGTGGAGTAATTTGCATGAATGGGTGAGCCCCGCCCGCTTTATATTCGAGCTCTGCGGCAGGCGCTACATGTAAGGTAAATGTCCCGATAGCGTTATCCCCTACTATCATAGCTATATCTAACCGTCCCCTACTATCATAGCTATATCTAACCGTCCCCTACTATCATAGCTATATCTAACCGTCCCCTACTATCATAGCTGATATAGATCCAAATTATCGTTGATTTTTTTACTTTTACTTACCTATGTGTGAAACATGTAATAAGGGAAAGTATTGGGATCGTTAAAATATTCGAATTCATTGGAACTAAATGTTTTAGGGTCTCCTGAGTTCAAATAACCAAGTCCAACAAAAAGGTGTGTGATTAGTCTAGCATAAAAACGAAAGCCGTACGAAACTGACATTTTTATTTATAAAAAGGAAAAAATGGCTTTTAAGGAAAATTAAATATCGATTTGGAAAGATGTGCTGAATTTCATTATTATAAAAACTTTCTAATTCAAATGAAACTTACGATTATTTTTTATCATAAGCTTACTTATACCGTCTTCAATTTAAGTTAGAATAAACTGCTTTTGAACATGTTTTTAATTCGATATAAAACTAGAAACTTTAGTCTTTCATTACCATGAATATATCCCATCTCAATATTTTCTTATTAAACGTTTCTTCAATCAATAGAAATTTACACTGAGTATTTCAGAAACAGAATTTTTCCTCTGTTCCGATTTTTTTTTATATTAATAAAAAATTATAGCATATTGCTATTCAACTGAAAATTAATAATTTTTCCGTTACAAAAGTTTCTTTGTTCACCAAATTGTAGCAATACATTCTTTATGGATGTCAGAGTATTTTTATAGTAGCTTAATAAGCGTCTATTGCAAGGATACGGACTCAAACATATCGAAATTATACCTCAGAACCTGCATTTTAGTAAGTTCTTACTATTTTATTGAATTAAAAGAGTAATCAGGTTGTATCACTTCCATATCAAAGACAATATTGATTCTCATCAATTTTTCTTGGAATAAATGTAACGAAATCATTGATGTGATTTAAATCCGCCCCTATATAGTTTGCACATAGCCCAGTGGCCATCAACTGATTACGTAATCTAATATCTCCTCATGGTCTGATCCATCAATTTCAGGTCGTAATCGTAACTGGGAAATCCCTAATATCTCTAAACCATGTCTTAGTATTTATTAGAAAAAGAATTTTTTCTGACTAATTGGCTTTAAAAAAATAAAATAAACTAATACATTCTCTTACTATATAGTTTACACACTGGCTTGTAAAATGAAGTGCGGGCAACACATGACTTTAACGTACCTCCGTTGTTAAAATAAATTAAAGAGTTTTCAAATACAGTTAAATATGAATATAAATTGTTAAAGAATTTATCAAAAGTAATTTCTATAGAAACATGAGTTTTATTAAATAATCTATTGGGTTGTTTCACATGAAATGTCTATTTTTATAGTTTCTGAAATACATAAAGGATTTTGCAGGTCTCTGTTTTTTTCTTCCGAATGTTTACATATTTAAACTAAACAGTTACTAATCCTCTACCTTTGTGTTATAAACATTAGCTTCCCAATCAATTACCCACTTTTTAGTATACCTCCAAATATGAACATGGAAACACGCGATTTTCAAGTTATATTTTTGTACGAGTTTAAACTCGGCTATTTAGCAGCTGAGGCAGCTATAAATAATTGCAAGGCGTTTTGGGAAGGGAGTGTTAATGAACGGACCATTCGCCATTGGTTTGCTAAGTTTTCAGCTAGGGATACCGACTTGGAAAACTTGCCCCGAGGAAGACCACCGTCCGTAATAGACAACGATGACCTCAAACATACAGTAGAAGGAAACCCCCTACCAAACAGTTAAAGGACTCTCAGCACAACTAAATGCAAGTGCATTTACCGTTTCCAGACATTTAAAGTGTATTGGGAAAGTAAAAAAGCTCGATACATGGGTACCTCATGATCTCACTGAGCGGCAGCAATTAAAACTCCTTGAGCCCTGCGTTTTTTTTGCTTGAAAGAACTGGGCTGCGAAGCTCTTCCACACCCACCATATTTTACCGACTTGTCTCCAACAGATTACCATCTGTACAGGAATTTAGACAACTTCGTCAAAGGAAAGCTTTTAGAAAATGATGATCAAGTGAAAAGTGCTTTTTCAGATTTTGTTTTACTTCAAAGCTCAGTGTTTTTCAGTTGGGGGTGTCACGTTGGGAAAAATGTGTAGAAAAAGAAGGTGAATACTTGGAATAAAATTATCGTGTTTTCATATCGTATTTTTAATGAAAATCCTTTAACTTGAAAACGGACATTTCATGTGACACAACCCAACATTATATTATTATCTAAAACAATCAGTTAGTTTTATTTGTTTTTTATCACTTCCCCATTACCTTTTTTCTGTATAAGATATTTTTTTTCTAAAATCTTTAGCTTTAAACGGTTTATTATACATTTATATTATGTAATTACGTCCAAAAATCAAAATTGCATAGTAAGAATAAGAATATATTTTTGCGGTTAATTCCTTTAGTCGAACTCGCTTAACTTATATATTGGTCCGTTTTTTATAAATCCTAATGAGATGATATGATTAATTTTTTCAGATCTACAAAATTAATGGTAATTAAGGGGAAGAAAATTTATTTAATCGGTGATCAAGAAGTGTCTGAACATTTCAATCAGAATGAAAACTGATGTGACGTTGAAGCCTATTAAATCATGCATCGATATAGTGAGTTTAATCGAAATCGTTCGAGTCGTTTTTGAGAAAATCGTAATAAGGTTCAACATGCATAGTATCAAGTGTTTTTTCTGTTTCTCAGATTTCGATAAAAAAAAAAGTTGCTGGAACATCTCGGGCGCATAATTATCTTAAATATGAAATTTCAGTTTCGTGTGACTTTTCGTTTCTGTGGTAGACTTACAACACACACACGAATTAACAGACCGTTGTTATTATCTATAAAGATTGCTTATTCTCATTCCTTCCAACTCCCCTACGATCTATTGTTTGAAACATTACAAAGACCGGTACCTGCTTAAAGTCCCTTCCCACACGCTAAGGGTTGCTTGACTCATCTCAAGGGTGAAAAGGCATCGATATTTATGTTTCCGGTCCTATTCATACTGTCCACTGGCATTTTAGTTTCGATCTAGATCAGAGAGCCCCTGGCCACCACATGTTAGACCACACCGAAGTATTAGCTCCCCTCCTTCCTTCAAAATCCTATTTATACCCAATGTAAATCCACACAAATTCATTCTCTCTTAGTGAGTCTCAAGGTAGACTTCACGTATGTATATTTTTGAATAAAGTCTATTTTAAGTATTTTACTGTTTTGAGTTCGTTAATTGGCGCCCGAAATAGGAACAGCAAGCATAGAAGACTCGCTATTTCTAGGTATCTTCTCATCTTCGCTGTTTTGAACCGAACGACACTGAAGAACTTAGACTGGCAATCCCACTCATCCGAGGTATTTGTCATTCTTCGAGGTTGGCCTACTGATCCCAGATACCATACCATGTCTTCAGCAACCAGCTTTAGAAGTCACTCATCCGAGGTTTCCTGAACTGGAGTCAACCTTCTTGGCCCACTGTTACCAGGTACTGAGCAAGGAAGACATCGAACAAACTCAGTAAGCTTAGAATTAAATATTCTTTTATATTTATGTATTTGTATAATTTCTATTAAATTAATTTTAAAGTTACCATCATTATGGAATCATTTTTATTATAAAAAGAACTATACAATAATATCCCCTTTTTTAATGGTGAATTAAGTAAAGTAGGGAAATTTATAAATAGCATAGTTCAATTAAAAAATAAATATTGTTTACAAAACAATTCTTATAAGGAATTAAATGAAAAAATAATATTAAATAAAGCATTAGCTCGTCTAAAAGAGGGAGCAAAACATATAAAATTAATTTATTACTATCCGACTATCGATGAGTTATTATATTGTTTAAAAGAATTATATAGTCATTATAAGTCAATTGAACAATTGACTATAGATTTATATAATACAAAAATAAAAGAATCGGAACACCCGTCGGATTTTATTAAAAGATAAAATAATAAAATAAAATATAATTATTCTTCGTTACCACATAGATAAAATTCACAACAAAGAAAGGTGGATCGCCACATTAGAGCGCCTGTTTGAAAACTCAGATTCATTTTGATCCATTCATAGAGATAACAAGGGGATAAATCAAAATTATATTTATAAAAATGATAATTCAAATTTTAAAAAGCCTACCGATTTTCGAAACCAATATCATCAACAAAATAATTATAAAATCCCAAATCATATAGAATATTTCCCTAAAATCCAAGAAAATATTCTTTACGAAAAATTCTCCTGCATTAAAAGAAATTATTACCTGAAACCTGAAACAGATAAGCCACAACCACAAATTTCAAACTTCAATACGGAATCCAAATGCTACCAACCGATATTAAAAACAAAATGTTCTAACGAAGAAGATCGAAAAGATAGGAGAATTCGAGAATTGGAAAAACTAATTCAAGAATTGTCCGAATCTGAAAACTTGTAAGAGCTCGATCAAGATAGTAATGAAATAGAATACAGCAGATTTTTTAACCCCGATAATCCTAACGACGATAAAAAATTGGTTAATAACGAAGTAAATTATAAAAAAAATAACTGATGATATTAGATCAACAAATATTGATGTAGAAGATTTTTGGAAGACATTTTCTTTTACACTGATATTAATAATGTATCGATCACTGAAAAAATGTCGATGTATTAAATGTTTCTGGGAATTCACTGCTCCAAGTTAAACATTTAAAAATACTAAATAAAGAACTATTGGAAAATAATACATTGAGTATTACAAACTGTAGCACAGAAATTAAAAATAAAGGATCAAATATAAGCAATTTAAAAATTATGAAATATAATGAAATCACTTTAAAAAAAAAAAAAATAAAGGAAATTCAAAAGAAATTAGATAAAATAGCGCATTCCTTAGCAGAAATTAGGACTGTTTCAAAGGAAAAAGTTGTCTGGGTAAGAGATGTTGTTAAAAAACTAAAAATAGAAATAAAAAATAACATTCGAAAAATTCATAAATTGCCTGGCGGTAAGAAAACAATACACTTATGGATGTTAAGGCCGGATTGCACTTCAGTAAAAAAACCGGACGCGACTAAATTTCCAATATTCATGTTATTAGTACGTATTTTGATAAGTTAATTTCATATTTTCGTTAAATAATTTGAAGAAAACATGAAATAAGTAGTACGAAATTGAATATAATTAACGAGATAATAATAATAAATAAATCCACACGTATGTATATTTTTGAATAAAGTCTATTTTAAGTATTTTTCTGTTTTGAGTTTGTTAATTCACGTGCACACACATATACATACACACGCGCGCACACACACACACACACACACACACAGACCTGTGAACCCTAATACGTGCATTTTCGTCGAAAACTGGAATTCGAAAATTTTTTCGAACGCAATACTTTTCCTTAGTATATATTTCATATATATATATATAGGTAAGTGAAAGTAATACATAAGTAGGTATAAAGATGGAAATATCTTAATTCAAATTAGTGTAAAAATATTTATGTTTTAATAATGAACAGAACATATAATATAAACAATATTGTTTGTTTATGAAGAGCCAACTTAGAACTGACTTATTGATTATGAAGAGTCAACTTAGAACTGGCTTATTGTTTATGAACAGTCAACTTAGAACTGACTTATTGTTTATGAACAGTCAACTTAGAACTGACTTATTGTTTATGAACAGTCAACTTAGAACTGACTTATTTTTTTATGAACAGTCAACTTAGAACTGACTTATTGTTTATGAACAGTCAACTTAGAACTGACTTATTACAAAATGTCATTTCTACTCTGTGCTGATTGCTGACAAATTTTCTGAATGAATGAATGGAAATTAGCATCCCATGCATATGCTTATAAAATTTCAATATCGAACGAATTTTGGTTTTTATACTCTACTTACCAGATATACACCATTTTGCGTGAGATGGGTAATTAGGATCTGAGGGTCATAAAATGTATATTTGTAATGTAACAAGGGTTAAACAATTTTCACGATAGTAAAATTTCATATAAAGGCAAGTAAATTTTGGGCTATTTTACTAACGATATAGCCTGTATTTCATTTTCCAATTACTTTTTGTTTTTAAGGCCAGACTTACCGCACCCTCGCTGTTTTTGGGACTTGGTTATTTGTAATCTGAGGACCGTAAAATTTACAATTAACATGGAAACTATTGAACAATTTTCACGATCACAATATAAAGGCAAGTGAAATAAAAATAAAAGAATTTATTATATCCAAAAATGAACCCTAGGAATTGAAATTTGACGTTATACATTTCAAGACGAAAAAAAAATCCGCCTGTGTACCGTTCAGGACTGATTCTTTCGATATTTGGCTTATAAATAACAGGGCATTGGACGATGATTCTAATACCTTGACGGTCATATTAGCCAGTTTTAAAAGGGAGGGCGAATAAAAATGTTTTAAATCAATAAATAAAATTTCAGTTATTTTTAAGGACTGAAAAGTAAATGTGTAGAGTTTTCTGATCATGACACCGCGATAAATTATAACAAAAAAAAAACAATCCTAGGAATTCCAACTACATAAACTCAGTTATTTTTTATGATAGAGAGAAATATGTAAAGAGTTTTAGAATCAGGAAATCGCGATTGAAAAAAAAAAAAATTAAAATTTTGCCTATTAATCAGTTATTTTTGAAATTAGTGAAAAAGTGTACATAATTTTCTAAACAGGACACCACGATTAATTTTGAAAAGAAACACACACACACACACACACACACACACACATATATATATATATATATATATAAAGTTAAGGACTGATAAGGTAGACTATCAGCCTTAATTCCAAACCACCTCTTGTAAACAATAGAAATGTATATATAGAGGATTAGAAGACCAAATAAAGTTAGTGTTTGAATAGCCATCAAGCGTGTTGTTTATGCCCCTTTCTTTATTTTTTTTAATTCATATTTCGGACAACGCATAAGTGGTGCCGAAACCCGGGAACTTTAGATAAGTTCGAAACATAATTTTTTTTCGTACTTGCCTGTTACTCAGCGTACGTGAGTTCATTTATTTTTTTTTTTATTTTATTTTTTAATTTCTTGCCAGTGAAAAACCGATATCATGGCAGAAAACGTAGTTTTGAGGCCAGCCGTTCTGAATGTCCCACCGGCTGTGCCCCAGCAGGCGGCAGCAGCGGCAGTTGAGTTGCCGCCACTACCGGAAGTTTCACTGGCGCAGGCGCATAGGACGACGCTGGAGTGGGTGAAGATCCAAACAGCGACAGCTCAGGAATTGAGGAAGGCTACATCCGACCTTGACAGATTTACTGGAGAGATTGGTGAGCTCAACCACTTTTTAAAAGGGGGCGATCGCTTGATGGTGAGGATTCAGTCTAAGTTGTCCGAAAGACTATTAGACGGGGAAGATGCTGAGGCGTTAAAGGCTGCAGTGGTTTGCAGGGTGAGGAGGAGCATCCTGAACCATATCCAAGCCGACGAGGAGACACCCTGGAGCGTCGTGAAAGAGCGACTAAAGAAGGCCTATGGAGGGGGAAGATGGGCCCCTGAAGAAGATGTGTTTCACCTAATAAGGGAAACTAAGAAGCCGCGGCAGTCTAATGGCCAGTATGCGGGAGAACTTCTCACGAAATTTAATCGGATCACAGAGAAAATGCGAGAGACCGCTAGTGTTGAGGAGGTCCACTTTAGGATGGATTTCTTAGCGATAATTCTGAAGGTGCAGCTGGCGAAGGAAGCCGGTAAAAGAGAAGGGTTCCAGAGGGAGCGCTCGTTCATCGAATGCGCTCAAGAAATGATGGACGCCAGTGCCCGCGAGGAAGAATCTCGGATGGAGACGGAGGAACACGGTTGGACACGGGTCTCGCACCATCAGCCCAGGACCACTCCCGTTTGGAAAAGAAGAGAATTTCGGGAGAATAGGAGAGAGAGGCCTCCGCAAGGTGATCGACGGCCAGCAAAACCGAGAAGCAGCGGGAGGCGGGAGGACCGCAAGTGCCATGGTTGTGGCAAGCTCGGGCATCTGGTGGCCCAATGTCCACGCACTAAGTGCTTTGAGTGCGGAGTGGAGGGACATATGGCAAGACATTGCCCTTACATGTACCGGCGGCGCGATGCGAACCAACCGGAACCCATGGAAGTAAATGCCCAAAGAGTCCGACCGGGACGGTTCCAGAGGAGGCATATAGCATCGGCAAGCGAATCATCCGGAGGGTCTGAGGAAACGGAAACGGAGACTGAGGCGGACGTTCCCGCTCGAGGAGGTGGCCAGAGGAGCAGGAGGAGTGCGTGGAGGCGACCGGAAACGGCAGCGCAGTCATCCCGTGAGGAAATCTGAGGCGGGTATCAGCAGAGTGGCAACCGCACGTTGGTGAGCTACCATGCGAGGGGAGAGAGCGGCGGTCTGCCTATCATCAGCGTGGAGGGAGTCGCATGCCTGGTGGACACCGGGAGCTCGTGCACCATCGCATGCAGAGAGGCGCTAGAGAAGTGGAAAGGTGGAGAGAGGGCACTCCAGGTTAAGGTATGCCAATGTAATTTAATCACCCTGGGAGGGCCCTGTCGTGTGGAGGGGGAAATCGAGCTGGGCTTAAGTACATGGGGGGAAAGGAGCGGAGAGTTTCATGTCCATGTAGTAAGTAAGATGCCAAGGGAGTATCAGGCGATAATAGGTAATGACCTATTAGGGAAAATCGGCGCGCGTATTAGGAACCTAGGGGGCCGATGGGCTATCAGAATTGGAGGTAGAAAGTATACCTGTACTCACGTAGCTGCGGGCGGCGAGGCGCGTATTGGGGCGCTGAATCAGGTCGATAATTGGAAAACGTCTATCCTGGAAGAATTCAGTGATATATTTTTTAAGGAAGGGGATATCCTTGGGGTTACGGGTCGGACTGTGCACGAAATTCCGCTTAAGCAGGATCGGGTCGTTTATGTCAAGGAAAGACGGTATCCTCAGGCGCTTCGTAGGCATATTCGGGAAGAGCTAGACGATTTACGGCGGCAGGGTATAATCGTGGACAGCACGTCCCCGTATAATAGTCCGTTATGGGCCGTCAAGAAGAAGTGTGCCCCCGGCGAGACAACGGAAAAATATCGGGTCGTCATCGATTACCGTAAGTTAAATGAGAATACGGTTGACGAAAAATATCCTCTTCCGCGCTTCGACGATATTTTGGACCGGTTGGGGGGTGCAAAAATTTTTAGCACTTTGGATCTGAAGGCGGGGTATCATCAGATCGGGATGCATCCTCGGGACCGACACAAGACCGCGTTTACCTTCGAGAGGGGCCATTATGAGTTCACCCGCATGCCGTTTGGCCTAAAGAATGCCCCTATCACTTTCCAGCGGTTGATGGACGAATTTCTTCGGGGTCTGGACGAGTCCGTGTGCCAGGTCTACATGGATGACCTCTTGGTCTTCAGTCGGTCGGAACGGGACCACGTTCAGCATCTCCGGGATGTCTTTAGTCGAATGCGGGAGTTTGGTCTCCGTCTTTCTCCTGAGAAGTCGATCTTGGGTCAGCAGGAAATTAGTTTTTTGGGCCATACGATCTCCGCGGAGGGCGTGAAGCCGGATGCTCAGAAGGTGGCGGCCTTACAGCGTATGGCCATCCCGACCGAGGTGAAGGGGATCAGGCGGTTGATGGGCGCTTTGAATTATTATCGCCGTTTTGTTCCAGCTATGGCGACGTATCTTGTGCCCCTTAATAATTTACTGCGAAAAGGGTGTAAAGTCGTGATGACCCCCGATATTGCGGACCAGGTGCGCCGGTGCGTCGAACACTTACAGCGTGATCCGGTGCTCGCGTTTCCGGACTTCGAACGGCCGTTCACTATTACGACTGACGCCAGTGAATACGCTCTTGGGGCAGTGCTATCTCAGGACAGTGACCGGGGGGAACGACCTGTTGCATACGCCAGTCGGCGTCTTACGGATGCGGAGTCTCGCTATAGCGCCTTGGAGCGGGAACTCCTCGGAATTGTATGGGCTGTTGACCATTTCCGGCCGTACGTCTTCGGGAGGCGGTTCCGAGTCCATACAGACCATCGTCCCCTCCAATGGGTAGGGAGGCTGAAAGAATCTTCCGCACGGGTCACACGATGGAAAGAGCTCCTGGGGCAGTACAATATGGAGATTGTATACAAACCGGGCAGGGAGAACGTTGTCGCGGATTGGCTGTCGCGTGCGCTCATGGTAAACGCCGTAGAGGAGGAACGGGGCGAGTCTTCTCGCGATGTTCGGCAGTTTCTTAGGGAGTGGACTCCTGGGGAGGAACCCCAGTCTAGCACGGCTGGAGTTTCGGGTGAGGCCGCGTCGTCGGAGGACGAGCGTTCTTCTGAGGGGCGTCCTGTGGACATGGAGGAAATAGACGACATCGTGAACGACAAGCGGCACCAGATTATCTGGAAGACGAGGACGTCGGGGCTCCTTAAGATTGATTTTCAACGCTTCGGCGGGTGTTCGGTCGTCACTGTCTGGTCTCAGCCATCCGTCGGGGATGACCAGATTTGTAGGGCGCTGGCGGACGCGTCTAAGCCGGGCAGGACCCACCACCTATTTGTCGGCAACGCCGTAGTATGGGGTCGGATCCACCGGTTGTGGCGGGCGGAGCGTATCGGGGTTGACCGGTCGTTTGTCCGTTGTTCCATGCTCGTCGAGACCATCCGTGATGAGGAACGGCAGAGGGAGGTGACGCTCGCTTATCATCAGGGGAAGACGAACCACCGGGGCCTTACCGAGACGTTGCGTGCGTTGCGGCGGCGTTACTATTGGCGGGGGATGAAGCGCACCATTCAGGAGACCATTGGGAATTGCGATGTGTGCCTGCGAGCCAAGTATGATCGTCATCCACCTCGGGCCGTCCAGGAGGAAACCCCTACCGCTGATGCGCCTCTGGTTGATCTGCAAATCGATTCCTTTACGTGGAAAAACTATAAGTGGGTCACGGTTTTGGATTTGTTCAGCAAGGTAGCGATGGCGTATCCCGTTCAGGAGCGTACGGCGGAGGCTGTGTTACGGGCCCTGTGGATTTGGTTTCAGTTTTATGGCGTCCCCGAGAAGGTTTCTTCGGATAGTGGTCGCGAATTTGACAACGCCAAAGTCCGGGAGGAGATGAAGGTTTTGGGTGTCACATGGCATCTTAACACACCGGGTCATCCCAAAAGTCGCGGAGGTATCGAGCGCCTTCACAGCACGTTGAGTGACCACCTGCGGGTGTTTCAATTAGAGAAGGGGTTGGAGCCGGACGTGGCTATGGAGCGTGCCATCGTCGCGTATAACCATTCCGTCCACTCGGTCACGGAATTTACCCCTTACGAAATCCTTTTCGGGTTGCAGGGTCGCCGGCGTGATTGCCGCGGTGCGGCGGAGGGTGAAGGGCGAATTGTGAGCAATAGCCTCGCGCTTAAGAAGCTGTGGGTCACGGTTCGCGATCGGATTGAGCGGGAAAAGCGTCGCCGGGTGGAGCGGCATAATCTTGGGGTGCGGGATCTAATGGGACCTGTCAAAATCGGTACGGTGGTCTACCGGCGTGTGGGGACCAACAGAGGGAAGGAACTCCGGCGTTATGAGGGCCCTTTCCGAGTGGTTTGTGATTCGTGAACACAATTTGGTCACGGTCGAGAGCGTGCGCGAACCCAGGAAACGGCGTACGGTTCATCTAGAACAATTGAAACTTCCCCCGATGGAGGCATCCTAGGACGCTGGAGTGTCCTCAGCTTTTTGTATTTTTTGTTTTTTTGTTATTGTGAAGTTGTCAGTTTTTTTTATGCGGTGTTCAGGTTGCAGGAAGTGTTGTTCTTTTTTATTTATTGTATTCTCTTTGCAGGTGTTATTTTATTACTGAGTTTTGTCATTTTTTTTTTTTGTATGTCTTGTCAAATTGTTATATTTTATCTCATGGAGGATTTCCATAACTTTTGTTTTGTATATAGTTTACGAGGATTGTTCGTAAACTGGTGGGGGGGAGTTAAGGACTGATAAGGTAGACTATCAGCCTTAATTCCAAACCACCTCTTGTAAACAATAGAAATGTATATATAGAGGATTAGAAGACCAAATAAAGTTAGTGTTTGAATAGCCATCAAGCGTGTTGTTTATGCCCCTTTCTTTATTTTTTTTAATTCATATTTCGGACAACGCATAAGTTATATATATATATATATATATATATATATATATATTTATATATATAAGTTAAGGACTGATAAGGTAGTATATCAGCCTTAATTCCAAACCACCTCTTGTAAACATGAGAAATGTATATATAGAGGATTAAAAGACCAATAAAGGCAGTGTTTGAATAGCCATCAAGCGTGTTGTTTATGCCCCTTTATTCCTTTTTTTTAGTTTATCTTTCGGACAACGCATAAGTTATATATATATATATATCTCTTTACATATTGTTGCCTCTTTTACTCTGCCTTCAAAAATAACTGCGTTTATGTGGGTAATATTCATATATATATATATATATATTATATATATATATATATATATATATATATATATATGAATATTACCCACATAAACGCAGTTATTTTTGAAGGCAGAGTAAAAGAGGCAAAAATATGTAAAGAGATTTAGGATCGGGAAATCGCAACCGACAAAAAAAACAAAAATTTAAATTCAAATTTTGCCGATTAATCAGTTATTTTTGGAGATAGAGAACAAAATGTAAAGAGATTTAGGATAAGGAAATCGCGATGGACAAAAAAAATACCTGAAATTTTTCCCATTGCTCAGTTATTTTAGGAGATAGAGAAAAAGTGTATCTAATTTTCTAAATAGGCCACCGCAATTATTTTTTGATAAAAAAATAGGAATTTTACCCACATACACTTAATTATATCTGAAGATAGAGACAAATATTAAGAGATTCATTATCAGCTATATAGATTCTTGTATTGCAATATAATTCGTTGAAAACCGTATATCATTGTGTAATAATTAGGAGGGTTTTTTATTTTAATTTTAACTATTATGTTCTCTAAAAGAATGTCGACGAATAATTTGATTTTTACTACTATAGCAACGTATTAACTAAAACTGTAATTATCGCTGTGAGATCTTTATTAGATGACTATCAATAACGGGGATGGGATAGAGAAAGCAAATCCATACAATGACCTTTTGCCGAGATTTTGTTTACCTTTAAAGGGAAGATGAGAAATTAATGGGGGACTAATGAAAAGGTGATGGGATGACAGGAAATAGTTAGTGGTGACACCCTTTCATAATATTACTCGCTCTGCCTTCTGCTCTACTTCCCTCAAATAGCCTTGTTATAACAGCTTCCATTAACGGCAACAAATACGCCCCTATCAACAACAAACAATGGACAATTTAAAGAAAACATAATTATTTGGGCAATACCACGCTGCTTTAATTCATTACATCATTAGAGCAGAAGAGCGAGCAAGGTTCATTTCATTAGGTTAAGCTTTTCACATTCGTTTTTTCTTGGTGTCAATACTTTTTTACTTTCACTTACCTTTAGACAAATTTTAAACATGTATTCGGTTGTGTCGCATGAAATGTCCGTTTTCAAGGTAAAGGATTTTTATTAAAAATATGAAAACAAGATAATTTTATTCCAAGTATTTACCATCTTTTTCTACACATTTTTCCCAACGTGACACCAACTTTTTTATCACCGAACTGAAAAACTCTGAGCTTTGAAGTGAAACAAAATCTGAAAACGCACTTTTCACTTGATCATAATTTTCAAAAAGTTTTCCTTTGACGAAGTTGTCTAAATTCCTGAACAGGTGGTAATCCGTTGGAGAGAAGTCGGGAGAATATGGTGGGTGCGGAAGAACTTCGTAGCCCAGTTCTTTCAATTTTTGCACGGTATGTTTTGAAACATGGGGTCTTCCTGCCGCTCAGTGAGATCATGAGGTACCCATGTATCAATTTTATAATTTCCCAATACACTTTACATGTCTGGAAACGGTAGATGCACTAGCATTTAGTTGTGCTGAGAGTCCTTTAACTGTTTGGTAGGGGTTTCCTTCTACTGTATGTTTGAGGACATAGTTGTCTGTTACGGATGAAGGTCTTCCTCGGGGCAAGTTTTCCAAGTCGGTATCCCTTGCTGAAAACTTAGCAAACCAACGGTAAATGGTCCGTTCATTAATACTCCCTTCCCCAAACACCTTGCAAATATTTCTAGCGGCCTCAGATGCTGAATAGCCGAGTTTGAACTCGTACAAAAATATTACTCGGAAATAGCGTGTTTCCATGTTCATATTTGGAGGTATAATAAAAAGTGGGTAATTGATTGGGAAGCTAATGTTTATAATACAAAGGTAGAGGATTAGTAACTGTTTAGTTTCAATATGTAAACATTCGGAATAAAACAACAGAGACCTGCAAAATCCTTTATGTATTTCAGAAACTATAAAAACGGACATTTCATGTGAAACAACCCAATACTATAAAAGCTATAAATTTATTTTTTATTTTTATCAGCATCTTTGGTTAAATATTCTTTACAAGTAGTTAATAAAATAAACACGTTTGCTAAATTCACAGAAATAGTAAATAAAAGTTACATAATTTCTTCTTATAGGGCAATAAATAATGAAAAGGTCTTATATTGAGGATGTATAGTCGACTGTAGAAACTATTATAGGTGGAATAGTCAGGAATCAGTCATTTTTTGATTTTTTTTAAATTTTGCCAACGTTTCGGCTCAAGCTTGTGAGCCATCATCAGGGCATTACTGAGCCATGTCCAAGCATAAACTGGTTTGGTGAGTTTATGCTTGGACATGGCTCAGTAATGCCCTGATGATGGCTCACAAGCTTGAGCCGAAACGTTGGTAAAATTAAAAAAAAAATCAAAAAATGACTGATTCCTGACTATTACACCTATAACGAAAAGGTCCTTTGAATAGTCGCTTTCTTAATGAAGAACACATAATAAATGTAATTAACCAACAAGGAAAGATATTTTGCAAAGAGACACGAAGAAAATATACATGACTTAGTAATTAACATTATAAAAACTAATTAACATTAGTTATCGGTAATGTTGTATGAGTAAGGATATTATGACTGTTACGAACGTATCGCGCATAATATTCTTCCAAAAAGTACAATATGCATTGTTAAGGGAACACGGCCCTTAACCTATTTCAAGATATGGCATTTTGCATGCAGAAATACATTCAGGTGCACATAGAGCCATCTGGTGGCATCTGGAGCTACCCCAATCCAGGACCAGAATACTCTGAGATCGACAACAGCGATAATGCCAAAAAGAAAAGCACATGCATCTACCGAAGCACACTTCTGCTTATTTCTCACAAGTATCATCCTCATCCTAATGGAGGTGTAGAAGAATAAGCGCCGGCCGGCCCAGGAACAGAGGAGAGACCGCCCGCCACACCCCGGCGTCAGGCAGATATGTAATAATAGACAAATCTAACCTAATTCAATATTTGTCATAACATTATTAGTCATCATATTTACTTGTAACTCTAAATACAGATGTAATCATATTGCCATGTTATTATTTTATTTTATATTCCATTAAAAATACAGTCCACTACATTGTTTTATCATCCAACCTCATAAAAAATATTCAATATTAAGAGAACCCTGGAACTCCCCAGGTCTCGAAATATTTACATGCTTATTATATTGTTAAAAAGTTAAGGGAAAAGTGAAATAATTTAGAAAAATAAGGTAAGAGTAAAAACTCAATTTTAGATTTTCATAGAAGATGAGCATGAGACCTTCGAGTTTAGATTACCTTGTGGAGCGATGCCAATGGCCATTTTCTCTTCATGTATTTTATCTGACAGCTAATTTATTTCATGTTTTAACTAATACAGTTGTAAATCTCAATAAACGAAAAAAAAAGAACAAAAGATTTTAATAATCCTTACACATGAATGAAACGACAAGAAACTGCTCAACGATTACTAAAACACTTACTAGATAAACGTTCAAAACTTTAAGTTTATTACAAAAAACTCATTTACATCTGAATGTCACCTATTTTGTCCCAAAACAACTTCTCTATAATGACCTTAACAATACATTTGTTGCAGACCTAGCCCGTGATAGACACCTCTATTCATTCCAAACTCCCTGCCCACACAGACCCACTTGTCCGTAATCTATCATCCTTAAATATTCCTGATAACCCGCCGAGGCGATTGAAAAGGAGGTGGCCTCTGAATATACTGCCTTAAAGTAGTTGGTGAAGTGCTAACACTGGGTGGATCTTTCTCAAGACATTTTCACAACTTTCCTTTACCTTGCATATTTACTTATCGGTGTTTGTATAATGAATAAAGCTTTTAATAAAAAAAATAATTCAATTAAATTGGTCCGTTAATTAAATAAATGACAGATTTTTCCGTTTCCTGTAAAATGTTCTAAACTGGATATAGTACCTTTTGGAAAACAACGTATCAATTTTTAGATCGTAAAAGTTTCTCTACATATATATTTCATACTCTGATAAGTAAAAGTAAATGAAATAGATAGTTTTTACTTTCACTAACTATATATAGTAAGGGAAAGTATTGCGATCGTGAAAATTTTCGAATTCCAGTTTACAACGGAAATACACATTTTAAGGTCCCCTGAGTCCAAATAACCAAGTCCCGCAAAAAGGTCTGTGTGTGTGTGTGTGTGTGTGTGTGTGTATGTGTGGTAACTCCCGGGCGAAAACGGTAAGTCCTATGAAACTGAAATTTTATATTTGAGACAAAAATACGCCCGAGACGTTACAAAACCTTTTTCATCAAAATGAGCTTACCAGTAGAGCCACTTAATACTATGCATTTAGCACATTTTTTCGATTTTCTCAAAAACGGTTCCGACGATTTTGATTAAACCCGCTTTATGGATGTAAAATTTAAAGAACTTTAATATCATTTAGGTTTCATTCGGATTAAAATGGTCTGGCAGGGCTTAGATGCCGATATTTTATATTTTTCTTCCTCTAAATTACTTTTAATTTTGTAGATTCTATAAAAATAACCAAATTATCTTGTTAGCATTGATAAATAACAGCTAAATTTGTAAGCTGTGCGAATTTAAAAAACAACTAAAGGAGAAAACTGAAAACATGTTTTTTTAATGCAATTTTTTTATTTTGAATATAGCAACAGTAATGTACACGTATAATATACCGTTGGAAAGCTAAAGATTTTAGAATAAATATTATCTAATGCACAAGCTTGTAAAAGTTAATAAAGAGTGATGAAAAGCAGATAAAACTGATTATTTTAAATAATAATATAATTCATTTTTTAATAAAACATATGTTTCTATAGAAATTCAATTTAATTAATTCTTTAATATTTTGACGTATTTTTATCTCTAACTGTATTTGAAAATTCTTTCATTTATTTTTTAAATGTAGGTAAGTGAAAGTCGTGTATTGCCCGCACCAGATTTTTTTTTTTTTTTTTTTAATACCCGATTTGTCATTTATTTTTCTATGATATTGTAATATATTTGAACCTTTGACGTGATCCGTCAAGAAGTGAGGATATGTTGAAGAGCCAGTTGCTACAGCCCCATCTATACCCAGGATGGCAGGCCCCCAACGAAGCTCCCCGGGGGCGCTGGCTACGAATGCTCCAACTGCCTTAGGCCATTCAATTGGGAAAAGGTTGATATCCGAGCTCCTATGAGAGAATTTCCGCTTTCCCAAACAGTTCCTCGCCTTCCTCCTTCTCTTTCATTTCCTAATTTTTCTCACTCCGATAGTTCCGATATTTTCTGTTTAATTTTATTTCTATTTCTTACTAAAAATAATATGTAATGCGACTATCTCAAACTTATCTATCTTTCCCGAACGGGGTATTTAAAGCCGTATTGCTATGTATTAAGCAAATTGTTTTTTTTTTTTATTATGATGGAAATGTAAAATAGAACTGGATGAAAGATTGGGTTGGATTGCAGAGGGCTGTAGAAAAATCTATCTTCCAAAAGAAATATCTGGAACCATTTAAATTATACTCACCAGGATTATTAAACTCTCCATACAATTACTTCACCTATGAAAAGTAAAGAATGTTCCTACCAGTGTACACGTATATCGAAGGAGACGTAAGACACTGAATGTGACAGAAAAAAGAGAGAGCCTACAAGGAGGACAAGAAAACAGACAATCCCATAGTTGTAAATTAATATTAAGGTACAAAATAATAAGTTTCATTGTATATCGTTTATGATCCCATTTTGATTTTAATAAATAATTTATTTTAAGATTTTTCAAATTAACCAATAAATTGGTCAACACCCTTGGTAAATTGGCCCTTTGGTAAATATCTCAATATAAATTCCTTAATTAATAATTTCATTTTCATTGCATCCCATATATCTAACCCTTATATGAACCTGTGTAAACCATATAATTTATAAAAATAAAATGAACATATTGAAATTTCATTTAGTTTCCTTCAAACCGCTGCTTTCTATATAAATACAATGATGAAAAATATTACCCACAACAATCACATAGGTTTGTGCATTTTTTCTCACCCCGTAACCTTTCCCGTTTTTATGTATAAAGTGTTTTTAAATTATATTTTTAATCGATAATACACGTTTGTGGATCCCTCAAGTTCAAAGCTCCAAGACCAGCGACATGGCTACAAGCTAAATTACACTCTAACTAAATTACAAAATGTTGTGGAATGTCACAATGATATGTTTAACCAGAATAGACGAGCCAGAAGTGTTGGTAAATTTTAAAAATGTAACTTAGATATCCATTAATATCTTGTAGATTTTACTCTTATCGAAATAGTCTAACTGGGCTCAAATCCAGAGTTTTCAAAATTGTTTACCCAAAAATGATCATTTTTATTTGTTTTAATGAACCGAAAAGCTCTTCTTCTAAGCAGTTATATCTCACTAAAATCTCTAAAATATTATGTTCAAATGTAATATTATTATTATACTGTTTTTATCCGAAATATCTCATTTCTTCACACGAAATGTAAAAATAATAATGGAATTGAACTCAATATAAACCTTTGATTACGAAGTCTTTCAAATTTATCACACATACCTAATTATATAATTCTTATAACATCTATTAGTTGAATATTTTATCTATAAGTATGCATATTAATAAGTCTATTTATATTTCTCCATCTATTCGTGTCTATATTTTCAATTCGATACTTGTATCGACGAAAAGAAACGACTATACATAAATAATAGCTCAGATGGTAATTCAGAATTTTTGTATAAAATTAAGAAGACTTAATACCCACCTAATACAATTTTAATAATAACTAATTTAAAAAACGGTTTGTTTTTTTACGATTTAATTTATAAGAAATTACTTGCTAAAGATCTGAGTAAATCAGAAAAAAACAAACATTTATGGTTAAAATAGTTGTAAAAATTATCTCTCTGAAAAATGAAATTATTATTTGGCCCCGGCAGTGGCCCCGCGACGATTTGTAATTATTTATACTGGAGTTCTGACACTGGCCAGATCACCCACTCATGTATTGTAAGTTAGTGGCTATTGCGCCCTAACTTCACTGGCTTACACCAGTGATGCGGCTGAGAAGGAGGCGCTGGGATCTCTTGGATTCGGTTTCTCCACCCACTTGAGGTAGAAGCCCAGTCCCCCAGACCCCATCCCTTTATCTCTACTACAGCTTGTTGGTTTATTATTTTTTTTTTTTTTTTTCGATTTTTCATTGAATTACGTCACTATTACTACTGTTCATTATGAAACAAATTTTAATATATCTCAATAAATAAATACAAAAATAAATAAAAAATCATTTGGCCCACGCTGTCTTAAGCCAATAACAGATATTTTTTTTTTTTTTTTTTTTTTTTTATTGATTGATATATTACAATTTGTTACAAAATGAACAATAATAATATTGATAAGAGACCACATTCATACTATATATACAGAAAATAATAATAATGGTCAAATTTCATAAAATATAACATAAATTCAAATATATACAATAAAATAATAATAATAAATAAAAAACAAAACAGATCGAAACATAAACCTATTATTGAGATAAATAAAAAGTTGGCAAATAAATAAACATCTTACACACAATCATAACTATATACAATATATACAATTGCTAAAGGGACCCCAGCAAGCGCTTTTGCCTCCACTTGTGGAGGAAAAAGCGGAATCCAAGAGATCCCAGCACCTCTATCTCAGCCGCATCACTGGTCTGAGCCAGTGGAGGCTGAGTTAGGGCGCTGTAGCCACAAACATACCGTACATGAGTGGAGGATCTGACCATTGTCAGAACTCCAGTTTAAATGTTTACAATAGGTCTCGTGGCCACTGCCGTTTCAATCTTCGAGGAGGATTGTAGGGATGGGTGGTGCTGGATAGGGATTGTGCTAGAGGGTTAGGATGATGACTAAGGTTCTGATGAAATTTGGAAAATTTGGATGGTACCAGGTCTAAAACAAACGGAATATTAAGGTCATGGTGTAGGGTACAATTGGTAACGTAATAAGGAGCATTAACTATTGTTCGGAGGACTTTGGATTGGAAGGATTGGATGCGTTTAATGTTAGAATGTTTAGCTGTCCCCCACAGTTCAAGTCCGTAGGTCCATATAGGTTTCAGTAATGTCTTGTATATTAGTAATTTGTTGTCAACTGTAAGATGAGATTTTCTGTTTAGTAGTCTGTATAACTGGCCGAATCTGCGGTTGAGTTCTTTTCTTTTTAGTCTTGTATGTGGGTTCCACGTCAGTCTTTTGTCTAGTAAAAAGCCGAGATACCGGACTGTGTCTGAGGAAGGAAGCGGTATGGAATTGAAATTAACCGTTGGACAGGATTTGCGTCGAAGGGTGAATGTGACGTGAGTGCATTTGCTTTCGTTTACCTTAATGCGCCAAGCATTGCACCAGTCTTCGACAAGGGAAAGGTGCTTTTGGAGATTTAGCGATGCTGCTTCAGGATCGGAATTGGATGATAAAATGGCTGTGTCATCAGCAAATGTTGCCAGAAAGGTATTGGGGTCGGTAGGGATATCGGCGGTGAAGAGGATGTAGAGGACGGGTCCTAAGACGCTGCCTTGAGGAACACCGGCCTCAACAGTATATTGTTCGGAAAATTCGGAACCACAGCGAACTCGGAAGGAGCGGTTGGATAAATAGGATCGGAGGATTAGGTATAAGGATTGAGGTAAATGGGTTTTGAGCTTAAAGAGCAGTCCCGGGTGCCACACCCGGTCAAAAGCTTGAGCTATGTCCAGAAAGGCACCCGAACAATACTCCTTGCACTCAAAGGCGGAGGAAATGTGGTCTACAACTCGGAGTCCTTGCTGAACCGTGGAATGTTGAGGACGAAATCCGAACTGATGTGAAGGAAAATTTTGAAATTTGGCTAGGATTCGTTTTAGTAGGAGCTTTTCGAAAATTTTTGAGAGGATCGGAAGTAGGCTGATAGGTCTGTAAGATGACGTGTTGTTAGAAGGTTTGCCTGGTTTTAGGAAAAGGATCATAGTTGAATGTTTCCATAAGAGAGGAAAATAGGTAGTGCGTAGGATACAGTTATAGAGATATGTAAGGAATGTAATGGCTTTAGGTGGAAGTTGTCTTAAGATTTGGGGAGTAAGGAGATCGTATCCAGGAGATTTGCGGAGAGGAAGCTTTTTAAGAAGATATCTGACCTCAGAGGGATTAACTGCTTTAGGTGGTAAGGATAGTGGTATTGGTGACGTGAGGAACTCTTCAACTGCTGCAGTATGGGTTGGATTAAGCTCTGGATGAGGAGTAAAAACTTTGGAAAGGCGCTGTGCGAATTCCTCGGCCTTATGCTTGTCAGAAGCAGCCCAGGAACCATCACAGCGCCGGAGAGGATGGGAAATGGTGTGGGATTTTAGGATTCTCTTCGTGACATTCCACAGGGAATTATCACGAGTCGAGAGAGAGGAGAGGTAGGTATTGTAGGATTGGGAACGGAAGATCGCCAACTCCCGCTTTAATTTTCTACAAAAAAAATTATAGGAGCGGCGATCTTCTGGGTGCCGGGTGCGTTGCCATAATGTTCTAGCTCGACGTTTGCTGTTGATGAGGTCTGTCAGGTGTTGTGGTAAATGGCTTTTGTAAGGAATTATTTGGGATTGTTTGGGAGAGGAGGCAGTCCAGGCGGCTTGTTGAATAGCGGTTGTAAATGAATATACGGCGTCGTCAAGGTCATTTGGGGTTTTGAGAATCACTCTGAGGTCAATATCATTAGTGAGAATTTCGCGGAAGAGGTTCCAGTTGACAGGGCCCCTAATGAATGACGGTGGGATAGGTTTAGGAATAGGTGTTATGGATACATTTAGAATCAATGGACTATGATCAGAGGATAGTTCATCAAGGCGAGCTATGGAAAAATTCAGAGAGCCTAATCCGCTGTGGATGAAGAAGTCGAGGATGTCAGGATTACGGTTAGGATCTGTTGGCCAGTAGGTAGGAGAATCGGGAGGTAGGAGATGAAAGCGTCGGGAGTTGAGTGCAGACTGCAATGTCCGTCCACGAGAATTGGTGGTTCTAGAACCCCACTGTTGGTTCTTAGCGTTTAAGTCTGCACCCAAAATAAAGTGATTACCCAAGGAGTTGAGGAAGGATTCAAATTGAGCAGAGGAAATGGGATGTTTAGGAGGGCAGTATGCTGATGCGATGATAAGCGGAAAGGAAAAGGTTTTGATAACGATGGAAGTTGCTTGTAGGTAATCGTGGGCGGAAATTGGGTGTAAGTGATGGGTGAGGGATCGGCGGACTATGACAGCAGTACCGGCATGGGCTTTGCCGTCTGGATGGTCTGTCCGGTATGTCGTGTATCCTGGTATTTTAAAGTACTGTTTAGTGGTTAGTCTAGTTTCAGTAATGAGTGCAACATCAATGTTTTTGTCCTGCAGTACGGCTGTAAGTTCGTCAGTGTGAGTTCTAACACCATTCGCATTCCAAAGGAGAATGGATAAGGAATTAGGTGAGGTCATTTATGGTTTTTTTAAGGCAGGAATGAGATTTGTTACGAGATTCGTAAGGAGTGATATTAGGGGCATAACAAGGGATTTAATTTCGGAAATAAAGGATGTCATCAAACTGGTAAGGTCTGTGGCGTTTGAAGGAGGAGGAATATGAGAGATTTGTGGTGGATTAGGATGCTTAGGATTGGTTACATTTTGAGAAAGAGGTATATGTGGAATGGATTGAGGTACATTTTGTAGTTCCGGCAGGGCCACGGCTTCAGTACTTTGATTCCCACCTCCAAGTAAGTGGGCAAATGATAAATTGGCATCAATAAGTTTTGAGGGTTCTCTTCTGTTTCTTACTTGTCTTGCTGTTTCATCCAGTACTTGAGGTTTTTGAAACCTGGTCCTCAGCTCCTTATAGATTTGGCATCCTTTATAGTTGGCCGGGTGGTCCTTCAGGCAATGAGCACATACAGCTGGTGTTGATTTTGGTTTTGAACACTCCACAGACTTGTGCTGTTCACCGCATTTCACGCATCGAGGTATGTGATGACAATAGCTTTTAGTATGACCATATGCTTGACAATTATGGCACTGAATTATCTCTCTCTTTGTGTAAGGTTTTTCAACTCTTACACTGGAATAGTACAATCTATTGAGGTCATAGATTTTTTCAACTCCTTCAGCTGGTTCCAAATCCACAAAAAAGAGAGGTAGAGGAATTTTATCCTTTAGGACGTTAGTGACTTGCCGCACTTTATAGCCCATCTCCGTTAGTTCTTCTTTAATAGCTTCAACTGGTGTCGAGGGGTGTAAGTTTCTGATTACAACCCTTAAAGCTCTCTCTTGGCGTAGCTGATAGGTATGGAAATCTGCTTTGGTTTCAGTTAGGTATTTCACTATTTTTCTATATGTCTCGGCAGTAGTAGGAGATATTTTGGTATCATTGATTCTACTCATACAGTAGTAGCTGGTAGATTCGGTAATTTTGTTCAATTGCGCACACAACAACTGGAAATTTCTAATATTTTTGACAATTATTGGAGGAGGCCGTGGTTCACTAGGTATAGGAGTAGATTCCATGTTTTCTTTTTCATTATGTAAAATCTGAAAAGGATTTGGGGTGAAAAACGGCGATTCGTCAGTCATCCCTTGTGACGATGTGCCAGGTTGTGGTTCAGATTCTGAATTAGTACCGGAAGGGGTTGCTTGTAGATTTAATCTTTTATTAGTATCACGGCGGGGTCTTTGTTTTGTAGGTGACGGGATTGAACCACTAGATCTAGATCTTTTAGTTGAAGCTTTGGAGGACATTACTTGATGATAATATCGCATTTCATGTATAGAAAGTAATTAAATAATAACCAGATGTGGGAAAAAAAACAATAACTTAAAAAAAGTTAAGCAAGACCAGCCTTGCCGGGCTATTGGCAATCAGCTGATATGAAGAGGTGACTCAGCATTCACTTTACACTGTAAATTATATCACAACTTACCGCTGTTTGCTCCAATAATAACTGTTGTTGTTATCCTGAAGTCTGATGATGTTTTCAAGACTGTGCTGAAGTGAAATCCAACTGTAAAAGCAAGAAATCCGAGAGCCGACTTGAAATATGACTGCTATACTCACGCGCATGCGCAGAACTAATAACAGATATTAAATAGATATTAAATTAAAAATCTATAGTCGTCCGCATTTGATATAGACCATCGTATAGTTTAATATTCTCAGCATGGTGTTGGAAAGTCATTTTATTTCACTAATCTTTTGAGAACGAAATATATTTGAAGAACAAAATAATTATCCTCTACTCTGATATAATATATATCTTTCAGGTGTTATTTAACAATACAACCTTCACAGATTCGTTTTGCAACAATCATATTATGAACTATAAACCCTTATTCGTATAGCATAGGCGAAAAAAATTACAGGAGTCGCATATTTAAATACATAGACTATTGCAATATGTTAATATGGAATATGTTGTTAGTTTAAAAACTTTACAAGCCGCTTCAACCTCAGAGATGCTAAAACCAATCTTATACTGACGAGGAGCAAGAGCTCCGCAATTCCGTGTTGTGTAACCTTGTAAGCCCCCATTGGCCCTCTGTGAAATTTTACGGAAAAATCTTATTCACAATGTTAATTCATTAAAATTATCCACCACACCCGCGACTCAATAAAGTTATTCTCCAAAATGGGCTAATAAACCTAACGACTGACTGTAATAATATTATCACCCACTTACTGTTCTAATTTGAATATAATAATACTTTTATAATCTTCATGGATAGTAATTTGAAGTTAAAGTAATGAGATAGTTTGGCGCTTTCTCTAATATTTTCGACCTATATTAGAACGAATATAGGTAGTTCCTTTTGGAAATCAACGTCTCAATTCTGAATTTAAGAGAATGGACGATGGACAGAACTCTGATGGCAAATATCGGTGGTATCCACATCTTATTCTTAGGTACACTAAGTCAATTATTATTATTTAACAGACGTAACTTTAGTGAAGGACCATCATAACATTACTTTCATTCAGTTTACAGGACAGGACCGGATAAAAATAACGAACAGGAAGCTTTAGGCGCTTCCATTCAAAGGTCCGGATATAGGAAGGAATTTTACATTTTACCTACAAACGCCGCTCTTTTACATTCCTTTTATTCTGGCCGGTTCACATATGTAATAAGCTATAAATAAATCAAAACAGGGACGAGAACGGAGACTCATATAAAGGGAAAAAAAAAAGGGAACAGATAAAAAGAGGGAGGAAGAGGGTCGGAAGGGCAAGGCCATCAATAATGCCGCAACTATTGTTGCCTAGCGAAGGGCTGGAGGGCTGGAGAGCTGGAGGCTAAATGTATCTTGCATACAGTTTCCCCTTCCAGTTAGCCAATTGTCTCTTCACCAAGCACTTGTAATATTTCCTTCTTTTCTGTCGTTGAGGCGGAACAAAATTAAAACGTCAACTAGCAGCTTTATCCGGTCGTGCCTCTCAATTCATTCTGTAGCAAAGGGCCATATTCTCTACTTTACTCTCCTATTCTAGCGTTTATTTATTTCATCCGTAAGCACCTAAATGAACTGCTCCTATAAGATTTGTTTAGTGTCCCTCCAGACGATATCGCTTGTATTCTGGTCAAGTGTGGTTTTATCCTGATCCCAAAGAAAGTATCTAATCGGTGTCTTATTCCAATCCACAAGAGCCAGAAAATCAACCTTTATCTATGACTTCCTCCCTCTGCGTTTATCAAAACCTACCTTAAATACAGGATGTCAACCTACTAATCTTTTATCTTTCGTGCTCCCATATTTAAGAACTCCTGACCTACCACACTCCATAAAGTTTCTTCCCCAATCACATCCAAACAAATCTTTTGTCTTTATCTCCTAGATCATTCTTCTCCTAGATTATAATTCAGAAGAATTATATACCTAGGCCTAATTGCATTTAAAGTTTTATAGGTTTATACTTTTATTATTGTCTTACTTGTTTCAATTTTCTAAATTTCCGTATTATTTGCTGTCTTGGTAATCTTCACACTCACACATTATTTTTATTTTGCTCATTATATCACCGTCAATTATGATGTAATAAAGACAAGTTATAATACTACTTATGAAACCTTGATGTATTCTTAATCACTTCCTAGTTTCGACCTTGTCTTAAATTTCATCATCAAAGTTTCACCAGACAGGTTTTTTAAGGGTTCTATGTAACAAAAAATATTCTTAAATACATCTCTGAAGAAGTCGGCAGCATATCTGGGAAATCGTTAGTAAGAAAACAGAGGATACGGTCAAAACACAAAACAGCAACGATTAGAGCAATGATACAGTTAGTCCACTGACTCCTATTACCTTTTGAAGAAATAAACCATCGAGTAATTTGGACCATTTGATAGCGTTGAACCATTACCTTTTTCTTGAAGAAGAACATATTCTGTGCTGCATTCTCCTGTTTAAATTCACGTTAGTATGTTATTCCAACAACATCGTACTATCTTTATGCATCTAAAAATATAAATTGATATCTATTGCTATAAAAGCAAAAACTCCTTCCTTGTTTGAAGTACTATTAAGTTTTAAAAATATAACCATCGACCAATCGATAGCGTTGTCCCGTTTCCTTTCTCTTGAAGAGTAACATATTATCCTGCATATTCTGTAGTCTCTTGTTTTTCTAAAGCTTTCAATTCGCGTTTATATGTTATTCAAACAAGATCTAACTTTCTTTATGCAACTAATGCTTTTCTAGCAGTTAAGATCTACTTATAGGAAAACTACAAAATCCTTTTAAGTTTGAAGTACCATTTACAAAGTTTTGAAAATATAAACAATCACATGATGTCAATCATTAGATAGCGTTGTCCCATTAGCGTTCTCTTGAAGAGTAACATATTCTGTATCTTTTTCTTTTTTAGCTTTCAATTCACGTTAATGTGTTATTCCAACAAGATCCAACATTTTTAATGTAACTATTGAAACCGTATTTGCTGATGGTAGAAAATCCTAAAACCCCTCTATTACATCAAGTCTATCCTCCAGTATTGTCTACCCATCGGTACCATCCCTATTACCTTTTTCTTGCAGAGAAACATATTCTGTGCTGTACTCTCCTGTTTCTATTCTAATTTCAATTCACAATAAAATATTACGTCAAAAAGATCCAACTTCATGTAACTAATGAAAGCTTTGCCTAGGGTAGAACTTTACGAAATCCTACTTAGTTCGACGTTTCTAACACAACCTACCACAAGATCACTATCCTTCAATAGCGTCGCCCCAAGATCCTCCAATTTCACGGAACATATTATAGAATGTTCTTTTCAAGGTTTAAACTGGGCCAAGTAATGGTCGGCGAAGTTTTATTTTATCGTTGGAGGTGAAAGGAAAAGTATGCATATTTACTCCCCCTCTGAGTTAATGCAAGCAGAGAAAAATTAAGTAGGGCGGAACAATTTGCGTTAAGTTCAGCTGGCAGGGCAAAGAGGTGCTTCGGCTAAGGTGGACTTGTTTTCACGGCTAATTACATTGGCCAATATCAACTGTCACTCTGTCCAATGCTCGTGCTTGGCCACTCTTAATATAAATACTTCTTAATCGGTTTCGATTTGTTAAAAGGGAATCGACATGGCTGATATCTATTAACAGTTCAATTAAATAAAAATCGCATGTATTTCGTTTCATTGTGATCGTTATTAACTACTTTTTTTTTTTTTTTGTGTTTGTGTGTGTGATTTCCGTATTTTTTTTTAATAATTAATTAGTATTTTTACTTTCCCTCATCAATATGTAGCATGGAAAAGGTGTTGCGAACGTAAAAATGTTCGAAATGCTCTTTTCACTCGCCACGTTCAATATTTACATAATGAAAGTTTTACATCTTACATTTCATACCATAAACCATTACTCGGTATTATCAATTTACCAATGTATAAATATAACATAACTCCGCCGTCACCTGTCCCAAGCTAGGATGAGTAAGGAGGAGGGGGAGGAGTATCAACCTCGTAAAAAAACTAGGTTCAGCTGGCTCGGCTGATAGCGCCCAGAAAGGGCTCCTTCCTAGGGTTGGTTAGGCTGGTCCTCCAGGTTGGGGGTTGGGCGAAGGGGTCAGCTGCTCCTTACTCGGAAAAAATCTCGGGGCTGTGAAACGTCAAGAAAATTGCCTTGGATTTGGACAGTCTGAACGGCATCGACCCGGCGCTCTCAAGGAATTTAATTTGGCAACATGGAACGTTCGTACATTATACAAACTTGGAGCATTAAAATTGCTTGCGGATGAGCTCTCAAAATAAAAGGTTGACATTGCTGCATTACAGGAGATAAGATGGACATGTTCAGGAATTATAGAGAAGAGAGATCACACCATCTATTACAGCTGCCATCAGAACCAACATATCTTTGGAACGGGTTTTGTATTGAGTGTTAGTATGGGGGAGCACGTCAATAGATGGCAGACGAGCAAGCTATGGATAATTTCTATCATGACTTGAAAAAGCGCTTGCGGAATGCCCTCCCTATGACGTGAAGATATTTTAGGGTGACTTTAACGCACAAGTAGAGAGAGAACCTGGTATCCAATCCATAGTAGGAAGGTCTGCACCCTAAATCCAACTAGAATGGAACAAGGCTCGTGAATTTTGGTGCATCTCAGGATATGGTTGTTGACAGCACAATGTTCGACCGGAATGATGTTTATAAAGCAACATTGATTATCCCTGACAAAAACACCAGCGACCAAATTGACCATATTCTCATTAGTAGGAGACATAGGTTTAGTCTCAAAGCAGTAAGAACTTATAGAGGAGCGAAAGTACATAACGGTAGATAGAAATAAATCTACACAAATCCTGGCCTATGCAGATGATGTAAATACTATTACCCCATCAATCAGAGAATTGAAATGTGCCTTCCTTGCATTAGAAGCTGCAGGACAGAATATGGGTCTCACAATAAATGAACTAAAGACTAAATACATGGTTGCCAACCCTCTATTGCCACCACCACCTACTATCGTCTTTGGAGAGCACACATTTGAAAGTGTTTAACAGTTTGTGTACCTAGGATCGTTAGTGTTTGCAGATACAGCCCAGAGATACAGAGGCGAATCACCGCAGCAAACAGAAGCTATTTTGGTCTGGCAAAAACATTAAAAAGCTATTTGTTATGGAGGAAAACAAAATTTTTTTTGTATAAAACACTGATCCGGCCGGTACTAACATACGCGGAACTGTACCTACTATATCAAGAGCCGGACGTGGTACAATCCTTAGAATTTTAGATTGCGGTGGGACGGTCATGTTGCGAGAATGGATGGTGACTCCTAAATAAAAAAAAAAAATTATTATTTGGGTACATGGATGGAAGGAGGAAAAGGAGGCGCCCATGGCTAAGATGAGTGGACGAGGTCGAGGAAGACTCCTATAAACTGGTGGGTACTAGAGCTTGGCGGACCATGGCCATGGACAGAGAGCTCATTTTCCTTTTTAGAAATTAAAAATGATCAAGTTTGAGCAAGCAAAATACCACTTAAAGATAATGAATCTCGGTTGAAACTAATGCATACTGTTGTGTAAATAAGAATGACCTTGATTTCTAAACGCTTTAATCGACATTAATACTTAACATGTGTTTTAAATGATAATGATATAAATAATAGGTTAGGGTAGTAAATTCCTTATCACTCTCCCCGCTTTATTTAAAAACATAGTCCTTCAAGTAGGAGGGAGGTCTTGAGATGCGAGTAGACATGCGGAGTGGCTGGTCCTCTCCAGAGCTCTCTGCTGTTTGGTCTAGGTGAACATTTGGCTGAGGATGTGCTTCGGTCGGGCAGCTTCTTCGCTAACAGCCTGTGCTGGTCGAGGATCTTCATCTAGCTCGGGACGGTCGTCTGGTTCCAATAAGTCTTCTTCATAGGATTCCGAACCTCCAGCGGGAGTGAGGTGCCGCAGATTAACCGCTGTCTCCTTCCCGTCTGGTAATCGTACAAGAGCGTAATTTAGATTGGACTCCAAGAGTTCGACTTTCTGGACGAGAGGATCATATTTACTACCCCGAACGAAGTTTCTCATTAATATTTTACCAGGGGTACTTAACCAAGGGTAGAGCTACCCCATATGTGCCTTTTCGCTTGTGAAAGAACATTCTCTCGTGAGGAGTAGCGTTGGTAGCTGTGCAGAGTAATGACCGAATGGATTGTAATGCTTCAGGTAACACTGTTTGCCATTGTGTTATAGGCAGGTTTTTTGAATGAAGAGCCAGAGATACCGATTTCCATATAATTCCGTTGTACCTCTCCACTTGGCCGTTTCCACAAGGATTATAAGGAGTTGTACGGCTCGTAGCTATCCCTTTGGAATGTAGATACATCTCGAGCTCTTTTGAGATGAAGGAAGTACCTCGATCTGAGTGAATATAACCTGGATAGCCAAATATTGAAAATATCTGGCTTAATGCACCAATCACAGATTTTGATGATAAATCCTGACAGGGGATGGCAAAAGGATATCTTGAATACTCGTCAATTGCTGTAAGAAGGTATTTGTACATATTATCAGATGGCAGAGGTCCTTTAAAATCTATGCTCAGCCTTTCAAACGGCGTTGTTTCTTTGATGAGAGTACCTTTCTTTTTGTAAAAGCGAGTTTTTATTAATGCGCAGGTTTTACAAGCCGACGTTACTTTTTTAATTTCTTCTATAGAATACGGGATATTTTGAATTTTCAAGAAATGAGACATGCGAGCTACTCCTGGGTGACACAATGAAACGTGAAGAGATTCCAGCTTAGTTATTGAATGTGCAGTACTGCAAAATCATGAAAATGCATCAGCCGCTAGATTTTGTTTGCCTGGACGATAAATGATATCGTAGTTGTATGCGGCCAATTCTAAACGCCATCGAATGAATTTCTCATTTTTTATTTTTCCCGGATGCTTAGTATTAAATAGTTATGAAATGGGTTTTTGATCGGCGATCAGTTGAAATTTTCTGCCTACTAAACAATATCTCCACTTCCGAAGGGCTTCGATGATTGCGTATGCTTCTTTCTCCACTGCGGAATGATTTCGCTCAGTCTTAGATAAAGTTCTAGAGAAGAAAGCGACTGGTCGTTGGTTCTGTGTTAGGATTGTTGCAATAGCGACATCTGTCTCTACACAGAATGACACGTTCTCTTCGACATTATGAACGACCGATTTAAGAATGCATGATCGAATATCATTGAAATCTTTCACAAGCCGAGAATCGAGCGGAAATTGCTTACAACTCACTAGCCTACTAATTTTCTGTGAGAATTTTGGAACCCATTTAAAATAATATGAAAACATTCCAAGTGCTCGCTGCAATGATGCCTTGTTCTTTGGGAGTGGAAAATCAATCAATGGTTTGAGTCTGTCGGGATCAGGCCCTAGGGTGTTATTTTCAATCAGGTAACCAAGAATTTTAATGGACTTTAAATTAAATTTAGACTTTTGTTGGTTAATAGTTAAATTGTATTTCTTGCAGACTTCTAAAAATTTCTTCAAGTTGCGGTCATGTTCGTTCTGATCTTTTCCACTCACTGTTATATCGTCCAGATATATGTTGAAACAACCTAGACCTTCTTTTGTTTTAATTTCGTTCATTTTTCTTTGAAAAACTGCAACACCATTAGTCACCCCCATTGGAATCCTTTTGAATTGCCACAGTTTTCCAACTGCTTCAAAGGCAGTTTAAGGTCGGTCTTCTCTTCGAATCGATACTTGGTAATATGCGCTTTTTAAATCGATAGTGCTATGTACGTTATACCTAGCTATACTGGAAGCGATTTTCTCTACCGGAGGTATAGGGTAAGCATAGAGTAAAGTATATCTATTAATTGTAAGAGAATAATCGACTACCATCCGTTTTCTATGCGACCCTTTTACAACGAAGACCTGTGCCCTCCATGGAGAGTTACTTTCTTCGATTACACCTTCTCTGAGCAATTCATTTATGTGGAGTCGAATAAACTTTTCATCTGCATCAGTGTGCCTTCTTGATTTTATAGCTATAGGTTTGCAGTTTGGAGCTAAATGTTCAAACAGTGAGGCTGGTCCTACCTTGGAACATGCAAGACTACTGACACTAAGAGGAGGCCTACTTCCACCAAAGGATACTGATAAACTAGAATGCTGATTAAGAATGTCGTGACCCATTATCACATCAGCACAGCAGCCCTTTAGAACACTTAGTCGGACGTTGGAATAAACATTGTTTAGCGCCAGTAAGTTAACTCTACAGTACGCCTTGATGGGCACAGCCAAATTTGATGAAGCCATGGAAACAGCAGATTCTGTAGGATATAGTTTAAGGTTATGTTTAGATACAAAAGTATCGCTCATGAAGCTCTCTGTGCTTCCCGTATCTATTAAACCATCTGCCGAAAATCCATCAATTTATAAAGGAATTATAGATCTTACCAAACTTGCAGGCGATGCAGCTGATATTTCTGATGGATTTAGAAGAGGGCGAACTGCTGCAGTTGTAGCCCAGCTACATTCATCTAAAGTATCGTTTTGGTTCTGGGTAGAAGCTGAGGCTTTCGATTTTGATCTACAAACTCTGGCAAAATGACCTTTTTATTACAGTTCTTACAAAGAGATTCTCGAGCGGGACAAGCAAGTCGAGGATGTCTAGTGAGACCACAAAAATAACATTTTTGTGAGTTAGTTGAAGCTTTGGTTATTGAATCACATTGAGTGGATGAACATTGATCTGGAGTTTGCTGTGAGGATGTAGATGCAAGTTGAGAAGGTATCGGTTAATACGATTCGGAAAAGACTTGGGCAGACTCCAAAGCACGGGCTTTTGAAAAAGCTTCATCTAAAGTTAAAATCAGATTCTCTAATAACCTTTGCCTAATGCTTACTGAAGAAAGGCCATTAATAAATGCATCGCGAATGTACTCATCCCGATAAACATTGGCTTTTACGTCTCGAAAATTACAGTCAGCGCTGAGGGTGCGTAAGCTCTGAAGAAACTGGTCTTTTGATTCTTCTGAATTTTGAAATCGAGTCATTAACCTATGCCTAGAAAAAATTTCGTTCTTTGGTTTTATGTATAGAGAATCTAGGAGAGTAATAGCTTCCTGGTATGATAAAGAATCCTTAATTAATTCAAAAATAATGTGACTCACGTGACTGTAGAAGAGACTTAACTTTTCTTCGTCCTTTGCTTTTACTGAAGTGATGAATGTATCGAATGTCTTCTTCCAGTGGATCCATTTCGAAGCACATTCAGGAGAAGTATATTATGTGTCAAATCTCTCCGGTTTTAAATATTTATCCATTCTCTCAACAGATAAAGGTCATTAATGTCGATTAAATTGTTGTGTAAATAAGAATAACCTTGATTTCTAAAGGCTTTAATCGACATTAATACTTAACATGTGTTTTAAATGATAATGATATAAATAATAGGTTAGGTTAGTAAACTCCTTATCACATACTTAACTAATCCTTCCTTAGAATATGTAAACATTATGGACCAAGTAAACGTGGTTTTATAAACACAGAGAGGATTATATTGAAATATTGAAAAACGCTGTAAATTTATTTTTCAGCCCAAGGGATGTTGAAAATCCTGTTGTTTTGCAAAATTCAAATTTATGGAGGAAAACCAGTATCTAGACCTAGGCTTAGCTATAATCCCTACATTTCTAAGTTAAGGCAAGCGAGAGGAAAGACAATGCAGGAGACAGAGAGAGATAGAGATCCTGTGCTGGACTGTCTCCACGCTGAAAAGAACAAGAAGAAGGCTTAAGAAGAAGAGAAGAAAACTCAGCTACCGAAAGAAAAGTCCTAGAATAAATCTATATAGCCGGAAAGGTAAGGAAAATAATGAATATTCTGATTTTTTTAATTATTTTCTCAGTTGTATAACTTTGTATTATAAACAGTGACCAACTGTATATGTATGTAGCATTTCCCCAGAGATAAATAAATAACTATAATAAAGAAATATACTAATTTTAAATGAACAATTGAACATAACTTATAAGTTACACATCTAAATTAATAATGGGCTCATAATTAGATATAAGACAATGATTTGTGCATAAATACATAGATAAGGAAACTATCAAGACAGAGGGAGAGAATTCATTTGACGTTAAAATAATGATATTGCCTAATTAGGGGCTGTAACCCAAGAGCGGGCTGGCTGCGGCCCCTGTGTCCGCCCAGATCAGGTTGGCCTCAAGAAACCTGAAACTAAGCCACAAGTGCCCCGAGTTGAAAACTCTAATTAACGATTTCCCCAACTTTGATCAAATATCCCCCTCTCCCCTTATGTCTTTAGTAGCTAACATGTGTGACGGAACATGTAAGACTGTCAATCACCCCTTCGTATCCTATGTCCAGGCCCGGGCAACTTTTTAGTAGTTCGTCTAAGGCAGCCTCGTGTAGCGCCAAGTTTATTAAAAATTAAATAATATAATTCCTTATCCCTTCTTTTTAAATTATTAGTTTCACTTATCTATTTTTGAATGATATAGTATGGAAGAGTATTGCGATCGTGAAAATTATCAAATTCTAGTTTTAAACGGATTTCAAGTCCAAATTACCAAGTCTTGCAATAAAGTCTAGCTCAAAAAATAGAAGTTGTAAAATTATGCTTTAAACTATAAAAAAAAAAATGTATTTTTCCGTAATATTTATTTTACACAGATGATTAAAGAAAAGTTTTGTTAGTCGATTATTTATTTAGCTTCTATCGAGCCGTTCGCCCGCTTACTTAATTTCTCTAATTCAGGACAAAACTGTAGATTACAGATTCACATACCCTTGATCTATTGTTTAACATACACTGTGGAATTTACATTTTATAAGTATTATCTTCGTCAAAATTTCCGAATTGGAGGTTTTATAGGAAATACACTGTGTGTGTATACATGCTAAGTCTAGTTCAAAAATGAGCTGAATGAAACTGAAATTTTGTATTTAAGAAAAGTATATACTTTGTATGTTCATCATGATAATTCATGCTGGCCTACCACATCATGCAGTGGGAGGTACCTTTCTGTAGAGACTGGACCATACTCTTCCATCCTCAACTAGCTCTTTTCTTTTATCTGAGCACATTCCAGTCTCCTCTTCTCGAAGGCTTGCCTTATTCCATCCTCTAACTGTGTCGGGGTCTTCCTCTACCTCTTCGTCCATCACCTTTATCCAGGCGAAACGATGGTCACATCCTTGAGATATGTCCATACTATCTTAGACTTTGTTTTTCTTTAATGTTTTCAGCCGGTTCAACACCAACACTTGACCTTATAGTTGTATTGCGTACTCGGTTTCTCCTGTTTTTTCCTTCGATTTTTCTGAGAAATTTCATTTCTGAGGCTTAAAACTTGCTTCTTTGCCTGGAGCTTATTGCCCACTACTCTGGGGAGTAGGTGAATTTGAGCAGAAAGGTTGTATAATGTACCCTCAATTTGGTGCTCTTGGAGGCCTCTTTGTTATTTAGGATGTTTCTATGTACTGCATAGTCAATATCATTACCAATGAGTCCGACCACATCCGAATGGACTTCCATAATGTAACAACAACTTTTTCAACAAAATCCATTAATATATTAATGTAAAATTAAATAGGATTTTGTTTCATGTAGTTTTTATCCTCATTAAAATATTGTGACCCCCCAACAGAAACAGTAAAAATAAGGTGGCAATCCATGTGGGATGAAAACCCACCGAGTAAGCTTAAACTTATTAAGAAAACCGTTAACCCCTGGAAAACCTCAAGCCGTAGTTCTCGTCAAGAAGAAGTCGCTATTACCCGCCTCAGAATCGGACATAGCCTACTTACCCATGGCTACTTAATTACTAGAGAAATCCCTCCGAAATGCTCACAGTGCAACAAAATTTTATCCATCAGACACATATTTGAAGAATGCTCTTATTATCACAAAATATTATACCAGCTGGGTATACCGCCCAACATATCAATGGCTCTGCGGGATGATGAGCATTCAATAAAAGCAGTAATTAAATTTCTAAAAAAAGTGAAACTGTTAAACAGTCTCTGACTATCCAACACATTTACCGAGGATGTACCGTCCTTATTATGTATCTATTTAATTCCTTTTCCTATTATTATTGTTTAATTTATTTATCTACCATTATTTTTTATTTCTTATTATTATTTTATTTATTTATTTATTTTAGTAGTTATTTTATTTTATTTTTTTATTATTATAATTCCTCTTGAACTAAAAATAAACACCTCTCAAGGATAAACCATGATAACTAACCATCGGGCATTGATGACCTGGCTGATGTACGCCCTAAAACCAAACAAAATATTGTGACAAGGCTTAAGTGCAAAATTTCCTTTTTCCCTTTAATTTTGTAAATTAGAAATAAATAACCATCTCTGCTTGTAAGATTAATAAGGGGTGTGTGAACTTGGAATAATAAAGAATGTGACGGACTAACAAGTATTGTGACTCTCTGTATATATATGGCTATATTGTGTTTTTTTTTTCTCTTGTTTTTCAGTTGTCATGGAAGATCATTTATACATACATCTTCACATTCATTTGTAACCAGAGGGACCAGTAATAGGGTGATGCGGATCAGCAATCCACACGTTATTGCGAAACAAAACATTCGCAAGCTTCCTCTATATTCCTTTTTTTTCAGACCTGTTCGGCGCTATATCCAACTATTCTAATTTGATTGGGATGTTTCAAGTCTATCTGGTTATTTTAATAGTAGTATGCCAAAGAAGTACCAAAGTCACTAATTTCAGGCGTGGAAAATCATCAATGAATTAAAGTTTATGGTACAAGTAAAGCAATCATTGGCATAGGAATCACACAAGTCTTCGGAATAGCGAAATTGAAAATCGAAAGAAATGACTAACACATTACTTAGGAAATTAAATTTTTTACTTATATCAATGATAGTCTCAATAACTCAACAGAAAATAGGAAAAAAAAAAAAAATAGCGCGCATATCATGTTCTCATATACCCCTTGTTAAGATCAAATTTATCGCTTTTAAATAAAGTTAATAATAAAAAAAGAAAAAAAAAACAAATTCAAATAAAGAAACATTTATTTCAGAATAAATATTATGACAATAGTATTTTGGAACAAATCACCATCTTCAACTATCATATAAGCGCTTTTCGCCACTCTCCATTAGCTTCTATAATATTTTGTGCATAAAGAATATTTTATTTATGTTTCCAACGATGTAATATATCTCATATTATTTTTATTTATTTTTTAATTATCCTGAACAAACATTTTTAATTGTTTTCTCTTTATTTAGGTTATAAAATTATTTTATATTTCAAGTTTACTTATATTTTAGTAATCATAAGGAAGGACAATAGTTAATGGTTTTGAATCAGCAAATTTCAGGCACTTTAAAGGAAGGAATTTTAATAATAAAACAATATTATAACTATCAGAACATTACAATGCGTATTAAATTCTACATAGTATTATAAATTTAATTCTTATCAATATAGCAAGATTAATCAACATCATTAGGGCCATTTATGAGAAATTTATAGTAATGTCTATGATGCTTGGTTTCCATTAAGTTGTTTTTGTGAAAAAAAAAATATGAAACATTTTACATATGAAATTTCAGTTTGAAAAAACTTTTTGTTTTTTCGAGGTATATTTACAGGCTATTCTTTTGGTACCTTGTTATTTGAACTCAGGGGACCTTAAAAATTGTATTTTCGTTGAAAACTGAAATTCGAAAATCAGTTGATGAGGTGTGGATAACCGACTATATTTTATACTATTGAAAAAAATCTACCTTACATTTCTGATGAAATTCGTGCATGCAGTACTCACCTGTAAAAAATAAATAAACATTATTGACAAATGTACATGAAAAAAAAATTAAAAATTAAATGAAATATTTGTATTTTGAACTCAAAATGAGCAGATATGCATTTGAGAAAAATTTAAAAGAAAAGGGTGCGTAAGGTGCACTGTACAAACTGAAATATCTGCTTCGTCGCGTTTTGTAAAAGTCGCTAACATACTAAGCTTTCCATTTAGAGTTAGACTTACCACTGAGGCACTGTGTGATTATATAAAAGAATTAAAACTTTTTTTTTTTTTTTTTTCAAACTGTCTCCTTTTGGATACAATACTTGTCAATATATTTTATAAGTTTTTTTTTTATTAAGAAATAATACAAGCTGCCCCTTTCTTGGGGAATTAGTATTAGAGCTAAAAAAAAGCATTCATTCCAAATGTACAGAGTGAAACAATAAATAGAATGAGTAAACCTACATAACAAATAAATATTAAAAAAGTATATATATATATATATATATATATATATATATATATATATATATATATATATATATATATATATATATATAAATAAATGCATGCATAAAAAAAAATAATAATGTTGGCCACATTCATGCCAATATAATAATAATAATTGGCTTACCGAACCCAAAGGTTCGATACCGATAACACCAAAGTCCGCTTACACAGGTTCGTCCAATGATTACCGTTCAAGTTCATGTCCCCAAGATCAGCCTTAACGCAATCCTCCCATCATACCTATATACCATCATACCTATGAGAAGTTTTTTGAGTTGTAGTAGTAGTAGAAGTTGATTTTTTTTTTCTTCCCCGTCGGATTCTGCGTCACATATCGTAACTCCATTCCGCAAAGCCAGTGCTGGGCTATCCCTGCAATACTTTCCTGGCTGTCATATCCTCCTCCACACTCTCTATCCACATTTAGCGAGGTCTTCTTCATCTTCACCTCTTCTCTGGGCAGTAATCCCTCCAATTGTCGCATGTATTTCCATGCATCATTTCTTTACCACGTTATCCAATCCTGCCGTTCATGATACATTTTCGACCTTCTACAATTGAGACGTTGATTTCCAAAAGGTACTAAAGGACATATTTTACGAAATTGATATTTTGACATATTTGTATTCTCATCATTTAGTTTTATCTAAGCATTCTATTTGATTTTATCAAATGAACATTCAATTCCTTGAAAAGAGCGATTTAGAAATGTTATTATTTTCTAAAGGTAATAATTAGTAATTTAGTTTAATTCCAATCAGATTTATACACAACGAACGGCTCACCGATTTGCACATTTCGACAGATCTTTTCTTATCCGATCCTCAATCCTTTCTATCCGTCGCTCCAACATGCCTTTAAATCCCGCTTACTTAATCATCTTATGTCATCCAGCCACCAAATAATTTTAAATAAGATTCTATTTTACATATATTTTTTGTACTCATTAGCGTATTTCTACTTTCTATTCGTCATATTTTCCGGCAATACAAGTCAGTAGTGAGTCAAGGCCTTCGACAACATCAACCACAAGTCTTCTCGGTTCGCTGGCACTGCCTTCAGGTTCCTCTCCTCACACCCAGAATGGATTGTGCATCTCTATTGATGGGCTACTCTATTGGCCCATACAACTCAGTGCCTCTCCTCCAGAAGTCTCTTTGGGATCTCATTGTTCCTAATTCACGCAACATGATCAGCTCAGCGAAGCCTTGCTATCTTTATAAATCTGACGACGTTTATACTATTATATAATTCTTCTGTTTCAGATAAACATTATCACTGAGCATTGCCCTAAAGATTCTTCTAAGGATTCTAAGCCTTTCGAATCTTAAAAGTAATGCTGTCCAACTTTCTGACGCATATGTCACATTACGTCTTACGAGGGTCTTATGAAGCTAAACTTTGGTGTACTGCGGGTGGCATCTACTTCTAAAATGATTTAAGAGCCCAAAATAACATTTCCTTGCAGCTACTAATCTTCTATGAATTTCCTGCTTCATACCATTTTCAATTAGTATTCGTTAACTTGTTTATATTTATTCATTTACTATAAGACCTATTTTTTAAAATCTGTAAATGTTCCCAGGATAATAACGAATTTATTTATATATTTCTTCAATTATGCGGTCTAAGTGGCCAACGCACCTCGTTCATCCTCATGACGTGACCGTACCACGTCCCTCTTTTCCTTGTAATTTTATTGGGACGGTTCTGATAAAACCCTACCTTTTTTTCTTACTCCCACGTTTTATTTTTTTAATTGTTTTTATTTTTAGCCTACATACGCTACAGGCTTTTCTTTATAAGTCCATTTCCAGAGATAATTTCTGTTCAGAAGATTTTGTCATTGTCCATCTGCCCCATATAATATTGTCCGTACAGGAAAGGAATTACGATTAAAAAGTATACCATTAACCATTAATACATATTAAAGATGATCTAATTGTTTTATTGAGCGGTCACGGACTAGGAAACTTTGACAAGATTCATCTGTAATAGGTTTAATTTTGCACTATCCAGAGGAGCTCAATTCAGGGAGGAGTGCTAAGCCTCTTATGAAGGAGGAGGGCTTCATAACTTGCCGCCGTTCTAATTTGTTTTAGGGCGTGATTTAGCCCCCCTCTCCTCTAGCAGCTATCTCCACCACTAACCAATAACACGAGCTCTCTAAGTAGCCTCTGTATCGGCCCTTAAGTCACGATATCTTAGGTCTTGTTTATACTGATAGCGATTTGCTAGGAGTGTAGAGGGTAGCAGGTCACTTAGCGGGAACAGTGGTTCTTATAGAACATGAATATATGCCAGAGGAAAACGATTTATCGCTAGTATCTCAAAACTAAGGAAGAAAAACGTCTGGTGCACGCATCACAGAATTTTCACATAAAAAAACAAAACAAAAAAATCTGTACCTCTTAAACCCATGAAGGGTCTTGGGCTGAGTACATATAGAGATTCGTACTGTTTCTAAGCCGACGACCGTGCAATGAGGTGTTGTTAGGCCTTGATCACGAACAGCCACCAGGGTTTTTTCCCAATTTCGGGTACCCACTTTTAAGAGGCTGGATCTGCCCCAGGACGGTCTCCATCCCCTAGGGTAACCCCCTGACCAAATTAACATAATAAATATTCTGTCACATACAGGATTCGATCGATCGCTGAGGAGGCCAAGGACCATAGCGCCGTTAGATAGGATATATAGTATAATAATGACAAAAGAATTACATTATGTTCTCATGAAAACGTTCATTTTAGATAAAACATCATTATAAGAACATATATTATTGTATACAACAGCTACTGGGGTCACCCGCGTTGTGGTGGCTAGTAAAACAGCCTTCTATGTCCAAGGTCGCAGGTTCAAACCTGGCAAGTGATCCCAGAATTTATTAATGTGAGTAAAAAATCCTAAGTTATGCAGTCTATCGGAGAGAACGTAAAAAATTGGCCCCGAGCCTCTTAGATGTCAGGTACTCGTTTAAATTCTCTATCCTAATTAAAGCTAGATAAGCAAACTTTAGGACTCCTAATCGTCCGACTAGACATCGACATTAGGTCATGTTAAACAAGGAAGCAAATACAACAATTACTGACATTTACGCGCTTTTCTTTATTCTCTACCACCTCACCTAACTTTGTATGTAAGGCAACATTATTTCGTTAAATCTTTAGCTTCCTAACTTTATAATCTACATCTGTATTTAATAATCTTATATTTGAGAAACAACTTGAACAACAAATTTTTTTGACGTATTCTGGTTGATGCCTTTTCTTTATATAAACTTCATAAAACCTAGATAATATTAAAGCCTATTTAATTTTGCATCAGAACTGCGAGTTTAATTAAAATCGTTTAAGTCGTTCTTTAAGAAAAACTTGAAAAATTATAGAAAATTTGTGCTTTAAAGTGGCATTTCTGAGTCTTCGTTGGTGAAACATCCCTGGAGTATAAAAACAGCCTTAGTAGGGGTAACCTGTAGCATGGTGGCTAGCATAACAGCGTCTTATGCACAAAGTCCCAGGTTCAAACCCACAGGTGGCCCTAGGATTTCTTAATGTAAGTAAAAAATCCTTAGTTATGCCGTACTTTGGAGGAGACGTTAAAAGGTTGTCCTTTGCGTTGTCAGGTACTCGTTAAAGATCCCTATCCTAATTAAACCTGGATAAGCAAAACTTAGGACTCCCACTGTAGCATAGTCCGGTTCACCACAGTATCATAAATAAAAAGACGTTAAATAAATAAACGATTAAGACATCCTTAGTGAACCCGAAGGTTCGATGCTGATACAACTAAATGTTGCCTACTCCGATTCATCGACTTATCACCGCCCAAGCCACCGAGATCTGACTTAACTTAATCCACCAATCGACGCACAGTGGTTCCAAACGCACTTTTTTCGGACAAAGTTCTGCACTGGTCATTCTATTTAAGATATAGTAGCCATTTTAACGTAATTTTGTTCCTTAGTCAATTTACCTTTAATCGTATGATTTGCACATTTTTATGTCATAAAAATATATACGGTTTGTCAATAATTTCAGAGAAATGTCTCTGTAATCTATCATTCTTATATATATATATATATATATATATAACTTATGCGTTGTCCGAAATATGAATTAAAAAAAATAAAGAAAGGGGCATAAACAACACGCTTGATGGCTATTCAAACACTAACTTTATTTGGTCTTCTAATCCTCTATATATACATTTCTATTGTTTACAAGAGGTGGTTTGGAATTAAGGCTGATAGTCTACCTTATCAGTCCTTAACTCCCCCCCACCAGTTTACGAACAATCCTCGTAAACTATATACAAAACAAAAGTTATGGAAATCCTCCATGAGATAAAATATAACAATTTGACAAGACATACAAAAAAAAAATGACAAAACTCAGTAATAAAATAACACCTGCAAAGAGAATACAATAAATAAAAAAGAACAACACTTCCTGCAACCTGAACACCGCATAAAAAAAAACTGACAACTTCACAATAACAAAAAACAAAAAATACAAAAAGCTGAGGACACTCCAGCGTCCTAGGATGCCTCCATCGGGGGAAGTTTCAATTGTTCTAGATGAACCGTACGCCGTTTCCTGGGTTCGCGCACGCTCTCGACCGTGACCAAATTGTGTTCACGAATCACAACCACTCGGAAAGGGCCCTCATAACGCCGGAGTTCCTTCCCTCTGTTGGTCCCCACACGCCGGTAGACCACCGTACCGATTTTGACAGGTCCCATTAGATCCCGCACCCCAAGATTATGCCGCTCCACCCGGCGACGCTTTTCCCGCTCAATCCGATCGCGAACCGTGACCCACAGCTTCTTAAGCGCGAGGCTATTGCTCACAATTCGCCCTTCACCATCCGCCGCACCGCGGCAATCACGCCGGCGACCCTGCAACCCGAAAAGGATTTCGTAAGGGGTAAATTCCGTGACCGAGTGGACGGAATGGTTATACGCGACGATGGCACGCTCCATAGCCACGTCCGGCTCCAACCCCTTCTCTAATTGAAACACCCGCAGGTGGTCACTCAACGTGCTGTGAAGGCGCTCGATACCTCCGCGACTTTTGGGATGACCCGGTGTGTTAAGATGCCATGTGACACCCAAAACCTTCATCTCCTCCCGGACTTTGGCGTTGTCAAATTCGCGACCACTATCCGAAGAAACCTTCTCGGGGACGCCATAAAACTGAAACCAAATCCACAGGGCCCGTAACACAGCCTCCGCCGTACGCTCCTGAACGGGATACGCCATCGCTACCTTGCTGAACAAATCCAAAACCGTGACCCACTTATAGTTTTTCCACGTAAAGGAATCGATTTGCAGATCAACCAGAGGCGCATCAGCGGTAGGGGTTTCCTCCTGGACGGCCCGAGGTGGATGACGATCATACTTGGCTCGCAGGCACACATCGCAATTCCCAATGGTCTCCTGAATGGTGCGCTTCATCCCCCGCCAATAGTAACGCCGCCGCAACGCACGCAACGTCTCGGTAAGGCCCCGGTGGTTCGTCTTCCCCTGATGATAAGCGAGCGTCACCTCCCTCTGCCGTTCCTCATCACGGATGGTCTCGACGAGCATGGAACAACGGACAAACGACCGGTCAACCCCGATACGCTCCGCCCGCCACAACCGGTGGATCCGACCCCATACTACGGCGTTGCCGACAAATAGGTGGTGGGTCCTGCCCGGCTTAGACGCGTCCGCCAGCGCCCTACAAATCTGGTCATCCCCGACGGATGGCTGAGACCAGACAGTGACGACCGAACACCCGCCGAAGCGTTGAAAATCAATCTTAAGGAGCCCCGACGTCCTCGTCTTCCAGATAATCTGGTGCCGCTTGTCGTTCACGATGTCGTCTATTTCCTCCATGTCCACAGGACGCCCCTCAGAAGAACGCTCGTCCTCCGACGACGCGGCCTCACCCGAAACTCCAGCCGTGCTAGACTGGGGTTCCTCCCCAGGAGTCCACTCCCTAAGAAACTGCCGAACATCGCGAGAAGACTCGCCCCGTTCCTCCTCTACGGCGTTTACCATGAGCGCACGCGACAGCCAATCCGCGACAACGTTCTCCCTGCCCGGTTTGTATACAATCTCCATATTGTACTGCCCCAGGAGCTCTTTCCATCGTGTGACCCGTGCGGAAGATTCTTTCAGCCTCCCTACCCATTGGAGGGGACGATGGTCTGTATGGACTCGGAACCGCCTCCCGAAGACGTACGGCCGGAAATGGTCAACAGCCCATACAATTCCGAGGAGTTCCCGCTCCAAGGCGCTATAGCGAGACTCCGCATCCGTAAGACGCCGACTGGCGTATGCAACAGGTCGTTCCCCCCGGTCACTGTCCTGAGATAGCACTGCCCCAAGAGCGTATTCACTGGCGTCAGTCGTAATAGTGAACGGCCGTTCGAAGTCCGGAAACGCGAGCACCGGATCACGCTGTAAGTGTTCGATGCACCGGCGCACCTGGTCCGCAATATCGGGGGTCATCACGACTTTACACCCTTTTCGCAGTAAATTATTAAGGGGCACAAGATACGTCGCCATAGCTGGAACAAAACGGCGATAATAATTCAAAGCGCCCATCAACCGCCTGATCCCCTTCACCTCGGTCGGGATGGCCATACGCTGTAAGGCCGCCACCTTCTGAGCATCCGGCTTCACGCCCTCCGCGGAGATCGTATGGCCCAAAAAACTAATTTCCTGCTGACCCAAGATCGACTTCTCAGGAGAAAGACGGAGACCAAACTCCCGCATTCGACTAAAGACATCCCGGAGATGCTGAACGTGGTCCCGTTCCGACCGACTGAAGACCAAGAGGTCATCCATGTAGACCTGGCACACGGACTCGTCCAGACCCCGAAGAAATTCGTCCATCAACCGCTGGAAAGTGATAGGGGCATTCTTTAGGCCAAACGGCATGCGGGTGAACTCATAATGGCCCCTCTCGAAGGTAAACGCGGTCTTGTGTCGGTCCCGAGGATGCATCCCGATCTGATGATACCCCGCCTTCAGATCCAAAGTGCTAAAAATTTTTGCACCCCCCAACCGGTCCAAAATATCGTCGAAGCGCGGAAGAGGATATTTTTCGTCAACCGTATTCTCATTTAACTTACGGTAATCGATGACGACCCGATATTTTTCCGTTGTCTCGCCGGGGGCACACTTCTTCTTGACGGCCCATAACGGACTATTATACGGGGACGTGCTGTCCACGATTATACCCTGCCGCCGTAAATCGTCTAGCTCTTCCCGAATATGCCTACGAAGCGCCTGAGGATACCGTCTTTCCTTGACATAAACGACCCGATCCTGCTTAAGCGGAATTTCGTGCACAGTCCGACCCGTAACCCCAAGGATATCCCCTTCCTTAAAAAATATATCACTGAATTCTTCCAGGATAGACGTTTTCCAATTATCGACCTGATTCAGCGCCCCAATACGCGCCTCGCCGCCCGCAGCTACGTGAGTACAGGTATACTTTCTACCTCCAATTCTGATAGCCCATCGGCCCCCTAGGTTCCTAATACGCGCGCCGATTTTCCCTAATAGGTCATTACCTATTATCGCCTGATACTCCCTTGGCATCTTACTTACTACATGGACATGAAACTCTCCGCTCCTTTCCCCCCATGTACTTAAGCCCAGCTCGATTTCCCCCTCCACACGACAGGGCCCTCCCAGGGTGATTAAATTACATTGGCATACCTTAACCTGGAGTGCCCTCTCTCCACCTTTCCACTTCTCTAGCGCCTCTCTGCATGCGATGGTGCACGAGCTCCCGGTGTCCACCAGGCATGCGACTCCCTCCACGCTGATGATAGGCAGACCGCCGCTCTCTCCCCTCGCATGGTAGCTCACCAACGTGCGGTTGCCACTCTGCTGATACCCGCCTCAGATTTCCTCACGGGATGACTGCGCTGCCGTTTCCGGTCGCCTCCACGCACTCCTCCTGCTCCTCTGGCCACCTCCTCGAGCGGGAACGTCCGCCTCAGTCTCCGTTTCCGTTTCCTCAGACCCTCCGGATGATTCGCTTGCCGATGCTATATGCCTCCTCTGGAACCGTCCCGGTCGGACTCTTTGGGCATTTACTTCCATGGGTTCCGGTTGGTTCGCATCGCGCCGCCGGTACATGTAAGGGCAATGTCTTGCCATATGTCCCTCCACTCCGCACTCAAAGCACTTAGTGCGTGGACATTGGGCCACCAGATGCCCGAGCTTGCCACAACCATGGCACTTGCGGTCCTCCCGCCTCCCGCTGCTTCTCGGTTTTGCTGGCCGTCGATCACCTTGCGGAGGCCTCTCTCTCCTATTCTCCCGAAATTCTCTTCTTTTCCAAACGGGAGTGGTCCTGGGCTGATGGTGCGAGACCCGTGTCCAACCGTGTTCCTCCGTCTCCATCCGAGATTCTTCCTCGCGGGCACTGGCGTCCATCATTTCTTGAGCGCATTCGATGAACGAGCGCTCCCTCTGGAACCCTTCTCTTTTACCGGCTTCCTTCGCCAGCTGCACCTTCAGAATTATCGCTAAGAAATCCATCCTAAAGTGGACCTCCTCAACACTAGCGGTCTCTCGCATTTTCTCTGTGATCCGATTAAATTTCGTGAGAAGTTCTCCCGCATACTGGCCATTAGACTGCCGCGGCTTCTTAGTTTCCCTTATTAGGTGAAACACATCTTCTTCAGGGGCCCATCTTCCCCCTCCATAGGCCTTCTTTAGTCGCTCTTTCACGACGCTCCAGGGTGTCTCCTCGTCGGCTTGGATATGGTTCAGGATGCTCCTCCTCACCCTGCAAACCACTGCAGCCTTTAACGCCTCAGCATCTTCCCCGTCTAATAGTCTTTCGGACAACTTAGACTGAATCCTCACCATCAAGCGATCGCCCCCTTTTAAAAAGTGGTTGAGCTCACCAATCTCTCCAGTAAATCTGTCAAGGTCGGATGTAGCCTTCCTCAATTCCTGAGCTGTCGCTGTTTGGATCTTCACCCACTCCAGCGTCGTCCTATGCGCCTGCGCCAGTGAAACTTCCGGTAGTGGCGGCAACTCAACTGCCGCTGCTGCCGCCTGCTGGGGCACAGCCGGTGGGACATTCAGAACGGCTGGCCTCAAAACTACGTTTTCTGCCATGATATCGGTTTTTCACTGGCAAGAAATTAAAAAATAAAATAAAAAAAAATAAATGAACTCACGTACGCTGAGTAACAGGCAAGTACGAAAAAAAAATTATGTTTCGAACTTATCTAAAGTTCCCGGGTTTCGGCACCACTTATGCGTTGTCCGAAATATGAATTAAAAAAAATAAAGAAAGGGGCATAAACAACACGCTTGATGGCTATTCAAACACTAACTTTATTTGGTCTTCTAATCCTCTATATATACATTTCTATTGTTTACAAGAGGTGGTTTGGAATTAAGGCTGATAGTCTACCTTATCAGTCCTTAACTTATATATATATATATATATATATATATATATATTCCCTGCATTTAACATTGTCTACATTCGTTATTAGATAAGTTTAAGATAACTTTAGGTATCTTATAACGAGTTGAAGACTTTTTAAGAATTAAACAAAAAAATGTTAAAATTAAAATTATTATTAAAAGTATCTCAGTATATACATAACATAATTACAAGCAAATTTCTTACTAATTTACAGGTTTTTTTTTAGATTTTACTGACAAAATTTCGAAACCGTAAATTGATTTCTACACTTTTGGTAAAGCAAAACGCATAGCTGGCTGTAGAGATTTCTTTAATGGAAAGAAAAATTTGAAATATATAATTGTTTTATGTCTAACTTACTTTTTTCAAATGATAAACCATTATGAAGTACTGGTCGGAATCGAGGCAATTATAAATGTGTTTGTGTTGGGACTTTGTTTATTTATTTTCCTAGAATTTAATATATCTCAGATATCTATGTAAAGATTACAATTTAAATGATAAACTAGCATTTCAGATTAGATAGAACGTATATTTGAATATGTATATAAATGTATGTATATGAATGAATTCCAACAGTATTTTACAGATACTTTTTATCACATCATAGCTATCTCCGAAACTTGGTTAAAACCTTTTATTCCTTCCTCCCATGTATCCCTCACCAATTATTCCTTCCTTCGCCAAGATAGATCTGATCGCAGGGGTGGTGGAGTGGGGCTGTATATACATGACTCTCTCAAGGCCAAAATCCTACTCCAATCCCCTTCTCATAATGATCCTCATATTGAATACCTCTTTGTGAAAATCTCAACTGCCTCATCTCCTCTCCTGTATGGTTTGTATACCGCGCTCCTCATGTTCCTTTCGACAGCCTTTTTGAAACATCATTAGTCCAATTGGGCTCCAGTTTCTCCAGTATTATCATCTCCGGAGATATCAATATTAATATGTTAGATGAATCATCCGATAAATCATTTCTTTTAACCTACATTTTCCCTAAATCTTTACCTTGTTCCTTACTTCCCTACCCATCATACTCAATTATCTGACACCTGGCTGGATATCCACATAACCGACACTTTTCTAAAAGTCTTTTCATCCTCTCAGCCCCCGGTCCCGTTTCTTTGATCGCACGACCTCATAGAGATTTCATACAATCTATCTGTAAAATCATTCACTCTTAAAGTAGTCTCCTACCGTAATTTGGACCTCCTTTCTTTCGAATCCCTCCAAACCGACTTCGAATCTTACCATTGGAACACCATATACTCTTTTCATTCGATTTATCCTATGATTTCCTCTCTCACCTCAAACCTGAAATCCTTAGCAGATAGCTCCATAAAGATCCCATAAAGATCCAAACATTACGCCGTTCCACTGCTACTTGGTTGACGCCTGAAATAAGAAATTTGATGAAAAGAAGAGAGACAGCAAGAAGTAAATTTCGCCGAACTCGCTTTCAAGTTGATTATACTTGATTCAAACTTCTCCGTAATGAAACCCAAGAAGTAGTAAGACGTGCTAAGTCCCACAACATTCATAGTTCCCTTTCCAATGCTCCAGATTCTAAATCCAAAAGGAAAATATCTCCTGGTTTATCATCAACAACCGATATTTAACAGCATAGTTTCTATCCAGAAAGTTTTTTCTTTTCCCATGTTCCATATGACGAATTAATTACTGCTATTCATAAATAAATAAATTTTATAGTTTCTAAAAAACATAAAGGATTTTGCAGGTCTCTGTTGTTTTCTTCCGAATGTTATATATTTAAAGTAAACAGTTACTAATCCTCTACTATTGTATTATAAACATTAGCTTCCCAATCAATTACCCACTTTTTAGTATACCTCCAAATATGAACATGGAAATACGCGATTTCCGAGTGATATTTTTGTACGAGTTCAAACTCGGCTATTCAGCAGCTGAGGCCGCTAGAAATATTTGCAAGGTGTTTGGCGAAGGGAGTATTAATGAACGGACCATTTACCGTTGGTTTGCTATGTTTTCAGCTAGGTATACCGACTTGGAAAACTTGCCCCGAGGAAGACCTCCGTCCGTAACAGACAACAATGTCCTCAAACATACAGTAGAAGGAAACCCCTACCAAACAGTTAAAGGACTCTCAGCACAACTAAATGCAAGTACATCTACCGTTTCCAGACATGTAAAGTGTATTGGGAAATTATAAAATTAATACATGGGTACCTCATGATCTCACTGAGCGGCAGCAAGACCCCATTTTTCAAAACATACCGTGCAAAAATTGAAAGAACTGGGCTGCGAAGTTCTTCCGCACCCACCATATTCTCCCGACTTGTCTCCAACATATTACCACCTGTTCAGGAATTTAGAATAGAAAGGAAAACTTTTTGAAAATGATCAAGTGAAAAGTGCGTTTTCAAATTTTACTTAAAAACTCAAAGTTTTTCAGTTCGGGGATAAAAAAGTTGGTGTCACGTTTGGAAAAATGTGTAGAAAAAGAAGGTAAATACTTCGAATAAAATTATCTTGTTTTCATATCGTATTTTTAAGAAAAATCCTTTACCTTGAAAACGGGCATTTTATGTGACACAACCCAAGGAAGGAGATGCCTTAGCCTGTTTGCTATTTAATCTTGTCTAAGAATGGTTTATTAGAAGGTTCGGTGTGGAAATCACTAATACACTTTATAAAAGGATGACACAGGTACATTGATACGCAGACGATCTAGATATAGTGGAGAGATCTCTAAACGTCTTGAAAGAAGCTTTTCTTAGACTCGTGGGAAAAGCAACAGTCATGGGGCTATCTATAAACCAAGAGAAAACTAAGTACACGAGAACCTGCCCGGGAACTGACAACCCTATTAAGGAACCACTGTTAATCGGATCTTTTACGTTTGAAAGCCTAAACCAATTTACGTACCTGGGATCTATAGTCAGCAGCTCTAACAATATATCCCTCGAGATCGGCCAACGATTAAAAAAGCAAGCTGTTGCTATTTTGGATTAGGGAAACATCTTAACAGTAAGGCCTCATCCAGACAGACTAAGTGCAGCATTTATATGACTCTCATTAGACCGGTACTAAATTATGCTTTTGAGCCGTGGACCTTAACGAGTTTGGAAGAAGCTCTCATTACCGTTAGAGATCAATGGAGAAGCTCTACAACCATGAGCTATATGAAATCTTTCGGGAAGTTAACGTTTAACGCTACACCAAGTGTGGCCGATTGAGATGGGCAAGCCAATTGCCGAGTATAGAAATCCCCAGGAGGCTGTTATAGGGAAAACTGGACCACTCAAGAGGAAGGCCTAGGCTGCGCTGGGAAGATGCTGTCACTAAGGATACCCGGTCCCTTCTGAATGTGCGGAATAGGGAAGCAGGAAATAAATAAATCGGACTGTATTATTATTATTACCTTATTCTCGAAAACCCTGAGGCGCCGCTCATCCTTCAAAGTAACCGACCACGTTTCACATCCTTTTAGAAGCGAAGGGAGAATAATTGAATATTTTATTTGATATGTAGACTTACCACATACACAAAGACTTGTCACATTTTACGGTACGTAAAGTGGATGTTTCCAGAGTTATCTTTAATTCGTAAATGTTTTCGATTGATATACTATTCCTTACTATTTTTTTCTTATTTAACTAAGTAAATGTAATAAAATAACAAGAACCTTGCAAAGATGAGTATGGTATCGACAAGTTTCTTAACAAATCATACTATTATGAATGATGAGTTGTAATATCGTTTCGAGGAAATTTCGTGGGTTGTTGGCATTTACATAAGAAGGAGGCCTAAAAAGGGAAAAATAAATTGATGATATAAACTTGTTCAATGTGGAGGAGAAGTTGCTTACTTTCGGTTCACTTAGTTTTAAGTTAGATAACCCCTAGGGGCGACCTTGGCTCTATCAGCGAAGGCCCTACGAAAGTTTGTGATATGGCTGCTGGTCATCAACTTGTCTGCATTCTAACATAATTTAGCGCCTATTATAGTTCCTCCCCTTAAATAGCAAAAGATGCGAAGCTAATCAAAATATGCTGAGGTCTCACTCTTAAAATGTCTTCAAAATCATAAAATAACATAAAAAAAAAAAATGTTCTTAGCTCGCTTCACATAAAATTACCGTTTTTGCTTTCGCTTACCTATATATGAAGCATATACGTATGAAAAAGTATTGGGATCGTAAACATTTTCGAATTCGAGTTTACATCGCAAATAGAGGTTTTAGGGTTCTGAGCTCAATTGATCAAGCCCCCTAAAACAGTCTTTGTGTGATTGATCAAGCTTGAAAACTTTATAAAACAGAAATTTTATATTTTAGAAGAGTATAAGCCTCAGATTTTACAGAAACATATTTAACAAAATCGGCATACCAGAAGAGCCACTTTATACTTACGCATTTTTGACCGTTTCACAGATTTTTAAAATAAAAATGGTTTGGACTAAACTAGCTATATCGATATAACATATAATGGAGTTTTATGTCATGTAGGTTTTATTATGATTGGTGTTTCGGGTTCCCGAAAAGGAAAAAATCATTTTCACTGCACTGCCATCTAGCGGTCTATTAATGAACGAGAGCGCCCCCAGCGGCCGAAAAGGAAAACAGAGTAGTTGCAGGTTCTGGCTGGTTGTACCAAATAGTTTGCTCTAGTTTTTTTTTTTTTTTTTTTTTTTTTTTGTAGAAGAAATTAGAAGACCTCCTGGCCAAAGAGGAGGTGGAGATGAAGAACAAGTTCACCTTTTCAGAGCATGGGACAGCATCAGATTTCACCACATAAGTGATCACATATTATAATTTGCAATAGTACAACTTACTAACCCAATTCCATAGATTAACACCTGGTAATCCAGTTTAAATATACCAATTTTCTTAATAATATAACTAGCTGTTGCTCACAACTTCGTCCGCATCAATTTCTATTATGATCGGGATTTAGAATTTTTTTTTATTGGGTTCTGCAACTTGCGTCACATTCCGAAACTTAGTATCTCTGAACGCCAGTGCTTTTTACCCCTGCAGGTCTCCTCCCCAAACCTCTGACCGCCATTTCCTCCTTCACACACTCTATCCACGTTTTGCAGGGTCTTCCTCGTCTTCGCTTCTTCTGCGGGGAGTACTTATCATTTATCCTCGTTTATCCTCATGATATTCCAGTACCACATGAGTCTCTTCTTTGATATTTGATTCAAGATGTTAAGCTCAGCCTCTACTTTTTTCTTATTTCCACATTTGGGATTCTTCGCATTCTGGATATGCTGTAGGCTCTTCTCCAAAAGTCCATTTCCAGAGCCAACAATCTCCTTTTAGACGATTTTAGCACTGTCCATGTTTCTGCCTCATATAAAGTGGTCTCTAAGAGGAAGGAAAGGGAATATTTTTTTTTTTCGTAAGAAGCGACACCTGTGTGCTCAAGAACACATCATTCAATATACCTATGATCCTTCTACCATTTAAAATTTTATTTTCGATATCTTTTGCCATCTTTCTGCCACAGATATTTAAAGATATTTTTAGTTTTATTTTATTTTGGCAGAAGAACATACTGATTTCCTGAGCAACCCGATCTAGACAACGCGACATATAGTTGACCGTGTGAAAAGCATCCTCGACGTAAATCGATTTCTACGTGTTCAAAAGTTTGCCTCTGTGATTTATTAATTGTCATAGCGAAAGATAACAACGGTTAATTGAATTATTTTAAGATTAAAAGGTATGTCATTTAGAATCATTGGGATGCGAGGTTAATTTTACCCGTTTTCCCAAACATCTTCCACTGATTCTTCAGTGTTGGATTCTCTCAACTGATTCTCCTATTGGTCGCAATAAAAGGACTATCCAATAAAAAAAGAATTTTTTATTTCGAACCAGTAGTTCCTGAGATTAGAGCGTTTTAAAGAAACAAAAAACTCACCAGCTTTATAATATTAGTATAGATTATGTTTTTTACATTCAGTGTTTGTTTTATCAAGGTCCAGCCTTCTTTCATTTAGTTTCAATTTCAATACAGTCCACTTCTATACTATTGAAATACTTCTATACAATAAAAAGAGTGATCATCTTGACATTTAGTTGGAGGTGATTACTCTAAACAATTGGGGTAGTCTATCTGGCCTTAAATGTCGATTTTTTTTTTGTATTGTTTTTTCAAAAGTACCTTTAATTTGTCATATTCCAAAAAATTAAGCATATGTTCTTATTAGGATTGATAAATAACGGGTAAATATATAATTTGAACGGATTCGACATCCAACTGACTTTAGTTCTTCTAGTTAGAATAGCGTAAAAAAAAAACATTTTAATGCATTTTTTAAAATTTATTTATTTGAATGCACGAATATTAATAGTGATAAGGTAAAAAAGTGGTTAAACATACAAGTTGAACGAATTTCATAATCAGCAACACTAAGGTCATTATGATGAGTTGATTCGTGACATAATAAGGGGTATTCAGGATTTTGGATTGTGTGGATTAGATGCGGAAGGAATCAGATGGCTAAGTAGAGTCCCAAAGCTCGATGCAACTAGTCAGAATCGGTCTGATAATAGTGTTATGTTATGTAATTGAGTGTTTTGTAATAAACTGGAAGTTTTCAACATTTTTCTGATAAGTGTTATAGTAATCGCTATCTTCGAGAGGTTTCTTGTCGTTTAAGTCTAGTTTGAAGATGGGGGTAATGATATTTTGAACGCTCGGCACAGTACATTTTAAAATTTATTTTTAACATAATTTACGCAACATGACCACAAAGGCCTATCCTAACAGTAATTATTAAAGGAAAGCATTGACAGGGGAAAGACGACAATAGGAAGGTGGAAGGGGGTGGCAATATGATGCAAATAGGGGTTGTTCTCCCCCCAACCACCCCCTCCCCTCCCCAATGGAGAACTCAAGTCATTCGCTCCTTGGTAACCTTTAAAGGCATTTTATCTGCATTACATTTAAAACGAAACCAATTTCCCAAAATGGTCCCTTCTCAGCTAACCTCGAAAACTCAATAGATTAGGTTTTTATTATACTCCTAAGGGTTGTTTCATTCCTAACTCTTGTAACATAAAATGAGAATATGTTATTAAAGTATACTCCCATGTCATCTTATTTTTATTGATAATTATTATAGCTCCATAAATTATTAAATATAGTCAAATTTTGATTTAACATCAAACATTTTTAATTGTTTCCAATTTTTCGGCCGCAATCCCTATGTAGTTCCAATCAACCCTATAACCCTCACCGTAGGTTGAAGCGGCAGGGACTTGAAGATTTCTTATAACTATACGATTGGAGTGCCAGCGATGGCAAGCTTCTCCTCTCATATACTGAGTGTATGTGGCTCTAGCGCCCTCACTCAGTTTCCAGTGGCTCTCTAGATAAGTGACGCGGCTGACTGAGAGGCACTGGGATTTCCTGGCATTATTCCTCGACACTTACTGGTGGATCTCGGAGTTTGATCCGGAGATCCCAGGGGCAGAGTTTAAATATTGCATATAGGTATGAATCCGGCCAAGGTTATTATTTTTTCCTTTTTAAATTTGTATTTGTTAGTAATTTTTTCTTCTTCTTTATTTAGTCTTTCTTTAATTCTTCTTGTAATTATTTATTATATTTCCGTTTACATTGTACGTTTGGGATGAGCAATTTTTTCTAGCTCAAATACTTATTCCCCTGTAAGGCGAAATTGTATTATCACTGAATAAAGAAGTAAAAAAAAAAAAAAAAAAAAAAAAATCATCCGATTCTAAAGTAAATCAAACTAAATTATTTCAAACAATACATTATATGATTGTGTGTGTGTGTATATATATATATATATATATATATATATATATATATATATTATATATATATATATATATATATACCTACTCAACTATCCTTACATGGGACATATTTCTCATAAATGTTCCTTTGTTTTTTGTTTTTTCTAACCCATTATAGTTCATTAATTTCTATTAATTGCAATTTTATTCAGTTATTTGCATCTCTATTATTAATGTAATCGTTATTTATACAAATCTTGTTTTATATTATTTTGTTTTTATTTCCTTAACTACGTTTAAATCTAAATCTTTGGTTAAAATAAAAAAAATTGGCGCACATAATAAAATCAATATTTAAATGAATTGACTCTTTAGTTGCCATGCAGGGTATACTGGATAATCTCCAGGCTCTAAATATATATATTAAGGACTTAATATGTGAAATATTTGGTAAGAGAAAATATTGTAGTCTCGGGTAAATATACCAGGTAAGTATTATGGTCCCCTGAGTCCAAAACATCCAAGCCTTATGGCAATGTCTGTAGGCTTTGAAATCAAATGGATTTTATTTTCATTTAAATAGCCTGACAGGGATTAAATCCAAAATATTTAAAACTCTCTCCCCTAATTTACCTTAAAATTTGTATATTTTAAATATTTCATCTTCTGTTGTCAGCATGAAAAAAAAATAAAAATGCAAACATATGAAATATTTAGAAAATGAAGGAGAACAGTCTTAATGTTCCATTCAAACAAATCTACATTATTTTTAATACATCACACTGACATTCTTATATCATCATTATGTTTAGAATTATGTTATTCTATATTGCCTTTTTATATACTTGTTGTTGGTAGAGAACAAGGTGTATAAATATATACACATGTATATTAACACTTAGAGGAGTACACAACATAACCTTTACAGTGTCATTTATGAGAGGGAACTCTTATTATCGGGATAATGTGAATACGATACCACTGTAGCAAACGAGATAACTAGCGTGTCCGTTGCATTGACGTCATTCAAAGCATTCAGTAGTCCGCCGTAGTAGTCCCTAAATAAGTTTTACTTCAAAAAATGAAATATATTTACAGACATAACGAATGTAAGTTAAATAAATAAAGCATACCTTTTGTAACCACATACAAAAATGTAAAATAAACTAATAACTACAAACCGGATTTTCGTGTAGTTATAACTATTACGTGCCTATTATAATATTCTATAACGCCTACACCCTTTTCATTTTGTAACCCATCTGTGAACACTAATTGATATTTTTAATAACCGGCATTATTTTTATAACCACCAAACGACAATGGGGTGTCCCAAGGGGTGGTTAGGTGTGGTCAGCAGACGTTAAATTAAGGAGAAATATTTTTCTTTATGTATTTCTGAAAATAAAAATAGTTATATAGATTTGAAAAGGTTATAATAAAGATAATAAATATAATCACTAAATGTAGAAAAAGAAAAGGTTTAGGGTTTATTCTCTAAATAAGAATTATAACTTCGATGTATAATATACTCCTGAAAAGCTGAAAAAAAAAAAAAAAAAGTTTATCTATATCTCAAGAGAGTAATGGGAAATAAGGAAGAGCGCATGAAAATTAGTTTTTGTTAAAGATAATAATCTCTATTTTTATAACAGATGATGAAAAATATTTTTTTCCATCAGAGATCAATATAAATATTTATTATTCAACTAAAGTTATTTTCTCCAATTTATTCAAGAAAGTATGGAATTCAAAGTTGTTTGTTTATTATTTATTAAGGGAATTTGTTTAGGGTTCCTGCATAAACAAAATTCTTTTTAAACATTTAGAAGGACTGAAAGAAATTTTTAAGAAACATGTTAAGGGTTGGCCATTTTATTTTAACTTCCTCTATATATATATATATATATATGGTCGGGAGCCGAATCTATATTTACTTGGTTCTCACAAGTTAAAAAAATATAGCCGCTTCTAATTTCGTTGAAAAATATTTCAATCGTTTTTCTTATCCGGAAATACTTGTCAGAAATTAAAATGCTATTTTAACAACTGTTAAATCCAAAAAATTATACTACAGAGGCATTTAACGTGCCTACTATTTAAATCATAGCCCTATGTTTCAATTGCTCAGAACCCGAAAATTATTTAAATTTATGATAATGAACAATGTTACGTCATTATGTCATTGATGAGTATCGGGTGGTGACCATATAAAATTGCTCCTTGGGAATATTACGTACGTTATAAATAAAAATGAAGTCTCCGAGTGGTGCGGCCAACTTATCAATAACGGCTTAAAGCACTTGATACTTGAGTGTTTGTTTCTAGAGACACATAGAAGGAAATATCTACATACACATATAGAGACTGCCACAGATGCTTTGTCACTGGAGGAGTGTTGTGATATAAAAAATCTTGATCAGTTGAATAAAATATTTTACTTTATTATAAGTGTTTCTGACACTAATAATACAAGTGCATTCGCTCACCGTGCTCATATTTCCGTGGGCGTAAACATGTATTTTAATAAATTTATGATATCTCACTTACGACATGTATTATATAAAAATATTTATATATAAATAATAAAAATATATTTTAAATATACAAATATTTAAAATATGAAAATATTTGAAATAATAAAAATATTTATGAAGTTTATAATATAAAAACAGAAAATATTTTCAAATTTTAAATAATAAAAATATTTATGAAGGGAGAGAGAGAGAGAGAGACACCCTTTATTTATAAATAGACAAAATGATGCTGCCCAACTTGATTGGATTGCTATAACACAGCATACCAATTGTTTCCTTTAGGAATATTCTTAATATTATAAATTATGATTTTAAATCCTTAATTTTAAGCATAATATATTTTTTTTTCTCTTTTCTATTCTTTTTAATTTTTTTTTCTTTATTTGTTTCCTTTTTTTTTTTCATTCTTCATCGTTTCCCATTTTCTTTCTGATATATAGATCCATACATATAGCCAATAATATAAAAACTATTTTTGTCTGTGTTCTTATACTGTACTTCTTAATTTATTTAATTATTTTCTACTACTTATAAAATTAATCCCTAATAAAACTAAGAGGGCCAGACTCCATGGCTACGATGTTTATTAAGCCAATGAAATGTTAATATTCTATACTATTCTACCTATATATGATAAGGGAAAGTATTGAATTTATATTTTAACGGAAATACTCGTATTAGGGTGCCCTGAGTCCAAATAATGATGGCCAACAAAACGCTAAGTCTAAATAAAAAAAAGATAAGTGGTAAAATACTTAAATTGCATTTATATAAGAGTCAATGCCTGAATCGGAAGCGCTCATTTATATGTTAAGTTTCTCAACATATATCAATGTTGAATTTTCTTTATAAACTAATTCTGGGCGCTGAAAAAAGAGACCTTTGTACTATTCTCTTTTGCAATTTTGTATCTAAAAATTATTATTTATTTTTACATTTACCAAAGTACACTTGTCAATAATGAGGTGATTTAACACATATAACACATACGTTTTTAGCTACGAACCCAAAGTAAATATTAAACAAAATAGATATTTGAGACGTTGATTTCCAACAGGTACTATATCCACCTCAGAAAATTTTACAGGAAACGCAAAATTCTGTCATTTATTTATTATTGGACCAATTTTCGTGATTTTTTTTTTATTAAAATCAAAAGTTGATTTTTAAGTGTGTTGCCAACTCATTTTTTTCAAATTATTGCACTCTCGCGATGATTCTAAACAATATAATATGGATATAGTACTTTTTTGAACGAAACATGGATATAGTACTTTTTGGAAAAATATAACGCGAGATAAGTTGGTAACAGTCACTATAACCTTCCTGATACAACATTACCGATAACTAACGTCTTTATATCATTAATTACTGATTTATGTATATTTCCTTATTCTTTCTCTGAGAAATATCTTTCTTTGTTTGTTAATTACATTGATTATCTATTCTTCATAAATAAGTAAATATTCAAAGGACAATTTATTTATTTATGGCACTATAATAAGAAAGTATGTAATTATGAAGTTTGTTTTGAACTTGTATTTACTATTTGTGTGGATTTAGCAAATTGAACTATATTATTACCAACGTGTAAACAATATTTAACCATAGATAATGATAAATAATAACTTTTGAGCTTTTATTTTACATGAAAAAATCGACTACTAAGTTAGATCAGGCGCGGATTTTCTTCACATATTTAGCAAGTTTGTGGAATGCTTATTCCAACTATTTGCTGCATCAAATACCATTATTCTATTAAAATGTGAGTTTCTAAAAAAATTTAAACCAAATTTATGTAGCTGCAAGAAAAAATACTATGAAAAAACTTAATTTAATTGACAACCTAAAAGAACCAAAGCGAAGCAACTAAGTTGTTAAAACTGATTATTAGGATAAAAGTAGCGATCAAAATAATAGCAGTGATTCAAGACGTGCTAAATTAAACAATAAAAATGCATATAAATGATGAAAACAATAAATTAATGGTGATATGTCACGAGATAAGGTGCTTCTGCCTATAGTAGGGAATTAGTACCTTTTGGAAGGAAATGAAAGGAAAGGTTATATTTGTTTACATAGGATATAGTACCTTTTGGAAGGAAACATGGATAAAGTACCTTTTGGAATGAAATAAAATGTGGATTTAGTACCTTTTGGAATTAAATGCAATTTTTAAATACTTTTTTAAAGGATTTTTATGTTTTTTAGATAAAATTTGATGACGGATTTAGTTAAACTAAACCATTAGAATACAAAAATATGAAAATATCAACTCTGAAAAAAATGTCCTTTAGTACCTTTTGGAAATCAATGTCTCATTTATTAAGTAACTATGTCCACCTATATATATACATTTATCAAGTAACTATGTCCACTTATATATATATATATACATTTATCAAGTAACTATGTGGACCTATATACTACCTGAAAATGAGACAAGTATTGTGAGTTCCTTACAGGTCAAGAATCTAATCCTCAATGAAGTGAACAGAAGTTGTTAGTGTTGAAAGATAAAGATGTAGACATTAACTGGGCAATTTCCTCAGGCAAGGAGAGCAGTTAAGTATGAAACAAACACTTGTTGCAAGGTTTTGTCGTGAGTGTGCTAGGGTAAGTTTGTCAACTAGATCACCTATTAGCTATGCTAGTTATACTTACTTCAAAAATTAATGACCAAGGAGGAACCTACGCTATGAATCGATAAATATTATCATATGATAATGCGGGGTTATTGCGTAACCGCCTAATTAAATCCAAACCATCAAATGCTACGATATGCACTTCAGGGATCATGAATTATAATAATTTTTTATATAACTATATTTTTATATCTGATTTACTCTTATAGATTTATTAAAAAATTCGATCCATATTTTGTTCAGTCAAACTTTATATATTCGTTTCGATCTTGCCTATTATGAAGGAATAATTTTATTTGTAATATAACAGAAGTTGACAAGACTCTTGCCTTCTTGAAAGAGATTTCTCAAAGGTTCCATTCCTAATATACTATTCCTGGAAACGCATTTTGTTTTATATCAATAATTAACAATTGATATTTCACTTTTACACGTTTAAGCACTTTGAATTGACGTGCGTATGTATTAGTATTAATACGTCCTCGATTCATTGCTTCCTTTAATTTTCATCGTATTATTATACTCCTACCTGGCGCAATATTAGAGGTAGGTATTAGGGCAGATATATTTCTTACAAACACTTTATTTATTATTTTCCCATCCAATAATTGTTTCGGAATCTTACACCCATCATCAGGAATCTACAAAAAAAAAAAAAAAAACTCTAGTGATGTGAATTTTAAAAAACCTTTTTTAAAAAATAAATTATAAGCAAGGTATCCATTTTAACAAAATCTAAATTAACATTGTTGCACAGTTATAAGTTAAGATAATAAATATTTTAAAATTACCTGGTTTGACATTCCTGAATTAATCTCTTTGTCACACATATAAAAAATAAAAAAAACCAACAATAAAAAATAGTAAATTAAAGAAATCATATCTAAGCAGCAGTGCTTAGATCTTTGTTCTCAAATGGGTTAAGGGTTGATTGAAGTTGATTTGATGGAAAAATAATAAATAAAGTGTTTAGAAAAAAATACATACCTCTATTAAATATGCACAACAACCTTAAGTGTAGGTTTAAATAATTTGAATTAACAAAGGAAAAGATATGTAATATGTCAAGATTCATTAGTGTGCTCTGTGATAAGGAACGTGGTGTGTTTGGGCAGCATAGCCAACCTAGCCCCAAATATTATATTAGAGAAAACATGGATCAAATTTATAAATAAACCTATTATAATTTATGTTCCACAAATCATAATACAGTACAGTTCGTTAAGCTTTCAACGCTTTACCTGAGTTTTTTTTTAGACTTCTTCTGTGTAGCTTATCGTTACTCACAACTACATTTACCACTGTGTAGATAAGATAACATTATTTTCCTAGGTGTTTTACCAACCAGATTTATTAAGTACATTAATGTAGTGTTTCTACATTGATAAAATAATATCTCTCAGAAAAAGAGAAGGACTGAAAGAATTAAACAATTTAAGGGCTTGTCCTTTGGAGTTTTCACTGGAAATACATGTTTTAGAGTCCATTGAGTCCAAATGAGAAGGACTGAAAGAATTAAACAATTTAAGGGTTGTCCTTTGGAGTTTTCACTGGAAATACATGTTTTAGAGTCCATTGAGTCCAAATGAGAAGGACTGAAAGAATTAAACAATTTAAGGGTGTCCTTTGAGTTTCACTGAAATACATGTTTAGAGTCCTTATCCAATGAGAGACTGAAAGATTAAACAATTTAAGGTTGTCCTTTGGAGTTTTCACTGGAATACAGTTTAGAGTCCATTGAGTCCAAATGACCAATAAGGTATAAGTATGTAGCAAGTCGAATAAGACTGAAATTGTTTAGGAGCTTATCCATAACCCGGAATCGCTCGGCGGCTGAAATGACAGAATAGAGAATAGATACCCAGAGAACAGTAGCCTAATGATCTGTTCCCTAGACCACGCCTCTCTCCACATCTTGTTAGCATTACTAAAAAACGTGTAAATATACAGATAAAAACTATTAAAGAGCTATCTGAAGGAGAAGGGAGCAAACATATAAATTTCTTTCCTTCTACAGATAAACATGAATATATAGATGCATCATATCCAGTTAAACTTTTTTCCATTGGGTTTTGTCACATGAAATGTCCGTTTTCAAGGTAAAGGATTTTCATTAAAAATACGATATAAAAACAAGATAATTTTATTCGAAGTATTTGCCTTATTTTTCAACACATTTTTCCCAACGTGACACCAACTTTTTTATCCCCGAACTGAAAAACTCTGAGCTTTGAATCGAAACAAAATCTGAAAACGCACTTTTCACTTGATCACCATTTTCAAAAAGTTTTCCTTTGACGAAGTTGTCTAAATTCCTGAACAGGTGGTAATCTGTTGGAGACAAGTCGGGAGAATATTGAACTTGTATTTAGTTGTGCTGAAAACATAGCAAATCAACGGCGAATGGTCCGTTCATTAACACTCTCTTCCCCAAATGCCTTGCAAATATTTCTAGCGGCCTCAGCTACTGAATGGCCGAGTTCAAACTCGTACAAAAATATTACTCGGAAATCGCGTGTTTCCATGTTCATATTTGGAGGTATACTAAAAAGTAGGTAATTGATTGGGAAGCTAATGTTTATAATACAAAGGTAGAGGATTAGTAACTGTTTACTTTAAATATGTAAACATTCGGAAGAAAACAACAGAGACCTGCAAAATCCTTTATGTATTTCAAAAACTATAAAAACGGACTATTATAGGTTGTCGTCGTACACATATTTTTTTTTAATTCTGTCCTTCCAGCAAATCTCAGATTTTTGCGCAATTAACTCCTTTATGTGCGTATCGCGGTCTTCGAAGACTCATTTATTATTTATTTTCTGAATATCTGAATGCTATAAGAGAAGAGGATTTTTTTTATTGGTTTTTGGGAATGATGTTTGAAAGTGAAGTATTCGAACTACAAGGTACGAAGAACTATGTTCTATTCAATCGAATAATGACAATTATGGTGTCGAGGCTTGAGGGAAAGTTTTGATCATTACCTTATACCTATTGTTTCGATTTAATTTCAAAAAAGAAAAAAAAAAGAAGCTTAATTATTTTTTAATTAAAAAAAAGGTAAAACGAAACAGTTGGCGTAACAAGTTGTATGTCCCTGAAAGTTTGCTGAGGCTTCACTTCAAACTAAAAGTAGCTATATAAATATGTTCTCTGAAAGCGGACATGAAAAGGTAAACTTTCACAACCCTAGCCTTTTAAATCCTATATAAATTTAAAATGGCAAGAGTTTCGGAAATTATTGTTCATCATTAATGTTTAATATAAATATCTTATATTCATCTTGCTTGCAATATGGAATGCCTTAGTTTTCACAAACGTTGAACAAAATTCGTTGAATTCGTAATGACCGCTAGGGAATAATAAAACTCCCACGTATTGGTGGGTTTTTTACCAGAGAGAACTTTAACTTCAGTTTTCACGCCAACAAGGAAAGTAATTATTTAACTACATAATGGAAATCAAAACCATTTTCTAAATGCTGCACGGGACGAAACTATTTTATTAATACAGTCAAACCTTCTTACTCGTGCACACACACAGTTACCATACAGTAGAAAAGAAATATCATAAATAAAGAAAATATATATATATATAATATATATATATATATATATATATATTATATATGTGTGTGTGTGTGTGTGTGTGTGTGTGTGTGTATAGATAGATATTGAATAAAAACCTGTTCCTCTTAATAACCCGGCAAACGGTCGTAAAAGGATTTGACTAGGCCAAGATTAGGCTCAGAAATCAGCTTTTTCTTTTATTTTTGGGTACCTAATTTTTGAGACTGGGTAAGCCTCAGAAATGTTTACTCTAGGTTTGCCCCACAGGTGATATAGATTGATCTGAGATATAGCCTTGTCCTCTCTACCGTGCGAGGATGCCCTCTGTAGAGCTTGGACCACGTATCCCTCTCCTCAACCAGATCTCTTCTCTCTTCCAATCTAGTCCACACCTTCCTGAATGCCTCCTTCTTTCCAGGTGGTCTGAGGTCTTCCTTGAGGCCTTCTTCCTTCTACTTGTGTCTCGTATGTGAGCCTAGCACCAAGTTGGATTCATTCTAAGGTGGTAGCCAAACCATCTTAATTAATTTTCCTCTAGAACGGTTTGCAGCGGCGCTCAACTTAAGGTATGAGCTGATAGTCGTATTCCGGACCCTATCTTTCCCAGTCTTCCCTTTAACATTCTTTAGGTACCTCATCTCCATTGCATCACCTATTTTTTGATGTGAGGGTCCACGACCTAGTAGAATAGGCAGCAAAGTCGACCTGTACACTAATAGTTTTGTTTCCTTAGTGACCACTCTTCTTATAAGGAGATGTCACATAATAAATAATTCCTCTGTTATGGAAACATTCCACTATTATTCTTTTCCTAATTTTCCAAATTCCATCAGAACCTTATTTATTATCCTAATCCTCTAGTACAATCCCTATCCAGCTCTACTCATCCATACAACCCTCTTAGGAGGTTGAGACGGCAGTGGCCTCGAGAGGTTTTGTAAATATCTATCCTGGAGTTCTGACACTGGTCAGATTCTCCTCTCATGTGCCAAATGTTTTTGGATATGGCGCCCTGCCCTCACTCAGCTTCCGCTGGCTCAGCCAAGTGACGCAGCTGAGAGGGAGGCGCAGGGATCCCTCAGATTCTGCTTGTCCTTCCGGATTCTGTTCGGGGTTAACCAGCAAATTGTAAATATAGTATATAGGTATGAGTGTGTTCAAGTTTTGTTTATTTATAGCATTTCCAAGTCAATTGTAACCTCTTCCAAGTCAAATGTAACTTTTTCCATTTCAAATGTAACCTTTTCCAAGTCAAATGTAACCCTTTCCAAGTCAAATGTAACTTTTTTCCATTTCAAATGTTACCTTTTCCAAGTCAAATGTCACCTTTTTCTTCACTTCCAGCCTTGAATATTCCGTTTTATTTATTGAAAAATAATTAGTTTAATTACAATTATGACTTTTTTGATAATTTTGGCATGTCCTACCGCTATTTTTTTTTTTCTTTTTTAGATATTTGATATCAAGTTCGGTTTTTTACGAGATAATATTATAAAAAATTAATTATCGTTTATTTAGTTTTAAGATAGTTGTTGATATTGATTTTTTAGAGGGGAGGGGTAGTTTTTGGGAATGATTAATGTGTTTTCGGGTATTATAATTACGTATTTTGAGCTGCATTTTTTATTGCTCGCGTGCATGTTAACTTTTAATGTTTTTTATTGATATAGGAATTAATTAATGTGCTTTCGGGTGGTTATGATTACGTTTTTGAGCTGTATCTTTTATCGCTCATACGTATTTCACCTCGCATTAACTGTTAATGTTTTTAATTGATATAGGAGTTGATAATTGTGTTTTCGGGTCTTGTGATAACATTTTTAACTGTTTTTTTTTATCGCTCGCGTTTATTATAACTAAAATTTACTTTTTTGTTTTTAATTGATACAGGAGTTGATAATTGTGCTTTCGGGTGGTTATGATTAGGTTTTTTGAGCTGTATTTTTTACTGCTCCCACGCATTTATCTCGAATTTACGTTTAATGTTTTTTATTGATATAGGGGTTTATAATTGTGTTTTCGGGTCCTATAATTACGTTTTTTAAGTTTTAGTTTTTTATCGCTCCCACGCATTTTAACTCGAATTTACTTTTAATTTTTTTTATTGATATAGAGATTAATTAGTGTGCTTTCGGGGAGCTATGATTACGGTTTTCCAGCTGCATTTTTTATAGCGCATGCGTATTTCAATTCGCATTTACTTTTCATATTTTTTATTGTTATAGGGATCTATAATTGTATTTTCGCGGAGTTGTGAAAACGTTTAAGCGCTTTTTTATTATCTCTCGTGCGTATTTCAATTCGCCTTTACTCTTAATGTTCTTTATTGATATAGGGATTAATTAATGTGCTTTCGGGGGGCTATGATTACATTTTTCGAGCTGTATTTTTCATCGCTCTCGCTTATTTTAACTAAAATTTATTTTTTATATTTTTTATTGATACAGTGGATGATAATTGTGTTTTCGGGTCCTATAATAACGTTTCTTGAGTTTTATTTTTTCATTGCTCCCACGCATTTATCTCGAATAAACTTTTAATGGTTTTTATTGAAAAGAGATTAATTAATGTGCTTTCGGGGAGCTATGATTACGTTTTTCCAGTGTGTATTTTATATAAAACAAAATAATCAATCCCAATGTCAATAAAAAAACATCAAAATTAAAGGGGAATTGAAATCCGCACGAGAGATAATAGAAAAGCGCTTAAACGTTTTCATAACCCGCGAAAATACAAGAATAGATCCCTATAACAATAAAAAACATTAAAAGTAAATTCGAGTTAAAATGCGTGGGAGCGATAAAAAATACAGCTCAAAAAACCTAATCATAACCACCCGAAAGCACAATTATCAACTCCTGTATCAATTAAAAACAAAAAAGTAAATTTTAGTTATAATAAGCGCGAGCGATAAAAAAAACAGTTAAAAATGTTATCACAAGACCCGAAAACGCAATTATCAACTCCTATATCAATTAAAAACATTAAAAGTTAATGCGAGTTGAAATACGTATGAGCGATAAAAGATACAGCTCAAAAACGTAATCATAACCACCCGAAAGCACATTAATTAATTCCTATATCAATAAAAAACATTAAAAGTTAACATGCACGCGAGCAATAAAAAATGCAGCTCAAAATACGTAATTATAATACCCGAAAACACATTAATCATTCCCAAAAACTACCCCTCCCCTCTAAAAAATCAATATCAACAACTATCTTAAAACTAAATAAACGATAATTAATTTTTTATAATATTATCTCGTAAAAAACCGAACTTGATATCAAATATCTAAAAAACAAAAAAAAAAATAGCGGTAGGACATGCCAAAATTATCAAAAAAGTCATAATTGTAATTAAACTAATTATTTTTCAATAAATAAATAAATAAAACGGAATATTTAAGGCTGGAAGTGAAGAAAAAGGTGACATTTGACTTGGAAAAGGTAACATTTGAAATGGAAAAAGTTACATTTGACTTGGAAAGGGTTACATTTGAAATGGAAAGGGTTACATTTGACTTGGAAAAGGTTACATTTGAAATGGAAAAAGTTTCATTTGACTTGGAAAAGGTTACAATTGACTTGGAAATGCTATATATGTTAACCAAGTGTTTATTTAATTTATAAATTTTGTTATAATATACCTTTATTTTTTTTAGTTCCATTTTATGTAATTTGACCTTTCTTTTTTCATTTTGTAAATATTGTATAAATGTAATCCTTTAGCAATATTATTATTGTCCATTGTGATACATTGTAATATATCCGAATAAAAAAATGTAGCAAGCGAAATAGTTTAATTGTCCCAAAATATATACTTATATACTGATGTGAAGCACGTTCATATTAGGAGAAAAATAATATTAAATTAAAATCATCAGTAAGTTAATATCAAAAACAATCGTTAACAGATTATTGTAATACTTTTAAAATAATTATAAGATTAAGTTTTGAATCAAAATATATACATGTTTAGATTATGCAGAGTACTTCATTTTCCTAGTAATTACTAACAAATTTATTATACCAAGAATTCTTAACTAAGTGTTCAAGAGTGTTTCAATAAATTATAGGTATTCCTAATAAACATAAAGTTTATAATTAATTCTTAGTATCAAAACAGTTTAATACCTCAAATATTACTAAAATAATACCCAAAGGTTTATATCATTATTGTTTGTACTTACCTACATTTTGCGATCGTATTTTTTTTTCAAGTACATGGGTTTTAGTTTCATTTAGGTTTTATTCTAATTCAAGTAATATGATAGGGCTTAAAATTTCTTAGTCCAAAGTAATTAAGGCGGGACTAGTTGAGCAATTTTTCACTTAAGCGGTTAATAGATCCTCAACGATGTCTTTATAGCTTGTTATTCTAACTGATTGATTACTTGCTTATCCCTAAGTAAAAGTGCCTTGAGTTCTTTTTTCTAACAAGTCGAATTTAAGTGATACAGTTGTTGAAATGTAGGAAGTCAAGTATGCTCAACGTACCCTATAGGTGGGGTAAGTTGAGCATGGGTATGGGACGAATTGAGCACTTAAAAAGTAGTCAAACCATGGATTCAATGTTAACTTAACATAAAATAAACATTTTATTTTTAGTCTTTTAGAGACCAAACAACAAAACTAGAAGTGATTTTTTAAAAATAATAAACTGATGATAAAATCAACAAAACATCTTTAGACAAAGCAAAACATTAGAATTAGATTAAGTCTTTCTATTTAAAATTAGACCTAAATATTTATGTAATTATCAACATATACTATAAAAGAAAAATAATATTAAGATCTTGGAAACCTAATAATTTATTAGTTTTTATTTGTTACATTATTTTGTTTTCACTCTACTGACTAATTTTGAATCTATATGAATTTTATTTCTGTTAATTTTTTCAAGGTCATTTATTTATTTATACTTATACTATATCTCGTTATTTTTTATTCCCGATGAAGACTTGTGACGTTAGTAGAAACGTTGGTTTTATAATTTTTTTTCCTCACTATTTTAAAGTAAGTTTGACCACTACATAAACTATATCATCATTTATATTAATCGAACAGTAAACTATTTAATGTTCAATAGGAAATTATTTTATATTTCTTCACATTAAGCTTAAATTAAAATTTATCAAAACAAAAAAAAGTTGCACGTATCAGAATACTTACATAGTGTATTCCTTTGTTTGGGGTAAACACCTCCAAATGAATGTCAAGAATCTTACTACTTTAGAAAAGTGGACTGAAAATCAGGTTACAAATGATTCAATAAAAAATGAGTCAAGATCTAAATGAAATATGAATCAAGATGGGAAATGAAAAATAAACCTGTTTTGTAATAAAATAATGTACATCTTTGAACTGAGATTGGCCAGAAATCGATACAATTAGGTAAATTAGGAAGTAAATCCACTGAATTTGGTGGCTACTGAATCTTCACGATGCTTTGGTCCGTGCTGTTCTCTATTCTTCTCTCTCTTTCTTTTGGCAGGGATCTTCTCCAATTCTCTACTCCATGATTGGTATAAAAGAATATAATGGTCGATTAAAGTAAAGGGACATAATGGCTCACCCAGCCAAAACCAAGAAACACTCTATCTCTTGTGTCTGCCGCTAGGAGTGTGCTACTTCTTCAAAAGACTACAAGGCATACCTGTTTCTTTAACCAAAAACAGCACTAATAACAGATACTTAGCAGTATTTTTTTATTTATTTGGTATTATTATTAGTTCTTTCTTGAATTTTTCTTTTGCTACGTCCATTAGATTATAAACCTGATTCTATCATTACTTACCGCAGACCGAAATCCTAATCAAATGAACAGTCCAAATCACTAGATATTTTAACCCATTCCTTCATCCAGCGACTATTTCCGTTTTCATACCTTAAAAGGCTAACATTTTCAGTGAGCAGAAACCATCCGAACAAACCCGGATAAGAGATAATTGCAGGATCCGATGAGACAACATATGGAAGTGGCGGAGGGACAAGAAGAAGTAAAACTTGGTGGCTCTATCTGCCATTGAGAAGGTCCCTTTCATAGGCGAGCTAACTTGGAGATAACAAAGCCAGGGGCAACTTGGCCAGATCCAGCTTAGGCCCAACTTCACCAAGACTCTTTTCAACTCATCCCTTCCTCTCAAGATAACAGATACCCCTGCCGTGGGCTGCGGCCCCCCTTGGAGTAACATGCTGTAACTAGGATTGTAAACTATGGAACAAAAAATGTGGATTTAGTATTATTTTTCCTGATTAGAAAAAAACAATAGATGATGAATGAGTCCATTTAGAGTCTACACCTTTTCTCAGTAAAGGAGAACAAGAATTAGCGGGCGGAGGGACGGACTGATAAATTATAGAAAGAAAGAAGGTAAAGAAACAAAGATACTATTAACTTACACAATTTATTTTTAGTCAACGTATTGGTGATTTCTCCATTCAAAGCGATATAACCTAACCTAAATGGTACGTCATATAATAGAATATATTCTGCATTCTATTTCTAATACGAAACTTATACCTCTACAATCATTGTTTACAGAGATTGGTACGTCCAGCGATTGCGCAAGGAGGCCAAACCTATCTATTGCGCAAGGAGGCCAAACCTATCTATTGCGCAAGGAGGCCAAACCTATCTATTGCGCAAGGAGGCCAAACCTATCTATTGCGCAAGGAGGCCAAACCTATCTATTGCGCAAGGAGGCCAAACCTATCTATTGCGCAAGGAGGCCAAACCTATCTATTGCGCAAGGAGGCCAAACCTATCTATTGCGCAAGGAGGCCAAACCTAGATCTTGCTAAGCCGCCAGGTCCCTCCCCCAATTTTTAGGTACTCTCTTTGGGTGTACCCCAGGAGGGTCTCCATATCCCATTGTCGCCCCTTGGCTGAAATAACTGAGTAAATAAGTTTTCCTCAGCCGGGTTTCTTTACCGGGACCCAATGAACAGAATGGTAGACTAGTGCTCTATCCACTAGACGACGTCTCTCACTAATTGTGTAATAGAAATATAGAGTAAAAATAAATATGGCGATCATAAAAATTTTGAATTTAATATTTTTTTAGAGAATACACGACCTCCAGTGGAAATGAATAGTTAACATTAAATCATTATTATAGCCTTAAATATTACATATTTTTGTAAGATTGATACTTCAGGAGATGAAGAAATACTTAATGTTTAATAAAAGTGGATAATGATAAGGCTTTACGAATGGACATAGGCAAGGAATTCCCACATATGGTAGCACGAATGACAAAGGATTATTTGAAGGAGACTGATCTGTGAGAAGGTAAATACAAGTTTATGGGTTGGGATCTCGTGTTTACTGAATGGACCGAGAAACAAGTGGTAAGGATATCACGAATATAAGAATTGTTTTTTAGACAGACACCAAGGAGTGTCGGCAGAGCCAATTCAACTCTGTATAACTACTAGAATCACGAGGGCGTCTGGAGATCCCACATGTGAACCTAATGAAACAATTTAAAAGTATAATTGACTTTTATTATGCATTAAATATCTAATGCGAAGAGCTAGGTCGTTTAAAACTTGTTAGAATTTTTCTAAATAAAAAAGTGACGTATTTTCATCAAAACAATATAGGTTCCAAATAGTCCTAGCAGTAAATTTCATATAGCAAAATATATTTTCCATTACATACCTGATAAGAAAACTGTAGGTTAATTTCACATGTCGAACAACACCAGTGAAGGTACAGCGTGTCAAAACAGCTCTCAACATAAAGAATGTTTACAAAAATAGACATTTTTCATTCAAACCAATATAAATCCTTAACAGTAGGTAAAAAGCCCTAATATTTTTTTTCAAATCAAGGCTTAATAATAATAATAGGCTCAACGAACCCGAAGGTTCGATGCCGATACCACCAAATTTCGCCTACACAGACTCGTCCAATGTTCACCCTTCAAGCCCAAGCCCCCGAGATCAGCCTTAACGCAATCCTCGTAATCCGACTTACCTTTCGGACGCCTACCAGTCGGATAAGCGAATACCAACTTTCTAGGAATCACCGAGCCCAACAACTTTACGCGCCCATTTGAGTCTCGGCGAAGCTATCAACTCAATTATATTCACAAGGTACAAGCTCCGCAATTCTGCGTTGTGCAACCTTCTAAACTCCCCAGTGGCTTCAGCTCTCATCGGACCAAATATTTTACGCAGTACCTTATTTTCGAAAACCTTAAGTCGTTATTTATCCTTTAAAGTAAGCGGCCACGTTTCACATCTGTAAAGAATCGTCGGAAGAACAATAGTTTTATAAATTCTAACCTTTAAGTTTTTAGATAGAAGCCGCGAGCTAAGTAATTTAGCAACTGAATTATAACACGCATTTCCCACCTTTAACCGGGACTTTATTTCTTCCTGGATTTAATTTTTTCTTGTTATCGTTTAACCTAAATACTTGAATTTCCCTACGTGTTCAAAAGTATGCCCTGATATATCAATATCACTATGTTCGCCACCGTTTCTGCTACTAATCATATATTTCGTCTTATCGGTATTTAATTCAAGTCCTATTTCGTAACCGGTTTAAAAATAAAGGCTTAGCGAGACTTATTTTTATTTGAACATATATATTTTACCTTAACGTTAGGATTTTTGAAATCCTATTTTATAGCCGTATAAAAAAAATCTACTGATCATTTTATCTTTTGCATTAGCGTAAAAGAATCATTTAGGGCTAGTTTATACTAGATGCGATGTGCTGTTATAAAGAGGGTAATGGTGTACCTTCCGGGAAAATGGGGATAGGAACAGTCATACTAATAGGGAATCTTTACTCTGCGAGGAGGCAGCAATTTCTTGATAAGGAAACTCGCAAAACTACCCGCATTGATAACCTACGTCCTGGATAAAATTGCCAGTTTAAAGTCTAATTGTTACTTAAAGAGAGGTATTTATACAACGTTTCTTCCAAATCAGATGCTTAATAAATATATGTGTGTGTGTGTGTGTGTGTGTGTGTGGGTGGGTGTGTGTGTGTTCGTGTTTGTGTGGGGTGTGTGTGTGTGTGTGGGTGTGTGCTAGCGGACCCGCCCCATCATTGCACGGGTGCAATTTGAATGAGGTGTCATATATGTTAAAAATATCTCTGTCTGATATCGACTACAGATAACGGCAAGTTTAATTTTCCTATATAAAGAAAACATGACAGCTCCATATATATTCAAAAAATACAGAAATAACAACGGTCCCTATTTTATTCGGTTTCTCTATAAGTATCACAGGAATTTCTTCTTTTTTTCATGAAAAAGTATAGAATTTGAAATAATTAGTGACAAATGTTTTTAGATTCATAACAACTTACCATTTATGTTAACAATTTAGTTTCAATTCGATGCGTAATATTGTTTCTAAGATCTTGCACATTAAATAACATGCACGATCCTGTACGACGGTGGCTACTTTTAACTATTATAACCTCCCTCTTTCCGATGACATAAGTTCATAAGTTAATGAGCTTACAACAACTTTATATTAACATGTAAGATTTTTTTTTGTGGCATTTTCACTTTTCTATTTCACTTTCTATCTATATAATCATCATTAAATATATGTGTATATATATATATATATATATATATATATATATATATATATATATATAATATATATATATATATATAAATGAATGAATGAAAAGATAATTTTATTCTGGGACTAGCTCTCTAAAGAATAACTAACAGGTACAAAACAAACAAGTATTATGACAAATAAGTTTATGAATAAAAAAAAAAAAAAAAAAAAAACCTGTACCACTACAACACATGGAGGGTCTTGGGGTCTTGGGCTCATTACATATAGAGATCCGTACTGTTTCAAGGCCAACGGCAGTGCAATGAGATGATTAGGCCTTAATGGCGCTCAGCCGCCAGGGTTTTCCCCAATTAATTTGGGTACCCACTTTATAGAGGCTGGGTCTGCCCCAAGAGGGTGTCCATACCCTAGGATCGCCCCCCCCGAATAAATAATACTCTGCTACGGTCGGGATTCGAACCCAGGACCCGGAGCACAGCAGACTAGCGCTCTATCCACTAGACCACGCCGCTCCCTTAAGTATATATATATATATATATATATATATATACCGAGAGAGAGAGAAATATAAATAAATTCTTTATTATTTTGGGACAAGTCCCTTTAGAATAACATTGACATAACATATAAATTGGGCTTGTAATATAGTGTTTTATTTACTAATTTCCTTCTTTCTTTACAATATTTATAGAACAGTGAATACTGGAATTGATATTCCGTCTGCCAGGAAGTTGATCGACTTTAAAGGCAGGAAATGAATATGCATATAAAAATAATATTAAGAGAGCTCAATAAAATATATAAAATGTAATCGCTACGACGATATATAAACTAATATTGAATGTATAAGTATGACTGAGTAGTTCAATATCTGTTCTCTGGTATTGTGTGCAAGGGTCTCTACACATGTGGTTACATTATCATTAAATACGTTCTGAAGTTTAAGAGCTCCGTTGACAAATACCTTGGAATCTAGGGTGGATGACAATGAGGAACCGAGCCGTGAGGGTAATGCCTACTTCCACTCAGGTTAATATCATCCCATAGTGTCCTGCGTAACGATCCTCAAACTCATTTGCTTCTGTGTAGAGTAGAATGTCTTCAAACGTATCATAAGCCCTTTAATGTAGCATGACGTATTCTTCTCTAATCAATCTATTTTAGAAATTGATTTTCGTATTATTGATAGAAAGTTTGGACCCTAAAACGAAATCATGACAGGTTTACGGCCTGAGGAATGTAATAAAAAAAAACCTAAACCTTTACAACCGTAAAGAGTCTTGGGTTCAGTACATATGAGGATTTGTACTGTTTCTAGGACAACGGCTGAGCAAGTAGGTGGTTATTCCAACTTCACGCTTCGATACCACGCCCCCCCTCTAATTTTAATATACCCACTTAATATAGGTTGGGTAATCCTAGGACGGTCTCCTTACTCAAGGGTTTTTCCATAGATTGATTCAAACCCAGAACCCCGAAATCTGTATTCTATCCGCTGGACAACACCACTCTCTCCAAAGGCATGCAGATCTTGCAAAATGGATTAATTATAGTTTTTTTAGTTGTTAACAAAGTTCCCCTCAGCCTATTCATTTCCGAAAAAGGGCAACACCTTAAACCTTCTCCATGCCAAAGCTTAAAATAAACCACAACGGACAAATCTTCCAGTTCTTCAACACCGGATGAATGAAGTTTATTTTTTTTTTAGCTCAGTGTCCTCATTGAATGACGTGCCGGTTTGAATATTTAGTAGTCTCCATATGTTTAATAGGTGAGCGTATGTCCAGAACTGGACCATTATATTTTCTTCATAAGCTGTCGAGCGATTGGTAGTGTTACTCTGAACATATGTTCTGTTTGTTGTTTGAAGCCGATGGAATATACGGCCAAATAGCCAATGGGAAGGTTGACATCCAGTGGTGTTCTCTTGATGCATGAAGAACATTACCATAAGAGAAACCATTAATAAACATAATATCAGCATATTCAGCTGCACTCAAGCACTCCATTTTCCTCTACAATGTAATACGGCAAATGGCTGCGTGTGCGTTTTGTTTTTAAATATTAGCTAATAAAGATTTATTTTAGATTTTAACAATAAAAAATTGATCTGCAGCAGTAAAAAAATTGATTTAATTGGAATCCAGTTGTAACAGGATAGTTATTCACCCTGCCCTTTTAATCTTGGGACCACCCTGGGATATTGAGAACCTCCTGAAGCTCAAAATATAATTATATTTATGAAATTGACTTTATCATTATTTTCTGTATATATTATATGAATGTGATCTCAAATCACTATAACTACTGTTCATTTAGAAACAAAGTTTAATATATCTCAATAAATATAAAAGGTTTGTCCTCCGTCAGCGGCTCTTCTCCAAAACTACTGCACCGATTTTTTAAATATACAGCTCAAAAATATAAGGTTATGTAACGATGATCTTAACACTTAACACGTTTATATCAACCAATTAGTTTTAAGATTGTGGCCGATTAAATATGATTTAATTTATTAATTCAGTTATTATTGAAGATAAATAAAAATTTTATTACAGTTTTCTAAGCTAAAACCCGCGAAGAATTATCAAAAAGAAAAGTAAAAAAAATGAAATTCTACCCATAAATACGCCTATAACTCAGTTATTTTTCAGGAGTAAGAAAAATTGTATTGAGGTTTAGGACCAGAACACCGCGACGACTAATGAATTCAAATCTTGCCTATGTATAGTTTGTAACTTTCTTATTTTTGAAGATACAGAGAAAATTCTAGCAAATTTTACAATCAGTACACCCCAATTAATTATAAAGTCGAAAAAATAATTAAATATCACGCACATATAAGTCGTTTATTTTTGATGATAGAGAAAAGCGTGTGGAAAGTTTTAGAATCAGTAAAGCGCAATAATGAAAATAAAAGGGGAAAAAAAGGACTTGTTCCAAATACTCGTCTTCTAGTCACTAATCAAAATGGATGTAATTCCCCTAAAATTCGGTCATTATTGAAGATAAAAAAATCAATCAAAAAAAGATTTTCGAGATCAAGACACCGCGATAAACAAAAAAAAAATCTTGTATGGTCAAGCCTAAACTTACAAAAGGTGTGATTCCCTGATAACTCGGTTATTATTGATGGCAGAGAAAAAATGTAAGGAGTTCTGATATCAGCAAATTTTATTTGACCAACAATTGAAGGAAAAGAAAGGAAAATAGTAAAGAAGTCTAATATAAATGGTTTTGATTTATTATTTTTAATAATGAACCTTTGTAATAAAAAAAAATGACCATCCCCTCAAAAATTTAGGGCTTTCGTTTCAAGATACGTATACTCCGAATAACAAATAAAAAAAAATATTTATCCCTATTAAAATAAATAAATACCAAAACGCTTTTCATAATAGTCAATTACCTTTAAACAGCTATATAAACAGTTACACCCTAACATAGTCATTTAGAAATAAAAAACTATTTCGTTATAAACAGCAGTTTTCATCTTCATAAAATACATGTTTAGTATGTTTAGTGTAAATATAAACAAGATTTCCCTCTTTCTTTTCATATAAAGGCTTTCGTAATTTAATTTCGTTCAATCATATCTTTGTTTTAACTTTATTTACTTTAAAGTATTGACTTATAATAGAAACTACATCTAACTCTTTGAGAATAAATTATTTCGTGAATTGTTTGTATTGAATATATCAATGAGGGGTGGGGGAGAGAGGAACTTGTTTCTTATTGAATTGTAAATTGTACAGTCTATCATCAAATTACCAACTCATTCTACTCCATTTAAATTGCAAATAGTATACATTAAGTTTCATCCCAAAGTATGTGCAGAATTCGTTAACTTCCACTAAAATAAATATTTATAGGAAACCTAAATACTTTTTATTATGAAACTTTTCCACTAAAACTGACTTCAGTTTTCAATTAAGTTCACTACATTCGTATTTGCAATTTTATCAAGGGACTTCAATTATTCATAAGCCAAAAAGCGATAAGACGATAAACGAGGAAAAATCCAAGACAAGTCAGTGATACTTGATAATATCCCTAAAACCATTACGGATAATCTATAATCTATATATATATATATATTATATATATATATATATATATATATATTATTTACAACCTTATCATTATTGTACATTTTTAGGGAATAAGAATCGCGATTTAAATCAAATAAAATAAGTCACTTTTATCCCATCATATTTTTATTCATTATTGTAGCATCATTAAAGTAAAATTAATTAGCTTTTTTTCAAATAATATATATTCATAATATTATATTTAATTGATTTTTATAGTATATATTTTGTACAATGTAGGAATATTATCGCTTTCCTAATTGAAAATTTGTGATATTACTGAATTAAATTTTTTTGAATGGTCAACAATATTGGTCATATACTTTAAAAAAAAAAGAAGAATACAATGTTTGTGGTTAATCTTTATATAAACAACAAACTACCTATCATTCCACAGCCAGCTCGCTAGTAGCGATACTACAAAAAATATATCAAAAATTATGATATGTCAATAAATGATAGTTAAAAAAAAATGTTATTCTTAAAATAATAATTTTGTTTTGTACTATTTAGACAATGAAGAAAAGCTTAAGATTTTAAATGATTATTGTAGATATTAATATATTTTATTTATTGTACAATTAATATTTCCGTCTATACTCCATATAGTTTTATTTTTTCTTAACATTAAGATTATTTTAAAGTTTGAAATTTATTTCCAGATGGAAGGTAAGTGAACGTCAGTGATAATAGGCCCATTACATTTTTACTTTTAGATTTCAAAGCTCGAAGTTATAAGTTATAAGATAATTAAGTTTTATGTTAATTCAGTTATAAGTTAGTTATTAGTTTTAATTATGTTTTCCATTTTTAACAATATATAGTCATATGTCATCAATATAAATAACTTTTGGCCACTTTTTCCTGCCCTGCTAGTCAGCTCCACCCTAAACTCCTCCTCATCATACCATCCTTTAGGGCACGCGTTTATACTCCAGGCGTTTTTGGGCTGGAGCGGTAGCGGGTTCTATATAATTCTAAAAAACCGCAACCGCTCCATCCCCCCGAATCCCGTGCAATTTGAAGGCGCCCTTACACCTTTGCAGCAGCGTCTCCACGAACGACCCTTCTTTCGTCTTCTCTCCGACATCCATTCAAAACTCCTCTTGGGCCATCGCCATTGTCATCACATGCTCAAACTACCAGACTCCTCTTTACTATCGAAACAATGAGGCTCTCATTGTTTCGATAGTAAAGAGGATGTTCTCTATCTGATTGTTTTATCATTAGGGGAATTTTGAAGCCAACTGAGGCCACATGATCGCCTCCAACAGTCCATTCTAGCAGTGTCTTCGATTGATTCTCTCGAAGTACCCAAGACACACAACTTTTTTTTAAGAACATAACTTCACTCCACAGTACTTAAATTGCGGTTCTGATTATGGTTTTCTCCTTGTTTATAATTTATATAAAGTACAAATCAGTTCTCCCTATATTGCTCATCCAGCTACTCAGATACTTTAACTGGGCTTCAGGTTCAATAGTCCATCCGTTTATCATTTTTGACCCCTCTATCCAATCATTACAATGGCAGGGAGTCCATAAATTCAAAAAATTGTGCCTATATGAATTCAATTTTATCTAAAGAATACATCAGTGCGTTTGAATATTTCAGTTATTTCCGAATGTTAATAAGTTCATATTTAATTTCATTACAAAGCTAAAAATCTCCTTACATAACGTAAAAACATTCAAGATTGAAACGCAAAAATAATCAAGTAATTTAGTAAAAAAAAACAACTATTTTTCTAAAATAATTGTATTAATTTTAAGGCGCATCTGATTAACATAAACCTTTCGTTATTGAAATAATTGATTAACATGCTAGATCCAGGCTCTATTAACCGAACACAATCCGCAAAAGATTGTTCCCAGTAAATCCCTAAAATTTAGAAATACATTGCAGATACCTATTTACTATCAGTTACCGAGCGTGATTTAATGAGTGTAATACCTAAATGATTCTTGTTACGAGCCAAGGCTTTGCAAGTATTTTACATTAAGGCAATTTAAGATAATTTCCCAATGATCCTTGGATATCGTTGCCGGACCCTTAAGGAACCACCGGAATAGGCAATTACTTTCAATCTTCATCCTCATGTCAAATCATTTAACATTAGCCACATAGGCAGACTATGAAAGTAAAATAAAGTTTCTTCTACCTATAAGTGATATTTTTTTTTTAATTTGTTCAAATTTAAAATTAATTAGAAAATCGGCTAAACTTTTCTAATATTTGAGTCATGTTTCCAGGTGATATTTCCGTCTAAAATCCTAGCTTAGTTGCTCACAAGTGAAGGGACCTATTGAAGTAGTTTTTCGATATAAGCCCCCGAGGCAGCCTGAATGGAGTCTTAGGCTAAAGAATTTCAGAAATGAAGAAGCCTGGTAAATGGGCGACCAAGCTGCGTGCCAGCTCAATGCCTTGCTTCCTACTGCCTGAATAAAAAAACAAAAAATAATAATGTCTTACTTGACCCTCATGGGAAAAGAAGCGTACCCCATTGTATCAAATACTGGGGGAGGTGGTTTTCACCTCTCATGAATTAAATCCTCCTACACGTGGCGAGGATATAAACCTAAAAATATTAATTATGAATGAAATCAGTCTTAATTAAATTATAGGGTTGTCAGAAAAAAATTCAGGACTACGGTTTTAGAAAATAAAAGAAAAATATTTATAGCTGTTTTAATTTATGAATATATTCTCTATCACTTTAAAAAAGATAACTTGCACGAAGAAAAAACGTTTTCATTTTATCTATATTCTATATTAATCAGTAAAATTAAAATAACAAACAATTAAGACAAGAAATCGTTTTTATAGTTTTGTAAAAATCAGATTAAATAAATAAACCAGTTAATTATTTTTTAAAATAATTAAAATATAACAAACAAACACAAGCTTGGGTGATAATTAATGAAACTGACTAATATAATTATAAGGTGATAGTTCTTAATATTCTGTATGACATTTTTTTAAATATATATATATATATATATAGCATTTCCAAGTCAAATTCAACCTTTTCCAAGTCAAATTCAACCTTTTCCAAGTCAAATTTAACCTTTTCCAAGTAAAATTCAACCTTTTCCATTTCAAATTCAACCTTTTTCGATTTCAATAAAATAATAAAAATCAAATTAATATGATTTTATGTTTTAATGGTTATTTTAATTACACCTTGTGTTTTTAACCCTTGTGGCTAGTTAAATGTTCCCAGGGGCCTTTCTACATATAATTAGTCACGAATATAATAATAAGTATAACCGATACTTTAATTTTAAGACATTAGCGGGATTCGTTTTATTTTAGTTTTATAATCGCGGGCGAAAATATTATCAATAGAGGTTTATTTTAACTTTTTCGTATTTATTGGATAGTAGGCTCAGCAGATGCGTTCCTAAAGGTTCGTTACCGATTATACTATTAATTTTAATCGCGCTCGCTCAAATATGGGTTTATTATAACTTTTTCGTATTTATTGGATACTAGGCTCAGTAGCTGCGTTCCCAAAGGTTCGTTACCGATTACACTATTAATTTTAATCGCGCTCCCTCAAATATCGGTTTATTATAACTTTTTCGTATTTATTGGATACTAGGCTCAGTAGCTGCGTTCCCAAAGGTTCGTTACCGACTACACTATTAATTTTAATCGCGCTCGCTCAAATATGGTTTTATTATGACTTTTTCGTATTTATTGGATACAATGCTCAGTAGCTGCGTTCCCAAAGGTTCGTTACCGATTACACTATTAATTTTAATCGCGCTCCCTCAAATATCGGTTTATTATAACTTTTTCGTATTTATTGGATACTAGGCTCAGTAGCTGCGTTCCCAAAGGTTCGTTACCGACTACACTATTAATTTTAATCGCGCTCGCTCAAATATGGTTTTATTATGACTTTTTTGTATTTATTGGATACAAGGCTCAGTAGCTGCGTTCCCAAAGGTTCGTTACCGATTACACTATTAATTTTAATCGCGCTCCCTCAAATATCGGTTTATTATAACTTTTTCGTATTTATTGGATACTAGGCTCAGTAGCTGCGTTCCCTAAGGTTCGTTACCGATTACACTATTAATTTTAATCGCGCTCGCTCAAATATGGGTTTATTATAACTTTTTCGTATTTATTGGATACTAGGCTCAGTTGCTGCGTTACGGGGGGTTCTTTCCCGACCATTCTATTAATTATTCGTGCGCTCGCTCAAATATGGGTTTATTACAACTTTTTCGTATTTAGTGGATACTAGGCTCAGTTGCTGCGTTACGGGGGGTTCTTTCCCGACCATTCTATTAATTATTCGTGCGTTCGCTCAAATATGGGTTTATTACAACTTTTTCGTATTTACTGCATACTAGGCTCAGTCGCTGCGTAACCAAGGACTCGTTACAGATTATACTATTAATTTTAATTGCGCTAACTCAAGTAGAGGTTTATCAAAAAAGAATGTACTTATAAAATCGTTCTGTTTAGCTGATTATTATCAAACTCCAAAATATTAACCAAAAAGATAACTTACTATCCTGAAAAAAAAGATAAGCGGTAACCCAATACATGAAAAGTTACAAAAAACACGAAATGAACATACATTAGACCAACTGACTAAAAAAACATTAACACATTCACTAACAAAACTCCCGAAACACAAATACAGAAATTAGCATAGAAAAGAAACACGAATTTATAATAAACCCATAATTGAGCGAGCGCGATAACAATTAATAGTGTAATCGGTAACGAACCTTTGGGAACGCAGCTACTGAGCCTTGTATCCAATAAATACAAAAAAGTCATAATAAAACCATATTTGAACGAGCGCGATTAAAATTAATAGTGTAATCGGTAACGAACCTTTGGGAACGCTGCTACTGAGTCTAGTATCCACTAAATAAGAAAAAGTTGTAATAAACCCATATTTGAGCTAGCGCACGAATAATTAATAGAATGGTCGGGAAAGAACCCCCCGTAACGCAGCAACTGAGCCTTGTATCCAATAAATACGAAAAAGTTATAATAAACCCATATTTGAGCGAGCGCGATTAAAATTAATAGTGTAATCGGTAACGAACCTTTGGGAACGCTGCTACTGAGTCTAGTATCTGTCCCACTTTGGACATTAATAGTAGTGCTGAAATATATCATACATACTACATTCATACAATATTTACACAGCATAAAATTACAATAAAATATATACACAATAATGAATTAAAACAATACAGTCAAGAATTCGCTTATACCTATATACACATAACACACACTCATACATAAATCACATTGAGTGGAGAATCTAGCCAGTGCTAGAACTCCAATATATTTACAAAAGGTAGCGGAGCCACTGCCGTTTCAACCTTCTAGGTGGGTTGTATGGATGAGTGGAGCTGGATAGGGATTGAGCTAGAGGATTAGGATGATGAATGAGGTTCTAGTGGAATTTAGAAAATTTGGATGGAATTAGGTCTGAAATAAATGGAACATTAAGGTCCACTAAATAAGAAAAAGTTGTAATAAACCCATATTTGAGCTAGCGCACGAATAATTAATAGAATGGTCGGGAAAGAACCCCCCGTAACGCAGCAACTGAGCCTTGTATCCAATAAATACGAAAAAGTTATAATAAACCCATATTTGAGCGAGCGCGATTAAAATTAATAGTGTAATCGGTAACGAACCTTTGGGAACGCTGCTACTGAGTCTAGTATCTGTCCCACTTTGGACATTAATAGTAGTGCTGAAATATATCATACATACTACATTCATACAATATTTACACAGCATAAAATTACAATAAAATATATACACAATAATGAATTAAAACAATACAGTCAAGAATTCGCTTATACCTATATACACATACACACACTCATACATAAATCACATTGAGTGGAGAATCTAGCCAGTGCTAGAACTCCAATATATTTACAAAAGGTAGCGGAGCCACTGCCGTTTCAACCTTCTAGGTGGGTTGTATGGATGAGTGGAGCTGGATAGGGATTGAGCTAGAGGATTAGGATGATGAATGAGGTTCTAGTGGAATTTAGAAAATTTGAATGGAATTAGGTCTGAAATAAATGGAACATTAAGGTCGAGGTGCAAGGTATAGTTGGAGACATAATAAGGAACATTTACTATTGTACGGAGGACTTTGGATTGAAAGGATTGAATGCGTTTGATGTTAGTACGTTTAGCTGTCCCCCACAGTTCAAGTCCGTAGGTCCAGATGGGCTTCAGTATTGTCTTGTAGATTAATAATTTGTTGTCAACTGTAAGTTCAGATTTTCTGTTGAGTAGTCGGTATAACTGTCCGAATCGTCGGTTGAGTTCTTGTCTTTTAAGCCTTGTATGTGGGTTCCAAGTCAATCTTTTGTCTAACAGTAAGCCAAGATACCGGACTGTATCTGGGAGAGGAATTGGTAATGAGTTGAAATAAACTGGCGGACAGGATTTTCGTCTAAGAGTAAAGGTTATGTGTTTACATTTGGTTTACAAATTTAGAAAACTCCTTTTCAAAGGTTCTTCGATCAATACATTTTTTTCGCAATAAACAATTTGAGGAACCCAACTTTTAAGTTTTTACACCTTTTCAACCGCTCCGGGGTATCATCGACGTTCGATTTGCTTACGTTGAGTTCCCAGGCTAGTTCCAAAAAAGTTGTTCTGTGATTCTTAACCATCGAAGCTCGCAAGGAAAGAAAATTCTTCACGAATTTTTATCTCATATTTACTGGAAGTATTGGAATGTTTCCCATGAAATGTTCGTTTTTATAGTTTCTGAAATACATAAAGGATTTTGCAGGTCTCTGTTGTTATCTTTCGAATGTTTACATATTTAAAGTAAACAGTTACTAATCCTCTACCTTTGTATTATAAACATGAGCTTTCCAACCAATTACCCACATTTTTGTATACCTCCAAATATGAACATGGAAACACGTTATTTTCAAGTAATATTTTTGTACGAGTTTAAATTCGGCCATTCAGCAGCTGAGGCCGCTAGAAATATTTGCAAGGCGTTTTGGGAAGGGAGTGTTAATGAACGGACCATTCGCCGTTGGTTTTCATCTGGGGATACCGACTTGGAAAACATGCCCCGAGGAAAACCTCCGTCCGTAATAGACAACGATGTCCTCAAACATACAGTAGAAGGAAACCCCTACTTAACAGTTAAAGGACTCTCAGCACAATTAAATGCAAGTTCATCTACCGTTTCCAGACAATTAAAGTGTATTGGGAAAGTAAAAAAGCTCCATATATGGGTACCTCATGATCTCACTGAGCGGCAGCAAGACCCCATGTTTCAAAACCGACCGTGCAAAATTGAAAGAACTGGACTACGAAGTTCTTCCGCACCCACCATATTCTCCCAACTTCTTCCCAACAGATTACCACCTGTTCAGAAATTTAGACAACTTCGTCAAAGGAAAATTTTTTGAAAATGATGATCAAGTGAAAAGTGCGTTTTCAGATTTTGTTTCACTTTAAAGCCCAGACTTTTTCAGTTCGGGGATAAAAAAGTTTGCGTCACGTTTGGAAAAATGTGTAGAAAAAGTAGGTAAATATTTCGAAGAAAATTATCTTGTTTTCATATCGTATTTTTAATAAAAATCCTTTAACTTGAAAACGGACATTTCATGTGACACAACCCTATATTTATGTCAATATAGTCGTATGTTTCAATAAATATATTTAAAAAGAATTAGGGAAGATATGAACTTCCAATTATGAATCCAAAAGAAGTACTTAATAACCTTTGGATAGTATAAGTGAAATCAGTAAACATTCATCGAAACAAATAAAAAAGAACGCTCAAACAAGTTAGGAACTTTGTAAAGCAAGCTGATTTCCTCCTTTCGAGAAACAAGTCTCTAAGTAATTTAGGTACGCTATTGATAAGCGATTCATGTGTAGTGAGGAAGAGGTGGCAACTGCAGTTGCTGTATCAATTGAGGCTATAGAGAGATCGTAAGGGGGGCTGACCGGAGCAGTGAGCTGGAGTATATTCATGCTAAACTCCGCAGATTGACAAGCAAATCGTTCTCCCGGAGTTAAGGGTGACAACTCGGTTAATCAGGGAAGTTGGCCAACTTGGCGGTCTCCATGCCGGTTCGGGATCACACCCAGCCACCGCTCACCGCCACTATTGAACACATTTACTTAGAAAATGTGTTAGCTCATGGCTCACTTAGCAATGCCTGAGTTTTGCCATCGCTACAGTTGCCAAGCTACTGCTATTACCAGCAGTAAAATAAGGTAAAAATGTCTTATTTTATAATACCAATAATGAGTTTAAGAGTGATTTTTAGCTTGCTCAGTTCCTCTTTTATTCGTTAATATATAAATATATATATATATATATATATATATTATATATATATATATATATATATATATATATATATATATATACCCTCAAATGTGTAAGGTGCAGACATTTTCGAAACTTTACTTGTTCATTCTGATCATGTTCCCATAGAACCTCAGTCTTCTGGTCATGATGACTGTTTCCCGATCCTGCATATTTCATCATTGGATATTAGTCTCTGGATATTCCGTGCACACTATAACTACAAGATTTCTACCTGCCGATCCATACCTACCTCCTCATAGAACAGCATCCTTGGAATGAAAATTCCTTTACCTTCCGTGCTACCATACTTTGAAACTCTTTACCTACCTACCTCCCAATAGTGTCATCCCTAACGGCTTTCGAGCGCAAATTATTTATCTACTTGCTCAAACATTAACCTTCCACACACTGAGAAAAGTAGTCTAGTGCTCTATCCACTAAATCACACCGTCCCTATGACATGTTCTAACAGTTAGCTTAAAATGAGTTCAGCAACAATATAACAAACATTGTTATAGCGAAACCATTAGAAAAATAAAGAGAGGTTCTTGAGTAAATCGTAAAAGGGTGCAATATGCATTTCCTAAAGTGACATGGTGGTTAAAAAGTTGCTGTGAAATTTCAGGCAAATATGTTTTCGTAAGAGACTTACGACAGACTTTTTTGAGGGTCTTGGTCATTGGGACTTATGGGATACTAAAACGTGTATTTCCGAGAATTCGAAAATTATCACCATCGCAATACTGTCTCTTTATTTCACGTATAGTTAAGTGAATTAAAAAAAAAAATAAAACAATAAAAATAAATTAACTGGTTGGAGGAGACAAGACGCTGGCCAGAGTGAGGAGGAGCCCCTGATGGCCTGAGAAGACTTCTTCACCATTAGCCACTATCGGGGAGCAGCCGGCTGGAGTGCAGGAGGGAATTAAGGAAGGATTTCCCCTAGACCCCTTTTCCAATTGCTGCTGATTAGGAAAGACATTCTCCCACAAAGCAAAAAATGCCCCTGATAGAAGGGGCTTTAAATGTGCTATGTGACTGGGAGGGGAAAAAAAGAAAAGAGGGGGATGTTTGATAAGGGAACGGGCGGAGAGCTAATCCCCCAGTAAACACACCCTCTCCAACCCAATCTGCGGTAAATAAAATCAACCTCGAGCTAGAAATACAAGGAAACATCAACTAGAGAATCTATTAGATCTGACAAATAGACGATTCTAATCCTATCGCCTTATCCTTCCTTAGATAAATTTAAACCTTAAGTCTAATACTCATTGCATGTCTACGGTTCCCTCGTAATTGTTTTATTTTTATTATTGATTGGGTGATATTTGAATCTGTCTTGTTTGGACATTAATAATAGTGATCAATTACAGCATTCATAAAATATTTTCAAAGCATGAGAGAAATGCTTTATTCATTGGCAATGCTGGCTAAATACATGGGGTTGCTTACATAGCACAGCTAACTAATCAATCCCTATTGGACATATTGCATGTACATTTTTCATTTTCGTTTTCCTCATTCTATTCTAATTACTAAATTTATGATGTTTACAATTGTTTTTTCCTCTTTAGTTATTTACATTATTTTTTTATTATTATTTTTTTTCTCTCTTTAATACAATAAGGAATCAATAAAATATGTACTAAGTCTAAATATCACTCATACATAAATACAAGCTATAAACATACAGCACTTATGTGGAGTAGCCAACGCTAGAACTGGAATATAAATGTTTACAAAAGGTTTCGAGGCCACTGCCGTTTCAATTTTCAAAGACAGTGGTTCCCAACTAGTCGTCCGCAAAAGATGTCTAGGAGGTCCGCGAAGTATCATTGGGGAATAATTTTAAATTATTTTAACGTCGAAAATTTGTGAAGCCTTGGCTTACAAAAAAATAACACAATAAATTAACCATTCTAAGTGTTATAATTGGTATGGTTTACAATCATAACCTTAAAACTGGAGATTTTCTGACTTTTCGGAAATAATGAGCTTAAGAAGAGATGTATAGCGGAAGATAATGGACGATATATGATTATTTGAATAAAATCCTCCTTGTATAATTTTTAAATTGTAGGTTATTTTTATATATACTGTGGCTATCAGACGATACTAAAGTGAAAAGCCTAAATTTTTCCTATCCAGGTTTAATTAGGACGGGTATCTTTAATGAGTATTTGATATAGGATAGGATCTGGACTACTACGAGGCATGTTTTTTTAAGTAAGTACCGCTTGGAATTAAAAAAAATACGTGTAAAGATATCGCAATTATTTTATTTTTACATGAAAGCCTGTACCTTAATCTACTTTTCTACATAATTTTCATGAATTTTCTTCATTGTATACGTTGTTTACTAAGTGTTTAAGATGCCTCCGAAAATCGTGAGTCCCGCTGATTGTGAAGTACGGGCTGTTATACGATTTCTTAGTGATAAAGGCGTAAAACCGATCGATATTAATCGTGAGATCGTTGAAGTTTATGGACAAAACATTATGAGTGATGGAATGGTAAGAAAATGGGTGAGAGCATTTAAAGATGGCCGCACAAATGTGCATGATGAAGAACGGAGTGGGCGTCCGTATTGCTAGTGGAGTTTCTGCCTCGTAATGATACTATCAATGCAGATTCTTATTGTGAGACATTAAAAAATCTGCGTCGTGCAATCCAGAACAGAAGACGTGGCAAGTTGAGTAAGGGTATCGTATTACTGCATGCCAATGCCTGTCCACATGTGGCTGATCGGACCAAAGATCTCATCAAATCATTTAAATGGGTAACTCTAGATCATCCTCCATACAGCCCTGATCTGGCGCCCAGCGACTACCATTTGTCCCTGCACTTGAAGAAACACCTGGGCGGTCGGCGTCTTCAAGACGATAGCTAAGTCAAAACATTTGTGATGCAGTGGTTAACAAGCTAGGCGGCAGAAATTTTGAGGAGGGTATTCAAAAACTGGTGCCGCGTTATGACGAGTGCCTCAAAATTCATGGAAATTATGTAGAAAAGTAGATTAAGGTACAGGCTTTCGTGTAAAAATGAAATTATTGGGATATCTTTGCAGGTCTTTTTTTAATTCCAAAACGGTACTTACTTTAAAAACCTGCCTCGTATTTTACGTTTCCTCGAGAAGGCAGCTTAACGAAGGATTTTTCACTTCCTTCAAACAATTCAAGGACCGTCTGCCAGGTTCAACATTAAATTTTAGTTATTCATGTTTCGGGGATTGATGTAAACTCCTGGAGCCTGGTTCTTTTTTCTTCATTTCCATTTCTCTAGGCCAGTGGTTTCCAAGTGGTGGAAGATGGCCAATGGGTCCGCTAGCTCTCTCTGAATTTTTATTTTTTAATATAATAAATAATACAAAAAATATTTTTTTAGGAGATAGATGTATAAAAATGATAATAGGAGAAACAATTGGGAATCATATTTTTAGCAAAATTGTTATTTTTTAAGAAGATTATGATAATATTGTTAATATTAAATAAATTATATAAAATGTGTACCAGAGTCGAATAGGAGGACGAAACAAAAACAAAAGTCAGTTGTTGTCAGTTCAAAACTACTATCAGCTGTAATCCTATGCAAAAGAATGTTGGGTGATGCAGCCACCAAGCTCATAGTACTGTCCCGCATTCTAACAACACGGTTCAAAACCGAATTTCGGATATAACAAATGATAAAGAAAATACCTTATTAACTCAGCTAAGCATGTGCGAAAGGTTTTCTTTGCAATAGGATGACAGTACCGACACATCAAAAAAAGCAATATTATTAGTTTTTGTGCGTTATTTATTGGAGGTCAAATTATGTGATGATTTCCTGTTCTCTAGTGATTTAATTCACACTACGGCAGATGATATTTTCTCGGCATTAAATTATTTTTATAATAAATATGACATTTGCTGGAAAAAATGTGTGGGTTTGTCTACAGATGGGGCCAAACCTATGTCAGGCTATAAAACAGGACTTCGTGCCCGTATTCAAAAAGTAGCCCCAAATGTAAAGTGGACACACTGCTGTATTCATCGAGAAGCTCTAGTAGCCAAACGGTTGCCTAAAACGTTGCAAAAAACCCTTAATGATATTGTTAAAATAATTAATTATATTAAAACTCGCACTCTGCCATCCCGACCATTTTCTTTATTGTGCAAAGAGATGGGCAGAGAACATGATCAGATCCTAATGCACACTGAAGTGCAGTGGCTCTCTCGAGGTAAGATCTTAACAATTTTTCATTTTTTGAGCTAAAAGATGTCTGAATTTTTCTCCTTGACACTAAATAAGCTAATTTTCTGTCTGACTTCTCTTGGCTGTGCATTTCTGCTTACTTAGCAGACATATTCGGACATTAGAATATGCTCAATTTAAGTTTACAGAGGAACAAAGTTGACATGTTCTTGGTTGAAGGGAAGATTAGTGGCATGGTAAAAAAGTGTCAGATTTGGGCTGGATGAGTGGAAAATGGATCATATACCAAGTTTTCTACTTTAAAACTGTTTTTGGAGTTATCCAATGAGAGTTTGCCTGAGGAAGTAAGGGAAGTTGCTATCCAGCATCTTCATAACTTGGTGATTGCATTTAGGGAATACTTTCCAGAGCCCGTTCCTGAAGACAGCTGGATTCGAAATCCATTCAGTTCCGTCGCAATAGAAAATATAAAAAGCCTTTCACAGGAAGAACAGGACGAGCTTATAGACTTGTCGACCAATGGTACAATGAAAAATACCTTTAACGCCAAAAACATTGCCGAATTTTGGTTGATCGCTCGTAAAGACTTCAGAGGGATAGGCAATAAGGCAATGGAAAAGATTCTTCCTTTCGCAACGACATATAGATATGAACAAGCATTTGCAACCATGTGCTTTCTAAAAAAAAAACACAGAAATCGTCTCGATATGAGGTCTGATTTTAGACTAAAAGTGTCAACTTCGGAACCTCATATTTTGGAAATAATGTGGTCGAAGAACAGGTTTGACTCGTCTCATTAGATAGGGAAGTATAGATAATGTTTATTACCATCTATGATTATAAGTTTCTTTAAAAATTAAAAAGTTTTTCTTCATTATTTCATTTTTAAGTGTTGGGTTTCAATAAAAATTTAAGTTGTTGTGGGGCATATTGCGCCAGAAAGTTCTAAATCCGAATTTATTAGTCATATATTCTTTCGGTAATGATATCTGTCAAAATTCATTTTAAAATAAAATTCAGCTGAATATAATAGCTGAATTTGAGACCTTGAAGATATGTCTAAGAGTGCTCTTCAACGAATAACAGAATGGCTTTTATAAACAAGTCCATGAAATGACAGTCCAGGCACCTTAGAAGTAGACATTTTCTACTAAGCAACCTAATCTCCAAAAGCCCGGAAGATGACGTTAACAACTATGAAAAAAAAAGCTACGCTAAAAATTTCTCTTTGCCATGATACAATATCCGAGAGGAATGTTGATCATCGTTCGCCTGGATCGACTGCGATACGCACCCTGCGGCTCTGCTCAGAATGGACATTTTTAAGTGTTATGAAACTTATTATTTAGTCAATATGAAACTCAGACTAATATAGATGACGGTGGTCGAAGGCTGCAGGAATAAACTAATAAAGACATAATCATGTACTACAAAAAAATCTGGAAAATGTAATTAATTCCAAATAAGTATGGTATGAGTAATTTTAATCATTAAAAAGTTATTGTTGATTTTAATTAAGTATATTTGATTAGTAAATATATCGTAGTTCAGTAAATTCATGTATTATTTTTAACCCAAAGGCTAACTAAAGATGTTGAGATACATTTATAAAAAAAAATTAATAATGAACAATTTAAACGAAGTGAAATATTTTGTTTTCAACTTAGTTATATAGTTTGTTTTACTTTTAGCAGAAGCGTTAAATATTAGTTAATTATTTTGTTCCCAAATGTATTTATTTCTCATCATTATTTTTTTTTGTTTACTAATGTTAAATCTATTTTCTTTTTTTCCTCATTAATATTGTATCTAGGCCAGATGTGAATATTTTACTTTGTCAAATTTCATGTTATTCTTAGGGGAATTAGTCTTAAAATAATGTTGTTTTTTTGTCTTATTTTTCATAAATGTAATTGTTAAAAATATAATATAATAATAATAGGCTTACCGAACCCGAGGGTTCGATGCCGATTCCACCGAATTCCGCCTACACAGACTCGTCCAATGTTGACCGTTCAAGCCCAAGCCTCCAAGATCAGCTTAACACAATCCTCCCATCGACGCTTCGGCTTACCTTTCGGACGCCTACCAGTCGGATCAGCGAATACCAACTTTCTCGGAATCCGTTCCTCACCGAGCCCAACAACTTTACTCGCACATTTGAGTCTCCGCGATGCTATAAACTCAATTATATTCACAGGATAGAAGTTCCACAATTCCGCGTTGTGCAACCTTCTAAACTCCCCAGTTGCCTCATCTCTCTTCGGACCAAATATTTTACGCAGTACCTTATTTAAAAAATATATAATATATAATATTAAAATTTTTAAATAGGTTAGAACATCATAGCTCAACACGTTTATATTTATGACGGTTATGATTGACTTTTTTTTAATGTAGAGGGCTCTTGGCGTTACTGTGGTTGGGCAAAGCTTTTTAGACCAACGATCGTGTAAAAAGGTGATTAGGAAGAGATTGACACGCTTAAACGTCAGGTATTTTCCCACATTTTGGGTACATATTTTTTTTTAAATAAAAATCTTATAGCACAATTTTAAATTCCATGGCGCAGTGCAATGAATAAGAATAATAGTGTTAAGATGCTCTAGTTAGATCTCTGATCAAGCTAACGGTATGTCAGGTGAACAAATTGAATACACGAATGAAAAAAGACAAATATTACTAATTAAAAACAAAATTAACCGAGAAATGAAAGTTTTAAGTAGTAAAAAACAATAATGTTTCAATATGAGATAGAGCGTTAGAAATTTCAAAAGTTAGAAAATATAATTTTAAATTCAACGTCATATTTTTTAATACGAAAGAATATCAGTTCCCCAATCTTTTCATTTATTAAGTATTAAATCTTGTTGAATTGGAACGTCTTTTGTTATTTGGAAAATGGAGGAAGTAGGGACACCTTTTCAAAGAGGTCCCTTAAGACGAATAATAGAAATGAAATTTAATATCGGATATAATATCAAATAAATCTCTCCATTGATTATCCCCTTCTAAACCTGCAATTAAAAAACAACATTCAATTTTTTTTTTCTTCGAATTAAATGCTTTAAAAGAAATTGAAAAGAACGTCTTAAGTTTACACCCTTGTTTCAAATAATATGTCCAACTTTCTCAAGTAATAAATTAAACGTGTTTTTCATACTTTCAAAAAGGTAAAACTTTTCAGGATGAATTTAACTCTTAAAACAAGTTTCAGGCCCTTTTAGAAAGCTTTTTTTTTTTTTTTTTTTTTTTTTTTTCTCTCCCTCCAGCAAGAAGTCCTCGAATTCTTCTGTTTACAAAATTGATTAGTGATTCTTTCCCCGCGCTTGAATGAGAGGTCTAGGAAGGAAGGAGGAGTCAGTCGAAATTCACTGAGTGTAGTGATTAGCTCGTTTACCGAGTGAATCGCCCAACAATCTAGACGGAAAAAGGGAAGAACAGGAAAAAGCCTTGCATGCCTCCATAAGGAAAGCAAGCGTACAAGCGTTGATGAGATTCCAGGAGTGGTTAGGCTTGGGCAAACACTTCTACCAATATACTATTTTGTTTACATATAAGACAAAGATGTTAATGTCTTCAGATCGAATATTAACGCATAAGCTTATTGAATTATTTTTAAATATCCTATCCGATCCTATAAGACTAACCTGGAACCCACAGCTCAAGAGAAGACACGGTCAGTTATATAGACTACTGAACACAATTTTCGGTTACCAATAAACTATTTATTTACAGTACTATTCTCAAACCTATGTGGACGTAAAGAAATTGAACTACAGAGGGGAGGCTACTAAATATTCGAACTAAATATTCAAGCGTATCCAATCATTTCAGTCCAAAATCCTAAGAACAATAGTCAATGCTCCCTATTATATTACAAACAAGACCTTACAATAAGACCTCAATGTCCCTTTTTCCTTGATCTCATCCCATCCGAATTCTCAACCTTCCATCAGAAACTTATTCTTCTTCCTAATCCCCTGGCACAATCCCTATTTAGTACCAATCACGCTTATAACTTTCCCCGTAGGTTAAAGCGGCAGTGGCCGAGAAATCTCTAATAAATATAAAACTGGAGTGCTTACAATGGCCAGCTTCTTCCCTTATGCCTGAGAGTGTGTGGCTACTATGGCACTATGCCTTCACTCAGTCTCCACTGACTTATTACACAGGCAAAGCGGCTGACTGAGAGGTGCTGGGATCTCCGGGCATTATGCCTCAACATCTACCAGTGGGTGTAGGGGTTTGGTTCGAAGTTCCCGAGGGCAGTGTGTAAATATTGTACATAGGTATGAATGTGGCCAAGATTGTTTTATTTTATCTCTTCTTTCCTTTTCGTTATTTAGGTTTATTTATTCTTCTTGTATTTTTTTATTTTATATTTGTTTTACTATGAACATATGGAATGAATGACTTCTCATAGCTCTAATACTCATTGCCCAAGATAGTGAAAAATTTTATCATTTCTAAATAAAGGTATTTAAACAATTAAAAAAATATAGCCAATCTTATTTGAGGACGCTATGGTCCTTGTAGGACCTTGTCCTGCTAAGTTATCCTCCTCCACTCTGAGCTGTCTTGGGTTCCCCTTCTCTACCTCCTGACATCCAACGACAGAACCACACTCTGCAGCCAACGAAGTCTAGGTCTCCCTCGGTGCCTTCTTCTTCCATCATCATTTTTGGCAGTCTCTCACTTTCCACACATTGTACGGATCCCAGCAACCTTATTTTGGCACTCTTAATCTTGGCAACTATATCAGGCGTTTCATGTAAATAAAACTAATTTCCTCATTCGTCAATATTCGACAGCGATTTTAATATAAGGCATAACTTTTTTTTTTTTTCATGATCATCCTATATAACAGGTTTTAAAATAAAGTTGATCCAGTTTGTCTTCACTCACCTTGTATTTATTATTTTCTACTAACGTTTCGGCCCAAGACATTTTCAATGAATCCATCTATTTGACTTTAGTTTCTTTGGACTATTTTATATAGTTTAAATTTTACAAATTTTGTTTTGGTAGAAAAATTAATGACTAACGTCCTTGAACTCTAAATGAATTCGCATACTCTCTAGGGAAATTAGTCAAAATTACACAGAGCTGAAAATAACGATAAAAAATGTTTATATCCTTAAAGAATATATGATTTTACCATTGCATATAACAGGACATAAAAATTTAGTACAAAACTATAGAGACATAACACTCGGCAATACAATTAGCAAACAATTTACGGCTCTAATTAATCTAAGATTGACTGAATGGGCAGATGCTAATAGTATAGATAAAGAATTCCAGGCAGGCTTTCGAAAGCAGTATTCAACTATTCATAATATATTATGCTTAATGAGTATTATAAAACTTAATTTAAACATAAAAAGAAGCAAAGTTTATAGTTTTACATTGATTTTAAGGCGGCTTTTGATAGAATAGATAGACAGGCACTATTTTATAAACTGAGAAAACTTGGAATATCTAATAGAATGCTCCGTATAATAAAGAGCCTAAATGAGGAAGCGGAAACAAGAGTTTGGAGCCAACAGGGCTTAACCTCCTATTTCAAGACCGCGAACGGACTAAGGCAGGGGTGTGTTTTAAGTCCCTTTTTATTATCATGCTACATAAATGATTTAGAAGACATCAGCGGTGGCATAAATTTTATTGGAAGAAAAATAAAATTACTGGCATATGCGATATTTGTCAAAAATATTAGAAATTTCCAGTTGCTGTGTGCGCAATTGAACAAAATTACCGAATCTACCAGCTACTACTGTATGAGTAGAATCAATGATACCAAAATATCTCCTACTACTGCCGAGACATATAGAAAAATAGTGAAATACCTAACTGAAACCAAAGCAGATTTCCATACCTATCAGCTACGCCAAGAGAGAGCTTTAAGGGTTGTAATCAGAAACTTACACCCCTCGACACCAGTTGAAGCTATTAAAGAAGAACTAACGGAGATGGGCTATAAAGTGCGGCAAGTCACTAACGTCCTAAAGGATAAAATTCCTCTACCTCTCTTTTTTGTGGATTTGGAACCAGCTGAAGGAGTTGAAAAAATCTATGACCTCAATAGATTGTACTATTCCAGTGTAAGAGTTGAAAAACCTTACACAAAGAGAGAGATAATTCAGTGCCATAATTGTCAAGCATATGGTCATACCAAAAGCTATTGTCATCACATACCTCGATGCGTGAAATGCGGTGAACAGCACAAGTCTGTGGAGTGTACAAAACCAAAATCAACACCAGCTGTATGTGCTCATTGCCTGAAGGACCACCCGGCCAACTATAAAGGATGCCAAATCTATAAGGAGCTGAGGACCAGGTTTCAAAAACCTCAAGTACTGGATGAAACAGCAAGACAAGTAAGAAACAGAAGAGAACCCTCAAAACTTATTGATGCCAATTTATCATTTGCCCACTTACTTGGAGGTGGGAATCAAAGTACTGAAGCCGTGGCCCTGCCGGAACTACAAAATGTACCTCAATCCATTCCACATATACCTCTTTCTCAAAATGTAACCAATCCTAAGCATCCTAATCCACCACAAATCTCTCATATTCCTCCTCCTTCAAACGCCACAGATCTTACCAGTTTGATGACATCCTTTATTTCCGAAATTAAATCCCTTGTTATGCCCCTAATATCACTCCTTACGAATCTCGTAACAAATCTCATTCCTGCCTTAAAAAAAACCATAAATGACCTCACCTAATTCCTTATCCATTCTCCTTTGGAATGCGAATGGTGTTAGAACTCACACTGACGAACTTACAGCCGTACTGCAGGACAAAAACATTGATGTTGCACTCATTACTGAAACTAGACTAACCACTAAACAGTACTTTAAAATACCAGGATACACGACATACCGGACAGACCATCCAGACGGCAAAGCCCATGCCGGTACTGCTGTCATAGTCCGCCGATCCCTCACCCATCACTTACACCCAATTTCCGCCCACGATTACCTACAAGCAACTTCCATCGTTATCAAAACCTTTTCCTTTCCGCTTATCATCGCATCAGCATACTGCCCTCCTAAACATCCCATTTCCTCTGCCCAATTTGGATCCTTCCTCAACTCCTTGGGTAATCACTTCATTTTGGGTGCAGACTTAAACGCTAAGAACCAACAGTGGGGTTCTAGAACCACCAATTCTCGTGGACGGACATTGCAGTCTGCACTCAACTCCCGAAGCTTTCATCTCCTACCTCCCGATTCTCCTACCTACTGGCCAACAGATCCTAACCGTAATCCTGACATCCTCGACTTCTTCATCCACAGCGGATTAGGCTCTCTGAATTTTTCCATAGCTCGCCTTGATGAACTATCCTCTGATCATAGTCCATTGATTCTAAATGTATCCATAACACCTATTCCTAAACCTATCCCACCGTCATTCATTAGGGGCCCTGTCAACTGGAACCTCTTCCGCGAAATTCTCACTAATGATATTGACCTCAGAGTGATTCTCAAAACCCCAAATGACCTTGACGACGCCGTATATTCCTTTACAACCGCTATTCAACAAGCCGCCTCGACTGCCTCCTCTCCCAAACAATCCCCAATAATTCCTTACAAAAGCCATTTACCACAACACCTGACAGACCTCATCAACAGCAAACGTCGAGCTAGAACATTATGGCAACGCACCCGCCACCCAGAAGATCGCCGCTCCTATAATTTTTTTTGTAGAAAATTAAAGCGGGAGTTGGCGATCTTCCGTTCCCAATCCTACAATACCTACCTCTCCTCTCTCTCGACTCGTGACAATTCCCTGTGGAATGTCACGAAGAGAATCCTAAAATCCCACACCATTTCCCATCCTCTCCGGCGCTGTGATGGTTCCTGGGCTGCTTCTGACAAGCATAAGGCCGAGGAATTCGCACAGCACCTTTCCAAAGTTTTTACTCCTCATCCAGAGCTTAATCCAACCCATACTGCAGCAGTTGAAGAGTTCCTCACGTCACCAATACCACTATCCTTACCACCTAAAGCAGTTAATCCCTCTGAGGTCAGATATCTTCTTAAAAAGCTTCCTCTCCGCAAATCTCCTGGATACGATCTCCTTACTCCCCAAATCTTAAGACAACTTCCACCTAAAGCCATTACATTCCTTACATATCTCTATAACTGTATCCTACGCACTACCTATTTTCCTCTCTTATGGAAACATTCAACTATGATCCTTTTCCTAAAACCAGGCAAACCTTCTAACAACACGTCATCTTACAGACCTATCAGCCTACTTCCGATCCTCTCAAAAATTTTCGAAAAGCTCCTACTAAAACGAATCCTAGCCAAATTTCAAAATTTTCCTTCACATCAGTTCGGATTTCGTCCTCAACATTCCACGGTTCAGCAAGGACTCCGAGTTGTAGACCACATTTCCTCCGCCCTTGAGTGCAAGGAGTATTGTTCGGGTGCCTTTCTGGACATAGCTCAAGCTTTTGACCGGGTGTGGCACCCGGGACTGCTCTTTAAGCTCAAAACCCATTTACCTCAATCCTTATACCTAATCCTCCGATCCTATTTATCCAACCGCTCCTTCCGAGTTCGCTGTGGTTCCGAATTTTCCGAACAATATACTGTTGAGGCCGGTGTTCCTCAAGGCAGCGTCTTAGGACCCGTCCTCTACATCCTCTTCACCGCCGATATCCCTACCGACCCCAATACCTTTCTGGCAACATTTGCTGATGACACAGCCATTTTATCATCCAATTCCGATCCTGAAGCAGCATCGCTAAATCTCCAAAAGCACCTTTCCCTTGTCGAAGACTGGTGCAATGCTTGGCGCATTAAGGTTAACGAAAGCAAATGCACTCACGTCACATTCACCCTTCGACGCAAATCCTGTCCAACGGTTAATTTCAATTCCATACCGCTTCCTTCCTCAGACACAGTCCGGTATCTCGGCTTTTTACTAGACAAAAGACTGACGTGGAACCCACATACAAGACTAAAAAGAAAAGAACTCAACCGCAGATTCGGCCAGTTATACAGACTACTAAACAGAAAATCTCATCTTACAGTTGACAACAAATTACTAATATACAAGACATTACTGAAACCTATATGGACCTACGGACTTGAACTGTGGGGGACAGCTAAACATTCTAACATTAAACGCATCCAATCCTTCCAATCCAAAGTCCTCCGAACAATAGTTAATGCTCCTTATTACGTTACCAACTGTACCCTACACCATGACCTTAATATTCCGTTTGTTTTAGACCTGGTACCATCCAAATTTTCCAAATTTCATCAGAACCTTAGTCATCATCCTAACCCTCTAGCACAATACCTATCCAGCACCACCCATCCCTACAATCCTCCTCGAAGATTGAAACGGCAGTGGCCACGAGACCTATTGTAAACATTTAAACTGGAGTTCTGACAATGGTCAGATCCTCCACTCATGTACGGTATGTTTGTGGCTACAGCGCCCTAACTCAGCCTCCACTGGCTCAGACCAGTGATGCGGCTGAGATAGAGGTGCTGGGATCTCTTGGATTCCGCTTTTTCCTCCACAAGTGGAGGCAAAAGCGCTTGCTGGGGTCCCTTTAGCAATTGTATATATTGTATATAGTTATGATTGTGTGTAAGATGTTTATTTATTTGCCAACTTTTTATTTATCTCAATAATAGGTTTAAGTTTCGATTTGTTTTGTTTTTTATTTATTATTATTATTTTATTGTATATATTTGAATTTATGTTATATTTTATGAAATTTGACCATTATTATTATTTTCTGTATATATAGTATGAATGTGGTCTCTTATCAATATTATTATTGTTCATTTTGTAACAAATTGTAATATATCTCAATAAAAAAAAAAAAAAAAAAAAACTGGCATATGCGGACGATATCACACTGGTAGCTACTGATCCTAAAGCATTACAATTAATGATAAATGATCTAGAGAAATATTGTCAAATGTGGAATTTAGAAGTCAATTTGAATACATCAAAAATAGTAATTTTCAGAAATGGTGGAGGTAAACGAGGCTGAAACAAAAAATGGTTTTTCAAGAGACAAGCAATAGAGGTAGTAAACGAATATAAATATTTGGGAATGATTCTTACACCTACATTATCCTTAAACAAGCGTTTAAGGCAGAAGCTATCAAAAGCTAAAATAGCAATCAACTCCATATGAAAAAATTTACTATTGAACAATAGCATACCCTATAAATCTAAAATTCAAGTATTCAATGGTGTTTTAAATCATTCATAGGATATGGTGCCGAAGCATGGGGAAGTAAAGTATATATTGAATGTGAAAAACTTCTGTATTACTTCATTAAGAAATTATTTAGCTTGCCGCAAGCCTAATAATTTCTTAATACCTACTTAATACAATTACAAACCAAAATAGTCCCACTGTTCATAGAAATCTTAAAAATATAGCATAGTTATATTATAAAAGTTAAAAAACTTATAAGCAATAGGCTATCGTATTTATTAAATATCGAAGTTGTAAAACAAAAGTTATACTGGATAAAGGATATAAGAGAAATAGCTGAAAAACATAATATTGACATATACATTAAACTTGATAATAAAAACAAATGATATTTAATCCTACAGGAATTCAGGAATAATATAATAGAAATTTATAGATTGAAATATGTACAAAAGGCTTTAGTTTCGGAAAAAATGTATCTGTATAAAAACTTAAATTATGATTATGGGACACATTACCTTAATGATACGAAAATAAACTTTAATGGGGTTCAATAGATATTCAAAGTTAGGTGTGAACTTCTATATCTGAACTATAACATATTTTATTCAAACAGTAGAGCCATGTGTTCTTTGTGCAATAAATGAGAAACAGAAAATACATTTCATTGTGGATGTAATTAGTTGACCGTTGAGAATTACTGGAAGGAATTAGTCCGCGTGGCGGTCATTAAATGAAACAACTAAATAGTTTCAACTATTTTGTTGTTTGCCAACGTTTCGACCCCCTTTGTGGGTCATCATCAGGGCTAAAAAGATACAAAAGAATATAATTTCAAAGACATTATATACAATATTATATAACCTATTTAGCTAGAGAACGTCGGTATTGAAAAAATAACAGAAGAACTGTATATGTAAAAAAAAAACTTAATTAAAATACAATGACCATATTACAATAATGAAAGTGTTATACAGAAAAAATAAAAATGTTCACTAAACAAAATTTACACAGGTATCAATAATTTACATGAAATATGAAATATAAAAATATGAAGTAGAGTGGAGATACGTACCGCATGGTGGGAGAATGGAAACTAGGTACTGTTTGGTAAATAAAAATAATAATGGAACATTGTAAAATACATTAATTGACAAATCTTACAGGTTGATAAAAAAATTAAATAAACATAAATACAAGTTGGAATAAATTGAATAGTGAAGACATTTAGAAAATTTTAAATACATAAACAAAACAAAATAAATACATATATAGAATTATATGGATACCTAAAATATATTTAAAAATATTAATAAAAACCAACAAACAATAATAATGAAAAACAAAACAATATATATGGTGGGATAGACAGAGAAAATATGCTACTTAATAGAGTTTAATATGTGGCTATATGTGGAGGAAATGCATTGTTTATCGGTTTTGTGGTTAACAGGATTGGATTGGAGGTGGATGTGGACGGATTCAGCGATTAGTCTTTTCCTATGGTTTGGAACATAATCTAAAATGGAGCAGTCGTCAAAGTTAAAGGAATGATTGAAATGTATGGAGTGTTCAGAAAGTTTTGAGGCTAGAGGGTTTCGAGAGGATACGGAGAGTTTATGTTGCGATATTCTGGTTTTTAGGTAATTTTTGGTTTCTCCTACATAGGATACATCACAATCTGAACATGAAATTTTATAAACAATATTGGAACGATATATAGGAGTGATCGGGTCTTTTGTATTGGTAAAAAGGTGAGAAAGCTTGTTCTGGGTCTTTAGTCCTAGTTTTAAGGAAGGTAAGGAAAATTTAAGGATTTTTTTTATATTTTCAGAAAGGTGCGGAATGTAAGGTAGGGATCTTTATAAAAATATCATGGGTGAATCATGGTCGGGAATTGTAGGGGAAGTAACGGTGGTTTTTGTGTTATAAGAATCTATAAGGTTTTTAATGACTTTTTTTGGGAAGCTGTTTAAGGTTAGTATTTTTTTAATACGTTCGATATTATTAGGATGGTACTTTGGATCAGACAAGGATAGGAAACGGTGGACGAGATTCTTGGCAACATTCTTGTCTGATCCAAAGTACCATCCTAATAATATCGAACGTATTAAAAAAATACTAACCTTAAACAGCTTCCCAAAAAAAGTCATTAAAAACCTTATAGATTCTTATAACACAAAAACCACCGTTACTTCCCCTACAATTCCCGACCATGATTCACCAAAATTTTCTAAATGTCTTCACTATTCAATTTATTCCAACTTGTATTTATGTTTATTTAATTTTTTTATCAACCTGTAAGATTTGTCAATTAATGTATTTTACAATGTTCCATTATTATTTTTTCCACCCTGTTATCTTTGGATACCTAAAACAGAATTAGGGATGATTAAGTAGGGAGGTACAGTCAGTTTTTCTCCATATACATCTTCCATCACTGTTCTTACTATTATATAGGTGATATTTCAAGAATTAAATCATAATTTTTTATCCTGTATCATTATTATAATCATAAGTTAAATTTCATTGATTCTTTGTATGGTAGGATTAAGAATTTTAGTCATTGTTGTCAGGCTCTGTCCATAAATCAGTACGTATTTTCCATTCCACCTTTTCCTACGTATTTTCCATCCTACCTACCCCCCATCTACCAAACAGTACCTAGTTTCCATTCTCCCACCATGCGGTACGTATCTCCACTCTACTTCATATTTTTATATTTCATATTTCATGTAAATTATTGATACTGTAAATTTTGTTTGAATTTTTTTTTTTTGTATACATTTCATATTGTATTGTATTGTTTTAATTAAGTTTTTTTTTTTTTTTTTTTTTTTTTTTTTTTTTTTTTTTTTTTTTTTTTTTTTTTTTTTTTTTTACATATACAGTTCTTCTGTTATTTTTTCAATACCGACGTTCTCTAGCTAAATAGGTTATATAATATTGTATGTAATGTCATTGAAATTATATTCTTTTGTATCTTTTTAGCCCTGATGATGACCCACAAAGGGGGTCGAAACGTTGGCAAACAATAAAATAGTTGAAACTATTTAGTTGTTTCATTTAATGACCGCCACCCGGACTAATTCCTTCCAGAAAATACATTTCATTTCCTGGCTGCATGAAATTAGAAAAAAATCTTTTGGAAATAGTTCTCTAAACCTTGACGATGTGATAAAATGTCTCAATGGCAATAACTGGTTGTCTTTATACAATTTTTGTAAAATAGCATGGCCTTATAGGTATAATAATAATAATAGGCTTACCGAACCCGAAGGTTCGATACCGAAAACCACCAAACTTCGCCTGCACAGACTCGTCCAATGTTCACCGGTCAAGCCCAAGCCCCCGAGATCAGCCTTAATGCAATCCTCCCATCGACGCTTCGGCCTACCTTTCGGACGCCTACCAGTCGGTTCAGCGAATACCAACTTTCTCGGAATCCGTTCCTCACTAAGCCCAACAACTTTACGCGCCCATTTGAGTCTCCGCGATGCTATCAACTCAATTATATTCACAGGGTACAAACTCCGCAACTCCGCGTTGTGCAACCTTCTAAACTCCCCAGTGAGTGCACTTATTTCACTAAAGCAAATTATAGACTGGTGGTAGCCTGGAGTGGGGGGAGCGAGGCTCCTGGAAGATAAGTCCTAATCCTTTTCATGTTTACAAGGTCTAGTTCGAGTCTCCTGTCATCTACGACTAGTAATATAAACATTTAATTTTTTTTTTTTTTTTTACACAAGACTTTTTATTTATTTTTCTAAAGACATTTTTTTATTCTACCATAAGACTTTTTTTTCCCAATCTATTAGTTTAATTATTTAATATGTTTCTATTGAACATTGTATTATATGTATATATTTTTGTAAATAGATTTAGTAGTTAGATTTTTCTTCTTTCTTTAGGTAAATTAATATTAAAAGTATACTTTTTTTTTTCTCTTAATTCTTCTAAATTTATTCATGGATCTCGACATGAATACTTCGTGTGACGACTCGGCAGAGGAAACACCCTTCTCGGAAATTAGCGAGTCAGATTCTCAATATTTGAAGCCGCGTCAGAAACGGCAAAGTGCTTTAAATCCTGGACCTGGAGACTCTCCGAATAAGAAAAAAAATAAAGCGGTCCAAAACCAAACAGGTTTCTAACTAAATAAATTCTCCACCAAAAACAAGCAGTACCACTGCAGCCATCAAAAATGAGAATACGGCGCCGTCTACATCTACCACCACACCGTTTTCAGCCGCAGCACCATCGACCTCAACCGGCAACAATACTGTTGCAGCGAACAACTCACACGTCATCCCGGGGCCCCAGAGGTTTTCTGATCCGGAGCCACCACCCATATTCGTTAATAACATATCTAATTTCATTACGTTTGGTCCAGAAATCGCCAACTTGATCGGACAGCCAAACTTTACCTGTTTTTCTAGACTGTGCGATATCAAGATAAATACTAACTCAAAAGAAAATTACAAAAAGCTCGTAAACTATTTATCTACCAAGAACTACGACTTCCACTGCTACCAGCTAAAGCAGGAAAAATCATACTGAGTGGTCTTGAGGGGACTCCACTCAACGACCCCCACTGACGCAATTAAAAGAGCCCTAGAAGAGATAGGCCATACCGCTAGACACGTTACTTGCGTCTTACACCCCTCTGAAAAATACCCCCTTCCACTATTTTTCGTGGATTTGGAGCCAGCACAAAACAACCCGGATATATTTCAGGTGACGAGACTATTATACTCAGTCATCCGTTTTGAACAGCCCAGACAAAAATCAATAATAGTCCAGTGCACAAACTGTCAAAATTTAGGACACACCAAGTCCTATTGTCACAACCAGGCCCGGTGCGTCAAATGTGCCGGCCCGCACACATCTGAAAACTGCCCGAAATCAAGAAATGAGCCGGCAAAATTTGCTCTCTGTGGCGAAGCACACCCTGCCAGCTACAAAGGATGTGCGATTTATAAAAATCTCAACAACCCACAAACAACAATCCTCCTCCAACATCTCACACTCATACCTCTCCTAATTCAAATCCACCTGACATTTTTTCCATCTTGAATTCCTTCCTCTTGGACCTTCAAGAAACTATCAAACCTCTTATCACCCTTCTCACTCGAATCCTTTCTGAAATCCCATTTAATTTCCAACGATGAGTGTAAAGCCCCTAGCTGTCCTCTTGTGGAACGCTAACGGCCTACTTGAACACCGTGATGAACTCGACAAATTCCATATTGATATAGCACTACTGACTGAAACACATTTCACTCAACGATCACGTTTTTAAATACGAGACTACATTACTTACAGAACTGACCACCCAGACAACACTGCCCATGCGGGTTCTTGCATCCTTATTCATAAATCCATTTCACATTCCTTTGTCCCTTCTACTCCAACTGATGCTATACAATCAACCTCTGTATCCATTTCAAACCGTCCTTCTCACGTAACTTTCGCAGCTGTGTACTGTCCTCCAGGTAATGCCGTTTCATTTAACTGCCTCAACTCCTTATTCCTTTCCCTCGGACCGCGCTTTATTGCTGGAGAAGACTATAATGCTAAACACCAACGATGGGTTTGTCGAACATCCAATACCCGTGGAAATATCCTCTCCCGTGTTTCATCTTCAAATAGCTATTCCATCCTCTCGCCCATGAATCCCACTTACTGGCCTACATCCCGAAAAAAAAATCCTGATATCCTAGATATATTCGTCACCTCCCAGCTTTCCTTCTCACAAACATCTGTTACATCCTTGAATGACCTCTCATCCAACAGTCCAGTTCTGCTTTCTTTGCATTCGGGCTTTGTTCCTGGGCCAACACCTCCTAAATTGATCCTTGGACGAGTGGACTGGGACGGATTTCGGACAGACTTGGAGACAAAACTGGACTTAAGAATCTCACTAAAGACTAAACTAGATATTGACAGAGCCGTAGAACAACTTACTGACTCAACAGGTAGCAGCATACGTGATAACACTACAAACATCTACAACAATAACACTCAACAGACTAACCTGCCACAGCACATTCGAATCTTATTAAGGGAAAAACGAAGAGCTAGATCGAAGTTGCATAGGACTAGATACCCAGCTGACAAAACTATTTATACCACTCTGACTAACAAACTTAAAGCAGAAATCAGGAAATTCAAAATTCAAAACATACTGAATACGACAGAAAATCTCACTACGACTGATAAATCACTTTGGACTACCACTAAGAAATTACTTCAGTTCAAAAGGACCAGATCCGATGAAGAAAAATCCCAAACATTCGCTCAGCACCTCTTTGAAAGACTACAATCCGCATCCTAATATATTTAATCACCATCACCTTGAGTGCGTTGAAGCAGAGCTGGATATTCCACTCCAATTGGCCCTTCCTCCCAAAGCATTTCATCCTTCAGAAATCTCAAACATAATCCACAGATTACCTTCCCGCAAAGCTCCTGGACACGATCTAATCACTCCCAATATTCTAAAACAACTCCCCAGAAAATCCATTCTATTCCTTACCTATATTTACAATGCCGTTCTCCGAACCACATATTTTCCTGAATCATGGAAGTTACCCATTGTTAAAATGATCCCTAAACCCAAAAAGCCGCTGGAACTCCCTTCCTCTTACCGTCCTATATCTCTTTTACCCATTATGGGTAAAATCCTGGAAAGACTAATCCTTAAACGACTCTATCCTATCCTAGAGACGTTTCAGATAATCCCGGACCACCAGTTTGGATTTCGCTCATCCCACTCCACCATCCAACAATGTCATCGTGTGGTGGATGTTGTCTCTTCAGCATTGGAGCGCGGATTGTACTGCACGGGAGCCATCCTCGACGTTGAACAGGCCTTTGACCGAGTTTGGCACCCAGGACTGCTTTACAAGCTCCGCAAATTCCTCCCACCTACATACTACCTCATCATCCAGTCTTACCTCTCTGAAAGATCCTTCAAAATAAACCACAATAGTTCCTATTCATCCCTTTTTACTCAGTCAGTTGGTGTCCCTCAAGGTAGTATCCTTGGACCCATCCTCTACACAGTCTATACAGCTGATATCCCAACCCATCCCAACACTTTCCTTTCTACCTATGCTGATGACACTTGTGTGCTATCATTCAATAACGATCCTACTATTGCCTCTCAAACTCTTCAATCCCATATCAGAGAGCTTGAGATATGATGTCAGAATTGGAGAATCAAAATCAATTCCAACAAATCCCACCAAATTACCTTTACCCTTCGTTGTAAACCTATGACATCCTGCCCTACAGTTTCCTTTAATAATATTCCGCTTGTTCCAGTTGAACAGATCCGCTACCTAGGACTACTACTTGACAAACGTCTAACATGGAATCCCCACACACGACTGAAACGACAAGAAACTGCCCGTCGCTTTCACTTACTACAACACTTACTGGACAGACGCTCCAACCTTCCACTTATCTACAAAAGGCTCATCTATATCACCATCATAAGGCCTATTTGGACTTACGGAGTTGAGCGAAACCATCAAATTCTTCCCGTATTCAATCCTTACAATCCAAAATCCTTCGAAAAATCCTCAATGCTCCTTACTTCGTCACAAATAAACTCATCCATAAAGATCTTAACATCCCATATGTTGCTGATTTGGCCCGAACCAGGTATCAATCCTTCCATGATAAACTCCACTCCCACTCTAATCCTCTAGTTTCAATTCTTGCTTCCTCTTCAATTCCTGACAATCCTACGAGGCGCCTGAAAAGAAGATGGCCTCGAGATCTTCTAGTTTAGTTACTTAGTGGAGTGATGCCAATGGGCATTTTCTCTTCGCGTTTTTTTCATGTATTTTATCATTATTAACATATTTACTTGTTGTATTACAAAATACAGTTGTAAATTTCAATAAAAATATTTATAAAAAAAAGTTAATATGGTTAAAAGTTGAATATAATTAGTGAGTGGCCTGTGTCTTGACTATTATATAATTTGTAAAATTTTACAGATCAGCTCCGGACCGACGGTCTAAAAGACCATAGTTCTACAATTTTTTATTATATATTTTAATATTTGTTTTGTTGTTGAAATATGCTTAAAGAAATAAAAATAGTTATCTATCTATCTATCTAACTGTGAAAGAAGCAATTTTTAACACTCGAGTGGACGTTCCAATGAAAACCTGTTAAAAATAATACTTTTTTTTTACATTAAAATTATTTTTCGTGAAGGTGTTAAAATATTTAATATTTTAAAACTAGTGATTTCTATTTTCATACATGATAAAATTTTAATTAAAAAAATAACCTACACACAGAGTTACAGTTAGTTTAATGTAAAGGTAAGTGAAAATAAAAATCTATAAATATTTTAATTAAGATGAAAAACTTCATTTTAATAACTCTTAAAAGCTCCTTCTAATTTTATTTTTTTATTAAAAATATATTTTATTAGTTTTCGTTTGAACGAGAATGTTTAGTTAGGTTTGACTGTTTTGGAAAGGCCGTTAGGAAAAGAGTGAATGAAGGTATGTCGGCCCTATTGGTTTCAAAGATATCGTCAATATTGATAAGCTTTTTAATAAATCGGTAGTGTTTGGAAGCCACCCACCCAGCCAGTATAAATAACGAAATTAAGTGCGTAGGAGGAAGTATACAGAAGCAACTAATAATCTATTTCCAAATACCTAGAATCTCAAGCACAGCTAATGAGTTCAGTTGACTTAAGCCAATCCTTGCAATCCAATATTCTTCGAAACATTCTAATGTTCCTTGAATTTACCATTAATAAAGTCAACATACCCAAACTTAATATTTTAACATCCTATTCCTTGCAAGCGTATTTAGAAATCTATACACCTCTTTAACTTCCCAAGACAAAAAACAAAATTTCTAAAGGATGTTTTAAATCAAATAATGCATTGAAGTGTTAAAATTAAAACACCATTATTATATGTTATACTGACTTTAAACCTGTACTGTTTTTGTATTGTATTGTGACAAATGCAAATTTAAATATATGCATATATATAATATATATATATATATATATATATATTATATATATATATATATATTAACCGAACATACACGTTTTAGAGTCGCCAGAGTCCCGCAAACAGGTGTGTGGTAAGTCTAGCACAAACAAAAACGTAGTTCTTGCTCAAATTTCATATTAAGGATATCTATAAGTCCATGATGTCAAAACCAACTTCATCACCGAATCAGCTGACGGAAAGAACTACTTTATACCATGCATTCTGCACCTTTATCCCTAAAAAATCCTTTAACAATTATGATTAAACTTGCTAAATTGTTGTAAAAATTAATGTACTTCAAGTTTTAATCTCAATCCATTTCTTCAAGTTTCATTCTGATTGAAGTAATCTGACAGGGCTTAAATGCCAACGTTTTGAATATTTTTTCTTTTAAAGTGGCTTAAAGAATGTAAATTCGAAAGATATAACCATTTTAGCTTGTGAGCATTGATAGGAAACGGCTAAACATACAAGTAGAACGAATTTGGAAACCGAATATAGGAGAAAAGTGGAAACACACACACAGATATATATATATATCTTCGCCGTATGTTACGGCCTGATAAGGTTTTTATAGTTTTTCAATCGAAAAATGATAAGTTCATAATTTTTATGATATTTATAATAAGATCATTTTTTTGTTTAAATCTTTATTTTTTAATTTATTTTTAAAATAGTTATTTTAAATATAATTAAAAGTTTTTAAACGAGAGCAGTAGAAGAGAAAGACAGAAGACGATCGTACTTCAATTGTTTTTTGACTGCCTCGTGGCGAGTCGAGTCTTAAGCTAGCGTCTGAGCGGTGAAGATGTGCCGTATATAGACCCAAGATTCCTATCAACGTTTGAACGTTTGGAAACGAATTTCTTCATCTTCTCATCGTTCCCCTTGGAACTTGGAAGAGCCGCCTTGCGGTAATTTTCAACACCCAAGAGAACTTCGTCCAAGCCGCCCTGCGGTAATTTTCTTCAATACTCAAGACGACTTCGTTCAAGCCGCCCTGCGGTCGTTTTCTTCAACACTCAACTGGACATCTTTACGTGAATATAACTTATCTTTATCCATTAATGGAACATTTAATTTCTTAATTCTTATTCAAGAAACTGTTTAATTTGATAATTATTTTTTTTACATCTTTAAGCATTAATTAAGTTAAGTTTGTTTCTTCTATTTTTACAATATTTTAATTAGGTTTATTTTGTTTCCTACATTTTCTTACAGCTGTTTAATTATAATTAGGTTAGTTTTTCTTATATAAATTTATTAGGTTAATTTGTTTCTTATCATCCTTATATGTATTTCAGTGTATTAAAGGTATTGTGATTCGTCGTTTGCTTTCATTATTTTTATTTATTTTAAATCTATACAGTCCACTTATTTATTTCAATAGAACCTTCCTCAATTTTGAGTTGTCACTTGGAAGTACTATTCTTTCACGGATAGCCCAGCGTATACAATATATATATATACCTATGGTGATTTTTCATATTTCAAAACGAAATAAAAACTAGAAAGATGATGCGAGTAATACCTACACTCTGAAACCTTACAACGCAGTACCTAATTAGCCAAGAAGATTGTTTTAAAAAAATTAACTGAAATCGTCGCAAGTATTTCCTCGCATCATTTCTTTACCAAGTTATCCGATCCCACCGCCCATCATACATTTTTGACCTACAATTCAAATCCTCTGTCCATCCCCGTTGTACACGCTCCAGGCCTTCAGATATATACAATACGGCCCACCAAACTGCACATTTCGACAAATCCTTTCTCATTCGATCCTCAATCCAATGGAATTCTATCCCTCCTTCCATCCGTCACTCCAACTCTCTTTCAACCTTCAAATCCCGCACATATAATCACTTAATGAATATCCAGGCTCGATAGAATTGTAAATAAGTTATTTATTTTTTATTTTGTCGTTGTTTTTGTTTTCTTTTCATTTTAATATGTCTATTTTATATACGTCATTGTTAACTTGTTAACATATATTTAGTTTACTCTAAGACTCCAAGGCACCTTTTGTAAATTCTGTATTTTTATTCTAGAGGGGTAATTCCATGGATAATAAAGAATTTATTTATTTATTATTAATAGAACCTTTAAAGTAAACCATAAATTTTCCTACTCTCCCATATTTGCTCAGTCGGCCGGTGTACCTCAAGGGCTTAGGTTCAATCCTTAATGCAGTGTGTTATCAGTCCATAATGACCCAATCACAGCATCCCAAATCCTTCAGTCCCACCTCACAGCCATCGAGGAATGGTGTCAGAACTAGAGAATCAAAATTAATCCTACTAAATTCCACCAAATTAACTTTACCCTTCGTCGCAAACCGATGATCTCCTGTCCCACTGTTTTATTTAATAACACCCCACTTACTGCTATAGAACAAATCCGATACCTAGGACTCCATCTTGACAAACGTCTAACTTGGAATCCTCATACAAGACAAGAAACGGATCGTAGATACCGATTACTACAACACTTACTTGACAAACGTTCAAAACTTCTATTATTACAAAAATTATTACTACTATTATTACACAACACTATATTACAAAAAGCTCATGTATGTTACCATTATCAGGCCCTTATGGACATATGGGATCGAGCTTAGGGGCTCGACTAAACCATCTAATTCCTCCCACATCCAATCCTTACAATCCAAAATCCTTCGTAAAATCTTAAATGCTCCTTACTTCGTAACAAATAAAATCATCCATAACGAACTTAATATCCCATTTGTTAAAGACATTTCTCGTACCAGATGTACCACATTCAATTCCTAACTCCCAAACCACATAAACCCTCTTGTTCGCATCCTATCAACCTCACATATTCCTGATAACCTCCGAGGCGATTGAACAGAAGATGGCCTCGGGACCTACTAACTTAAATAGACATCGAAGTTCTACCACTGGGTAGTTTCTTCACATGCATTTTTACGCCCTTTATTGTAAGTCAACACTTTTACTTGTATTTATGTAAATACAGTAGTAAAATTTAATAAAATAAAAAATTATTATCTACGACAATCAGTTTGTTTTATTAGCTTTTCATCACCCTCCGTTAACTTTTAGATTTTTTTCTAAACTCTTTAGCTTTCCAAGGGTATACTGTACATCTATATTTCTGTTATAATTTTCAAAAAAACCAAAATCGCATAAAAATATGTTTACACTTTTCTCCGTAAGTTGTTTAATAAATTCGCTAAACTTGCATATTTAGCCGTTATTTATCAATTCTAATAAGATGATATGCCTTTTTTTTAATTCTACAAAATTAAAGGTACTTTAAAGGAAGACATTTTGAAATATCGGCAGTTAAGCCCTGTAAGACTGTTTCAATCGGAGCCGTTTTTGAGAAAATCGTTAATAGGTGCAAAATGCATGGTATAAAGTGGCTCTTCTGGTTGCCGTATTTTGATGAAAGAGTTGCTGTAACATCTCGGGAGTACAGTTGTGTTTCATAGGATTTTTTGTTTACGCGCTGGAATTACCACACACACACACACACAGGGAAACACATACCTTTATGCGGGACTTGGTCATTTGGACTCAGGGGACCCTGAAACGCGTATTTCCATTGAAAACTGAAATGCGAAAATTTTCGCGATCTCAATATTTTCCCTTACTATATATTTCATATATAGGTAAGTAAAAGTAAAAAAAAAAATGGAAAAAGAAAAATGTTCAGTTAGTTATATGTTATTATTATTATTTATACAATATTTTTTGTTAAGGTGCTCTATTATGCCGATTGACTAATGACTATGCATAGTGTGCAATATATATATATGTGTGTGTGTGTGTGTGTAAGTGGGTGTGTGTGTTTATAGTAAATTTATATATGTAAATTTAATTAATAAAATATTATTATCTTAGTTATTATTAAGGGACGAAGTCCCGAGAAAAAAAAAAAATTCTTAAAAAATCTATACCTTTCCTCATAAATTAAAACCACACAATTAAAAATAAGAGTTATTTTTATTATGTGCCGACGTTTCGGCCTACAATGTGGGCCTTCATTGTGTGTGAATGCCCACAATGTAGGCCTACAATGAAGGCCCACATTGTAGGCCGAAACGTCGGCACATAATAAAAATAACTCTTATTTTTAATTGTGTGGTTTTAATTTATGACCGCACCCCCAACCATCTTCCTCATCTAATTTCTCTACGGTCAACAAAACTCCATCATTATGAATACCTTTCCTCAGTTCTAATAAAATTGGGGGTATGAAAATAGTGTTAGGGAATAGAATACAGGAGTACAATAAAATAGTGAACAGAATAGAGGAGATAATGGGGTGATGTCGGCCCCAATTAGAGGGAGGCAAGCAGGCTAACTTATCCCGATGTGCCAGTAATTTAGCCAATCAGTTGGCAACACTGGTAAGAATGTGCAATGAGCCCAATGGCAGCGCAATTAGCGGCCAGAGCTCACAGTCTGTCGTCCCCTCCCTGTCAGCTCAGGAATTCTTCATCATTCCAAACACACCCATCTTCGTTTCAAGTGCTTTTCAAAATCAAAATGGAATGGTTAGCATTATATAATTAATCATGGACAAAAAAAAAAAAAAAAAAAAAATGTTTTCAGGGACAAATTCATCTTATCTGGGAGCGGCGGTCCTGGGTATGGGGTCACACTAGGGTATGGAGATCTTCCTTGGGCAGACCCATTCTATTTAAGTGGGTCTTTCCAATATTTAGACTCTTCGAGTAAACGAATAAATTGAAAAAAAAAATTATTTTCCGACAAGATAGATCCCTTGAAAATGACATAAATGTACAAGAAAAAAAAAATTCTAATTAGCCAAAGAACATTTAAACGACTAAATTCACTAATGTTTTATTCATTCACTAATTCACTAACTGTTTATAAATCTATTTATAGACAGTCAACTAATGACAAAGAAATAAATAATTAAAAGGGAAATGGCCTGAAATGGTATGTCACCGCTGCTAATTTCAAAACACTATATCTCTGCTATTTCATAGCTGATTTCAATGATTCTTTTTTTCATTTTGTAGAATATTTAATCCTATATGAAATAACAATAACAGAATAGCACGCAAGCTGTATTTATTAAGTCATAAGTAGATGTAAGTAAAAATTGATTAATTTGTGCACTATTACAGAGAACACTCAGTTCCCTGGCAATCACACATCCTTGATCTCGAATGACAATAGATTAGATACTGACAATGAGCCTAGGCGTAGGGAGGGTGATTGAGGTCGGGTCGTGCAGCGACAGGCGGCTCAAGCCTAGCTCATTCCCTAGAACCTCCTTCATTGGTGGTTTTCGGAGAAATCCGATACCTAGAGTTATCGTCATCAGCTATAACCTTACCCTAATTAATAACAAATCTTGCACCGACTCGGCTTTCTTACCCACCTTAGTCACCAGTCACCACCTTCAAACAACATAAGATAAAATAGGAAAAATTGGAAATTGATATTGATATAAATTGACAAACAATATTTACATTTTAACAGAAGAAATTTATTTTCTTCTATCAAAATTTAATACCCAGAATTGAAATATCATAATTGTGGAGCGTCAGTTTGGGATGACAGAAGGTGCTGGAAAAGTTTGGATTTCCATGCTGGATAGGGAAGCAGCAATGCATATATGAGTAGGTAGAGAATTCCAGAGGGTAGTAGAGCGGATAATAAAGGAATGATCAAAAGTTTTGTAGGTAGGAATGTAAAGGTCAGAATACCGCGATCTTGATTCAAGAGAGTGGACTGAGTATTTGAATTGAAGGAGACTATGGATATAGGGAGGAAGCTGGGAGTTGAAGATTTGCTAAAGGTATGATCCTAGGAAACATTTTCTGCGAATGGGGAGAAGGAGCCATTTTAACTCGTATAAATTGGTAAAATGAGACCTTTTAGAAGTACTGAAGACGAATCATGTAGAGATGTTCATGATTTACTTCAGTCTGTGCTTAAGCAAAGTCGAAGTAGGGGGAAATAAGTAAGGATACTGGGACCTTTCAAGTGGATAGTGAAGGTAGATAGCGGGAGCAATGGAAAAATAAAAGGGTACTTATTTTAGAACTGGATATAAAAGAGGAAAGGAAAGAGTTGCCAGAAACATCATCATTATTTTGTCATAGATAGGGAACTCAGGCAGTACAATAAAGACATTAAAGTTTTACGAGGAATATAATTGAATACGGATCATATACCATTAGTGACCGACTCCAATCAACTAAAGCAGCGAATAAAGATCGCCAATTCATATAATAGGAATGCTGCCACCAAGCTGAGAGAAGAGTGAAAAGCGCCGGCTTATACAAGTAACCTTGAAGTCTAACTTCAAGAATTTAATGAGGACGCAGATATAGATACAATATGGGCGTAAAGCAAATGCAGTATACCTGACAGTCGAGGAAGTATGTGGTTTACGTTGCATACTGGTGACAAAATACAATGACATAGTGAAGGTTTGGACGAAATACTTTTAAGGAAAATAGAAGAAAGATGGAGGAATCTTTGAGATTGCAGTAGAAGAGGTATAATAACTGAACCAAAAGTCCCCGATATTAATGACAACATAGAAGGGGAGGAAGTAGAAGCAGCCATCGCTAAATTAAACTGGGGAAAGCGGCTGGGCTCCATGGGATTGCACCTGAAGCTATAAAATACGGGGAGTATAAGAAAAATAAAAAACTCCACGCACAGCAACACACAGAAGATAGTTAAAGGATTAGAAGAACCGTAGATGCGTGAGATGTTATAGCGAATTTTTCACAAAAATTGTCTAAATATTATAATTCCTACTTTATACCATGAATTTTGATCCTTTTTACTTTTACTTACTTATATATGAAATACACATTTCAACGGAAATACATATTTTAGCGTCCCCTTAGTCCAAATAACCAAGTCCCGAAAAAAGGTCTGTGTGTGTCCTTGTGTGGTGGTAACTCCAGCGCGTAAACGAAAAGTTCTACGAAACTGAAATTTCATATTTAAGACAAAATCATACCTGAGACATTACAAAACGTTTTTTACCAAAATCGGCTTGCCAGAAGAGCCACTTTATATAATGTATTTTGCCCATTTTTACGATTTTATCGAAATCGACTTCAACAATTTTGATTAAACTCGCTATATCAATGTCAAATTTAATGTGATTTAATATCATGTAGGTATCAATCAGATTAAAATAGTCTGATGGGGCTTAAATGGCGATTTATTAAATTGTCTCCCTCTAAACTACCTATAATTTTGTAGATTCTATAAAAATAAGCATATCAACGATGAAAAACAGGTAAATAGATAAGTTAAAGGAATTCGATCTCCAACTAAAGGAGAAATAATAATAATAGGCTTACCGTTCCCGAAGGTTCGATGCCGATAACACCAAATTCCGCCTACACAAACTCGTCCAATGTTCACCGTTCAAGCCCAAGCCCCGCGAGATCAGCCTTAACGCAATCCTCCCATGACGCTTCGGCCTACCTTTCGGACGCCTACCAGTCGGATTGGCAAATAACAACTTTCTCGGAATCCGTTCCTCACCGAGCCCAACAACTTTACTCGCCCATTTGAGTCTCCGCGATGATATCTACTCAATTATATTCACAGGGTACAAGCTCCACAATTCCGCGTTGTACAACCTTCTAAACTCTCCAGAAGCCTCATCTCTCTTGGGACCAAATATTTTACGCAGTACCTTATTTTCAAAAACCTTAAGCCGTTGTTCATCCTTTAAAGTAAGCGGCAACGTTTTACATCCGTAAAGAACCGTCGGAATACTAAAGAAGAAAACTGCAAAAATATTTTCTTAATGCTATTTTTCGTTTTTGAACATAAGACAAGTAATATAGATGTATAATTTACTGTTGGAAAGCTAAAGATTTTGGAAAAAAATATTATCTTATACACGAAATTGTAAAAGTTAATAAAGAATGATGAAAAGCCTACAAAATTAACTGGTTATTTTAGATAATAATATAAACTTTATTTACATATTCACATTTTGAAAAAATGTTAACAATGATTTTGGATTAGTCATCCTTACAATCAGAAAATTTTTTTGTTTTTTTTTTTGTGATTATAGTACATCAGCCTAAATGGTAAACATATGGTGAAATAAAATTGAGGTTATATTGCGATTGTAGGAAAAATTATACAAAAAACCTGCGCATTAATATAATAGATTTTTTTAATGAAACACATGTTTATACAGAAATTCAATTTAATCAATTGTTTAATAGTTTCACTCAGTTTTACCTCTAACTGTATTTGAAAATACTTTAATCGAGTTTATAAACGGAGGTAAGTGAAAGTCGTGTGTTGCCCGCACCAGATGTTTACGATTATTTTTAAACGCCTCTAATGATTTAGATTAAACCCACTATATTTATTGCAACATTAAATGGGCTTTACCCTTTTTTTAAATATTCGGACAGTTCTGAACTCAGCATTTTTTTTATATCTTCTATTTTGCTAATTCGTAAAATTGTAATCAATGACAATGATCGGCAATCGTAATCATTTCTTATTGTTGAGAATTACAAAACACGAGTAATTATGAATTATGAAATAAAGCAGTAATCAATTGAAGGGGAAATATTGTTTTTGGATAAAGTTTTTCCCACACATAAGAATCGAAATATAGATGTATAATATATATTTCTAAAGCTGAGGTTTTAAAAAACACGTAACCTAATATAAATGAAAAGTTGTATAAGGTAACGGAGAGTGATAAAAACATATAAATTCATATGTTTGTTGTACATATTAATTAAGTATTTAAACTTTTTAAACTCTTTTATTTAAAAGTCCTTTAAAACTACTTTTCAATATCTAGTCGAATTTTAGAACCACTATAATGTTTAGGTTGGTGTTTCTCAAGGCAGCATCTTAGGACCCGTCCTTTACATTCTGTATACCGCCGATATTCCTACTCATCTCGATGCCTTTTTAGCAAAACAGTTGCTGATGACATTAATCATCTAATTTTGATCCATAAACAGCATCATTAAACCTACAGACACCTTTTCCTTCTCAAGCACTGGTGTAATGACTGGAGAATCAAGGTGAACGAAACTAAGAGCAAAAATGTCACCTTCATCCGGTTTCCGAACTCACTTCTCAACACAATCCGCCCTGTTGAAAATTACTCAAGATATCCAATCCTCCATAGATAAACGCAAAATCACAATCCTTGTTCTATTTGACTTTTCCAAAGCGTTCGACCTAGTGAACCATGATATCCTGCTTTTAAAACTCGAAAATCTATCCCTATCAAACAGTGTCTTAAAGTGGTTCCAATCCTACCTATCTCATCGTTCCCAAACAGTTATTATTCCTGATAAACCTTCTTCTCCACTCTTACTAACTGTCAGTGTTCCACAAGGATCCTCACTCTCTCCGACTCTTTTCTCTTTATATATAAATGATCTACCTGACTCTATCCATCATTCAAAATATCATTTATATGCCGATGATCTTCAGATCTACCTTTCCTTTTATCCCAGCGAGATGTTTGAGGCGATTCGTAAGATGCAGGAAGACATAGATAATATTAACGTATGGGCATTAAAGAATGATTTAAGATTGAACGTTGATAAAACTAAGGCCATAATTATAGGTTCCAAACATCTCGTTAATTCCCTTCCTTATTATCCCTTACTGTACCTTAACGGACTACCTATCCATTTCCATACTACCGTTAGAAATCTTGGTGTCGTCTTTGACCAAAACCTTTCTTGGAATAATCTTGTATCCCATTCGTAATTCCATCTCTACTCTTAAACTGTTCTCAAGATTGCGTGATTCACTGCCTTTCGATGTTCGTCGGCTCCTTGTTTCGTCCCTTGTCCTCCCCCACTTCGATTATTGCTGCCTGGTGTTCGGTGGATTTTCTGGTGGACTCGGAATGAGACTGGAAAGACTTATGAAATGGTATGCCGGGTTGAAGTGGCTCAATCCTGTTTCCCGGCGAAAGTATTTCTTGGGAGTTTTTCTATTCCGTACTTTCAATACCAAAAATCCATCCTACATTCTTGACCTACTCATCCCTTGTTCATCGGTACATTCGTTTAATACAAGATCCCAGTCCACTAACATATATATTCCTTTTCATCAAACATCATCCTTTAAAAAATCATTTAGTTTGCGTGCCACATCGTTCTGGAATTCCATACCTACCTCTATACGCAAAGCACCTTCTTTAACCTCATTTAAAAGCAAACTGTTCCTTCATCTCCTCAACCATCCATCTACAGATTGATTGTAAACAAAACGCTAGAATAGTGATCATGTCACATTCTAAAATGAGGACCACAACAAATATGTAAACAATGTTTTAGATATATATTCACCTTTCTCTTTCTTTCTTCTGTTTTTCTCGGTGACCTTATTATACCATAAGAAGCACAATAGTAATATATCTTTAGATACACATTAATGATTATATAATTATAAACATATATGCATACTAAGTAATCGTAGTTATTTATTTAACTTTATTTACTCTTAATTTTAAATAATATTATATCTTAAGTTTGTATTTCTTTTATGTTTTTGTTTCTGTGCCAGACACAAGCCAAAGTTTTGTACTTTTCTGTTATTCTTAGGGGACTGAAGGTCCCAGAATAAAATTTACTTTCTTTCTTTCTTTTCTTCTTTCTTCATCCATCGACACAGATCCTGTCTGCCAGTTTATTTTAACTCCATTCCTCTTCCTTTCAGACCGGTATCTTGGCTTTCTACTTGACAAAAGATTGACGTTGAACCCACATACTACACTCAAAAGAAAAGAACTAAACCGACGATTCGGACAGTTGAACAGACTTCTCAAAAGAAATTCTCGGCTTACCGTTGAAAAAAAAATTGCTAACTTACAAGACAGTACTGAAACCTATTTGGACCTACCGACTTGAGCTAGGAACTATAAGCCCAATTTTTTTTACATTAAACGCATTCAATGCTTTCAATCCAAAGTCCTCCAAACAATATTTAATGCTCCTTATCATGCCATCAACCATACCTTAGACCTTGACCTAAATATTCCAGTTATTTAAGACCTCATTCCATCCAAATTCTCAAACTCCATTAGAAACTTATTCATCATCCTAATCATCTAACTCAATCCCTATCCATCCTTGCCACCCCCCTCCCTCCTTCCTCGCACTAAAAGGTTGAAACGGCTGTGGCCCAGAAACCTACTGCAAACACTACTATTGGAGTTCATGAGCTGGCTAGATTCTCCACTCAAGAGCTGTATGTTTGTGGGTATGGTGGCCTCACTCAGCTTCCGCTGACTCACCAGTTACGGGGCTGAGAGGCGCAGGGATTCCTCAGGTTCTGCTTTCCCCACGAGTGTGGGAAAAGCACCGTCCGGGTTTCTCGGACATATTTTAATAGGTATGAGCGTGTAAATTTATTTGTAAATCTTGTCTTTATTTTATTTACATATTGTTATTTATTTATTTTTATCTGATTCGACTTTACTTGTTTGTTCTTTAAATATTGTATAAAAATGATGCTATGATCTCAATGCATTTTCATGTACTTATAATAGAAACAAATTGTAATATATCTGAAAAAAAGAATTGTTTGTTGAAACAAAAAAAAGTATTCGTAGGTAGCGCCAGATATTTTCTTTGTTTAGGAAAGTGAAAGAAAAATAATATAGTTCGTTACATTTAAAAAGTATATTGATCTTGAAAAAAGTTGGTGTTGGAGGTATAGGGAACAAGATATTATATAAAAATTGAGAGCTGTGTGCCTGCATTCTACTTGAGATACTGTATTGTGAAATAGCGTTTCTGAAGAATGAGGCTCATTTAACTTTGAAAGTTTGAACATAAACTGAAAGTTTAGCTTTATTCGAATGAACTCATTAACTCAACTTACAGGGAAACAAAGGGTAGACGGATGTAGAACACGGATAACAGTTTTATATTATTGTAAGGAAAGATTAATAATGTCAGAAGCAGAGCCTTTAGTTTGTTCCTAGAAATAGTTGCCGAGCTAGTTTCTACTTTTCTAGAAATATTTTTGAAAAAAAAAGATATATATATCATTTTATCGATTCGCAAGATAAAATACTATTCCTCTTATCTGCACTGTTTCCCGTGAAATCGAAACTCGTAGATTAACTCATTCAGGGACGGCTGATTCAAAAGTTTCGCTTTTGTTAAAATTTTATTGAAAGTTTCATCAAAAGACTAATATTATGTACAAAACATGTTTTGAGTATTCCGGTATCCGGGACCCGAGCTATACTCCTAAATTATTCTATCCATACAATTTTTCTAAAAGGATAATAATCCACATTGATAGTTTCCACAATAGGTTTGCAAATGTATTAAACGATATCAATAAAATAAATATTTAATAATAGTATTAAAACATCTTTTTAACAATTGATAATCTATATTTATAAAAGAAAGTGCCATTTCACTCGATTTTCCGGTCATCGCAGTTTCTCAAAAAGGACTGTGGATGTGAAGTTAAAATTTCCCCTAGAGTTACGTCCTACCATCTAGATGTGCAATAAGGCTGGGTTTGGAAAAAGTCCCAAATTTTAAACTAGAAGGTCCCGGGGCCATTTCCTTTTCAGGCGCCTCGGAGGACTGTCCGGAATTGAAGAGGAAAAAAGGATTGAAACTAGTGGTGGCGAATGGTGCGAATTGTCATGAAAGGATTGATACCTGGTCCGGGCCGAATCAGTAACAAAGGGAACATTAAGGTCTTTATGGATAAGTTTATTCGTGACAAAGTAAGGATTTTGGAATGTAAGGATTCGATGCGGGAATAATTTGATGGTTTAGTAGAGCCTCAAAGATCTACTCCGTAAGTCCAGATTGGTCGTATAAATGATTTAAAAAAATATTTTTCTAAAACGTAAAACAAAGTTGGTTTTCATAATGATGAAGTTTTTGTTGACCGTTGAGAGAGAAAAAAAAAATGAAATAGTCGCGTGCAAAGCCGCGAGGTACTGCTAGTAATTATAAAACAGGTGTTCCTAGATTAAAAATATTAAAATTATTTTATTAATAATCTAAGCTCTATAAAGTGCTAATTACAATGTAAGTTTTGGAGAAAAACACCTGTTTGCTGGATTATAATTATTGATTAAATCACTAGAAATTTTCTTATTTTTACTTTTACTTACCTATATTTTAAATAGAAAGTAAGGGAAAGAATTAAAAAAATTTGAGTTCGTGTTTTCACCGAAAACAGACGTTTTACTGTCTCCTGAGTCCAAATGACCAAGGTATGCGTGTGTATGTGATAAGTGTAGTTCGAAAAAAATAAATTGTATACAAATAAAACTTTATATTTTATAAGGGTATATATCTCAGATGTTTTTACAAAATCCAAGAACACAAAAAACCGCTTTATGTCACGTAGTTGGCAACTTTTTACGATCTTAAAAGACGATATTTTAAATTTCCTTTCTCTAAAGTAGCTTTTATTGTGTAGATTAGATCAAAAGAAACATATCCTATTATTGGCATTGACTAAAAACGGCTAAATGTCCAAATTGAACAAATTTGATAACTAACTAAAGGAAAACAGAGCGAACATATTATTTTAATTTATTGTTAGGTTCCTTTAATTAAAATGATCCATTTTCATTCAACTTATTTAATTTCTTATTTTCTTCTCCCTACGTTTCGGCTTTTTGCCGTTTTCAAGGGATCTCTTAATATTCCATCATTATGCACTTATATAAATATTTTGTAACATTTAAAAAAAAAATCAATAAAACTATTATAGGCTGACCAGCCCTGTCATGGTTGTTATCACCCACTGGGTGAAAATGTGACAAAATATATATTTATATAAGTGCATAATGATGGAATATTAAAAGATCCCTTGAAAATGGCAAACAGCCGAAACGTAGGGAGAAGAAAATAAGAAATTAAATAAGTTGAATGAAAATGGATCATTTTGTTAAAAAAAACCTAACAATACATTTATTCATTCAAACAACTTTTAATTGTTATACAAATTAATATTATTTTAAGTTTTTATTTCAAACACAGGAATTGTCAAATTCATGTCAAATCCGTTGTAAAACTGAAGATATTACAAAAAAATTTATGTTATACATAAAGCTTTATACGTAAGGTAAAACAATGAAATGGTCAGATAGTAATATCTATGGTTTTATTATTTAATCTAAAACACAAGTTTCTATCAAAAATCATTTTAATTCTTTAACGTGGTTAATTATAAGTCTAACTAAATTAAAATATTGTTAAATTGATTTTAGCAACGGAGGTAAGCGAAAGTCGAGTGTAGTGGGCTACGTATTTTTTAACACTGTTAAACATCAATATACCGACTATGAATATTTATTACTTATTAATTAATTGATCACGACAATTACATACTTTAATAAATATTATTTGCATATTTTAATAAATGTACAAAGAACATATAATTATTTACATGCCCGGATTTAGTAATATTCAACTGAGAGCCTTTTATGGAATTTTGTCGGATCCTCTGGTAATAAACGTAAAATAGTTATAGTGGGTGTCACAAGTATTCGGAATTCGTATTTCTTTTCATTTAATAAGTATGTTTCAAAACTATGAGTTTATATATATATTTTTTTTTCACTCATAAATATTTAAAAGAGACTCCCATAAAGGAAAATCACTGACCGGATAACCAAAAAGTTTGTTGTTATTAAAAATATCTGATTGATAATGTAAAATTACAAGATCATTCAGTGTCAAAAGTATTCGGAAATCGTAATATTCTGCTGTTTAATGGTTTAAAATGTTTATATTTTCACTAATCTTCGACATAATTTTATGTTCTAAAAAATTCTTCTCCCTTATGTTACATATGCTCAACCTTGGAAAGAATTCTTTCAAAAATAAGGCCCTAAAATAAAAACGCAACGATCGAACAACGGATTCGAATAATTCTTTAAAGAGAAATACTAGAAATGTGAAAAAAAAATGGTGAGAATATGTCCATGGCTGAGTGAAGTGTAAAGGATATAAAAATGAAATAAAAAAAGTGAGCGTCTAAAAATTACTAAATGTTAAAACAGAAAGACTGATTATTCATCAATTAAGGAAATTTTACCTAAATGAGTAAAACTTAGCTAATTTATGTATTTTTCAGAACTTCTGGATACACAATAATTGTTTCAACTGTTCACCGCGTTCTAAAAAATATGATGGAAAGAAAAACATGGTACAAGAAGTACGGAAAAAGTCTTTCAGGAGGAAAGGCAACAAGAGAACAGATTGAATGTTTGGAACATGTTTTAAAAAGAAGTTTGATGAATTAAAATGTTTACAGACGACATCCATACTAAAATATATGGTTCTTATGAAAAAAATTATGGTTTAGAGGAAACCAAATATAGAATTTAGTATCCCATAGTAAAACACCTTGAGCGGTCAGTAATAGTTAGGTATGTTTTTCTTTGAAAAAGTTTAATACATTAGATTCATGGACAGAATTATTGATAGGTTTGTTTATTTATTGAGTATGCAAAGCCAGAATTAAAGGTAAAAGAAAAATGAGGAATAAATAAAATGTTTAAGCTATGTGCTACCATGAGTCTGCACCTATACACCTTATCTATTGTGCGCTACCATGAGTCTGCACCTATACACCTTATCTATTGTGCGCTACCATGAGTCTGCACCTATACACCTTATCTATTGTGCGCTACATGAGTCTGCACCTATACACCTTATCTATTGTGCGCTACCATGAGTCTGCACCTATACACCTTATCTATTGTGCGCTACCATGAGTCTGCACCTATACACCTTATCTATTGTGCGCTACCATGAGTCTGCACCTATACACCTTATCTATTGTGCGCTACCATGAGTCTGCACCTATACACCTTATCTATTGTGCGCTACCATGAGTCTGCACCTATACACCTTATCTATTGTGCGCTACCATGAGTCTGCACCTATACACCTTATCTATTGTGCGCTACCATGAGTCTGCACCTATACACCGTATCTATTGTGCGCTACCATGAGTCTGCACCTATACACCTTATCTATTCACATTTAGTAGCGGCCAAATTTTCAAAAAGTGCCTCTTCCATTATTTCTTTCAAATTTAATTAACTATTTGTGGGTCCTACTAAAAAAGAAAATCAGGAAATAGTATCTTCAAAATGAAAATGCCCCAAGAAACAATAAGTCCTTGAGTGGGATAATATTTCACACTAAACAATCAATTAATAAATAAATAAATCCCTAGTAGGCTAAAGTGTATAATTATACAAAAGGTTTTACCAACTGTGTGTTTAATCATCATTACGGCAATAATATAATTAGGAAAGAACGTAATTCCGAATACTTTTGACACGATTGAAATACACTATTTTTAATTTTTTCGTAAATAAACGTTCAAAACGTTAATAAAAAAATGATTTTTACCGTAATTTTTAGTTTTAGGTATTGCATACCTTCCTTCTAACATTATAAAGTGGTTAACAACACCTCAAAAACATAAAAAATAAGTTAAAAGATAGTTAATTACGGAACGGTAGAGAATTCCGAATACTTTTGACACTCACTGTACATGCTTTTGAACCGGAAAATTAAAAATCAGGTCTACACATGTCGCGTCCAAAGCCATTTGTAGGATATTCAGTAAGAATAAAACTTTTTATGGTTATTATTTATTCTTTTTACTTTAATTTATAAATGAAAAAAATAAACATTGTGGTTATATATCAAACTATTTTGTTACTATAAGCCTATTATGATTATTTGTTTATGTATATAATTGTATTCTGTAAAATAGTTTACTAAGTTATTAATGTACGCTGGCGTTATATCTAATTATAAAATTATTATATTCCTTATTAGGCTTTGAATGGTTTGAGTTAAGTTGGGTCATTAGATAGACCTTTATCCAACTAGATAACAATTACCTGAGCCTGAGCTAAGTTTATTACACCCCGGCGTCTCTGTAACACGTACTCAATTTTCAAAGCTAAGCGATTCCCTACTGAGGATGATGGGACCATATTTCGTAATGCTGTCATTGAAGAAATGCAACTACGATTAGCCTGTTAATAATTCCTAAATTAATAAATGCAATATGCCGATCTCTTTTTAAGTTGTATTTGTATCTTTGATGCAGAACAAGAACGAAAAGTCGTACCAAAATAAAATTTTATATGAAGGGCTAGTCAGTCGCATCTGCTTCGTCGGGTGCAATTTTTGTGTAGAATCATTTATGTTAAAAATGCACTGTTTCACCGATTGAGAATTTATCGCAGAAACCAAGAACCGCGAGATGATCTTACATATAGAAGACGTTTTGTAAACATTTATACTGGAGTTCTGACAACTGAATAGATCCTCCACTCATGTACTGTATGTTTGTGGCACTTGCGGCCTAACTCAGCCTCCACTGGCTTACACCAGTGTTGCGGCTGAGAGAGAGGCGCTGGGATCTCTTGCATTTGGCTTCTCCCCCCACTTGTGCCCAGTCTGGGGTCCCCTTAGCAGATTGTATATATTGTATATAGTTAAGTTTGCTTGTATAATGTTTATTTATTTCCCAACTTTGTATTTATCTCTATTACAGGTTGTTGTTTTGATTTGTTTGTTGTTGTTATTGCTTTTAGTAATTGTTTTTTTTATATACTTTAATTTATTTATTTCCGATTTTATATAATTTGACTTTATCATTATTTTCTGTATATATTGTATGAATGTGTATCACATCACTTTTACTACTGTTCATTGTGAAACAAATTGTAATATATCTCAATAAATAAATATATATAATAATGATATTCCCATTTAGTTGAAAGTGAAACATCTGTGTTCATGAAATAATTAATCAAAATGCCAGTATATAGATTTATAACGACTTTCCACTCATTTTAACAACTTTCTTACGATATTGTTTATAATATTCTTTTTAAAATCGTACTATGTGGAGGAATATAACTTGTACGATACTGCACTGTGGTAACACTCAATCACATAACCTCCCTTTATACACAGAAAAATTAGAAATGACATATGTTCATAAGTTTGTGGACTCCTAACGATTTTCTGTACTTGCATAACTTATTTTATGCAATAACATTCAAAAATCTTTAAATGTTAGTAATTCAATTTTTCGCGGATAATCTTAATTGTGGTGATAAACCTTCGGATTCTGTCGGTTTGATTTCTGGAGCTGAACGTCTAACCTAGGCATGATTCTCAGTGCCACACTACCATCTCCTGCGTTTGGAAGTGAACATGGGACGTCGACTCTACGTCTTTATGCGGAATCTCATCTTACCCACATGTAACGCCTAGTTTATTTATCCGACATGTACATATATACACATGTAATATATTATATATATATATATATATATATATATATATATATATATATATATATATATATATATATATTCATTTATTTTTTATTTTTTATTTTTGGATTATAGGGGTAATTGTCATTAAAGTGATTTAATGAATGAGTCCATGAAAAAACTATGGTGGGAAGCACTGCCCTAAAGGATCCTGAAAACCGCATCAAACTCCGTCGTGTGGTTTAAGTGTTCGCGGAAACCAAGAATAGAGTTGTAATTTTAAACATATAGAGATACAGAGAGAAGAGAATATATGAGATAGGGATATCGCTCGGATGGCACATTTCCACTTACAACGAATTTTGTGTAAATGTCATCTTACGCAATTTTCGGCGCTGAATATTTTGATTAATCATCGATATTAATGTAAAATTAAATGTTCTTGAATATCATCTTAGTAACAAACTCATTGAAATAGTCAAAATATGAGATGTCTAAAAAAACAAAATATAAGATTTCTGGACGCTGGGAAGAAAGAGGGGTGTGAGGTTTAGCCACTAAGTGGTCGTTATGAAATAAGCCCGGGGCACTAATTACGACTATTGGTGACGGGTGGGGCGGCTGCAGGTGAGTCCGAGCAAATGCTCTACCGTAATTGGACAAGAGCATTCCCACAATGGACCAATAAGACAAAGCACTCCACCCCGACAATGGGACGCCCACCCCAGCTTCCTAATCTTCGTCCCATCCTTCCCACGCCTTTACTTTTATGTTACCTTACCCTCCCAGGGAGTCTAACAATAAGGGCTCCATGTTCCCAACCCTCTCATTTTCCACTCTCTCTGCTGAGTTTGTTTACTTTTGTTATGAAATATAGCTACTGGGCCAAGTTCTCTTAAATGTATTCCTCAGCTTAAATTTTATAAAAGGATGTAACCAAAAGTCGTGTGATGAGCACACCATACTCCACTCCCACTTTAAGGCTAAAGGGGACGACTTTACTTCCTTTCTGAGACACCAGATCGCAGCCCGCCCGTTTTGATTTTGTTTTAGCCCCTGATCTCATCGAAATAGTTAACCGATTTTTATTTCAAAATATTCATTTATTTATTTTTTGTTAAGAGAAGATTCCGGGAAAGTAGTTTTAGTTCCATCTTGAAAATTTGAAATCTAATATCGTTATTATACATTTTTCAAAAAAGTGCAAAACAGCGCAAATGTAAAACAAAATCTTGAATTCAATGCACTTTTCAGATTCGAAATCCGTCCATGGGTGCCGTCGGAGACATAAATTTACGAAATCACTGCCGCGACAGTAAGTATGATATAAGGGTGATAGCATTGTATTTAGGGACTGGCAGGTAGGTACCTACCTAGGTAGGTAGCTCAGAGCCCAGCCAGCCGAGGCAGCCTTTTCACGCAGAAATCAGGAAATTAAACAGAAAATCTCATCTTACAGTTGACAACAAATTACTAATATACAAGACAGTACTAAAACCTATATGGACCTAGGGACTTGAACTGTGGGGGACAGCTAGATATTCTAACATCAAACGCATCCAATCCTTCCAATCCAAAGTCCTACGAACAATAGTTAATGCTCCCTATTATGTTTCCAACTGTACCTTACACCACGACCTCAATATTCCATTTATTTTAGACCTGGTATCATCTTAATTTTCCAAATTCTATCAGGACCTTCTTCATCATCCTAATCCTTTAGCTCAATCCCTCTCCAGCTCCATCCACCCCTACAATCCTCCACAAAGATTGAAACAGCAGTAGCCCCGCGACGTTCTGTAAACATTTATACTGGAGTTCTGAAACAGGCCAGATCCTCCACTCATGTACTGTATGTTTGTAGCAATTGCGCCCTAACTCAGCCTCTACTGGCTTAGACCAGTGATGCGGCTGAGAGAGAGGCGCTGGGATCTCGTGGATTCCGCTTTTTTCCTCAACAAGTTAAGAGAAAAGCCCAGTCTGGGGTCCCTTTAGCAGTTGTATATATTGTATATAGTTACCATTGTTTGTATGATGTTTATTTATTTGCCAACTTTGTTTTTATCTCAATTATAGGTTAATCTCTATTTCATGTAATTTGAGTTTATCATTATTTTCTGAATATATTGCATGTATGTGGTCTTATATCAGTATTACTATTGTTCATTCTGAAACAGATTGTAATAATTCTCAATAAATAAATAGTAGTTCTGTTGGAAAATTTAAAAATGAAACGAAATAAATTGTGAAAGAATTATTTACATTGAATTTTAATAGAAACATGTGTTTTATTTAATAATCTATTATATTATTATTTACGACAATCAGTTTGTTTTATCGGTTTTTTATCACCCACCGTTAACTTTTACAATAGTATGTATAAGATAATATTTTTTCTTAAAACATTAGCATTCCAAAGGCATATTACTGTTCTTAAGTTCATACAATAAAAAATTTTGTTTGGCGTTTATATAGGCATATATAGGTAAGTGAAAGTAAAAAAAATATTAAATAAAATCAAATATATAATATGAAAGAATTCGATTACTAAATGTAAGGGACAAGAGCGGAAATGTTTTATGTTAATTATATTTAATTTTTTTTCTGGAAATAACATGTTAGGACATATAAATGGGGTAATATATCGTTGAAAAGCCGAATGTTTTAGAACTTTGTGAAGTTTAATTTAGAAAGAAATGCAAGGGAAAGTTGTTGGTTGAAAGTAGGATATGTTTTATGTTTTCATAATACAATGACACTCTGATAATAAGGCAATGATTCATACTTAGCATTATTCCAATGCATGGAATAAACTATGGCCGCGAGAGAGGTTAACGCCTTTATTCCACCAGAGCCTCAAATCAGGTGTTACCGTAACCTCAATGGCGGGCGGTCAAACTAAGCCAGGCCAGGATTTGGGGTATTATAATAAAGTTAGCAAGCTCACCAACCACCCGCTTTTACACCACATCCCTCTTCTTTTTTTTTTTTTTTAATATAAATTATTGGCGTAAGTGGTAACACGATAGAGTCTAACAACTTTCGGAAAAGTGTTTTGTTTTGATTGCATGTATTGTGAGAATAATAAGTTTCATGTATTATGAATATTATTTCAACTATTCTATGTTATTTATATGAAGGTTAAAATTAATTTTAATATAAATCTAGTTAGCTTAGTGCAAAACTTTTACTTACATCTCTTCTTAAAGAAATATTAAATGTTTAACATTTAGTTAATTAAAAAAAATCTGTTGCGCGCAACACACCTTTCACTGTCGAATTCTTTGAAGGAACTCGAAAGGAACTCTCTTTCTAAGATCAAAATTTAAATTAACTTAAAATTGATCAAAGAATTATATTTCTTTGATGGAAAAAAGCCGAAATAAATAAGAGCATAAACATCAAACAATTTTTCAAAATGCAAAAGTGAAATAAATAAAACATTATTAGCTTATGATTTACCCAACATCGAATTAGGCGTTTATAACCATAATAAATTACGAAAATTAATCACCAGTACAAAAGACCCTATAAGTAATGAAGAAAAATTAAATGTTGTATACAAAATAAATTTTTTGGACTGTGAAAAATGTTACATAGGGGAAACGTCCAAAAAAGTTAGTACAAGAACTAAACAGCACAAAAGTAATTGTAACAATAGTAAACATATTAATACAACTGCTTTATCACAACATAGCATACATTTAAAACGTATGTTTGATCTCAATAGACCACAAATTTTGGAAATGGTCAAAAATAAACAAAGTAGAAAAACCATAGAGCCTATATATATCAATAAAAATATAGATAACACCGTGAATTTTAAAACTGACTCTAGACAGTTAAGTTACCACTATTCTGATTTAATTAAAAAATAAAAAATATAGTATAAATAAATTAAAAATAAAATTATTTAAAGAATTTTACAATATGAAATAACAAGAACCGTATACAAGTTAAAAATTGGTCTAATCCTTAATCCAGTTGAGGACAAAGATGTTTTTAAATATTGACTTCATTTTTACTAATTTACCTAATTGAATGTGTGTATTAGTGAAAATGCTGGGAGTTCTGAATATATAATAAGGTAATTTTATAATATGTATTTATTTATTTAAAGGATGAACAGCGGCTTAAGGTTTTCGAAAATAAGGTATTGCGTAAAATATTTGGTCCAAAGAGAGATGAGGCCACTGGGGAGTTTAGAAGGTTGCATAACGCGGAATTGCGGAGCTTGTATCCTGTGAATATAATTGAGCTGATTGCATCGCGGAGACTCAAATGGGCGAGTAAAGTTGTTGGGCTCGATGACGAGCGGATTCCGAGAAAGCTGGTTTTTGCTGATCTGACTGGTAGGCGTCCGAAAGGTAGGCCGAAGCGGAGATGGGAGGATTGCGTTAAGGCTGATCTCGGGTGCTTGGGCTTGAATGGTGAGCATTGGACGAGTCTGTGTAGGCGGAATTTGGTGGTATCGGCATCGAACCTTCGGGTTCGCTAAGCCTATTATTATTATTATTATTATTATTATTATTATTATTATTTATTTATTTAACTAAATACTATGTAACATTGTCAATTTTTTGCTTTTAATGCATCCTTTTGATTTTAAATTTGTTATTTAATAGTTTTAAATTTTTTTATCAATAGACAACTAATCTATAATATTAATATTTTTTTCATAACTTTTTTAACCATTCACTTCAGTATAGTATTTTTTAATTTAATGGTAATCGCTTAATTTACTTTGTAGTCTTATGAAGATGGGAGAATAAGCGTCATACTGATGAAATAAAAAATTGAGTCTTTATAGAAGAATTTATTGAGCCCGAAATCTGCCTTAATAATTATACGAGATCTTCCGTTGTTTATAATATATTGATATAATTTATATTATATTATTTATATTATATTAAATATTGGGATGTAAAATAAGTTCAATATTTCTATTCAATCCTCTCTCTCTCTCTCTCTCTCTCTTCATAAAATTAAATTATTATTAAAAAATACAGTTTTGTATGTTTTTTTCTTTAATCTTTAGCTCTCTAATGATATATTGTATATCTATATCCCTCTTTTTCGCTAAACATAAAAATTCGAAAATGGTTGATGTGACGTGGATGCTTCCATTTTATGCTACTAACTACAAACAAATCTACCTTATGCTTTTGCTGAAATACATGCATGCCTGGCAGAGTACTCACCTGTAAAAAAAAATGAAAATGAAAAATTTGTCAAACTTTAAAAAGTTTGACATATTGGGAAAAGTGTATGAAAATCATATTAGAATATTGATAGACATTACAAAAGAACTATATTATTAACTATAAAACAAAAAACTATATTAATAACAAAGCTTGCAATAATATTAGGTTTATTACTATTTTATATTTCAAATGAGCTATGCAAAATACATTTTACACGTATAATTTAGTTTTCATTTCTTTTACAATGAACAGTTTGATTTCATAAAATAATTAATAACGATTTTAGTTTATAGATTTTTAACAACATTCTGATTATTTTTTTTTTTACGTGCAATTTACTTTGTAATGGCTACCGCTTTTCTAGCGGTACATTATACGTCTATATTACTACTCTTAGTTTAGGAATAATTGTTTGATGACTTGATTACAGAAAATTTAATTCTCCCTTCCAATAAAAACTTAATGGCAATTTTTATACTCATAAACCTTCAGGAAAGAATGACCTAAATGATTATGAAAGATGTATCACAATTCTTTTTGTGGTTTGGAAAGAGATCACGGAGACCAAGAATCGTGGTATCATTTTATATATGTATAGAAAATAACAACTTACCATTTCTTTTAACAACTTAGTCACTATATGCTACACATTATTATATATATATATATATATATATAGTATTAAATTAATTCCAAACAGCGAAGTATATTTCCGATGTACTGCCGCATCAAGTTAATACCGGGAAATTCTTTATCCTCTGCTTGATAATCTTTGAAGTCAAGGAAAAGGTGATGGATATAAAAAATGATACAATATACGGAAGTTGTTTGCTTTACAAAGGTAGATATCAGTGATAAAAGGAGAAATTAAAGCATCTATTTGAATTTGGTTCTGTTGGCTAGGAACTTAATTTTCTCTCAAATTCAAATTCAAAATTATTCACAATAACTTGATATAAAGTAGAACAAACATGATCCGATCCAATAATTTCATAAGCCAAGAATAATTTGTGCGGGATTAAAGTGGTGAGGGTTAGGGTTGGTGAGAGGGAGGAATGGGAAGATATGGCCGGCTGGTCACCCCTGGAAAATGCAAAAGATAATTTTCCTCGGATATTCCGGACATTCTTTATAGCCTCTTTGGTCAGTCCTCTGGGTATTTTCCGCTTTAGTCATAGTTGTAACAGAATTCCTAACCAGCTAGTTTAGTTTTGAACATTAAACGTTCAAAAAGCAAAAGTTTTTCCATGAAAAGAAAACAAATACGATTCGAAATTATGCAGTTGTTGGAGAGGAGGTGTAGAGTAAAGGCTCGCACACAGGATCGTTCCGGTCCATCGGTTCGAAGGGAGGAAAATAATGAGCGTAAAACGGTGGTTTTGGAACGACTACACCAGCCCTGCTTTTTATCCATCCATATTACTTTTAAGATTTAATTGATATTAAGTAGCGATTACTTTTCGGGAAATAATGCTAGAGAAAAATGAAATCCAATTATTACACTTGTTATAACGGTTGTATAATTAAATGATTATAATATATTATCATAAAGAAGAGAGAAGTGCTCCACTCTTGTGGACATTTTATAGTTTATGGAATATTAGTTTACTGAGGGGAGCCCGTGGCTGAGTGGATAGCGCGCGCGTTTTCACCGAAAATACTAGTTTAAGGATCTCTTGAATCTGAATCAGTATTTCTCAAAGAAAAATTCGCGGACCACTTCATCCAATTATTTCAATGGTCAGGAACCCCAACTTCGAAAAATATAAATATATTTAGATTTTTAGAGTACACCACATCAAGCACATTTCAAGCGAATCGGCACTGCTACTAAAACTCAGTATACTAGAAATGGCCTAGTAGGAGAAATGGAAAAGGAGAAAAAATGAAAAAAGAAAAGAAATAACTTCTTAGCTCAATGTTGAAAAAAAAATACAATAATAAATAAAAATAATCATGAGATGAAAATGGGGAATTAACGTTTAAAAAAAAAGCCGATTCTACATACAAGGGGGCTCTTCTGCTACATCTGCAACTCCTTCCATCGTATTTTCTTCTCGAAGCATGTTATCAATCTCGCTTTCTATCATACGTTTCCTTAAATTATATGCCTCCGTAGATTCCTACAATAGCCACTATCTACCTGATGAATTGTACACAAAAGCCCTTTCGAAAGATCTTTCCTTATCAGATCCTGGCCCGCTGTATATGGGATATTGAATTATTTGATTTTTGAAACTTTTATTCTTTATAACGTTCAATTTCAATGTTAAATGTGAAAAAAAAAAAGAGTGCGTTCAACATTCGAATTTCACGCATCTCATTGATAAACTCGAATAAATTTAGAAATGATAAAAGTTAATATTTGTTTATTTATTTAACGTCACATTATGCTACAATGGATAATGGAATGATGCTACAGTGGGATTCCTAAATTTTGCCTATCCAGATTTCATTAGGATAGAGATTTTTAACGAGTACCTGACATCGCACAGGCTCGGGACCACCATTTAACGTTCTTTCCGAAGGACGGCATAACTAAGGATTTTTTACTCCCATTAGAAAATCCTAGGACCACCTGCGGGTTGGAACCCATGACCTTCAGCATAGGAGGTTGTTATGCTAGCCACCCAGCTACAAGTGATCCCATAAAAGTTAATCAAAGTAGGTTTCAATATAAACACGTGCTTCATTAAATAACATATTATATTATTGCCTGTAACAATCAGTGAGTTTAATCCGCTTTTCGTCACTCTACATCAATTTTTTTTACTTTAAGCACAAGATAATATTTTTTCTAAAATCTTTAGCTTTCAGGCGATATATTGTATGTCTCTATCACTATTATTATTATCAAGAAACCAAAAATTGCATTAAAAACATTTTTGCTCATTCCCCTTTTTTTGTCGGTTTTCGAATTCGTTCTACTAGTATATTTAGCCGTTCTTTATGATTTTTAATTACATGATATGGTTAACATTTTTAAATCTATAAAATTGAAGGTACTTTGGAGGAAGAAAATTTATAATATCGGCATTTAAGCACTATCTGACTATTTTAATCAGAATGAAACCGACATGATATTAAAGAATATCAAATTTTACATCGATGTAGCCAGTTTAAACAAAATCGTTAGGGCTTCTGAGAAAATCACAGAAAGTTGCAAAATCCATGGTATAAAGCAGTACTTCCGGTCAGCCGATTTCAGTGGAAAAGTTTCAATTGTGTACGACTTTTTTTTTTTTTTCATGCTAGATTTACCACACACACACACACACATCTTTTCGCGCGACCTGGTTATTTGACTCAGGGTAAAAAAGCGTATTTCCGTTGAAAACTGAAATTTCAAAATTTACACGATAGTAATACTTTCCTTACTATTTATTTCACATATAGGTAAGTGAAAGTAACAATAGTAGATACAAACATATTTTTAGTTCAGGTGCACTTATAAAAGTAAATATGCTATAAGAATTCTAATGTATCGATAACCCAACAATACTAACATTTCTTTATATTTCTAATTGTTTTTACGCTATTCCTGATCACTGTTTAGCCGACTACATCGCCGAAACAGGTAATTGAAAAATGAAACTCTACCTGGCCAAGGGGAGTGAAACCAGTGAGCCTACACAAATGCCTTGCTCACACACGAGTGCACAATCACAAACGTGTACACAACAAAGACTACACGTCAGTTAACACAATCCATAATGTAACACGGAAACGCACAATTCTCCTTTAAACGCTTTAACATTTAACAAACAGACACATGTCATAGATACAGGTGCACATGCAGACTTTCAGAATTTTAATTCACAAGAGACAAATACATAACTGATACAAACTTAACAATTACTGCAGGGATAGCAAAGTCACAAGCACCTCATCTCTATAACAATTTGTTTTAATTCTTGATTCTTTGAGATCAAATTCATACAATGTTAGCAGAAAAACAAAGGTGAAGTCAAATAGCATTTAAATTTAAAAAATAATATATATATATATATATATATATATATATTATATATATATATATATAAAATAATAATTCTTATATATTATATATATTTTATATATAATATTATATATATTTTATATATAATATTATATATATTTTATATATAATATTATATATATATTATATATATTTATTCTTATTATATACATATATATATATATATATATATATATATATAATATATATATATATATATAAAATAATAATATATAACGCGATTCTTGGTGTTTTTTTTTTTGTTTTAGTTTTTTTTTGTCATTTAGGACATTCTTTCCTGAGGGTTTACAAATAAAATACGTTGCAATTTAGCTTTTATTCAGGCGGGAAAAATAAATTTTCTGTAACCATTCATCGAAAAATTATTTTTGAAATATAAGTAGAAATATAATATACCATTGGAAAGTGCAAGATTTCAAAGAAGTTAGTATGCAATAAAAGAAATGGTACAAGTTAATATAAAGTAGTTGTAAGACCATAAACATGTGGACATACTTGTGTATTATTGGTAAGGAGGAAGGTTATGATTGTTCAATGTTGCCACCATCGTACAGAGTCTTGAGATATATTCTTACATTCAATGCACAAGATTTTAGAAACCATATTGCGTACCGAATCATTACTAAGTTGTTAAAAAAATGGTTATTTGTTATCTTCTCTCTACATATAAAATGATACTACGATTTTCGGTTTCTGCTATCTCCTTTTAAGCCACTGGACGGATTTTGATACGGTTTTTACTATCGTTATGGAAATTCTTTTTTGAAGGTTTATAAGTAAATACATTGAAATTTAGCGTTTCTTTGAGCAGGAATTTTATCAGTTTATTTATTACATTAAAATTGGAAAATCCCAAAATTATTTCTTAAACTTTAGTAACTCATTTTTTTCTGGAGGAAAGCTTCGCTCACGAATAGGACTAAAATCTAAAACGTTTTGATTAAGTATAGGTATCCCTACTTATATTAGTAAGTTATCTTGAATCTTACTGAATACAATTGAAATATAGCAGTAAATTCAACACTTAATTCGTTGTGCATGAAAATAGTTTGAAAGCTAACAGATTGCTAATATGTATTATAGTTAGTACTAGAATAAACGCATTTAAATCAACGAAAAATGAAATATCCATCTATCCACGGGTTGGGTTACAGCTATCTATCTATCTGCGTGGCTCTACAATCCTGGGTAAGTCTTGGCCTCCTCAATGAGCCGCCGCCATTCTGTGCTGCCGCTCTACAATATTATTGACAGGGTTACAGCTAGTAGATATAAGTATTAGGGGCGGTCTTGCTGGGTTCGAACCCTGACGGTGCCAGTATTATTTGTTCTGTTATTACAGCCGTAAGGGAACCCTAGGGTATAGAGACCCTCCTGAGCCACACCCAGCATCTATAAAGTGGTTTCCCAAAAATTAGGGAGGAAAACCTGGTCCCTGAACGTGAAGCAGTTTGTAACTGATGAATAATTTTAATTCATTTATTTATTTTTATTTATTTTTTATCAATTCAAGTAACTTTTAACATATGCATTACTGTGACAAACTTTTGTGTGCATGCAGTTCAATAGAATTACAAAAGACTAAAAGAAACAGTAAATTACTGAAAGGGCAGTAAGGAATACACATAAATATACAAACCATATAAGATAAAGGCACGTAAATACAAACATAAAATACATAACATAAAAAGACGATCATAAAAAGAAAAGAAAAAAAAATACACTATTCAAAATAAGCAAGAAAATTACAATCGATTGAAATCGGCATTGAGGCCGACATTACTAAAGATGAGTAATATTTCAGCAATTTTATTTTTTCATTTTGGGATTTTGCCCATAGTTCTTGGAAGACTTGTAGGAGTAAATCGAAGATTTTGAGGAATATTATTGTAAACAGTAGCTGTTGACTAACAAGTCTGGTGTATCGTGCAGCTGTTAAGGCCGCCATATACGGTGAGAAAACAGGTAGGTGTAGGTGAGATGAAATATCGCATAGCGAGGTCTGGTGAGAGTTCACGAAAGTAGCAGGAGAGGGGGAGGGATTTTTTTTTTTGTAATCATTTATTTTAACATCCACACCTGTCGCTCAGCCCGTGACAATAAACGGGTTTGATAAGAATTGATATAATGGGCATGTCAGGCATGAGGGAGGTTGATACCCATTGGCATCTACTCCTAACTTGAATTTTGCAAGAGTTTGCTCAAGGAGATCCCCCAGCTTCTTTTCAGCATTCTTTGAATATTTTCTGGCATATCTGTCGTGGCCATGTTTTGTATGAGTTTGTTAGTATGTCAAGTTGTTAGTAAAAGTTTTTCAAAAACTTTTATGTATAAAGTCCGAATGTGATCTTGTACCATTGGTATGTGTAAGTCTTGCTATGTATCGAGAATATTGGGAGGTGAAGAAATATTTTTGAATTGTACAAAATAGAGCAGTTTCCGGGCGACAAGCTGGAAGGCTTCTTAGAAGGACTATACAAAAAATGGACCCCTCCACTCGTACAGCAGGAATAGCGGAGTACCCGAGGAGTCTGAGCTCGGAGCGGAGAGGAAGAGGAGTCCAGCCATGTCGGGGGTCAAGCAGATGTTTGCAGTTATATCCAAGGGAACCTGTATGTAATATTATATGGTAAATAGAACCTCAGTATTCTCGAGAATAGCAATGCATACTGTACCAAAGTTTTATATGTGTTATAATATGTGTAGTAATATTTACTCTGTTATAAATAAATGTATATTCTAAGCAAATTACTTCATTACCCTATATGCCACCGAACATAGTAGTCTGTATGTAAAGTTTTGTTACTGACATACCAGGGTGATCGAGTAATGAGTCTTAAAGTTTTTGATTGAAAAGTCTGAATTTTTTTAATCCGAGTCTGTTTCGCTATTCCATAAATATGAGAGGCGTATGTCCATATGGGTTTTAGTAAGTAGGTATAAGTATTTAGTTATTGTCGGATTTTTAAAGGAGAGTGTTTGTGCAGCAGAGAATATAGAAGTCTTAGTCGATTGTTGAGAGTCAGCCGCTTCTGCTTAATATGATAATATAAGTTTGCATAATGACATCATATATATATTTTTTTTTTATCCTATAATATCATTAAATGTTATTTTTTAAAAAATATAAAAAAAAAACTAAATAATAAGGCTAATATATATATATATATATATATATATATATATATATATATATATATATATATATATAAATAAAAAAAAAGGGCAATATACACACCATGAAAATATGTTTTTTTAATGTAGGAACTCCATTTAAGAAATTAAAGATTATTTATAATAAAAGGAAAAAAAAAACTGATGAAGTAATGTAGAAAATTGAATATTTATTATGATATGTTGAAACTATGTGGGAGTGTGTGATAATTGAGTCTTACCAATTCTCAGGAATTTCACTTGGCCTAAACCTACCTGTTTCCTTACTGTGTATTGCGGCCTTAATGTCAAAGCACAACTAAGTAAGTGTCCAGTCTTGAGGAAAAAAAAGAGATCAATCTTCCCGACTGGCTTATCCCGTCTAAAATATAGTTTTTTCATAATTGAGACATTGTAACAAACATATAAAATAATAAATTACAGGTTGATGGAATCAATGTTATATTCTAATGTCGTATTCTTCGTATTTCGGAACGACTAAATGGAATAAACCCTTAAGAGAAAGATTGGGGTATTATGCCAGGCGACTAAAATATTAATCCGATAGCTTTTATTAACGGAAAAGCAAGGGTTGGTCGGAATTATAAAATAAATAAAGGGCCGCTGGTTGGCCTAGAATTTGGGGATTAGATCGGTTGATTTTATCATTGGAGGAGGTGGGGGGCGGTAGGGCTGATTCTATTGGCTAGGGCCGGGGGAGTGGGGAGGGTAATGAGTAATATTGTAGGGAGGGGGGAACTATGCAGACTTGGGAATGTGGACAATTCCGTCCCTCTTCCCCCGATAATCTGCAAGTATTGCTCCGATATAACCAGCCACACCTCTTCCCCATATCCCTTTACCCTACTCTCCCGATACATTAAAACCACCTCTTCGACTCCCTTTCCACTTTAACAGTTACTAGAAATGACAGAATTTTCAGTTCTTTTTTTTTATTGATTTTTTCTCTTCAAATGGGTAGCCGATATGCCCAATGAGACGCTGCCTTCGAAAAATATTTTAGAGTGAATTTATATAAAAAATATTTTTATCGAGATCCGTTATCCGATTCCATCTAAAGTCATTAAAAAAACTTGCACATCTTTTAAGAAGATGCTAAGTCCACCTTAAACTACATTCCAAAGCATACTAAAAGATTTTCTTCCATGCTATGAAAGTATCCCATCAACTTTCTCCCGTTTTTTAAATTTATTTATTTATTGAAATTTACAACTGTATTAGTTAATACATCAAGTAAATTAGCTAACAGAGAAAATAAAAATAAAATACATAAAGAGAAAATGTCTATTGGCAGCACTCCGCAAGGTAATCTAAACTAGAAGGTCTCTAGGACATTTTCTTTTCTGACGCCCCGGAGGATTGTCAGGAATAGGAGAGGAAGAGGGGATTGAAACTAGTGGGTTACAGTAGGAGTGGAGTTTGTCATGTAAGGATTGATACCTGGTTCGGGCCTAATCACCAACATATGGGACATTAAGGTCTTATTGGATGAGTTCCCGGGTTTAAAAGTAATTATTATAATATTTGTCAAGAACCGCTTCCGAATTCCTGCAAAGCCACTTTTCCCCCAACACTGGTGTAATAACTGCTTTATCAAGGTGGGCCAAGCTAAATGTAAACACATCACCTTCACCCTTCGACGCAGAATCAGTTCGCCAGCTCATGTTAACACCACAGTCCAGTATCTCGGCTTCCTACTAGATATAGGACATTCACATACTTCTTATTAATATTCTGATCAAGGAGGGCATTATCCTGCCAGATTACCGAAGAATATACCTATTAGATATGTTATTCCAATCCTTGCCAGGCTTTCTAAGAAAAACTTCCTAAATACAAGATTTCAACATACCGATTTACGTAAAATCTCTCACAGAAGTTCTACCTATGAAAAGTCCTTAATGATGCTTGCTACGATACTTGCCAACTCACTACCCATTCCCCTTCGTAAGGTATAGTGGTAAAGTATTTCTAACCACGTTCCAATACCATTTATTTCTCCACCTCATAAAAGAATAACCTTAACTATAAACTGTCTTGACTTAATTATGCGCTACTAAATTCATTAAGTTTTCCTCCGTTTTTATTTATATCTTGTATTTATTTTAATTGTATTCATTATATAGTTATTAGTTGGCTAGGTAATTATGTATCTAAATGAAATCTGTATTTTATCATGTCAAATGGTTATTTATAATTGATTGATTTTAATTTCATAGTCATCTTCATTTACGTATATTTGTATTTTTTTAATTTTTTTTTTCCAGAGTGATCATTATTAAATTGACTAGCTCCATTATTATACCGTATATATATATATATATATATAGCATTTCCAAGTCAAATTCAACCTTTTCCAAGTCAAATTCAACCTTTTCCAAGTCAAATTCAACCTTTTCCAAGTCAAATTCAACCTTTTCCATTTCAAATTCAACCTATTTCGATTTCAATAAAATAATAAAATAATTAACATGATTTTATGTTTTAATGGTTATTTTAATTACACCTTGTGTTTTTAACCCTTGTGGCTTGTTAAATGTTCCCAGGGGCCTTTCTACATATAATTAGTCACGAATATAATAATAAGTATAACCGATACGTTAATTTTAAGACATTTGCGGATACAAGGTCTGGTAGTCGATTAGCGGTAGGGATTCGTTTTATTTTAGTTTTATAATCGCTGGCGAAAATATTATCGATAGAGGTTTATTTTAACTTTTTCGTATTTATTGGATAGTAGGCTCAGCAGATGCGTTCCCAAAGGTTCGTTACCGACTACACTATTAATTTTAATCGCGCTCACTCAAATATGGTTTTATTATGACTTTTCGTATTTATTTGATACAAGGCTCAGTAGCTGCGTTCCCAAAGGTTCGTTACCGATTACACTAATCATTTTAATCGCGCTCGCTCAAAGTCGGATTAGCGGGATTCGTTTTATAATCGCTGGCGAAAATATTATCAATAGAGGTTTATTTTAACTTTTTCGTATTTATTGGATAGTAGGCTCAGCTGATGCGTTCCCAAAGGTTCGTTTACCGTATTATACCTATTATAATGTTTAATCGCGTCTTCCGCTCCTCAAATATGGGTTTATTATAACTTTTTCGTATTTATTGGATACAAGGCTTAGTAGCTGCGTTCCCAAAGGTTCGTTACCGATTAACTATTAATTTTAATGCGCTCGCTCAAATATGGGTTTATTATAACTTTTTCGTATTTATTGGATACAAGGCTCAGTAGCTGCGTTCCTAAAGGTTCGTTACAGATTACACTATTAATTTTAATCGCGCTCGCTAAAATATGGGTTTATTATAACTTTTTCGAATTTATTGGATACAAGGCTCAGTAGCTGCGTTCCCAAAGGTTCGTTACCGATTATACTATTAATTTTAATCGCGCTCGCTCAAATATGGTTTTATTATGACTTTTTCGTATTTATTGGATACAAGGCTCAGTAGCTGCGTTTCCAAAGGTTCGTTACCGATTACACTATTAATTGTTATCGTGCTCGCTCAATTATGGGTTTATTATAAACTCGTGTTTCTTTTCTATGCTAATTTCTGCATTTGTGTTTCGGGAGTTTTGTTAGTGAATGTGTTAATGTTTTTTTAGTCATTTGGTCTAACGTATGTTTATTTCGTGTTTTTTGTAACTTTTTAGTATTGGGTTACCGCTTATCCTTTTTTTCAGGATAGTAAGTTATCTTTTTGGTTAATAATTTGGAGTTTGATAATAATCAGCTAAACAGAACGATTTTATAAGTACATTCTTATTTTATAAACCTCTCCTTGAGTTAGCGCAATTAAAATTAATAGTATAATCTGTAACGAGTCCTTGGTTACGCAGCGACTGAGCCTAGTATGCAGTAAATCCGAAGTTAAAATAAACCTCTTCTTGAGTGAGAGCACTTAAAATAAATTGAATAATTGGGATAGCAACCCCCGCAACGCATAAACTGAGCCAAGTATCCAATAAATACGAAAAAGTTATAATAAACCCATATTTGAGCGAGCGCGATTAAAATTAATAGTGTAATCGGTAACGAACCTTTGGGAACGCATCAGCTGAGCCTACTATCCAATAAATACGAAAAAGTTAAAATAAACCTCTATTGATAATATTTTCGCCAGCGATTATAAAACGAATCCCGCTAATCCGACTTTGAGCGAGCGCGATTAAAATGATTAGTGTAATCGGTAACGAACCTTTGGGAACGCAGCTACTGAGCCTTGTATCAAATAAATACGAAAAAGTCATAATAAAACCATATTTGAGCGAGCGCGATTAAAATTAATAGTGTAATCGGTAACGAACCTTTGGAAAGGCAGCTACTGAACCTAGTGTCCAATAAATACGAAAAAGTTATAATAAACCCATATTTGAGAGAGCGCGATTAAAATTAATAGTGTAATCGGTAACGAACCTTTGGAAAGGCAGCTACTGACCCTAGTGTCCAATAAATACGAAAAAGTTATAATAAACCCATATTTGAGAGAGCGCGATTAAAATTAATAGTATAATCGGTAACGAACCTTTGGGAACGCAGCTACTGAGCCTTGTATCCAATAAATACGAAAAAGTTATAATAAACCCATATTTGAGCGAGCGCGATTAAAATTAATAGTATAATCGGTAACGAACCTTTGGGAACGCATCAGCTGAGCCTACTATCCAATAAATACGAAAAAGTTAAAATAAACCTCTATTGATAATATTTTCGCCAGCGATTATAAAACGAATCCCGCTAATCCGACTTTGAGCGAGCGCGATTAAAATGATTAGTGTAATCGGTAACGAACCTTTGGGAACGCAGCTACTGAGCCTTGTATCAAATAAATACGAAAAAGTCATAATAAAACCATATTTGAGCGAGCGCGATTAAAATTAATAGTGTAGTCGGTAAAGAACTTTTGGGAACGCATCTGCTGAGCCTACTATCCAATAAATACGAAAAAGTTAAAATAAACCTCTATTGATAATATTTTCGCCAGCGATTATAAAACTAAAATAAAACGAATCCCGCTAATCCGACTACCAGACCTTGTATCGCAAATGTCTTAAAATTAACGTATCGGTTATACTTAGTATTATATTCGTGACTAATTATATGTAGAAAGGCCCCTGGGAACATTTAACAAGCCACAAGGGTTAAAAACACAAGGTGTAATTAAAATAACCATTAAAACATAAAATCATGTTAATTTGATTTTTATTATTTTATTGAAATCGAAAAAGGTTGAATTTGAAATGGAAAAGGTTGAATTTGACTTGGAAAAGGTTGAATTTGACTTGGAAAAGGTTGAATTTGACTTGGAAATGCTATATATATATATATAATATATATATATATATATATATATTATTTTTTTTTTTTTTTTTTTTTTTTTTTTTTTTTTTTTTTTTTTTCTGATCGTTTACAACCCTGATGTTGGCTCAAATATTTGAGCTGAAACGTCAGCAAAAAGAAAAAAAATTGACTAGACTGGGTCTTGATTATTTCTAAAATTAGGTTAAAAGTATAATTTTAACTGTGTTAAACTATAAAGAAGTTGTAGATAAATACATTTTTTTAAATTGGCGTCCTCAAAATTTAGTTTTTTTTCTTAATGGAAAACTGGATAATTTTCTTTTTAGTGATAAATTGAAAGATAATTAAGAATGAAGAGAGATGTAATAAGCTATAGAAACTTGTCATGAGCTTAGGAAGTTACTAATATATGTAATATTAATGACTATAACAACTTACTGTCAACTTGCCGGTCAAGAGTATGCCCTACGCGGACGATCTTGTACTTTATACTGCAGGGAAAAAGGTGTTAGATTTACAATAGAAAATACAATCGGCTTTAGATAACGTCAGTGGCTGGCTTAATGACCACGGTTTCACCATATCACCCGAAAAGACAACCGAATTCACTACCAACCACTCACTCTTTCTAATACTGTCAAATACCTGGGTGTGACCTTCGATCACACACTTAGCTGGTCTCCACATCTGAAGCAACTAAAAGCTAATTGCCTCCACTCTCTCAATCTCTTCAAGATGGTTAGTAACACTAGTTGGGGTGCTGATCGTAAAAGCATAGTAACTCTGTTTAGGACTCTCATAAGCCCAAAAATAGATTATGGTTGCAATGCCTTCAACTCAGCCTCAAGTCGAACTCAAAAACTACTTGATCCTAATAATATCGGTCTTCAAATAGCTGCTGGTGCTTTCCGTCCCAGCCCTTTTATTAGCTTGAGTGTTGAAGCTGGTGAACCCCCACTTGCACTACGAAGGCAACAACTTGCCTTACCCTTGCTGCTAAGATCCTGTCTAATCCCAACCATCCTCTCCCTTTATTCCCAAATAGACTATTTCTCACCCAACAACAAATCTCTGTATCTAAAAGACCACCCTTTATAGTCCGCATTTTTAAATTTCTGCTCAAGCTTAACCTGTAATTCCATTCTTTCCTTAAAATAGAAACATCTAGAACTTATCCTTGGATATTTCCCTCTCCAAACATCTGTCTTTCCCTTACCAAATCACAAAAACAAAATACATTTCCATCCATATATAAGAGCTCGAAACGACCTTTCTCTACCAACTCTATTATTCAAAATATTCTTCTATCATTGAAGGCCACAAATATCTCTAATAATTCAGTTTTTTTCGTCTGGTTGCCGAGCCACGGCGGTATAGTTGGCAATGCATTCACAGATCGCGCAGCCATAGAAGCAATAACAGATGGCATTCCGTGTTTATTGGGGTGCCTGTTGGCGACTATGTCTCAATCATCCAGCAGCGGATTCGGTCGAAGTGGGGACAGATTTGGCACGACACTAGTGACAACAAGTTAAGGAAATAAGAAGGGACATCTCCCATTGGCATTCGTCCCTATGACAAAAGCGAAGGGAAAAGGTTATCCTGGCGCGACTGCGGATTGGACACACCCGTCTAACACATGGACACCTCATGGCACGGGAACCTCCAACGGACTGCCCTACTACATGTGGTTGCCCGATCACTGTGAAACACGTTTTGACAGAGTGTAGGTTTTATGATACTCACAGAGCTCATATTGACGCAATTGACACTAACTTACCAACCGTTCTACAAGACAACATACAGACAACTGCAAAACTTTTTGACTTCCTTCGACAGACAGACTTGTACAAGAGACTATAAAATTTAATATGTTTTTCACATTTTTTTAAAGCGTAAATGATCCAATTGGTTTGCGTCTTAAAGATTAAAAAAAAATTACTATGAAATCATTTAATGAAAAAAATCCAAAAAACCTATTTGAGTATAAATAAACGTACCAGAAATGAGACAATCCAATCATTAACAGATGAAAAAACAACTATAGGTGATAAAAATTATACAGTAAATAAAACTAAAAATTATACATGTTATCAAACATAAAATTATAATTAAATGGGAAATAATAGAGGGGTGTGCGGAAATAAAAAAGATATTGTTTCTTTCTATTATTTTTTCACATGGAACCCACATACAAGACTTAAAAAACAAGAATTCAACCGACGACTCGGACAGTTATACCGACTACTCAACCGAAAATCTAAGCTTACAGTTGACAACAAATTATTAATCTACAAGACGATACCGAAGCCTATCTGGACCTGCGGACTCGAACTGAGGGGGACAGCTAAACGTTCTAACATGAAGCGCATTTAATCCTTTCAATCCAAAGTCCTCCGAACAATAGTAAATGCTCTTTATTATGTCACCAACTATACCTTGCACCACGACCTTAATGTTCCATTTATTTTAGATCTGATTCCTTCCAAATTTTCCAAATTCCATCAGAACCTCATTCATCATCCTAATCCTCTGGCATAATCCTTATCAAACTCCACCTATCCATATAACCACCTAGAAGGTTGGAACGGCAGTGGCCCCGCGACCTTTTTTAAAAATCTATTCTGGAGTTCTGACACTGGTCAGATTTTCCTCTCATTTGCGGTGTGTTTGTGGCTCAACACACTTATACTTATATACAATATTTACAATTTGCTGGTATCCCTCGGATTCTGCTTGTCCTTCACAAGCGGGGGGGGGGGGGAGACGGACTCCGTCCGGGGTTACCCAGCAAATTGTAAATATTGTATATAAGTATGAGTGTGTTCATGTTTTGTTTATTTATTTGTTAAACTAGAATTATTTTATTTATAAATTTTGTTATTATATACCTTTTTAAATTTTAGTTTCATTTTATGTAATTTGACTTTCCTTTTGTTATATTGTATGAATAAAATCCTGTAGCAATAATATAACTCTCCAATGCGACAAACTGTAACATATCCGAATAATTTTTTTTTTTTTTTTTATTGAGATATATTACAATTTGTTACAAAATGAACAATAATAATATTGATATGAGACCACATTCATACTATATATACAGAAAATGATAAATAATAATAGTCAAATTACATAAAATAGAAAATAAATAAATTCATATATATACAATAAAATAATAATAAATAAAAAAAAACAACCTATAATTGAGATAAATAAAAAGTTGGCAAAAAAAATTGGAGATTTAGCGATGATCGGAATTGGATGACAAAATGGCGGTATCATCAGCAAATGTTGCCAGAAAGGTATCGGGATCGGTAGGGATATCGGCGGTGTAGAGGATGTAGAGGACGGGTCCCAAGACGCTGCGTTGAGGAACACCGGCCTCTACAATATAATGTTTGGAAAATTCTGAACCACAACGAACTCGGAAGGAGCGGTTTGATAGATAGGATCGGAGGACTAGGTATAAGGATTGGGGTAAATGGGTTTTGAGCTTAAATTGCTCAATGCCACACTCGGCATGTCCAGAAAGGCACCCGAACAATACTCCTTGCACTCAAGGGCGGAGGAAATGTGGTCCACAACTCGGAGTCCTTGCTAAACCGTGGAATGTTGGGGACGGAATCCAAACTGGTGTGAAGGAAAATTGTTAAATTTGGCTAGGATTCGTTTTAATAGGAGTTTTTCGAAGATTTTGGAGAGGATCGGAAGAAGGCTAATAGGTCTGTAGGATGACGTACAGTTGGAGGGTTTGCCTGGTTTTAGGAAAAGGATGATAGTCGAGTGTTTCCACAACAGAGGGAAATAGGTAGTGCGAAGGATACAGTTATAGATATATGTAAGGAATGTAATGGCTTTAGGTGGAAGTTGTCTTAAGATCTGAGGAGTTAGGAGGTCGTGTCCTGGGGATTTACGGAGAGGAAGCTTTTTAAGAAGATATTTGACCTCAGATGGATTAACTGCTTTAGGTGGTAAGGAAAGTGGTATTGGTGACATAAGGAACTCTTCAACTGTTGCAGTATGGGTTGGATTGAGCTCAGGATGAGGAGTGAAAACTTTGGAAAGGTGCTATGCAAATTCCTCGGCTTTATCCTTCTCGGTAGCAGCCCAGGAACTATCACAGCGCCGGAAAGGGTGGGAAATGGTGTGGGATTTTAGAATTTTCTTCGTGCTATTCTATAGGGAATCGTCACGAGTCGAGAGAGAGGAGAGGTAGGAATTGTAGGATTGGGAACGGAATATCGCCAACTGCCGCTTTAATTTTCTTCAAAAAAAGAGAGCGGCGATCTTCTGGGTGGCGGGTGCGTTGCCATAATGATCTGGCTCGGCGTTTGGTGTTGATAAGGTCCTTCAGGTGTTGTGGTAAATGGCTTTTGTTAGGAATTCTGTGGGATTGTTTGGGAGAGGAGGCAGTCCAGGCAGCTTGTTGAATCGAGGTTGTAAAGGAATATACGGCATCATCAAGGTCAGTTGGGGTTTTGAGAGGTACTCTGAGGTCAATATCATTAATGAGGATTTCGCGGAAGAGGTTCTAGTTGACAGGACCTCTAATGAATGACGGTGGGATAGGTTTAGGAATAGGAATTATGGATACATTTAGGATTAATGGACTATGATCAGAGGATAGTTCATCAAGGCGAGTTACGGGATAGTTCAGGGAGCCTAATCCGCTGTGGATGAAGAAGTCGAGGATGTTAGGATTACGGTTGGGATCTGTTGGCCAGTAGGTAGGAGAATCGGGAGGTAGGAGATGAAAGCGTCGGGAGTTGAGTGCAGACTGCAATGTCCGTCCACGAGAATTAGTGGTTCTGGAACCCTATTGTTGGTGCTTGGTGTTTAAGTCTGCACCCAAAATGAAGTGATTCCCCATGGAGTTGAGGAAGGATCCAAATTGAGCAGAAAAAATGGGATGTTTAGGAGGGCAGTATGCTGATGCGATGATGAGCGGAAAGGAAAAGGTTTTGATTATAATATAATATAATCATTATAATCCGAATAAATAAATATATATTGTTATTATATTTTTTTAACATGAGAATACTTATTTGTGTTTTTTTTTTTTTTTTTACAATAATTGAGAACATTTTATTTCTAAATATGTTTTATTTGATGTATATATACGTATATAAAGGTATACGTTTTTAGATTATTAAGGTAATTTTGAGTATAAATATATAACCCCCATCAATTAGTATATTCTCGGATCTTGATGTAATGTCTGCAAAAAAATTATAAATGGTCTCAATTATGAGGTAGCTGTATTTTAGACGGGATGATTGTTAACAAGTTTTTCTACAAGACTGAAAAATTGCTATAGCTTAGTTGTGCCAAGACCAAAACATACCTGGACGACACACCAGACTTGTTATTCCATTGCTACCGCTTGCAATAATATTCCTCCAAATTTTCAATTTTCTCCCACAAATCCTCCAAAGTATTCTAATTAATTACTACAATATTAAAATATGGGCGAAATCCCTCAGTGAAGAAAAAATTGCTGAATTATTGAATTCAAATTAGTTATCGCTATAGACATTTCCTCAATGCCACCAGCCTGCGTCACTCATTCTGATATTTATCCTATATACATATATATGTATTGTTTATCGCCTTTTGATTTTGTCAATTACTGTTTCTTACTTTGTACTATGATATGTTTCTTTAAAATTGCTTATCATGTAATTTAATCTTGTACTTGGTTCCCATAATTTTATATCTTGTATATATGAAATTGTGTTATTATTCGCATTGTTGAAATGCGTGTTATTATTCAGTCAATAAGTTACTTAGTTCGCGGCTTCTATCTAAAAACTGAACGGTTAGAATTTATAAAACTATTATTCTTCCAACGGTTTTTTACGGATGTGAAACGTGGCAGCTTACTTTGAAGGATGAACAAAGGCTTAAGGTTTTCGAAAATAAGGTACTGCGTAAAATATTTGGTCCGATGAGAGATGAGGCCACTGGGGAGTTTAGAAGGTTGCACAACGTGGAATTGCGGAACTTGAATCCTGTAAATATAATTGAGTTTGTAGCATCGCGGAGACTCAAATGGGCGAGTAAAGTTGTTGGGCTCGATGAGGAGCGGATTCCGAGAAAGTTGGTATTCGCTGATTCGACTGGTAGGCGTCCGAAAGGTTGGCCGGGGCGTCGATGGGAGGATTGCGTTAAGGCTGATCTCGGGGGCTTGGGCTAGAACAGTGAACATTGGACGAGTCTGTGTAGACTGAATTTGATGATATCGGCATCGAACCTTCGGGTTCGGTAAGCCTATTATTATTATTATTATATATGAAATTGTATTCTTTATTGGTTTTGGTTTAGTCAATTAATATTTATTACTGTGTACTGTTTTACTGTTTCTTATAATTGTCTATTTGTATTAATTAGGTATTATATAATTTAATTTTGTATTGCATGCCTTAATTATATATCTTGTATATATGTATATGTATTCCTTATAGCTTTTTAGTTTAGTAAATTACTTCTTCATACTGTGTACTGTGTTACTATTTCGTTATGATTGTGATTTTATATTCCTTAAGTATTATATTGTTTCTAAGTGTGTAGTGTGTTACTGTTTATTTATGAAAAATTGTGTTACATTATTTAAGTACTTACTCACTCCGGCTTATTTCTACTAATAATTAGATTAAAACTAGAATTTAACCATCTAAAAATATAAATTTGTGGTAAATGAAGATATATACAAATAATTATTAATAAATTCTCAATTCAGTTTTTGTATTTTTCTTAATGAAAAGTTTCTTTTTAGAGATAATTGAAAAGATAATTAAGATAGAAGAGAGGAGATGTAAGTTAAAGAAACCTGTCATGTAGGGAACTTGCTAAAGGTAATCAACAAAAATAGGAGATGTTACCCCAAGGGACTTTGCCATGTAGGTTCCATGCTTATGTACTGCGGCGAGCGAGGGTGAAGGTAATTCTGTCAGTGCTAGAAATGAAAATTAATTTTCAGAAATTCAGGCCTGGATAATTATGTTGAATTTGATTTGTTTTTCGGAGCACTTAACTTCCAAAGTATATCCTTCCACAAGAGAACCCAAATATTGCTGTTTCACTGATTGCTTGCAGACCCTACTTCGGTAGTGGAAGTCCCAGTAATTATCTCTTTATAAGGATCAATATTGCAGATGTGCATTTGTTTTATTGACATACATGCAGGTTTATTTATAGCCGGGCAATAACCAACTCCTCTAAAATATGAGTAAATAATTAAACCTAACACGAGTTAGGTGAACAATTTACCTTATTCGTTTTTGAGTGCTTGCTTGTTTCGAGATTATTAATCAGTCAATGACGATACTAATAAAATGACAAAGAATTACCCTGGTGTAAAGCGGGTATCCTAAACAAATAATTGAAATTAATACGGAGCTAAACTAAATCATCGATTTTTCACGTATCTGATTTTTAGAACCCAAAATCCTTGACCAATGGTGCAAACATTGGAGGATTAAGTAAATCTCTGACATTCTGCCCTACAGTATCGTTTAAAACCACTCGCCTTCCTTCTGTGGAACAGACTCCTTATTTAGGGCTCCAACTTAACCAACCTCTTACTTGGAACCCTTATAGAAGACTGAAACGACAAGAAACTGCTAGAAGTTTTCGGTTACTAAAATACAGACCGTTCTAAACTTCAACTTTACTACAAACGGCTCATTTACATGACGATCATTAGGCCAATCTGGACTTGAGGAGTTGAGGTTTGTGGCTCAAATAAACCATCAGATTCTTCTCGTATCCGATCCTAACAATCCGAAATCTTTCGAAAAATCATCAATGCTCCTAACTTAGTCACGTGTAAACTCATCCATCAAGACCTTAATATTCCATATGTTACCGACCTAACTAGATACTGTCCCTTCCATGACAAACCCCATTCCCAATCTTACCCATTAGCTTCGATCCTTGCTTTCTCTTGATTTCTAATGATCATCCGAGGCGTCAGAAATGAAGTACATATAATACTAAAAATGTAATATCTCGACAATATCACGCCGGAGCTTCTGATTTAAAACGCTTATTGAATATTGGAGTATTGGAGTAATAGTATGATAACACCTGGAGTAAAGGAAATAACAAATCATTAAATGAATAAAATGAATTTTTTTCTCATCCATTTTGAGCATGCAAAATACCTCTTAAAGGTATGTTAAAACTGATGCATAAAAGCACCAGTTTTTTCATCTGTTTTTGCTTGGAATGTCTAATTTCTGGTACGTTTATTTATACTCAAATACGGTTTTTGGATTTTTTTCATTATATGATTTTGTCATAGTTTTTTTTTTTTTTTTTTTTTTATATTTCGTAGGCGCAAACCACTTGGGTCATTTTCGCCTCAAACCAATGTGAAAAACATATTAATTTTTATAGTCTCTTGTACAAGTCTGTCTGTCGAAGGAAGTCAAAAAGTTTTGCAGTTGTCCGTATGTTGTCATGTAGAACGGTTGGTAAGCCAGTGTCAATTGCAATATGAGCTCTGTGAGTATCATAAGACCTACACTCTGTCAAAACGTGTTTCACAGTAATCGGGCAACCACATGTAGGACATTTAGCTCGTTCACTCAAAGGGCAGCTAGTAAACGACCCCACCTTACTCAGTATGTAACTAATATCTATCTTCCACGCAAGTGAAATTCTTGAATAATTAGTTAAATTATTTTTAATAGAATCTTAAAACTATTTTAAACGTTCATTTTATTTTTGTTGAACTACTAATTAAAGGAAAACGTATTTGCTAGTGCGGTGAGCATAAGAAGCCGTTTGCACATAATGTCCCTAAGTAATAGTATCTGAAACAGCGGATATTAAAGTATTATAAATCAATATTTCTTTTTTGTAAATTGCAAATAGAGGTTTTTTGAGTTAGGTTTTCACAAGTTTCGTTTGCTCATTTACCTTATTTTTCTCACAAGTTTTGTTTATTCATTTACCTAATGTTTTAACTGTATCAATTACTTTTGGTTATTATAATACCTTAGATAATTTGTTTACCCTTTTTATTTCGTTTTATTACTTAGCCGTTAGACATTATTTGTTCCTTAACAGTATTGATTAATTTATCAACAGTTACATGCATCCAAAACTTTATTTTTCTGTTATTAACTATTCTTTTGGTTGATTATATTATATAATATGCAATACTATTACAATAAACCCTCACAAAAAGTTTTCATTTCTGAAAGTAGCGGGTCGGATCCGACTCTACCTTACTATGCACAAGTCAGAAATTCGCCCTACCCATCGAGAGTTAAATAAAAATATTAAAAAACGCTACGTACATATTACATAAAAAACACAGCGTGATGTATGAATAAAAAGACATATTACCGAAATTTTAGGATAATATATGACGATCGAGAGTTCAGAGAAGAACAATTAGAAATTCTTTATTCCAATATGTTCCTAGTATTGTAATGATAGAGTCAAGTTGACCGATGAGAATATTAGATGAATAAGATGGTTGGGGGGTGTGGTCATAAAAAAAAAAAAAAAAAATTAACAAAAAAAAACGTTAACAAGTAGTAATTGTTTTTAATTCTGTGCCGACGTTTCGGCCTACATTGTGGGCCTTTACCAGGGCTAAGAGAAACAAGATAACAAACAATGTAATTTTAGTTAGATACAGTAATATGATGACAATAATATATTTGAAAACAAACATATAATTTAAAGTAAAATAATAATAAGATGACAGTAATAAAGTATAGATGAAAACATAAAATAAGATGATAATATTACAATAAGTATATTTAAAGACTATAAGGGGTAAATAATCAAGTAATTAAATGTTAAATGAAGCACAAAATGTGAACAATTAAACTTTAAGATATTACAGCTAAAAGTGGATACCTAAATGTTTAATTGTTCACATATTGTTCTCCTTTTAACATTTAATTACTTGGTTATTTATCCAATCCATACTTTATTACTGTCATTTTATTCTTCAATCTAACTAATTACATCGGTTATTATTTTTGGTTGTCAACTTGTTAATGTGCACCCCCCAACCATCTTACTTATTTCCTAGTACTATGGTTAAATATTTAATTTCCGATCTTCCAATAATAATGAGATTCTCTATAATAATAAATGCGGGAGCATTTTCCACCGAAATTAGCACTGGTATGTATGAATGTATTTAGAGAAACAGGGCAATTGCTATTGATAATGTGTAGTTATGAGTTGAATATAAGCCCCTATAGAGTATCCCTAAGTCTAAGGGGACTCGGAGGGCGGAGGGGAACTAATCTGTTGCCGGGCGAGCGAGCAGCCTGGGTAGGCGGCGAAGAGCTCGATGGCTCGGAAGGATAAGGGCCGAGATTATTGCTGCCTAGATCCTAGGCCAGCATCTCCTCTCCCAGTATCCATCATGTGTACTCCTTTCCTTGACCAAGGTCCTGGATATCGGCCAAGCCCTCGAGCATATCCCATTCCGGAAACTACTTTCAGCGTGGAATTGAAGCTGCCACTTACCTGTCCCCATTGACGCATTCATTTCGATGAGAAAAACACAAATGCACTTTTGGTAACCAACAATTGAGACGTCGAATTACAAAATGTACTATATCAGTTTTTTTTTTAAATATCCTTTCGTACCTTTTGGAAATCAACTTCTGAATTTCCGTGGCCGTACAGGTCCCGAGTCGTTCTTCAACCTTATTTATTGATATAGAAAAATACAAAATAAATTTAAAATTAAATGCGACTTCGATTAAACACGCTAAATCCAAGTAAAAATAAACGGGTTTTAATATCACGAAGATGGAAGTAGTCTGACAGGTCTTAATTCCAAATATTTTAAATTTTCTTCCTCTAAAGTACCCTTTATTTTGTATATTCGAAAAAAGTTCACTATTGACTACTTCATGTTGGGTGCATTTATAAAGAAAAAAAATGGTTAGTAAAAAATGTGAAACAATTTGATAACGAGCTAAAGGTATAATGGGCAATTTATTTTTATTTTTTGCAAACATGAGAATTTTATTACCTAATATAAAAAATTGTATGACAAAATGTAGACTGATAAAAAGCTGTTCGAATTAAGTGATTGTTGTAGATAATAACTTATAATGTTAACATTTTTAATCTAAAACATATTATTTCATCAAAACGCAGTGAATTTTTTGAAACTTTCGTATGAAGTTTAAATTGCCATCATTAAAAGTTTTTAACCTTTAAGTGGGAGCGTGAGGTAAACAGTTCCCTAACGGACTTTCAAATTTTTCCTACGACCTCACATTTTTTTCTTAACATTTTGATATTTTTCACTTTTCCTATAATAAACAAAGATACAATTTATCATAAAGTAGAATTAATTGAACTATAAAAAAAACTTTAAATTATCTCCGGTTGGGGCACTCAGTGCCCCACCTCCTAAAGAAAGTACCTTTTTTCACTTCGGAGTGGCCTAAGAGTAACTCCCAATATAGACGAGCAATGAAGGAATTTTCCTGCATCAAGGCAACCCTCTTTGACTTTTTATCTGTATTAACCTTTAATTGGTAAGATAAAATTTAGAGACCCATATGGTTAGGTGGCGTTGCCGTACCCAAAAATTTATCTTATCTTTATTCGTTTACTAACTCTTCCAAGTACATTAACTTTTAATATATCTTTTTTTTTCATGACTGCAATGCAAAAAGGTTTAAAAAAAAAAAAATATATTAATAGCTGAAATCCTGAAATGGCTTTCCTGGACCTGAAATGAATGGCTTTTCCTTAATCTCATCACATTGTTTCAATTTTAAGAAAGAATTAGGGAACAGCCTTATTTACAGAAAATGATAGAAAACAAGGCATTGCTCTCAAACATCAACAGAGTTATATGGAAATGGAGGAGTCCCAAAGTTCCAACAAGTTCAACTCCCCCTAAAAAATTTAAATCCAGAAGGTGTGCAACTTTTGCCTACAACTAACATGCAATGAATGTTCACATGTGGTATGCCAAAAGTGCTCGAAGAATCAGGCAAACAATTTCAGGTATCTTCGTCATTCATTTTTTTCTATTTTTAAAACAATTTCAGGTTTCTTCGTCATTTATTTATTTTTTTTTTTTAAACAATTTCAGGTTTCTTCGTCATTCATTTTTTTCTATTTTTAAAACAATTTCAGGTTTCTTCGTCATCATTTTTTTTCTATTTTTAAAACAATTTCAGTTCTTGTCATTCATTTTTTTTCTATTTTTAAAACATCTTTATATCAGTTATACGTCCATTTTTTTAAATTATAATTAGTTTGATACTTATATAATTTTGTATTTCAGTGTTTTTCATTTTCAAAATGAATTGTGACCATTTAACCGAAATATTGATAACAATTAATTTTTTTCATCTTACAAATCCACCCCTCTAAATATACATATACATATACATATAGGGTTCCTGTCACCAATTGCAGACACATACTCATTCTACCTTGGAAAATAGGATTTCAGTCCACCTATTAATTAAAAATTTGCGCCAAATCAAAGCCACGGTAATTTTCGATACATTCCCAGCACGATCAAATGAGCATTGATGATAAGGTCTGCAGGGATGAAGTTTTATCACCAGGCTCTCTTCTGCTGTTGGATCGTAACGGAGATGAGTCTCAATGTCATTTATTATAACCATCTCTTCTTTCTTTATACATTCAAATTCTTTTTTACCAATCCAAGATTTATATTAGGTAATAATAATAGAAAATTTCTATTTAAATTACTTTAGAACAACCACTTATGCAGTGTAAGAAATTAGATACCCGAAAACATGCCTTTATCTAATTACTGACACTTTTTTTAGTAATTGGAATTTTCAATGAACTTAAGTTCCAATCCCTGATAAACTAGATTTCATTAGTCTAGAAGTCAAAAGTCCGTTTATAAAATTATATCGTCCACCTGGCATGCTGTGTACGGAAGATAACTAATAGGAATATCAAAGCTTAATGTTTGAGAGCCTCCATTACATGAAAATATTTTTACGTTCAAAGAAGAAGTTATAACAATCACATAAAAAAAAAAATCACTCAGTTACCAAAGCCACTTGTACATACCTACAAAACATTGTGTTCGACCACCCAAGAGAAATAGATTGATCCGAGCTTTGATGCCGTGACAGTGACGATAAAAGTTCTTATTATGATTTCCCTATTATGTTTTAAAAGTGAGATGTTTGACTCAGACATATTTTTTAAGCGTTGAAAATTGTATTAACCTAATAAATACTTAGGAATTTTAACTTCGGTGTGTTGTGATTAAAGGGCTGATAATAGCACAATGAGTTCCATACGCTCTTACTTGAATTATACACCAAGTTTTGAATCATACAACTTATTTTGTAATTTTGAAATATTCAGTTTTCTATTTTAACGTTGAAAATAAAATTATTTTGATCTAGGTACAGGGTGTCAGGAATCGGTTCCTCAAAATGTCAGTAATTGGTGTGTGCATGTCATTAATGGGAGGAAAAAATACGCATTCAAATTTTAAGTAGAAAAATTGAATAATACTTCATTTTGATATAATTAATTTAGCAGGATGGAGAGAGTGTATGTTAGCCTAGAGAAATATTTTAAATGGCAAGGATCAGTCAATAAATACGAGGGAAATTTTGGAAAAAACACAAAAACAAGTGTCAGTAATTGGAGCAATTACCCACTATCTGTCTCTCTCTCTCTCTTTCTATATATATAAATATATATATTATATATATATATATATATATATATATATATATATTTATATTAATTAATATATAAATTTATCACCGGCAAATATACATTATTAATTACAAATCGAATAAATATTTAAAACAAAAACAACAAAACACATATACATAACCAATAAGCATAAATGTGCTGCTATTTTTATGATTACTTTCATCCAACATATACATAAATAACATACATTTAATATAAGAATATCAATAAGTAATGTAATGATGATAGTACTATAGCAGATACTTAGTCCCTACAAAATACTAATATGAGGAAGATGGTTGGGGGTGCGGTCATGAATTAATTTATAATTATGACCGCACCCCCAACCATCTTCCTCATCTAATTTCTCTACGGTCAACAAAACTCCATCATTACAAAATACTAATAAGTCTCGAAACGTTTAACAGTGATTAACATTCTGAGAAGAAAGATGTTGAAATCTTATTTTAAGATTCTCTTTGACAAAAATAAATAATGATTTCAAGTCCATTACATGGGGTTCCGCAAGAATTTCATAAAAGCCGTCAATACTCACATCATTTAATACGGGCATGAAACGGGTTCTATTTTCATGGTATGCGGGACATCGAGCAAAGAAATGGAAACAAATATGTATATAAAACTTTAAATAATTAAAATAAAATTTTAATGACAATAAACGGGTTTCAGAAAGAACTGTTCTCAGATAAAAATGTATGGGATTTTGTAGTGAAATGAGGGAAAGTGGAACTTGGAAATGCTGAAATGATTTCTATTCCAGCTAAACCAGTTTTTCCTTACGATCTTTCTTCATTGGATTTGTAGTGCTTATTTTTCGTTTTTAAACGTCACTGTTGACTTGAAGAAAAACAAGCTATCGTTCTTGATATTGTTTTCAATAATAATTCCCTTCTATTTGGTTGCTGAGAAGATAGGATGGTAGAAGTCCAGTTGCTCGGGCCCCTTCCTTTGCAGTGGCCCATTGGAGTTTCACCAAGTCCCAAGTCTCTCCAATCCTCAAAACTTCTACAATCTCTGGTACTATAATTCGCAGGACCTACTTTTCAAATAATTATATCTTAAAAAACAAATGGTCTTTTGAGATTACGACGTTAGTCTACATTTTTTTTTACTTTTACTCACCTATAAATGAAATATATATTCTGGGAAAGTATTTCGATCGTGAAAATTTTCTGATTTCAGTTTCACTTTTTAGCGGACCCAAGTCCAAATAACCAAGTCTCGCAAAAAGAAGTCACTTGACACTATGCATTTCGCAACTTATTACGATTTTAAAAATAAACGGCTCTAACGAGTTTGATTAAACTCGCTTTATCAATGTAATGTTCAATGATGTTTAATTTCATTGTGTTAAAAATAATCTGAAAGAGCAGTTTACACAATTTTCTTTCTTCAAAGTACCTTCTATTTTGTAGATTGGAAAAAATTAACTATATTATATCAATATATTGTAAAACATTTTGTAGATTGGAAAAAATTAACTATATTATATCAATATATTGTAAAACATTTTGTAGATTGGAAAAAATTAACTATATTATATCAATATATTGTAAAACATTTTGTAGATTGGAAAATATTAACTATATTATATCAATATTTTCTAAAACATTTTGTAGATTGGAAAAAATTAACTATATTATATCAATATATTCTAAAACATTTTGTAGATTGGAAAAATTAACTATATTATATCAATATATTCTAAAACATTTTGTAGATTGGAAAAAATTAACTATATTATATCAATATATTCTAAAACATTTTGTAGATTGGAAAAAAATTAGCTATATTATATCAATATATTCTAAAACATTTTGTAGATTGGAAAAAATTAACTATATTATATCAATATATTCTAAAACATTTTGTAGATTGGAAAAAATTAACTATATTATATCAATATATTGTAAAACATTTTGTAGATTGGAAAAAATTAACTATATTATATCAATATATTCTAAAACATTTTGTAGATTGGAAAAAATTAACTATATTATATCAATATATTGTAAAACATTTTGTAGATTGGAAAAAATTAACTATATTATATCAATATATTGTAAAACATTTTGTAGATTGGAAAAAATTAACTATATTATATCAATATATTGTAAAACATTTTGTAGATTGGAAAAAATTAACTATATTATATCAATATATTCTAAAACATTTTGTAGATTGGAAAATATTAACTATATTATATCAATATATTCTAATACATTTTGTAGATTGGAAAAAATTAACTATATTATATCAATATATTCTAAAACATTTTGTAGATTGGAAAAAATTAACTATATTATATATATATATATACATATATATATATATATATATATATATATATATATATATATATATATATATATATATATATATATATATATATATATATATATTTATATATATATATATATATATATATATATATATATATATATATATAAGGTGTAGATTCTTTTAGGTGAAGGTCAAATTTTTTTATATATATATATATATATATTCTAAAACAACAGAAGATCTCGTATAATTAATAAGGTTGATATTCGGGCTGAATTACTATGTAACATTGTTTGTTTGGTTTTAGGGCGTACAACAGCCAGGTCATCAACGCCCGGTGGTTAGTTATTATGGTTTATCCTTGAGAGGTGTTTATTCTAGTTCAAGAGGAATTATAGTGATAAATAATAATAATAATAATAATAATACTAAAATAAATAAATAACAAATAAAATAAAAATATTAATAAGAAATAAAAATAAAGGCATAAAAATAAATTAAACAATAAAAAAAAAATAATGATAGGAAAAGGAATAAAATAGATACATAATAAGGAAGGTACGTCCTCGATAAATGTGTTGGATAGTCAGAGACTGTTTAACAGGTTCACTTTTGTTAGAAATTTAATGACTGCTTTTATTGAGGCCTTATTATCCTGCAGAGCCATTGATATGTTGGGTGGTATACCCAGCTGGTATAATACTCAGTGATAATAAGAGCATTCTTCAAATATGTGTCTGATGGATAATATTTTGTTGCACTGTGAGCATTTAGGAGGGATTTCTCTAGTAATTAAGTAGCCATGGGTAAGTCGGCTATCTATGTAACATTGTTAATTATTGTTTTTTATACCTACTTTTGATTTTAAATTTGTTGTTTAATAGTTTTAAAATTTTGTTATCAATGAACACCTAATTTATAATTTTTGTTCATAACGTTTTAAACCATTCACATCACTATAGTATTTGTCAATGTAACGGGAATTGATAATTTTACTTTGTAGACTTCTGAAGATGGGAGAAGATCCCGAAACGTCATGTTGATGTAAAAAAAAAAGTTTAAGTCTTTATGGAAGAAATTATTCAGCCCGAATATCTGCCTTATTAACTATATTATCTCATAAGCATTGAAGAAAAAAAGTTAAACACATAACATGAAAAAATGCCATCCCCGACTAAAGGAGACAACAGCAAAACATATTCTTTTTGTGCAATGTTTTTTGTTTTTCAACATCAGAACAGTAATATACTGCTGGAAAGCTAATGATTTTATATAAAGATATTATGCCATACAAAAACTTGTAAAAGTTAATGGAGAGTGATGAAAAGTCGATAAAACTAACTGATTTTTGTAGATGATAATATAATACATTTTTTTTTTTTTTTTTAAACACGTTTTTATCGAAACACAATTTAATTAATTCTCTAACCCTTTTTACTTTCACTAACTGATATTTTTAATCTCTAACTGTATTTTGAAATTCTTAAATTACTTTTAACAATATGCAACACAGTTAAGTGAAAGTCATGTGTTGCGCGCACCCGATTTTTAAACATATCCTAATATTACATTATCATGTCGAATATTCTATTTTCAAGTAGGAGATAGCTATTGTATCTCCATGTTTTATACAATCTGCTGGGAAGGCAATATACCCAGCGGAGTGCAAATAAGGAGGAGAGTGGTTATCCATGTTCTACTTTTTCGAAAACTAAAATATAAATAAATTACTTGGCGTAAAAGAAGTAGCAGGTTTTTATATTGATTTTTCCTTCTAGTTATTATTGTTTAAATTTTGTTTTTATCTTATACAAACCGTATTATTAACCTTATTTGGTGTTGAAATTATTTATGAAGAAAAAAAAAAAAAATAAAAAAATATATATATATATATATATATATATATATATATATATATATATGTAAAATCAAGAATTTTATTATTCTTGATTTCATTATCATATGTAAATATTTCACCAAGGGAGGTTACATCTCTGTTATGTTAGTTAAATGTATTAATAGAAGCGAGTGTGTTCCACTCTAGTAAGTTGGTTCCTTACTCTTTTTCTCCTGGACAAAAGAGTCTCCGACCAGCGGAGGTGTAAAATAAAGAATTTTATTATTCTTGATTTCATTATCATATGGAAATATTCCACTAAGGGAGGTTACATCGCTGTTATGTTAGTTAAATGTATTAATCAAAGGACTGTTAAACAATTCTTTATTTTAGGTAGGTTCATTGTAAATTATTTTTGTTATTCAATTGATTATTTTATGTCAAACAAATTGTAATAATTAAATCTTTATTTTAGCATCGTTTAACTCCTAATTCATTTAAATTAGAAGAAGAATTACACACACACACACAGATATATATATTCTTACCCTAAGGCGTTACAGTCCACTTTTATTGCCTCATGTCTTACTAGCGGACACTCCTCCCTGTTTCGCACTGGTGCAACTAGAATGAAGTGTCATTGTTTGTTATGTTATACCATAGATAACGGAAAATTTAATCATCCCGTGTAAAGAAAACTTGATTGCTATGTTTGGATTTAATAATTACTGAAATAACAACGGTTCTTATACTATTAGGTCTGTTACTATTTAATATTTCAAATAAACTATTTAAAATACATTATAAAGTTTTAAATTAGTTTCTACAGGAATCCCATTTAATTTACAGAGAAACGTCTATTTTCATGAAATATTAATTAATTAATAACAATGTTAGTTTATAGATTTGTAACAACTAACCATTTATGTCAACGACTTAGTTTCAAGTCGTTATGTAATATTGTTTCAAAATATTGCGTAATGAATGGAAGAATATAACTTCCTACACGATCCTGTACGACGTTGACAATATATTAACTATTATAACCTCCCTCTTATAGAAAAGCATATATTTATATGTTATTTCTGTAAATGGGCTTACAATAACCTTATATTAACTTGTACGATTTAGTTTATTGCATATTAACTTTTCTATAGTCTTTCGTTTTCCAACGGTATATTATACCTATCTTATAACTCATATTTCAGAAATAATTTTATGATCTTACTTCAGGAATGCATGCCCTAAGTTATGGTGATAACCGTATTAAAATTTAGGAGGAGTTCGCAGAAACCGAAATCACGTTAACATTTTATAAATATAGAGATTCTAAAAGGAAACGTCCCAAAATAAATAAATGATTATTATAATTATTATTATATATATATATATATATATATATATATATATATATATATATATATATAATCCTTATTTTAATCGACAATTTATAGCTATGTCTGTAAAAAAATAAGGTAAGGCACATTGAAAGAACCGTATAAAGTAGTAACCGTATAAACCTCGAACCTTTATGTCCATAGAGGATCCATTCAAGTCGTAAATAGCATGTTTAGGGCTTCTGCCTTGGGAATATTTAAGTAGTGAGAAACGGCCAGTTGTTTTATGTCTTTTCAGTCTTCAAGTTAGTCCCAGCTAGATAAACTTTGAACTGCTACCAAGAGTAAAATTGAAGAGCAGAATGTCAAGTAAATTGCCAATGTTTATCAATTGAAAAAACTAAACAATAAAAAAAAGAGATTTGAGGTGAAAGCAAAAAACAAAACAAAGTATACCATAAAGATAAATTAATGGGAGTAATAAACATAAAAAATTACAGACTGTTGGTGTTATGAATATATACTTAAGCAATAAATTTTTATATAAGACAATTAATGAAGTAATATGTGCTTCGTACTTTAGGGTGTGTAACGTTTCAGCGTACTCTTTTCATAGTCACCTATTTTTCGAATGATTGGGTTGTCGAATCAAGGAGACAAGAATTTTTGTGCCAATGACTATATATATTTTTTGATGGATGGAATTTTTAACTCAGAAAACATAGTGCAAATTCGGGTGTATGGAGCATAATTGTTTATAATCCTCAAACATGTGTTTTGAACCACCTCCAACATTCTACGACAGTTGGAATCACAAGTGTAACCCTAGGCTGGGGCAGAATAGGTCAATATAGAAACGGATGACTGTTTTGTACATAATGATATCCATTTTTTGTATGGTGAATATACTGAAACCTTAAGAAAGTCGAAAAAGGAAGATATTATTAGAAATGGTGACAGCTTGAGTCTTATCTGGGAGAAATGATGTTTGTTTATTACTAGGAATTTTCATTATTTTTTAATCGACCTTTATTTATTTATTTTTTTTTTTTTTTTGACGCGGATAGACCATTAGTGATCACGCGAACTCTTACACCGTGGCTTCTTTTTGGTGCCACGCGCTTTCCAGAGGACCCATCTCTCCTTCATCCTCTCTGATTGCGCGAGTTTCCTTTCATCGGTCCAGAGCCTGTTGTTGTGGTTCTTCCTCTGACTCACGAAACCTTCGACACTGTTGACGGTTCTCCTGAAACTGTCACGATCCAAGCAATCCGCCTCCTTTATTCCCAATGAGCGTGCCTCTTCCTTGACTTGTCTGCTGTAACCCCCATCGCTTTTATATCCCCAAATTTTCCTAAAGATTTGTTTGTTCAGTCTTTCCTCAGGCATTCTAATCATATGTCCGTAAAATTATTATTTATTTTTATTATAAGAGCCATTAATAAAATAAATAAGTATTAAAAAAAAAAGAAGTCTCCGTGTAATTGACATTATAATTTGAGATTCCTACAAAGCGCAGGTAATTAATAAGTAGATAAGACATATATAAGAATAGGTTAGTTATCTTTTATCTAATGTACAATATTAACTAAAAACTGAAGAATAATCAATATGTTTTATTGAGATTTGTCTTTGGCACCTCGACCATTTGAAGGCAACATTTCCTTGGATTATTTATCAATCAAATCATCAGCTCCCAACGCCCCTTTTTTGTCTACAGTCTCCTGCAATTAAAATCCACATTCAATTCCCAGGACACAAGATCAGTTTTTTTTTTATTTATATATCTATTAGCCTTCCTATAGAACAAAAAAAATATGAACGTTCCTTATTAACACGGTCTACTGTTTTCTGGAATATTCTCTTATCAAACATCCGCCATGCTTCTTTCCAATCTTCATTCAAATATCTCCTCTTTTAACACCCTCTCGTCATCCAACTTGAGTATGTCAATTAATATGAGGTGGGAAAAATGTCTACACATTCAAACACCGATGGTTTGATTTATTTATTCTTCTTTTATTTTCATTTCTCGATTTTCAAGTGCAATCAGCATAGATAAAAAGGAACATGTTAGGATGGTATGGGATATCAGCTGTATAAACTGCGTAAAGAATGGGTCCTAGGATACTGCCTTGAGGAACACCAGCTAACTAACTAAATATGGATGAATAGGAGTTATTATGATTTACTTTGAAGGACTTGCCAGTGAGGCAGGACTGGATGATAAGGAAGTATGTATGGGGGAGGAATATGCGGAGTTTTTAAAGCAATCCCAGGTGCCACGTACTAATTTAAATTTTTTATAAAATATTTCTTGTAAATATTTAGTGATTGGTGTCTCTATTTCCCTTAACTGAATATACTCCAATACTAAGTTACATCTAAGCACGCACGAGGGTAAAGTCGTTTGCACCGCGAGATTTTCGCAATAATATGTAACCATACATTTGTAAGTGATAGTAAAAATAATATATGATGTGAATATTATTTCTCAACGCGACAGTAATGAAATTAGATTACAAAGGTTGTAAGTCAGAGGAGCGTTATACCCATTTTTTTTTATAACCGGTGAAGGCAAGATAATGTCTAGAAGTAACAATGAGATAAGATGAAGAAAAGTAGGAATAATTAATTAAATGATGATAATTGGATATCTTTATGAGGCAATTTTAATTAGAGAAAGCTACCCCCACCCCCTGAGGAATAGGTCTGCGTCATTTTATCTTAAACAGGAGCGGAGGGGGGTAATGGATTGTCTAAGGCCACCAGGGGATGCTTCTTGCCTGATTTAAAGATTCTGCCCCTTCGCTTCCACCAAACCCTACGAATATTTTACAGGCCTCCTTCTTCACCAGAAATATTTTCAAACCATTTTCTCAATCCCCTTCCTATGGAAAAAAGAACTGGAGAGCTAGTGAAAAAACCGTTAGTATTATAATGATGATCTATCTTTGATAAAATAATAACTTCAACAATTAAAATTCAGCTGCGCGGAACACACGACTTTCCCTTACTTCTCTTAACTAAATCAGTTTAAAAAACTTTGAAATAAAGTAAGAGTTAAAAAAATATAAATACTTATATTGAGTTTCGGAGCAAACATGTGTGTTTAATACCAAATAATCTAACAATAGGAATTAATATCTATAGATTTTTTTTATTATGATTTTTATCGCATAGCAACTCAGCGAAGTTGAGATGCAACTCCAAATCGGAATTTCTCTCTCTTATGATTTTACAAGTGGCCAGCCTCGGATTTTATACATGTTGTGGCATTGTACCAGTTACATGATATTATAGTAGTATGTATTGGGTTGTCCGCAAAGTTCGTAGAGAAATTTGGACAAAAATTGAAATTGATAAACAGCTTAAAATTTATTTATTTAATTTACAAAGTAGTTTACACCGTTAGTGATTACCCTTTCCCAACGGCTTGGAAGATCGATTATCCTTTTTTTCCGAAATTATTGTCCTTCTTTCTGAAAAACAATAAATACCGGGCAATACCGAAGGAGCAATGTGAGGAGAGTACGGCGGGTGAGATAAAACTTCCCATCGGAAGCTTAATAATTTTTGCCGGTTCCTTAAAGACCTATGGGGCTTAGCGTTCGTTGTCTTGGTGGTATAGCACTCATATCCGATTTGCCAACCCTGGCCGTTTCCCTTCAGTTGCTGCCTTCAATCGATCTAAATTGGCTCAGTAAAAGTCCGTATTTGTAGCTCAAATGTATGGGTCCCTTCCAATCCCACCAAATACTGAGCATCACCTTTCTTGGATACAAGCCGGCCTTCGATGTTGCGAGCGGCGTCGTTCCAGGCAACCCCAAGATATTTTCCGGCTGGTGTTGATGTAGAGAATCCATTTTTCGTCACCAGTAACAACTCGTTTCAAAAATGGATCCACATTTTTTTTTTTTCAGTAGCAAATTACAACATGAATTCCTTTCAATAAGGTTCCTTTCACTAAGCTCATGGGGAACCCAAACGTCGTAACGACAGAAGTAGCCGGTCTTCTTTAGATGATCGAAAACGGTCGATTTGCAGGCTCTTAACTCCGCAGCTATCTCACGGACAGTAATTCATGGATCGTTTGCGATGACCGTCATAATATCCTCGATGTCAAGAGTTGAACTCCGGCAAGCCCGGAGTTGGTCTTCCCAATTGAAATCTCCTGATCTAAACCGCGAAAACCACTTTTAAACCGTGCTGTCAGCAATTGAATCACTGCCATACACGGGACGATTCTTTCTTGCAGTTTGGGTTGCGTTTTTCCCTTTTTTTAAAAAGTACAGCATAATATGCCGAAAATTAACTGGATCGTCATTCATGTTGGTTTGCAATAAACTACACTACTGAGCCTTAATAAAGACGAATTCAGTAAACATAGCTAATTACATGAGGAATAAAGGCGTAAAAAAACAAAAAAACATAAGCTTTGTGATTCATTTTTAGTAGGAAAAATAAAATGTAAATTTCATTTTAAAAATCTCTACGAACTTTTCGGACAACCCAATACAAGCAAGGTTAGTGGTACTAATACCCTAATTTATTATTAAAACATTAAATTAGTAGGAAAAATCTGATAACAAAAACCTACACATTAAGAAAAATGATCAAAAGAAAAACAAAACAAATTAAAGTACGAGGCAACACAAAAAAAATAGCAACCTTTTGGTTATATGAGAATATCTTAAACTAATAATTATATTTTAAACTTTTTTTTAATTATTAATTTTCAGAATTAATACAGTAATATGTGTTTAGTACGTTTATGTGTGTATCATTTTAGACTGTTCGTATTGTAAGCACCTATTTTTGGTACGTGAGAGTTGTCGCAAGTAGAAGTGTGGGAAAAAAAAACAAACTATTTGCTAGCGAGTACGTATAGTTTTTTAAAATTACCTTAGCAGTGAAGTTCATACAACATTGGCAGACGAGAAATCTATTAATCAAACAAAGAATAAAATTGATCTTCTCACTTCCCCTTAGTGAATTGCTATACTGTAAATTAAGCTTCAGACACAAAAATCACATTGTTTATGCTTATTTATTTGTATCTCGTTAGAATTCTCAGTAACAATTAAATTTAACACGTTCACGCCAAAGTCAACTATCCCGGGGGACGACGTGCATCACATATGAGCCGCTTGTTTTCAGAAAATTAGTCGTTAAAAAAATAAGATTATTTATTTTTTCTCAACATTATATATTGTAAGAATTGACAAGCATATTGGTTCATTTATTAAATATTTTATAACCTTCAACAACCCAATTAGTTACTATTTCGCATTTAGCGCGTTCTAAGTCTCAAAGTGTTGTGATCTCTCACTAAACACGTTGGAACTTTCCACAGTATCGCCCCGCTCCACGAAGCGTAAGTAGCTAAGACAAGTCCCGCCTCACGCGAAAAACACAGATATTCGCCCTGGTGCGAACGTGTTAATCGGATTATTTCACCTTATTTCACTTAGTTGTTTTAATTGAAATTTACAACTATATAAAATAAAACAAGTAAATGTGCTGATTAATGATGAATTAATGATGCTGATAACACATGAAATGAACATCAAGAGAAACTGCCCATTGGCAGCACTCTTTAGTAGTGAGTCTAAACAAGAAGGTCTCGAGGCCATCTTCTTTTCAGACGCCTCGGAGGATCGTCAGGAATCGAAGAGGAAGGAGGGATTGGAAATAATGGATTAGAGTGGGAGTGGAGTTTTTCATAAAAGGTGTGATACCTGGTACTGGCCAAATCAGCAACAAATGGAACATTAAGATCATTATGGATGATTTTATTCGTGACTAAGTAAGGAGAGTTAAGGATTTTGGATTGTAAGGATTAGATACAGGAAGAGTTCGATGGTTTAGTAGAGCCCCAAAGCTCAACTCTGTAGGTCCAGATATGCCTTATAATTGTCATGTAAATGAGTCTTTGTAGTGAAAGGTTAGAGCGTCTGTCTAGTAAGTGTTGGAGTAGCTGAAAACGTCGAGCAGTTTCTTGTCTTGTCTGCGGACTCCATGTAAGGCTTTTGTCAAGCAAGAGCCCTAAATAGCCGTTCTGTTCAACTGGAACAAGCGGGATATCATTAAAGGGCACTGTAGGGCAGGATGTCTTAGGTTTTCGACGAAGGGTAAAGGTAATTTGTTGGGATTTATTGGAATTGATTCTGATTCTCCAATGCTTTCACCATACCTCAGGGTCTTTGATGTGGGATTGTAGAGATTGAGACTCAATCGTAGGAACGTTATTAACTGATAACACGCAAGTTTCATCGGCATCCTTACACTTAATTAGCGAATTTACTTATAAATACAAATAATAAGATACGTATATTTTAATCAGGTATTCATAGAGGTTATCCATGATTTATTGATGTAAACCATAGGTCGTTTCAAACTTTTGACCGGCTGGGTATATATAGAGAGAAGAGATAAAAAACAATAATGATAAACATTATTTAACAATTGAAAGCGATATTTGACTAGAATCCGTGTTTGGGCGTTGAGGATGCTAAATTATTCGAGGAGACAGAAGGATTTTAATTTTTGATTCCTTCATTTGTTGGCTGTTGGTTTTGTTTTCAATCTGAGAAGGAGGAAGGCTCCCTATTCGGCTCCTTATCATTTATGCCGTAGCCTTCCCTCTTTTATTTCCCAATTTCCGTATATGCTTCCTGAGTCAGCCTTTTCCACGCCCTCTATAATCTTCCTTCTCATTCTGCTTCTGTGTGGATTAAGGGATCACCTCCCTTCCTCCCAACATACAATTGGAATAGAAAAATCCATAATGTCCTTTTGACCTAATTTCAGCCTATTTTGTTTATAATATATTCATCGAAGGTAGTACATTTTCAGAAATGGTGGAGGTGAATGAGGCCGAAACGAAAAATGGTTTTTCATGATGCAAGCAATATAGGTAGTAAACGAATATAAATATTTGGGTGTTGTTCTTACACCTTCATTATCATTGAAAAAACATTTGCAGCAGAAGCTATCAAAAGCTAAAATAGCAATAAACTCCATATAGAAAAATTTACTAAAAAACAATAGTATACCCTATAAATCTAAAATTCAAGTATTCAATACTGTTTTTAAATCATTTATAGGATATGGTGCCGAAGCATGGGGAAGTAAAGAATATATTGAATGTGAAAAACTTCTGTATTACTTCATTAAAAAATTATTTAGCTTACCGCAAGCCGCCCCGTCCTACTAAATACATTTATTTTTTTTAATTTTATTTTTTTTTTATTGAGATATATTACTATTTGTTACAAAATGAACAATAATAATATTGATATGAGACCACATTCATACTATACATACAGAAAATAATAATAATAGCCAAATTACATAAAATAGAAAATAAATAAATTTATATATATATCTATATATATATACAATAAAATAATAATAAATAAAAAACAAAACAAATCAAAACAACAACCTATTATTGAGATAAATAAAAAGTTGGCAAATAAATAAATATCTTACCCACAATCATAACTAAATACAATATATACAATTGCTAAAGGGACCCCAGCACGCGCTTTTCTCTCCACTTGTGGAGAAAAAAGCGGAATCCAAGAGATCCCAGCGCCTCTATCTCAGCCGCATCACTGGTCTAAACCAGTGGAGGCTGAGTTAGGGCGCTGTAGCCACAAACATACCGTACATGAGTCGAGGATCTGACCAGTGTCAGAACTCCAGTTTAAATGTTTACAATACGTCTCGCAGCCACTGCCGTTTCAATCTTCGAGGAGGATTGTAGGGATGGGTGGTGCTGGATAGGGATTGTGCTAGAGGGTTAGCATGATGACTAAGGTTCTTATGAAATTTGGATGGTACAAGGTCTAAAACAAACGGAATATTAAGATCATGGTGTAGGGTACAGTTGGTAACGTAATAAGGAGCATTAACTATTGTTCGGAGGACTATAGATCGGAAGGATTGGATGCGTTTGATGTTAGAAGGTTTAGCTGTCCCCCACAGTTCAAGTCCGTAGGTCCATATAGGTTTCAGTACTGTCTTGTATATTAGTAATTTGTTGTCAACTGTAAGATGAGATTTTCTGTTAAGTAGTCTGTATAACTGGCCGAATCAGTGGTTGAGTTATTTTCTTTTTAGTCTTGTATGTGGATTCCACGTCAGTCTTTTGTCTAGTAAAAAGCCGAGATACCGGACTTTGTCTGAGGAAGGAAGCGGTATGGAATAGAAATTAACCGTTGGACAGGATTTGCGTCGAAGGGTGGATGTGACGTGAGTGTACTTGCGTTCACCTTAATGCGCCAAGCATTGCACCAGTATTCGACAAGGGAAAGGTGCTTTTGGAGATTTAGTGATGCTGCTTCAGGATCGGAATTGGATGACAAAATGGCGGTATCATCAGCAAATGTTGCCAGAAAGGTATCGGGATCGGTAGGGATATCGGCGGTGTAGAGGATGTAGAGGACGGGTCCCAAGACGCTGCCTTGAGGAACACCGGCCTCAACAATATAATGTTTGGAAAATTTCGAACCACAGCGAACTCGGAAGGAGCGCTTTTTATAGATAGGATCGGAGGACTAGGTATAAGGATTGGGGTAAATGGGTTTTGAGCTTGAAGAGCAATCCCGGGTGTCACACCCGGTCAAAAGCTTGAGCTATGTCCAGAAAGGCACCCGAACACTACTCCTTGCACTCAGGGGCGGAGGAAATGTTTTCCACAACTCGGTGTCCTTCCTGAACCATGGAATGTTGAGGACGAAATCCAAACTGATGTGAAGGACTTAATACATTTAGAAACCAAAATAGTCCCAATGTTTATAGAAACATTAAAAATACAGCATAGTTATATTATCAAAGTTAAAAACCTAAAAATAAGACAAAAAATAGGCTACCATATTTATTAAATAATGAAGTTATTAAACAAAAGGTATACTGGATAAAGTATTTAAGAGAAATAGCAGAAAAACATAACATTGACACAGACATTAAACTTGACAATCAAAATAAATGGGATTTAATCCTACAGGAATTTAGAGTATCGTTAACAGAAATTTACAGATTAGAATATGTACAAAAGGCTTCAGTTTCGGAAAAAATGTATCTTTATAAAAACATAAATTATGATTATGAATCACATTACATTGATGCTAATAAAATAAACTTTAATGGGGTTAAATGGATATTCAAAGTTAGATGTGAACTTCTTTATCTCAACTACAACAGATTTTATTCAAACAGAAGTGTGATGTGTTGCTTGTGCAATAAAAAAGAAACAGAAAATACATTTCATTTCCTGGCTGCATGTCCGATTCTGTTAGAAATTAAAAAAAAAAATGTTTCGGAAAGAGTTCTCTAATAGTTGATGATGTGATAAAATGTCTGAATGGTGATAACTGGGTGTCTGTATACAATTTTTGTAAAATAGCATGCCTTATAGATATAGGCTTGTTAAGGAATTTAATTATAATTAAACAAAAAACTTTCTAATGTTTAATATTATTGATATAATTGATTATTGTTATTTTTTTACTGTTGTTTTATTTATGTGTTAATACAGTTAGAAGGTGAATAGAATAAGTAAGTAACCTGTTTGAGTATTATATAATTTTGTAAAACTTTACAGACCGGCTCCGGGCTCACGGGTTAAAAGACCATAGTTCTACAAATGTTTTTTATATTTGTAGTATTTGTTTTTGTTGTAATATGCTTAAAGAAATAAACAACAGTTATCTATCTATCTATCTATTCATCGAAGGTTGAAGTCGCCGCGATGCTATCACTGATACTGACAGGGTACAAGCTTAGTGATTCCGCGTCGAGTAACCAACATTAAAAATATACCCATCACAGCCAACATATTCTTTAGTGGTGACTAGAACTGAAGAAAATTATTTGTATATCAATTTCTAATCTTGTTACCTTACCTTGCCTCGGCTGTTATAATCTATTTAATAATTTTCAAAAACATTTAGAGATGAAAATAACTTGTTAAGTAATTAATTAAATTGAGTTTTAACAGAAAAATGTATTTTATTAAATACCTATTACATTATTATCTACGAAATTCAGTTAGTTTTATCGGCTTTTCATAACTCTCTGTTAACTTTTAAAATTATTTGTATGCGATATTTTTTCTAGAATCTATAACTTTCTAACGGAATATTATACATAAATTTTACTCTTTTTATGTTCCAAAACACAAATATTGCATGATATTTTAATACTTTTAAGCCCTATTTTCATATACAATGCCTTTTAAAACTTAGTATAAATAAAAAAGCCAAACATTACAATAAATAAATATTTTCGCTCTTTTCTCCTTTATCAAATTTATTCAACGTTCACATAAAGCCGCTTATTATCCATTTTAAGGAGAGATGTATGGGCAACTATTCTAAATAATATATACATGTTGTCTTCTTGCATTAAATTCTTTGCAACAGTTTCATAGCAGCAGATTTTTTAAATGATGGCAACCACATTTTCTGGAGTGTAGGGTAAATGGGGACACAGCTGTTTTCTGTTTTCATTCACCATAAACCTGGATTTGGATCATCATCCACAAATAATGACATTTCAGTAGGTGAATTTATGATATAGGATACATTGGTTAGTAAAAAAAATAAGAAAAAAAAACCGTTTGTTTAAAAAAGAATCAAGCAAACTTATATGTTTTTCCCAACTCAAAAGGACGTTTAATTTAGCTCTAGTGAAGTTATATTGAAGTTGAAAGTGCGGATCGGATCTTCTAAATCTGCAAGATTCTAGGGGTCTGTTTCATTTATTGGGTTGTTTCACATGAAATGTCCGTTTTTATAGTTTCTGAAATTCATTAAGGATTTTGCAGGTCTCTGTTGTTTTCTTCCGAATGTTTACATATTTAAAGTAAACAGTTACTAATCTTCTACCTTTGTATTATAAACATTAGCTTCCCAATCAATTACCCACTTTTTAGTATACCTCCAAATATGAACGTGGAAACACGCGATTTTCGAGTAATATTTTTGTACTAGTTTAAACTCGGCGATTCGGCATCTGAGGCCGCTAGAAATATTTGCAAGGCGTTTGGGGAAGGGAGTGTTAATGAACGGACCATTCGTTGTTGGTTTGCTAACTTTTCAGCTGGGGATACCTACTTGGAAAACATGCCCCGAGGAAGACCTCCGTCCGTAATAGACAACGATGTCCTCAAACATACAGTAAAAGGAAACCCCTACCAAACAGTTAAAGGACTCTCAGCACAACCAAATGCATGTGCATCCCCCGTTTCCCGACATTTAAAGTCTATTGGGAAATTAAAAAAGCTCGATACATGGGTACCTCATGATCTCACTGAGCGGCAGCAAGACCCCATGTTTCAAAACATACCGTGCGAAAATTGAAAGAACATGGGCTACGAAGTTCTTCCGCACCCACCATATTATCCCGACTTGTCTCCAACAGATTACCACCTGTTCAGGAATTTAAACAACTTCGTCAAAAAAAAAACTTTTTGAATATGACGATCAAGTGAGAAGTGCGTTTTCAGATTTTGTTTCACTTCAAAGCTCAGAGTTTCTCAGTTCGGAAATAAAAAAGTTGGTGTCACGTTGTGAGAAATGTGTAGAATAAGAAGGTAAATACTTCGAATAAAATAATCTTGTTTTCATATCGTATTTTTAATTAAAATCCTTTACCTTGAAAACCGACATTTTATGTGACACAGCCCAATAATAATGATCTATGTGGATGCACCGTTTACTGACGCGTATTCTTCTTCCTACAGAAGCCTCATACTTTAGAACTTTTTTTAGAAGACAAGAGAGCTAATTTCTAGAATATAACTGAATAAAGGGACTTTAAAAAAATATATAAGTGAATAAAATTACGTCTCTTAGAATATAAGTTATCTAATTTCTATTCTCAAATTGTAATAGTAATTTAATAAGCATTTTAAACTATTCTTATTCACCCTATATGTTGTAAATTGAAACACAATAACATTTCCAATATCGTTCCTTCTCACCTCTACAGTAGGGTCAATAGGAACTGTAATACCTTTTTTTTTTTTTTAAACTACTATTCAAAAACACACACCCAGTGAATATGAAATAGAGGGAAGTATACTTAAACTTTTATGTATTGTTCAATTAATTGAGATAAAAAATAAATTTGTTATAATGCTCAAGATACCATAGTGTTCCTATTTACCCCATTTTATGGTACTAATCGCCATGAGCTATTGCAATGTGGTATACAACAATAAAAACACATCGTTACAACATATCCAACCCTCTTGCAGGCATATGACCCAAAGTCTTCATTGAAACAGGATATGATATTACTTAATAAAAACTGTTAGACAATAATTTCAACACTGATCCTCAATTTTCTACTTAATCTTATTCAATTTCAACCTTAGGCTAAATTGGGCGTTCCCTAAAAATATAGGCCGTTCAAGGAAAATACAAGTCTACCTGTGTAGGCCAAAATAATGAATGGTGGTTAATAAAATTGCTATGGTATGATCTAAGGAACAACACGCACCTTGAAAATTTCATCAAAACCAGATTAACAGATGCGATATCCTTGTCAAATGGGTTTGGCTACGGTCATGCACGAAACAAAGCTCTTTGATGTAGAAAACTAAAAACCTTACATTCTTGGAACGGAATTGTTTTAAATTTTTTCCTGCATTAATTAAATGGTTCCCTACGATTGATGTGAAAGCAACAGATTATGTAGTTAAAAGTCCACGTGTACTTCATATATTTAATTTTATCTCGTATCTCAGAATAAAAAATTATAAAGAGTTCCCAAAGACTAATTGGAATAAAAAAAATAATAAAATAAAATAAAAACTTCTCCAGGAAGAATTAAGTCAATACTTTATGTAATTTCAATTCGAATTTTTCGAGTCGACAAAAAATACAATAATTACTTTCTCTCTCAAAATATAGGGCTTACGTTTCAAGATACGTTGAGTCCAAATAAGGAATAAAAAAATGGTTTGTCCGCACCCCCGCACGCCGCCCCCCGTACGCCGCTACAGTTGTTAAAACATAGAAAAAAAAACGATAAATATCATTTTTTTTACATAGTTGGACACTTTTTTAACAGAAAACATTCCATACTATAATTCTACCAAAGCATTAATCCAAAATATTTTTAGAAATCGGCAATATTGATGTACAAAGGTAAGTGATTTCTCTTCTTTCTATAATTACAGTAAACCCTCGTTTTAACGAACTCCAAGAGAACAACAAATTCTCTGTTCGTTATAAAAGAATTCGTTATGTCTGAAAAATATATTGTATGTATATTATACGTCTTGTTATAAACTCAGGTGATTAAAAAGAAATATTCATAATACAGCATTCGCTTTCAGGCACATGTTTATTTACAAAAGTAGTTAAAACTATGCACTGTGTACATATATCTATCTTTTTTCACATATTACATAATACTTTAAGATTAACATAAACCATCATTCAAAATACAAAACTTAAAAAGGAACTTACAATGTCAAAATCACAGCAATTCATATAAATTTGAATTAATAATAAAAAAAATTATTTTTTTTTTACACATCTCGATGAAGATGCAACGGAGGCATCGATTTTATCTTTATTAGCGATAATCGTTGATAGAGCAGATTTTGATATCCGTATTTTTCTGCAACTTTCGATTTCGACTCAATTTTTTTATCTCCTTTTTTGGAGAATCGCCAACCTTGTATTGAAATCAGTGTATTTTCTCTTGACCTCGTAGGAAAATCGAACAAAAGTAAGTATTAAAAGCAATAAAAACAAGAAAAACTAGCTGAAACACTAGAAACCAGAAGTTGTCACAGACAGACTGTGAATCACAGAATTGAGCTGAATAGAAGGAAGAGGTAAGGATTTGGACAGAAAGGCGCCGCTCTTTACTGGAAATTTCGACGACATTTCGTAATTTTTTTCTTCTTTATTTTTTCGAATAACCGAACAAATTGAATTCTGAGGTCCACAAAAGTAGTTCGTTAATTCGTTATAAGAGAATATTTCGTTATAAACGTGGTGAAAGCACAGTTTTCTATCCATTTTTCAAGGGACCGCAACGATAGTTCGTTATAAACGGTTGTTCGTTATAACCGTGTTTATTAAAAAGAGGGTTTACTGTATTACCACTCGAGTACCTACTAAGGGAACATTTTTCAGTGTAAATTCTATATTTTCTGTTCTACAAGTTTTTGCAGTTTCACACAATTGTAGAAGACCTTCAAATTTTATAAAGAAGGTTGTAACTTGGTAGATCTTAATTGAATGCTCATTTCCGATGTGGTTGTAGCTATCGATAGAAATATAATAAAAAAGCTTAGCTAAGCGATGGTACTTATACCCATCTTCAGTAGGTATTATAATGTAACTAACATGAAAAAAATCATTTGCTCAAACCTGTTCATAGTAGAGTAAAAGCTATTTTGTTAAAAAAATTGATAATTTAAATATAATTGTTTTTAGCTATTTACTGATTTGTGCCGTTCATAATCTGACAGATTTGCCAGACAAAGTGGAATATTATTTTTGCTTCCTCGCCGTTTCGTGTAAAAAAAAAGAAAAAAAAACTTTCTTATTTCATTAGCTTATTTAGCAGGTACTCTATGAGTTATCTTTTAAACGTTTCAAAATCAGTGGCAAATATTCAATGAATACTAAAATTAAAACCATGTATTCACAATTGGAAAAATCTCTTCCTAAAGAATATAATGCCAAGCTTTTAAGTATATATAGTTCTATAAATATGCGACGGAAACAACTTATAAAACAATATTGGAAATTATATCTAAAATATTACAAATACGTTATGTCCATAAACCAACCAAGCCTATGTAACAGTAAGATTCATTTATTTTATTTTTTTCAAATTAAAGAAGTTTTTTACATGTACATATATATTTTTCTTTTATTAATAGGAAAATGTATCCAATGTTTATGTTGTTATGTGTCTAATTAAGGGACTGGTCTACTTTTGGTAGAGAATATTTAAATATGTTATGATATTACATTTTTACATTATTTCACTAGAATATTCCTCATTGCACTGACTTTGTTTACTAAATCTCCATTGAACTTTGTTACTTAAGTTAAATTTTATACTATATTAAAAATTATTTTTGGTTTTCTTGGTAATTTAATATTGTTTCTTATTTTTCTATCAATTTACCTTATAATCCCTGTCATTTATATAATATACTCACCCTATTTATTATTTAGTTTTATGCATACTTCGTAGTCTATTTTATTTATTTATGTTTGATGTTATAGTACGGTATTTTTTCATGTTGAGGCCTTAATTAATCTATTGATTAGTCAATTGTTTTTATTTTTTTGTATGTTTCTTATTATCAAACACCTACTACTCTATCTTGTTTTTTAGCCCTGGAGACAACCTGCAACGTGGGTCGAAACGTTGAACATTAAGCAGTCTTTTCTTTATATTATCTATCTTTTTTTTTTTTTTTTTTCTTTTTTTTTTTTTTTTTTATCTTTACCTGAACCATCTCATTCTACAAAAGGAAAATAAATGTAGTTCAAAACATTTTTAAATACCATAAGGAAATGATTTAAAAAAAAAACTATAGAGAAACTATACATTAGTATCTTTTCATTTATGATGGTAAAATAGAGGGCCTATGTGGAAAAACTTTTATGTAAATAAAACTGTATGTAATACATTACACAAGTAAATGAGCAACACTATAATTTTGGGAATGAAAAAGTCTAGTGAAGAAACCATCCAGTGGTAGGTAGCACTTCAGTGTTTATTTAACCTGTTAACCGGGGAATGCCTTTTTTAACAAAGCGGCATATAACGAGGGGAAACTCTTAATTACGTAATTTCACGGTCTTATATATATATATATATATATATATATATATATATATATATATATATATATATATATATATAAGTTAAGGGCTGATAAGGTAGACTATCAGCCTTAATTCCAAACCACCTCTTGTAAACAATAGAAATGTATATATAGAGGATTAGAAGACCAAATAAAGTTAGTGTTTGAATAGCCATCAAGCGTGTTGTTTATGCCCCTTTCTTTATTTTTTTTAATTCATATTTCGGACAACGCATAAGTGGTGCCGAAACCCGGGAACTTTAGATAAGTTCGAAACATAATTTTTTTTCGTACTTGCCTGTTACTCAGCGTACGTGAGTTCATTTATTTTTTTTTATTTTATTTTTTAATTTCTTGCCAGTGAAAAACCGATATCATGGCAGAAAACGTAGTTTTGAGGCCAGCCGTTCTGAATGTCCCACCGGCTGTGCCCCAGCAGGCGGCAGCAGCGGCAGTTGAGTTGCCGCCACTACCGGAAGTTTCACTGGCGCAGGCGCATAGGACGACGCTGGAGTGGGTGAAGATCCAAACAGCGACAGCTCAGGAATTGAGGAAGGCTACATCCGACCTTGACAGATTTACTGGAGAGATTGGTGAGCTCAACCACTTTTTAAAAGGGGGCGATCGCTTGATGGTGAGGATTCAGTCTAAGTTGTCCGAAAGACTATTAGACGGGGAAGATGCTGAGGCGTTAAAGGCTGCAGTGGTTTGCAGGGTGAGGAGGAGCATCCTGAACCATATCCAAGCCGACGAGGAGACACCCTGGAGCGTCGTGAAAGAGCGACTAAAGAAGGCCTATGGAGGGGGAAGATGGGCCCCTGAAGAAGATGTGTTTCACCTAATAAGGGAAACTAAGAAGCCGCGGCAGTCTAACGGCCAGTATGCGGGAGAACTTCTCACGAAATTTAATCGGATCACAGAGAAAATGCGAGAGACCGCTAGTGTTGAGGAGGTCCACTTTAGGATGGATTTCTTAGCGATAATTCTGAAGGTGCAGCTGGCGAAGGAAGCCGGTAAAAGAGAAGGGTTCCAGAGGGAGCGCTCGTTCATCGAATGCGCTCAAGAAATGATGGACGCCAGTGCCCGCGAGGAAGAATCTCGGATGGAGACGGAGGAACACGGTTGGACACGGGTCTCGCACCATCAGCCCAGGACCACTCCCGTTTGGAAAAGAAGAGAATTTCGGGAGAATAGGAGAGAGAGGCCTCCGCAAGGTGATCGACGGCCAGCAAAACCGAGAAGCAGCGGGAGGCGGGAGGACCGCAAGTGCCATGGTTGTGGCAAGCTCGGGCATCTGGTGGCCCAATGTCCACGCACTAAGTGCTTTGAGTGCGGAGTGGAGGGACATATGGCAAGACATTGCCCTTACATGTACCGGCGGCGCGATGCGAACCAACCGGAACCCATGGAAGTAAATGCCCAAAGAGTCCGACCGGGACGGTTCCAGAGGAGGCATATAGCATCGGCAAGCGAATCATCCGGAGGGTCTGAGGAAACGGAAACGGAGACTGAGGCGGACGTTCCCGCTCGAGGAGGTGGCCAGAGGAGCAGGAGGAGTGCGTGGAGGCGACCGGAAACGGCAGCGCAGTCATCCCGTGAGGAAATCTGAGGCGGGTATCAGCAGAGTGGCAACCGCACGTTGGTGAGCTACCATGCGAGGGGAGAGAGCGGCGGTCTGCCTATCATCAGCGTGGAGGGAGTCGCATGCCTGGTGGACACCGGGAGCTCGTGCACCATCGCATGCAGAGAGGCGCTAGAGAAGTGGAAAGGTGGAGAGAGGGCACTCCAGGTTAAGGTATGCCAATGTAATTTAATCACCCTGGGAGGGCCCTGTCGTGTGGAGGGGGAAATCGAGCTGGGCTTAAGTACATGGGGGGAAAGGAGCGGAGAGTTTCATGTCCATGTAGTAAGTAAGATGCCAAGGGAGTATCAGGCGATAATAGGTAATGACCTATTAGGGAAAATCGGCGCGCGTATTAGGAACCTAGGGGGCCGATGGGCTATCAGAATTGGAGGTAGAAAGTATACCTGTACTCACGTAGCTGCGGGCGGCGAGGCGCGTATTGGGGCGCTGAATCAGGTCGATAATTGGAAAACGTCTATCCTGGAAGAATTCAGTGATATATTTTTTAAGGAAGGGGATATCCTTGGGGTTACGGGTCGGACTGTGCACGAAATTCCGCTTAAGCAGGATCGGGTCGTTTATGTCAAGGAAAGACGGTATCCTCAGGCGCTTCGTAGGCATATTCGGGAAGAGCTAGACGATTTACGGCGGCAGGGTATAATCGTGGACAGCACGTCCCCGTATAATAGTCCGTTATGGGCCGTCAAGAAGAAGTGTGCCCCCGGCGAGACAACGGAAAAATATCGGGTCGTCATCGATTACCGTAAGTTAAATGAGAATACGGTTGACGAAAAATATCCTCTTCCGCGCTTCGACGATATTTTGGACCGGTTGGGGGGTGCAAAAATTTTTAGCACTTTGGATCTGAAGGCGGGGTATCATCAGATCGGGATGCATCCTCGGGACCGACACAAGACCGCGTTTACCTTCGAGAGGGGCCATTATGAGTTCACCCGCATGCCGTTTGGCCTAAAGAATGCCCCTATCACTTTCCAGCGGTTGATGGACGAATTTCTTCGGGGTCTGGACGAGTCCGTGTGCCAGGTCTACATGGATGACCTCTTGGTCTTCAGTCGGTCGGAACGGGACCACGTTCAGCATCTCCGGGATGTCTTTAGTCGAATGCGGGAGTTTGGTCTCCGTCTTTCTCCTGAGAAGTCGATCTTGGGTCAGCAGGAAATTAGTTTTTTGGGCCATACGATCTCCGCGGAGGGCGTGAAGCCGGATGCTCAGAAGGTGGCGGCCTTACAGCGTATGGCCATCCCGACCGAGGTGAAGGGGATCAGGCGGTTGATGGGCGCTTTGAATTATTATCGCCGTTTTGTTCCAGCTATGGCGACGTATCTTGTGCCCCTTAATAATTTACTGCGAAAAGGGTGTAAAGTCGTGATGACCCCCGATATTGCGGACCAGGTGCGCCGGTGCATCGAACACTTACAGCGTGATCCGGTGCTCGCGTTTCCGGACTTCGAACGGCCGTTCACTATTACGACTGACGCCAGTGAATACGCTCTTGGGGCAGTGCTATCTCAGGACAGTGACCGGGGGGAACGACCTGTTGCATACGCCAGTCGGCGTCTTACGGATGCGGAGTCTCGCTATAGCGCCTTGGAGCGGGAACTCCTCGGAATTGTATGGGCTGTTGACCATTTCCGGCCGTACGTCTTCGGGAGGCGGTTCCGAGTCCATACAGACCATCGTCCCCTCCAATGGGTAGGGAGGCTGAAAGAATCTTCCGCACGGGTCACACGATGGAAAGAGCTCCTGGGGCAGTACAATATGGAGATTGTATACAAACCGGGCAGGGAGAACGTTGTCGCGGATTGGCTGTCGCGTGCGCTCATGGTAAACGCCGTAGAGGAGGAACGGGGCGAGTCTTCTCGCGATGTTCGGCAGTTTCTTAGGGAGTGGACTCCTGGGGAGGAACCCCAGTCTAGCACGGCTGGAGTTTCGGGTGAGGCCGCGTCGTCGGAGGACGAGCGTTCTTCTGAGGGGCGTCCTGTGGACATGGAGGAAATAGACGACATCGTGAACGACAAGCGGCACCAGATTATCTGGAAGACGAGGACGTCGGGGCTCCTTAAGATTGATTTTCAACGCTTCGGCGGGTGTTCGGTCGTCACTGTCTGGTCTCAGCCATCCGTCGGGGATGACCAGATTTGTAGGGCGCTGGCGGACGCGTCTAAGCCGGGCAGGACCCACCACCTATTTGTCGGCAACGCCGTAGTATGGGGTCGGATCCACCGGTTGTGGCGGGCGGAGCGTATCGGGGTTGACCGGTCGTTTGTCCGTTGTTCCATGCTCGTCGAGACCATCCGTGATGAGGAACGGCAGAGGGAGGTGACGCTCGCTTATCATCAGGGGAAGACGAACCACCGGGGCCTTACCGAGACGTTGCGTGCGTTGCGGCGGCGTTACTATTGGCGGGGGATGAAGCGCACCATTCAGGAGACCATTGGGAATTGCGATGTGTGCCTGCGAGCCAAGTATGATCGTCATCCACCTCGGGCCGTCCAGGAGGAAACCCCTACCGCTGATGCGCCTCTGGTTGATCTGCAAATCGATTCCTTTACGTGGAAAAACTATAAGTGGGTCACGGTTTTGGATTTGTTCAGCAAGGTAGCGATGGCGTATCCCGTTCAGGAGCGTACGGCGGAGGCTGTGTTACGGGCCCTGTGGATTTGGTTTCAGTTTTATGGCGTCCCCGAGAAGGTTTCTTCGGATAGTGGTCGCGAATTTGACAACGCCAAAGTCCGGAGGGAGATGAAGGTTTTGGGTGTCACATGGCATCTTAACACACCGGGTCATCCCAAAAGTCGCGGAGGTATCGAGCGCCTTCACAGCACGTTGAGTGACCACCTGCGGGTGTTTCAATTAGAGAAGGGGTTGGAGCCGGACGTGGCTATGGAGCGTGCCATCGTCGCGTATAACCATTCCGTCCACTCGGTCACGGAATTTACCCCTTACGAAATCCTTTTCGGGTTGCAGGGTCGCCGGCGTGATTGCCGCGGTGCGGCGGATGGTGAAGGGCGAATTGTGAGCAATAGCCTCGCGCTTAAGAAGCTGTGGGTCACGGTTCGCGATCGGATTGAGCGGGAAAAGCGTCGCCGGGTGGAGCGGCATAATCTTGGGGTGCGGGATCTAATGGGACCTGTCAAAATCGGTACGGTGGTCTACCGGCGTGTGGGGACCAACAGAGGGAAGGAACTCCGGCGTTATGAGGGCCCTTTCCGAGTGGTTGTGATTCGTGAACACAATTTGGTCACGGTCGAGAGCGTGCGCGAACCCAGGAAACGGCGTACGGTTCATCTAGAACAATTGAAACTTCCCCCGATGGAGGCATCCTAGGACGCTGGAGTGTCCTCAGCTTTTTGTATTTTTTGTTTTTTTGTTATTGTGAAGTTGTCAGTTTTTTTTTATGCGGTGTTCAGGTTGCAGGAAGTGTTGTTCTTTTTTATTTATTGTATTCTCTTTGCAGGTGTTATTTTATTACTGAGTTTTGTCATTTTTTTTTTTTTTTGTATGTCTTGTCAAATTGTTATATTTTATCTCATGGAGGATTTCCATAACTTTTGTTTTGTATATAGTTTACGAGGATTGTTCGTAAACTGGTGGGGGGGAGTTAAGGACTGATAAGGTAGACTATCAGCCTTAATTCCAAACCACCTCTTGTAAACAATAGAAATGTATATATAGAGGATTAGAAGACCAAATAAAGTTAGTGTTTGAATAGCCATCAAGCGTGTTGTTTATGCCCCTTTCTTTATTTTTTTTAATTCATATTTCGGACAACGCATAAGTTATATATATATATATATATATATATATATATATATATATAAATAAATAAATATATAATAAAAATAAATATATAAATATATATAAATAATAAATAAATATATATAAATATATATATATTTAACCTTAAATAAAAGAAATAACAATGAATTATATACCTGTTTCGTTCCTTTATATGTGGATCATATTTATTGTTCACGTTCGACTTACTTATACGTCCCTCTCCGTTAACTCGCTGATCCCGAAGCAAACGTCTTTTCCGGCGCCAGGTATATGTCTGCAAATAATGGGATATTTAGGTGTTCAAGGATGATTTTATTAGTAAGAAAGAAAGGAGCATTTAGGAATTTGAATCGTCAGCATTGTATTCATCTAATGGATACTAACATTTGTAAAATATCCTTTAAATTGTAAAACTATTTACTATCGTTACACGCGTTTCGTATAAAACTGGATAAAATAATTTATTATATATCTAAAAGTTACGACGCTGGTAATACTTTGTCATCAGTGACTTTATCAGATTTTGATAGTAGGTTACAAGAAATTGTGCGAAGCAAGGTATAGTCCGGTGTAAGTTGGTTGGCTTGGAGAGGATTTGGAGCGGGGGGAAGGAGGGGGGGAGGAGCCGTAGCAATAGGAGGAAGAGTTGTTAGCCGTGGAGATGCTATCTTCCGAGGGCGCTGCCAAATTCCTTATCTGACGGTGGCCAAGCCTTGGCAGTCTAGCGTCTGCCCTTTGTCATATCTCAAAGCACCCGCTGTAACTCTTCCGGGCTCACCTTAATGGAAACTAAACGTCTTTAGGTCTTTCCTTCATTTATAGATCGATAAAATACAATTACCTATCTTATTGGAACCGGAAACGTCATCTTTTGGCATTTTCTCTAAAAAAAAATATATATATTTATTTTTACCCACTTAGATTATTGCTATGTGGTATATGGCGGTCTCTCGACTGTACTAAATGAGAGACTCAAGCGGATTATGAATATGTTTATAAGATTCATGTTCGGTACCTCGAAGAAGTCTCCAGTGACCCACTTATACAGCCAATTGAAGTGGCTCCTACCTTCCACACGTAGACAATATTTCCTAGGGACATACCTCTACCAAGTCATTTAATCCCAACATCCTCTATCCATTCACATTATCCTTCAATTCAAATCCTCGATTCACTTACTTGAAACTATTGGGTTGTTTCACATGAAATGTCCGTTTTTATAGTTTCTGAAATACATGAAGAATTTTGCAGGTCTCTGTTGTTTTCTTCCGAATGGTTACATATTTAAAGTAAACAGCTACTAATCCTCTACCTTTTTATTATAAACATTAGCTTCCCAATCAATAACCCACTTATATCAATACCTCCAAATATGAACAACACGCAATTTTCGGGTAATATTTTTGTACGAGTTTAAACTCGGCCATTCAGCAGCTGAGGCCGCTAGAAATATTTGCAAGGCGTTTGGGGAAGGGAGTGTTAATGAACTTACCATTCGTTGTTGGTTTCCTAACTTTTCAGCTGGGGATACCGACTAGGAAAACATGCCCCGAGGAAGACCTCCATCCGTAATAAACAACGATGTCCTCAAACATACTGTAGAAGGAAACCCCTACCAAACAGTTAAAGAACTCTCAGCACAATTAAATGCAAGTGCATCTACCGTTTCCAGACATTTAAAGTGTATTGGGAAAGTTAAAAAGCTCGATACATGGGTACCTCATGATCTCACTGAGCGACAGCAAGACCCCATGTTCCAAAACATACCGTGTAAAAATAGAAAGAACTGGGCTACGAAGTTCTTCCGCACCCACAATATTCTCCCGACTTGTCTCCATCAGATTACCACCTGTTCAGGAATTTAGACAACTTCGTTAAAGGAAAACTTTTTGAAAATGATGATCAAGTGAAAAGTGTGTTTTCAGATTTTGTTTCACTTCAAAGCTCAGAGTTTTTCAGTTCAGGGATAAAAAAGTTGGTGGCACGTTGAGGAAAATGTGTAGAAAAAGAAGGTATATACTTCGAATAAATTTATCTTGTTTTTATATCGTATTTTTAATAAAAATCCTTTACCTTGAAAACGGATATTTCATGTGACACAACCCAATTGATCACGCAATTCTGACCTTTACTATTTCTACCTATGTAACTAAATCTTTTGATAACCGCTCTGCAGCCCTCTGGAATTCCCTACCTAATCATATTCGCCATACTTCTTACCTTCTCTCATTCAAATCCCATCTTTTCCAACATCTTTTGACATCTCAAATAGACGCACACTAAATGTAAAATTGTAAATCCATTATCCTACATTCAATGTAAGATAAAATTCTTTATTTTACCGAAATCCTAGAGTTATGGAATAATTCATTTATTTTATTTATTAGAAAATTGTTCAGCTCCATCGTTTTAAAGAAGAATTTTTTGGTTTTGTTATATTCCATATAGTTTGTATATATTTATATAAATAAGTATTTTATATTTTTATTTTATTTACACGTTTTGAATAAAATTTCATTTTTTGGTCTCTCGGCCAGACATGTATATTGAAGCGCATTAATCTTTAAAAGAGCACTGTTTTATCCATTTGGTATTATCTGTTTTTCGTAACGCAAAGTGCAGTTGGCAAGAAAATATTATTTCATATTCACAAAAACATTCACCAACTTCCATAATATAACTTATTCTTTTCAACGCCATGGCCGACAGTGAAATACTGAAATCATATCGCTCTATCATTGTAACTCTATAATTATTGTGAATCGTTATGAACAGTTTTCAGTCTTTGTAAAAGGTGATATTAAGAACTTTTGGACATTATAACGACGTCGAACACTGAGGTAAGTGTGTTTTAATTTATAACTAGCTAAATTACGAGGTGGTACTGAGTCAAGGCTGCCACGAGGCACTTAATCCTCTGGCTCTTATCTCCAACATCACGGCCAGCCTGGCAACCTACCTGCTTCCAGCCGTCCTCAGTTTGTATATAGACTATAGAAGTTTTTTTTTTTTTTCTCTTTTTTCCTGTTATAATTTTTTTTTCTTCCTAAAATGTTCTTTTTATTTCATTGTATATATTTATGTAAATAATTTAATTTTTAAGGAATAATTCATTTTTTTTAATATATAGGTCATATATATTTTTTTTCTTTTTTTTTTTCAAACTGATATTACATTATTACTGACTCTAATTTTTGTAATTATTAAATATGGATTTAGAGCAAACCTCAAATGACGAGACTGAGGAAGAGACACAATTTTCGGAAATAAGGGAAACCGACTCCCAATATTTAAAACGACGTACTCTAAAAAAAAGAAATTGCCATTCTGCCCCGAATTCAGCCAGCAATTCACCGAACAAGAAAAAAAAAACAAATCGTCAAAAACTAATATGCCACCTCAAAATAAATCTCAACCTATCACTCGCAGCCAATCTACTGCAGCCATTACATCAGACATATCTAAACCAAGTACCTCAGCAAGCAATAACCCAACTACCACGCTAAATAAACCAAATCCGATTCAGGCGCCACAGGATTTTACCGATCCCGAGCCACGACCCGTTTACGTATCGAAAATAGAAAATTTCTTAAAATTTAGCAAAGAAATAGCGAATTTAATCCCAACAGCCTGGAAAAAAGTCATCGTACGTCCACTGAATAAAGTTCCTCATCCCGCTGCATTTTCCGATTTCACACCTATCTCCATACTATCCAATCTATCCAAACCTCTTGAAAGAATTGTTCACTCACAGCTCAACTTTCTTGAGGAAAAAAACCTTCTAAATCCTTTACAGTCCGGTTTCCGATCCCAATATTCTACTCAATCTGCATTGTTAAAAATTACTCAAGACCTACAATCCTCAATATACCAACAAAAAATCACTATTTTGATCCTCTTCGATTTCTCAAAAGCATTTGATTCAGTTAATCATAACATCCTTCTTTCCAAACTCCAAAACCTTCAAATATCAAATAGCGTTCTAAAGTGGTTTGTTTCTTTTTTATCCTTTCGATCTCAAACTGTCATCATACCAAATGAACCTTCTTCTTCCTCCATCACCTTAACACGTGGTGTTCCTCAGGGATCTTCACTCTCACCGACTCTTTTTTCCATCTATATTAATGATCTCCCTGACTGCATCCGCCACTCACAATACCACCTATATGCAGATGATCTGCAAATCTATCTTTCTTTCCATCCTTCCGAAATGCTAAAGGCAATCCAAAAACTACAACAAGATATTGACAACATCAATGCATGGGCTACGACAAATGATTTGAAGTTGAATGCTAGAAAAACCAAAGCCATTCTCATCGGTTCCATGAACCTTGTAAATTCGCTTCTATATTATCCACTCCTTTACCTCAATAGCATGCCTATCCACTTCCACACCTCTGTAAGAAATCTTGGAGTTATTATTGATCAGAACCTATCTTGGAGTAATCATATTTCTCAAATCACCCGAAAATCCATCGCTATCCTAAAACAATTTCTAAGATTTCGTGACTCTATCCCACCTAAAACCCGTATGCTACTCGTCTCTTCGCTCATTTTCCCCCAGTTTGACTACGGTTGCCTCGTACATGGCGGACTGTCTGAGAAATTCGAAATGAGACTCAAAAGACTTATGAATTGTTTTATTAGATTCACATGTGGAATCCCCAGGCGCTCCCATGTTTCTAGAAGGTATACCGAGTTGAATTGGCTCTATCCCTCTTTTCGTCGGCAGTACCTCCTTGGTGTCTGTCTCTTCCGATTTTTCCATACAAAAAAACCTCCTTATATTCTTGATATGCTTACCACTTGTTCCTCTATCCATCCAGTAAACACTAGATCCCAACCTATAAACCTGTATATACCTTCTCACAGATCTGCTTCCTTAAAAACATCCTTTATTATTCGTGCTACCCTATTTTAGAATTCCTTGCCTGTATCCATTCGTAAATCCTTATCATTATCCACTTTTAAACACCAGCTATTTTTCCATCTCCTAACGCATCAATCGTCCCAACATATGTAATATTTAAAAGCTATAGATGATAACTATTCATTGTCACAGAACCTGTCTTTTATTGTTAAACTGAAGTCTTAAACGACCAGACAATTATTATTTATATTGTACCTTTCTTGTTATTCTTAGGGGACTACTCGTCCCAGAATAAAATTACTTTTCATTTCATTTTATAAAATATAACACCTCAAACAGGACAACTATCAATTCACAGCAGACTAAGTTGCCACCTCACCTTTGCATCTTATTGAGGGAAAAACGTCGAGCAAGGGTAAGGTGGCATAGGACTAGATACCCATCCGAAAAAAACCTATTATACGAAACTTACTAACAAATTAAAATCAGAAATTCAAAATTTAATTAATTTTACAGAAAATCTACTGACAAATCACTATGGACGACCACTAAGAAGCTGCTCAAGTTCAAAGACTGCAACTATCCACTCCCTACCGAATCCCAAAGATGGACAAGAACCGACGAGGAAAAAGCCCAGCTTTTTGGTCAACAACTTCTTAAAACTTTTATTCCTCACCCTGATATCCTTAATCCCGTTCACCTTGAATGTATTGAAGCAGAACTAACTATTCCTCTCCAAATTTCCCTTCCACCTGAAGCTTTTCATCCCTCAGAAATTTTCAGTATTATTCACAGTCTCCCTTCCCGCAAAGCTCCTGGGCCCGATCTAATCACATCCCAAACTTTAAAACTTCTTCCTCGAAAAGCCATCCTATTTCTTACCTATATTTATAATGCTGTACTTCGCACAACATATTTTCCCAACCACTGGAAACCATCAATAACCAAAATGATCCATAAACCCAAAAGCCGCCTGAATATTCGTCCACTTAGCGCCCCATCTCTCTTTTATGTATCATGGGAAAATCCTTGAAAAACTCCTTCTGAAACGTATATATCCTATCCTTGATTCCAATAATATTATCCCCAGTCATCCGTTTGGCTTCCGAACATCCCATTCAACAATCCAGCAGTGCCATGGTGTGGTGGATGTAGTATCCTCTGCTTTGGAGCGCGGATTGTACTGCACGGGAGCCTTTCTGGAGTATTTGACAGAGTCTGGCATCCAGGACTGCTGTAAACAAACTGCGAAAATTCCTCCCTCCAACATATTTCCTTATCATCCAGTCCTACCTCACTTACAGATCCTTCAAAATAAATCACAATGGGTCCTACTCATCTCTTTTTACTCAGTCCGCTGGTGTTCCTCATGGCAGTATCCTAGGACCCATTATATACACAGTATATACAGCTGATATCCCAACTAATCCTAACACTTTCCTTTCCACTTATGCTGATGACACTTGTGTGTTATCAGTCAATAACGATCCAACTGTTGCCTCTCAAACCCTTTAATCCCACATCAGAGACCTTGAGATATAGTGTCAGAATTGGAGAATTAAAATAAACTCCAACAAATCCCATCAAATAACCTTTACCCTTCGTCTTAAGCCAATAACATGCTGTCCCACAGTATCCTTTAATAATATTTCACTTGTCCCTGTTGAACAGATCCGCTACCTAGGACTGCTCCTTGACAAACGTCTCACATGAAATCCACACACAAGACTGAAACGAGAAGAAACTGCTCGCCGCTTTCGATTACTTAACACTTACTAGACAGACGCTCAAACCTTCCACTTAACTACAAAAGGCTCATCTATATGACCATCATAAGGCCTTTGGGGCTCTACTAAACCATCGAATTCTTCCCGTATCCAATCCTTACAATCCAAAATCATTCGTAAAATCCTCAACGCTCCTTATTTTGTCACAAATAAAATCATCCATAAAGACCTAAATGTTCCATATGTTGCTGATTTGGCCCGAACTTGATACCCACTAGTTTCAACCCTTGCTTCCTCTTCGATTCCTGATAATCCTCCGAGGCGTCTGAAAAGAAGATGGCATCGAGACCTTCTTGTTTAAAATAGTTACTGGAGTGCTTCCATTGGGTTGCTCCTCAACAAGTCTGTCTCATGTGATTTTTCTTTTAGCAGATTTACTTGTAATATAAATTACAGTTGTAACTTTCAATAAATAAATATTTAAAAAAAAATCTTTTCAAGTTCAATTACATTTTATCAACGTTTCATGTTTTTGAGAGAGCGGGGTGATCTAGTGGTTAGAGCGCTATCCTACTGTTTTCCGGATCCTGGGTTCGAATCCCGGCTATGACACATAATTTATTCTGTTGAATTAGCCGAGGGGCGACCCTAGCGTATGGAGGCCCTCCAGGAGCAGACCCAGCTTCTTTAAAATGGGTAGTCAAATCGGGAAAAAGCCTGTTAGTTGAGCGTGACCAAGGCTATATCACCTCATTGTACTGCCGTTGGCCTAAAAACAGTACGGAATTCTATCTGTACTGAGCCCAAAACCCTTCATGGGTTGTAGAGGTACAGGTTTTTTTTTTTTTTTTTTTTTTTTTTGTTGATAAATTGTCATTATTAAATTAAATCACATTTATCCATGATTTATCTGTTATGCTTATTCTATCTATTCATATATACAATGTTTTTCATTATAAAGTTTAGGCTGGTAGCACTAGGTAGGTTGGTGAATTCATTTGTAGATATAAAAAATAAAATGGAGCCTCCTAAAGTAATATAAATGAAAAGAAAATATTATTAATTATTGAAAGAAATATAAAATATTACACGTTACAGATCCTTATTCTAATAAAACTCGAATAGGAAAAATTTGATTGGAATCCCACAATGGCATTATCTGATTCTGCATAGTTGCGTAAAGAGGTGAAATGAAAAGACATATTCCTTGATTTAAAATAAATGATTCAATGGAAACAATATATTGGGTTGTGTCACATGAAATGTCCGTTTCTAAGGTAAAGGATTTTTATTAAAAATACGATATGAAAACAAGATAATTTTATTCGAAGTATATACCTTCTTTTTCTACACATTTTTCCCAACGTGTCACCAAATTTTTTATCCCCAAACTGAAAAAAACTCGGAGCTTTGAAGTCAAACAAAATCTGAACACGCACTTTTCACTTGATCATCATTTTCGCAAAGTTTTCCTTTGAAGAAGTTGTCTAGATTCCTGAACAGGAGGTAATCTGTTGGAGACAAGTCGGGAGTATATGGTGGGTGCGGAAGAACTTCGTAGCCAAGTTCTTTCAATTTTTAAACGGTATGTTTTGAAACATGGGGTCTTGCTGCCGCTCAGTGAGATCATGAGGTACCCATGTATCGAGCATTTTTACTTTCCCAGTACACTTTAAATGTCTGGAAACGGTAGATGCACTTGCATTTAGTTGTGTTGAGAGTCCTTTAACTGTTTGGTAGGGGTTTCCTTCTACTGTATGTTTGAGGACATCGTTGTCTATTACGGACGGAGGTCTTCCTCGGGGCAAGTTTTCCTAGTCGGTATCCCATATAATTGATTGGGAAGCTAATGTTTATAATAAAAAGGTAGAGGATTAGTAACTGTTTACTTTAAATATGTAAACATTCGGAAGAAAACAACAGAGACCTGGAAAATCCTTTATGTATTTCAGAAACTATAAAAACGGACATTCCATGTGAAACAACCCAATAATTATTTTTGTATCTTTCAACTAACATTTACATTTGTATTGCTCTTGAGATTTGATTATTTGTTTCACGTTTAATGATTTAAATGTTATATTTTTCATCTTTAATTCCTAATAATATTATTTGGATTAGTTTATTCTCATTAAAATATTGTAGGTGTTATTTCATAAGCTGATACAGGAAGGCATTTTATTACCATTGTGTTGAACGGTCATCTGTGTTATAGTAGTTTCTGCGCATATGGTAGCGGATTTAAACGTGACAGCTTTATGTTTTAAATATCGTTATTCCCAGTAAAACTACGGCATCAGTCACTGCAGAATGTTTTAAATGGGACGTATAAAGCAAATATTTTTCAAAAGTCCAATGACGCGTGTAGAGAAAAATTGGTAAAATAATATTTTGTTTGAAGGTTCGTAGCAACATACTTAATAATTGAGAGATGCGTATAGACTTGAAATTTCATGCTCTACAACTTTTATTCTATGACTTTTTTCGATTTGGACAGTTACTTCAAAGTTACAGCTTAGTGGCCGAATTGGGTTTTTCAACAAAAATGGAAAAAATATCCTATTTCTAGCCAAATATTGCGGCACTATCACTAAATCAAATTATATAACTAAGGTAACGTTTAGAAAGCAAATTTAACGATATTTTATTTTTGAAAGAAACATATTTTATGTAGTAGGCACCGTTTTCGGGTTGTAGGTGAAAAACTGAAAAAAAATGCGATAAATTTGAGGTTTTCCGGCTCCAAAAAGTTAAGCCACCTGTGATGGTGCAAACTCAGATTACTTATGTTTAGGACCATTAAGAGGCATTAAAACGATTTCCAGCCATGTCCGAATTAATTCCCAAAAACCTTGAATTTTATCCTTATTTCACTGGGCTAGAAATTATAATCATGTTAAGATACGTGGTTCAGGTCTGTTTATTCCATTATATACACACTAATGCTTATCCGACTAAATCCACCCTTTTTACCTAATCATTCCAAATGTACTATTATTGAAGCGTAACGCGTTAATGACTTTTAAGTGGAACGAATAAAAGGGAGCGGAGATAATTCCGAGGTTTTGGCAAATCATTTCCACCAATTATCGAAGCCTCACACTCTGTTTAATTCGGAACAAATATTTTGCCGAATTCGCCGGGGATGGCGGATCCAATAACTGCTCTGTTAGTATTTCATCGCGCCGGGATAAAAAACGGGTCTTTGTCATCTCATTGCCGTAGCGGGCATTAGCTCATGGCTGGCTGCTGAAAACAATTGCACGAAATAATCTACATAATGCGGCCTGGATCTGATACAAAAATGGAATTATATCATATACACTTCTCTAACTCGATCCCCTTCGTTTAATCTCCTATTTCGATCATTGATATATAACAACTGAGCTGTACACATTACCTCGCACCGTGATAATAAAACGCTGCAAATTATATTACACAATGGATTATTATTTCCAAATAACTAAATATGGGGACTGTTTATTTAGCTGTTTAAAAGCAATTAATTAATTTGAAAAGCAATAAATAATTCAGAGAAAAATAATCAATCAGTACTGCTAATTTCGAAACGAAATATCTCTGCTATTTTTAAACCAATTTTAATGATTATTTTTACGTATTGTAGAAAAGCCTTAACAGGAAGATGTATTTTTTTTTCGGTGGATCCTCCTCAGAACTTTCCTCTGAACCTTTCTCCAGGCTCGTAAGAATGACTGTATCCAAACCATACAGTATCGCTGGTCTTACTGTCCTGCGGTGACTTATTTTTGAATTGGAGGACGACTCCAGTCGCATGTAGTAGTATTTATAATATTATTTTTTTTTAATTACTAATTATACAATATACATATATGTGTGTGTATGTACGCATATTAAAAATATTATGAGTCATGTGATACATATATGATTATCGAATTAATATATTTTATTATTGTTTTAATTTTAGCCATGATAATAGGGACACAACATAAAATATAAAAACATATAGCAAAATGTTTTAAAAATAAATTTAACGATGATGATAGCTAATAGTGCTATAATTTAATTTAATTTTTGTATATATTTTTTAAATGTAGCGAAACTGGAGATAGTTGATGCATAAGAAATTAGATTACACGCACCAGTTTTTTTTTTCGTTTGTTTTTTTTCCTTAATGTTCTATCCTAAAGAGATGACCAATGTAATTTATCGTAAGTAGTGGTGAATACATATAACTACAGATAAAAATTGAAGAAAATAATACACTAATTTTAATTTCGTTTAATTGATATATAGTTATCCCAAAGGAACTTTAAAGGACACTTTACACGAAATAGGTATGGTGTCATATTTGTATTCTAATTGTGTTTTAAGTCCTTAAAAAACGCTATTTAGAAATGGAATTATTTTTAAAAAGTAATAATTTACTTACTTAAATTCGTTCCATCTCTACAGCTTGGACTTTGTATCTCTATATCCATCTCTAGAGCTGTCTCGACATTGTCTACGTTTCCGATGCGTAGGTAAGGATGGGTTCTTTTGGAGAAAATGGACTTTTGGAGGTGTCTACGTTTCACAAGGATGGACCTAATTAGAAACGAGGTTGTTCGGGACAGGATGGAGGGTCCTGAGACCGTAAACCAGCCGTAGGACAGCGAAGGCTAAGATGGTATGGCCATGTAAACCAGCCGTAGGACAGCGAAGGCTAAGATGGTATGGCCATGTAAACCAGCCGTAGGACAGCGAAGGCTAAGATGGTATGGCCATGTAAACCAGCCGTAGGACAGCGAAGGCTAAGATGGTATGGCCATGTAAACCAGCCGTAGGACAGCGAAGGCTAAGATGGTATGGCCATGTAAACCAGCCGTAGGACAGCGAAGGCTAAGATGGTATGGCCATGTAAACCAGCCGTAGGACAGCGAAGGCTAAGATGGTATGGCCATGTAAACCAGCCGTAGGACAGCGAAGGCTAAGATGGTATGGCCATGTAAACCAGCCGTAGGACAGCGAAGGCTAAGATGGTATGGCCATGTAAACCAGCCGTAGGACAGCGAAGGCTAAGATGGTATGGCCATGTAAACCAGCCGTAGGACAGCGAAGGCTAAGATGGTATGGCCATGTAAAACGAATGTCTACCGAACGATGGCAGAAACTCGAAACCGAGTTTTGGATTGGCAGCCACCTGGAAGGCGGAAACGACGCCGACCTAGAAGTATGTGGATCTGCGGAGTGGAAGAGGAGATGGCGGGCAGGGGTGTTCAGGAGGAGATTGGCTTGACCGTCAATTCTGGAGCTCAGCACTTAATTGAAAAGGCAACACTAGTTGGAACGCCTGTATATATGTATAAATTCGTTCCAGCTCATACGAAGAGTTTTCTTGCTATATTAGCATATGTTATTAGCATATTTTGTTTATTTATTTGTTACCTTTGTATTTATTTAAAATTGTGATATTTGGGAAAAAAAAATTTTTGATTTGAATTTTAAAAATCTGGTGCGGGCAACACACGACTTTCACTTACCTCCATTTTAAAAATCAATGAAAGAATTTTCAAATACAGTTAGAGATTAAAATGCGTGAAACTATAAATAAAAATTAATTAAATTGAATTTCTATAGAAACATGTGTTTTATTAAAAAATCTATTATATTATTATCTAAAATAATCAGTTATTTTTATCTTCATTTTATCACTCTCTATCGACTTTTTAAAAGCTTGTGTATGAGATAATTTTTTTTTTTTAATTCTTTAGCTTTCCAACGGTATATTATACATGTATATTTCTGCTCTTATGTTCAAAAACGAAAAATTGCATTAAAAAATATTTTTTCAGTTTTCTACTTTAGTTGTGTATCGAATTCATTCAATTTATATATTTACCTGTTTTTTATCAGTGGTAACAAGATAATCTAATTATTTTTATAGAATCAACAAAATTAAAGGTACTTTAGAGAAAGAAAATTTAAAGTGTCGGCATTTAAGCACCGTCAGACCATTTAAATCCAAATTAAACCTAAATGATATTAAAGCGCATTAAATTTTACATCGATATAGCGATTTTAATCAAAATCGTCAAAACCGTTTTTGAGAAAATCGAAAAAAGGTGCAAAATGCATGGTATAAACTGGCTCTCCTGGTTTGCGAATTTTGATGAAAAAGATTTTGAAACATCTCGGGCGTATATTTGTCTTAAATGTGAAATTTCAGTTTCATAGGACCTATCGTTTCTGCCGGCCTATTTTATTTTATTTATTTATTTTAGAAATTGGTCGATTTTAAGGTTGTTATTGTAAACAGTAGCAATAAACACAAGCAATTAGAATTTTTAATTAATCAGTGTAGAGAGAGTGATTTTAAATACAATCACAGGATTGACCAATGACATCTCGCGGCCCCAGGACGACACCTGGGGACAACTAGTTGGGAACTACTGCCCAGGTGCATGAAGAGGATAGGAATTCGGGTTCGGGGCTGATACACGCAAGCAAAAAATGAGATACACGCAAGTACAAAATAATGGAAATCCAGTCTATAGTAATAATAAATGTAAATTTAAAAACAAATCATTGACAAGATTGGAGGATTGATGTAACATTAAATATTTTAGGTGGTAAGGAAGGGATATTATAAGGAAGGGATCCCTTGGGCCGAACTAACTCCCAATGTTTTTTAAACAGGTTGAGTGAGGGAGGGACAGCTAAGCCAGTGAGTTCTGGTCATCGGCCATTCATAGGCTCCGATCTCCCGCCATCGCATCACCTTTATTCCGCCCCACCCCTCACAAATCCCCCCCTAAATCTCCCAATAACCTCCCCCTCCCCTGGTGGACAATAGATTGCTCCATATAAATAAATAATTCCAGATTTATGTTTATCGACCTCCGATGGTCTGGGGCGGACCGCCTTAGGGATTCATAAGCCGGACCCAAGTACCCCCGCCCGAGCAATGATAGCCGATTTCGGGTCAGTTCCCATATTTTATGTTGTTCTTTCCATATTAAACGGATCTCTCGGCCAAATAAGCAGTTAATAAGGATTCACAAATACATAAACACTGGGATTGAGAAAACATACATTATTTTAACAGTTCTGTTCTGTTCTGTTCGGTTTTAGGGCGTTCAACAGCATGGTCATCTACGCCCGATGTTTAGTTATTATATTTCATTCTTCAAAGGAGGTTATTTTTAGTTCAAGATGAATAAGAAGGATAAAGAGAAAAAATAATAATAATAAATAAATAAAAGATAAAGATTAAGAGAAAAAAAGAAAAGTATAATAAAAAATTTAATAATAATTGTAATTAGATATTAATAGGATGTGAAATTAAACAGATAAATAATAAAGAGGGTATGTATTCGACAGATGTGGTGGATATTCAGAGGTTGTTTAACAGTTTGACTCTTGTTAGAAATTTAATTACTGCATTGAAAGTTCTGCGCATGCGCATGAGTGTAGCAGTCATCTTTCAAATCGGCTCTTGATTTTTTTTGCTTTTTCAGTTGGAATTCACTTCAGTACAATCTTGAAAACATCACCAGACTTCAGGATAACAACAGCAGTAAATATTGGAGCAAACAACATAAGTTTTGTTACAATTTACTGTGTAAAGTGAATGCTGGGTAACCTCTTCACATCAGGCAAGGCCGGGATTGCTTTTCTTTTCTTTAGTTTTTGTTTTATTAACCACTTCTAGTTATTATCTCAATATCTTCTTCTCATGAAATGCGATATTTTCACCAAGTGATGTCCTCCAAAGCATCAACTAAAAGATCTAGATCAAGTGGTTCAATCACGTGTCTCATAAAACAAAGACCCCGCCGTGATACAACCCCTTCAGGTCCTAATAATTTACTAAAATGTACTATGTAATTTATAAAATATTATTACTTTTAAGATATGAAACTCCTAAACAGGACAGAGTAATTCGCTCAAAAACAGAGACGTCAACCCGCTTTACGGCGGTGTATAATGCTACATGCTTAAAAAGGACGAAAGAGAAACAGAATTACGAGTGACAGGAAAATGGATTACCCGTTACGTTCCACGGGTTAGTCCAGAGAGGGCAAATATAAGAAATGACATTATCCGTGAAATAACGGATTTGAAGAAAAGTCTTACAATAAAGTGAAAGAGGGGGATGTAAAAAAGATGACAGAGGGAAGATTGCCCGAGGAATAGAGTGAGAAGGAGGTAGGTCCTTGTTGCAGGAAGTTATGGAAAAAGGACAGGATAGCTGAGGGGGTGGGGTAGAGGGGTGGGGGTGCTGCTTTTGACAGCGGCATCTTTGCCAATAGGCTAGTTTAGTCCATGTTTTTTTTATTATTATCAAACTTGCCATAGGTATGAAAGTCCCTGACATCCAGGTAAATAATGTCCTATTTCGGATCATCTATATTCAAAAATAAGAAATATATCAGGAAATTTTTATTAATAAATTGGTTCTCAATACTTTTGTGCTTTTCCCCATCTTCTCACTAATAAAAGTAAATATAATTATTATCACATAAGAACTAACATTAATTCAAAAATTAGTTTAGTAATTCAGCTTTTAACGAAAAAGGGTTTCTTTTATTTATGGTATGATTTTTTTCTAACTTCGTCAAATTAAAAAAGACAGAATAAATGATTACCCTAAATATATAAATTTAATAATTAGACACCAGGCATTCGTGCTGTAATAATACTCGAAACGTGCATTGAAGACCTCGAAATGTACAAAATCGTGCAGCAAAACCCCAAAATATAAACTTATATATCATATATACCTAGTTGTGCCATAAACACTAGGGGTACTCACTACGTTTGCTATAGCATGCTATTTGTGCTATTGTGCTAAACCCATCAATTTTATACAGGAAATAACTGTAGAAACTCGACGGGTTTAGCAAAATAACACAAATAGCATGCTATAGCAAACGTAGTGAGTACCCCTATTGTTACAAAAGTTGACCTTTGTTTACATCGTTAGGTTTCATTTAGATAATCATCATCTTTATCAGATCATTTTCTTTACATGTCTAAATAATTATCCCAATTAGTTGGTATTTTTCTTTTGCTCAGTTAATAAGGAGTGGGGTGATGAAGAAAACCGAATAGCATAGGCCGCCTATACACAAAGTTGAAGAATGTAGGTTAGCGATTTTCAGCATTTTGGGTATCAGCTTTATGTTCGTGGATATGTTGAGACCCTCTTTGTGGGTGAGAGACCTCGATCTGGTCGTCCGCGCACTCCAACGGAAAATCCAGCGAGTGCTAATCAGAAGAAATCCCAAACGAAAACAACAAATCAAGTCTCGGTAAATGGAAATCTCTGTCAGATCACTGTTTCGCATAACAAAAAATTACTTTAGGATGAGTGCATTTCCTAGAATGACTGTGCAAAGACAAAAAACTTCACTAAAACAAATTAGAGTGGATAAATAATACGAGATTGTGCCTTCTTACACCAGCAAAGTCAGCATAACTTGCTACACAGTATCTGTATAAAAAAAAAAAAAAAATATTAAAATACATATAAAAAGGTTAATTTAGTATGCATAAAGTAATACATCTTTTTTTCCATGAAATAATCTTTAAAGTAGAAATACTTTACAATGTCAGTTTATCGATTTATAACATCTTTTCATTTATTTCAACAAACTTCGTCTGATTTATTGAGTAATATTGTTTCTAAAATCTTGCGCATCGTTTGGGAGAATATAACATGTACGATACAGTAATGTCGCAAAATTGAATCCCATAACCTCTATCATTACAATTAACGTATATTCATGGGTTTATGGACTAACGAGATTCTGTAAGCGTATAGAACTTATTTTATTGCATATTAACTTTTTATAAATCTTCTACATTCCATCGGCATTTTATATTTCTATATTACTTCTCATATCACAGGAAAGATAGATTCATGCCTTGGTCACAGAAAACTTATTTTTTCCTCGTAAAAAAGCTATATTGCAATGTATTTTATTTATGAACCTTCAGAAAATGATTCCTTAAATGATAGTAAAAATGATACCAAAATCCGTTGCGGGGTTCGAAAGGAACTCGTTGCCACCGAGAATAGCTTCACGATTTCATATACATAGAGATTTAGTTATGCGGACATCTGCACTTCCCTTAGGAGTTGCTTCATCCAAATTGTTTTGTTGTTTCTGACATTTCTAGTGAATGCCCGTAAGGTAGGTAATCTAAGCTCCGAGAACTGCGGAGGCTCTGAGCAGAGCTTCTCCACAGGGTTGACAGGACTCTCCTGTACTGCAAAGCCCTTCTCCAACCTGCTCAAGTTTAGTTGCCTTTCCAACTAGTTGATCAAAAGACTTGAATGAAGATCTTGTCGGTTTATCCAGAAGGTGGAGGAATATAATCGATATTCCAATCCCTTGCAATAACTGAATTTTGAGCCGTCACGGTACCATCTAGAATCTTAAAATATGCATGAGCCATCATCCGTCTATGGAATTCCACCTGTAATCGATTAATAATTGCCTAGCCTTATTAATAATCATAATACTGTTAATCATTAAAGCGATTGTAATATGGATTGATAGAATATTAAATGTGGAAACGAGGAGGGGGATTCCCAATTTTTTTTAATAAAACCATCTGGTGTGCGCGACACATGACTTTCACTTTCCTTAGTAGTTTTTATTAATTTCACTTACTGTATATAGTAAGGGGAAGTATTGCGATCGTGAAAAGTTTTGAATTCCAGTTTTATACGGAAATACACGTTTTAGGGTCCCCTGAGTCCAAATAACCAAGTCCCGCAAAAAGGTCTGTGTGTGTGGTAGCTCCCGGACGGATACGATAAGTCCTAAGAAACTGAAATTTCATATTTAAGACAAATATACGCCCGAGACTTTACAAAACCTTTTTAATTAATATGAGCTTACCAGAAGATCCACTTTATACTATGCATTTTGCACCTTTTTTTTTATTTTCTCGAAAACGGTTCCGACGATTTTGATTAAACTAAATCGATATGGAATTCAATGGGCTTTAATATCATGTAGTTTTCATTCTGATTAAAATGGTCTGACAGGGCTTAAATGCCGATATTTTACATTTTTTTTTCCTGTAATGTACCTTTAATTTTGTAGATTTTGTAAAAATAAATATATTATCTTGTTACCACCGATGAAAAACACATAGATATATAAGTTGAACGAATTCAATATCAAGCTAAAGGAGAAAACTGAAAACATATTTTTTTAATTCATTTTTTTTATTTTGAACATAGCAACTGTAATATACACGTATAATATACCGTTGGAAAGCTAAAGCTTTTAGAATAAACATTATCTAATGAACAAACTTGTAAAAGTTAATAATGAGTGATGAAAAGCCGATAAATCTGATTATTTTAGATAATAATATAATAGATTTTTTAATAAAACACATGTTTCTATAGAAATTCAATTTAATTATTTCTTCAATGGTTTCACGTATTTTAATCTCTAATTGTATTAGAAAATCCTTTCATTGATTTATGGAGTTAAGTGAAAGTCGTGTGTTGCCCGCACCAGATTTTTTTAAATTGATTATCGATATTTGAAACACAAGTAGTAAATTGGCCAGAAGGAGACAGACATGAACCAGGCTTGTAGAGACCTCATCACTCTAAAAATATTCTAAACTAGAAGGGTTCTGGGTTATCATTTATCGTTGTTATTTAAATAATATTGTTAATTTAATATTTGTTTCCTGAATGTGAATAAATTTGTTTGGATTGCTTGTGATTTTTTTTTTTACTTTCATTTCACAGCAATCAGTTTATAAGTCAACAAAATATCATCTATTTTGGTTTTAGTCACTTTTGTAATTTCATGTGGAGTCCTAAGAATGAAATTAACAACATACCCCTCTTGTTAATGAAAAGTAAAATCCTAATTATATAAAACATACTGTAGAACATTTTGTACAAAATTAGGAGATATTCGCTTCTAGTCTACATTTAAATGCATTAATAATAAAATTAATTGGTTAATGAAAAATCAATCATTGTGTTTAAAATTTTCAAAAACTGATATGGACATACTGAAAATCATCCTCCAGATACAGATATAGTATGATTTTAACTGACTTAAAAAAGTTATAGGCCTAGGAATCACTAAAGAACTATTAATAATGGTAACAACTTAATTACCTTATATTTACAAAACCAAACATTGTCAATTCTTTCGAGAGGATCTATTTCAATGGAATAAATAATAAAACCGTAATTATTAAATTATAAAATGAAAATGTTGATTAAAATTTTACGAAAATAAAACAAAAATTAAAATACCTTTAGTAAATAATAACTACATATTAATTAATTAATAACAAATTAATAATATATTATTCGTCATCTGTCAAGTGTTCAATGTTAATCAAATCCATTTCTCTGAAATAGTAGCTGATAAAACAATAACATAAAACAAAAGTGATACTATTTCACAAGTCCCTGGATGGTTAGCTCTTTACTGGAGGTTAAACGGTGAGCCTTGCCCAGTAATGTTTACCGTGGATTCAGCATCCCTACCCTAGATGGTGCAACGGGCAATGGCTGACTTCAACGGAGGTTACCCTTACCGCACTTTGACCTGGGTTGGTGCAACTGGCCCTAAAGGACACTGTAGGGCAGAAAGTCATAGTTTTTCAACGAAGCGTAGAGTTTATCTGGTGGGATTTTTTGAAAATTATTTTTATTCTCCAATTCTGACAACATACTTCTAAGTATTTTATATAGACTTAAAGATCATGGGAGAGGATGAATGGATCATTATGAACTCATGACAAACAGGTATTATCAGTATAGTTAGAAAGGAACGTGCTAGGATAGGTTGGGATATTAGCAGTATTGACTGTGTAAAGAATAGGTCCTAGGGTCCTGCCTTGAGAAACACCAGCGGACTAAGTAAAAAAGGATTAATAACAACTATTGTGATTAATTTTGAAGGATATGTCAGAGAGGTAGGACTGGGCTAATAAAATTAAAGTTGAAACAATAATTATATTGTTTTGATGGAAACATTTATTTTAGATTATAAAAAATAAAAATAAGAATTACTTTCATCAACAATTACTTACGTTTTTGATCTTTTTGTCACTCTTTAATACGATATACACATGCATATGGAGCTTCGTTACTTTTCTTTTGCTTATATTTACATATTCAACGAGGATTATATTATGGATCTTATAAATTACAAATAACTTGATCTGTTGGAAACTTTTTACTCCTAATAATTATAGGTACAGCACTTCCAGGAAATGTCTTACCTTGAGGACAAACAGCCTTATGAGGAACAACTGTAATTACTAACTTCAGCTGATTGTAATTTAGTAATTACAGTTGTTCCTGATTCCTAGGAAAAACTTTTTTTTTTTATTCGTATATATTACAATTTGTCATAATAGACAATAATAATAGTGCTACAGGAACTCATTTTTACAATATTAACATATAGGAAAAACTAGTATAGGATTATAAGAGGGTTCTGAGTAGCTAAACGCTACTTGGGCATAATACTTCAAATTATTACCTTTTACAACATCGTATGCTATAAAACATCATTTCTACAATCAGATCTGTTAAGTAAAAATGTGTTGGCCCTTTTGTCCTACAGTTGGTCATAAAATCCTTTCATACTACATATTTACCCATCACTTTTTAATTATAACAAGTTAAAATGGTTATTTATTTTTATTTAAATTTTTTAAAGGAAGAATGTCTGAAAATATATCATTTAAGACCCGTAAAACTATCAACTTACATAAAACCTATATCAAACAAAAGCCCATTTTATTTATATTTTACAATAATGTGGGTTTAATCAAAATTGTTACATCTATTTATGAGAACGTCGAATAAAGGTGCGATATGCGATATATGAAGTGGAATTTCTGGTTCCTCATATCTCAAGAAAAGGTTGTAACTTCCCAGGCATATAGTTGTCTTAAATATGAAATTTCCTTTTTGTGCTACACTAAAGATACACAGAGATGACTTGGTCATTTAGACTCAGTAATTTCCCTAACTAAATAGTTCATATCTATAAGAAGAAGAAGGAGATTCCTATATATGAAAGGTATAAGTTTTCGAAATCCAGTTTTCAACGGTAATACTCGTTTTAGGAACCCCTGAGTTCAAATAATCAAGTCGTGGGAAAAGGGCTGTATAAGGGTCCGTGTGTGGTCAGTTTAGAACGAAAAGTCGAATAAAACCGAAATTTGATATTTAAAATAACTAACTATACGCCCGAGATGTTAAAGCAACATTTTCATCAAATTTGGTAAACCAGAATAGCCACTTTATATTAAGCATGTTTTACCTTTTTAAGATTATCTCGAAAATAGCTCAAATGATTAGGATTTAAATTTTACTCTAATGGCGTAAAATTCAAAGGGCTTTTATATGATGTAGGTTTTACTATAAGTGAAATGGTCTGAAAGGGCCCTATTGCCGATATTTTACATTTTTCTTCCCATTTTAAGGCATTTTTTTCTCTCTTTTTTTTATGTTCTTAAACATGAAAACAGTAATGTAGATCGAGGTAAGTGAAAGATGGGTGTTGCGTGAACCAGATTCTTAATTTAGTTAAGTGGGTATTTTAAAACTAATGAAAAGTATTTATAAGAAAGGCTATGCAAATAATTAGTAATAGACTGCATTTGTTATGGGGTTATTTTCTAAAAACAAATGAATAATAAAATAAAAATATTCGTGTATTAAGCAATGATCTTAATCAATGTTTCTTGCATTTAAAATATGTAGCAAGGGAGAATATTGCTATCGGAAATTATTCTAATTGCACTATTCAAGAGAAATACGTTTTATGGCCTCCTGAGGAGCTATTTTTTTAAGCATTGCTTTTGTATATTTATTTAGTAGTTCTTAAATTGATGTAAAGTACCATAAAGTCACAACTCCAGCCACTTAAATCGAAGTAGCCTATTTTTTTATTATTATTATTAATTTTACTATTATTATTTTTTATTTTATTTATTTATTTAGTGTTTAGTATTTATTTATTTCATTATATTAATATTTGGTATTTTATTTTATTTATTTATTATTATTGTTTATTTTTATTATTATTGTAGCGGCAGCTTCACCCGCTCGCTCACAGGTAACGTTAGAGAAGCCTAGACTAATGTGACGGCCAGACAAAAGAAGACATTGTATTTAACAATATTGTATCTTTTAACTTGGCAATACATTTTTAAATATCTTCGTTTGTTACTATTCCAAGATAATAAATAAACCATTCAAGGTAATTTGACCGAGGGCCAAGACACTAGTCTGGTAGAAAAGTTCTCACTAACAATAATATGTATTTTTTTATTAGTACAGCAAAAGGTAGTTCACCTCTTCAGATCACCAACCTGCCTCTACCAGGTAGAATCTCCCTAGTTCAGAGTATCTCTGCCTTTGTATCACATTGTGGTCTATCTTTATTTCTCATCCTTCATCTACCTTCTCTCCTTCTACCTCCCTATCCCCCTCATGGGATGGGGTGCATGGCTTCTACCCATGTGCACCTATGTGGGATCTTATCCGCTGCTGTTGAACTTCTACCTCACGGGGAATTCTTTCCTTACCAGTCCTCTCTGCTAATAAGTAGGTGCGGGCTTGCCCCCGACCTGTCAGGGTAACCTAGAGCTTCTACCACGGCGGGCACACGCAATTGTTGAGGCCTTCTGTGACCATATCTCTTCCTATATTAATAACCATACCTCAACATTATTATTTATTTATATTATTATGTCAGTATTTTATTATTTAAAATATATTTTACATTGTATTTTTATTTTTTTCATTTTCTTTTGCTAACTTTATTTTGTTAAATCGTTTTTTTGTTTATAAAGATGTGAGGGACGAAAATAACCATAGGCAGTTTTTTTGCCCTAAAAATTAAAACAATAACAATAAAGTAAGTGAAAGTTGTGTTTTATTCCTTAAAAAAAAAGATGCGAGAAAAAAAGAGACAAGGGAGAACAATTATAAATAAGGTAACATTCTAGGTTTTAGATTGGAGACAGGACGGCCCTGAGGAAGGGGGGGGGAGCTATGATTTTGATAAAGGACGCACTAACGGACAGGGGACGGGTATTAGCCCGCTAAGCCGCACCTGGAGTTGCACTAAACCTAATCAGACCATAAAGTCCCAACTCCCACCACTTTAGTCTAAGTAGCCTTTCCTACCTTCTTCTAATCTCTGTATCATCCCTCTTCCCCTCTTCCAACATCCACCGAGGACTGTGGTGGTAACTTGTAGTCAAGACCCATTGTCCTTCCGACTGATTTCTTATTTACATCTCTTATTTTCTTATAAAACTAATAACTGCATTCGATAGACATAACGAAGTATCTTTTACAAGCAGCAAACCCATTCCACTTACAGAGAAGAGAAAAATGCTTTATTTCAGAACAATACTGCCCATACACACTGCCATACACACTGTAAAAGTTGAGACCAACTGTGCTTTGTATCAATAAATAATGAATGACCTCTAAGAATACCTAATTAAATGACCAGACAGGCCAAAGAACATTATGAACATATTTTTAAGATTTGTCCTCAACACTCCCAATAGGTCTCATTTGACCCATTTATATGGCGAGTTAAACTGGCTCCTTCCCTCCAACCGCAGACAATATTTCCTAGACTCATGCCTTCACCAAACCATAAACTTTTAGCTTCCTCCGTATATCCACACACTTCTGCAATTTAAATCGTCAGTCCACTGCCTTGCAAAAAGGTCGCTCCATTCTGACTTATACATTCCAACCCATAGAACAAAAACTATTGATCATTCTTTTTTTGTTCCCTCTACTATTCTCTGGAATTCCCTACCTACTTATATCCGACATGATTCTTCTCAATAACCATTTATGTCCCAAATGTTCCACTACGCACTCTCTTCCCAAACAGAACCTTGGCAAGGCTGATATTTCAAATCAAATATAATAAAATCAGACTTCGATTGTAAGAAAAAAATCATTCTGAAAATTTATTGTTTATATTTAAGTTAATTATTGCATTAATTTTTAGTTTTAGTTGTTTAGGACTCATTCATCTATTAGAAGTTATCTATTTATTTTACGTTTTTATTTAATTGTATATTTTAATAAAATGGTCAATCGCTAATGCTAAGTTTAGAACTCTATATCTCCGCCATTTCTAAACTGATTTTAATATTTTTATTTTATTTTATTCGTTTTTATTTATTATTCTTTTTTTTTTTTTATGGATTTTAATTCTCTATCGAAAGTCCTTAACGAAAAGATATATATTTGTCTATCTTAATGAATAAGTGAGTTAGAGAAGTAAAACTTTTTTAGTCAGCTGCCATTTTGAAACTAATCGGCCGACCGAGGCTTTAGCATTATCATCGGATATGCTATTATGTTTGTACCAAATTTGAAAAAAAAATCAGTCAATGATGATGTGAATTTTTAATTTTATTAAGTTTTTTTAATTTTATCAAACAACATTTGAACTGCCCTGTAATGAGCTTAAATTTGCTATTAACAGATTTATAAGAGGAAAAACGATACAAAAATGTGTGGGTTATCTTTAGAATTTTGATATATTTATTTGAGATTTCAATCCTTTCCGGTTTTAGTCCACGGCCCTTCTTTGGGAAAAATAAATTTTAATTCTCTATAATTTTTTTTGTTTGAAAATACCATTCCAACCATATTTGTAACTTTTAACTGTTTATATTTATGCATTTATAGTTATTTACATTTATGTACTACCGACATTGATAGATATAAATAGAAAGCGTAGAAATTTATGCAATGTATATTTATTTATTCATTATGTATATCATATTTTTGAGCATTTATTTAATACAATTTTATATATATATATATATATATATATTATATATATATATATATATATATATTTATATATTATATATTTTATATATATATATATATATATATATATATATATATATATTGGGCTGTTTTACATGAAATGTCCGTTTTTATAGTTTCTAAAATACATAAAGGATTTTGCAGGTCTCTGTTGTTTTCTTCCGAATGTTTACATATTTAAAGTAAACAATTTCTAACCCTCTACCTTTGTATTATAAACAATAGCTTCCCAATCGATTACCCACTTTTTAGTATACCTCTAAATATGAACATGGAAACACGCGATTTTCGAGTAATATTTTTGACGAGTTTAAACTCGGCCGTTCAACAGCTGAGGCTGCTAGAAATATTTGCAAAGCGTTTGGGGAAGGGAGTGTTAATGAACGGACCATTCGCCGTTGGTTGCTGAAGTTTTCAGCTGGGGATACCGACTTGGAAAACTTGCCCCGAGGAAGACCTCCGTCCGTAATAGACAACGATTTCTTCAAACATACAGTAGAAGGAAACCCCAAACAGTTAAAGGACTTTCAGCACAACTACATACAAGTGCATCTACCGTTGCCAGACATTTAAAGTGTATTGGGAAAGTAAAAAAGCTCGATACATGGGTACCTTATGATCTCACTGAGCGGCAGCAATTGAAACGCCTTGAGACCTGCACAAAGTTCTTCCGCACCCACCATATCGGGAGTTGTCTCCAACAGATTACCACCTGCACCTGTGCAGGAATTTAGACAACTTCGTCAAACGAAAATTTTTTGAAAATGATGATCAAGTGAAAAGTGCGTTTTCAGATTTTGTTTCACTTCAAAGCTCAGAGTTTTTCAGTTCGGGGATAGAGACGTTGGGAAAAATGTGTAGAAAAAGAAGGTAAATACTTCGAATAAAATTATCTTGTTTTCATATCGTATTTTTAATAAAAATCCTTTACCTTGAAAACGGACAATTCATGTGACACAACCCATACATATACATATATAAAATATATATATATATATATATATATATATATATATATATATATATATATATAGACATTTATATCATATTAATACTACTATTGCTTATTAGTAGCCTGGCTCTATTTGTAAGGGGATTTCCCCAAAAGGAATGCATTTAATAAATATAAATAAGATTGTAGTCGTAAAGACAGTTTTATGTTTGTTTTTTTCTGTTGTTATAGTGACTGCATTGTCGAAATATTGATTGTTGAGCCTACTTTTCGGTGCGTGAATTGTCCTCCAATCGAATCTAAGCCATTGAGATTGAAACTTTTGTGATATGAGAAAAAAAATCTGGTGCGGGCAACACACGACTTTCACTTACCTCCATTTTTAAAATCAATGAAAGAATTTTCAAATACAGTTAAAGATAAAAATACGTGAAACTATTAAGGAATTAATTAAATTAAATTTCTATAAAAACATGTGTTTCATTAAAAAATCTATTATATTATTATCTAAAATAATCAGTTAGTTTTATGTTCATTTCATCACTCTCTATTAACTTTTAAAATCTTGTGAATGAGATGATATTTTTTCTAAAATCTTTAGCTTTCCAACGGTATATCATACATGTATATTACTGCTGTTATGTTCAAAAATGAAAAATTGCATTAAAAAAATATTTTTTCTGTTTTCTCCTTTAGTTAGGTATCGAATTTATTCAATTTATATATTTACCGGTTTTTTATCAGCGTTAACAAGATAATCTAGTTATTATTATTGAATCTACAAAATTAAAGGTACTTTAGGGGAAGACAATTTAAAATATCGGCATTTAAGCCCTGTCAGACCATTTTTATCCAAACAAAACCTACATGATATTAAAGCCCATTAATTTTTACATCGATATAGCGAGTTTAATCAAAATCGTCGGAACCGTTTTCGAGAAAATTGAAAAAAGATGCAAAATGCATAGTATAAAGTGCCTCTTCTGGTAGGCTCATTTTGATGAAAAAAGTTTTGTCGCGTCTCGGGCGTATAGTTGTCTTAAATATGAAATTTCAGTTTCATAGGACTTACCGTTTCTGCCCGGGAGTTACCACACACACACACACACACACACACAGACACACACACACACACACACACACACACACACACACAGACCTTTTTGCGGGACTTGGTTATTTGGACTCAGGGGACCTAAAAAGTGTATTTCCGTTGAAAACTGGAATTCGAAAATTTTCACGATCGCAATACTTCCCCTTACTATATATAGTAAGTGAAAGTAAAAATGGTAAAGTTTTGGGACAAAAAGCGTTTGTGCGATAAAAAAATATAATAAAATCAGTCAAAGCCTTATACAGTTTAACTTATAAAGGAGGTTTGTACCTAGAAGTTTTATTATAAAGGTACATTGTGCCTTTGTGTGCTTGAAGCATGTCTCGCTACCATCTTCTTTTGAAGTGAAATGGCTCTGGTGGCATGTAAGGGAGGGTGATTAATAGTTCGCTCTACGGGTTCCATTAATTATTCTATGAAATACTTTGTTTTTCTTTTTTTTTTTTTTTTTTCACCTCTTATTTGGTTTTACATTTTGGAGGAAAATAAAGCCTTTATTTTTGCGTATAATGACCGACTTGTCCCTTTTATCAAAATTTTTAGAAGCATAAGGATACACTTTTGTTCAGTCTGGACACTTATAAAATACATTTATTGTGCGCACACAAATTTTTCATACTACCTTTGACAAAATCAATAATAAAAGTTTTATGTAAATTAAAAAGGATTTCGATTAAAACGATTATTTTAGACAAAATAATATCTCTCAATATATAAAAAAAGATACCAAGATTCTTGGTTTCGGCGAACTGGACCCAAAGGACTGGACGGATTTCGGTAAGGTTTTTACTATCACTTAGGGCATTCTTTCCTCAAGGTAAAAAAAATGAAGTACATTGCAATTTAGTTTTTCTTTTAACGGGTAAAATAAATTTCATGCAAGGAAGTGATAAAAAACTATTCTCGGTGTATGAGTTGTTATTTCGCTAGTTTTTGAATACCTACATAGCAATCATGATTTCTTTATATGGCAAAATTAAATTTTTCGTTATCAGATCTTCACTTTATAATAACAAACAAATGGAGTTAACTAATTTTGAATAATGTTTTTCATTACTGCTAAGGATTTAATATAATACTAAATAGACGTTATAAAATAAACATATTGTCTGGCTAATTGCACTTTTCGTTACCATAAACTAAAAGTCCCAACGCGATAAAATCTCCGAAAGAGATATTTTAAACATAAGTGACACCCTATTCAAATTGCAGCTGAGCGAAGCAGGGGTGGGTCCACAAGTAGAAATATAAATTATGATTTACAACAATAATTATTGTACGTTTTATGCCCTCTTCTTCTATCTTTATTAGGTTATATACGTCTGTTTTTTTAAATCGTTATCTTTCCAATGGTATATTATACATCTACTACAGTGTTGTTGTTTTGTTTTTTTTGTTTTTTTAACGACAATAATAATAGAATAATCATTTCTTTCTCTCTAATCAGTAAATTTTATAGCACTAAGATAGATCCTAATTTCAATTCCTTATCTAACAATTATTTGAATAATTGTCGGTCTATTCAGACATATGGAATCGAGTTTTGGGGCTCTAGGAAACCATCTAATGCCTCCCGCATCCAATCCTTACAATTCGAAATCCTAAGTTACCTATATTTTGTCACAAAGGAACTCCTCCATAATGACTTCAACATAACACTCGTTGCAGGCCTAATCTACCTTCTTTAGATATTCTTAAAAGTCTGACAAGGCGATTGAAAAGAAGGCGGCCTTGGAATCTACTGTCTAAAAATATTATTGAAGAGCTCTTTATTTTCACTATACACTTACTTATTGTATTTGGATAACATAGTTGTAAATTTCTATAAATAAATAATTTTTAAATAAATAATGATTCTGGGTTTTTATCTTTAATACCAACCAATGGTATCCCATAGTTTCAACCCCTCTTTTTTAAATTGTAGACCCAAAGCATTTTATATTGTTTTATTGAAAAAATGTTTCCATGACAAATAAATCAATACTGTCGGTGGGATATGCGCATCATATTTTGTTTCTCATATTCATGTTTCTTTTTTAAGTAATAATTATCTGTTAATAAAAATTGAAAAAGTGGATAATGCAGACCGTATTGTAATTATAATTTAATTTATTTAAGACGTGTCTTGACACAAGACTTGGTACTCTAAATAAATAACAAAAACACTTTGATGTAACCCTTTAATGACAGAAGACATGAATCGGTTAACGTCAGTGTATTTCCTTTAACACGAAGAGACTCAACATGGAGGGAGATTCCGTTACACCAAAAACGGGCGCTTAATAAAAGATTAGCTCGCGTGCAGGCCATTAACACGCGACATGTTAACACGTGTTATACTGAATTATAAAAATAGCTTAGGCACAAAAACAAAGACCACGGATAGCTCTGTCGACACCTCAGAAGGCTCTATATACTTTTTGTCCAAAGCCTAAAGATATTCTTCAATATCCATTGTAGATCCATGTTCAAGTATATGAACAAATAAAGATGTTTATACATAGCATTATAGCACAGGCGCTTGACAAAATTTGCAGTGCGTATATTTGCAGGATAAAGCAGACATGGAACACGTAACGCCCCTCAGGTCCTCAATCAACTGTTGGTGATGACCCAATTCGAATTCTGTTAACGTTAATAGCCTTGATAATAACACAGTTGATAAAAGTATTAAAAGAAAAAAAAATACTACTTTAATTAAATATCTATGTATAATACCTATATGGTGTGTAGATAATTCTACATTGATACATCACGTCTGAATTAATATAAAACAGGGGTGATAAAAACAAAAATAATTATAACAAAAACATTATATATACACTGCCGGACAAAATTAAACGATCACTTACAAATATTTATATTATAATTACATAAGAGATAAAAATAGGAATCACTTTGTCCCAGACTGGACTTTGTGTTGTATCTTATCAAGTTAATCCTCTACCTGTTTATATTCCCACCCATTTATGGAGAAAAGTGTCAGGTTAATCCTCTTCTTTTCTTTCTTCCTATCAATAAATGGTTAGTTGTTAGCAAAGATTCGTCTTATTGAAGATTTTCTAACATTTAAGGGACTTTAGTTTTTACTTGTGAGTATAGTAAGAACATTGTGATGGCCAACAGAAGAGCATTGACCGAAGAGGAATCAATCCGTGCTGTTGCTTTGAGTGAAGAAGGGTTTTTTCAAAGGCATATTGCGCAACGGCTCCAACGGTCACAATCCGTAGTGTCCAGGGTGCTTAATAGGAACCGTCAAACTGGAGGGCATACAAGAAGTTGGACAAGGCCGTCCGAGGTCAACTTCCTACCGTGACGAGAGATGTTTGCAACTGCACGCTCTTTGGAATCGCCGATCAACTGGTAACAGTCTGCGTGGTATCCTCCAGAGGTTCAGGAATGTGCAAATTTCAGAGCGAACCGTGAGAAGATGACTCAACGATTATGGATTGACCTCCCATCCTTCAGATACTGGACCTCTTATCTCCAGGGAACACCGGGTTGAGCGCTTAAGGTTTGCTCGGGAGCACCTAAACTGGACTATGGAAAATTGGAGCCTCGTATTATTCAGCGATGAGTCAAGATTCTGTCTCCGATCTCCAGATGGACGGGAAAAGGTATGGATAAGGCAGGAGAGAAGGTATGCTCCATGCACTTTTTCTCCAAGGGTTGCGTTTGGTGGTGGGTCAGTGATGGTGTGGGGGGGGGGGCATAAATTTAAACTCCCGTACAGAGTTGGTTCTTGAGAACCGTGGCTCTATAACTTGTAACAGGTACATTAGGGAGGTACTTGAGCCACATGTAATATCTTTCGCCAGAAATATCGCTGGTAACTTTATTTTTATGCACGATAATGCCCGACCTCACGTTGCTCGATCAGTGCAAAATTTCCTCAGACAAGAAGAAATTGACGTTATGGTTTGGCCAGCCAGAAGTCCAGATATGAACCCAATAGAGCATGTATGGGACATGCTTGGAAGAAGAGACTCACAAAAGATTTTTTTTTTTTTTTTTTTTATTACCCTTATAATAAAGTGTGACTTCCAAAGAAAAAAGAATCTTTTCAAAAATACCCTATACAGTTCAGTAATTTCAAAATATTGAAGTGATCCTTTAATTTTGTCCGGCAGTGTATATGGAGGATAATGGAAATTATCATGCTGTTAAAACTATAAAGTTATATAAAAATAAAAAGTATATTTAAAACAATGTATATTAATACACATTTACATATAAATGTATATTAAGCCTATATATTTTCTATTTATATTATATATGTTAGTTTTTAAGTTGTAAAATAATATTTGAATTACAATTCCTTAACCTTTTTAGTGCCGGACGACGGTATGTCTTCGTTTGCTACACTTGCCAAAAGTGCCAGCGACGATATATCGTCCTGCGTGTAATAGCGCCTTATTTTTCGCATTGAAAGAAAATTTTATCTCTAAATAAATTTATATATGCTCTAATTTGATCTTAAACGGTCAAATTTCGTTGACAACGAATTTGTAAATAGTTTTGGGTCTGACATTTTACGCATTCTATACCGGAGTGTGATGAGACTCTGTTTACGTTGAAGCGATAAGATGGACACTCAGCACCAACTCTTCTAGGTTCAAAGTCCAACTTTTTATGAAAGACAGAATTCAATTTTTATATTATTTATAATTGTGTTAATCATATTAATTTCAATTGATATTGGAGGATCATTATTATAGCTTTGTTCTCCATTTCGTCCCGATGTGTGTGGCTTAAATATGTGGCATTCTTAAGCATGTAAATATCATTTCCAGTTTAGTTTTATATGGTTTTTTTTTTTTCCAAATCGTTTCATATTTGTCGAATTCGGCCGGTTATCTTCGCATAGGCACTCGTTTTTTGTCCAGCACTAAAAGGGTTAATCTTTGGGCATCTTGTTAAAATTCACAAACCTATTCAATATTTTTTGTAAGACAAAAAAATTATATATATATATATATATATATATATATATATATATATATATATAAACCTATTCAATATTTTTTGTAAGAAAAACAAAATGATATATATATGTAATTTATCAACAATTAAGCTAAAGTAATATTTGCTTGCAACTGTTTCTTATAATACAATACATGGGTGCTTACGATTTCCTGAAAGCAATTTTATCGGCTAAAAAAAAATAAAATAAAATAAAAATATGTTGTACTCAAATTTATTCTGACAAAAATAGTCAAATGGAATGAAATTCAATTGTTTAATATCAAGAGCCTTTGAAAGCGAACACAAATTACAAAAAAAACCGGGATAAGCACTCTTAGCTTTGAAGTAGTTGTTGGAAAGTTTTCTTATTCATCCCATGACATCCTAATCACCAGATCCAATATTCCCTACATAAAGATTTTTAGGGAAAGTCTATATTAATTTTGGAATCATATCTCTCCCACTCCTAACTTTTCCATTACTCTAATAACATTTGATAATTTCCTAATAAAGAAAAATACACTTGATAAATTTATCTATACAGAAAACCATTCATCAGGCTTTCATGAAGGAATACGGCTATTTTCTTGATTGTTTTTTGGAAACCGGCAGCGAATAAATATATATTTATTAAATATTCTTATATAATATTGATGATTTTGAAATGTTATAGTAATAATTAATTCAATACATCGACTCCTAATCACAAAACATCTGGTGCGCGCAACACACGACTTTCACTTACCTCCGTTGTTAAAATCAATTTAAGAAATTTTAAATACGTCAATAGAAACGTGTGTTTTATTAAACAACCAATAATATTTTTATCTACACCAATCAGTTTTGTTAGTTTTATCGGCTTTTCATCACTTTCCTTTAAATTATATCTTTTCTGAAATCTTTAGCTATCCAATGGTATATTATAAATATATGTTACTATTCTTGTGTTGAAAAACAAAAAAAAAATTGCATAAACAAATACTTTCGCACTTTTCTCCTTTATTTGTATATTAAATTCACTCAACTTGCATATTTAGCCGATATTTATCAATGCTAATAATAAAATCAATAAAATTAAATGTACTTTAGAGGATAAAAGTTTTAAATATCGCCATATAAGCCCTCTCAGACTTTTTTCATCAGAATGAAACCTAAATTTTATTAAAACCCATTAAATTTTACATCCATATAGGGAGTTTAATCAACATCGTTGGAGCCGTTTTTGAGAAAATCATAAAAATGAGAAAAATGCATGGTATTAAGTGGCTCTTTTACTTAGCCGATTTAGATGAAAAAGTTGCTGTAACTTCTCGGGAGTATATTTGTCTTCAATATGAAATTTGAGTTTCGTACAACATTTCGTTTTTGCGTTAGACTTACCACACACACACACCCAGGCCTTTTTGTGGGACTAGGTCATTTGGACTCAGGTGACCCTAAAACGTGCCTTTTCGTTGAAAACTGGAATTCGAAAATTTTTACGATCGCAATACGCAATACACGCCGACGGCTATAAAATGAAACGTATTTTCCATTTCATTTCTATTACAGAAGGAACATTTTTGGACGCCACCTTCGCTAGGTATTTGATAATTCAGATTAAGTAGCTCACCCCGGACTTGAAAAACCCATCTAGCACCCTGCATTTCTATATTTGCAGATAATCAAACTTATTCCCGTCTTGTCTAAATTTTTTATATAGCAATCATTTATTATACCTATTTACTCTATTTGTGTTCCTTTCTTGCATTGTTTTGTTTTATAACTTCCCAAACTTGGTCGAATTTATTTTTTAAATCTAAAATATTTTCAATTTTCATTTCCAAACTCATATTGTGCTCTTTAATAATAATAATAATAATAATAATAGTCTTTTTTGATATACATATAAACATTTATAATACATTTTAATTTACATTTTTTTTTCTCCTTTCTTTATATACATACATGTACATAGACCTTCTTTTTCAGGAGTTTGAAGTCTTTAACGATAACTACCCCTAGTTGAGTTAAAGAGTTCGCTCATCCTCGTCCTCCAAAATTCTCTGCCCCTGGCTTTTCGTGACCATTGCACTCCTTCTGCCTATTTGATCTCATCGAACCACCTTCTTCTTTGCCTGCCTCGATTCCTTTTCTCATCATTTTTCCTCATTAGATGGCCATCCCATTCCCATTTCATCTTTTTCAAGAATGTGATTGCATCAGTGACACCACTAACCTTTCTTATTGTTTGGCTGTTACGCTTTTGGCTTTTCCTTATGCCTAACATGCTTCTCTCCATTGCTCTTTGACATGCTATAATTTTTCTCTCATGAAGCTTGTTGAGGAACCATGTTTGGCATCCATAAGATAGAACAGGCTAAATACAGCTATTGAAGGCTAACGTTTTAGAGGCTGGCTGATATTGTTCTCCATAACCATCCTTAAGCTCCAATATTTCCGCCAAGCCATAGCCGTCCTAGTTTGGATTTCAATAGACTGTCCATCTTTAATAGATATCACTTGTCCTAGATATTTTAATTCATCTACTACGTCTATTTCAGGAAGATCTGTTTTGATTTTGGCGACACTGGGTGCTTTTTAATAATCTGGATTAAATCTTAAAAACTTTATAATAAAGTCAAGTTCAAAAATGTTTTTTTTTAGAATTACATTCAGTTCAGTTGGATATATAACATATGTTTTAGACTAAATAATACCTATATATGTACAACAATCACCAATGTTTATGTCCTCTTCGTCACTCTACACTACCTTCTACAACTTTGTATATAAGATGAAAAAAAATCTAAAATCTTTAGCTTCAAACGGTATACTATAGGTCTATTTCACTATTATTATTGTTTGGAGGGAAAAATAAATTATATATATATATATATATATATATATATATATATATATATATATATATATATATATATAATATATATATATATATACTATCATTCATGTAGTATACCATTAAGGTATGCAACATGATGTTATAATAAACGGTCCTTATGTGGTGTTACCATGTAAGGAAAAAATAAAAAAATAAATAAATATATATATATATATATATATATATATATATATATATATATATATATTTTTTTTTTTGTATTTACGAGTACATTTATCCATTTTTTTAATGCAGCTGATAAATGTTTAATTATAAAATTTTCAACATTAAATGTACTTGAGAGAAAGAAGATTCAAAGTATCGGCATTTTAGGCATGTAAAACAATTTCAATCAAGATGAAACCTACGTGATATTAAAGCCCATTAGATTTTACATCAAAATAGCGAGCTTTATTAAAATCGTTAGAGCCGTTTTGGAGAAAATCGTAAAAATGGTGCAAATTTTATGGTATAAAGTGGCTATTCTGGTTGGCCGATCTTAATGAAAAAGATGCTGTAACATGTCCCTCATGTTTACGCTTCTAAAATCTTGTGCTTTCCAAAGGTATATTATACTTTTATGTTACTACTTATATTTCAGGAATAATTATTTGATGAATTGGTTTATTAAAAAAAATTATTTTTCCCGTTTAAAGGAAAGCTAAGTTGCAATGGATTTTACTTATAGACCTTCAGAAAACAATGCCCTTAAAGATAGTGAAATTGACCATATAGGATTTGGTGTCAAGTCTTGACGGTCACTTGTATATAATAATAATAATAATAATAATAAGATAGTGAAAACCTAAAGTGGTTGAGAAGGAGTTCACGGAAACCAAGAATCATGGTATATATATATATATATATATATATATATATATATATATATATATATATATATATATATATATATATATATATATATATAAGCCTAATATACCGAGCGTCACGAAAATACCACATTTTATTAAGTGGGAATTAATTCCTAATGGAACTCTGATGTTTCTTACTTCCTTTCTTAATATTCTAGATGGCATCACTTTTAAATTCACATAATATAATGAATGCATTTGGATTTTTTTATTTTTCAAATTTTATTTGATTATTATAAATATGCTTCATATTATATATTTAATATTTGTTAATATTTTATATAAATAATGTTCAAAAGATAGAAGAACATCATTATTAAAATGATTGTTGAAAATATGACAGGGGGCAAAGTGGCACGCCTGTCAGTGTCAAGAGGGACAAAAGTAGGCTTGATAAATTATTTAACTGCTCTAGAAATTTAATCGAGAATACAGTAGCATCTCTTTGAAGAATTTTAGATTAAAATCAACAATGTATTCTTCCGATTCCCCAGGAATCGGCATTCTTATGAGTATCCCTTAATTGAATAAAATGGCCTAAAATAATTCAATGACTGTTGAATAATTAAAGAAAAAAATATAATGCCGGAAACACACGACTTTCACTTACCACGGTTGTTCAAATTTATAAACTATAATGTCAATAATAATGTTACAATATTTAAATAAAATAAAAAAAAAGAAAAGAAAAAAAAAGTGGTGCGCGAAACACACAAATTTTACTTATTTTTGTTGTAAAAATCAATATAAGAATTTTTTGAGACAGTTAGTGGTGAAAAAGATGAAGAGTTAAGAATTACATTGATTTTTGATTAAAAATACACTTTTTTTAACTTTGTGTATAAGATGATATTTATAATATTTTTTTTAATGCTGTTTCGCCACTGCATTAACTTGAACAACTTTATATATTCATCTTTTTAAGTTTAAAGACAAATCAAATGTTGTTTACGTCTTTTCTCCTTGACTTGGTTACCAAAGTCGTTGAACTGATATATTTTTCTGTTCTTAATCATTTTTAACAAGATAATATAGTTTATTTTTTCAAATCTACAAAAGTAATGGTTCGTGAGAAAAACGAAATTAAAATATTGGTATTTCAGCATCTCTCGGCGGAACCTACCCGCTAGGGAGGATCCCTCCTAGGAGGGGTGGTCTGAATATACAGAATAAAGACCCGTGTACCAATAGGTACCCAGTGGTGGGGAGTATAGCCCGGCCACCCTTCTTCCCGAGGGGATCTAAATATTCGGGAAGCCAGTAGTCCCGAGGTAACGGGGCCTCCTGAGCTGGGCCAATCACCCGCTTGGGAGAATAACTGATTCAAAGGAACATAGTGAACAGCCTCGGAACTGGACAGTCTAAAAGGAAACGACCCGGAACGGATAAGGACATAAGATTAGGAACATGGAATGTGAGATCACTCACCGGCAAAGAAGTCGAAATTATAGAGGAAATGGTGGCATACAGGCTGGATATTCTTGGTCTGAGTGAGGTAAAGAGAAAGGGCTCTGGCGAGTACAGGATGGACCGAGGGCACACTTTAGTTTACTCAGGGGTTCCACCGGGAAACAGAACTGTAGAAGGTGTGGGCATCATAATGAAAGATGAGCTTTTCAAGAAGGTTGTCGAATGGGAGCCAGTTAGCCCTCGCATCATAGTGGCAAATATAAACCTATTGGAGACTGGGCTCTTATCCAAGTTTATGCCCCTACAAATGACTGATATCTTCGAGAAAGAACAGTTCTACAATGATTTGGAGCGAGCTAACGTTAAAGCAAGGGGTAAGAACAGAAGCATATTGATAATGGGAGATCTAAATGCGAGAACAGACCATGGAGATAACATCAAGCAGTTTTGGAAGAAGATTAAAAATTTAAGAGGCCAAAAAAGTAAACCAATAAGAAATATAAAGGATGAACATGGGAGAGTGGTCACGGAAGATAAGGCTATTCTGGATGTTTGGTGCAAACATTACGAGAAGCAATTTCGGGCAGATAATACCTATCCAGTGAACCAGGTAGAACCGTGGGATGAGGTTGATTTTAATGAGGTGATAGAGGAGGAGGAAATCGAAATGGCTATATCGAGAATGAAGACAGGAAAAGCACCGGGTCGAGACAACATAGAGGCAGAATACATCAAGGCGGGAGGCCCAGAGTTAGTCAGAGCCCTACAAGTTCTTTTCCAAAAAGCTTGGGATGAGAAGAGGATCCCAACGGAATGGGAATACAACGTTATCATTCCGATACACAAGAAAGGGTCCCAGGCAGAATGCTCGAATTATCGCCCTATATGCCTATCACCAACAATCTACAAACTTTATACGGCTATTCTGGAGGGAAGGGTAAGAGCCCTAGTGGAGGACCTAATCGGAGAAGAGCAAGCCGGGTTCAGACCAGGACGGCAAACCCAGGACCACATTTTCTCTTTGCGAAATGTTCTCCAGAAATCTTGGGATAGAGACAAAAGTATGTATCTCGCCTTCCTTGACCTCAAAGCAGCGTTCGACTCCGTTCCAAGAAATGAAATATAGGAGGCTCTCAGAGTTAAGAATGTCCCAAGGAGCTTGGCGGAAGCCATTAAATCCATATATCAAGAACCAAAAGGAGTAGTAAGGCTAGACGGACAGGAGTCGGATATCTTTAGCATAGCAAGGGGGGTCAAACAAGGGGACTGTTTAAGCCCTTTGCTATTCTTGCTCTACATGGATGAAGTGGCCACCATATGTAAAAGAAGAACGGAGAGGACATTCCTGGGTCGTAGAAACCTTCGCCCAGTAGTGATTAAACTTCTCCTGTACGCGGATGACATTGTTCTTGTGGCGGACAACGTAGGTAAATTACAGCAAGCGGTAACTGAATGGCATGAAGAGCTTAGCCGGAAAGGAATGCAAATAAATACCAGCAAAAGCAAGATTCTACAAGTGGGAAGGCAAGCGGAAGATGTCCATATATACTGTAACGGAGAGGAAATGGAAGTGGTTACGGATTTCACCTACCTCGGCACAGTAATAGAAACAACTGGGAAAGTAGACTTTGAAATATCAAATAGAATCATGAAAGCAAATGCAATCTACTATCAGATATGCAATACTGTAGTAGGGAAGCGAGAGGTGGGTAGAGGTGTTAAGCTCCATATCTTCAAGTCAGTATATTTGCCTATACTACTATATGGAGCTGAAAGCTGGATATTAACGGACCGGCAAGAGAGCAGAGTCACAGCTGCTGAAATGAAGTTCCTGCGAAGAATAGTGGGAAAGACGAGAAGAGATCGTGTAAGGAATGAGCGGATACGCCAGGAACTGGAGATTGCGCCGTTAAAGGAAATTCTGAAAACCCGCCAGCTGAAGTGGTTCGGCCGCGTTATTAGAATGGAGGATCACAGAGATCCTCTAAAAACCATGGAATACGTGCCAGATGGGAGAAGGCCTCGGGGGCGACCAAGGATGTCCTACCTGGAGTACATCGATAGGCTTTGCAGAGGAAGAGGGAAAGATCTCCACCAGGCCAGGAACCTAGCTGAGAATAGAGAGGATTGGAGCCGGTGGCTGAACGCTCCCCTACGCTGATACGGCAATACAGGGAGAAGCAAAATAAGAAGGTATTTCAGCATTGTCAGGCCGTTTCAATCAGAATAAAACCTACATTAAGGCCCATTAAAATTAGGCTTGATAAATTATTTGACTCCTTCATAAATTCAATCGAGATTACAGTAGCTTCTCTATGATGATTTTTTTAAATTTATACCTACAAAGTATCCATATGATTATCTATTTTTTTAATAAAATACTGATTGAACGACTGTTATTTTGTTAAATATTTGAAGAAAAAAAAATATGTTGCCGGAAACACACGATATCCACTTACCACGGTTGGTCAAATCAATGTAAGAACTATTAAATAAAGTAAGTCTGAAAACAAAATAAAGAAATATATTTACCATGAATTATATTTGCGAAGAACTAAAAAAAATATACATATATATATATATATATATATATATATATATATATATATATATATATATATATATATTATATTATTTTTTTTTTTTTTTTTTTTTTTTTTTTTTTTTTTTTTATGGCCCTAAAATAAAAAAATAAAAAAGTAGCACCAAATTCCAGGTGTCACAATCGAATTTCGTATTATTTTTTTTTTTTAAGCTCAGAACATATTTTTTTGGGGAAAATAGGTTGAACACTTTTTAAAAATTATTTTTTTGAATAATTAAAATCTCCACAGTAGTCTTCCGATTTCTTAGGAATGGATATTCTTATGAGTATCTCTTAATTGAATAAAATGGCTTAATATAATTTAATGACTTTTTTTGTTAAATAATTAAAGGAAAAATTCCCTTTCTAGATACACACGACATTCACTTACCACGGTTGTTCAAATCAATTTAGGAACTATGAAATAAAGTTATATTAACAAAAAAAAAATTATATTATGTTGAAAACATATATTAAATAATTTAATAATATAAAATTGTTTTGCGTAATAATTACTGAAGTGTATGCACTTTTTTTTTAAATTGTTTTATTAAAAAAATAATACCATGTGCCATACTCGGGGCCAATCATTCATCCCATAAGTGCAGAGTAAACAAAACAAAATAAATAATACAAAGTACAATTAAATAAAAACTAGATACAAAATTAATAATAAAAAGCTATGCCCTATTAGTCACTTTACATTACCTTTTACAACTTATTTATAACATTTTTTACAAATATTTAGCTTTTGAACAGTATATTTATTATACATATATATTAGTATTCTTATCTTCGAAAAAAAAATAATAAAACATCTCTTCATCAATTTTAATTATGTTTATAGTATTTGTTTTTACGTTCACTAATCTATATATAAAATATTTGCAGTATTAATGGAAATAATTGCGATCTTAGAAAGTTTAGAATTCCATGTTTATGTAAAATTAAATGGGCTTTCATTTAATGCAGGTTTTATTCCCAATAAAATTGTCTGCCAGGGCTTAAATCCCTAATTTTTTAATTTCATTCTCTAAGGAAACTTTTTTTTTAATTAGGAGTAATTAAACAATTATTCTAGTTAGCATTAATAAAAAAGATGAATATTGAAAATGGAAACTTGATTTTAAAAAAAGTAGGCAAGTATATTTAGTGAGATAATGACACCAGATTTTTCTTGAACTTGAAAGGGTCATAAATGAGTAAATAACAAAAATGTTAATAATTTGTTTTGAACGTTCTGAGAAGGATGAAACGCCTCTGCATAAACTTTTCTTTTACTTTCAACATCCAATAAAATATTAACAGTTGTTCCTTCACTTTTTCTCAATTCCTCTTTAAGAAATGTTCCTGTGAAAAATTACTTCTTACTTTCTCAAAAATATTTTCCATTCATTATTTCTAAATACTTAAAGGGTCATTGGATTCTCGGCAATGGGTAGTTTTCCCAATAGCAATTTTCATGAAACTCTAAATAAAGAAGAGTTTTCCTTATTGTTTAAACCATTTGCTGGGATTTACATGTTCAGATTAACAGACTTACTTGCTTTTTCCTGTATTTTTTATTATTCCAAGTTTAAAAGCATTAGTTTATTCTTTTGAAAACATGAATATGTTTTTAGCTTTTAAAGCCGTAGGTAATAAAAATATAGTCCCAATAAATAGGGCTTTAAAATTTAAATCAATATAACTATATTATAAATCCATTAAATTGAATTTTAGTATTATACACTCTCTAACACATTAAAAAACAAACGTTTCCAATAAAAAGTGTTGAGCTAATTTAATTAATTATCGTATTATTTTTTTAATAAATCACTTTAAGTCAAAATCACTTCTCAATTTTTATTAAATAACATTGAATTATATTTGGAGCTATAAAACTCATAATAAAGTTGGATTAATGTTTTTTTCTTCGGTCCAATAATAGGCTACATATACCAGTTGGCTCATTCAAAATGAGAAGTAACATTGGGAAAATAATAGTTTTGTAAATTTTAATCTTGAAGTTGCTTAATAGAGTGGTTTCACTTGAGGATAATATAAGGCATTTTCGACATCATTTTCTCCTGAATTTTGTTCTTTCAAGTCATAAACATCACATACCAATATCATACAGCATAAAACGGATATCCTGCAAATTATGTTGTTATTATACTCTCTAAAACCCGTAAGCTTTTTATTATTTTTTTTTGTAATCTACTTATGTAAATAATTGAATCTATTTAATGTATTCTGGCCAGAAGTGTTATCTTTATTTGTAACATCAATATTATTCTTAAGGGACTATGTCCCAGAATAAAGTTCATTTTTCTATTCTAAGCTTCTTGTCTCTTCCCTGATATTTGCCCACTTTGACTATTGCTGTACGGTGTATGGAGGTGTCTCTGGAGATCTTGAAGAAAAACTAAAACGGTTATTTAATTGCTTCATTCGATTCACCTTTGGGATTCCATTGACACTTCTGTCACGCGATTCTACAAAGAGTTAAAGTGGCCTTGTCTTTCCTACCGTCAAGTACTTCCTGACTTCCTTCCTCTTTCAAGTTATCCGATCCCGCCGTCCATCATACATCTCTGATTTCCTTTTATTTAAATCCTCAATCCATTCTCGCAACACTTGTGTGCGCCCTTCTGATTTTTATATTGCGCCCCATCGAACCGGAACTTTCGACAGATCTTTCATAATCCGATCCTCTTCCATATGGAACTCTATTCCTTCAGATATCAATAATTATAATACCCTTTCAACTTTCAAATCTCGTCTATTCCATTACTTGCTGTCCATTCAATATTTAAACATTCCTGACTGATCCAGTTTCCATAAATGTGTAAATAGAAAGAAAGTTATAGAAGTGTTTCGTATTTATTTATTTTAAATTGAGTAAGTATTTTATTTTACTTTTTTGGAACATGATAATAATTTATTTATTTTATTCTTCAATAATCACTTACATTTGTTACAAATATTTTTACAGCCAATAGTTTTCGAATGTATATATTGGTTTATTATTTTATTTTTGTCATTTGTCTTATTGTAATGTGTTTTATACTTTTTATAATTCATTGTATATTTTGTTATGTATTAATAATAATGAGTGGTGGAAATTCATTATTGGATAACTATTATATTAAATAAATAAATATTGATAAGCATTGGTAAGCCTAAGTCGGCTGAAGTTCAAAAGGCGTTTACCTACCTCCCTTTGTATCTCCATGCCCCCCCCCCTCCCGCAGTACCAGGGACCCCTGGTAGTTTTCTCCAGCGGCACCCGACAAGAATATTATGGTGGGTCAAAAGATAAAAATAATTCGCAAAGGCTTACAACGCCGCCTTAAATATATTAGAAATATTTCTTAAAAGTAGTTTCCACAAAGGCTGGACCGCCAACTTTGGGCACTTCAGATACCAGTCCCGCTCAAGGTGACGAGGATGAGAAATGAGATTCAAAGGTTGAGTCGAGTTCCATCCACGAGGCGATAAGAGTCAAAGATCGAGAAGTCCTTCGGGGATCAGGGGGCAGCTGGAGCATGGAGCCTAAGACTAGTTCCACCTTCCCCAGCCAACTAACTGTTTCAAAGATAATTAATTCTTTGTTAGTCATATTGTATGGTAAAACTAGTAGTCACGAATCCCTTATTATTCTCATTCACAGATCTAGGCATTGTGTAAATAGATTGAATTTGTATAACCTAATTTTAAATAATGATGTAATTTATTGAAACATGGTTATTTTTATCTGCATGCCACCTACTGGGATCGATAAGCACGATACCTTTTAAGAACCTCAATTGTTACAAAAAGTAAAATATATAAATACATTAAATTTAATAATTAGTACTGTTTTGAATGCAGCCGGTCAAATACATAGCAATTTCTTATTTTATATTATTTTTAATCTTAGTGTAAGACAGTAAATCTCACGTTATTCTATTTTGTATTATTCTAAAGGGACTTTTCTCAGCATAAATAAATAAATCATTATTATTAAACCATGGTTTGTAGGAATCCCGGAGGCGCTGTAAGGCTATTCCGTCGGCTATCACTCGGCTTTTTCAGAACAATGTCTCGATAAATAAGGTCCTTTGAATAGAACTGGAGGCTGGAGGAGTGGCGATTATAGGCAGGTGTAATGGAAGCAGTGGCCATAGCTTAGCAGGGCCGCTAAGTTATGGCCGATGACAGGGGCACACCCGCTTCCTTCCAAACGAGGGGCGCTGGGACTTCCTCGAGCTTCCTGCTCATAGCTCAACTGTCAACACTCCACGGCTCGCTTAGTAATTGTCCCGTTCACAATTGTCGGACCAACATTTTTTTTTTTTTTTTTTTTTTTTTTCGTGCAGGTAAAACTTTACTGCTATCAGCCCCCGTGAAATATAATGGATCCGGAAAGAGGAATACCCCATTGAATTTGTATTAAAGGACATAAAGGATAAATTTTATATGGCAGATTTAATGCGAATGAATGTCCGAGGGTACAAGTAGATGTTCACATATTTTTTTATTTTACAATCAATTACTTTTAAGTTATAACTATGTACCGAAAAAAAAATCAGAAGAGTCCTTATAATTTTTTTATAATTGTATTCCCTTCTTAATATAGACAAGTGGCTGATACGGTATTAAACCTTAACTCTTTTATTGCCAGAGGACGATATATCGCCTTATTCTTGAAATTGCGAGAAAACTTTCTCTCTAAATAAATTAATGAATGATCTAACTTGATTGCAAATGATCGAATTTTGTTGACAAAGAATTTCTAAACCTGTTTAGGTCTGAAATTTTACACATTCTGTACCGAGTGTGCTAAGACTGTTTTCACGCCATTTACGCTGGAGCGATAAGATGGACACTCGGTACCAACTCTTCTAAGTTCAAAATCGAACTTTTTATGAAAGATAGAACTCAATTTTTATATTATTTATAATTGTGTTATTCATGTCATTTTCAATTGATGTTGGAGAATCATTATTATTGCTTTCTTCTCCATTTCGTCCCAAATACGTGACACTTTTTTTTTTTTTTTTTTATATATTTATTTATTGGAATTTACAACTGTATAACAAGTAATACAACAAGTAAATTTGAATGAAATACAAAAAGGCATGAAACACATGTAGAGAAGCTTCCCAATGGAAGAACTCTAAAAATATTCTAAACTAGAAGGTCCCGGGGCCATCTCCTTTTCAGACGCCTCGGAGGATTGTCAGGAATTGAAGAGGAAGAAAGGATTGAAACGAAAGGATTAGGGTGGGAATAGAGTTTGTCATGGAAGGATTGATACCTCGTACGGGCCAAATCAGCGACATATGAGACATTAAGGTCTTTATGGATAAGTTTGTTTGTGACAAAGTAAGGAGCATTGAGGATTTTACAAAGGATTTTGGACTGAAGGGATTGGATACGAGAAGAATTTGATGGTTTAGTAGAGCCCCAGAGCTCAACTCCGTAAGTCCATATTGGTCTTATGATAGTCATGTAGATGAGTCTTTTGTAGTTAAGTGGAAGATTAGAACGTTTGTCGACTAAGTGTTGAAGTAGTCGAAAACGTCGTGCAGCTTCTTGTCGTTTCAGTCTTGTATGAGGATTCCAAGTGAGGCGTTTGTCAAGGTGCAGTCCTAGATATCGGATCTGTTCAACCGGGACAAGAGGAGTATTATTGAAGGAGACGGTAGGGCAGGAAGTCATAGGTTTACGACGAAGGGTAAATGTAATTTGGTTGGATTTGTTGGAATTTATTTTAATTCTCCAGTTCTGACACCATACTTCAAGGTCTCTGAGGTGGGATTGGAGAGTTTGAGAGGCAATAGTTGGATCAGTATTGACTGATAACACACAAGTGTCATCAGCATAGCTAGAAAGGAAGGTGTTAGGATGGGTTGGGATATCAGCTGTATAAACTGTGTAAAGGATGGGTCCTAGGATACTACCTTGAGGGACACCAGCAGACTGACTAAAAATGGACGAAAATGAATTATTATGATTGATTTTGAAGGATCTGCCAGTGAGGTAGGACTGGATAATAAGGAAGTATGTAGGATGAAGGAATTGGCGGAGCTTGTGAAGCAATCCCGGGTGCCACGTGACACTTTTAAGCATGAAAATATCATTTACAGTTTGTTTTTAAAAGCGTTTTTCCAAATCGTTGCATATGCGTCAAATTTGGGCGGTTATCTTCGCATAGACACTCGTTTTTCATTCGGCACTAAACTGGTTAAGTGGAACACAAAAGTTCCTGTAACACATAGTTGGATTCTCAACGGTTAGGTAGGGAAATAAAATATATATTTATTTTTACGTTGTCAATGCTTTTCATGAGAAAAACTCAAATGCATCTACTTGATGACCACGCAGAGAAAAACAAGTAGTACTATTAGGAAAGTTAGTGTCACACAAGGTCATGTACAATATTGAATTTGAATATTTCTATGAAATTTAGGACATTTAAAGGAGCTATTACTCTTCTATCGTTAGGTTTAGATTTTCCGGATCCCAGAAAAACTCCTTCATTTAATGCAAAACAAACATACCTTTATTGGCCAATCATCGTGATATTTATGGGACAACCTGTATAAAGATTCGTACTGTTTCTAGGCCAACAGCCAAGAAAACGGAACTCATCCGCCAGGTTTTCTCTATATTTGGGTACCCAATTTATATAAGCCGGGTGTGCCCCTGGAGGGTCTCCGTACCGGGGTCGCATTACAGCTGAAATAACAGAATAAATAATGATCTTTCTCAGCCGGGGTCCAGAGAGTGCTACTATATATATCCTTATTTTTTGTATTATTTGCGCTTTAGCTCATTTCGAGAATTCTCTCAATACTTACATTAATTAAACCTATTGAGCCCCAATTACAGGAAACTCTCAAAAGGTCTCTGTTTTTTTATCTATATCTGTGTATATTGTAGATATAAAACGAAAAGTCTTAAAAAACTGCAATTTAGTGTATGCATCGGATATTACAACGACGCTTTCACTAAAAATCAGTGAGCTAGAAAATCCACTTTCGCATCTTGGCTTTGACAATTTTGATTAAACTCGATATGTTGATATAGAATCGACGAGAATTGATACCTCGTACGGGCCAAATCAGCGACATATGAGACATTAAGGTCTTTATGGATAAGTTTGTTTGTGACAAAGTAAGGAGCATTGAGGATTTTACAAAGGATTTTGGACTGAAGGGATTGGATACGAGAAGAATTTGATGGTTTAGTAGAGCCCCAGAGCTCAACTCCGTAAGTCCATATTGGTCTTATGATAGTCATGTAGATGAGTCTTTTGTAGTTAAGTGGAAGATTAGAACGTTTGTCGACTAAGTGTTGAAGTAGTCGAAAACGTCGTGCAGCTTCTTGTCGTTTCAGTCTTGTATGAGGATTCCAAGTGAGGCGTTTGTCAAGGTGCAGTCCTAGATATCGGATCTGTTCAACCGGGACAAGAGGAGTATTATTGAAGGAGACGGTAGGGCAGGAAGTCATAGGTTTACGACGAAGGGTAAATGTAATTTGGTTGGATTTGTTGGAATTTATTTTAATTCTCCAGTTCTGACACCATACTTCAAGGTCTCTGAGGTGGGATTGGAGAGTTTGAGAGGCAATAGTTGGATCAGTATTGACTGATAACACACAAGTGTCATCAGCATAGCTAGAAAGGAAGGTGTTAGGATGGGTTGGGATATCAGCTGTATAAACTGTGTAAAGGGTGGGTCCTAGGATACTACCTTGAGGGACACCAGCAGACTGACTAAAAATGGACGAAAATGAATTATTATGATTGATTTTGAAGGATCTGCCAGTGAGGTAGGACTGGATAATAAGGAAGTATGTAGGATGAAGGAATTGGCGGAGCTTGTGAAGCAATCCCGGGTGCCACGTGACACTTTTAAGCATGAAAATATCATTTACAGTTTGTTTTTAAAAGCGTTTTTCCAAATCGTTGCATATGCGTCAAATTTGGGCGGTTATCTTCGCATAGACACTCGTTTTTCATTCGGCACTAAACTGGTTAAGTGGAACACAAAAGTTCCTGTAACACATAGTTGGATTCTCAACGGTTAGGTAGGGAAATAAAATATATATTTATTTTTACGTTGTCAATGCTTTTCATGAGAAAAACTCAAATGCATCTACTTGATGACCACGCAGAGAAAAACAAGTAGTACTATTAGGAAAGTTAGTGTCACACAAGGTCATGTACAATATTGAATTTGAATATTTCTATGAAATTTAGGACATTTAAAGGAGCTATTACTCTTCTATCGTTAGGTTTAGATTTTCCGGATCCCAGAAAAACTCCTTCATTTAATGCAAAACAAACATACCTTTATTGGCCAATCATCGTGATATTTATGGGACAACCTGTATAAAGATTCGTACTGTTTCTAGGCCAACAGCCAAGAAAACGGAACTCATCCGCCAGGTTTTCTCTATATTTGGGTACCCAATTTATATAAGCCGGGTGTGCCCCTGGAGGGTCTCCGTACCGGGGTCGCATTACGGCTGAAATAACAGAATAAATAATGATCTTTCTCAGCCGGGGTCCAGAGAGTGCTACTATATATATCCTTATTTTTTGTATTATTTGCGCTTTAGCTCATTTCGAGAATTCTCTCAATACTTACATTAATTAAACCTATTGAGCCCCAATTACAGGAAACTCTCAAAAGGTCTCTGTTTTTTTATCTATATCTGTGTATATTGTAGATATAAAACGAAAAGTCTTAAAAAACTGCAATTTAGTGTATGCATCGGATATTACAACGACGCTTTCACTAAAAATCAGTGAGCTAGAAAATCCACTTTCGCATCTTGGCTTTGACAATTTTGATTAAACTCGATATGTTGATATAGAATCAATTAGACATTGATTTTATGTAGACCTTATCCTATTTTAAATGTAAATTAAATAATGTTAATAGTTTGACTAAACTAAAATCAGCGATTTTAATCGAAATTTCATCTACTATGTTACCTTATATTTTTTTAAAACAGTTTAAGAACATTTTTTTTTTTTTTTTTTTTTTTTTTTGGGCAGTAATATAGATGAATAAAACCCTTTATAAGATTAAGATTTTACTATTGTAAATTACAATTGCATTACACTTTGTAATGTGGTAATGCAAAGTGAGGAAGAAGGAATACATTTACGTAATTATTTTAGATAATAATTTTTAATGCTATATTATGTAATCTTTATTAAATGTTTCGGTCGTAACAATACAATTATTGTTTCAATTTTTAGTTTATTAAAAACTTAAATTTTGTATGATATACTACATTTCTTTTAAATATTAACTTTCTTTAGAAAGTTTCGACTGTAAAATGTAATTAACCAACAAGGAAAGATATTTCTCAGAGGGAGAATGAGGAAATATACATAACATAGTGACTATCATAATTTTTATTGAGTAATATTACAATCTGTCCTAGTTTAGACATTAAGAATAGTAATGAAATAGTAATAGAAAATAGAAATAGAAAACAAACTTTATTCTGGGACAATATCCCTTCAGAATAACATTAATGAACAAAATAATAATTTATATCTGGCCTCAAACAATATATAACTACATTTAAATAACAAAAGAAATAAGAAAAAAATAAATAAAAGGTCATTCTGACATCTCTGTGTACATATTCAAAAATAAATAAATAAGAATCAACCTAAAATATATCTTTTACATCTCATTAAAGTATATAAACAAATCACCTCACATAAATAGGCATAATAAAAATTAATATTAGCTTCCATCGGACTGGAGAGAAAGGAAGTATTGAAATAGGAGGGATTTCAATGATGGTAGGGAACTAGTACGTCGGATGTTTGAAGGGAGAGTATTCCATAAGGCAGTGGAACGGGCTAAAAATGAGCAATAACATTTAATGGTTCTGTGGAAAGTAGTTTGGAGGACGGACAGACGGGATCTTGTTTCCTGGTGATGGGTTGAGGATTTAAATACCAGAAGGCTGTAGACGTAAAATGGGAGGTGGGAGTTAATGATTTGATAAAGGAATGATCCAAGGAAATATTGTCTTCGAAAGGTTGGGGATAACCACTTTAATTCGTCGTAGAGGTGGGATACATGAGACCGTCTCGAGGTACCGAACACAAATCTTAAAAAGCAATTTATACTACATATACACGTTAATAAAATTATAAAATAACCATAAAATACATATATACCATACGGAATCAATAAAATGTATACAAAGTCTAGAAATCTAGAAATTAACATAGTAAAGACGTTAGTTATCAGTGACCACGACCTAAATATTCTATTTATTCCATCAAAATTCTTCAAATTTCATCAGAACCTTATCCATCACCCCAATCATTTAGCTCAATCCCTATCCAGCTCCACACACCCTTACCATCCCCTAGAAGGTTGAAACGGCGTTGGCCCCGGGCCTCTTGTAAACATGTATATTGAAGTTCTAGCACTGGCTAGATTTTCCACTCAATGCGCTGTATGCTTGAGGATATTGGGTTTGAGAGTATATAGGTATATAGGTATGAGTGACTTTTGTACATATTCTTCTTTATGCTATATATGTATATTGTATTATTATTTTATAAATTTACTGTTTTGTATGTATTGTGTAAATGTAGTATGAATGTTGTACTTGATCAATATTAAAAATGTCCTGATTAGGGCAGATTGTAATATTTGTATTATCTGTATTTGTATTGTAAAAAAGTTATCAGTATTGCAGTGTAAGGAAGGTTATGGTGACTTTTACCAACTATTATCGCGCGTTATATTCTTCCAAAAAGTTCTGTATCCCTTTTAATTCTTTAAAAAAGTACTATATCGACGTTTCATTCATTCCAAAAATTACTTTATTGACGGTTCATCCCAAAAGTACCATATCTATATTATATTGTTAAAAGTGCAATAATTTGGAATAATAAGTTGTTAACACAGTAAAAAATAAACTTTATATTGTTATAAAAAAGAATCAAGTAAATTGTTGCAATACTAAATAAATGACAGATTTTTGAGTTTCCTGTAAAGTGGATTTAATATTTTGGAAATTAACGTCTTAATTGTTTCCCCTCTTTCTCAATCTCTTTCTATTTATTCCCTCTACTTCTCTTGAACACTAGTCCTGTCTTATAGGTTTCGAATCCTTCACATCATAAAGTAAACAAACAAATAATTCAATTATTTCACAGTTCATTTATTTAATTACAATGTTGTTTGTACATAATTAAATTGAAATTAAAAAATAATGAATACTAGTCAATCATTTTTACAATTCCTATGTTATTGTTGATTTACCCAACACTCCTTCCTACTATTTCCGGTAAACAAAAGGCGGTGAAGAAATATACAGCTGAAACAGAAGGGAGGTGGTATGGGATGGGATAACCCTAAGTGGGAGTGAGACCCAAACATTTCAAAGACACTTCATTTATCGGAGCGGTTTGCCACACTTCGTTAACCCTCCCAAGAAGATAGCTACTAGAATGCTAATGGACCTATCCAGCCCTTCCAATATCCCACTTTTATACCTTCAGTTTTGCATAGAATTTTCCCATTTAAAAGGTTTTTACCAAACCTTAAAAAAACAAATCCCATACTTAATGCGTTTTTGAACATGCATAAATCTTTCCTGAATAAATCGATTTATTATTAATATGTACTCACCTACCCTCAGGTAGTGAAATTTTGTATTACAAATATATCAACTAGAGTAAATATTTCTAAGTTCTATAACATAAAAGTTTCAGTTCTATAACATAATAAAACATATGAAATACCGATAAGACGAAATATAGGATTAGTAGCAGAAACGGTGGCGATCTTGGTGATATTGATGTATAAGAGCATACTTTTGAACACGTAGAGAAATTCAAATATTTAGGTTCAATGATAACAAGAAAAAATGAAAACCAGGAAGAAATAAAGTCCCGGTTAAAGGTGGGAAATGCGTGTTATTATTCAGTTGCTAAGTTACTTAGTTCGTGGCTTCTATCTAAAAACGTAAAGGTTATAATATTATAAAACTATTATTCTACCAACGGTTCTTTACGGATGTGAAACGTGGCCGCTTACTTTGAAGGATGAACTACGGCTTAAGGTTTTCGAAAATAAGGTACTGCGTAAAATATTTAGTCCGAAGAGAGATGAGGCCACTGGAAAGTTTAGAAGGTTGCACAGCGCGGAATTGCAGAACTTGTATCCCGTAAATATAATTGAGTTGATAGCATCGCGGAGACTCAAATGGGCGAGTAAAGTTATTAGGCTCGGTGAGGAGCGGATTCCGAGAAACTTGGTATTCGCTGATCCGACTGGTAGGCGTCCAAAAGGTAGGCCGAAGCGTCGAAGGGAGGATTGCGTTAAGGCTGATCTCGGGGACTTGGGCTTGAACGGTGAACATTGGACGAGTCTGTGTAGGCGGAATTGGGTGATATCGGCATCGAACCTTCGGGTTCGCTAAGCCTATTATTATTATTATAACATAAAGGTCTGGTGCGCGCAATACTTAGAATTTAAATAAGAATTGTATTATTAACAAATTATATTGTATTTATAACAATGACATGTCGTTTTTGGCTACTTCAACACCTAGTATATTGACGCTTAAACCTTTCACATCACTACAAATGGTTCATTTCCATGACAATCTTAAGGCCGATCCGGACGAAGTTGAGCTTTGGGGCTCTACTGAAATCCTTACAATCGAAAATCCTTCGTAATATCCAAAATGCTTCTTACTTTTTTAAGAAAAAGCTAATCTCTATTGACCTTAATGTTCCATAGCTTACAGATTTGGTACTATTTCGGAATAAAAATTAAGTATTCAAAAATAGAAAGAATTAATAAAAACTTAAGCTCTCCAACAGTTAACTTTACTTGTAAATTATATTCTAAATAATTTAAACGGGGGAAAATATTATTCTTTTCTCTTATTGTTTTCTCTCTCGGTTGGTAATGAAACTCATTAATATTCATTTTTATCTGTGCCAATCAAAACAGAAACGGTTAGTTATTTCTAATAAACAAAATTACAGGAATTTCAAAGAAAGAAACTGGTCAAAAAATGGCATTTAAGCCCTGTTAAATCTGTTAAATTTCAATCCAAAAAAAAATAAAATTAAAGCTCATTTAGTTAAATCAAATTGGATTAAGCCGTTTTTGAGAAATTTTAAAAAGGTGCTAAATGTATATATTATATAAAATAGCTCTTTTATTTCATCAACTTTAGTAAAAATAGATGCTGTAACATCCGAGGCATATCACATTTAAAATTGCATTTATTTTTTACCAATGTTTTCTTATTATTTTTAAAATTTTTGATACTTTTGCCATTTTAAATAATTGTAATTAAAGGGAGACAACGAAAGAGCTTTTAAAAAGGGAATGGAAGACAGTGGCACCTAATACCACTTCAAGGGCTTGAGTAAAGTATACCTTACATCAAGAAGGGCCTGCTTTAAACTCCTGGATAAATTTCATTAAGTTTTAAAAAGATTTTTTTTTTCATTTGGCTTTAAAAAATCCGTCTTGATTAGAGAAAAAAACAATATAAAGAAAAATCATAAAAATGAATAATGTTGTTCAATAAGAAAGCGTATAGGGATTATTACAGCTCAAAGAACCTTAGTAAATGATTCTAGTCCCAGGGAAGTAAAAACAACATTATAGACCATAAGAGGGGCTATTAAACTGGACCAACGGCTGCCGTTAAATAAATATTGTACATAGTGTAGCCATGCCTTTATTTTATTTATGTTTAAAAAAAAAGATAATAATGAATAATTTTCTAAAAGTACAAAACATGTTAGAAATGCATATTCTCATATAATGCATATAACTGGGTCGTGAAGACTAACTGCAATATACAAATAATAATAATTATTAGTATTATTATTGTGACCAGTGACGCGGCTGAGAGCGAGCCGCTGGGATCCATTGGGCTCCGCTTTTACCTCTACAAATGGAGGAAACAGCCCAGTCTGGGGTTCCTTTAGCAAACTGTAAATATTGTATATAGTGATGATTGTGTGTGTTTGATTTTAATGTATTTCTTACTTCTTTATTACATTTATCTCAATTATAGGATGTTGTTTTTTTGTATGTATATTATATTTTATGTAATTTGACTTTATCATTGTTTTCTGTATAAATTGTGTGAATTTGGTGTCATATCACTGTTTCTAATATTCATTTAGAAACTAATTGTGATAATCTCAATAAATATTTAAAAAAATATATATTGAGACGTGGTGTGGTATAGTGGATAGAGCACTATTCTACTGTTCTCCGGTTCATAGGTTCGAATCCCGGCTGTGGCAGAATATTATTTGTTTTGTTAATTTCAGCCGAAGGGCGGCCTTAGAGTTGGAGACCCTCCTGGTGCATACCCAGCCTTAAATACGTTGCTACATAAAAATTAGAGGAAAACCTGGGGCTGAGCATGGATTTCGGTCTAATCACCACATTTTATAGTATCCTACGAATGCTTGATTCCAGAGAGGAAGCTCTAGTCCGTCCAGCGATTGGAGCTTCCAGTAAAAATTCTATCAGAGGTACGTCCAAATCAGTTTTGGGCAGTGAGAACTCTAAGAATTATTTAAAATTTAGCACCAGAGCCTAATTTGTTACTAAATTAGTCCGGGTAGGTGAATATTGCCAGTCAAGACTGAGAAAGAGCGAAATTCTACTATAATAATAAAAATAAGAGGCCTATACATAGGACAAGAACATTCGATTACAAAACAATCCGTATTTACTTACACAATTCCGTCCAACCACCACCTTCCAATCAGACTGAACGAAATCCTCCCAAATACTCCTCAGTATACCTCTCAGACGCCTATCTGTTGGTTAATAGCATATTTTTAGGAATCGTTCCTCAGTCTGTCCAAAAACATTAAACACCATTTTGGAGATGCTATCAATTCAATTACTCTGGCAATGTACAATCTTTTTATTTCCGCGTCGAGTAACCTTTTAAGTTCACTAGTTTCGAAACCACTAAGGAGCGGCTCATCCTTCAAAGTAAGTCATTTTGATTTGTTTATATTTATTTATTGAAATTTAACAAATTCCATAAAATTACCTTGACCCTTAGCCGCTAAGCGATAACCTCCTGCCTAATTGTATCATTTAATAACACCCCACTCATTCGCGAAAAACAAATACGATATCTAGGGCTTCATCTTGATAAATCTCGTACTTGGAATCCTCATACAAGATTCAAATGACCAGAAACTGCACGTAGATCATTGCTTACTAGACAAACATTCAAAACTTCTACTATATTACAACATCATTTATGTTATCATTAAGGATTAAAGTGGTTAATTACAAAGATGTGGGTGAAGCATGGTTCTTACAAGTGCAAATTGTATTCTTACCGTTTGCACACAAATCTGGGTCAATCTATTTAAAATCGTCCAACTTTCTATTAATTTTGCCGCTCGAAATTTTTGATTTTCCAGATTTGTTTACCAGTTATTCGTAAATGTAAAACCATACATAAATATTTTTTCTAGCCAATACTTTTAGTGTTGCAGCCGTTTTAAGTCAGCTTCACGGTCCAAAACATGTGAAGGAAAAATCTTTCGAATTCCTGTATTTTTTTATATATCAACTCAAAACGAAAATTAACAATAAGATAACGACATTTTTTTTTCCCCTATGACTCATTTCCAAAATAATAAACAAAACTGTTTAAAAAATTCTGGAAAATGTCTAAAAAACGGGACTTTTAGCGAAATAAAAGTATATAAAGGAAAAGAGACTCAGCTTTAATTATTTTTGTCCTTATAGCTTAGTCAGAGTCCTACTTTGTTGTACAAATTTTGATCTTGTCAACTTAGTCCTTTTTCGTACATGAATTATCAAAATTGGCGAAAATCCTTTTTTACGATGTTTACCTGAAAATATCTCAAAAGGGACGGACTAAGCTATCAAGGCCAAAATAATCAAAGGTAAGTATTTTTTTCTTCATATACTTTTATATGGACAAAAGTCCCGTTTTTTTGGTCATTTTCCAGAATTTTTAAAAACAACTTTCTGAACTATTTAGGAATTGAGTCATAAGAACAAAACATACTAAGCATGTTGTTATCTTATTGTTAATTTTTGTTTTGATGGATATCTAAAAAAATACAGAAATTAGAAAGATTTTCCTATCACATATATTTGCCCGTGAAGCTGACTTAAAACGGCTGCAACACTAAAAGTATTGGCTAGTAAAAATATATATATATATATATATATATATATATATATATATATATATATATATATTATTTATGGTTTTATCTTCACGAAAGAGTTATGTTCTCAACTGGGAAAAAAATCACGAAAATCAAAATGTCGAGCGGCAAGGTCTGGACGATTTTAAATGGATTGACCCATATGCGTTGAAAAATGTTTCTTTTTTTAAAGTTAATCAAAACAAGAAAACAAACACATTTGACATATTTCACATCATGATAGACCACAAGGATTCCCATTTTTTTTTCGGAGGAATTTATTTGTGGGAGCCTCCCTGCTTTAAAAAAAAAAAAAATAAAATGTTCATTTTTTTAAAAACAATCATCCTTGAAGAGTAATTTTTTGGATTATTTTAGAACAGAAGCATTTGGAATCCAGTTGCCGCCTTTGATTTTGTAAAATAATTAACGTGTACGAATTCGCGGATGGAAATGTATTTATAGAGTTTTTCGTTTAACCCCCAATTAGTTTTTCCTGGAATGACAAATGCAACGAAGAATGTCAAGAAATGTTGTTGGTGAGTCCCGTGTGGGATGGTAACAATGTAATATCACCGCCCCACTCAGAGAATATAAGAATTGATTCTAAAAAAAGCTGTTTCGCTTCATGTTTTATTTCTACATAATTTGTATAAAGCTTTAAACGTGTTTAATAATAGACTCTTATTTATTTTGATATGTTTTATCTTTCACGGATCGAATTCGGCAAACAAAAATTCTTAAATACGCCCTAAACAACACTAGGCAACAGAAATTTTATTGTCTATTGGATTTCTATGGGCAGGGAGTTTAAAATGAAAAGAGGAGTATCTATCACGGGCTATGTCAGCAACAAATGGGATGTTAAGATCATTATGAATGAGTTGATTTGTAACAAAATAAGGGGCATTCAGGATTTTGCGAAGGATTTTTGATTGTAAGGACTGGATGCGGGAGGAATCAGATGGTTTCGTAGTGCCCCAAATCTCGATTCCATACGTCCAAATAGGTCTGATAATAGTGATATAAATAAGTCTTTTGTAATATACTGGAAGCTTTGCACGTTTGTCTAGTAAGTATTGTAGTAATCGATATCTTCGAGCAGTTTCTTGTCGTTTATTTTGTTTTCTGAGTTTATAAATTCTAAGGATTTAAAATACTATTCAGACTTTAGTAGAAATGTATTGTAAGGATAAAAAACAGGATATGTTTTTCTGTTAAAACAATCTAATATATTTAATCCACTATATATCCCAATTTCCAGACGATCCATAATTACTTTCATCGCTCCCGTCATCTTCTCCCACTCCTCTCTCTCAAGGATGCTGGTTTCCTGGCTTATTTTTCCCCACTAATATTATTGCTGTGTGGTATATGGTCGCCTCTCGACTGTACTAGATGACAGACTTAAGCGGATTATGAATATGTTTATAAGATATAAGAGGTCTCCAGTGACCCACTTATACAGCCAATTGAAGTAGCCCCTACCTTCCATACCTAGACAATATTTCTTCGGGAAATACCTCTACCAAGGTCTTCTCTACAGTCATTAACTCTTAACATCTTCCATACATTCACAGTATCCTACAATTCAAATCCTCAATTCACTTACTTGAAACCAGATCACGCAATTCTGACCTTTACTATTCCTACCAATATAACTTAATCTTTTGATAATTCCTTTTATATCCGCTCTGCAGCCCTCTAGAATTCCCTAACTAATCATATTCGCCATCCTTCTTCTCTTCTCTCATTCAAATCCCATATTTTTCCAACATCTTCTAGCTTCGCAAGGCGACGCACAATAAATATATATTTTTTTTGTGTGTGTGTGTTTAATGATTTTATTTGCACCTGCAAAATGTTTACAATAAGCAAATGGGATTTTATGAACAAGGAGACATGGCATGGTTAGGCATGAGGGAGACAGCACCCAGTGGTGCATCCTCCTCACATTCAAAAATGTAAAATTATAAATCCACTATCTTACATACAGCGTAAGAAAAAAATATATATTTTACCAAAATCCTAGAGTTATTGAACAATTCATTTATTTTATTTTTTGGAAAATTGTTGAGCTCTATCATTTTATACTTGATTTTCTTCGTTTCTTTATACAGTAAACCCTCATTTTAACTAACACGGTTATAACGAACACCCGTTTATAACGAACTATCGTTTCGGTCCCTTGAAAATTAAATAGAAAACTATGCTTTCTCCTCGTTTATAACGAAATATTCTCATATAACGAATTAACGAACTACATTTGTGGACCTCAGAATTCAATTTGTTCGGTTATTACGAATAATAGAGAAGAAAAAAATAACGAAACTTCTTAATTCCCAGTAAAGAGCGGCGCCTTTCTGTCCAAATCCTTACTTTTTACTGCTATTCAGCTCAATTCTGTGATTCACAGTCTGTGACAGCTTCTGGTTTCTAGTGTTTCAGCTAGTTTTTCTGTTTTTCTTACTTACTTTAATTCGAGTTTCCTACGAGGTCAAAAGAAAATCCATTGATTTAAATACAAGGTTGGCGATTATACAAGAAGTGAATAAAAAAATTGAATCGAAATCGAAAATTGCGGAAACAATAAGGGATATTAAAATCTCCTCTATCAACGATTATCGCTAATAAAGATAAAATCGATGCCTCCGTTGCGTCTTCATCGGGATGTGCAAAAAAAAATTATCATTTTAACTTTATACGAAGTTGAATGATAGTTAATGTTAATCTTTAAGTATTATGTAATATGTGAAATAAGATAGATATATGTACATAGTGCATAGTTTTAACTGTTTTTTTTTTAGTTTCTAAATAAACATGTGCCTGAAAGCGAATGCTTATTGGAAACTACCTGAATTTATACCAAGAAATATAATATACATACAATATATTTTTCGGATATAACGAATTCTTTTATAACTAACAGAGAATTTTTTGGTCCCATGGAGTTCGTTAAAACGAGGGTTTACTATATTCTATATATTTTGTATATATAATTTTTTTTTATACACATTTTTAAATAAAAATTTATTTTATTGTTCTCTCGGGCAGACATGAATATTGAAGTGTATATTTACTGAATGACTGTTATTATTCTTAAGTCCCAGAATAAAGTTATTTTTTATTATTATATATATATATATATATATATATATATATATATATATATATATATATATATATATATATATATTTAGTTTTGAGTATTAGGAAAAAGGTTGACGAGTATGTAACAAAAATCAATCTCGAGCGAGCATTGGCGATGAGCAAAGGAATTATGCAATAATGCAGGACTTGGCCTTCCTGCCTCGGCCAAACTTGGGCTAAGTTTTCCAATTGTGCAAGGGAAGGGTGGGTAGCCCGACTCAATTTCACGGGCGGTGCACACGGAGGCGTTAATAATAATAATTAAACACAATCGGCTCCTGTCTTTTATCCTCTTAGCCTCAGGTACTGCCTCACGAGACGTCCTTCCTTCTAGGTACTAACATCACTCGGTAAGCTCATCAGCCAAGTGGGCACACCCCATCTCTTTCCATACTTCCATAGCAGAAAAGATAAGAAGTTCAGAACACCTTATTCTTTAGAAAGAAGACTTAATATATATATATATATATATTATTATTATTAACTTTATTTATTTGTCTTTAGAGCAAAACCCATACAAATAGAGCTGGCTGGCACAGCACAATTAATAAATTTATAAATTTAATAAATCTTGGAGCATGGCTATATCCTTCATTCTCATATATTTGCAGTAACCCCCCATTATATCCCTCTTTCTGGTTCTAACAGTGATGGAGTCGTTAATAATAACGGATCAAACATTCCTTAACTGCGTGACCCAGTTATACTGCTTACTCCACCTATCATCTCTATAATAAAAACGGTGCTTGTAACAGACGGCTAACAAGCAGAGGATCACAAATTTGAATTTTATGTAAGGTAAAACAAGACACTAAAGCAGTAAGCTTTGCAGAATATTAGGGACCAACGATCCCTAGGAATCCCGTGAATAATCGGAAAGTTTGCTCGCGAAAAACGCATTTTAATAAAGGTAAGTTAAACGAAAAAACAGTCCATAGTTTTTTTTTCTATATGAGGAGGCACATGTAGCTTTCGGCGCCATAGCGTTCGCTATATTCATCCCTCACATTTTTTTTAAAAACAATTTATATAATAGGTATAAGAGTAAAAAATAATTTAATAACATTTTTTATTGTAAAAAGAGAGGGTTATACAAAAAAGGTTGAACATTAATACCTTTTTACTAATATTCACTAGACTAAAAATCACCCATACAATAGCTTGCTATCAAATTCTATAATTAACAATAATAAATTAGTTAAGATTGTTTATACTACGCTTTAATAAGACAAATATATGCCGTGGCAGTTTTCGGTTAATTTTGTTTTTATGAGTGATTTTGTGAATAATATAAAATAAAAACTATAAAACATTCCTGAAAAAAATGATCTTGAGAACATACCTAAATTATAGTATTAAATAACAGTCTATTTATTGCAAAAGAAAAAATAAATAAAATAAAACATTTTATTTAGTATCTCTGGTTCTGGTGAAGGTAGAAAAATAAGTTTTAAATTATTGTAATTTCAAAGCTAAATAATTAAAAAAAATATAATCCATTAAAATTAAAAAAATATTTAAGTTTTACGCATGGTAATACCCCTAAAAATTTAAATATTCTCGTCAAAACAATACTTTTAACATGTTTTCTCAACTGTGTCCTGATTAAGATTCTTTTTAATAGTGAGAAACACAGTATTTAAGAAACCATACTAAAAGTACGGTTTTGAAAAGATTAATTATATTTTTTTTATCATACCAAGCAGAAAACCTTAATATGCTACTGGCTTATTTTTTTAATTAATTCGCTTAGCAATAGGGTAACTTTGACAGCAAACCTATTGGTAGAAACCTTTTTTGGAACCAGATATATTAAATAAAATGTGTATTTCATGACTTCAGGTGAGCTTTGGCGCCTAAAATTTTAGGTAAGGCATTTGGGATCCTCTCCTCGTAACAACTTTTAAATAAAGTTAGAGTCAATGAGGATTTTAAAATTACATTGAGTTTCGATAAGAACATTGATTTTAGATAAATAATCTGAAAATTCTCCGTCTTCTCCCGCAATACTCGGTCCCGGCCTTCCATAAGATCTCATCAAACCGCAGATTTCAACAGATCTTACCTAATCCGATCCTCGTCGGCATTGAGAAAAATAAACCAATTAAACCACGAGCATCTAAAACCCGTGAAAAATGTCGGACCTTCTTTGGTATCTAGATGAACTGATCCCCCTTTTCAAGGATACGCTACACTGCGATAGAATAGGTAGGTGAAAATTCGTGAGAGTTGGTGAGAGGGAATCATCATACAATCTCACCTACATTTTTTTTTTTTTCAACAACAATTTTTATTGAGTAAAATTACAATCTGTCCCAATTTGGACATCAATAGTAGTGCTGAAAGATATCAAACATACTACATTCATACAATATTTACACGGCATAAAATTACAATAAAATATATACACAATAATGAATCAATACAATAAAGTCAAGAATTCACTTTTACCTATATACATATACACACACTCATACATACATCACATTGAGTGGAGAATCTAGCCAGTGCTAGAACTCCAATATATTAACAAAAGGTCGCGGGGCCACAGCCGTTTCAACCTTCTAGATGGGTTGTATGGATGAGTGGAGCTGGATAGGGATTGAGCTAGAGGATTAGGATGATAATAGGAATAGGTTCTGGTGGAATTTGGAAAATTTCGATGGAATTAGGTTTGAAATAAATGGAACATTAAGGTCGTGGTGCAAGGTATAGTTGGAGACATAATAAGGAGCATTTACTATTGTACGGAGGACTTTGGATTGAAAGGATTGGATGCGTTTGATGTTAGTACGTTTAGCTGTCCCCCACAGTTCAAGTCCTTAGGTCCAGATGGGCTTCAGTATTGTCTTGTAGATTAATAATTTGTTGTCAACTGTAAGTTCAGATTTTCTGTTGAGTAGTCGGTATAACTGTCCGAATCGTCGGTTGAGTTCTTGTCTTTTAAGTCTTGTATGTGGGTTCCAAGTCAATCTTTTGTCTAACAGTAAACCAAGATACCAGACTGTATCTGAGAGAGGAATTGGTAATGCGTTGAAATAAACTGGCGGACAGGAATTTCGTCCAAGAGTAAAGGTTATGTGTTTACATTTGGCTTCGTTCACCTTTACACGCCAGTTATTACACCAGTGTTCGATAAGGAAAAGGTGTCTCAGAAGGTTTAAGGATGATGTTTCAAGATTGGAACTGGATGATAGGATGGCGGTGTCGTCTGCAATAGTTTCCAGAAAGGTATCAGGATGTGTAGGAATATCAGCGGTGTAAAGGATGTAGAGGACGGGTCCCAAGACGTTGCCTTGAGGAACACCGGCCTCGACGGCATAAAGATTAGAAAATTCTTCACCACAGCGAACTCGGAAGGAACGGTTTGAGAGATAGGATCGGAGGATGAGGTATAGAGACTGGGGTAAATGGGTTTTCAGCTTGAAGAGTAATCCAGTGTTCCATACCCGGTCAAAAGCTTGCGCAATGTCCAGAAACGCACCAGAACAATACTCTTTGCATTCAAGAGCTGAGGAAATATGGTCTACAACTCGGAGCCCCTGTTGAACTGTGGAATGCTGAGGACGGAATCCAAACTGATGGGAAGGAAGATTTTGAGATTCTAACAGGGGTAGGATACGTTTAAGAAGAAGCCTTTCGAAGATTTTTGAGAGGATGGGGAGTAGACTAATAGGCCTGTAGGATGAAGTGTTGTTAGAAGGTTTGCCTGGTTTTAGAAAAAGAATGATAGTGGAAAGTTTCCATAACAGAGGAAAATATGTGGTGCGTAGGATGCAGTTGTAAATATAAGTAAGGAATGTAATAGCTTTCTGCGGAAGTTGTCGGAGGATCTGGGGAGTAAGGAGATCGTGTCCAGGAGATTTACGGAGGGTCAGTTTTTGGAGAAGATATTTGGCCTCAGAGGGATTAATAGCTTTAGGAGGTAGGGAAAGTGGAATTGGTGACATAAGAAAGTTTTGCACTGTTACGGTGTGATTGGCGTGGATTCCGGGTGAGGAGTGAAAACTTTGGAGAGGTGTGTGGCGAATTCCTCGGCTTTATCCTCATCAGACGCAGCCCAGGAGTCATCCCCACGTCGGAGAGGATAGGAAACTTGATGGTATTTTAGGATCTTTTTCGTGACATTCCACAGGGAATTTTCACGAGCTGATAGAGAGGAGAGGTAGGAATTAAAGGCTGGGAACGGAAGGTCGCCAACTCCCTCTCCAATTGTCTACAATAGAAGTTATAGGAGCGGCGATCTGTTGGGTGTCGGGTGCGCTGCTATAATGATCTTGCTCGGCGTTTGGTGTGGATGAGGTCTATAATAGGTTGTGGAAAATGATTTTGGTCTGGATTTATATTATAGTGTTTAGGAGAGGAAGCAGTCCAGACAGCTTGTTGGATGGCGGTGGTAAAGGAATAGACGGAATTATCTAGGTCATCTGGGGTTTTGAGGGTTACTCTGAGGTCAATATTATCGGTCAGGATTTGGCGAAAAAGGTTCCAAGGTGATGGTGGAATGGGTTTTGGAATTGGAGTGAGAGATACTTTTAGGATGTCCACTGGCGTACGACAAGTTGAGGGAGCCTAATCGCCTGTGGATAAAGAAGTCGAGGATGTTAGGATTGCGGTTAGGATCGGTTAGCCAGTAGGTAGGGGAGCCAGGAGGCAGGATATTAAAATCCGGGAGTTGAGTGCAGACAGCAGATTTCGTCCCCGAGAATTCGTGGTTCTGGAACCCCACTGCTGATGCTTAGCGTTTCAGTCTGCACCCAGAATGATAGCGGCATGGGCTTTGCCGTCTGGGTTGTCAGTACGGTATGTCATGTATTGCGGTATTTTGAAGTACTGTTTAGTCGATAGTCTTGTTTCAGTTATAAGTGCAACATCGATTGTTTTGTCTTGCAACAACGCTGTCAGTTCGTCAGTATGATTTCTAACACTATTCGCATTCCAAAGGAGAATGGATAAGGAGTTCACCTACATTTAATCTCTACATATTGAATTGCCGTATTTTCTATATAACTTCATTGTTTTTTTAATATTTATTAGAAGGCTTTATCCTTCTGTTCCGACGGCAATATTTCCACATCTACCATAAAAATAAAAAACCTTCGTATATAACTGAACTTCTCACCCTCCGCTTTGACACCCGTTTGTTAAAGACTAAAAACCAATGAATCAATATTTATACTCCATAGAAGAGCATCATTTCTCGTTTGCTCTTTGTTATTTTGGAATTCCCGGTCTATATCTATCCGTAAAACCGCCGCCCTCTCTTCTTTCAAACCTCAACTCTTCCATTACCAACTCGAATCTCAATCTCACATTGTAAAAAATAGGAACTAATTGTATAAACATGTTCGTTCTGCACGTGTGTACAAGTATGCTAAGATATACTGAATTTGCAGTTACATTTTATTTAAAAGTAACTATACGATAAGTAATTTTTGTTTTTCACATTTTTTAGTTTTAAGGGGACTTGGGGTCCCAGAATAAAGAGATTTTTTTTTCATTTCATTTGTATATGTGAGTGGAAGTAAAAATCGAATTAAAAAAAAAAAAAAAAAAAAATTGTTTACACTATGGTGAACTAACATCGACAGTTGCTTTCTTGAAATATTATGGACATTTCTTGTGCTTGCATTCGTTTGCAAAGAAGGAAAACTTCTAAAAGGTCCTGATATTTATATGGACTAGTTATAGAAATTTGAATTTATTTATGGTTTTTGGAAGTGGCTTAGATAAATAGAAAATGCATTAGTTACAAGTTTAAGTCACTTATGGAATCCTAATCGCGTTGAAAACTTCATCAGGGATTCAACAGCGGATGTAAAATTTACTTTGAGGAATTTACTTTCTAAACAGTAACTGAAATAAACAAACAGATGTGAGGAGAGTGGGAGGGCATCTTACGAATCTTTCCAGGAACATCTTTAGGCGCCAATTCCTCCAGTGGAAATCCTTCTCGGATTTAATAAGTTACCCGGTATTTGCTAGTGAGAAAAAACTCTCAGCAAAATTATAATAACATTCAAAGGTGTATTTCGAAACCTAGTCAAGAAAGTTTTCCTCAGTTGAAGAAGCAGTTGAAACGGAGACGTAGGAGTATAAGTGGATAACTTCTGAACAGGAAAATCGCAGAGAATTTTCCTAAATCAGGAAAATGTGTGTAAACTCACGCCTCAGCCTTATCTGATATAGTTTATCGCGGATGTGAATCTGGTGCGCACAATACACGACTTTAACTAACATTTGTCGTTAAAATTAATTTGAGAACATTTAATAAAGTTATAGTTAAAAAAAAAGTTAAATAATTAAGAGTATCGATGGAAGCACTAATCATTTAGTTGCAGCTCAATGCAGGTAAAACTAAAGCAATCCATATTGGCAGCAAATCAACCCTGAATTCTCTTCCATACAACTCGTTACTCTCTCCTAATAAGCCCCTATCCAATTCTAAACAACCGTTAAAAACCTCGGAGAAAATGTTAACAAAACTTATCCTGGAACAACCATGTATCTGAAATATCCCGAAAATCCATTTATTATACTTAAACAGCGCTATAGCTTTCGTGAATCCTTGCCTTTAACAACCCGCCAGCTACTTGTTTCCTTTGTTACATTTCCCAACATTGAATACGGTTACCTGGTGTATGGAGGACTTACCGATCAACTGGAAATGAAATTAAAACGTCTGATGAATTGCTTTATTAGATTTCTCTTTGGAGCCCGTAGACATGACCATATTTCTGGCTATTACACTTTAGTTAAAGTGGCTTTATCCTCTTTTCGGCAACATCTCCATGGTTCCTGCCTTTTCGAAACCGTAAAAAATAGAAAACCTTCCTATATAATTGAACTCCTCATCCCCCACTCTGATATCTATTCGTTGAATATTAGAACCCAATCAGTCAATATTTATAACATATCACATAGAAATGCGTTCTTTCACAAATCCTTTCTCGTTTGCTCATCATTGTTTTGGAATTCCCTGCCTATCCCTATCTGCAAAAACCGCCTATCTCTTCAAACCTCATCTCTTCCATTACTTATTTGAATCTCAATTTTCCGTTCCGTTGTAAATGTAGATATTTATAGTATAAATATGTGTATGTATAAGTGTGTGCTCTACATGTATATAACAATGCAAGTCTTTATAGAATATTAGACTGCTGAAATATTTTACTTTAAAGGAACTAGATAAGGATTTTTGTGTTTCATTGTTTTTATTCTAAAGGGACTTGGTCACAGAATAAAGATTTTTTTCATTTTATTTTCAATTAATTTCATGAAATAATCCAACAATATAAATTATTATCCACAAGAATCACTTAATTCTGTCCACTTGTCATCACTTTTTGCTATCAACTTTCTATATGAGGCAACATTTTTTTTTAAATCTTTAGCTTTAACACCAAATACTTTACATCAATATTACTATTATTGTTTAAAAAAAATTGCCTAAAAAAATTGTTTACTCCTTTCTCCTTGAGCCTGTGATCAGATTCTTTTAAGTTGTATATTTACCCAAATTGAAAACAAGATTATTTAACCTTCACCCTCAGAGACGCTAAGTAGAAAGGAAAATAAGAAGAGGAAATGACTATTTTAATGTTCAAATTGAATTTAATGCTTAAATTTTAAATTAAATTAAAATAATGGGGTCACCTGTAGCATTGTGGCTAGTATAACAGCCTTCTATGCCCAAAGACACGGGTTCCCACCCGCAGGTCCTCATAGGATTTTTTTAAGGATGTTGTGCCGTCCTTCAGAATAGACAATATAAGGTGGTGCATGTGCGATATCAGGTACTCGCTAAAGAAACCTTTAGTAATTAAACCTGGAGAGGCAAAATTTATAAATCTCACTGTAGCATCGTACGATTAGCCACAGCAGCATGAAGTGTGGTTAAATATATAAACAAAACGAAGCCTATTTAAATGAGGACAAAACCTACATGTTATCCCATGCACCCATGATCATTAAAAAGACGACCCACTATACTTTCGTTATAATGTGTTGTAAAATATGTCATTAATGTTTGAATGAATGAATTGAAACTCAACGTAATTTATAAAAGTTCAAAAAGTGATTTTAACAATACAGGTAAATGGAAATTGTGTGTTGAGCGCACCAGATTTTGTTTAATCAAAGCATTGGGGTAAATTAAATCGAACAAGGTTGAGAGGCATCGTGATTTGAATCGCCTTGAGCCCCGCTTGGATTAATTCGGTCTTGTGTGCGAGGTAACTGATCAGACTCAAACATGAATATGGAACGCATCATGACTAAAATAAGTTAACTAACCTTTCGATATCTAAGGGCTTTGAGGGGATTGTCATGCTGAGGAGGATAGGGTGCATTAATGCATAGGGTCGGGATAGGAACAAAAGCTACCGGGCCCCACTGGAAATAAAGCGTCTCATGGTTACACGTGTAAAGTCAACAGAAATAAAAACACGAATCAGTTAATTAACCAAAATACAAAAATTATCGGATACTTCATTGATATTACGTTTAATCAAATACGATGATAATAAACACAAATATTTAAGTACTTTTTTTTAAATTATATTTTATTGAATTTTACAACTGAATATTACATAAATACAATAAATAAAAGTGATGAATTATGATAAAAGGCGTAAAAGGCTTGTGAAGAAACTACCCAGCGGTAGAACTTCGATGTTTATTTATGTAATTAGATCCCGAGACCATCTTCTTTCAATCGCCTCGGAGGGTTGTCGGGAATATGTGAGGTTGATAGGTTGCGTACAAGAGGGTTTATATGGGCTGGGAGTTTGAAATTAAAAGTGGTATATCTGGTACGAGAAAGGTCTGCAACAAAACAAAGGTCGTTATGGGTGATTTTATTGTGACAAAATAAGGAGCATTTAGGATTTGGCGAAGGATTTTGTATTGTACGGAATGGATACGGGAGGAAATAGATGGCTTAGTAGAGCCCCAAAGCTCGATTCCATATGTCCAGATGGGTCTGATGACGGTAACATAAATGAGCTTTTTGTAATGAATTGGAAGTTTTGAACATTTGTCGAGTAAGTGTTTTAGTAATCGGTATCTACGGGCAGTCTCTTGTCGTTTTAGTATCGTGTGAGGATTCCATGTAAGACTTTTGTCAAGATGGAGTCCTAGGTATCGACTTTGTTCAACTTCAAATTCAAAAACGTTCAAATTCGGTATGAGTGGGGTATTATTAAAGGATACAGTGGGGCAGGAGGTCGTCGGTTTGCGACGAAGGGTAATGGTAATTTGGTGGGATTTTTTAGGATTTATTTTAATCCTCCAGTTCTGACACTATTTCTCAAAGGCTGTGATGTGGGACTGAAGGGTTCGGGATGCAGCGGATGGGTCGTTATGGACAGATAACACACAAGTGTCATCTGCATAAGTTGTAAGGACAGTGCTAGGATAGAGTGGAATATCAGCTGTATATACCGTATAAAGGATGGGACCTAAGATACTACCCTGAGGTACACCTGCAGATTGAGAAAATGTGGAAGAATAGGAAAGATTATGATTTACATTGAAGGTTCTATCTGTAAGGTAGGAACGGATTATCAGGAAGTATGTAGCGGGAAGGAATTGATTGAGTTTATAAAGGAGTTCTGGGTGCCAGACTCGGTCGAACGCTTGTTCCACGTCGAGAAGCACCCGTGCTTAATGATTTAGTTTAAGAACTAAATCTTATTTGTACTACTAAAAGAAATTAGTCCGAGTGGCGGTCGGGGAATGAAACAATTGAGTAGTTTCAACAGTTTATTTTTTGCTAATGTTTCGACCCCCATTGTGGATCATCATCAGAGCGTGTTGTAGGCGAATGGAAACTGATCATATTCGATGTCTCGTGTAATTTACATATATTAGTATAACAGCTTCATCCCTCTTTAGATCGAAAAAACAATTTAAAACCTTATTCTCGAAAACCTTAAAGGCGTTATTCATAATTTGAAGTAATCTACTATGTCTTTAATACTCGAAGAACCTTTTAAGCTAAGAGGACACGTTTATAGTTCGAGTAATTTGCTCGGAGGGTAGCGGGTTCATTGCGAGTGACTGGATAGTAGAGGATAGAAAGTTAATTAAAGGTTTAGCTTAGGTTTCCAACTATTGAAAAAGTAAGACGTTTGTCAAGCAGGAGCCCTAAATAGAGGATTTGTTCGACCGGGACAAGCTTATCAAGAACAACATATAAAATTTGTTTTTATGAAAAATTACTTACCATGGAAATCTGGTGTTTAGCTATGACTGTTAATATCATGACTAAAATTAAAAAAAATAATATCGATGGGACCAAATTACAGAGTTTTAACATATTTTTTTAAAATTATTATTTAAGTATTGATATTTACAACTTGATTGGTTAATACGTAAATGAGCTATAAGATAAAATACATTTTAAGAAGCTTCCCATCAGTAGCAATCCAGTTGATAGCTAAACTAGGTCTCGATGTTATCTTCTTTTCAGACGCCTCGAAGGATTGTCAGGAATGGAAGAGGGAGCAAGGAATGAAACTAGTGGATGAGATGGGAGTGGAGTTTGTCATGGAAAGATAAATACCTGGTTTGGGCCAAATCAGCAACTTATGAAACATTAAGTGAAACATGGATGAGCTTATTCATGATATAGTAAGGAGCGTTGGGGAATTTTTTTAAAGGATTTTGGATTGCAAGGCTTGAAGAGGGGAAGAATTTGATGGTTTATTAGAGCCCCAAAACTTAACTCTGTTAGTCCAGATAGGCCTCGTGATGGTCATGTAGATGAGTCATATGAGCGGAATATTATTAAAGGATAATGTAGGGTAGAGTGGCATAGGTTCACGACTAAGGGTAAACGTTATTGGGTGAAATTTGCTGCAATTTATTTTAATTCACCAATTCTGACACCATACATAGTGATTTTCAAGGAACTAGCACATGCATAGGAACTGTCAGGATTTCTATGCAATAATAAATTAAAAAGAATAAAATGATATTCTGCTTATTTGAACTACGCCCAGTGGATGTGGCCCTACATAACATCACCATTAATTAACATCGGATCAGCTGATGCGCTCGATGATAACAGTCATACGTTACATCGTCTCTCAGATTTTTGCTTTTTTCAGTAGGAATTCGCTAGAATTCAGTCTGGAGAACATCACTAGACCTCAGGAATATTACGGCAGTGAATATTGAAGAAGTTTCGGTAAGCAAAGTTATAATTTACTTTGTACAATCACGAAAAAGTGAAAGAAGGGTCACTGATCAGCTGATCGCCGCTAGCTCGGCAAGCTCGGGCTTGCTTTTCTTTTACGTATCTTTCTTTTATCTTTAATTCTTATCTCATTATTTATTTATTATTATTATTATTTTCTTAATCAATGAGATATTTTCATCAAGTCATGTCCTCAAAGTCCGCAAGTAAAAGATCTAGATCTGCAGGTTCGAACTCGTCTCCCACAAAACAGAGACCCCGCCGTGAACAAAATAAAAAAATGATTCCACCAGCGACCGCGTCAGCTACCTCATTAGGATCTGAACCACAGCCCAGCACATCATCACAAGGAATAACTGATGAATCTCCGTTTTTTACACCGAATCCATTTCAGATCCTCCAAAATGAAAAAGAAACCATGGAATCTTCTCCTATACCCAGAGAACCACTACCTCCACCAATATTTGTTAAAAATATTAAAAATTTTAAACTGATGTGTGCGCATTTAAACAAAGTAACAGATCCTAATAGTTATTATTGTATAAGTAGAACCAATGATACTAAAATATCTCCGACTACTGCTGAAACCTACAGAAAAATTGTAAAATATCTGACTGAGACCAAAGCTGACTTTCATACTTATCAGCTGCGCCAAGAGAGAGCATTAAGGGTCGTAATCAGAAACCTACATTCCTCAACACCCGTTGAAGCAATCAAAGAAGAACTGACAGAATTAGGATTCCAAGTGAGGCAAGTCACCAACGTTCTAAAAGATAAAAGTCCACTGCCTCTATTCTTCGTGGACTTGGAACCATCAGCAGGAGTCGAAAAAATCTATGACCTCAGTAGACTGTACTATACTCGTGTAAAAGTTGAAAAACCTTACACAAAGAAAGAAATAGTCCAGTGCCATAACTGTCAGGCATATGGTCATACCAAAAGTTATTGCCATCACATACCACGCTGTGTGAAATGCGGGGAACAGCATAAAACAGAAGAATGTACAAGATCAAGATCAACACCCGCTGTATGTGCTCTGTGCCTCAAGGACCACCCGGCTAACTACAAGGGATGTGAAATCTACAAGAAACTCAGAACCAGATACCAAAAACCTCAGGATCAGAATGAAACAGCTGTACCAACCAGAAGCAGAAGAGAACCATCTAAACTTGTAAATTCTAACGTGTCATTTGCCCACTTGCTTGGAGGTGGTAACCAGAATCATGAAGTCGAGGCACTGCCGGAACAACATTTTCCTCAACATTCTCAATCTATTGTACAAGAATCTATCCCTCAAAGTTTACCTAATCTTCAAAAAACTCCTCAACATCAAATTTCTCATATCCCTCCACCATCAAACGTCACAGATCTTACCAGTCTAATGACATCGTTCATCTCCGAAATCAAATCTCTTGTTATGCCGCTTATATCACTCCTTACAAATCTAGTGTCGAATCTAATCCCTGCCTTAAAAAATCCTTAAATGACTTCACCTAACTCCTTATCCATTCTCCTTTGGAATGCGAATGGTGTTAGAAATCATACTGACGAACTGACAGCGTTGTTGCAAGACAAAACAATCGATGTTGCACTTATAACTGAAACAAGACTAACGACTAAACAGTACTTCAAAATACCGCAATACATGACATACCGTACTGACCACCCAGACGGTAAAGCCCATGCCGGTTCTGCTATCATTGTCCACCAATCCCTCTCTCATCATTTACTCCCACTTCCCACCTATGATTTCCTACAAGCCACAGCCATAGTAATCAAGACTTTTTCCTTTCCGGTAACCCTCACATCTGCATATTGCCCTCCTAAACATTCCATTTCCAATTCTGAATTTGTATCCTTCCTGGATTCCTTAGGAAATCGTTTCATTCTGGGTGCAGACTTAAACGCCAAGCATCAGCAGTGGGGTTCCAGAACCACGAATTCTCGGGACGAAATTTGCTGTCTGCACTCAACTCCCGAAATTTTAATATCCTGCCTCCTGACTCCCCTACCTACTGGCCAACCGATCCTAACCGCAATCCTGACATCCTCGACTTCTTTATCCACAGCGGATTAGGCTCTCTCAACTTGTCTTTAACTCGCCTTGATGAACTATCCTCAGACCATAGTCCACTAATCCTAAAAGTATCTCTCACTCCAATTCCAAAACCCATTCCACCATCATTCATCCGAGGCCCTGTCAACTGGAACCTTTTCCGCCAAATCCTGACCGATAATATTGACCTCAGAGTAACCCTCAAAACCCAAGATGACCTGGATAATTCCGTCTATTCCTTTACCACCGCCATCCAACAAGCTGTCTGGACTGCTTCCTCTCCTAAACACTCCAATATAAATCCAGACCAAAATCATTTTCCACAACCTATTATAGACCTTATCCACACCAAACGCCGAGCAAGATCATTATGGCAGCGCACCCGACACCCAACAGATCGCCGCTCCTATAACTTCTATTGTAGACAATTGAAGAGGGAGTTGGCGAACTTCCGTTCCCAGTCCTTTAATTCCTACCTCTCCTCTCTATCAGCTCGTGATAATTCCCTGTGGAATGTCACGAAAAAGATCCTAAAATACCATCATGTTTCCCATCCTCTCCGACGTGGTGATGACTCCTGGGCTGCGTCTGATGAAGATAAAGCCGAGGAATTCGCCACACACCTCTCCAAAGTATTCACTCCTCACCCGGAATCCCACATCAATCACACCGCGAAAGTGCAAGACTTTCTTATGTCACCGATTCCACTTTCCCTACCTCCTAAAGCTATTAATCCCTCTGAGGTCAAATATCTTCTCCAAAAACTGACTCTCCGTAAATCTCCTGGACACGATCTCCTTACTCCCCAGATCCTCCGACAACTTCCGCAGAAAGCTATTATATTCCTTACTTATATTTACAACTGCATCCTCCGCACCACCTATTTTCCTCTGTTATGGAAACATTCCACCATCATCCTTTTTTTAAAACCAGGTAAACCTTCCAACAACACTTCATCCTACAGGCCTATTAGTCTACTCCCCATCCTCTCAAAAATCTTTGAAAGGCTTTTTCTTAAACGTATCCTACCCATATTAGAATCTCAAAACCTTCCTTCCCATCAGTTTGGATTCCGTCCTCAGCATTCCACAGTTCAACAGGGGCTCCGAGTTGTAGACCATATTTCCTCAGCTCTTGAATGCAAAGAGTATTGTTCTGGTGCGTTTCTGGACATTGCGCAAGCTTTTGACCGGGTATGGCACACTGGACTACTCTTCAAGCTGAAAACCCATTTACCCCAGTCTCTATACCTCATTCTCCGATCCTATCTCTCGAACCGTTCCTTCCGAGTTCGCTGTGGTGAAGAATTTTCTAACCTTTATCCCGTTGAGGCCGGTGTTCCTCAAGGCAGCGTCTTGGGACCCATCCTCTACATCCTTTACACTGCTGATATTCCTACACATCCTGATACCTTTCTGGCAACTTTTGCAGACGACACCGCCATCCTATCATCCAGTTCCAATCCTGAAACAGCATCCTTAAACCTTCAGAGACACCTTTTCCTTATCGAACACTGGTGTAATAACTGGCGTGTAAAGGTGAACGAAGCCAAATGTAAACACATAACCTTTACTCTTAGACGAAAATCCTGTCCGCCAGTTTATTTCAACTCATTACCGATTCCTCTCTCAGATACAGTCCGGTATCTTGGCTTACTGTTAGACAAAAGATTGACTTGGAACCCACATACAAGACTTAAAAGACAAGAACTCAACCGACGATTCGGACAGTTATACCGACTACTCAACAGAAAATCTGAACTTACAGTTGACAACAAATTATTAATCTACAAGACAATACTGAAGCCCATCTGGACCTACGGACTTGAACTGTGGGGGACAGCTAAACGTTCTAACATCAAACGCATTCAATCCTTTCAATCCAAAGTCCTCCGTACAATAGTAAATGCTCCTTATTATGTCTCCAATTATACCTTGCACCACGACCTTAATGTTCCATTTATTTCAGACCTAATTCCATCCAAATTTTCCAAATTCCACCAGAACCTCATTCATCATCCTAATCCTTTAGCTCAATCCCTATCCAGCTCCACTCATCCATACAACCCACCTAGAAGGTTGAAACGGCAGTGGCCCCGCGACCTTTTGTAAATATATTGGAGTTCTAGCACTGGCTAGATTCTCCACTCAATGTGATGTATGTATGAGTGTGTGTATGTGTATATAGGTATAAGTGAATTATTGACTTTTGTATTGATTCATTATTGTGTATATATTTTATTGTAATTTTATGTTGTGTGAATATTGTATGAATGTAGTATGTTTGATGTCATTCAGCACTACTATTAATGTCCAAATTGGGACAGATTGTAAAATTTTCTCAATAAAAATTGTTATTGTTCAAAAAAAAAAAATTAACATCAGTCGTAGTCTAATTAAATAAATTTACAATGTTTCGAGAAAAAATTGGATTTTCCTCTTCTTTAAGGTATGAGAAAGCCCTTAATTTTAGTGACTATTTTCCAGGGAGCGTCGCTGAAATGTATTGCAGTGTTACTTGCCTGATTTAAAGGTTATGGGAAGGGTAGATCCCCCGGGAGATTGGAATACGTGAGGGGCAACTAAGCACTTTTTAAATTCCTCCATACAAAGGTCTAGGCTTATACTTTATTCCCTTCTATTTAAGCCTATAGCGGAATTTAAATATTCAAATCAAACAAAAGCCTCCACTAGCTTAAAAATTCGTTAAACGAGGATTATAATACACAAATGGCAAAACGGAGAACGGAACAATGGTAATTAAAAAGTCGGAACGATAATGACTGAATTAACTCAGGCCCTATATCAAAATAATATTACACGAAAAGAAAAGATAAATACCCGGTGAATGCAAAACACATATTTCACTCATTTCTCCCTTTCCTAAAATAAATTAATACTTTTTTCGTGAAATGTAAAATTAAAAAACCCTGCAAATCTATAGGGTCCTGGGCTCAGTACATATTGAGATTGGTACTATTTCTGGGCCAACGGCCTTGCAAGGCTGAGGTCAAGATAAGCAGCTACATTTTCCCCTATTTTCGTCTACTTCCTACAAAGAGGCTCGGTGTGCCTAAGGACAGCCTCTATACTCCACGCCTAAAAAAACAAAATAAATAATATTCTGCCACAGTTGGGATTCGAACCTGGAGCCTGCGAAACAGTAGGATAGTGCTCTAATCACTAAACTACATCGCTTCATCTCAACAAATATAAACATAAAGTGAAAAAATCATACGATTTTGGCAAAATAGCTCTACGATAAAAAAAAAAAAAAAAAAAAATTATTATACCGACGAATTCAATAAAAAGCTAAACCTTAAAAAATAAGGAACATTTTTACAGATCTATTTTTATTTTGTAACAGGCACAAAAATATAGGTGTATAATACACATAAGGAAAAATGAAGATTTTAGTCAATTATTACACGACATAGTCATCAAACGTAATGAGGGACGAAAAATTAAGTAATTGTTACGGATATTTTTTTTTGTTTTTGTTTTAGTTGATATAACTTTTTTAATTAAAACTCAATTTTTTCTCGTTTTTCTTAATTTTAAGTTTATTTTGGTTGGTTCTTGAGTTGATTTCCAGTAGGTGATGAAATATTTGTGTTGGAAGCACTAGATCAACATTAAGTGACGATAATTTTTACGTTTTAATACAAAAATAATGAATGAAACAATAAATTTCGTTATTATTATTATACGTATTATATTTACTGTTGCATATATAAAAATCTGGTGCGGGCAACACACGACTTTCACTTACCTCCATTTTTAAAATCAATAAAAGAATTTTCAAATACAGTAAGAGATAAAAATACGTGAAATTATTAAGGAATTAATCTAATTAAATTTCTATAGAAACATGTGTTTGATTAAAAAATCTATTATATTATTATCTAAAATAATCAGTTAGTTTTATGTTCATTTCATCACTCTCTATTCACTTTTAAAAGCTTGTGTATGAGATGATATTTTTTCTAAAATCTTTAGCTTTCCAACGGTATATCATACATGTATATTACTGTTCTTATGTTCAAAAACGAAAAATTGCATTAAAAAAATATTTTTTCTGTTTTCTCCTTTAGTTGGGTATCGAATTTATTCAATTTATATATTTACCAGTTTTTCATCAGCGTTAACAAGGTAATCTAGTTATTATTATTGAATCTACAAAATTAAAATATTAAAATATCGGCATTTAAGCTCTGTCAGACCATTTTTATCTAAATAAAACCTACATGATATTAAAGCCCATTAAATTTTACATCGATATAGCGAGTTTAATCAAAATCGTCGGAACCGTTTTTGAGAAAATCTAAAAAAGGTGCAAAATGCATGGTATAAAGTGCCTCTTCTGGTAAGCTCATTTTGATGAAAAAAGTTTTGTCACGTCTCGGGCGCATAGTTGTCTTAAATATGAAATTTCAGTTTCATAGGACTTACCGCTTCTGCCCGGGAGTTACAACACACACACACAGACCTTTTTGCGGGACTTGGTTATTTGGACTCCGGGGACCCTAAAACGTGTATTTCCGTTGAAAACTGGAATTCGAAAATTTTCAGGATCGCAATACTTCCCCTTACTATATATAGTAAGCGAAAGTAAAAATTAATGTTACTTTATTATTTATTATTTTAGTTACTTTTTTTATTATTATTATTATTATTTACTTTGCTAAAATTAATATTGTTTACCTAGAGCTCTCGGTATTAATTTTATAATTATGTTTGGTTTTTTTATTTCATTTTTTTTAGTTTGTCTATATAGGGAGAATGGATTTTTAATATTCTCAATTGAGGAAGATTGAATTACGCTGCTAAAATAAAATTATATATATATATATATATATATATATATATATATATATATATATATATATATATATATATGTTCATTGAAATAATTTAGGAACATTTAATACAAAGCTTTACCTTGTTACAGAAATAGAAGCTGTAGTTACTAATAGACTGTATGTCTTCTTACCTGCAACAAAAACATAATATCAATATTAAAATAAAATATCTATGACATTTTCATAGTTATTATGAAGGTCATTTGTATGCTATTTCTGATGCCTATAAATAAACTATAGCCCACTTTAAAATTAATTAACTACAGTCCAATAATTAACGAACTAATTAACAAATGATCCACCATAAATTTGAGTTGTAACTTGGAAGTACTGATCTTCCCCGGATAGCTCAGCATAAAAAGTAATTTTTTTTTCTAAGTAATGTAAAAAAAGTAATGTTATAAAATGTTTGTCTAAAAACAGGCTGCAATGAAGTCATGCATTTATGTACACGATCAATTCCGCGTTTTTTCCCCTTTACAAAAAAAAAAAAAAAAAAAAAAAAAAAAAAAAAAAAAAAAAAAAAAAAAAAAAAAAAAAAAAAAAAAAAAAAAAAAAAAAAAGATTCCGTTTTTGTTAGATGGGAATAAAAGGGTTCTTTTACAAAATGTATAGTCCTCTATACGGAAACATTCCATGAAAGTTCGCTTATCAAGTATTCATGACGCCTGGTCTATGGTTGAGGGCAAACTGTGCCATTGCAAACAACGGTCAGAATTTTCTTCTCCGGAAAAACGATCACCATCCTCGTTGGAAAATCGATTTTGCTAATTAGGTGGAAGAAAGGGATATCTAATCCCAAAAAAACAAATATTTAATTTTTCAATTAATCAAATGTGGTGCTTTCATTTACATCCCTTATTTGTAATGTCATTTTTTTAATTATTTTTTTTATTACTTTCCCTTACCTATACATGAAAAATATAGCATGGGAAGTATTGCGATGGTGAAAATTTTTCTAATCCCAGGTTTCACCGGAAATACACGTTTTATGGTTTACTTTACCAGGTTCGCAGTGCTGTTCGAAACGTAGGTTAATAAATAATTTTCACTAATTTAAAATGTTGTTTTTTTTACCGTGATCCGAACTATCTCATCATTTATATTCATTACACCATTAAATATTTAATATTCATAATATTTTTATGTTAGAGTAAAAGTTCAAACCTTTCTTGAGTTACAACTGAAAAGGTGATAATTCTAATTCTATTAATAGAATTAAAATATATACATTAAAACCTTTGATCGTTTCAATCCCTCACGTTGTAATTACGCCAATAAAAATTTTTCAAATTCCATACAAAGCATGAAAGATATATAAAACCTGGAAATACAGGTAGGCAGAAAAAAAAAAAATAATAAACCCTAAAAGTGATATCAGTGAAGTAAAAACCGATTCAGCATTTCCGGCTCTACTCCCGAAATCTCAATGGCCTCAAAAAAACACCTTCAATCGGAAAAAAATGTACCTCTGAATATAAAAGCTTTAAATGAATAAAAATCATTTTTAACTTTTATTGATTTTCTTAGAAATTGTGTTACGACTAATAAGATAGTAGTTTAGTAATATTACGTTATGTCCCACTAAGGACAATAATAATAGAGATGAAAGAATTCATAATGTCAAAGGAAAAAAAAAAATTGGAAAAATCTAGTGCAAGCAACATATGACTTTCACTAACCTTGAATTTTAAAATCAATTTAAGAACTTTTAATAAAGTTAGAGTTGAAAAAAGTTTAAAAAATCACATTCAATTAATAAATAAATAAGAAATTATTTATTCATTCTGGGACTAGTCCCTTAATAATAATATTACAAGGAAATCAAAATAAACAATTTAGAGTCTTAGAGTATGAAAACAAGCAAAAACACAAAACAAACACAATACAAATTACAAAAAAAAAAATAATAATAAATTAAAAAACAACCTCAAATTAAAATATTGAAAATGAAACTATATAATTAACAAAATTTGAGATATATACAATTTTGATTAAAAAAAAATTTACATTCTTTCATTTTTTTTTTTGCGTTAAATAATGTACTAATAATATACATGTGCAAAATACAACATAACATAGAATAGAATAAAAGTAAGTAAGGATATTAGTGATGACCGTGGATGTGGCAATTGGGATAGGGTCGGGGATTAAGGAGTAGAATAGAGCTAATCCTAAAAATGTTAATAATTTATAAGTCATTGGTATCTGTCAACAAAAAAAGCAATGGATATTCAAAATGATAACGTAAATTTAGACTGAGTTTTTCAAAAATAAAAAAATAAAATGTTAACTAGCTCTAACATATAGGAAACAATTATAAAAATACTGGATTATGAATGTAAATAATTATAATAATCTCTATTGATGTACATATAAACATTTATAATATTTTTTTATTATGAATGTAAATAGAAAAGTATAAACAAAAAAGGGAGCTCGTGGCTAAGTGGTTAGCGCGCTAGCCTGCCAAACTGAAGTTGTGAGTTCGAATCCCAGTCCCAGAAGGACTTTTTTCAAGCATACAAATAAATGGGGATTCACTCACAATCTCCCCCAGGTATGTTGTACCCGTCAGCTAATTGATAGCCACCCACAAAAATAGGCGTAGGGAGTGAAGACCCTACCCTATAAAATGTCATCGAGTATCGCGGTGTGGAATATAAACCATACCGCGCGGCCAAGGGCCTCCACAGCCTGTCACGCCAACCGAAAAAAAAAATAAACAGAAAACTGCAGATAAAAAATTAAAACGTTCCAAAACAACAAAATATCATTAATACCTTTCAAAAAACAAAAATAATAAGTCTTCTTTAAGGAAATAACATAAACGTTTCCCAATAAGTCTGTAACTTGAAAACAAAGCTCAGACAAAGATATCAAATCGGCCTGCTTATTAATTATCACCCATCGGCCTTCCGCCACCTCACCAGTCCATATTTTTTTCACTCAACATTTTTTTTTTTTTTCAACTTTTTGGCGTAGACTTTTTCAGTGAATCCATATAGTATATCAATGTATTGCTTTAAAAACTAATATCTTCTAAATATTCATATAATATAGAAATGATTATCGAAGAAAAAAAAAAATATCATGTCCATATACATATTCTTGCCAAAAAAATAATATGCTATTTTTATTTAATTTCAAAAAAAATCTGGTGCGCGGAACACACAACTTTTCCTTTGTGAAAACCAACATAAGAATTTTCGTAGACAGAGATGAAAAAAGTATCCGGAATTAATTCAATTGAACTTCGATGAAAAGATGTCTTTTATTAAATAATCGATTAGATTATTTTCTGAAACAATCAGTTAGTTTTATGGGTTTCCTATCATTGTCCATTAACTTTTACAACTCTGTGTATAAGATAATATTTTTCTAAAATTCTTATCCTTCCAAGGGTATGTAATACATCTATTTTACTGTTCTTATGTTCAAAAGCACAAAAATTGTATTAAACTAATATTTTAGCAGTTTTTTCCTTTAGTTGGTTATCAATTTGTTTATCTTATATATTCAACCGATTTATATCAATGTTTTATGATAATATCGTTTTTTTTTTTTTTTTATTTAAATTAATCATACTTTTGAATAAGAAAATTTTAAAAATCGTTATTTAAGCCCTGTCTTATGAATATGTATATATCTATATACATAAAATAAACTTAATTGCTACTTTGTAGTATGCATTTTTCACCTTTTTACGATTTTCTCTAAAACAGCTCTAACGATTTCGATTAAATTCGCTATGTTGATGTAGACTCCAATGTACTTCAATATAATGTAGGTTTTGTTCTCTAACCAAGTCTGGTCAAAGTACGAAAATGTAAAGAATCGGGAGTGGGGGGGGGGAGACCTGCTTCAGTAGAGTGTGTGTGCTGTGTCTTGACTAGTTGCTCATATACATTCTTAACTTTATCTTATTTTTCTTTTCACCTTTATTGTACATATTATCTTTATCTCTTTTCTTTCATTATATTTTTCTTTTATTATGTTATATTCCTATATTTTTGTAATTGATCTGTATATATATGTATGTATGTAAATAGATATTCCGGATGACAATTATTTCTGTTTATTGTAAAAATGAAACCCAGCCCTCTCACGTGAGCTAGAAGGGACAGGTTATGGTGACAACAGGATATGTATGACCGAAAAGAATTTAAGGGCTATGTACATTTCTTTTATTTTATATCTCGATAGAGTTGACAGAGAACTCTTTAAGAAATATGGCTTTAGGCGCTGAACAAAAAAAAAAAAAAATATTTTAACATTTAGGTGTAGTATAATATATTAATATCTAAACTCCTTAACTTTTGGTGATCGTTCTCCTTGAGATAGTTTTACAGTGCATAAATGCCGATATTTTAAATTTTGTTCTTCTAAAGTACATTCAATTTTGTAGATTCAAAAAAATAACCATATCATCATATTAAGTTTGATTAAAAGTGTCCAAATATAAAAGTTGGAAGAATTGTATCACCAACTAAATAAAAAAAGGACAAACATACTTTTTTAAATGTAATTTTTTTGGTTTTTGACCTAAAGAACAGTAATATAGATGTACAATATAAGATTGGAAAGCTATGGAATTTAGAAAAAAATATAATCTTATATACAAATTTGAAAAAGGTAAAATAAAGTTACGAATAGGGCCTAAACGTATTACTGATAATTATAAAAAAATTCATATTATTTAATCCAAGTCATATGTTTCCAACGAAACTGAATAAACTATTATTTGTTTGTTTGTTTATTTATTTAACGTCACTTTATGAAATTATGGCTAATCGGACGATGTTACACTTGGAGTCCTAAATTTTGCCTACGCACGCCACAAACACCCTGGCACGAGGTTTTTAAACAAATAAACAAATTCTTTATTATCCTGGGACATGTCCTTTTACAATAAATAATACAGAAAGTACAAAGTGTGCTTTGGAGTCTTAAAGTATATTAACTACATATAAACAAATTAACAATTACTCATATGAACTAGAAATATTTAAATGTGAAGAAGAAAACAACAATCACAAAAAAAAATAAATAAAAAATAATAATATTAAAAATAAAGCTTATTTACAATTTTATTGAGCCTGGATATTCATGAAGTAATTAAATATGCGAGATTTGAATGAAGAAAGAGAATTGGAGTGACGGATGGAAGGAGGGATAGAATTCCATAGGATTGAGGACCGAATGAGAAAGGATCTGTCGAAATGTGCAGTTCGGTGGGCCGTGCTGTATAAATCCGAAGGCCTGGAGCGTGTACAACGGGGATGGACAGAGGATTTGAATTGTATGAGGTTAAAAATGTATGATGGCCGGCGGGATTGGATAACTTGGTAAAGGAATGATGCTAGAAAATATTTGCGACGATTGGAAGGGTAAAGCCACTTCAAGTCGCCATAAAAATGAGATATACTTTATCTATTATCCCCGAAGATGAATCGAACAGAGCAATTAATTAAGCGCTTTATATTTACCTCGAGATCCCAGAAACACCGTCGTATATCGTACAGCAATAGTCGAAGTGGGGAAATATTAGAGATGTAACGAGGAGTTTTCGGGTTTCATACGGGAATAGGTGACGAAGGGAATACAGTCGCTTTAAGGTTGAAAAGGTACGGCGGGAGATTTCGGAAATATGATTTTTGAAGGATAGGGTTTGGTCAAAGGTTACTCCCTGATTCCTGACAGTCGGGTGGAACCTTATAGGATTACTATTTAGGACTTTTCGTTTTATAAATTAGATTTACAAATTTTTACGAAGAGTACCTCACCTGAAAGGAACGAAAACATAAAGGCACGTTAAAACACAATACCTTTTACGTAAACATGCATACAATTATAAAACAAGCATTTGTGACAGAAGAGTAACGAAGTTGACAGGGGGAGCTGACATAAAAAGAGGCATGTGGAAGGGTAACCTGATCTGTTTGTAACTAATTTTTCACATCCTAAATATTAATGCGGGGGGAGGGGACAGTAGAGGGAAATTTCTGGCTGTATATGGCGACCCTTATCAACTGTCATGTAAAAGCCATCCTAGGATTTGAGGGGGGCCACCAACAAAAACAGAGCCTTTTCAACTCTCTTTCTACATTCCAGTTTAAAATTTCATTTCCCCTTCTTTAACGAGATTTTCTACCTTAATTTCCTAATGAGCACTTAACATATGAGCCAATTACTCTTTTGGCTCTTAGCTTTCGCTCACCTATATAGGAAATATATAGTAAGGGAAAGTATTGCGACCGTGAAAATTTTCGAATTCCAGTTTTCACCGGAAATACACATTTTAGGGTCCCCTGAGTCCAAATGGTGTCCCGCAAAAAGGTCTGTGTGTGTGTGTGTCCTGTGTGGTAACTCCCGGGCGAAAACGAAAAGTCCTATATAAATGAAATTTTATATTTAAGACAACTATACGCCCGAGATGTTATAGAAACTTTTTCATCAAAATCAGCTAACCAAAAGAGCTACTTTACATAAAAAATTTTTGCACCTTTTTACGATTTTCTCAAAAACAGCTTTAACGATTTTGATTAAACTCCATATATCGATGTAAAATTTGATTGGCTTTAATATGGTGTAGGTTTCATTCTGATTGAAACCGTCTGACAGGGCTTAAATGTCGATAATTTAAATTTTCTCCCTCTAGAGTACCTTTAATTTTGTAGATACTAAAAAAAATAACAATATAATTCTGTTTATCAACGATAAAAAACAGGTAAATATATAATTTGAATGAATTCGAATTCTAACTAAAGTAGAAAAGTGCAAACATAGATTTTTAAAGCAATTTTTCGTTTTTAAAAATCATAACAGTAATATAGATGTATCATATACTGTTGGAAAGTTAAACATTTTAGAAAAAATATTATCTTATACACAAGATTGTACAAAGTTAATGAAGAGTGATGAAAAGCCGATATAACTAACTGAATATTTTAGATAATAATATAATAGAATTTTTAATAAAACAAATGATTTTATAGAAATTCCTTTTTATTAATTATTCATATGTTCACTGATCTTTACCTCTAACTGTATTGAATTCTTTAATCGATTTTAACAATGGCGGTACGTGAAAGTCGTGTGTTGCCCGCACCAGATTTGTAGCTTCAGAGATACATTAGACCAGGCCATTAATTAAAATGTGTGTTAGTACGAGCGCAGCAATACTTTCCACATCAATTTTATTATGCCTTGCTTTCTATATTATGCCTTGCTTTCTATATATGTTTTTATTACTTTCACTTATGCATATGTATTAAGAGATCGTATTAAGATCGTGAAAATTTTTTAATTTGTGTTTTTACCGAAAATACACGTTAACGTTACACCTTGTTCCAAATGACCAAGTTGAAAGTCCTGCAAAAAGGTCTGTTGTGTTTTAATGTAGTAACTCTATATCGAAAACGAAAGAGAGATATGCTTTATTTGTTTGGCAATGCTGCCCAAATACATCGTGTAGCTTAAATAACACTTATCAATTCTTATCAATCCCTTATGGACATAATTGCCTGTATATTTTCAATTTTTTTTTTATTTTATTTCCAAGTCTAGTCTAATACTGAATTTCTTATTTTTTTTGTTTTCCTCTTTAGTTATTTACATTATTTATTATATATTTTAAAAAATCTGGTGCGGGCAACACACGACTTTCACTTACCTCGATTTTTAAAATCAATGAAAGAATTTTCAAATACAGTTAGAGATAAAAATACGTGAAACTATTAAGGAATTAATCAAATTGAATTTATTAAATTAGAAACATGGTTTTTATTAAAAAATTTTTATTATATTAAAATATCGGCATTTAAGCCCTGTCAGACCATTTTTATCGAAATAAAACCTACATGATATTAAAGCCCATTAAATTTTACATCGATATAGCGAGTTTAATCAAAATCGTCGGAACCGTTTTCGAGAAAATCGAAAAAAGGTGCAAAATGCATGGTATAAAGTGCCTCTTCAGGTAAGCTCATTTTGATGAAAAAATTTTTGTCCGTCTCGGGCGATAGTTGTCTTAAATATGAAATTTCAGTTTCATAGGATTTACCGTTTCCGCCCGGGAGTTACCACACAACACACACACCACACAGCTTTTTGCGGGACTTGGTTATTTGGACTCAGGGGACCTTAAAAGTTGAACTTTAAACCTTTGGTGCGCACATTACGTAAATAAATTCACTCTTTAATTGTCATGCAGGTGATGGTGGATAATCCCCAGGTAGTCTAAAATTACGTTTTCCGCCAACACCGCAACATCTTTGATATCGACACCCAGGTCTTCCAAAAAGCTCCTTGTGCTTCCAGACCACGAGGGCCAAATCTATAGACTAATGGAGAACTATTTCTCGCCAAAGGTCTCGCGGAACTTTTCTTTCAGGAAAGGGATGCATTTCTCGTAGATGGCTCTCTTATCCCTTTTCACTCCACCTGCTTGATCGACGTCATCGTTCTCAAATCGAACGGTAGGGTCCAGGATCATGGCAGTACTTTAGTTCTTCGGGAATGCAAGCACACTGAACCGTCCGTAAACCTCGTCAAAACAGGTGAAATATTTTTACCTGAGGAGCTTTGCTGATTCTTTCTTAACCCTGTTGTGCCGACGCGTGATGAATAGGGAGTTGTTAGGGCCATTTCCCGTCTATTGCAATATCCAATCTGAAATTCAATAATTTAGAAGCGTATATGCTTGAGATGTTACAACGTTTTCAACAAAATAGACAAACTAAAAGAGAGACTTTATTCCATGCAACTTGCACTTTTATACGATCTTCTCAAAAACGGCTCTAACGACAGATAAAACTCGCTATATTGAAGTAACATTTAATGGGCTTTCATATCATGTCGAGTAGGTTATTTTGTTTCTAGGTAGTGGAAAAATGTTTCATGAGACAAAGTGCAACAATCAAGCCACACAACACAGAAGGGATTTATGCCTACTTCTTTCCGGGACATCTCATTTGAGCTAAGCCAATTCCTTCCTCTCTTTTCTTGCTCCTGTGCTCTGAGTCTTTTGTCGATTCTTGCTGCATAGTCAGCTGCAGCGCTCCAACTCTCCTGACAAGTCATCACCAAAGCAATTAGTTTTCTGGCGATAATTTCGTTCCCAACTTATCGTCTAGCTGTAACTTTTCTTGAACGCATCCTAAACAACTAATGAATGTATGTTCCACTCTTTTGACGAGGGCATCACAAGATGGGCCCCATGAACTATCCTCTATTTAGAAGCGGTCAAAAAGTTGTGTGTAGTAATTAGCTATAAAACTAAAAGATGATCTGAAATTTCAAATTTTAGAAGCTTATATAAGATGTGACAGCAACATAAAATAGTCAGACATGGCTTAAATGCCGAATTTTCTTATTTCTTTCTCTTAGGTACTTTTTTTTTTTAATTGACAAAAGGATGAAAAAAAAAACAATATCATCTTCATTAGTATTGATAAAAAAATGGTAGAATATAAGTTGAACGAATTGTATAAAAAAGGTGATAATAGCAAACATATTTTTTAGGTAATCATTTTTTTTTTCTGAACACAAGAATAATAATATTGATGTATAATGGACCGTTAGAATGCTGAAGATTTTAGAAAAAATGTATAGTGACGAATAGGGCATAAACATAGATAATTGTTGTACATAACAAGTTTATATAGTTATATTGTTTAATCTAGATTATATATTTTCAGCGAAAATAGATATAATTCTTTTAGCATTTTTGAACTCTTACATTTTTAAATAGTCCATAAATAGATTTAAACGAGGTAAAAGTAAGCCCTTTGTTAAGCACTCCTGAATTTTTTTTCCGCTTTGGTTCAGATAATTTTTCGAAGCCTCTGAGAATAATATCGCCTTAAGACCTCAACACTTTTAATTATAATTTTTGTGCTATATATTTTTTTATGATACTGCCTGCCATTTATATGAACAAGTTACCTTTATGAAAACCCCTTTTTACACATTCATAGCGGAATTCGCATTGGCGTAGAGAGATAAGCCTCATGGGGAACCACCCTTTATATCTAGAGAAGATGAAAGTGTGCCCTTATTTCCATTGTTTTCGTATGAATTGAGGCTGGAAGGGGCCAACTGGAAATAGGAAATAGGCCTGTGTAGATTGGACTGGAACTGCCACTGAAACTAGGTCTGGAGTCTGTAATAAATATCTTAGTCGATAAGACATGAGTTGCTGGTGGGATTAGCATTGCCTAATCACTGGGCCGGGCTATCCCACATCCCTACATATCCTACCACCCTCACTAACGCTAAACTCTCCTATTTCTAAAATGGTTTATAATAGTTCACTAGTGGACCCGCCCCAGATTCACACGGGTGCAATTTGAATGAGGTGTCATTTAAGTTAAAAAATAGCTCTGTCAGAGTTTATCGCTTTAATTGAAAGTAATAAAAAGTGCAAGCAGCAAGAAAATCTGTTTATTTTATAACATCTACTCATTATTATATTCAATCATTGGCAGAAATGACAAATATAAATCGAAATTGGTTCAGTTTATTTGTAGGTTATTATAAAGTAAAGCATATATAAGAGAAAATTGATTTTTCCAGTATAACCTGAAAACTATATTGCAACGTATAATTTCAAAAACTATAAAAATTAAAGATCCCTATCCTATTAGGTTTATTAATATTTTATATTTAAAATAAACTATTTTTTTTATTAATTAATTTATTTAAATTTACAACTGTATTAGTAAATACATCAAGTAAATTGGCTCATAATATAGATAATATACATGAAAAGACATGAAGAAAATATGCCAATTGGTAATACTCCACTAGGTAATCCACACTAGCAGGTCTCGAGGCCATCTTCTTTTCAGACGCCTCGGAGGATTGTCAGGAATGGTAGAGGAAGCAAGGATTGAAACTAGTGGGTTTGTGTGGGAGTGGGGTTTGTCATGGAAGGAATGATACCTCGTACGGGCCAAATCAGCAACATATGGAACATTGAGGTCTTTATGGATGAGTTTGTTGGTGACAAAGTAAGGAGCATTGAGGATTTTTCGAAGGATTTAAGATTGTAGGGATTGAAAACGGGAAGAATTTGATGGTTTAGTAGAGCCCCAAAGCTCAACTCCGTTCGTCCAGATAGGCCTTATGATGACAATATTGACGAGACTTTTGTAGTTAAGTGGGAGGTTAGAGCGTCTGTCCAGTAAGTGTTGAAGTAAGCGAAAGCGTTGGGCAGTTTCTTGTCGTTTCAGTCTTGTGTGTGGATTCCATGTGAGACGTTTGTCAAGGAGCAGTCCTAGGTAGCGGATCTGTTCAACAGGGACAAGTGGAATATTATTAAAGAATACTGTGGAACAGGATGTTATTGGCTTACGACGAAGGGTAAAGGTTATTTGATGGGATTTGTTGTTAAAATAAACTATTTAAAATACATTTAATATAGTTTCCATGGCAATCCCAGTTATTTTCAGTCGAAGGTCTGTTTTCATGATATAGTCTGAAAGTTGAAATAATTAATAACAACGTTAGTTTATATATTTCTAACAACATTTATTTTAAGAACTTAGTTACACTTCCGTGTGTAATATTGTTTCTAAAATCTTTCGTACTAAATGAAAGAATATTAAATGTGCCATATTGTACGACAGTGGCAACATTGAATTATTGGGTTGTTTCACATATTTATATTCGTTATTATAGTTCCTGAAATACATAAAGGATTTTGCAGGTCTCTGTTGTTTTCTTCCGAATGTTTACATATTTAAAGTAAACACTTACTAATCCTCTACCTTTGCATTATAAACATTAGCTTCCCAATCAATTACCCACTTTTTAGTATACCTCCAAATATGAACATGGTAACACTCGATTTTCGAGTAATATTTTTGTACGAGTTTAAACTCGGCCATTCAGCAGCTGAGGCCGCTAGAAATATTTGCAAGGCTTTTGGGGAAGGAAGTGTCAATGAACGGACCATTCGCCGTTGGTTTGTTAAGTTTTCAGCTAGGGATACCGACTTGGAAAACTTGCCCCGAGGAAGACCTCCGTCCGTAATAGACAACGATGTCCTCGAACATACAGTAGAAGGAAACTCCTACGAAACAGTTAAAGGAATCTCAGCACAACGAAATGCAAGTGCATCTACCGTTTCCAGACATTTAAAGTGTATTGGGAAAGTAAAAAAAAGCTCGATACATGGGTACCTCATGATCTCACTGAGCGGCAGCAAGACCCCAAGTTTCAAAAGATACCGTGCAAAAATTGAAAGAAATGGGCTACGAAGTTCTTCCGCACCCACCATATTCTCCTGAATTGTCTCCAACAGATTACCACCTGTTCAGGAATTTAGACAACTTTGTCAAAGGAAAACTTGAAGGAAAAAATGATCAAGTGATAAGTGCTTTTTCAGGTTTTGTTTCACTTCAAAGCTCAGAGTTTTTCAGTTCGGGGATAAAAAAAGTTGGTGTCACGTTGGGGAAAATGTGTAGAAAAAGAAGGTAAATACTTCGAATAAAATTATCTTGTTTTCATATCGTATATTTAATAAAAATCCTTCACCTTTAAAACGGATATTTCATGTGACACAACCCAATACAAAAACTTTATATTAAGGTGTACGGTTTATTTTATTGCATATTAACGTTTCTAAAATCTCGCGCTTTTCAATGGTATATCAAACGTCTATGTCGATTTGGTATAACTCATATTTCAGAAATAATTTTTTGATGACTTGGTTAGAGAAAATGTATTATTCCCTCCTGATGAAAAGCTAAATTGCAATGTATTTTACATATAAACCTTAAGGAAGAGATGATAGTATAAACCGTAGGAAACACCATCCAGTGGTCAAGGAGTTGGCGGAAACCAAAAAACGCGGTAAAATTATACATAGAGAGGGATCACATAAAATATTTCAGGTGTTAAGAATCGAAATTACCAATTCGTAGAATAAATACTTTTTTTTTTCTTAAATACGGCAGAGATAGTGCGAATGCCTTTTGTATTATTGAGTGAAGATCAGCTATTAAATAATACTCTTAGTCCTCTGATAAATATTGTTACAAGAAAATATATACATATTTCAACAGAAAAAATAACTTTTTCAAAAACATTCAGGATGTATAGTCGACTGTAGAAACTATTATAGATGGAATAACCCATTTTCCTCAAAATTATCCGAACACGCTATATCCCTTGACTATCATTTTGATTTTGATAATCCTGAAATCCTAGCCACCGTACCTAACTACAAAAAGCGACTCCTCTCCGAAGCTATACATATCCATATGGAAAAAGATCGAGTACCCGTCAATCATAAAACAGATAAAGAAATAATCTCTCCCTCGTATGCCAACGTCTTCCGTCACCCTAAGTTTCAACTTTCTTACTTTATTGTACGATTTGCTTGTGTAATTTATATTTTATTTACTGTATATTGATCTTTTCGTTTATAAGTTTCGTATATTATTTTTGTTTTTGTTATTTATTTATTTTATTTTATTTTTTATTATATACCTCATGGATCTTTTACATACCTCAGATTTTAGAGTTTATAATTTTCTGCTAAAAAATGTTGAGCCTTATTGTACACACGAGTATATTGTTCTGTTTTTCCATTGTATAATTTTGTAAAACTTTTAAAAACAAAGATAAGCTGTAGTATTTATATTTAGGGGGGGAAAACCTTCAGGGTGTTGCGCTCACCAAATTTTTAAAAATATTTCTAGGTTTGGAGTTTTAGCCACTGGTCTTAAAAATGAATTTCCTTATGAAAACAGTAAAAATCTACTGTAAACTTGGGGAAAGAATTTCAAGAAGAGGTGATGTTATATAAGGTAGAGGGAAGAAGTATATAGCCCTGTACAGGAATAACAGGTATGAAGCACCAGGATTAGGAGAAAGCTCCAGACTTCTTTTTTCACATTTTCCCCTCTGGAGAAGTAAAATGTTTGGAATGCATTGAGCCACCACTATTAATTTATATTTTAAAAAATATATACATATAAATATAGGGTTGGCCGTATTATTAATAGTAATTCTTTAGAATTATATTACAGTAAATAAAATTGGACTTTAGAGTAAAAATAACTAGAAATAAAGGAAATTTCAAAATTAAGAAAAAATAAAAATACCTCTGAGCCTTTTTAAAAAATAATATACCATAAATAGAATTAAAAATATGCGATTTGGATAAAGAAATTTACATTCTTTTGAATTTGTATTTGCTAGTATTCTTGTATTTTTGAAAAAAAAAAAAAAAGTAACAATAAACAGTTTGGATTTAAAAAGATGTTTACTCAAAACTTTTAAAAATAAAACTCATGGCTGTTTTTCTTTGACAAAGGTTGATGAGCTTGGATTCCTTGACAGAAATATTGATAGATTTCTTTTTTTTTCATTATGAATTGTCAGAATTAATATCTAAGTACAAGATAATTAAGAATAATTTAAATTTATATCAAAAGGGATGCTCGCCGTTCCAGGCTACTTCAACACTTATTAGACAAACGGCCAAACCTTTCTCTCAACTATAAAAGGCTCATCTACACGACTATCATAAGACCAATCTGGACTTACGGAGTAGAGCTTTGGGGCTCACTAGACCATCAAATTCTTCCCGCTCCAAACGAAAATCCTTCGTAAAATCCACAACGCTCGTTACTTTGTCACGAATAAACTATCTATAAAGACCTTAATGTTCCCTGTGTTATTGATTTGGCCCGGACCAGGTATCAATCCTTCCATGAAAAACTCTATTCTCACTCTAACCCACTAGTTTCAATCATTTCTTCCTCTTCAATTGCTGATAATCCTCCGAGGCACCTAAAAATGAGATGGTCCCGGGACCTTCTAGTTTAGAATATATTTAGAGTTCTTCTGAATGAAAAGCTTCTCCACATATATTTTATGTTATAGTATTATATAACTGACACATTTACTTGACGTATTTTTTTAAATACAGTAGTAAATATCATAAGGGCGACCATGATAAATACGTTATCTATGACGATCTGGTTGCTGAACAATTTTCCGTAAGTTCTCGTAATCCCTCTTCTATCATTTCTTTCAAATTTAATGAATTATTTTTGAGCACCACTAAAAAAAAAAAAAAATTAGAAACACGATATTCAAAATGAAAATAACCTCAAGGAACAATAATAGCTTGAATGGAACAATATTTCCCTACAAACTATTAATTAATTAGAAAGATCAATTCCTATTAGGCTAAAATGTATTGTTATGCAAAAAGGTTTACTACCAGGATCTTTATAAATGATTAATACAGCATTATAACTAGGAAACCACGTAATTCAAAATACTTTCGTCACTACATTTTTTTGTAAATTAGCGTTTAAAATCGTTAAAAATACAATGTATTTTGTTGTGATTTTTGGTTTTAGCTATGGTATACCTTCCTGTTAACATAATAACGTGGGTTACAACTCTTTAAAACCATAAACATAATATTAGTATAAAAATGTAGTAGGGAGGGGGAGGTGTAATTTCTTTTTTTGGTCGATAACAAGGGTTCATTATTGAAAATGATAAATGGAAAATTCGCTTTCAGTAAAAGTTAGTCATTGTGCTAAACAATTCAAAAAAATTTAATTAAATTATAAAATATAAATAGAGACGTTCTTACATTGAGGTATATATATATATATATATATATATATATATATATATATATATATATATATATATATAATATATATATAAATATAATATATGATACCATTAGTAATTTTATCAATGCTAAGAAAATAGTAAATGTATTTTTTCAATCTATCAAATAAAGGTACTTTATAAGAAGAAAATTTAAAATACCGGTATTTAAGCCCTGTTAGAATATCTTAATAAGAATGAAACTGACATAATATGAAAGCCAACTGAATTTTTATAAAAAAGCTTAGAGCCGTTTTTGAGAAAAATGTATAATGGTGTAAAATGTCGCACCAGCCATAAAGGCTTCTTAAATATCAAATTTAATATTTATACAATTTATCATTTTTGAGATAGACTTACAACATACACACACACCACACAGACCTCTTTGCGGGACTTGGTCATTTGGATTCAGGGGACCCTAAACCGTAATTCTGGTGAAAACTCAAATTCGAAAATTATCACGATCCCAATAATTTCCCTTACTTTATATATCATATATAGCACTAATCGAATCCACTTTAATGCATCATTTTAAACACGAAGAAATAGAAAAGTTACAGAGTGTAACCTGCAAATGAAATTGTAAAAATATCAGGTGCAAAGCCCAGTGGTGAGACATGATAACCAAGTCCCTTTTTTGCCGGGTGACCGCGCTGGCAGTATTCCAACCTCCTGTAATACATTTCTTTAAATTAATTACAAATCAGCTGATGATAACGAACGGCTTCCAGCTAGTAGATACCGCCTGTCTCTGGCTCCAAAACTCAAAATAAATTGTTGAATAGAGTGGTAACTTCCAAGCTAGTGATATACCACATTTATAGTTAACACTAAATAACTAAAACCACTATGTTTAATGAATTATTGGTATAAACTCAGAAAATTAATAAAAGTTCATTAAAACGGTAATGTGATATTTTCTAATGATTTGACATTTGATTTGAAATCTGGTTAATAAAATCAACTTGAAAACTTTGAAAAAATTTAAAGAATAGTATTAATTGTCGTTAGAAACATATGTTTTACAGATTTATGTCGATTAATCAGTTAGGCTTATGCCCTTTTATTAACATTACGTTCCACAGCTTTGTATATAAGATAACATTTTTTCTAACATGTTTAGGTATTCAACGGTATATTATACATTAATATTACTATTCTTAAGTTAGGGAAAAAATAAATTAACCAAACAAATATTTTTGCTATCTTTTTGTTTGTTTGGTTGTCAAATTCGTTCAACTTATATTTACTTATTTTTTATCAATACTAATTAGATGATATTGCTATTTTTTTTAATCAACAAAAATAAAGTGCTTTAGAGGAAGAAAATTAAATAATGTGGCATTTATTTCTATCAGACCACGTAAATATGAGTGAAACCTATAAGCTAGGAAAGCCCATTCAACTTTACATTAATGAAATAAATTCAATCTAAATCGTTACATTTGATTTTTGAGAAATTCTTACAAATATAAAAAATGCATGATATAAAGTGGCTTATAGTTCCTTAATTTTGATGATAAAGTTGCTGTAGCATCTGAGGCCTTAATGGTGTCTAAAATATGTAATTTTGATGATAAAGTTGCCGTAGCATCTCAGGCCTTAATGGTGTCTAAAATATGTAATTTTGATGATAAAGTTGCTGTAGCATCTCAGGCCTTAATGGTGTCTAAAATATGTAATTTTGATGATAAAGTTGCTGTAGCATCTCAGGCCTTAATGGTGTCTAAAATATGTAATTTTGATGATAAAGTTGCGTGTAGCATCTCAGGCCTTAATGGTGTCTAAAATATGTAATTTCAGCGTTATACAACTTATCCTTACCTCACACACACACAGCTTTTTGTGAGACTTGGTATTTTGGACTCAGGGGACCCTAAAACGTGTATTTCCGGTGAACAACAGAATTAAAAAAATTTAGCGATCGCAAAACTTTCCTTACTATATATTTCATAAGTTAAAATCAAGGTTAAAGATTTTTAAATAATGTTTAAGTTCCATATTACATTTATTTTAGATAAATTGATATATCAATAGAAAATAGTACCTATAAAAATTTTTGTTTTTTTTCACCGTTTCTATCATTCTTCCGTTTTGTATGATAGATTTTTTTTTTCTAGAAGCTTTTAATGGTATATATTAACACTATATCACAATTACCATATTATTACTAGATTATATTTTTTAGCAAAAAGATTTATCTGCGAAAAATATTTCTGCTGTTCTCTTTTAGTAGGATGTAAATTCTTCTATATTTTACGTCAGTGGTATAGAGTTCTAGTGAATAGATGGTCACAATGCTCTACTATTATTTTGGTTCCGGGTTCCGAGCCTGGCTATCGGAGAATTATTTATTATATTATTTAAACCGTGGGGAGACCCCAACGAGGCACACCCAGCTTCTAAAAAGTCGGTACTCAAAAATAAGGAAATATTCTGGTGGCTGAGCGTGATCTCGGCTCAACCACATCCTTGCATGGCCGTTGTTCTAAGATCAGAAGAACTATTAGCGAACCCTTCGTGGATTGTTGAGTTACAACATTTTTTTTTTTTTTAAATTTTATATTCACCAATTCTTTATGTATTCTGAAAAGAAGAAATTAGTAAAATGTTTAAATGTTAATGTAAAAGTTCATTAGAGGAAGAAATTTAAAAAAATTGACAATTAACCCTTTGAAGACTACTTCAATGATTGACATGGCTATAACGATCTGTTTTGATGGGATGGTAGAAAGTTTTAGAATACTCAAGGTAAAGTGTCACTTCTGCTACAGAGATTTTGTCCGATAATTAGCTGAGGTATAAACTTCTGTTAAATAATACGAAATTTCAGTTTCCTAAGACCTTTTATTTTTAAGTTAGACTTACCACATACACATTCACAGATACCTTATTCTGGTGCTTAGGATTTGGACTACAAAAAAATTGTTTAATAATAATAATAATAGGCTTAGCGAACCCGAAGGTTCGATGCCGATACCACCAAATTGTGCCTACACAGACTCGTCCAATGTTCACCAATGCCGCCCAAGCTCCCGAGATCTGCCTTAACGCTATCCTCCCATCTACGCTTCGGCCTACCTTTCGAACGCCTACCAGTCGGATCAGCAAATAACAACTTTCTCGGAATCCGCTCGTCATCGAGCCCAACAACTTTAATCGCCCATTTGAGTCTCCGCGATGCAATCAGCTTAATTATATTCAAAGGATACAAGTTCCGCAATTCCGCGTTGTGCAAACCTTCTAAACTCCCCAGTGGCCTCATCTCTCTTCGAACCAAATATTTTACGCAATACCTTATTTTCGAAGACCTTAAGCCGTTGTTCATCCTTCAAAGTAAGCGGCCACGTTTCACATCCGTAAAGAACCGTTGGAAGAATATTTATTTATTTAGGTCTCCCTGCCTTGCCATATGGCAATACGGGCGTCGGTAGCCATGAGTGAGATGCTACCAGTAGTAATCTTCAGTTTCTGTTTTTCTTCTCTTCCCAGCTTTTTTAACCTGGTCTCTCCTCGATGACCATCCCTTCAGCTCCTGCTTCTTCTCTCGGAGGTGGTCTTCCTCGATCCCGTCCAGTCCCACCTACGTTAAAAGCTGCCGGGCCTACTAATGTTCTCCACCCGTGAATAAATGATGTAAATTGTTCATAATTTTGTTCGGACACCAGCTGAGGGAAATCGCTCACCGAGAGGACCCAGAGCCCACATTCCCTCAATAGTTTGGCCCTTAGTGCCTCAAACGCGGAACATTCCACAATAATGTGCTCAGCAGTCTCCGGGACTCCACAACTTGGGCACAGGGGATATACGTCTTTTCCGAAACTGTGCAGCTTACTTCGGAAAGCCCCGTGCCCAGTGAGGAATTGAGAGACCCAGTAATCCGGAACAATCCATTTGGCTTTCAATCGTGAGCGGACCGTGGGGAAGAATTTCTTCAAGGTAGCACCTTTTGAGGTTGTCACCCACCGCCGGTCCCACTCATCAATGGTATGTTCCCGGATTGCACTCTTCCATTTCCTTGGGTCCTCCGCAATCCTCATTTGGATATTCCCCGGGAGACCTGCTGAGCCGTTCCTCTTGTAGGCATCTTTAAATGAATCTTCACGCAGGAGGAGGTCGAGAGGTACTCCTCCTGCAAGAATTTGAACCGCCTCATGGGATACAGTACAGTAAGCCTTTGTTACTCGTAGCAAAGCCGTTCGCTGAATGGTCGCCAACCTGCGCTTCTGCCGTTGTGTGATGTTCTTGAACCCGGCGGGGGACGCGTATCTCAGAATACCCAGCACCATGCCGTTATAAATGGTCATTGTTGCTGGGTATCTAAGGCCCCAGAAAGCGCCCCCTAGTCTACTCAGACCGTTGAAAGCTAAGGTCACCCTATTGCCTAAGTAGTCCAAGTGAGGGGTCCATGTTGAATTCTTTGCCAAATCGTATTCCATATCGTAGGTGACCACTTCACTTGGACGTATTCTCGTACCTTCAATGCAGAGGTTTATAGGGTGTGCCCTATCCGTTTTTCCTCTTAGAAGGATGGTCTGAGTTTTAGCTGCGGCCATTTTCAATTTTTTCATACGACACCACCTTCCTACCAGCTTGGCGCAACTCTCAGCTTCCGCTTTAATTCCAGCTCTGCTGTTAGATGCCACTACAGCCGCCAGATCATCAACGTATGCAGTAGCAGAGAACTGCTCCTCCAATATTTTATAGCATACTGGGAGAAGAGAGATCCCACGATAGTTGTTACAATCCGACCTCCGACCTTTTTTGTGAATCGGAATGAGTATTGATTCTTTCCATTCTTCGGGCATTTTTTCATTTTCCCAGATATTTTTAACTAAAAAATGTATTTTGGAAACGCCCGCTTCTCCACAGGCCTTGATTAATTCACTCATGATATTATCATTTCCTGCAGCCTTATAACGTTTTAATTTTCCTATCGCCATTTCGACTTCCTCTATACTCGGTGCGTCTAATCTATGGTTCAGCGCTCTGATATTCAGAGAGAGGAGATTGATTATTATTTTACGTATATAATATGCCGTCAAAGTGTTGTTTAAATTTATTTAATATCTCAGAAGAGTCCGCAATTATATTGTCATTTGCATCTTTAACCGCATTCAATAGCGATTCAAATCTTTTACGCGATTTGTTTATACCTTTGTACATCTCTCTTACGTTATTTTCGTTTCTGTGTTTTTCTAATTCTATTATTTTGCCTTTAAGATACTCTCTTTTCTTATTTTTTAAGAATTTTGAAGTTTCATTCTTTACTAACCGAAAGAAAGCCACATTATTATCGCTTGGATTATTTGGGAAAATTGTATATCCGTTGAAAAATTAAATCAGAAACTTTTCGCGATCACGATACTTTCCCTAATATATATATATATATATATGTAATTTTTATATAATATAAAAAATGTGTGTGTGGTGTATAAATAAGAGAAAGAAAGTTAGAGAAAATAGGAAAACGATAATGAAAGTAAAACAGTAGTGATGAAAATGTATATGCTCTCCTGCCTCATTTACATAATACTCTACAAGGTTCCTCAATTTCAAACAGTCCAAGGGATTAAGCCTGGATTGTGTTTGGTGTGGTATTGGAAATTCGGGCTTTGACTTACCGGAGAGAAAGGTATTGTTGGTGGTATAATTATTTTATTAGTTCTCAAAAATATCCCAAGTTAGTTTCTCTTGATTTGTTTATTATTTTACTTACATTTATTAACAATTGGTAATCATTACGTTTGCTATTGAGATTTTTCGTGCTATTCGACAAGTAGCATGATAGCAAAGTTCCGTCGTTCACGATAACACAATTCGTCTATGCTGTATTGCTAAACAGACAGGTGCCTAACCTACAGGAAGTATTTAGCCACATTATAGGTTTGTTCCCACCTAGTCTATTTCTCCTGTTGGGCATGCGCAGCGCTAGCTTTCCGCCTTCAAGATGTAGCACGCAAGCGCAATAGGCCGTATGATATCGGAAGACCTTATTTTATTTTTGTAACCTCATGTGTTTGTAACCTGTTAGTTGATAACTTATAAAGTGGCGTCAATCTTCTATTTGCTTATCTTTAAATAGTTTATTTTACTTATTATGCCTAATAGTTGTAAAAAAAAAAAATATTGAACTTTTGGCAAATAATTGCTCAGTAAAACTTTACTCTACAAGTGAATATCTTTCACCATTTAATAATACATAAAAGACGACCATGTGTTCATTCTTATCCTCAATTGTTAGGTTTTATTGATGGAGACACAATTAGTAAAGTCACTAGACGTGTATTTTAAGCAATTATGAAGAAAAAAGAAGATAAATATCTTTTTTGGCATAGTGTAAGTGAAAGTAAACACGAAGGAATAGGAGACCTATTTAATTTAAGAAAAATATAACTAAAGGAAAGAAGGCTGGACCTAGATAAAAAAAACACATAATGGTGATAATATAATTAATTTTATCCCCATAATTTTTTTTTTTTTTTTTATCATGGTCAGCCTGATTTCTTTTAGTTATATTTTTCATACAGTCCACTTATATACTACTAAAGGAGTGATCATCGTAACATTTAATTGGAGGTGATTACTCTAAACATCCCCTATATAGATTTTTTTTCAAAACATTCCTACAAACCTGTATTTCATAGAGTAGCGTTAAGTGGCTAGCTTTCGGAAGAGAATATTAAGAGATAAACAATTGGAAACTCATTATTTTCTTTGGCCGTTTATGGAGGGTGGGGAGAAGCACGTCGGCGCAGGGAACTCACGTAGCTGCCGGAGGACTACGCCCGGAATCACCCTCGCAAACAATGCCCATTCTAACATACACTCTATATCTCTCCTTTATTCCCCTTTTCTTCTCGGATCTCTAGCGCCGATGGTCATTCTCAACCCAGCTCAGCAACGTGATAGCAAACTCAACCAAACACATAACTTTATCTCATAAAGCTAATAGCCTCCAAGGATTATATAATAAATCAAATAATATGCATTTTAGCTCATGTACGAAAGAAAATGTTATTGATTTCTCAGTAATGCACTATTTATTTTATTATTATGTTTTTACTTATATTTACTATATATAGTAAGGGAAAGTATTGCGATCGTGAAAATTTTCGAATTCCAGTTTTCAACGGAAATACATTTTCCTAAGTCCAAATAACCAAGTCCCCCAAAAAGGTCTGTGTGTGTGGTAATTCCCGGGCGGAAACAGTTAGTCCTATGAAACTGAAATTTCATATTTAAGACAAATATACACCTGAGACGTTACAAATCCTTTTTCATCAAAATGAGCTTACCAGAGCAGCCACTTCATACCATGCATTTTATACCTTTTTTCGATTTTCTCAAAAACGGTTCAGTCGATTTTGATTAAACTCGTTATATCGATGTAGAATTTAATGGACTTTAATATCATCTAGGTTTCATTCGGATTAAAATGGTCTGACAGGGCTTGAATGCCGATATGTTAAATTTTCTTTCTCTAGAGTACCTTTAAGTTTGTTGATTCTATAAAAATAACTATATTATCTTGTTACCATTGATGAAAAACAGGTAAATATATAAATTGAATGAATTCGATACCCAAATAAAGGAGAAAATAGACAAAAATATTTTTTAATTCAATTTTTTGTTTTCAAAACAATGAACAGTAATATACATGCATGACATACCGTTTGAAAGCTAAAGATTTTAGAAAAAATATAATCTTATACTCAAGCGTTTAAAAGTTAGTAGAGAGTGATGAAAAGAAGATAAATCTAACTAATTATTTTAGATAATAATATAATACGATTTTTAGATATTTCTTATCTTGTCAGTAAATGTCATTAGCTGGTAGAGGTGATTGAATATATTTCAAAGGTTTGAGTTCCACGCGGCTTTTAGTGTAATTTCTATGATCACCTTTTCGGAATTAAGGACGGGATGCAGGTATTTCTAAAATAGTTTTTTTTTAATATTTTTTCCACAACTGGCCGTAAAAAACACGACTGTATAAGTATGGGTAATTCTGGCGTTTTTTTTTTTTTTTTTTTTGGGATCAGATATCATTTTGACTTGATTAAAAGTATTGGGTTGTTTCACATGAAATGTCTGTTTTTATAGTTTCTGAAATACATAAAGGACTTGGCAGGTCTCTGTTGTTTTCTTCCGAATGTTTACATATTTAAAGTAAACACTTACTAATCCTCTATCTTTGCATTATAAACATTAGCTTCCCAATCAATTACCCACTTTTTAGTATACCTCCAAATATGAACATGGTAACACTCGATTTTCGAGTAATATTTTTGTACGAGTTTAAACTCGGCCATTCAGCAGCTGAGGCCGCTAGAAATATTTGCAAGGCGTTTGGGGAAGGAAGTGTTAATGAACGGACCATTCGCCGTTGGTTTGATAAGTTTTCAGCTCGGGATACCGACTTGGAAAACTTGCCCCGAGGAAGAAATCCGTCTGTAATAGACGATGTCCTCAAACATACAATAGAACGAAACCCCTACCAAACAGTTAAAGGACTCTCAGCACAACTAAATGCAAGTGGATCCCCGTTTCCAGACATTTAAAGTGTATTGGGAAAGTAAAAAAGCTCGATACATGGGTACCTCGTGATCTTACTGAGCGGCAGCAAGACCCCATGTTTCAAAACATACCGTGTAAAAATTGAAAGAACTGGGCTACGAAGTTCTTCCGCACCCGCCATATTCTCCCGACTTGTCTCCAACAGATTACCACCTGTTCAGGAATTTAGACAACTTCGTCAAAGGAAAACTTTTTGAAAATGATGATCAAGTGAAAAGTGCGTTTTCAGATTTTGTTTCACTTCAAAGTTCAGAGTTTTTCTGTTCGGGGATAAAAAAAGTTGGTGTCACGTTGGGAAAAATGTGAAGAAAAAGAAAGTAAATACTTCGAATAAAATAATCTTGTTTTCATATCGTATTTTTAATAAAAATCCTTTACCTTGAAAACGGACATTTCATGTGACACATCTCAGTATTTTGAAAGCAGTTCATTATTAATCTAGGTGAAAAATTCTCAATTTTTTCTCAGAGATATTTTGTAATTAGGCAAGGTATAGGAGCCTTGCGGCAAGATAATATTTGAATGACTTTCGATAATTCTTCTTTATAAAATTTTAGTGGAGTAGGATTTAGGACATCCGAAATGAATGGTAAATTATATTCTTCGATCGTCATTCGGTAGGCAATACAAGTTATGAGCCATTTTCAAAATGTTCCAATTCATCCGTTCTTATTTACTTTTCGAAGACTTAATATCATGACAGCAATGTTCTTTGAAATACGAGATACCTAGATTATTTACCATCGATTCCAAGGAGTTCTAATCTAATGGAATTTTCTTTTTTTTTATTATTACTATTTTTTTATTGTGGGATATAAAATATTGGAATGGCACGACAGGCGGCTGATTGTGACTTCATATATTAAGACCTTATCTAATGAAGAGGAAACGAGACCTGTGAACTCTGACCTAACATGCTCTTGCTATGAGACTATCCCAGATAATAGGAAGGATCTGTGGTTTGAACAGGATGAAGTCACCCAGGCTTCAAACCCATCGCCGCTCTCTTGCAGTTTCGATGGTATGTTACATAATATTTGGATCTCTTGACGTGGATCGTACCATACAACAGATTTATCTCCATGTTATTTTTTTTCTTCTTTTTTTGTTCTTATTAGGATCATAAGCACAAGGCATTTTAACATCGACTTTGGTAACTCTATGCTATAAAGTAGATTATTAAGCATACCATTCTATATTTCCAGAAAAGTAATGATAGATTTCCGGAAATGATTTGGTAACACATATTCGATAACACATTTTGGCATTCAAGAAACTAATGGTGATCTTTTCAATTAAAAATATTTATTTATTCGGATATATTACAATCTGTCACTAGGGACAATAATAACATTGCTATAAGATTACATTCATACAATATATACATACAAAAGGAAAGTCAAATTACATAAAATGAAACTAAAATAAAACATCACTTGATAAAATCGGTTTTAAGACTAAATAAATTTCAAGTTGAAGAAATAGGAATTACATTAAGTTTCGATTGAACCATTCACTTTATTTTAAATAATATAACATTTTAATCTTAAATAATATATCATATAAATACTAGCGGACCCGGCAAACGTTTTTCTGCCATTTGAATTATTTCTAATGAATATTTTGGTTTTTAAATAAAAAATAAGGAATGTATTAAAGTGAGTGGGGATGGGATCTATAGCAGAAAGAGGAATGGAAAGCTGTATACAATGAGAATTTTATAAGGGTTGATAAAATAGAGCTAAATAAAAACGTTAAACGAATTTGATAACCGACTAAAGTAGAGCACATATATATAGTGTCAGTTATCTTTTTATTCGAACATAATATAGTGTTTAATGTAATGTAGGAACGCTTAAGATTTTATAAAAGATCACATGTTATATCGAAAGGTACACAAATTAACGGATAGTAATGAAAAGGGGATAAAACTAAGTATTTTTCGTATAAAATAATTCCTATTGATCGAATTGTTAATCTAAAACAAATGTTTCAATCCTAACTGAATTTATTTTTCATTTTACTTTTTTAACCCTAGCTTAATTTTAAAGTTCTTAAATTGATTTTAACAACGTAGGTAGGTGAAAGCGGAGTGTTGGCTGCATCACTTTTCTGAAATGCAAACGACGGTTATATTTATTGGATATTCTTAATACAAAAATACAAAAAAAAAAAAAAAAAAAAAAAATAAGCCAAAGAAAAAACCAACAAAATTATCAGTATAGACACTCGAATCACCTTGTGGTATGAAAAAAAATCAACTTTCTTTTTTAATAGATTATCAAACTCTTTCTATTATATATTCACCCATTTTTTATCACTTCTAAAAACATGAAAAGGTTAACTTTTTCGAAACTTTATAATTAAAGGAACAGTTAAATAATGAATTTTAGAAAATAAACCTTGTCTCACAATTTGGATTAGAAAAAAAAACCTAACTGATATTGAAGCCCGTTAAATATCATTTCAATATATCGAGTTTAGTAAAAATATTTTTTAGCTGTTTTAACGAGAATATAAAAAAAAATTGGGATTGCACGGTATAAAGTAAATCAAGTTAATCGATTTAGGAGAATTAGAATTTCAACATCCAATAAGTTAAATAAAAAAAAAAAAATCAGTTTCCATCGGCTTTTCGTATTCGAGCTAATTATTTGAAACTAATTGTAATGCCAAAATACTGGCAAACAAATACAGGCATTTTGTGAGACTATGCTATTTAGACCCTGGGGACCCTAAAACAAATTTCCGTACAAAATATAGTAGATAAATTAAAGCAAAAATGTTTGCAATATAAAGAATGTTCTACGTTATAGTTTATACAACGTAAAACAATTGTAAATAATGTTTATTAAATAAAATCTCTCAGCAGCTTTCGCCATCTCAAGCACCTTAATCATCTATAACAATTTACACGATTTAATGAAGGACAAAGATACATTTTTTTCATCCAATTTTTAAAAGTAAAACTGAGATTTCTCACCTGATAATATATTTGCCCACGTATTTATTGGATATTGCTTATTTATTGTGTTTTTTTACTAGGGAAAATAATAATAACTTAATTCGTTTCAATACGTACATTCATGTTGATATGATATGTATTGAAAAGCACTTTATTAATTTTTTGTATTGAATATATTATCATATTTTTTTTTTATTTATGCATAAAAACAATTTAAGTATTCAATGATTATTATTTCTAGTAAAAAAAAAAAAAAAAAAAAAAAAAAGAAACGAAAATTAAGCAGAAGCTTAAGTGATATCTAATCAATCGGTTGTGAAATATATTTATCAGGCCAAAATTATAAGTTTTTTCCATTGAAAATTCGAGAAAAAAATTGCCTGTTTTTCTTTTATTAAATCGTGTAAATTGTTAAAAGTGAACATGGTGCTTGAGATGCCAAAAGGTATTTAAATAAGAGTTATTAATAAATAATATTGAAAAATGGACAGTTTTAGCATGTTAGAGCTTATTTGAACGAAATAAAAATGTTACAAAGGAATACGTCGCTGTTTGAGTGGTACGAAAGTATTACATTAAAGAATACGAAATTCTATTTAAAAAAATATAAATAAGAAACCAACTGAATAATTTTTGCCTTTGATAATAACTTGATGGGGAAGCTCTAACAAACGATCGTAGCAAGTTATTACACCTCGGTTGATGTGGCGAAATTCTGTTGTTTTGACAGTCGATGAAGAATTGGCAATGGAGGCATGGTAGGATTTCGGCCGAGGCACATTTGTCAAAAGGTTTTTAATGTGCCACCATGCGCAGGAATTGGATAAATAGCATCATTTGACTGATGATCAGTAATTTTGTTACTGAGAATTTCGAAATTAGAAACGTGAAAAAAAAAATCTTTTTCTGGGGCCTTTTCTCCGACTAGTTGCTGTATTAATTAATTCAAATGATAATCACTCATTGATGACGTAGAGTATAAAGAATGGAAAAAGTAGATTGGGGTGGGCTCATCAAGAAAAGACGCACGAATGAGGAAAACTATATTTTTGCGCCGACGTTTCAGTCTAAAATGTAGACCTCCATCAGGGTTAAGAAAATAAAATATAACAACCAATATAACCTCCATGATATTAAAGCCCATTTAATTTTACGTCGCTGAAGATAGTTTAATTAAATTGGTCATTCCTGTTTTAGAGAAATCGTACAAATGTTGAAAATGCGTATTATTAAGTGGGATTTCCAGTGAGGCGATTTTAGTCAAAAATGGTTGCTCTTACATCACAGCCATATACTTGTAATACATACAGTGAGTGTCAAATGTATTCGGGATTCACTACCAGTCCGTAATTTGCTTCCTTTTAACTTATTTTATACGTTTTCAAGAGTTCTTATACACTTTATAATGTTAGAAGGAAGGTACACAATAGCTCAAAGCAAAAATTACGACAAAAATAATTTTATTTTTAAATTTTTAAACGTTCATTTACGAAAATATTAAAAATAATGTATGTCAATGGTGTCAAAAGTATTCGGAATTACGTGTTTTCCTAATTGTATTAATGCAGTGATCATAAATAAACATCAAGTTGGTAAAACTTTTTGTATAGTTATACATTTTAACCTACTGGGAATTTATATTAATTGATTGTTTGGTGTGAAATAATATTCCACTCAAGCACTTATTGTTTCTTGAGGCATTATCATTTTTAATATAGTCTTTCTTGATTTTCCTTTTTGGTAGAATTAAATTTGAAAAAAATAATCGAAGAGAGATTTCGAATACTTTTTAGTAATTTTGCAGCAACTAAATCTGAATAGATAACGTATATGTGTCCAGAGTCATGGTCGCGCGTATGTTCAAAATTTAATTTATACGTCATTATTCTTCTACATTTAATTCTGGCTTTTCATGCTTATAAAATACACATATATATTAATAATGCTGTCCATGAATCCAATACTATTAAGCTTTTTCAAAGAAAAATATACCTGACTATCACTGACCGCTCAAGGGGTTTTAGTATGGCATACTAAATTCTTTATTTGGTTTCCTTTAAACCACAATTTTTTCATAAGACCCATGTATTTTAATATGGGAGTCATTTGTAAACAATTTTATTTACAACTCAACCTTCTATTTCAGCCAAACTTACTAACATTCAGCCTATCATCTTACTGCCTTGCCTGCTGAAAGACGTTTTCCGGACTTTTTTTACCATGTTTTTCTTTTCGTTAGATTTTTTTAGAACGCGGAGAACAATTGAAACATTTATTGTGCATCCAGAAGTTCTGAAAAATTCGGAAATATGCTAAGGTTTACTCATCTGAGGTATTGTTTTCTTATTAGATGAATAATCAGTCTTTCAGTTTTAACATTTAATATTTTTCGGACGTTCAACTTTTTGCTTTTATATTTTATTAAAATATTATCTACACTGCACATAGCCATCCATATATTCTCATCAATTTTTTTCAATATCTCAACTATTGCTCTTTAGTTTCAACGTGTGAACGTGTTAAAAATTATTCGAGGGCGTTGTACGATCGTTGCGTTTTTATTTTAGGGCCTTATCAACATAATATAACATCTTTCGATGGTTGGGTATATATCACATGATAGAGGAAAATTGCTTAAAACATAAAGTTATGTCGAAGATTAGTGAAAATATTAAAATTTGAAACCATTAAACAATAGGATATTACGATTTCCGAATACATTTGACACTGAACGATCTAGTAATTTTACATTATTAATCGGATATTTTAAAAAACAAGAAACTTTTCGGTTATCTGCTCAGCGATTTTCCTTTATGGGAGTCTCTTTTAAAGATTTATGTGTAAAAAAGAATTATATAAATTCATAGCAGTGAAATATACTTATTAAATGAAAAGAAATACGAATTCCGAATACTTTTGACACTCACTGTATGTACTTTCAGCTTCTTATGACTTTTCTGTTTTGAGCGAAACTTACAACATAAACACAGACTTTTTTTTTTTACAGGATTTGGTCACTTAGTTCCAGAGAGTAGCTTGCATTATAATATCAATTTTATTTAAAAAATATTTGAGATTGCAATTCTTTTCCTTACTGTATTTCATATATTAACTAAGGCTGGCTATAGTGCCTCGATATAAAAAATAAGGAGTGGGGGAGATAGTATGCCTCCAGTGTGTGTGCTGTGCCTTGCCCGGTTGCACAAGTGCATGGCATTAATTTTTTATGTACATTTTTCTTTAGCGGTATGTTGCCTTGGCTTGCCAGAACCTAATTTCATGCCTTTTTTGTATATATTCTCTATTTTTTTTTATTATTTATTATTATGTTATGTTCATAACTTCATCAAATATATCTGCATATACGTACATATGAACTGTTGCTGTTTATTGTTAAAAAGGAAAGAAACCAAGTCCTCTCACGTAAGCTAGGAAGGACGTCAGTGGTAAAGGATATGACCAAAAAGAATAAAGGGTATGTGCTTTTTTATTAGAAATCTGAATGGAGTTGAGGGAGAACTCTGCTGGAGAAATATGGATGTATAAGACCTGGCGCACATCGGTAAAATAATTTTAGTTTTAAACTTTAAGTGTGGTGTGTATTAATATCATAATCTTTTCTTAATATCATAAACTCGTAACTTTTCGGTCATATTATATAGAACAAGTAAATGTAAAAATCAGAAATAATTATCTATTAGAATGAGTTTAGAGGAAGTACTTTAATTTGGTATTTAACCCCGGATGGGACTGTTTCAATAAAGATAAAAACTGATGATGCTATTATACAAACCATATAACTGTATCATGACATAGGGAAGGTGATCAAAATGGAGGGAGGAGGGAGAGAGTTCTGAGTTGATCCCCATTTAATAATATAATTAAAAAAATTCTCACGGAATCGGGATTCGAGTTCACAACCTTTGGCGTGGTAGACTAGCGCGCTGGCAACACAGCCTTCCTAATTTACAGATTTACTTACCTATATAGTGAGAAAAAGAATTGCTGTCTCAAAAATTTTCAAATTGCATTTTTCAAGGGCAACACGCGTTTTAGCTTATTCCTAAGTCCGATGGCCGAAAAGGTATGTGCGTATGTTTTTGTTTTTCTTCTTTTAATAAAACACCATGATGAAGTCAGCATGTAGCATTTTGTAATGGTCGGAGCAGATCACTTTAAAACACTAGATTTCCACTAATTATTACTTTAGAATTGAAAAGGGCCTAGCGGAATAAGCCGGTGAAATCTGTTTTCTAAAATGTTTTTTCAAAAATACTTTTTTAGATTATGTTTTATTGGTACACCTGCAATGTTTTGTTACTTTTTTTATTGGAGGGTCCTGCATAATATATATATTTTTTAAAGATGATCTCAAATGTACCCAATGGTGAAAAAATAAAAAAAACGGATGGCTCTCTGAAATGTCATGCTGTGGGTGGTCACTGGTCACGCCTAAAGAGAAGAGATTGAGCCGTAGGATGGTAAAGTCATTAGATATTACTTACAAACTATGCACCTACATATTATGTAATATACCAATTATTATAAATATCTTCTATTGGATGTAATATTTCTTTTACTTGGATAACAACAGAAGACTTTATATCCCTAACATATATTTTTTTCGTTAAAATCGGTTGAGCTGTTCATGAAAAAACATTTTTAGTTTGTTTTTTTCTTTCCCCTCCATAACTTTCCTCCCACAAGGATTATGGGGCTAAAATTGTGCAAAAGATAGTTTTTCATAGGTGTAAATCAATGGTATGAATTGGGTTGTGATATACGCGGGGGCAGATTTGACATGCTTCCGCTAGGCCCTTTCCAATGACAAATAAATCTATCCCAAACGATAATGATTAGTGCAAGTGAGTGTAAATTAATCAAAAGAATACAAGAAGAATGAACACAGTTTTTTTTTAATCTTTTGCATTGGGTTGATCGAGCGCTAGAATTTGCAAGGATTTGCCAAATGGTGGAGAAAAATATGTCGATATATGAATGGTGGTACGGGGAGTGTGGGGAGGGAATTGTAGTAGCAATGGGAGGTCCGGATAAACAGACAACAGCCGATGATGGAGACCCACAGCTAACAAACACAGGCCAGGCCAAAGCTCTTTTTGTGAGAGTCATTTTTTGCCACCCCAAGACCACTATCCACACCAACCGCCTGGCTCACCAGATGTAATAATTGCTCTTATTACTTTCATTACTATAAAAACTACGGATCGATGCTGTAAAAAAGCCTATCGGGGGTTTCCATAATAATTTATATTCAGGGTATTATACATTATACTAAGTTTTCTCTAGAACAGCTGATGCGCTCGATGATAACAGTCATACGTTACTTCGTCTCTCAGATGTTTGCTCTTTTCAGTAGGAATTCGCTTGAGTTTAGTCTGGGAAACATCACTAGACTTCAAGAAAACCACAGCAGTGAATATTGGAGAAATATCGGTAAGCAAAGTTATAATTTATTTTGTAGAATCGCGAAAAGTGAAAGGAGGGTCACTGATCAGCTGATTGCCGGCAAGCTCGGGCTTGCTTTTATTTAACTTTCCTAATCCTTTAGCTCAATCCCTCTCCAGCTCCACCCACCCCTACAATCCTCCACGAAGATTGAAACGGCAGTGGCCCCGCGACGTTCTATAACATTTATACTGGAGTTCTGACACTGGTCAGATCCTCCACTCATGTACTGTATGTTTGTGGCTATTGCGCCCTAACTCAGCCTCTACTGGCTAAGACCAGTGATGCGGCTGAGAGAGAGGCGCTGGGAACTCTTGGATTCCGCTTTTTCCTCCACAAGTGGAGGGAAAAGCCCAGTCTGGGGTCCCCTTAGCAGTTGTAAATATTGTATATAGTTATGTTTGTTTGTATGATTTTTATTTATTTGCCAACTTTGTATTTATTTCAATTATAGGTTGTTGTTGTTTTGTTTTTGTTTTTTTTGTTTGTTTTTTTATTTTGTTATATTTTATTGTACATATAAATGATTTTTTTTTTCTATTTTATGTAATTTGACTTTATCGTTATTTTCTGTATATATTGTATGAATGTGGTCCTATATCTCTATTACTATTGTTCATTCTGAAACAGATTGTAATATTTCTCAATAAAAAAAAAAAAAAAAAAAAAAAAAAAATTAACTTATCTTTCTTTTATTATCTTTTCTTCTCATTCTCATTTCATTATTTATTTATTATTTTACATTTTTTTCATTTTTTTTTTTTTTTAAACAATGGGATATTTTCATCAAGTTATGTCCTCAAAAGCTACAAGGAAAAGATCTAGATCTGCAGGTTCAAACTCGTCCCCTACAAAACAGAGACCTCGCCGTGAAAATAAAAAAATTATTCCACCAGCGACCGCTTCAGCTACCTCTTTAAGATCTGAACCACAGCCTAGCACATCATCACAAGGATTAACTAATGAATCGTTTTTTACACCGAACCCATTTCAGATCCTCCATAATCAAAATTAAAAAGAAACCATGGAATCTTCTCCTATACCCAGGGAACCACAACCTCCACCAATTTTTGTTAAAAATATTAAACATTTTCAACTACTTTGTGCGCATTTAAACAAATTAACCGATCCTAATAGTTATTCTTGTATAAGTAGAACCAGTGATACTAAAATATCTCCGACTACCGCCGAAAGCTACAGAAAAATAGGAAAATATCTGACTGAGACCAAAGCTGATTTTCATACCTATCAGTTGCGCCAGGAGAGAGCTTTAAGGGTTGTAATTAGAAACCTACAGCCTTCGACACCAGTTACAGCTATCAAAGAAGAACTGACAGAGATAGGCTATAAAGTGCGGTAAGTCACCAATGTCCTAAAAGATAAAATTACACTGCCTCTATTCTTCGTGGACTTGGAGCCATCAGCAGGAGTTGAAAAAATTTACGACCTCAATAGGTTGTACTATACTAGTGTAAGAGTTGAGAAACCTTACACGAAGAAAGAAATAGTTCAGTACCATAATTGTCAGGCATATGGTCATACGAGAACTTACTGCACCACACACCACGCTGTGTGAAATGCGGTAAGCAACATAAATCAGAAGAATGTACACGATTATGATCAACACCCGCTGTATGTGCTCTGTGCCTCGAGGACCACCAGGCTAATCAAATACCTTGTCATGCCACTAATATCACTACTTACTAATCCGTATCAAATTTAATCCCTTCCTTAAAAAATCCTTAAATGACTACACCGAACTCCTTGTCCATTCTCCTTTGGAAAGCGAATTGTGTTAGAAATCACACTCACGAACTTACAGCTTTATTGCAAGACAAAAACGTTATTACTACACTTATTATTGAAACAAGACTAACCACTAAACAGTTCTTTAAAATACCTCAATACGTAACATACCGTACGGACCATCCAGACGGAAAAGCCCATGCCGGTACTGCTGTCATTGTGCACCAGTCCCTCTCCCACCATATACTCCCAGTTCCCTCCTATGATTTCCTACAATGCGCCGCCATAGTAATCAAGACTTTTTCTTTTCCGATCACCCTCGCATCAGCGTACTGCCCTCCTAAACATTCCATCTCCAACATTCTATTCGAATCCTCAATTCCTTAGGAAACCACTTCATTCCAGGTGCAGACATGAATGCTAAGAACCAGCAATGGGGTTCCAGATCCACGAATTGTCGTGGGCGGAATTTACAGTCTGCACTCAGCTCTAGACGTTTCAACCTCCTGCCTCCTGACTCCCCTACCTACTGGGCAACTGATCCTAACCGTAATCCTGACATCCTTGACTTCTTCATCCACAGCGGATTAGGCTCCCTAAACATGTCGGTGACTCGCCTCGATGAACTGTCCTCTGACCATAGTCCATTGCTCCTTAAAGTATCCCTGATTCCTATTCCTAAACCCACCCCACCGTCATTTATCAGAGGACCAGTAAACTGGGACCTTTTTCGCCAAATCCTGACCAGTGATATTGACCTCAGAGTGAAACTCATAACTCCAGATGACCTTGACGATGCCGTAAACTCCTTCACCATCGCTATTCAACAAGCTGTTTGGACTGCCTCCTCTCCCAAGCACTCCCAGATAAGTCATAACCAAAATCATTTATCACAACACCTCATAGACCTCATCCGCACCAAACGCCGATCCAGATCCTTATGGCAACGCACCCATCACCCCACAGATCGCCGCTCCTATAACTTTTATTGTAGACAATTAAAGAGGGAGCTGGCGATCTTCCGTTCCCAATCCTTTAGTTCCTTCCTTTCTTCTCTTTCGGCTTGTGACAATTCCCTGTGGAATGTCACCAAGAAAATTCTAAAATCCCACCATATTTCCCACCCCCTCCGTCGTAGTAATTGTTCCTGGGCTGCGTCTGATGAAGACAAAGCCGAGGAACTTGCAAATACGTTTCCGAAGTCTTCACACCTCATCCAGAATCCCATCCAAACCACACTGCAGTAGTGGAAGAGTTCCTTCAGTCTCCAATCCAGCTTTCATTACCTCCTAAAGCAGTTAATCCCTCTGAGGTCAAATATCTTCTCCGAAAACTTGCACTCCGTAAATCTCCTGGATACGATCTCCTCACTCCTCAGATTCTCAGACAGCTTCCATCTAAAGCCGTTATATTTCTTACATATATTTACAACTCCATTCTACGCACTACTCATTTTCCTCTCTTATAGAAACATTCCACAATAATTCTCTTCCTAAAACCAGGTAAACCTCCTAACACTACAATAGACCTATCAGCCTACTCCCAATCCTTTCAAAAATCTTTGAAATAATCCTCCTCAAACGAATATTACCTTTATTAGAATCCCACACTATTCCTTCCCATCAGTTTGGATTCCGTTCCCAACATTCAACCGTTCAGCAAGGGCTCCGAGTCGTTGACCATATTTCCTCTACCCTTGAGAACAAGGAGAACTGCTCGGGTGCATTTCTGGACATAATCCTTATACCTAGTCCTCCGATCCTATCTATCAAACCGCTCCTTCCGAGTTCGTTGTGGTGCAGAATATTCCAATTATAATCCAGTCGAATCCGGTGTTCCTCAGGGCAGTGTCCTTGGTCCTATCCTCTACAATATATACACGGCTGATATTCCTGTTTGCCCTAATACCTTCCTAGCAACATACGCTGATGACACAGCTGTCCTATGCTCTCACTTAGATCCCGAAATTGCATCTATAGGCCTACAAACGCACCTTTCTCAAATTGAAGACTGGTGTAACAACTGGAGAATCAAAGTCAATCAATCCAAATGCAAACATGTCACCTTTACCCTTCGAAGACAATCCTGCCCTCCAGTTCTCTTTAACTCCGTTCCGTTCCTTTCTCCGACACAGTCCGGTATCTTGGCTTCCTTCTGGACAAAAGACTAACTTGGAACCCGCATACTAGACTTAAACGACAAGAACATAATCGACGATTTGGACAATTATACAGACTACTGAACAGAAATTTTAAGTTATCTATCGAGAACAAACTGCTAATATACAAGACAATACTGAAACCTATCTGAACTGTGGGGGACAGCCAAATTATTTAACATCAAACGCATTCAATCCTTCCAATCCAAAGTCCTCCGAACAATAGTTAATGCTCCTTATTATGTATCCAACCATACCTTACACCGCGACCTAAATATTCCATTTGTTTTAGTCCTTATACCATTAAAATTCTCTAAATCCCATCAGAACCTTATCCATCACCCTAATCCCCTAGCTCAATCTTTATCCAGCTCCACACATCCTTACCATCCTCCTAGAAGGTTGAAACGGCAGTGGCCTCGAGACCTCTTGTAAAATGTATATTGGAGTTCTAGCATTGGCTAGATTCTCCACTCACGTACTGTATGCTTGTGAATTGTATATAGGTATGACTGACTTTTGTATATATTTTTATTGATTTTGTTTTGTATGTATTTATATTGTATTATTATTATATAAATTTATTGTTTTGTATATATTGTGTGAATGCAGTATGAATGTTGTACATTATCCCTATAAAAATGTCCTGAATTGGACAGATTGTAATATTGCTCAATAAAGAATTGTTTCTAAAAAAAAGAAAAATTTCTCTGGGTCAGTCAGGCGACCTTAGACTAGTAATGACCTAATTTTTAGTCTAAAATAGTCACAATAACTGATATAGAATCATTTTTATTAATTCAAACAATAGTTTTATTATTTTTAAGAACAGGATTATTACGTTTCTTTTTTAGTAAAACTAATAGCAACATTTTATGCTGATGACACATGTGTTATTAGTCAACAACGATCCAAATATTGCCTCTTAAACTATGTAATTCCACATTAGACACCTTGAAGTATGTTGTCAGAATTATAGAATAAAAATAAATTTCAATAACTCCCACCAAATAACGTTGACCCTTCGTCTTAAACCTATGACTTCCTGCCTTACAGTCTCCTTTATTAACTCCCCTTTAGTCCCGGTTGAACAGATTCGATATCTAGGACTGCACCTTGACAGACGCCTTACTTACAACCCTCATTCAAGACTGAAACGACAAGAAACTGCCCGAACTTTTTGATTACTTAAACACTTACTAGACAAACGTTCTAATCTTCCACTAAACTACAAAAGACTAATTTACATGACAAGCTTTGGGGCTCTACTAAACCATCAAATTTGTCTCGTATCCAATCCCTGCAGTTCGAAATCCTTCATAAAATCCTCAATGCTGCTTACTTTGTAACTAATAAACTAATCCATAATCTTTAATGTTCCATATGTTGCTGATTTGGTCCGAATCAGATATCATTCCTTTCATGACAAACTCCATTTCCACTCTAATCCACTAATTTCTATCCTTTCTTCCTCTTCAATTCCCGATAATCCTCCGAGACAACTGAAAAGAAGATGGCCCCGAACTCTTTTAGTTCGGAATACTTTTAGAGTGCTTCCAATGGATGGTTCTTTACAAGTTTATCATGATTTTCATATTTTACTCACATTTACTTGTTGTATTCCTTTATACCCTTATAAATATCAATAAATGAATAAAACAGAAAATAGCAACATTTACACATTAAACGAATTTTGTACGTTAAAACAATCCAAGAAAATTTTAAAAAATATAAAAACTATCGTCAAATTAAAATAGCTACTATTGCCCAATGTAGAAAATGATGAGACTAATTCAGATTTTACCTCGAACGCCTTGTTCAATCCCAGCTATTGAAATTTCCTTGAAGAAAACTCCCTTCTTAGTCCTCTACAATTAGGTTTTCGACCTAGTTATTCTATCCAATCAGCTCTCCTTAAAATAACTCAAGACCTCCAAAATGCCATTGATCACAAAAAATTAACTATACTCATCCTCCTAGATTTCTCAAAGGCGTTTGACATGGTTGACCATAGTATCCTTCTTACCAAACTCCAAAATCTTCCATTATCCAACAGTGCTTTGCGCTGGTTTCATTCCTTCCTCTCCGATCGTTCTCAGTATGTAGTAGTGTGAGATCAACCTCCTTCCATTACCCTGGATTATCTACATCCATGATCCATTATATACATTAACGACCTCCCTCTCCTTATCCATCACTCTAAATACCACTTCTATGCTGACGATTTCCAAATATACCTTTCCTTTTCACCTTCCGACCTGTTATCAGCTACAATAAGACTACAAGAGGACTTAATCGAATAAGTCACTGGGCTGTAGGCAATGAGTTAAAACTAAATGCTGAAAAAAACAAAAGCAATTGTAATACGATCACATCACCTCCTGAAAACTGTTCCACATATCCCAACCCTGTACCTAAATAGTAATCCTATAAAGTTCCATCCCAATGTCAGGAATCTGGGAGTAACCTTCGACCAAACTCTATCCTTTAAAAATCATATTTCCAAAATCACCCGTCGTACCTTTTCAACTTTAAAGCGACTGTATTCTCTCTGTCACCTATTCCCGTTTGAAACCCGAAAACTCCTCGTTACTTCTCTAATATTTCCCCACTTCGACTATTCCTGTACGGTATACGATGGTGTCTCTGGGGATCTCGAGGTAAAAATAAAACGCTTGATTAATTGCACTGTTCAATTCATCTTCGGTGTCCCTAGACACACCTCCGTATCTCGTTTTTATGGCGAGTTAAAGTGGGTTTACCCTTCTAATCGTCGCGATAATTTCCTCGCATCATTCCTTTTCCAATGTATCCAATCCCGCCGTCCATCATACATTTTTGACCTCCCACAATTTAAATCCTCTGTCCATCCCCGTTGCATACGCTCCAGGCTTTTAGATTTATACAGCACGGCCCACCGAACTGCACATTTCGACAGATCTTTTCTCATTCGATCCTCAATCCTATGGGATTCTATCCCTCCTTTCATTCGTCACTCCAATTCTCTTCCTACCTTCAAATCCCGCATATTCGATCACTTATTGAATACCGAGGCTCAAAAGAATTGTAATAAAGCTTTTTTATATATTATATTTTTTTTTCTCATTTAAAAATGTCTCTTTTATACCGGTTATTATTAACTTGTTTATATTCATTTAATTTACTCTAAGACTCTTAAGCCCTTTTTGTACATTCTGTATATATTATTCTAAAGGGACATGTCCCAGGATAATAAAGAATTTATTTATTTATTATTATTAAACCTCTTTGTGATACGTATTATGGGTACGAATTTAATGGCTTGTAAGAGTTGCTCTCATCATATCAAAACCGTCCCTATTTGTTTTCCCCACAATATATATATATATATATATATATATATATATATATATATATATATATATATATTATTTTTTTTATCTGGAAACATTATATAAATTATTATTAGATCACTATTACTAATGTCCACACCGAGACCGAGTTGATAAAAGTCTATAGAAGTACATTGAATTTAGGTGGAAACATTTATGTTTTATAAAAAAAAAATTAACAATAAACGTTATTATTCTTATAATTTAACGTTATCCCCTTTAGCCCCCAGGAGGGCTTACTATCTAACGGTTTTCACACGGCGGAAATAACAAAATAAATAGTTACTCTGCCATAGCCGGATTTTAAACCCTGGATTATTCCAACTGTTGTCTTTCTTCTCGATTAGGCTAATCCATACAGTTCACATCAGATAGAATATCAAGTCTAGTTTTATCTAGGACAAAAAACATTATGCCCAACTGAAAATAGGGTAATTTCTAGACTAATATTCAGCCCAGAGCTAGGCACTAGATCATAATTGTAAACATATTTATCACATAATTGGGCCGTGGTAGACGAAGCCGGACAATTTACAGAGTCGTCACGTCGAACCAATAACAGGCAGCAGGCAGCAGATAGTGTACTTGGCAAGCCCCACTACACTTCCCCGCCTCTGCAGCCACAAGCCGAACTTCATTCTTCAAAAAGCCGTTCAACCGATATCGATGATAATTCATTTTGACGGGAGTACACGCGCGCCGCATTCTAATAAACGGTGGAATGACGAACGCTGTGATGAAGACGGATGAAACCACATGTGAAAGGCAAACGTTATAAAGGAGTTGGCTCTGAGTTGACTAAAAGAATGTCCCCCAGCGGTTAGAAGAAGGCTTTAATCCGAGCATTCTTAAGATATCTTACGTCCTACACATACTTGGCAAAAATCTGGACTTTGTTGAATTGTACAACCAACTTTTTTTTTTTTAGCTTTCTTGCAGTATATAAAATATTTTTTTTTTCATTGATACATAAAAGTAAAAGAAAAGTCTTCCTCAATACGAAAAATCTGGTGGGCCCAACAAAGGAATTTCACTTACCTCGGTTGATAAAATCAATTTAAGAACTATAAAATAGAGTTTAAAATATTTTACAGAATACTATTTAATTTCGTTGAAAATTAATGTTTTAGATTATACTATAAAAATATAAAATAATCGTCATAAACCGTCAGAAGCTGCGTATGATCATGATTAAACAAGGAATATCTAAAAAATTAGTAAACCTTGTGGATATGTGATTATCGGAAACATTCCAAGTTAGAATACGTCATAAGTACTCCGAAATGTTTGAGGTACTATCGGGTTTGAGACAAGGTGATTCCCATTCACCTGTTTTATTTAATTTAGCATTAGAATGTGTCATAGAAAAGCTTAAATACCACCATTTGGGAACCACTGCTATAGAGTAAGTGTGCTTCTTTGGTTAAGGTTTTTATAGAGCTCTTTCAATTAAACTCCAAACTTTAGCAAGCTTCAGACAAAACATAGCCACTCCCCTAATGAAATCGGACAACTCAATGTTTTGTTACCACTAAACTGATAAAACAATATGTGTATGTTTAAAATCGCATTTTTCGGTAAACATATTTCATTGAAAAAATAGCTGTAACACAATAGGCACATTATAGTCTCAAATATGGAATTTCAGTCAAATCGTTTTCTAGCTGGAGTTTCCTCATATACAGAAACCATTTTTGGAGAGTTTTGGACAGGGAAATTTCTACGATTACCGTATTATATAGGAAAGTTAAAGTAAAAAATAAGTTAAATTAAAGGCTATAAGTGGCAGTAGAATAGAAATGTGTTAGGTTTCACTGACAGAACCATAATGAGCATAATTTTTAATAGTTAACATCTGCCTCTGTTGTATTTTTGATATGTTGCTACGAAATTATCCTATACAATATGTTAGTGTTAATCTTTATAATATATATTTTTTTAAACAATAGAAATTATCAATTAATCATTTATCGAAATATACAACCGAAATATATTTTTAAACAGGCCATTTATTTAGTTATCAAAGATAAGACTGCTATTATATTTATTTTAATAATAAGTAACGTATTTTCGTGGTCAGTTGATATAAATCTTGGATCAAATTATATAATCACTAATTTAGCTATAAATAATAATAAAATGCGGGGGAAATCGGCTGGCAATGAGGACCATCCTATTAGCCTGAATAAGGGCTTAATATGCCCGGAAATCGCTTACTTCATAAGAAATGTTCTAATCAACAACAAGCTTATAAAAAACACATGTTTCATATAAATTAATTTATAAAACTTTTAAACTTATATTTATTCAGTCAATAAAAATATATACAACTATATTTCGACTGATAAAATATCGTTATATATTTATTGACTTGCAATACCATTAAAAACATATTCGACGTTTCCACGTATACTTATGAATATCCTTATGTTTAAACGTAATACTTTTTATTATTAAGTTTTTCGAAATGGCGAAGTTTGTTAGTCGGGTCCCATTATCATTACTATATTCGTGCAAACTTTCTTTACCGATTGTAGGACGATATACTTCTTCCCTTCCAACCTTTGCGTTCGCGTCACCTAGTATTACCTTAATGTAATTTCGCGGTAACTTATCGTAAACCGACTATAGTTTATCATAAAATTCTCATTTTACTATCTTCGGTGGGAGAATGAATGCTTATAAGCGCGATTTTAAACCAACGACCTTGAAATATAGCCACCGATATTCTTCCACCAAAGAACTCCCAAAAAAAAAAAGTATAATATATATATAAGGAATAAAAATGCATGATAATAATAAATTAAGAGGTAGCTTATAATAATAATTTATAAAACAAACACAATATAATAGAGAAGAAAACAAAAATATGTACATAAATTTGAAATAATTGTTGTCAGTTTTATTTACTGGTTTATATTGAAATTAGCAAACCTTTTAAAGACTCTTGCGAATTGTATACACACAAACTAATTAAACAGCCTGGATCGGAATAGTATCAGAGTGACGAAAAAGAAGGAGTGGACTTTCATTCGGACGAGGATCGGATTAAGAACGACATGGTTCGATGATGCGTTATATATAGATCTAAAGGTCGTGAAGAAGTGATGCAGGAATGAACGGAAGATTGGAATGAAAAACATATCCGAGATAAATTATGTTCGGTGGAATGAAGAACTTGAAAGGAGAAGGATGTCAGGAAGGAATAGCGGTACAAGAGCACTAATGGCAACTTTAACTCTTCATAGAGTGGGGTGACAGAGGTGCTCTCGTATATCCCACAGATAAAGGTATTGATTAAACGAACAATCGTAATACTTTTAACTCTAGATTCACCGATAGACCCCTATACACCGTACAGCAGCTGTCAAAGAGGGAGAGTACTAAGGAACATACTAAGATTCTGCGGGTTTCAATTGGAAGAGGGTAACGGTGAACATTAAATCGGATTTTTAGAATTGCATAGAACAGGTGAGACTCCGCAATTATCCGACCTTGAGGTGTTGTTCTGAAAGGATGCGTATAGGATAAGTCTGTAAATTATTCAAGAAGAGGATACAAATGTGACCCACCGATTTTTATGATTTTTTTTTTTTAAGTTTGAAGTAGACATTAAATTATCAAAACGCGGCAAAATAATACGGGCCAATCCATCCCCAGGAGCCGCGTAAAAGAATCGGAAAATCTGTGTGCGAAAAACACATTTTATTTAATATATCTCGTTCTAGTAAAGGTAGAAAAATAATTTTGGTCTTGTTCATAATATATCTGGTTCTAGTAAAGGTAGAAAAATAATTTTGGTCTTGTTCATAATATATCAAGTCCAAATTAAATTTTCCTTTATTCCATCCACTATGATAATAATTAGCCACAACTTCGGCTAAGAAAGTGGTTAGGATTTTGGTAATGATTTAAATATTTAGGTATTACTTTTACATAAGTTAACTGATTTCAACGATGAAATGCACGTTTGAAAAATTCAACTTTTACGAATAAAAACAAAAATTTAATATTGGACAAAATTTCGACTTGAAAAAAATCTGTTCAAACATGAAAAACCATGATTGTGTTTTTTTTTTCCTCATAAAACCTATTTACATTAATCCTAGAATTATTTTGTTTCCCTTATATCTTACGCCATGACGTAAATTTGTGCCGATTCCCAGGCTGCTGCCTTGTGCGTGTAAGGTAGGCGAAATATTTAAAATTGTTTAACATTGTAAAAGAGTTAACCTTGGGTTTTTTTTTTTTTTTTTTTTTCTTTTAAGACTTTTTTTTTTTAAATTCTAATACAAACTTCAAACACACTTTTTTTAGAAGTGAAGAATTTTAATTTGAGCACAATTTGAAAAAAAAAAAACCTTAATAAAAGTACTACTTTGACTATATTATTTGCATTTTTAGGGTTATTATCAAGCATAAAACTTAAATATTTTAATGGCTTATTTTTAAAAAAATCCACTTTAAAATAGGATAATTTTGACATCAAACATATTTTTCGACATTCTCTAGAACCAGATTGTTTGATAGATTTTAGAAATAAATTGTTTTCCGAGCACAAACATTCCTTATATTTTTTTACGCGGCTTCCGAGGAGCGTTGGACCCTAATATTTCGCAGACTCTGATCATTTAATGCCTAGTTCCACCTAAAAAGGTTTCATCAAAATCAGTAAGACACATTTGGGACCCTCTCTTTGTCAGTACTTTTCATCTTGATTTTATTTTGGGAAAAAAATAGATAAATGTTATTAAGTATTGCTACAAAAATTCTACACTTAAAAGAAATCAATATAATGAAGAAAATCACATTGGATAAATGATAAAATATTGTTATATTTTTACTTTCACTTACTATATTTAGTAAGGGAAAGTATTGCGATCGTGAACATTTTCGAATTCCAGTTTTCAACGGAAATACACGTTTTAGGGTCCCCTGTGTCCAAATAACCAAGGCCCGCAGAAAGGTCTGTGTGTGTGTGTGTGTGTGGTAACTCCCGGGTAGAAACGGTGAGTCCTATGAAACTGAAATTTCATATTTAAGACAAATATACGCCCAAGACGATACAAAACCTTTTTCATCAAAATGATCTTAGTAGAAGAGCCACTTTATACCATGCATTTTGCACCTTTTTTTCAATTTTCTAGGAAACGGTTCAAACGATTTTGATTAAACTCGCCATATCGGTGTAAAATTTAATGTTCTTTAATATCTTGTAGGTTTCATTCTGATTAAAATGATCTGACAGGGCTTAAATGCTGATATTTTAAATTTTCTTCATCTAAAGTACCTTTAATTTTGTTGATTCTATAAAAGTATATTATCTTTTTAGTACTGATCAAAAACCGGTAAATATATAAATTGAATAAATTCGATACCCAACTAAAGGAGAACACAGAGTAAATATTTTTTTAACGCAATTTTTCGTTTTTTAACATAACAACAGTAATATACATGCATGATATACCGTTTGAAACTTAAAGATTTTAGAAAAAAACATTATCTTATACACAAGCTTTTAAAAGTTAATAGAGAGTGATTAAAAGCTGATAAAACTAACTGATTATTTTAGATAATAATATAATAGATTTTTTAATAAAACACATGTTTCTATAGTTATTCCATTTAATTAATTCTTTAATGGTTTCACTCATTTTTATCTCTTACTGTCCTTGGAAATTGTTTAATCGATTTTAAAAACGGAGGTAAGTGAAAGTCGTGTGTTGCCTTCACCAAATTTTTTTTACAGCTGTTATCATTTACCCAAGGCACGATAAAGTACTTTTAGCGTTTATACAATTAAAATGAATGGAACAAGGTCCGAGATAACTCAGAAGTCTCTGAACAAGGGATGAAGGATTAGCCGAAAGTAGAAGACAAGAGTTAAGCAAAGAGGAGGTATTGAAATGGCTAACTGGACAAGTGGGGTGGGGGTGTGAATAGTGGTTGATGGAAGGGTGTAGGGAGTGATAAAGAGGTGGCTTAATGGTCCAATCTCCTTCTCCTAGCCAAAGTGATTCCTCCTTCCTCCGCTCTTATTGTGTCCCCACCTTCCTCCTCTTTCGTCCTCTACAAGCGAGGAAACCTGTATCATAACCCGCTTGTCTATTCTTCGCCTCTCCTAACCCTACCTACCAATTTACAGTTCCTATTCAAGGTCCTTTGTTTGAAAACTCCAGTTTTCTGAGATTTATTGAAGCAACCTGCAATCATACACCATTCCTTGCTAAGTCGGTCATCAGTTTTCAGTACCTAAGGGGTAGACGTTCTTACGAAACTTGAAACAACACGAATCGTTAGAACTTGTTTTACTTTTGTTCAACTTTCTTAATTATCATTATCCGTTTTGATATTTTTATTTGTGTTTAATGGTCTTTCTCCTTCTAAGGTAAACAAATGAATACAAAGTATTAATATGTATGCGGTCGTGAAAAAATATTGAAAAATAAAAACATATATTTCAAGCTATTGAAAACTGTACTAATAATAAATCAAGTAAATGAAAGTTTAACTATAAAAAGGCATCATACACATTTAGTTAAGCTAATAATTGGGAGAACTCTTAAAATATATTATTCTTTTTCACAATGCTATTAGAAGAAATGAGGAGAAAAAAAATGATGCAATACAACAACAAAGTAAAATAAATAAGTTCTAACAGATAAATGTTTTAACAAAAATACACATTTAAATCACTCTGAAATCATTGTTAAATATGAACAATAAATAATAATTCTTCTTTTATTCACAATCTCATTTATACAATTGAAACATCAGCATTTTTGAGCGTCTGTCTAAGAAGACTGTAGGTATTGGAACAGTTGGGACTTGAATTATGATAGAGAAGAAACATGGCGTATATTATTATGTGAAAATCCCAGAGAGTAGTAGAGCGAACAAGAAAGGAATGATCACAAGTTTTTTTTTTTGTAGGGTAGAAATGTTAAGGTCCAGAATGCCCGTGACTAGTTTCAAGGGAGTAGACTGAGGATTTACATTGTACAAGGCTGGTTACAGAGAAGAAACTGGGATTTAATGATTTGGTGAAGGTATGATCCTAGGAAATATTGTTTGCGAATAGGGGGAAGGAGCCACTTCAACTCCGGCGTATAAATGGGTCACATGAAACCTCTTCGGAGTACCGAGGAAAAATCTTAAAAATATATTCATTATTTCCTTAAGCGTGTCCTTAAGCACTGTCGAGAGGTGACCATATAACCACGCGGCAATAATGACGAAGACCTTATGGGTGGCTAATGGAAGACGATAGCGATGGAAAAATCTGAGGCTTGCTTTTGTTCTTCGAGAGACTTGGGCAATATGGGGTTTCCAGGAAAGGGTTTGGCCGATGGTAACACCTAGGATTTTGACAGAGGACTGAAGGGGAATGGCTGATCATTTCGGAACAGACTCGGGAATGTATTAGTATCTGATTGAGGGCAAATATCACTTAAGATTACAGCAACAAATGGAACATTAAGGTCTTTATAGATGAGTTTCTTCGTCGCAAAGTAAGGAGCATTGTGCATTTTATGAAGGATTTTGGATTGCTTATTGGAAGGATTGGATACTAGAAGAATTCGATGGTTTAGTAGAATCCCACATATCTGCTCCTTAAATAAAAAATAAAAAACTATGATTGCAACTAAGATACTTATTAGGGAGGTTTATCGTAGAAAATACATTATGATTCGTTTAATTTTTTTTAACCCTTCGTTTATGGAGTATGTCATAAAAGAATGGTTGGTACCTGGTTTGGGCCTAACAACTAAAACATAACGATACAGTTCTTATTGTCAGACTGCGACATTTTGTTGGTACTGAATGAGAGGAATATGAAATGAGAGTAAGCACGGTGGATGCTTGAAAGGAGAAAATTCCAAAAGCTGGTGAAATGGGATAGAAAGAAATGTTTCTATGTTTGGTTACTGTGGAAAGGGATATGAAGGTCGAAAAGTCGGGATCTAGTATCTTATGAATGGATTAGGAGTATGAACTGAAAGGAAAAAAATTGATTGAAAGCAATAATTTAAAACAAAACCTTGAGAAACATTCAAATTATTAGTTCTTGAACTCTGTTCATCATGCTTTCCTTCTTGCAAAACTCTATCTGGGGTTTGAAGAGTTACTCTGAGTCATTCATTTAGCAGATACTTGTAACTAATACCACTATTTAGAAGATAAATGCGTGGAGGCGGTGCTATAAGCTGCCTATCTCAGGGCCCCTTAGCAATGATTTAGGTCCTAAGCCCCCGTAGCCCCTGGCTCAATTTTATCACAACAATGACTCCAATCCTTATGTAGATGTTAAAAATTTATTTACTGGAACAGGAGATTCATCTGACTATAAAATTAACAATGTCGACTGACTTGATCTCTGTGATTTTTACTTTTACCTACCAGCACACGAAAAATATAGGATGGGAAAATATTGTGATTGTGGATATTTTCGAATTAGGGTTTTCAACGGAAATGAATTAGGGTATTTAAGACAACTATAACCTCGATATATTACAGAAACTTTTTCATCAAAATCGGCCAACCAGGAGAGAAACTTTACACTATGCATTTTGCACCTTTTTTCAAACGTCTTAAAAACAGGTATAACGATTTTAATTAAACTCGCTATATTGATGTAAAATTCAATTGGCTTTAATATCATGTAGGTTTCGTTTCGATTGAAATAGTCTGACAGGATTTAAATTCCAATATTTTGAATTTTATCCTTACATTTAGTTTTTTATATTAAAAAAAAAATTAAAAATGTCTAGAATTCGATATCCAACTAAAGTAGAAAAGGGAATAAATATATTTTTAATGCAATTTTGAATTCTTATACATTTGAACAGTAGTATAGTGCGGTATTTTTAACCGGCTGCGTTTCTAAGGAAGCAGTAGCCTCAAAAACTAGATTAATTGATATATTTGATGTATGTATATTCTATAATTACTGAAAGTATTGGAGTTCTTTGCCAAGGGTATCGTGTTGACCAATCTCAATAGGTGGCATGCAGGGAAAGATTACATTAAACAGGTTTCAATAAATGACTTATTGGCTAATAGCTAGGATCTGGGAAGCTCCTGTATCGCGGGGTGTTAAAACGATCGGGAACCTAAGGGAAGGGGGTAAGTAAAAGGCTTTTGAACTTTTGCAGCCAGATCTTAGTCATTTTTATTTGATTGATATTAAAGTAATTTAATAATAAATTTACTCCCCTCAATATACATATATATGCATGTATACAAGATTTTAGAATAAATATTGTCTTATAAACAAAATTGTATAAGTTAAAGGAGAGTGATATAAAGCCAATAAAACTAACTGATTCATGTAGATAATAATATAAAAGAATTTTTTTTGTTTTAATCCAATGAAATTATGAAGAAAAAACTATTTTAATGTGATAAAAATTGTCAAAAAATTATATGATTACGTAAACTTCATATAATTAATTTATTTATTATGTTATCTGAACGGTAAAAAATGGCACAATACAGTTCTATTAACCGAAATAGAGCAATATGATAAGTTTTTGTACATAAGAATTCATAAAATGTATATAGTTCTTTAAATAATAAATATACTAAGTTTTGTATCCGTGAGAGATTATCCAACCGAGTAAAATGTCCTAAATATTTACAAAATAATATTCGCCCTGGATTTTACAAAATATATAAATTTTATCAAGGTTTTATAGCATCAGGTTTATTTGTGCGGGGTTTATTAGGAAAACTGGCATGAGTTATTTTATGGAATGAGGGAGGCCTGAGTGAGCTAGGAGAGTAAGGATAAAATTGAACTGAAGTAGTGGAGGGGAGGGGAGGGGAGGGAGGGGAGGGCACTATTCCTCTAAACAGTTTTCTTTAAATATACACCCACCCCCCTTCCATCCTCCCCCCATATACTCACTACTTCCTATTCCTTTACTCCGCATATCAATTCACACCCAGACCATGTTTATATTGAAAGCGAACGAAAATAGTTCCAATGTTTATAGAAACATTAAAAATAAAAAAAAAATTATGTTCAAAAATTTAAAAATCTTCCAAACAATATACTACTATATTTCAAAAATGAGGAAGTAATTTAAAAATATTTTCTGGAAAAAGATTTAAGAGAACTGGCAGAAAAACATAATAGACATTCAACTCAATAACAAAAATAACTGGGCTTCAATCCAACAGGAATTTAGAGAACCCTTAACCGACATTTATCGATCAGAATTTATACAAAAAGTTTCAGTCTCAGAAAAAAAACATTGTATATAAACATTTAAATTATGATTATGGAACGCATTATCTGCATGATACCCAAGTAAGTTTTAATGGATGAAAAGTAAGGTACAGAATACAATATTTTGTCCAAAGAGAGATGAGGCCACTGGGAAATTAAGAAGGTTGCGGAATTGCGGAGCTTGTACCCAGTGAGTATAATTGTGATGATGGAATCGCGGCGACTCAAATGGGCGTGTTTAGTTGTTGGGCTCAGTGAAGAAAGAATTCCGAAAAAAATAGTATTCGCTGAACCGACTGATACGCGTCCGAGAGGTAGGTCGAAGTCGAAGAGCTCAACCGAAGATACGGACAGTTATATAGACTTCTGAACAGAACATCACAACTTTCCGTTGGAAACAAACTATTAATTTACAAGACAATTCTCAAACCTATGTGGACCTAGGGAATTGAACTATGGGGTACTAATAAATTTTCCAACATCAAACGTATCCAATCCTTTCGGTCCAAAGTCCTTAGAACAATAGTCAATGCTCCCTATTATGTTACAAACAAGACCTTACATCATGACCTCAAGATCCCTTATGTCCTTGATCTCATACCATCCAAATTCTCAACTTTCCACCAGAAACTTACTCTTCTTCCTAATCCTCTGGCACAATATATATCTAGTACCAACCATTCTTACAACCCTCCTCGTAGGTTGAGGCAGCAGTGGCCGAGAGATCTCTTATAAATACGCAATTGGAGTGCTGGCAATGGCCAACTTCTCCACTCATGCCTGAGAGTGTGTGGCTCTAGCGCCCTCACTCAGTCTCCACTGAATAGATTGGTGACGCGGCTGAATGAGAGGCGCCGGGATCTCCTGACATTGTGCTTCGGCATCTATTTCTGGATGCAGAGGATCGATTCGGAATTCCCAGGGGCTGTATGTAAATATTGTATATAGGTATGAATGTGGCCAAGATTATAATTATTTTCTTTTATTTTATTTTATTTTTTTTTTTATTTTATTTTTTTCATTTGTTATTAGGTATTTTATTTTTTGTTTGTTTTACTTTGTACATATGGAATGAATGACTTCTTTTATCTCTAATACTTATTGCCCAAGATAGTGGCAGATTGTATTATTTCTCAATAAAGCAATTTTAAAATAAAATAAAAAAATATTCATTAGTCCGTCGCATCAAAAATTAATCTGTTAAGCATCCATTCTCCCTATTACAAATGTCATCCATTCCCAATACTGCTTGACACAAAACTAAAATTTATTGGGATTACCCTATCATTACGGACTAAACAGTTTTAAATTATCGGCCAGACATTGTAGTTTACGATAAAAATAGATAACTGGTACCGTTTATTGTGATACGTCTCCCATCCGATGATAATGCTCAAAATATAAAGTATCAATCATTTATATTTTGAATCCACAGAAAATCAGTAATAATAAAAATAATAATAGGCCTACCGAACCTCAAGATTCTATGCAAAATATAACTAAATACTGCCTACACAGATTTGTCTAATGATAACCCTTTTAGCCCAAGTCCCCTAGATCAGCCTTAACACAATCCTCCCATCGACACTTCGACCTACCTCTCGGACGCGTATCAGTCGGTTCAGCGAATACTATTTTTTTCGGAATTCTTTCTTCACTGAGCCCAACAACTAAACACGCCCATTTGAGTCGCCGCGATTCCATCATCACAATTATACTCACTGGGTACAAGCTCCGCAATTCCGCGTTGTGCTACCTTCTTAATTTCCCAGTGGCCTCATCTCTCTTTGGACAAAATATTGTATTCTGTACCTTACTTTTCATCCCATTAAAACTTACTTGGGTATCATGCAGATAATGCGTTCCATAATCATAATTTAAATGTTTATATACAATGTTTTTTTTCTGAGACTGAAACTTTTTGTATAAATTCTGATCTATAAATGTCGGTTAAGGGTTCTCTAAATTCCTGTTGGATTGAAGCCCAGTTATTTTTGTTATTGAGTTGAATGTCTATTAGAATATTATGTTTTTCTGCCAGTTCTCTTAAATCTTTTTCCAGAAAATATTTTTAAATTACTTCCTCATTTTTGAAATATAGTAGTCTAATGTTTGGAAGATTTTTAACTTTTTGAACATAATTATTTTGTATTTTTAATGTTTCTATAAACATTGGAACTATTTTCGTTCGCTTTCAATATAAACATGGTCTGGGTGTGAATTGATATGTGGAGTGGAGAACTCTGAACCACATCGGACTCTGAAGGAGCGGTTAGAGAGATAGGATCTTAGGATTAGATATAGGGATTGGGGTAATACGGATTTTAGTTTGAAAAGCAAGCCATCATGCCAGACCCGGTCGATTGCCTGAGCAATGTCCAGAAAGGCACCAGTGCAGTACTTGTTTTCAAGTGCAGAGTATAAATGTTCAACCACTCTTAGACCTTGCTGTACAGTGGAGTGCCCTGAGCGGAATCCGAACTGGTGGGGAGGAATTTCAATTAAGACTGACCTGGAACCCACATACTCGACTTAAAAGGCATTCCAGGTTGCTTGTTGGATCAGGGTGGTGAAGGAATTAACAGCATCGTCTAGTTCTTGAGGAGTTTTGAGGGATACTCTGAGGTCTATCGGTTATGATTTCACGGAAGAGGGTCCAGTTAACTGGGCCTCTTATGAATGACGGTGGAGGGAGTTTTAGTATAGCTGATAATGAAAGAGTTAGGATAAGAGGGCTGAAATCTGAGGATAGGTCATCGAGCCGGGAGACAGAATGATTTAGCGGTCCTAGGCCTTTGTGGATGAAGATATCTAGTAGGTCGGGATTACGGCTAGGATCGGTGGGCCAATAGGTGGGAGAGTCGGGAGAGAGGATGTTACTATGGGTGGAACAGAGTGCCGAATGCAGGGTTTGCCCGCGAGAATTCGTAGTTCTAGCCCCCCACTGCTGGTGTTTTGAATTTAAGTCTGCACCTATAAGGAAATGATGGTCCAGAGAATTTAGGAAGGAATTGAATTGGATTGCGGAAATCAGTATTTTAGGCGGGGAGTATGCTGCTACCACTGCTAAAGGAAAATGACTGGTTTGTATTTTTATAGCAGTGGTTTGAAGAAAATCATGAACTGGTAGGGGAAATGAGTGGTGGGAGAGGGAGCTATGGATGATGACCGCAATGCCGGCATGAGCTGTTCCATCGGGATGGTCTGTTCTGTATATTTGGTAGTCAGGGATGTTGAATAATCGTTTGTTGGTCAGTCGTGTTTCAGTTATAAGGGCTATGTCAATATGTTTGTCATGTAGTAATGTAGTTAGTTCGTTAACGTGATTTCGAGCTCCATTCGCATTCCAAAGAAGAATGGAAAAGGACTTTTTTGGTGTCACTTATGGACTTCTGGGGACTTGGATTAGGTTGGATAATAAGTTTGTTAACAAGGAGATGAGAGGGGTAATAAGGGATTTGAGCTAAGTCAGGAATGTATTCATGGTGGCAGTTAAATCAGTAGAGGTGGTAGGAGGGGGAATATAGGAAATTCGGTGTGGGCTGGATTTTTGGGTATCGTTCCTAGGTTGTGTGGAAGGGTTATGTATATGTTGGTATTGAGGGTAGGAATCTTGGGGTTGGGATTGAGGTTGAGCATGCGGTTGGGCGAGAGATTGTTGTCTCAGCTTTTTCCAGTATTTGGGCATATGAGACCCCTGAGTTGACGGTTCTAGAGGGTTTCCCAAGTGGTCTAGGGACTACGTCTTGACGAGGTGCTACCTGCAGTCTTGACTTTAAGATCTTGTAGGTCTGACACCCCTTGTAGTTGGCTGGATGTCCTTGGTGACAGAGTGCGCAAACTGCAGGAGTTTGTCTGGTTTTAGTGCATTCCTCCGTCTTATGCTGTCCTCCACATCTGACGCAGCGTGATAAATGGTGGCTGTACCGCTTCGTATGTCCGTAAGCTTGGCAGTTATGCCACTGAACTATGTCTTTCTTGACATATGGTTTTTCTACTTCAACTCTTGTGTAGTAGAGGCGGTTGACAGAATAAATGTTTTCAACCCCGGGGGATCTTTCAAGATCAACAAAAAAGAGAGGTAGTGGTATTTTGTTTCATTGACCGGTCTGCTCTCTATTTTCTTTTGTGACATTTACGATTTGTCGAATTTCGAATCCAATGGAGGTGAGCTCGTCTTTGATTGCATCTGTAGGCGTCGAAGGGTGCAGGTGTCTTATTATCACTACCCTAAGTGCTCTATCTTGTTGGAGCTGATATGTGTGGAAGTCAGCTTTCGTGTCACACAAATATTTTACGATTTTTCTGTATGCCTCTGGAGTGTCTGGCAGTAATTTTGTGTCATTTGTACGGCTGATACAAATGTATGTTCCAGAACCCGCAACATTATTTAATTGTTGACACAGTAATTGAAATTTTTTTATGGTTTTTATGAATATTAGGAGGCGGTTTAGCCTCCCTGGAAGCTGGTGCTGCCTCCATGTTGTCTTCAGGGGTGTTAGATAGCGCCAGATACGGGTTGGGGGTGAAGAAGGGAGATTCTTCTGTCGTAACCTGAGAAGAGGTCGGGGCAGCATGTTTTCTACTGAGCTGCCGGGTGTTACAGTATTATTAGCCTTGCATTGTGATCTTCGAGATTTATGTTTTGGGGGAGAATTAGTAGGAGTAGTCCCTAAGCTCCTACTTCGTTTATTCGTTAGTCGTTTTACTAGACATCACCATATGAAAATATCTCATTTCATATTGGCTACGAGGGATGAAATAATATAGTGCATGAAAAGACGGAGAAGAGAGAGAGAAAAAAAAATATAATAAAATAAAAAATAAAACTGTCCAGAAGACGTAACTAATTACGTAGGCGCGGAGAAAAATGACAGACGTGAAGTGTCCTCCCTCTTGGGCCACTGGAGGCACACTGCCCGTGGGAGTGGGGAGAGCAACCCAATATGTCCAGGTACCCGTCCGCCTAATACTCTCACACATTATTATTATGCTGTTTAATACAATTTAATAATCAAGTGATTACTCACAGATTGTAGGTTCAAATGAGAATACAGATGAAGTAATTTGATTACACTAAGTTCATTACTTGAAAGATAACTATATCACTAAGAAATAATGAAGTTTTAGAGAGACGAGATATCATGTGGTTAATGAAACTAGCGCTTGCGCAGAACTAATGAATAATTTTAGCTGCATAGTTTTGTCTTTGCAGATACTCCTTACCAGTCAGTATTAGACAACTCGAAATCACATGTTATTATTATTATTATTATGTATAGAGGTGGAATTTTCTATGAAGTACTTGATTTCCGAATAGCCTTTCTATTATTAATACAAAATCTAATTAAAATGCTAAAAGTTCAGTCCTGCCAATGTAAAGGAATTGGTTAAAAAAAAAAAAAAAAAATCAGGTTTTTTAAAAACAAATACATCTCGAATTTACAAAAAATTAGGAAGAGATTTGGACGTAGGTTTGTGATAAATAAGGAAATAGTTGAGATTAACACATTGAAGAATCGAGGAGTTGGCGAGCCACTGCAGAGCCCTTTCAATTTTCCATTTTCAGACTTAGGTGTACACCTCGCACGTGACTTGAATACACCCGCTCTAATTGTAAACAGTTAGGCTTTTTCTTAAAAACAAAAAAATAAAATTCTCAGTGTAGCAAGATAGAGGCTAAGGAGTTTTTACTTCTCATGAGGTATCTCTTACATCTCTTCTAAACTTATCTCTTACATTAAGAAAACAAAGTTAATCGGTAGAGATCTACGTCTATCCATTTACGATTTATGCATTTATCAGATTCATATCATTTAAGCAACCATAACCTTATAGCCTTCAGTAGCTATCAACAAGCAAGAGAAATCGTATTTTGATCGAGATAAAGTAGAGTCCCCTTTATTCTTATACAGCTAATTTGTATTAAAATACACGCCCATAAAAGAAAAACGCTTAAAAAATTAAAAAGCGCTGGACTTACGGAATTGAGCTAAGCTCTACTAAACCATCAATTTCCTCTTGTAAGGAATCCTTACTATCCAAAATCCTTGGTTACAATCCTCAACGATCCTTACTATCCAAAATCCTTGGTTACAATCCTCAACGATCATTACTATCCAAAATCCTTGGTTACAATCCTCAACGATCCTTACTTTGTCACGAATGAACTCGCGCATTAAGACCTTAATGAATTATATGTTTCTGATTTGGCCCGAAGCAGGTATCAATCATTATATGAAAAACTCCATTCCCACTCTAACCAACTAGTTTCTATCCTATCATCCTCTTCAATTCCTGATAATCCTCCGAGGCGACTGAAAAGAAGATGGCCTCGAGGATATTTTTAGAGTGTTGCTAATGGGTAGCGTCTCTACATGTATTTCAGGCCAGTTTACTATATTTCCATCACATTTACTTGATGTATTTTTAATACAGTTTTAAAGATCTTTAAATGGGTTTAAATAAAATACGTGAGGTAGATAAAATCCGATTGTGGGACGCATCATATTTTTTATTTCTTAAGAGATCTCTTTATATTGTAATTTAATATAAACTAGATTATTAGTGAAGGCCTAAACTCATACTCACCCCAAGATCCAATTACCCACCCTCCCTGGAATTCCTTCCCAAGCACCAATAATATCGGACCATTTAGCCCTAAGTTTGAAGGGAAGAAGTTAGGCTGAATATCCGGACAAAGGGTTTAAATCCGGACGACCCTGGGTTAATGGCCAGATCCAAGGGCCCGATCAAAGGCTTCCGACCACCTCCCATTTTCTTCCGCTTAATTTTTCTCACTCATTAACGCCCCTTCGTCGTTCCGATGTCATCTATTGTTTGTTTATCTACGTGTTTTTTTTAGCTTCCAAAACTTACAAAAAACTTAATCGATGAAATATAAATACCATTAAGTGCCTAAAAGTTAGTAAAGTTCGATTAAAAGTGTGATAGAAAGGTAAAAACTTGGCGCGACACTACTTTCACTAGGCCTCTAGTTAAAATAAATTTATAACACTTAAATTATTAACTATTTAAACTAGGCCATCAATAACTTCCTTTTTTAAATTTATTTTTCTTCAATTTTTATCACATTGTTTTTCAACGTTTCGGGTTTTTTTTCCCCATTCTCAAGACTAAAAATTATTTTAATAGATTAAATCAGCGAAATTACATTATTTGATCATACATCATTGAAAAACATCTTTATACATTTTAATTTTAATTGCCAATATTAATTAAAAACAAATTCACATTTTATTTACCTGTTATTCTGACATTATACATTTTTACTTTCACTTACTATATATAGTAAGGGGAAGTATTGCGATCGTGAAAATTTTCGAATTCCAGTTTTCAATAGAAATACATGTTTTAGGGTCCCCTGAGTCCAAATAACCAAGTACCGCAAAAATATCTGTGTGTGTGTGTGGGAGGGGGGGGGGTAACTCCCGGGCGGAAACGGTAAGTCCTATGAAACTGAAATTTCATGTTTAAGACAACTATACGCCCGAGACGTGACAAAACTATTTTCATCAAAATGAGCTTACCAGAAGAGGCACTTTATACCATGCATTTTGCTTCTTTTTTTTTATTTTCTCGAAAACGGTTCCGACGCTATATCGATGTTAAATTTAATTGGCTTTAATATCATGTAGGTTTTATTTAGATAAATATGGTCTGACAGGGCTTAAATGCCGATATTTTAAATTTTCTTCTTCTAAAGTACCTTTTATTTTGTAGATTCAATAATAATAACTATATTATATTGTTAACGCTGATGAAAAACAGGTAAATATATAAATTGAATAAATTCGATACCCAACTAAAGGAGAAAACAGGAAAAATATTTTTTAAATGCAATTTTTCTTTTTTGAGCATAAGAGCAGTAATATACATGTATTATATACCGTTGGAAAGCTAAAGATTTTAGAAAAAATATCATCTCATACACAAGCTTTTAGAAGTTAATAGAGAGTGATGAGAAGAAGATAAAACTAACTGATTATTTTAGATAATAATATAATAGATTTTTAATAAAACACATGTTTCTATAGAAATTCAATTTGATTAATTCCTTAATAGTTTCACGTATTTTTATCTCTAACTGTGTTTGAAAATTCTTTCATTGATTTTAAAAATCGAGGTAAGTGAAAGTCGTGTGTTGCCCGCACCAGATTTTTTTCATTACATAGCTAACTGCTATTTGTCCTTATGATGTCTATTAGCTCACTGTTCCTTTCTTTTATAATTTTACACTTTGTACAATGGTATATTCTTCAGCTATTCCCATGTAATCAATATGCCCTCTATTTATTTTTGTTTCTATTAATTATATATTCTAATTATGGTTATGGACTATAGTAATATTTATTTTATAAATTCTCTTTATTGATAATGGCTGAATGTATTCTGAGGTCTTTTTTATCTGTTTTGTGATTTGTTTTTCTATTATTATTTTTAGTGGTGGGTATTGCTTCTAGTAATTTTCTATTTCTATTGTTTTGTGATATATCTCAAATTTCTTTACTTTCAAACTTAAATTTTTGTTGTCTTATTATGCTATGTGATTATAATGCTGTTATATTGGCGTTTTTTATATTTTAACAAATAGATATATTTTCGGATATTCTTGTTTTCAATTTTTTAGATGTCTCCCCTATATATATATATGTATGTATGGATCGTTCCTACCATTTCCAAGTATCGAATATGAAAATTGGCACTTTTCAAGAGAGCAAGCAAAACGAAGTAATATATTTAAAATTGGTTATATTGGGTACTTTATTGGAAGCATTTCAGGGAATTGAAAAGGGGCTAAAGCTTCGACAATTAGCCACAAGCCGTATCGACCGCAATGCAAGAGATTTTTCATATTGGATAGTTTAGGGATGGTAGGGACGATATCACCACCTTCCATATTATTTCGCTTATTTTTCTCACTCATTAACTACCCTTTGACGTTCCGATGTCATCTAGTATTTTATTTTTTTTTGTGTGTGTGTTTTTTTTAACTTCCAAAACTTACTAAAAACTTAATCGATAGCATACTTTTCGCAATACTTTCCCGTACTATATGTTTCATATCTAGGTAAGTAAAAACAAAAAAAAAAATATATTGGACATCAAATTTCTCCATATTTCATATTTATCCATTTATTATCAATGTTAGGAACGAAATTTTTTTTATTATTATTTTTTTTTTTAAAGAAATTTAACTAAGTTTAGTGGAAGAATTTTTAAAAATTGTTGATTTAAGCCCTCAATGACTGCTTCAATCAGAATGATAATAAATACCAAATAATTTTTAAACAATATAGAGATTTTAATGAAAATCGTTACAACAGTTCATGAGATGATTATTTTAAAAACTGCATTAATGGATAAAATCATTTACTTTATATTACATTATATAACTCTAGGCACATTTCTAAGCTCCTGCTCCACTGTATCCATTAATAATACCCCACTCATACATGTTGAACAAATCCGATACCTATGACTCCATCTTAACAAACCTCTTACTTGGAATCTTCATACCAGACTCAAACGACAAGAAACTGCTGGTAGATACCGATTACTACAACACTTTCTTGACAATGGTTCAATACTTTATTACTCTCTATTACAAACACCCATTTATATTACTATTATCAGGCCTATCCGGATATATGTAATCGAGCTTTGGGGCTTTAATCAATCAAAAATAATAAACATTCCTTATGTCGTTACGAATAAAATCATCCAAAACGACTTAAATATTCCCATTTGTTGCAGACCCATCTCGTACTAGGTGTATCAACACTTTTAATTCCAATCTCCCAATCCACCTAAAGACCCTTATTGGGAAGCTATCAAGCTCACATATTCCAGATAACCCTTCGAGGCGATTCATGAGAAGGTGGCCTAATGATCTAATAAAACGTTGAAGTTCTACCACTGGCTGTTTTCTTCACAGGTCTTTTCACAACGTTTATTTCAATTTAGAATTTTTACTGGTGTATTTATTGTATATACAATTATAAAAACCAATAAAATATGTTTTTAAAAAAAATTCCATTACCTTCTACAGAATTTCATGCTTGATATCATTTTTTCTGAATGCTTTAGAAGCTTTATTAGGCGCTTTTCGTACCAAGTAAAAGCCCATATTATATAAATAGCTGGTTTTAATCACCTAATAAACAAATGAACGATAAGCAATGACAGTAGCTGCTCATCTGTAGGTTTAGTTCTGTGTGTTTTGTTTTAGTGTATCATCGCTGTATTTATCATAATTTTTCTAGTTGTCTGTGTTTTAGTGCAGTTGAGTTTATGATTATCGAGGAGGACACCATAAATGTATTCACTTTTGATTTTATTCACTTGAAATGGTATAACTTCCCTAACCGTAGAGTAGCAAATCGAATAACGTTTTAAAAACTGATTATTTAAATGCTACTTATGGAGGCCGATAGGTTGGTGGAAACGGACCTGTTAAATGGCCACCATTATCTCCGGATTTAAAGCCATTAGATTATTTTGTGGGGGGTCAGGTGAAGGCTAGGGTTTATTCGCCAGTTGACACGCAAGAAGAGCTAAGAAATCGGATCGTGGAGGCAGCAGTAACTATCAAACACCATCCTTATCCTATAGTGGAGGCAGCAGTAACTATCAAACACCATCCTTATCTATAGTGGAGGCAGCAGTAACTATCAAACACCATCCTTATCCTATAGTGGAGGCAGCAGTAACTATCAAACACCATCCTTATCCTATAGTGGAGGCAGCAGTAACTATCAAACACCATCCTTATCCTATAGTGGAGGCAGCAGTAACTATCAAACACCATCCTTATCCTATAGTGGAGGCAGCAGTAACTATCAAACACCATCCTTATCCTATAGTGGAGGCAGCAGTAACTATCAAACACCATCCTTATCCTATAGTGGAGGCAGCAGTAACTATCAAACACCATCCTTATCCTATAGTGGAGGCAGCAGTAACTATCAAACACCATCCTTATCCTATAAGTAGAGAAGCAGGGATTCGTCGTGGTGAATGTTTCATTAAACAAAACAGAGGCCATTTTGAAGTTAATGTAATAATGTAATATTAATAAATATTGTAATAATAATAGATCTTTAACCTTTGATATATGTTTAATAAATAAGTTCGAGATACGGGTCAATCCATTCCAAATCGCCCAGACCATGCGGCTCGACAATTTTTGATTTTCATGATTTTTTGACCAGTTATTCTATATTCTTTCCTTAATATAAAACTGTACATAAAATATTTTTCTGGCTCAGTATTTTGATTTATTAAAATCTAACATATTTGTGATCATCTAGAGAATATGATCTTCGTTACAGATCACTTAATTTCTAAACGAGTCCGACACGAAACTTGGAAAAAGATGCACACCGTGTCACCCTTAACCAACCCGAAACTTTCTGATTATAACACAACATTCCCGGTTGAAGTTTGTTTAATGTTGCCACTGTTTTAAAAATAATTTTCAACAGTCATTTCTCTTTTGTTTTTGTTTCAAGGAGGCAGGAAAGCCCCGAGGAGGAGAACCTCCTTTTTTTTTACTAGTTTTTCTAAGATTTATTAATTATGTAAAAAGGAATTTCCCGACGAAAGGAATAGGAAAGGTGGGGAAAGTTTGATTGCTGTTCAGGATCGATTCTCCGAGATTGACGGAAGCTTTATCCCAGCAAGTCTCTTAATTTAGAAATCTCATTTCCTTTTTCGGGATTAAAGATATTATTTTTCCTGACATGATCCAAAACTAAAAATCTGTTCTGAGACGTGTAGTTCCTTCTGGTTTCGAGTTGAAACGAACACTAAGGAATTATATTATTCATATTGGAAATTAATTACATCAACAGAACACATTATATCAATTTTTTTTTTTTTTTTTTTTAATGTTTCAAGTTACGTAAAATATCAAGTGATCTCGGCCTTAATATTCATCTTGTACGGCCGTTGGCGAACAAACTGAATATATCTAATTATGTAATGAAGCCAAGACTTTTCATGGTTTGTTGAGCCACCCCCCCCCCCTCTCCCCTCCAGCAAAAAAACTGGTCCTGGGGAGGGGAAATAAAACTCTGTAAAAGCGACAATTTTATAAGCTTTTCCGACATTTGTGGGACCTTTTCTCTGCATGAAATGCCTTGTGCTTTTGGGGGAGAAGCGCTGGGATTTACCGATTTCCATTTTCCCTTATTTCACGGAAAATTCCTTCTTTAATAAGCTTTACCTAAGCCCGTGATAATTAAGGAAAGGTCTAACAGATGAAGCTGAAATTCATCCCCAGCTTTATAAAACCATTTATGAGATGTGTGAAATTCTCTCTTTCCAAACTATCGGTGTTTTCTGGTTAAAAAACAATTAAAAGTTATTTAAAGCCCTATTACTATTTAACACGTATCAGAATAAATTAAACATTTTAACATAAATAATATGTAAAACGGAAATTATAAATGATAGTATGAATATAGATATAAGTTATAGATGTAGAGCATTAAAATTGGCGAACAAAATCTTTTTTTGTCATTCATAACCAAAGAAAATCTTGTTGTTGTAAAATAACTTGAATTTATATTAATATTATGTATTTTATTGCATCCTTATTAAAATAGTCCGACATGGATCAAACGTCTATATGTACTTTTTTCTTTTATGTACTTAAAAGTTAATAGCTATATTTAATTAGAAAAGATATAGTGACATGTATAATTAAATGATGTAGTTTGATGTAAACTTAATTTTAATATTATATTATTGTTTTTAGTTTTAATGTGTTATTCTCAAGATTAGGTGATAAGACCTTATATCTATACTTAACGTGATAGGAAATACATTTATGAGAAGATATTGTTCTGATTGAATATAACAATAATGATTTGAGACTAAAAGTTCTTTTTTTTTAGTTCCGGTATATTTAAATGTTTTAAAATTATTTTAACTAGACCTTGAAGTTTGGTATCAGAATTGGAGAATTAAGATAAATTCCAACAAATCCCACCAAATTACCTTTACCCTTCGTCGTAAACCTATGACATCCTGCCCTTCAGTGTCCTTTTATAACATTCCGCCAGTTCCTGTAGAACAGATCCGATATCTAGGACTTCGCAGACGCCTTACTTGGAACCCCTATACAAGATTGAAACGATAATAAACTGCTCGACATTTCCGGCTGGTCCAATAGTTACTAGACAAACGTTCTGATCTTCCACTTAACTACAAAAGGCTCATCTACATGGCTATCACACGGCCTATTACTTACGGAGTACAGCTTAGGGGCTCTACTAAACCATTAAATTTTTCCAATCCCTACAATCCAAAATCCTCAATGCTCCTTACTTTGTAACGAATAAACTAATCCATAAAGACCTTAATGTTCCGTATGCTGCTGATCTGGCTCGAACCAGATATCATTCCTTTCATGACAAACTCCACTCTCACACAAATCCTTCAGTTTCAATCCTTTCTTCTACTTTAACTCCTAATAATCCTACTAGGCGTCTGAAAGATTGTTAAATATTCTTAACTAAAATGTCTCGTTCTAGTTTAGAATATTTTTAGAGTGCCGCCGATGGGTAGCTTCTTCACATGTCTTGTTCATGTCTATATTCTTTTAGCCTATTTACTAGATGTGTTGTACAATCCAGTTGTAAATATCAATAAATAATTTTCAAATAAGTAACTAAGGAAGTAAGTAAAAGTCGTGTGTATCGTGTACCACATAATTGCTAATAACAAACAAACACATGTAATTTTGAGATATAAACAAAATTGATTTAATGCGTTCTAGGAATCGCTGGGTAATAATACGATTTACATGGAATATCAATTCATTAGCCTCACATACAGGATGAAAATGTGACAAGATACGAAGGATGCACACAAGTAACAACGATACAAGCCTCCTTTCACATTATCAGCTTGTTCGTCATGACACACGCAAAATAATGATCGAATCCGAAATCAGAATACCATTCTAATATTAGATGACCAAGAATTATTGAATTACCAAACCCAATGGAGACAAGTAGGGGTATGAAATATATTCATAATGATGTATAAATAGAAACGCAGAGTAGTACGCTTTACAAATGGATGCAGTCCTTCTTAATTTTGATTGACTATTACACCGCTATATGTACTAGACATATATTTAAATACGTACCTGATAATATTTTACTAAAACATTCCTTATTATTTAGAGAATTATAAAGAAAAGTAAAATTTATTCTGAGAATTTCGGTCCCGTGAAAATAATAGTAGTGTACAAAAAATATAAATAAATAAATAACCTTGTTTAACACATTTGCTTCACATAAGTTGGTTGTTAAAATCAATTAAATAAAAAAGCTAGATAATTAAATTAGGTTTCGTTGGAATCATATGTTTTAGATGAAATAATCCAACAGTATAAAATTGTTATATACAAAAATTACTCAAGTTTATGCCCTTATCGTCACATTAACGACCACAAAATTGTATATGAAAAAACATTTTTTTCTAAACTATTTAGATTTCCAACGGTACATTATGCGTCTACATTACTGGATCTTATGTTCGGGAAAAAAAAAGAAAATACATACAAAAATATGCTTGCTCTTTTCTCATTTTTTGACTATTGGGATTGTTCAAGTTTTATATTTAACCATTTACCCTCAATTTTTGGTTATCAAATTCTTTTATCTTGTATATTTACCGTTTTTTATCTATTTCATATGTTTACTCGTTTTTTAGAGGGAGACCGACATAGTTCTAATCCCAGTCCCGGTGGAACTTTTATAAGGATATAATTTAATGGGGATTCGCTCACAGCTTCTCCCAAGGGTATGTGAGACCCGTCAGCCAACTGGTGGGCAATCACAAAAATAGGCGTTGGGAGTGATGACCCTACCTATAAACTTTCATGGAGTAAAGTGAGTGTATTCTCCCAGCAGAATACACCATGCGGCCAAGGGCCTACACGCCCTGCAGAACCAGCCAAAGTGGAACTCGTTTTTTATATATTATTTATATTTATTTACCTGTTTATTGTATATGAATATTTATCTTTTCTAACAACATGAAATGATTTACTTTTTTTTTTAATATAAAAATTAAAGATACTTTAAACAAGAAAATTTTTAATATCAACATTAAACCCTGTCAGACTATTTTAATCAGAATTAAATCTACCTGATATTAAAGCATAAGCTTTTTTCTACTCTATTAAAAAAAATTAATTAAAAAAACTCAAAATAATAGAGCAGAATATAAACTATAAATGTTGATATGTCTCATAGTCTGATTCTAAACGTTTAGGGAGGAAAATCAAATTTTGAGATTTTCGTTCAAAAATCAGTTTCCATTTTGGTCCATTTTTTTTGTATTCTTGTCTCCTCGAATCTTTGATTGGCCAATGAAGTTAGGTTTGTTTTTTACCAAATTTAAGCTAATCTAATGAAAAAAGTTTTTCTAAAATTCAGAAAATTTAAAACCTAACGATAGATGAGCTACTAGGAATGTCCCGATATTTTTAGGAATATTTTTTTTAAAATTAAATTTTATTGAATTTTACAACTGTATATTACATAAATACAATAAGTAAAAGTGATGAATTATAATAAAAGTCGTAAAAGGCTTGTAAAGAATTTACCCAGCGGTAGTACTTCGATGTTTATTTAAGTAAGTAGATCCCGAGGTCATCTTCTTTTCAATCGCCTCGGAGGGTTGTCAGGAATATGTGAGGTTGATAGGTTGCGGACAAGAGGGTTTATATGGGTTGGGAGTTTGGAATTAAAAGCGGTATATCTGGTACGAGAAAGGTCTGCCGCAAATGGATATTAAGGACGTTATGGATGATTTTATTTGTGACTAAATAAGGAGCATTTAGGATTTTGGATTGTAAGGATTGGATGCGGGAAGAATTAGATGGCTTAGTAGAGCCCCAAGCCTCAATTCTATATGTCCAGATGGGTCTGATGACAGTAATATAAATGAGCTTTTTGTAGTGAATTGGAAGTTCTGAACGCTTGTCTAGTAAGTGTTGTAGTAATCGGTATCTACGGGAAGTTTAGAAATATTTAAATAGACTTTCTTTATGGCATTGGTCTTAGTTTCTTATTTTGAGGACTTGACTTCCTAACATTTTGGATAATTTACAAATCGTTTCTTTAGCACCAGTTGTTGTTTTTTGTTCGTGCAGATCAGAATTTTTCTGATAAAAATGATGCACTTTTTTAGAAACAAGACTAACGACTAAACAGTACTTCAAAATACCACAATACATGACATACCGTACTGACCTATCATTGTCCACCAATCCCTCTCTCATCATTTACTCCCACTTCCCACCTATGATTTCCTACAAGCCACAGCCATAGTAATCAAGACTTTTTCCTTTCCGGTAACCCTTACATCTGCATATTGCCCTCCTAAACATTCCATTTCCAATTCCGAATTTGTATCATTCCTGGATTCCTTAGGAAATCGTTTCATTCTGGGTGCAGACTTAAACGCCAAGCATCAGCAGTGGGGTTCCAGAACCACGAATTCTCGGGGACGAAATTTGCTGTCTGCACTCAACTCCCGAAATTTTAATATCCTGCCTCCTGACTCCCCTACCTACTGGCCAACCGATCCTAACCGCAATCCTGACATCCTCGAATTCTTTATCCACAGCGGATTAGGCTCCCTCAACTTGTCTGTAACTCGCCTTGATGAACTATCCTCAGACCATAGTCCACTGATCCTAAAAGTATCTCTCATTCCAATTCTAAAACCCATTCCACCATCATTCATCTGAGGCACTGTCAACTGGAACCTTTTCCGCCAAATCCTGACCGATAATATTGACCTCAGAGTAACCCTCAAAACCCCAGATGACCTAGATAATTCCGTCTATTCCTTTACCACTGCCATCCAACAAGCAGTCTGGTCTGCTTCCTCAACTTCTATTGTAGACAATTGAACTTCCGTTCCCATTCCTTTAATTCCTACCTCTCCTGTCTATCAGCTCGTGATAATTCCCTGTGGAATGTCACAAAAAAGATCCTAAAATACCATCAAGTTTCCCATCCTTTCCTACGTGGTGTTGACTCCTGGGCTGCGTCTGATGAAGATAAAGCCGAGGAATTCGCCACACACATCTCCAAAGTTTTGACTCCTCACCCGGAATCCTACGCCAATCACACCGCAACAGTGCAAGACTTTCTTATGTCACCGATTCCACTTTCCCTACCTCTAAAGCTATAAATCCCTCTGAGGTCAAATATCTTCTCCAAAAACTGACCTCCGTAAATCTCCTGGACACGATCTCCTTACTCCCCAGATCCTCCGAAACTCTCCGCAGAAAGCTATTATATTCCACAACACTTCATCCTACAGGCCTATTAGTCTACTCCCCATCCTCTCAAAAATCTTCGAAAGGCGTCTTCTTAAACGTATCCTACCCCTATTAGAATCTCAAAATCTTCCTTCCCATCAGTTTGGATTCCGTCCTCAGCATTCCACAGTTCAACAGGGGCTCCGAGTTGTAGATCAGATGGAAGGTACTCAGCTCTTGAATGCAAAGATTATTGTTCTGGTGCGTTTCTGGACATTGCGCAAGCTTTTGACCGGGTATGGCACACTGGATTACTCTTCAAGCTGGAAACCCATTTACCCCAGTCTCTATACCTCATCCTCCGATCCTATCTTTCAAACCGTTCCTTCCGCGTTCGCTGTGGTGTAGAATTTTCTAACCTTTATCCCGTTGAGGCCGGTGTTCCTCAAGGACGTCTTGGGACCCGTCCTCTACATCCTTTACACTGCTGATATTCCTACACATACTAATACCTTTCTGGCAACTTTCGCAGACGACACCGCCATCTTATCATCCAGTTCCAATCCTGAAACAGCATCCTTAAACCTGCTAAGACACCTTTCTCTTATCGAAGACTGGTGTAATGCTTGGCGCATAAAGGTGAACGAAGCCAAATGCAAACACATAACCTTTACTCTTAGACGAAAATCCTGTCCGCCAGTTTACTTCAATTCCATTCCCATTCCTCCTTCAGATACAGTCCGGTATCTTGGCTTACTGTTAGACAAAAGATTGACTTGGAACCCACATACAAGACTTAAAAGACAAGAACTCAACCGACGATTCGGACAGTTATACCGACTACTCAACAGAAAATCTGAACTTACAGTTGACAACAAAGTATTAATCTACAGGACAATACTGAAGCCCATCTGGACCTACGGACTTGAACTGTGGGGGACAGCTAAACGTACTAACATCAAACGCATTCAATCCTTTCAATCCAAAGTCCTCCGTACAATAGTAAATGCTCGTTATTATGTTTCCAACTATACCTTGCACCACGACCTTAATGTTCCTTTTATTTCAGACCTAATTCCATCCAAATTTTCCAAATTCCACCAGAACCTAATTCATCATCCTAATCCTCTAGCTCAATCCCTATCCAGCTCCACTCATCCATACAACCCACCTAGAAGGATGAAACGGCAGTGGCCCCGCGACCTTTTGTAAATATATTGGAGTTCTAGCACTGGCTAGATTCTCCACTCAACGTGATGTATGTCTGAGTGTGTGTATGTGTATATAGGTATAAGTGATTTCTTGACTTTATTGTATTGATTCATTATTGTGTATATATTTTATTGTAATTTTATGCTGTGTAAATATTGTATGAATGTAGTATGTATGATATCTTTCAGCACTACTATTAATGTCCAAATTGGGACAGATTGTAATTTTACTCAATAAAAAATTGTTGTTGTATAGCAAACTTTTTTTTTGTATAACACTTTCATTATTATACTACAGTTATTGTATTTTAATTAAGTTTTTTTACATATGTAGTTCTTCTGTTATATTTAAATACCGACGTTTTCTAGCTCAATAGGTTATATAATATTGTATTTCTTTTGTATCTTTTTAGCCCTAATGATGACCCACAAAGGGGGGTCGAAACGTTGGCAAACAATAAATAGTTGAAACTAGTTAGTTGTTTCATTTAACGACCGCCACCCGGACTAGTCCGGTGACTACACCGGACAAGTCCTTCACTAAGTCTTTGCGCAGAATCTGGCTTACCACCATTATCTTACAGACGTGATAAACTGGCCATCAACTACATCACCAAATTATTCACACAAACTACCCATCCTGTTCACGGATACATCTTCAAACCTAAATACTCAGCGAGATTTCAACTAAAAGCTAACCCAACCTTACCACTAGCAGAAAGAATATCATCCGTAGTTAACAAGTTAAAATTAATAAATATAAATGCAGTAAAAAACGAGACACCACCATGGACATTCCAAAAACCTTATTTATATCTTCAATTGGCGAAATATACTAAAGAAAATTCCAAATCAATAAATTTCAAAGACCGTTTTGAGAAGATCATCAGCACATTGCCTACCCACAAATTAATTTTCACAGATGGTTCAAAGTCGGACTCAGCCACTGGCTCAGCTTTTGTCACATCAGATTGCACCTACAAGACGAAGCTACATCAGTTATGCTCCGTCTACACAGCTGTAGTGAATGCGATCGCAATGGCTCTGGATTATTCCAGACCACTCTCCATAGAGAATATAACCATAGCCTCAGACTCATTAAGCACTCTAAAAGCACTAGAGAATATGTATTCCAACCATCCAGGAATTTTAAGAATCCTAGAATTAACCAAATTATTCGCTGAAGAAGGAAAAAGAATCCATTATGTGTGGATACCAGGCCATATGGGGATAATAGGAAACGAAATGGCAGATAAGGCTGCCAAAGAAGCCCTTACACTCCCAGGTCGTGGTAGGACACTACTGACACCATCAGAGCTAGCATTAGTCCACTAATGGAAAATGTATTGAAGAAATGGGAAGAAACTTGGAACAACAGCTATCCAAGTAAGCTCAAAGAGATTAAGAAAGAGGTAAAACCTTGGAAAACCTCAAGTCGCACCGACCGTAGAGAAGAGGTGGTCCTGGCCCGCCTGAGAATCGGACACACACGGCTAACGCATGGGCACATAATATCGAAAGAATTGCCCCCAAGATGCAAGCATTGTAGGGAAACCTTGACCATAGCTCATATCTTTGAAGAATGTTCCTTCTACATCAGGCAGCTGAACAAAAATAAAATACCAAGCAACGTCGCAGATGCTTTAGGAAACAATGGAAAAAGGATTGATGAATTAATGTGTCTCCTCTCTCAAATGGATTTTTACAAGCTTATTTGAACTACTCTTGTTTTCTTTGGACTTAAATTATTTTATATATATATATATTATATATATATATATATATATATATATATATATTTAATTTTATTTATTTATTTTTTTTTCTATTATATTTTATTTTACTTATTTTTGTAATTACTTTTCTAATTATTATATTTATTACTTTATTTTTCAATTAAATATTAATGTATTACTATTACTTATTTATTTGATTATTATTTATTATATCTACTTGTTTTTTATCTTTATTTATTATTATTATTTTTTATTTTTATTTATTTTTTTTTTATTTATTTATTTATTCTTTTCTCTTGAATATTATCTAACATTCATTTATCTCAAGTAGAATTATACATATATTATAATATCTTTTAATGAATATCTCTTTTAATATTTTAACTTATACTATTTATCTTAACTTAATCTTCTATAAAATGAATATATCTGGCACTGACCGCGATGTTTTGTGCCATTAAAATTTTAAAAACCAACCAACCAGCCACCCGGACTAATTCCTTCCAGTAATTATCAACGGTCAACTAATTGCATACACAATAATTTAAAAAGCATACATAACATAGAAATTCGACGCGTATCATGAAAAACTTCTTATGTAGTGTGAACGTTTTGAAGATGATATCTTGCTTGTAATATTATCAATTAATGGGTAATTGAAATTTATAAAAAAAAAATATGTCTAACCGAGGGAAATTTATTTTAAGAGGGAAGTGAAAGTTGATGTGCGCACTAGATGTTTATTTATATAACTGAAAGGCTATGAAAATTAGAGTGGCTACTTAGTGCATTGCGTGCCTACTCAAGTAATGGATTTGGGCTCGCATACTCGGAGGTTAAAGCAGTCACTTATCAAATACATTAGCACACAAAATATATTTAAAAAAAATGAAGCCATAATAATAATTAAATCAATATTCATGATACGCCTAACTTAGCAGTCCTAACTAAAATGTTTTGAAAACAAAAAAATTATTTTTCACTTTCATTTACCTTTATTTATATGAATTCAGATAGATAGATAACTTTTTTGTTTTTCAGTATATTACAATAAAAAAATATTTAGTGCTGGAAACACAGGACTTTCACTTACCTCGACTGTTAAAATCAATTTGAAAACTATTAAATATACTTGTTTATTTGATTTTTGTATTGTAATTTAAAAGTCATGAAAATGTCTTGAGAAAGAACTATCCAGTGGTAGCGCTTCATTAAATATACTCCAATTTAAAAAATATTTTAAGTTGATTTTAATAAAACGTTTATTCATTTTCGTTATAAACAAATAATTTAGATAAAATAATGTAACTAAACTAAATTGTTAATCAGTAATGAGTTTATTCCCCATTCGTCACTTTATATTACCTTTTACAACTTTGGGTGTCGTATAATAGTTTTTCTAAAATCTTTCTCTTTCCAACGGTAGATTATACGTCCATATTACTGTTCTTATTATCAAAATTTAAATATTGCATGCAAAAATAGTTTGGCTCACTTATCCTTTCCTTGGTCACCAAGTTCGTCCAAATTATATATTTATTCGTCCTTAATCAATGACATTAACATGATATGGTTAATATTTTGGAATGTGCAAAATTAAAGGCACTTTAGAGGAAGAACTTTTCTTTTTTTTTCAACTACAACAATTCTTATTGAGTAAAATTACAATCTGTCCCAATTTGGACATCAATAGTAGAGCTGAAAGATATCATACATACTACATTCATACAATATTTACACGACATAAAATTACAACAAAATATATACACAATAATGATATCAATAATCAATAATCAATACAATAAAGTCAAGAATTCACTTATACCTATATACACATACACACACTCATACATACATCACATTGAGTGGAGAATCTAGCCAGTGCTAGAACTCCAATATATTTACAAAAGGTCGTGGGGCCACTGCCGTTTCAACCTTCTAGGTGGGTTGTATGGATGAGTGGAGCTTGATAGGGATTGAGCTAGAGGATCAGGATGATGAATTAGGTTCTGGTGGAATTTGGAAAATTTGGATAGAATTAGGTCTGAAATAAATGGAACATTAAGGTCGTGGTGCAAGGTATAGTTGGAGACATAATAAGGAGCATTTACTATTGTACGGAGGACTTTGGATTCAAAGGACTGAATGCGTTTGATGTTTGGTACGTTTAGCTGTCCCCCACAGTTTAAGTCCGTAGGTCCAGATGGGCTTCAGTATTTTCTTGTAGATTAATAATTTGTTGTCAACTGTAAGTTCAGATTTTCTGTTGAGTAGTCGGTATAACTGTATGAATCGTCGGTTGAGTTCTTGTCTTTTAAGTCTTGTATGTGGGTTCCAACTCAATATTTTGTCTAACAGTAAGCCAAGATACCAGACTGTATCTGAGAGAGGAATTGGTAATGAGTTGAAATAAACTGGCGGACAGGATTTTCGTCTAAGAGTAAAGGTTATGTGTTTACATTTGGCTTCGTTCACCTTTACACGCCAGTTATTACACCAGTGTTCCATAAGGAAAAGGTGTCTCTGAAGGGTTAAGGGTGTTGTTTCAGGATTGGAACTGGATGATAGGATGGCGGTGTCGTCTGCAAAAGTTGCCAGAAAGGTATCAGGATGTGTAGGAATATCAGCAGTGTAAAGGATGTAGAGGACGGGTCCCAAGACGCTGCCTTGAGGAACACCGGCCTCAACGGGATAACGGTTAGAAAATTCTACACCACAGCGAACTCGGAAGGAACGGTTTGAGAGATAGGATCGGAGGATGAGGTATAGAGACTGGGGTAAATGGGTTTTCAGCTTGAAGAGTAATCTAGTTTGCCATACCCAGTCAAAAGATTGCGCAATGTCCAGAAACGCACCAGAACAATACTCTTTGCATTCAAGAGCTGAGGAAATATGGTCTACAACTCGGAGCCCCTGTTGAACTGTTGAACTGTTGAGCCCCTGGAATGCTGAGGACGGAATCCAAACTGATGGGAAGGAAGATTTTGAGATTCTAATAGGGGTAGGATACGTTTAAGAAGACGCCTTTCGAAGATTTTTGAGAGGATGGGGAGTAGACTAATAGGCCTGTAGGATGAAGTGTTGTTGGAAGGTTTGCCTGGTTTTAGAAAAAGAATGATAGTGGAATGTTTCCATAACAGAGGAAAATGGGTGGTGCTTAAGATGCAGTTGTAAATATAAGTAAGGAATATAATAGCTTTCATCGGAAGTTGTCGGAGGATCTGGGGAGTAAGGAGATCGTGTCCAGGAGATTTACGGAGGGTCAGTTTTTGGAGAAGATATTTGACCTCAGAGGGATTAATAGCTTTAGGAGGTAGGGAAAGTGGAATTGGTGACATAAGAAAGTCTTGCCCTTTTGCGGTGTGATTGATGTGGGATTCCGGGTGAGGAGTGAATACTTTGGAGAGGTGTGTGGCGAATTCCTCGGCTTTATCTTCATCAGACGCAGCCCAGGAGTCATCACCACGTCGGAGAGGATGGGAAACATGATGGTATTTTAGGATCTTTTTCGTGACATTCCACAGGAAATTATCACGAGCTGATAGAGAGGAGAGGTAGTAATTAAAGGACTGGGAACGGAAGTTCGCCAACTCCCTCTTCAATTGTCTACAATAGAAGTTATAGGAGCGGCGATCTGTTGGGTGTCGGGTGCGCTGCCATAATGATCTTGCTCGGCGTTTGGTGTGGATGAGGTCTATAATATGTTGTGGAAAATGATTTTGGTCTGGATTTATATTGGAGTATTTAGGAGAGGAAGCAGACCAGACAGCTTGTTGGATGGCGGTGGTAAAGGAATAGACGGAATTATCTAGGTCATCTGGGGTTTTGAGGGTTACTCTGAGGTCAATATTATCGGTCAGGATTTGGCAAAAGGTTCCAGTTGACAGGGCCTCGGATAAATGATGGTGGAATGGGTTTTGGAATTGGAGTGAAAGATACTTTTAGGATCAGTGGACTATGGTCTGAGGATAGTTCATCAAGGCGAGTTAAAGACAGGTGGAGAGAGCCTAATCCGCTGTGGATAAAGAAGTCGAGGATGTCAGGATTGCGGTTAGGATCGGTTGGCCAGTAGGTAGGGGAGTCAGGAGGCAGGATATTAAAATTTCGGGAGTTGAGTGCACACAGCAAATTTCGTCCCCGAGAATTCGTGGTTCTGGAACCCCACTGCTGATGCTTGGCGTTTAAGTCTGCACCCAGAATGAAACGATTTGCTAAGGAATCCAGGAAGGATACAAATTCGGAATTGGAAATGGAATGTTTAGGATGGCAATATGCAGGTGTGAGGGTTACCGGAAAGGAAAAAGTCTTGATTACTTTGGCGGTGGCTTGTAGGAAATCTTAGGTGGGAAATGGGAGTAAATGATAAGAGAGGAATTTGGCGGCCAATGATAGCAGAACCAGCATGGGCTTTGCCGTCTGGGTGGTCAGTACGGTATTTCATGTATTGCGGTATTTTGAAGTACTGTTTAGGCGTTAGTCTTGTTTCAGTTATAAGTGCAACATCGATTGTTTTGACTTGCAACAACGCTCTCAGTTCGTCAGTATGATTTCTAACACGGTTCGCATTCCAAAGAAGAATGGATAAGGAGTTAGGTGAAGTCATTTAAGGATTTTTCAAGGCAGGGATTAGATTTGATACTAGATTTGTAAGGAATTATATAAGCGGCATAACAAGAGTTTTGATTTCGGAGATAAAGGATGTCATTAGACTGGTAAGATCTGTGACATTTGATGGTAGAGGGATAAGAGAAATTTAATGTTGAGGAGTTTTTTGAAGGTCTGGTAAACTTTGAGGGATAGATTGTTGTACAATAGATTGAGAAGTTGAGGAAAACGCTGTTCCGGCAGGGCCTCGACTTCACGACTCTGGTTCCCACCTCCAGGCAAGTGGGCAAATGACACGTTGGAATTTACAAGTTTAGATGGTTCTCTTCTGCTTCTGATTAGTATAGCTGTTTTATTCGGATCCTGAGGTTTTTGGTATCTGGTTCTGAGTTTCTTGTAGGTTTCACATCCCTTGTAGTTAGCCGGGTGGTCCTTGAGGCACAGTGCAAATACAGCGGGTGTTGATCTTGATCTTGTACATTCTTCTGTTTTATGCTGTTCACCGCATTTCACACAGCGTGGTATGTGATGGCAATAACTTTTGGTATGACCATATGCCTGACAGTTATGACACTGAACTATTTCTTTCTTTGTGTAAGGTTTTTCAAGTTTTACACGGGTATAGTCTACTGAGGTCATAGATTTTTTCTACTCCTGCTGATGGTTCCAAGTCCACGAAGAATAGAGGCAGTGGACTTTTATCTTTTAGAACGTTGGTGACTTGCCTCACTTGGAATCCTAATCCTGCCAGTTCTTCTTTTATAGCTTCAACGGCTGTTGTGGAATGTAGGTTTTTGATTACGATCCTTAATGCGCTCTCCTGGCGCAGCTGATAAGTATGAAAGTCAGCTTTGGTCTTAGTCAGATATTTTACAATCTTTCTGTAGGTTTCAGCAGTAGTCGGAGATATTTTAGTATCATTGGTTCTACTTATACAATAATAACTATTAGGATCAGTTACTTAGTTTAAATGCGCACACATCAGTTTACAATTTTTAACAAATATTGTTGGAGGTAGTGGTTCCCTGGGTATAGGAGAAGATTCCATGGTTTCTTTTTCATTTTGAAGGATCTGAAATTGATTCGGTGTAAAAAACGGGGATTCATCAGTTATTCCTTGTGATGATGTGCTGGGGTGTGGTTTAGATCCTAATGAGGTAGCTGACGCGGTCGCTGGTGGAATCATTTTTTTATTTTGTTCACGGCGGAGTCTCTGTTTTGTGGGAGACGAGTTTGAACCAGCAGTTCTAGATCTTTTACTTGCAGACTTTGAGGACATGACTTGATGAAAATACCTCATTAACTAAGAAAATAATAATAATGATAAATGAATAATTAGTTAAGAATTAAAGATAAAAGAAAGATAAGTAAAAGAAAAGCAAGCCCGAGCTTGCCGAGCTAGCGGAAATCAGCTGATCAGTGACCCTCCTTTCACTTTTTCGTGATTGTACAAAGTAAATTATAACTTTGCTTACTGAAATTTCTCCAATATTCATTGCCATAATATTCCTGAGGTCTAGTGATGTTCTCCAGACTGAATTCAAGCGAATTCCTACTGAAAAAAAGCAAAAATCTGAGAGACGATGTAACGTATGACTGTTATCATCGAGCGCATCACCTGATATCGGAAGAAAATTTAATATCTCACCATTTGAGCCCTGTCAGACTATTTTAATCAGAATGAAGCCTACATAATATGAAAGCCTATTAAATTTTACATCAAATTAGCTAGTTTAATTTAGATCGTTAGAGCCATTTTTGAGAAAATCGTAAAAAGGTACAAAATGCATTATATATACTGACTTTTCTGATAAGCCGATTTTGGTGAAAACGTTGCTTTAACTTTTCGGGCGTATATTGTCTTAAACATGAAATTTCAGTTTCGTACGACTTCTTGTTTTCGCGCTAGACTAACCACTCACAGAACTTTTTTCGGTACTTGGTCATTTGGACTCAGGAGACGTGTATTTTCGGCGATAACTGGAATCCGAAAATTATCACAATAGCAATACTTTCCCATACTATACATTTCATATATAGGTAAGTGAAAGTAATATACCAGTCCATTGATACCATTGATAAAAAACAACCTTAATTGAACTATTTTCTTTTAGACCGTATAGTCCGGTACATCATACATCAGTTACAATATAAGTAAAACATATCTCACTCACTTATCCAACTGTTTCTTCACCAGACTCAAAACAACAAATCAATAACAATAAAAAAATCACTATTATATATATGACAAGTTTTGAATATAATTAAATTCTTTTATGACTTTAAATCTATCTATCTAGGCCGTGCAAGTTTCCAATAATTATACACAGCTATCCATTATTTATTTGTAACTTATTTTATTAAGAGATAATACAATCTGCCACCTTCTGGGGCAATGAGTATAACAGATAGAATAAATCATTCATCCCATATGTACATTGTAAACAAAATCAAAGAAAAAAAAATTAATAAAGATTAAACAAATAAAAAAAAATACGTAATATATATATATATATACAAATAAATACTATAAAGAAAATAATAATAACAATCATTCATTATTGGTTGTTAAGACAGTTTATTACTTCGTCTACGTTTGAACCGTTCATTCTCCAAATTGTAAATATGTATATATCTGTAATTTAGTTCATTAACTAGTTTACTTTTGAATACTAGTATTTACGTTAATTATTAATGTTTATTTTTAATTTCTTTTGCTTTGTTTTTTACTCTAAGACACTAAAGTTTTTATTTTTCTTGTAATATTATTCTAAACAATTCGTCCCAGAATAGATTTAAAAAAATAGTATTATCATTATTATTATTACTAATCGGGGTTGATTTTACTACAGTTAAATAAAACATTTCAGTCAATAAATAAATAGTTCCTTTATCTTCCATTAAACGTTTATTAAACATAAACAGCAATCACGAGTCAACGTTTTGGGGGCCTTTCCCATCTTTAGGACTCACTAAAATATAATAACAATTAATCATTTAATGATACATAAAGTTTTTTTTTATATACTCATAAAAAACAATATTAAAAAATAACAATATTGCATACAAATATATATTAACCTAACAACCAAGTAAAAGTTGACTCGTGATTGCTGTTTATGTTTAATTAACGTTTAATGTAAAAAAAAGAAACAGCTTATTTATTTATTATCATTGCGTGTTCTTCCGAATAATTAATTTTATTATTATAGAAAAATATGGGTGACAGGATTCCGGTTTTAGGGTATGCCGATGATTTGGTACTGCTAGGTGAAGACACCGAAACCATACAACTAAATACAAGTGTGTTAATAAAAACCGGTAAAGAAATAAGACTTGAATTAAATACCGATAAGACGAAATATATTATTAGTAGCAGAAACGGTGGCGATCTTGGTGATATTGATATATCACGGCATACTTTTGAATACGAAGAGAAATTCAAGCATTTAGGTTCAACGATAACAAGAAAAAATGAAATCCAGGAAGAAATTAAGTCCCGATTAAAGGTGGGAAATGCGTGTTATTATTCAGTTGCTAAGTTGCTTAGTTCGCGGCTTCTATCTAAAAACTTAAAGGTTAGAATTTATAAAACTATTATTCTTCCGACGGTTCTTTACGGATGTGAAACGTGGCCGCTTACTTTGAAGGATAAACAAAGGCTTAAGGTTTTCGAAACTAAGGTACTGCGTAAAGTGTTTGATACAAAGAGAGATGAGGCCACTGGGGAGTTTAGAAGGTTGCACAACGCGGAACCTTGTGGATCTTGTACCCTGTGAATATAATTGATTTGATAGCATCGCGGAGACTCAAATGGGCGAGTAAAGTTGTTCGGCTCGATGAGGAGCGGATTCCGAGAAAGTTAGTGTTCGCTGATCCGACTGGTAGACGTCCGAAAGGTAGGCCGAAGCGTAGATTGGATTGCGTTAAGGCTGATCTCGGGGGCTTGGGCTTTAACGGTGAACATTCGACGAGTCTGTGTAGAAAAAATTTGGTGGTATCGGCATCGACCCTTCGGGTTCGGTAACCTATTATTATTAATATTATAGTCAAATATTTTCCTCCGCTTATAAAATATCAATTACTTTGTTCTAACTATCATTACATTGATTCCATTACTAATACATCAACATTTAGATTTTATATTTTTATTTCTATACTCAGCGATTTAATTTTTCAAGTTTACTCGATATGAGTTACTGCCGTATTTCGGAGGCATGCAAGAGTAAGGGGGCGTGTGGAAACCGAGTTAACCGCGAAGCTGGTTGGGGAATTCACTTCATCTCGTCCTCATATTCTCTTATTTACCATCTCATCTTACATAAATACTGGAGCTGTTTAGTTAATATTTTAAGGGGAGAGGTACCTGAGGGGAGCTCTGTCGAGTAAAATGTCTGGTATTAATGTGTAATGGAGAACAGAGGAGGTAACGCAGCAAAGGGCCGATAATTCAGTGATTTCTCCCAGTTTCTAGCCGGCAGTTAAGGGAAACGATGGTAATGACTTAGGTTATTGATAACTTATAAACTTGTATAATAGATAAATATATAGATAACTGTTTTTATTTCTTTTAGCATGGTATAAAAAACAACACAATTTTAACTTAATTACGTTGTTAATTAGATGACTTTAACGAAGTTAAGGTTGAAAATTTTAAGGAAGTGAGACGTTGAATTTCAAAAGGTACTATATACACTTCAGACGATTTTATAGGAAATGCAAAAATCTGCCATTTATTTATTACTGGACTAATTTAATTGATTATTTTATTATTAAAATCTAAAATTAATTTTTTACTGTTTTAATTACTTATTTTTACTTTTACTTACTATATATATATAGTAAGAACTAATATTGCGATCGTGAATATTTTCGAATTCCAGTTTTCTAACTGCTATTTCTTGCTAAATATAGAAGTTAAACGAATTTGATGTCTAACTAAAGTAGAAAAGAGCATTCATATTTTTATTGTATTTTTTTTTTTAATAGGGACAGTATTTTAGACTTATAATATACAGTAATGTGTTGAAGATACTGAGGGGAGTAAGTTAGGAACACGAAAACGAAAAGACGTACGAAACTAAAATTTCATATTTAAGACAAGTATACGCCTGAGATGTTACAGCAATAGACCGAAAGAGCTACTTTGTACCAAGCATTTTGTATTTTTTTTTTTTACCATTCACTCATAAAAGGCTCTAACGATTTTGATTAAACTCAATATATTGATGACTATATTGACATTTTTTTATATTATCATCACATTTACTAGATTTATTTTTCGCAATACAGTTGTAGAAATCAATAAATATGTTTAAAAAAAAAACAAAAAAAAAACCTTATTAAAGATTAACTATACCATCTTGTAAGTATTGATAATGAATCGCTAAATATGGAAGTTGAACGAATTTGATGGCTATAACTAAATGAGGGAAGAATATAAATATTTTGTATTGTCTGTTTTGAAATTAGGGCAGTATTTTTGACGTATAATATAGAATAGAATAGAATAGAAAAAGATATTTATTCTAGGACAAGGTCCCTTAAGAACAATTCATATGTACAATTAAGATATTATATATATATATATATATATATATATATATATATATATATATATATATTTTAATTATTTCTTATTCACAATAATACATACAGAAAAGAAAGGATATAATAAAACAAAAGAGTAAAATAAATAAATAATAGCTTCTGGTGTGTTAAACAAAACTAAACATTGAAATTGATCCATATAAAAATATGAATAATAAATAACAAATTTTCTGTTTGATTTGAAATATCTTATTGAGCGTCTGTTTGGGATGACAGTAGGTACTGGAATAGCTGGGGCTTGAATGATGGTAGGGAAGAAGCATGGCGGATATGAGTAGGTAAGGAATTCCAGAGAGTAGTGGAGCGGACGATAAAGGAATGATCAAAAGTTGTTGTTCTATGGATAGGAATATAAAGGTCGGAATGGCGCGATCTTGTTTGGAGAGAGTGGACTGACGATTTAAATTGCCGAATTCTGTAGATATATGGAGGTATCTGGGAGTTGATTGTTTGGTAAAGATATGTTCCTAGGAAATATTGTCTTCGGATAGAAGGAAGGAACCACTTTAACTCATTGTATAAATAGGCCACATGAGACCTCTTCGGTGTACCAAGGACAAATCTTAAAAATATGTTCATAATTCGCTTTAGCCTGTCCTCGAGCACAGCCGAGAGGCCACCATATACCATACAGCAATAGTCAAAGTGGGGGAAAATAAATGAGGATACAAGGAGCTTACGGTAGACAGTAGAAGAAGATGACGGGAGCGATGGAAAATTTGAGGGTACTTATTGTTCTTCGGGAGATTTGGGCAATATGGGGTTTCCAGGAAAGGGTTTGGTCGATGGTGATACCTAGGTTTTTGAGAGAGGAAGTGAAGGTGATTGGGTGATCATTTAGGGTTAGACTCGGAAATGTAGTATGGGATCTGAGGAGGGGATTGGAACCTACAACAATCGCCTGAGTTTTTGTAGCATTTAGACTTAGTTTATTCAAAGTTGCCCAGGCACAGATTCTATCCAGGCCTTCCTGAATATTGCCAAATGCTATTAGAGACTCGGAGGGAGGAAAGGATAGGTAGATCTGGAAATCATCAGCGTACAAGTGGTGGGAGCAGTGATGGATGGCATTGGGAAGGTCATTAATATAGGAATTAAAAAGGAGAGGAGATATGCTTGAACCCTGGGCCACACCTGCCGTAAGGGCAAGGAAGGAAGATAGAGGATGGTTAGGAATGGTAACAGCTAGAGTTCTATTTGCGAGAAATTATTTGAACCAATGAATCGTGCTGTTGGAAAAGGATAAAGACTGTAGTTTGGAAAAAAGGATAGAGTGATCAAGTGAGTCAAAAGCTTTTGAGAAGTCCAGTAGTATTAGTACTGTAAGTTTCTTTTCGTCTATGGCAGTATGTATGTCACTAGTGATTTTAAGGAGGGCGGATTGTGTGGGAAAACCGGATTGGAGAGGATCAAGACGTTTGGACTTTTCGAGGAAGTTTGACAATTGGGACTGGATTATTCTTTCTAAAGGTTTGGAAAGGTTAGATAGGATGGAAATTGGGCGATAGTCTTTAGGGGATGTAGGGTTCGAGGTTTTATTTATAGAATGAACTATCGCTTTTTTCCAAGTAGTTGGAAATACGGAATTTTGAAGTGAAAAATTATATATAAAGAGAAGAACTGTAGGATGTCGGGAAGGCATAATTTTAGTAATTTAGCAGGTATTCCATCAAATCCTATGGAGTTGGTATGGGATTTCATAACAGAGGATATAAGGTCAGTTGGTGAGATATCTGAAAAATAAAAATTATCAGGGTTAAATGGTGGTATTATTGAAAACTCGGGAGGAGAAGGTGTAGAATTATCAGAGGAGTTGGATGAGAAGTAGGAATTTAATTCATCAGGTGAGACTTGAAAGACTGGTGAGGAAGATGATTTGCAGAGTGAGAGTTTGCGGAGGAGTTTCCATTTTGACTTGGAATCGGTAGTGGAGGAGAAGGCTTCGTGAAAGTAGTTAGATTTGGCCTGTCTAATTTTGCCTGAGTCGGATTGTGGTGCGCCCTGAACGCATGGTAGTCCTCTGTCAGTCTTGTGCGTCTACGGGCTGCCTCACGACTGTTTTGTCGTCAAGGAGCGGGACGGAAACGGAAGGTACAGGTTTAGAGTGGAGCATGTTTGTCTAGGATACTGAGGAGATTGGAAGTGAGAATGTCAACCATTGAATCAATGTTCGAACAGCTATAAATTTTATTCCAGTTCATGGATTCTATAGGGGGACGTAGTTATAAAGGACAGATTCAAAGGATGGATCAAAAGGTACTAAAGGGGGTCGGTACACCACAGCATAGAGGAAAGGGTTTGTATTGTAGGACATTTCGACGAAAAGAAATTCGATGTGAGGAGAATCGGAATTGAAAGAGACATATAGGACTCAGGATTTCAGGCTGGTGTGGATATAAAGTCCGACACCAACTCCAGTCCGGCCAATCCGGTCTTGGCGGATAAAGGAGTAATTAGAGAGGGAAACAGAGGAGGAAGGAATATAGGGCTTTAGCCATGTTTCGGAGACTGCGACAATGTGGTAGGAATTGTTGTTAAAATAATGAAGGAATTCGTCAAAGTGGGCATGTAAAGACTGGGCGTTGACATGACAGGCTGTTAGAACATTAGACATGTAGGAAACAAAATGGAGAAGGAAATAGATTGTGAAGGGAAGACGCTAGAGTAACTAAGTGATAAGCCAAATTATAAACAAAGAATTGAAATAAAAAAAATACAACTAATATTAGGAGAAAAACCTCATATCCATGAAAATATAAAAACTAAATAAACTTGGCAAAAAGAAAATTATTAAATAAATATTCCTGTATAGAGGAAAGAGGTAGACAGATGGCGAGATCATTTCCAGTTCAGAGCCAGTGGGTAGACGGGTGCCTAGAAGTCAGCTGAAGACGTCCAAATCCTGGGCTTTGTCGATAAATATGACTGGGTGACCATCCTCCTTTCAGCAGCGCACTCTACCGCTAGCGAACCAGACATATATTTTTTTTTTCTCCGACCTCTTCTGCATAGCGAGCCAATATAGACGCCTATTCATCGGAGACATCTCCTCGCTGAGATAGATCCAGTGGGAATCGTTTTCTTGCCACCCGATATCCCTCGTTGAGAAGTCTCTCTTGACTTTTCTACATCTTACCAGCTCGTCGCCCATCGATTACCTCACAAATCGAACAATGACGGGCAATGGTCGCGTGTCTTCCTTTCTTGGCCGGCGCCTCTCCACTAAGTCCAGGTCCCCTGCTGCAACTTCGATTCCCAGACCCGCCGCTACGCTGGTCACAAGGGCCGCGGGCGTTTCTCCCGGAAATACTGGGATACCTCTTATTTCGACAGATCTACAGAGTAGACCTTGTTCAGCCTTATTGAGCCGGACCTCTAGTTCACATACTCTTGATTTTAGTAAATATACCATTGGAAAGAGAAAGATTTCAGAAAGTATATTATCTTACACAAAAAATTGTAAAAGGTTATGAAAAGTGGTAATAGTGAAAATCAATTGATTTATTGATGAGATAACATCGGAAAAGCGAATGGAAATTTGGGGGGAAACGATATGATGATTGTCATATATTGGGTTGTTTCACATGAAATGTCCGTTTTTATAGTTTCTGAAATGCATAAAGGATTTTGCAGGTTTCTGTTGTTTTCTTCCGAATGTTTACATATTTAAAGTAAACAATTACTAATTCAAAATTACCATCATACCTTTTTAGTAAACCTCCAAATATGAACATGGAAACACGAGATTTTCGAGTAATATTTTTGTACGAGTTTAAACTCGGCCATTTAGCAGCTGAGGCCGCTAGAAATATTTGCAAGGCGTTTAGGGAAGGGAGTGTTAATGAACGGACCATTCGCCGTTGGTTTGCCAAGTTTCCAGCTGGGGATACCGACTTGGAAAATTTGCCCCGAGGAAGACCTCCGTCCATAATAGACAACGATGTCCTCAAACATACAGTAGAAGGAAACCCCTACCAAACACTTAAAGGACTCTCAGCACAACTAAATGCAAGTGCATCTACCGTTTCCAGACATTTAAAGTGAATTGGGAAAGAAAAAGCTCGATACATGGGTACCTCATGATCTCACTGAGCGGCAGCTAGACCCCATGTTTCAAAACATACCGTGCAAAAATTGAAAGAACTGGGCTACGAAGTTCTTCCGCACCCACCATATTCTCCCAACTTGTCTCCAACAGGTTACACCTGTTCAGGAATTTAGACAACTACGTCAAAGAAAAACATTTAGAAAATGATGGGCGCTCGATGATAACAGTCATACGTTACATCGTCTCTCAGATTTTTGCTTTTTTCAGTAGGAATTCGCTAGAATTCAGTCTGGAGAACATCACTAGACCTCAGGAATATTACGGCAGTGAATATTGGAGAAGTTTCGGTAAGCAAAGTTATAATTTACTTTGTACAATCACGAAAAAGTGAAAGAAGGGTCACTGATCAGCTGATTGCCGCTAGCTCGGCAAGCTCGGGCTTGCTTTTCTTTTAATTATCTTTTTATCTAATTCTTATCTCATTATTTATTTATTATTATTATTATTTTCTTAATCAATGAGATATTTTCATCAAGTCATGTCCTCAAAGTCCGCAAGTAAAAGATCTAGATCTGCAGGTTCGAACTCGTCTCCCACAAAACAGAGACCCCGCCGTGAGCAAAATAAAAAAATGATTCCACCAGCGACCGCGTCAGCTACCTCATTAGGATCTAAACCACACCCCAGCACATCATCACAAGGAATAACTGATGAATCTCCGTTTTTTACACCGAATCCATTTCAGATCCTCCAAAATGAAAAGGAAACCATGGAATCTTCTCCTATACCCAGAGAACCACTACATCCACCAATATTTGTTAAAAATATTAAAAATTTTAAACTGATGTGTGCGCATTTAAACAAAGTAACAGATCCTAATAGTTATTATTGTATAAGTAGAACCAATGATACTAAAATATCTCCGACTACTGCTGAAACCTACAGAAAGATTGTAAAATATCTGACTAAGACCAAAGCTGACTTTCATACTTATCAGCTGCGCCAGGAGAGCGCATTAAGGATCGTAATCAAAAACCTACATTCCACAACAGCCGTTGAAGCTATAAAAGAAGAACTGGCAGGATTAGGATTCCAAGTGAGGCAAGTCACCAACGTTCTAAAAGATAAAAGTCCACTGCCTCTATTCTTCGTGGACTTGGAACCATCAGCAGGAGTAGAAAAAATCTATGACCTCAGTAGACTATACCCGTGTAAAACTTGAAAAACCTTACACAAAGAAAGAAATAGTTCAGTGTCATAACTGTCAGGCATATGGTCATACCAAAAGTTATTGCCATCACATACCACGCTGTGTGAAATGCGGTGAACAGCATAAAACAGAAGAATGTACAAGATCAAGATCAACACCCGCTGTATTTGCACTGTGCCTCAAGGACCACCCGGCTAACTACAAAGGGATGTGAAACCTACAAGAAACTCAGAACCAGATACCAAAAACCTCAGGATCCGAATAAAACAGCTATACTAATCAGAAGCAGAAGAGAACCATCTAAACTTGTAAATTCCAACGTGTCATTTGCCCACTTGCCTGGAGGTGGGAACCAGAGTCGTGAAGTCGAGGCCCTGCCGGAACAGCGTTTTCCTCAACTTCTCAATCTATTGTACAACAATCTATCCCTCAAAGTTTACCAGACCTTCAAAAAACTCCTCAACATTAAATTTCTCTTATCCCTCTACCATCAAATGTCACAGATCTTACCAGTCTAATGACATCCTTTATCTCCGAAATCAAAACTCTTGTTATGCCGCTTATATAATTCCTTACAAATCTAGTATCAAATCTAATCCCTGCCTTGAAAAATCCTTAAATGACTTCACCTAACTCCTTATCCATTCTTCTTTGGAATGCGAACCGTGTTAGAAATCATACTGACGAACTGAGAGCGTTGTTGCAAGTCAAAACAATCGATGTTGCACTTATAACTGAAACAAGACTAACGCCTAAACAGTACTTCAAAATACCGCAATACATGACATACCGTACTGACCACCCAGACGGCAAAGCCCATGCTGGTTCTGCTATCATTGGCCGCCAAATTCCTCTCTTATCATTTACTCCCATTTCCCACCTAAGATTTCCTACAAGCCACCGCCAAAGTAATCAAGACTTTTTCCTTTCCGGTAACCCTCACACCTGCATATTGCCATCCTAAACATTCCATTTCCAATTCCGAATTTGTATCCTTCCTGGATTCCTTAGCAAATCGTTTCATTCTGGGTGCAGACTTAAACGCCAAGCATCAGCAGTGGGGTTCCAGAACCACGAATTCTCGGGGACGAAATTTGCTGTTGCACTCAACTCCCGAAATTTTAATATCCTGCCTCCTGACTCCCCTACCTACTGGCCAACCGATCCTAACCGCAATCCTGACATCCTCGACTTCTTTATCCACAGCGGATTAGGCTCTCTCCCACCTGTCTTTAACTCGCCTTGATGAACTATCCTCAGACCATAGTCCACTGATCCTAAAAGTATCTTTCACTCCAATTCCAAAACCCATTCCACCATCATTTATCCGAGGCCCTGTCAACTGGAACCTTTTTGCCAAATCCTGACCGATAATATTGACCTCAGAGTAACCCTCAAAACCCAAGATGACCTAGATAATTCCGTCTATTCCTTTACCACCGCCATCCAACAAGCTGTCTGGACTGCTTCCTCTCCTAAACACTCCAATATAAATCCAGACCAAAATCATTTTCCACAACCTATTATAGACCTTATCCACACCAAACGCCGAGCAAGATCATTATGGCAGCGCACCCGACACCCAACAGATCGCCGCTCCTATAACTTCTATTGTAGACAATTGAAGAGGGAGTTGGCGAACTTCCGTTCCCAGTCCTTTAATTACTACCTCTCCTCTCTATCAGCTCGTAATAATTCCCTGTGGAATGTCACGAAAAAGATCCTAAAATACCATCATGTTTCCCATCCTCTCCGACGTGGTGATGACTCCTGGGCTGCGTCTGATGAAGATTAAGCCGAGGAATTCGCCACACACCTCTCCAAAGTATTCACTCCTCACCCGGAATCCCACATCAATCAGACCGCAAAAGTGCAAGACTTTCTTATGTCACCGATTCCACTTTCCCTACCTCATAAAGCTATTAATCCCTCTGAGGTCAAATATCTTCTCCAAAATCTGACTCTCCGTAAATCTCCTGGACACGATCTCCTTACTCCCCAGATCCTCCGACAACTTCCGCAGAAAGCTATTATATTCCTTACTTATATTTACAACTGCATCCTCCGCACCACATATTTTCCTCTGTTATGGAAACATTCTACCATCATCCTTTTTTTAAAACCAGGTAAACCTTCCAACATCACTTCATCCTACAGGCCTATTAGTCTACTCCCCATCCTCTCAAAAATCTTCGAAAGGCTTCTTCTTAAACGTATCCTACCCGTATTAGAATCTCAAAATCTTCCTTCCCATCAGTTTGGATTCCGTCCTCAGCATTCCACAGTTCAACAGGGGCTCCGAGTTGTAGACCATATTTCCTCAGCTCTTGAATGCAAAGAGTATTGTTCTGGTGCGTTTCTGGACATTGCGCAAGCTTTTGACCGGGTATGGCAAACTGGATTACTCTTCAAGCTGAAAACCCATTTACCCCAGTCCCTATACCTCATTATCCGATCCTATCTCTCGAACCGTTCCTTCCGAGTTCGCTGTGGTGAAGAATTTTCTAACCTTTATCCCGTTGAGGCCGGTGTTCCTCAAGGCAGCGTCTTGGGACCCATCCTCTACATCCTTTACACTGCAGATATTCCTACACATCCTGATACCTTTCTGGCAACTTTTGCAGACGACACCGCCATCCTATAATCCAGTTCCAATCCTGAAACAGCATCCTTAAACCTTCAGAGACACCTTTTCCTTATCGAACACTGGTGTAATAACTGGCGTGTAAAGGTGAACGAAGCCAAATGTAAACACGTAACCTTTACTCTTAGACGAAATTCCTGTCCGCCAGTTTATTTCAACTCATTACCGATTCCTCTCTCAGATACAGTCCGGTATCTTGGCTTACTGCTAGACAAAAGATTGACTTGAAACCCACATAGAAGACTTAAAAGACAAGAACTCAACTGACGATTCGGACAGTTATACCGACTACTCAACAGAAAATCTGAACTTACAGTTGACAACAAATTATTTATCTACAAGACAATACTGAAGTCCATCTGGACCTACAGACTTGAACTGTGGGGGACAGCTAAACGTTCTAACATCAAACGCATTCAATCCTTTCAATCCAAAGTCCTCCGTACAATAGTAAATGCTCCTTATTATGTCTCCAATTATACCTTGCACCACGACCTTAATGTTCCATTTATTTCAGACCTAATTCCATCCAAATTTTCCAAATTCCACCAGAACCTCATTCATCATCCTAATCCTTTAGCTCAATCCCTATCCAGCTCCACTCATCCATACAACCCACCTAGAAGGTTGAAACGGCTGTGGCCCCGCGACCTTTTGTAAATATATTGGAGTTCTAGCACTGGCTAGATTCTCCACTCAATGTGATGTATGTATGAGTGTGTGTATGTGTATATAGGTTTAAGTGAATTATTGACTTTTGTATTGATTCATTATTGTGTATATATTTTATTGTAATTTTATGTTGTGTAAATATTGTATGAATGTAGTAAGTATGATATCATTCAGCACTACTATTAATGTCCAAATTGGGACAGATTGTAAAATTTTCTCAATAAAATTGTTGTTGTTTTAAAAAAAAAAAAAAAAAAGAAAATGATGATGAAGAGAAATGTGCGTTTTCAGATGTCATTTTACTTCAAAGCTTAAAGTTTTTCAGTTCGGGGATAAAAAAGTTGGTGTCACGTTGAGAAAAATGTGCAGAAAAAGAATGTAAACACTTCGAATAAAATAATTTTGTTTTCATATCCTATTTTTATTAAAAATCATTTACCTTGAAAACGGACATTTCATGTGACACAGCCCAATATAAATGATGGTTACCCCAAAATAGTCGAAAAATTGTGAAAACCCTATAAATCCATTGTTTCGCTTACAGTATACAGCCAGAAAAGCGTAAATATATAAAGTTTATTTTAAGTTAAGAAGTAAGTAAACCTTGTGTGAGGTAACACCAGACTTGTTAACCATTTTAAAGATTAGACAGCATTACCCAGGTTACAATTGATAAGTTACACGCTTAAATAAACGCCATATAAGCACATAAAAGTAATATTTTCATGACAGTACCACCTGATGTGAATAAAACGTTCAATAGGATAGAATTTAATAGATAGACCTCCCTGCATACCTCGCGCTTTCTCTACACCGATGTATAAATGCAAAGTGCTCTTTTGTAGGTCAATGTATTCAAAGCTAGAGAATACACGACTTGGCACACGTTACAATTTTCTTAAGCATAGCTAGAACAATGTTTACATAAAAAAAAAAAAAAAAATGAATACGTATTTTTAAGTGTGTATAAATACTTGCTTGGCTGGAGTGGGATTTATATCTGTTATATCATTAAGCTTTAATAACGTACAGTTTGACCTATTAAGAGTCAAAAGCTTTGAGTTCATCTTGAGGAAAAGTGCACTTAGCAAAAAAATATTATATTTATTTTATAACGTCTATTCATTATTATATTTAATGATCGCCCGAATTTAGAAACATTTATATATTTATATTTATAGATCAAAGTTACTGCAGTTTATTTGTTTATGATCTCAAACGGTTCAAATTTTATTTGTTTTATTACCATATTTTTCAAATAAACTATTTTAAATTTTAGTTTAGTTTTACGGGAATCCCATACATAAAAAAAAAAAAAAATATATAAATATAATATATAAATATATATATATATATATATATATATATATATATATATGTATTGTTTGATCAGTTCTCGACTGTTGATAATTTAAGTTTTCTACTGCCCTTAGGTTTCAGTAAATAAATAAACAATTTTATTTATGCAAGTTTCGAAAATTTATTGTTCTCATAATCATGCCTTCTTAACAGTGGAAAAACAAAAAAGAGAAAATTAATATTTTTAAACAATAATTAATATATGATGTTATTGTTAGAGATACTGAAAAGAATACATTGAACAATCAATAGACATACAGTATTTAAACAGATATTTCAATTAAAATTTACATTAAGGATATTTTTAAAAATTTACTTACAATTTTAGATAAAATTGTGTCTTACATAGACATATGTGTTGCTATGTTTTTGACCCGCTGCTTTTCTAAGGCAGCGGTAACTTCAAAAACTATCTTACTTGATATATTTAATCTATATATAGACTATATTTAATGAAACCATTGGATTTCCTTTCAAAAATTATCGTGTTTACCGATCCAAGTAGGTGGCCTGCAGGGTAAGATTAAATTAAACAATTTTCAATAGATAACATTATTATTTAAATTAACTTTAACATATACAATATATTTACACAATGCCTGAGAATACTGAGGGACATTGTAGTTAAACTTGCCATACAATATTACAACCAAAGAAAATACCTTTAAAACACTTAGTCTAATGGCGAAGGTGGAATCAGTCTTTGGCGCCCCTTCTCTTAGATCTCCAGCTGCTCTCTCTGACCCCCAGGCGGACCTTGAGGATGGAACTCGACTCACGTGGCTGGAATGAGACTGCCTTTTTCAAATATTCTTTGTCATCGTCGTCACCTCGTGCGGGGCTAATATGGGAACTGCCCCAAGCCGGGGGTCCTTTTCCCTAGTGTCTAGGAAGTTTCCCGAGGTATTGCTGGAGGGCCACATGGAGGTAAACGCCTTTTGTTGTTTTGCCGACAAAGGCTTATAAATATTTGCTTGATTAATGTATTAATGATTCAATAATTTAGAGCCCTCAGTATCCTCAATACATAACAGTGTAAACAATAAACTTTGAAAGAACACTAAAGTAAAAATGCAAAGAAATAGTTCAGGCTAATGAATTTTATCTAAATTTACAAGTAAATTTTAGAACTTTGAACTGAACTGAACCAACTTTGATCTATTATCCAATTTATGTTCCTAATTTAGGCTGATGATTAAATATAATAATGAATAGACGTTATAAAATAAACATAATTATATCTATTCATTGTTCAATGCATTATTTTCTTTATCTCTAACAATAACATCATATATTAATTTTTGTATAAAATATTAATAAAAAAAGATTGTTTTTATTTTTCCACTGTTGAAGTATTATTATAAGAACAATAAATTCTCGAAACTCTGTATAAGTAAAATTGTTAAATCGAACTTAAGGCTGTCCTATAAAAGATTTATGATTGATTTCAAAAAGCGAGGGAAGTGAAAGTGGTGTCTTTCCAGATCTATTTCTTCTGAGATTAGAAAATAAATTATTACCCACCACGTACTTATTCCAACGGGGGAAATCAATTTATGCTAAGAGGTATGGAAGCTTGTGGAGGAAGCTATAGAGGCTTTGATCTAGACTCTAATGAACCATCAGCTGATTCCAACTATCCCAACATACATATATATCTACGTATTTACTCAGCAAGTGCATTGGCTTCCATATGGTAATTTTTTTAATTTTACGAAATCGACATTATGACGAATTTGAATCCTTGTGGTTCATCAATTTTAATGAAATCCGTCACCCGATTTCAACTTAAAAACTCATAAAACACGCTTAAAAATTACAGTTCATTCCAAAATATACTAACAAGGGAGTAGTCTCACCGATTTTTATGATTTTTTTTTTTTTTTTTTTAAGTGAAATTAGACAATAAACCATAAGGCTAAGCAAATCATTAAAGGCTAAAGCTTCGAAGGAGTCACGAAAAAAAATCGGGAAGTTTGTGGGCGCAAAAAACACTTTATTTGATATCTCTGAATGATGGAGTTCAGTTGACCGTTGAGAATATTTGAAGAGGAGGATGGTTAGGGATGCGCTCATAAAAAAAAAATAAATAAATGCATAGCAGTATGAATTACCAGCGACATTCATACTGCTATGGACGAAAAAAAGTTGACTGCGCTCATACTTCTGGACTTTACAAAAGCTTTTGAATCTCTTGACCATTCTATCCTTTTTTCCAAACTAAAATCTTTATCATTTTCCAATAACACAATCCGTTGGTTCCAGTCCTTCCTTTCCAACAGAACTCAAGCTGTTACCATTCCTAATTACCCTCGTCTTCCTTCTTAGCCCTTTCGGCAGGTGTGGCCCAGGGCTCAAGTATCTCCCCTCTCCTGTTCAATTCCTATATCAATGATCTTCCCAATTCAATCCTACACTGCTCCCATCATTTATATGCTGACGACTTTCAGATCTACCTATCTTTCCTTCCTTCTGAGTTATTAGTAGCATTCACCAAAATTCAGGAAGACCTTGAAAGAATCAGTGCCTGGGCAACCCAGAATAAACTAAAGTTAAATGCTATGAAAACTCAGGCCATCCTAATAGGTTCCAATTCCCTCCTCAGAGCCAATACTACATTTCCTAGTTTATTCCTAAACGATCACCCAATTACCTTCAGTTCCACTGTCAAAAATCTAGGTATTACCATAGACCAAACCCTTTCCTGGAAACCCCACATTGCTCAAATTTCCAGACGAACTATAAATACTCTTAAGTACTTCCATCGCTCCCGTCACCTCCTCCCACTTCCCACCCGTAAGATGTTGGTTTCCTCGCTTATTTTCCCCCACTTAGATTATTGCTGCGTGGTATATGGGGGCCTCTTGACTGTACTTGATGACAGACTCAAGCGGATTATGAATATGTTTATAAGATTTATCTTCGGTACCTTCAAGAGATCACCAGTAACCCACTTATACAGCGAATTGAAGTGGCTCCTACCTTCCATACGTAGACAATATTTTCTAGGGACACACCTCTACCAAGTCATTAAATCTCAACATCCTCCATATATTCACAATATCCTTCAATTCAAATCCTCAATTCACTCTCTTGAAACCAGATCACGCCATTCTGACCTTTACATTCCTACCCATAGGACCAAATCTTTTGATAATTCCTTTTATATCCGCTCTGCATCTCTCTGGGATTCCCTACCTAATCATATTCGCCATGCTTCTTCCCTTCTCTCATTCAAATCCCATCTTTTCCTACACCTTTTAAGATCCCAAAGAGACGCTCACTAAATGTAAAATTGATAATTCACTATCTTACTTTCAACTTAAGATCATTTTATTTTAATTTTATCAGAATCCTAGAGTTATGGATTAATTCATTTATTTGGAAATTGTTCAGCTCTATTATTTTATAGCAGATTTTTTTTTTTCTTTGGTTTATATTCCATATATTTTTTATATATCTATATAAATAGGTCTTATTTTTATTTTTTACACATTTGTAAATAAAATTTTATTTTATTGGTCTCTCGGCCAGACACATTGAAATGTATATTTACTGTACAACATTGTTATTCTTAAGGGACATAGTCCCAGAATAAAGTTATTTTATTATTATTATTATTTGTATTTCGCACTTTCTCAACATACGCTGGAAATTTTCACCTACCCGGACTCAATGAGTCAAGGGTTAGGCTCTAATTATGTTATATTTAAAAATTTTCTAACAGTGGCTGCTGTCCCTAGAAGGACTGCTCGCTGAACCTCCTCTAGAATCCTTACAGGTAGCTCTAGCTGTTGGATTGATTCTAGCGTACTCTCTGGAATCAGGCCATTGCAAGATAGTATAATAGGGTAAATCCCACAGCTTATTATTATTATTATTATTATTATAAATAAATAAATAAAAATAAAATAAAACACAATAATAAGGAACTTATTGTATTGTATTTGTGTGCCAACGTTTCAGCCTACATTGTAAGCCTTCATCAGGCCTGAGAGACACTATAACTTATGCAATTAAAATTAAAATAATAATAATTTGGATAAAATAATATGATGACAAAAGTGCGATATGGAAAAAAAACATAAAATCGAATTAAAATGATAATAAGACGACAGTAATAAAATATGCAACTATAAAATTAAAATGAGAATATTTGAAGACTATAATGAGAAACCAAGCAAATAATTAATGTTAAAAGACGGACAGTGAGTAAACAATTAAACATTTTTTAAGTAATATCTGAAAGTATTATTTTAAAAAAAATAAATATATTTCTAAGTAAATCCTGATGTAGGCACAGTAATAAAAACATAAGTTCTTTTTTAGTGTGTTTTATTTTATTTATGACCGCACCCGATATGGTATATTAACCGTTAACAAATGATGATTACGAATCTGATAAATGTATTCAATTATATGATTAAATTAGTCAATGATTTAGACAATTTTGTGTATTTTAAAAACCTCGTAGTTGAATGTTGATGTTTTATTAAACGGGAATTGTATGTTTTTTTCAATTTTAACAATGTGTAAAACATCTCTCATGAAAATAACTATTATAGATTGATGATAATAATAAAATCTTTCATACAGATTTAGGTTAATTTAAGGTTGTTTGCTGTAGAGTAAAATAGTTATTACATGAAACATAATATTTCTAATTCACCGGCTGTAACAAAACTAAATGTATTTCTAAGTATTAACATTATAAATGAAACAATATCAATGCTTTGCATCTTTAAAGTACTGTTGTGGTCATAGAAATCGAATCACATATGAACCTTTAGCTATGATCAATGCTTTTATCCAAATAATCAGTTGTCAAGTTGTTTTAAACAATTTTTTTTTATTTTACACATCCACCAACATTCCAAGGATCAATGACAGGCGGTAAATTATACAAATAATCACATTAAACAATATTAATTAAAATAATATAAGTATTACAGATTTAATTTATATAGTGGAAAAAAAATATATATATATATATTTTTTATTATTATATGTGTGAATAGGGTTAATCACTTCAAATATTTGGGGGAAATTATCGAACCAACAGGACAAGAAAAGCAGGCACAACAGACAACACTACAGAAAGTAAAGAGAGCACTATCAATGACAGAACATATACAACAAAAATCAATATCAACCAACACAAAGATAAGACACTATAGAACTGTAATACAACCGATTGTACTGTACGCAAGTGAAACACTGGCACTAAACCGCAAAGGACAAATCGAAGAACTAAAGAAAGAGGAGAGGGAAATCATCAGAAAGGTACTAGGACCAAGAAAAACAGAAGATGGATACAGACTGTAAAGAAGAAAACAACAGAAAAACACGCCAACATCGAGACAGACATCAGGAAAAGAAGACTGAAATTCTATGGGCACATACAAAGACTACCTGAAATAAGACTGACACGACAAATACACGAAGCAACAGCAACACTTAAAAGTACTACGAACTGGATCAAACAGACACGAGAAGACTTACGAAGAGCAGACATAAGACAAGAGGAAATCCAAGACAGAAACATATTTAGAGACAAACTAAACAAATTGGAAGTAACTCTAGAGCAAAACAAACATTAACCATGCAGACCCAAATGGTCAGCAGAATGAAAGGAAAAGTTCAGCCAAAGAATGAGAAAAAAAAACAAGAAATAAGAAAATTGAGGCATAAGTGTTTAGCGCCTTCCTTTCAGGGAGATATCGCACTAATTATGATAGTAAATAAATAAATAAATATATATATATATTCCTTACAAACATAATAATCTTACTAAATAAGAATAAAACGTTAAGCAATTTATCATAAATATACTCCTATAAAATTAATTATATTAAGAAAAAAAAACAACAGATAGAAACAAAAAGGAAAGGATAAAATAAAAATAGAGAAGGCAATAAAAAAGGAGAAAAATAGAATTAACAATATATAAAAATCAGCCCTAGCTCTGAGTCATTTCAATGTAATAATAATAAGAAAATAAAATATGCACAACTTTTCAATAATATTTTATATATATATATATATATATATATATATATATATATATATATATATATATATATATACACACATATCCACATGGATGTCACTCACAGCAGAAAAAATAAAATCAGTATAATATTATTTTATTATATTATATTAACGTTATCAAAGGATTTCGAAATTATTGAAAATATGTAATTGTTAAATGACTGATAAATGGTTGCTGAAGATTAGTCCAATAGGATTCAAGGAAAAACTGAAATGAAGCTCAAGTATGTTACGTAAAGAGAATTTACCAACGTTTTTTTATTCTCCTCTGAGGTTAGCTTTTTAAATAGAATTTTTTCTTGCAGCCACATAAATCTGGCATAAAATTTTTCAAAAACTTATATTTTGATAAAATAATGGAAATTATTGATACAAGGAGCACTTACTAGTCGAGTATTGCAGTTAAGGTAGAGTGGCTGACCATGGAAGGATTTATGGTAATAGAAGCTGGCTGACCACCCAGCCGCCAAAATAAACACCCCACCCCCCATCCTCGCCCCCCTTATTTTGGCTATATATTTCCCTCAGTTATAATAATATTTTCCTTGAATCCCGGAAGGGCTGTATTATTAAAAGGCCTCAGTATATCAGTTTACACACGAATTACATTGCCACTACATATCATCCCGCCCGCCTCAGGCAACAGATATTTTTGTTATCTCTTTTGCTTTTTTATTTCTCTCTTTTTTTTTTCTTTTTTTAATGGCAATTCTTTATCCGACCTCTGGCTGGATTTTGTCACCAGCGTGCGTCATGTTTGGAGTAGGAATTACGAATAACGTTTCTCAGAGGATTGGGCAGTGAACATTTGAACACACTGATTATACATCATTCATTTATATATTAAATATACAGTAAAGGAAAGTATTGCGATAGTCAAAATTTTCGAATTTGAGTTTTGAGTAGTAAGTCTATTTAGAAAACGATAAGTTGTATATAGCTGAAATTTCGTATTTCAGAAGTTTGTGAGCCTGAGATATTACAGTGACTTTTAACTCAAAATTGGCCAGCCAGAAGAGCCACTTTATATCTTTTTGTTTGTACCATTTTACGCTTTTCTCTATAACGGTTCAAATGATTTTGTTTGAATTCACCATATCGATGTAAAATTTATCGGGGCTTAATATAATTTAGATTTTATTCTGATTGGAGTGGTCCGAAAGGGTTTAAAAATCGATTTTTTTCTTAATTTTCTTGCTCTATAAATCATGTTTCCGAAATCTTCCGCCGTCACTTTTTTAATATTTCTACACTTTGACTATTGCTGTACTGTATACGGTGGTGTATCTGGGGATCTCGAGGAAAAAATAAAACGTTTAATTAATAGCTTTGTGCGATTCATCTTCGGGGTTCCAAGGTGCACCTCCGTGTCTTAATTTTATGGCGGTTTGTGGCTTTACCCTTCCAATCGTTGTAAATATTTCCTTGCGTCGTTGCAATAGCTAGTTATCTAATCCCGCCGCCCATCATACATTTTTTGACCTCCTACAATTCAAATCCTCTGTGCACCCCCTTTAGATTTATGCACCACGGCCCACCGAACTACACATTTCGACAGATCTTTTCTCATTTGATCCTCAATCCTATGGAATTCTATTCCACCATGCGCCTGTCACTCCAACGATCTTTGTACCTTTAAACCCCGCATATTTAATTACTCAGTGATGTTCCAGTCACAATAGAATTGTAAATAAGTTTTTCTTTTCTTTTCTTCTCCTTTAGATATGTACCTTTTAAATCAGTAATTATAAAAAAAAAAATTATGTATTTAATTCACTCTAAGACTCCAAAGCACATTCCGTACATATTATTCTAAAGAGACAAGTCCCAAGAAAATAAAGAATTTATTTATTTAAAGTACCATTAATTTTGTAAATTCGAATAAATAACCATATAATTTTATTAGCATTGATAAACAACTGCTGAATAAACAAATTGAACGAATTCGATAACCAACTAAAAGAGAAAAAAGTAAAATAAAAATTCTAACATGAGGTTAGTAACATAGATGTATAATATACCTGAGAAATTAAAAAAAAAAATGAAATAACTTATTTAAAGTAAAATTTTGTGATAGGTAATGTCCCGTGTAATAGGGCATACAATTAATTGATTATTGTACATAACAATATATATTATACTGTTATATCATTAAATCTAAAACATATGTTTCCAACGAATATGAATATAATTCTTCAAACATATTTAACAACGCTGGTAAATAAAAGTTGTGTGTTTTATTTTATTTATTTGCATAAATTAATCAGTAAACATTTTTTTAAATGTGTGAGGGAAATAATAATAAGCAGCTTTTTAGCCTTATAATTAAAATAAGGATAACTGTCGAGAATCAGAACAAATATAAAGTAAATTATAGTAAATAGAACATTTATATCCGTAATCTAACCACTCGAGCAAGTGGAATCGGAAAATATTTCGGTGAAGAGGTTGGCCTTTTTTCAACTGGGAAAAGCGGGCGGCCCCAGCATTGGGTTAGGTAAAAGGCTTGTTAACTGTTTGATCCCAGGCCAACATATGATGAATGCAAGGATAACAATCCTTCTGGCAGCTTTATTCATGGCGCGCCCTATCAAATGAATTCCTTCCCCATTGCTATTCTACACTTGTCGCTTTCACAAAGCAGGCTCTGGATTTGATATCATTGGCTGCTTATCGATAGCATTTTACTTTATTAAGTGTAGCGATCGTTATATAAACTTGATTTAGAAGTAGAAAAATCTGTGCGCGCAACAAACGGATTTCACTTACCTCAGTTGTTAAAATGAGTCTAAGAACTTTTAATAGAAAAGAAAAATTGAAGAAAAGGTTAAAGCATTACTTATATTGAGTTTCTATGGAAACACGTGTTTCATATAAAATGATCTAAATATAAAAATCTGGTACCGGCAACACACGACTTACACTAACCTCAACACTTCAAAATAACGAAAGAACTATTACATGAACTTGAAGAAGAAAAAAAAGTTAATTTAAATAAACAGTATATTCAGTTTCGTTGGAAACATATAATTTAGATTAAATAATATAATATATTTTTCTGTCCGGCAGGGCTCAGAGGTCTCTTCTATCCTATCAATCAAGGCCGGTGTCCCACAGGGGTCAATTCTTTCACCGTTACTGTATATTATATACACACATGATATACCAATCTGTCCAAACACAATACTAGCAACTTACGCTGACGACACAGCTGTTATTACTAGACACGCAGACATCACATAGGCTTAAATGACTCTCCAACATTACTTACTACAGCTACAGGACTATTTTAAACAATGGAAGATAAAACTGAACAATGAAAAATCTCAACACATTACCTTCACTCTCAGACACGATACCTGTCCTCCAGTTTACATGAATAATGAACCCATTTCACAGACTAACACAGTTAATTACTTAGGACTCACCTTTGACAGAAGACTGACCTGGGGCCCACACGTAAAACAGAAACGTTTATGCCTAAATAGGAGATTGAAACTATTGTACTCCATTCTTCACAAACGATCCACACTAAAAATTAGACAACGACTGAACACTTATACCTACCTTTAAAAACCATTATGAACATATGCATCTCAAATTTTCGGAACCGCTAAAAAGACTCACATTCAAAAAAGACAGACTTTTCAATCGAAAACGCTGAGTCTAATAACAAGCTCACCTTGGTACGTGAGTAACAAAACTTCACATACAGACCTACATATACCTACTGTTCAAGACTACATTCATTTTTTATACAAGAGATTCCATGACAAACTTCACGGACATTACAACACACTCATTCAAAACAGAGCGACAACGGACTTGCCGGAACTCACCAGAAGAAAGCTGAAAAGGAGCTGGTTATGAGATCTCCTTGTTTAAAACTTATGACTTTCACGTTAGGAGGAGGTGCCGCTGGGTACTGACCTCCCTTATACCTGGCATGCTAGCTTTTACAATATATATACAGCGCATCTGCTTATTATCGCGGAAAAGTAACAGGTGATTATAATGAATAAAGTTAAAAAAAATATATATATTGTTGAATTATTACATATAATAATGTGTAATAAGTTAATGCCCTTCTCACATACAGATAGGGTCTCATTATATCCATTTGTAGTGAAGTACACGAATATACAGTTGATAACTAAAGATTTCAAACTGTTTTTTCAACTCTGTGTAAGGCAATTCGGTTTTCTTTATCACCTCACTCTATGCTCACTGAGCGAAAGAAAAATAAAAACTGATTGGGCTTATTACCCTGACATGTAAAGAAAATAATCTGATAGAAGTGAGGTTCATCAAAACAATATCCAAAGAAGCAAACAAAGTTCAAACTTTTGTAACAGTATTTATAGTAGAATTAGGTATTATAGTTACACTTATTATCAATAAACACAATTTGAAATATTCGTGAACAAAACCGCAGGATACAGCTGGTTTTATATATATATATATATATATATATATATATATATATATATATATATATATATATATATATATATCTATATATATATATATGTATATGTATGGGTTGTGTCACATGAAATGTCCCTTTTTAAGGTAAAGGATTTTTATTAAAAATACGATATGAAAACAAGATTATTTTATTCGAAGTATTTACCTTCTTTTTCTACACATTTTTCCCAACGTGACACCAACTTTTTTTATCCCCGAACTGAAAAACTCTGAGCATTCAAGTGAAACAAAATCTGAAAACGCACTTTTCACTTGATCATCATTTTCAAAAAGTTTTCCTTTGACGAAGTTGTCTAAATTCCTGAACAGGTGGTAATCTGTTGGAGACAAGTCAGGAGAATATGGTGGGTGCGGAAGAACTTCGTGGCCTAGTTCTTTCAATTTTTGCACGGTATGTTTTGAAACATGGGGTCTTGTTGCCGTAAGATCAGTATCAGTAAGATCATGAGGTACCCATGTATTGAGCTTTTTTACTTTCCCAATACACTTTAAATGTCTGGAAACGGTAGATGCACTTGCATTTAGTTGTGCTGAGAGTCCATTAACTGTTTGGTAGGGGTTTCCTTTTACTGTATGTTTGAGGACATCGTTATCTATTACGGACGGAGGTCTTCCTCGGGGCAAGTTTTCCAAGTCGGTATCCCCAGCTGAAAACTTAGCAAACCAACGGCTAATGGTCCGTTCATTAACACTCCCTTCCCCAAACGCCTTGCAAATATTTCTAGCGGCCTCAGATGCTGAATGGCCGAGTTTAAACTCGTAAAAAAATATTACTCGAAAATCGCGTGTTTCCATGTTCACATTTGGAGGTATACATAAATGTGTGTAATTGATTGGGAATCTAATGTTATAATACAAATGTAGAGGATTAGTAACTGTTTACTTTAAATATATAAACATTCGGAATAAAACAACTGCAAAATCCTTTATGTATTTCAGAAACTTTAAAAACGGACAACTCATGTGAAACAACCCAATAACAAAAAAAAAAAAATGTCTTTGAATACAGATCCAAAAGCCCTAAGGCCAAAGTAGACTGAAGAAAGGAAGCGAGACTTCAGTGAACGAATGAAGGAGTACTGGAAGAACGAGTAGTCATCATTGTTTCGCGTGGCCGGATAGAAGGCCTGTAATGTGTGTAATAATAATCATAATAAAATCAAATGCTTTAAATAATGTATTTTTTCAACTACCATTACTGTGTTATGTTAGAATGAACATAAATTTGTAGATAATCGCATAGAATAAATATATGAATATTTAACAACAACTAATTGGGAAATGAATACCCCATAAACGACAGAGATCAATGTTTTAATTTATATATATGTTCCTTCGGTTAAGACGACTTGCTTCCTAAGGTAAGGAAGAAGTTGGGAAAGGAAGAGGAAGTAGAATGGATGTGGGGATCGAATGGGGGCAGATGGAAGAACCGGCATCTCCCATGAGGAACATTCACTTGTGCCACTCGGAGCTTCACAAAGTTGTAATTGTTTTATCCAGATTGGATTTCCTTCATCGAGATACTTGAGCTCGGCTATTTGTCGGCCTTGTCCAACTCCCTCCCCCTCCCCAATTCTTCAACCATCAGTAATCAGTCCACCATCTTCCTCCTTCTTCCGATCCCTTGGCAAGGGTGTATATCTTCCTTCCGACTCTTCTACTTCTAATACGATTCATCTTAGAGTTGCACATGACTGATGTTCTTCTCTTTTTTTTCAACGAGTATTAAATGAATGCAGAACTTAAGACATTGCTGTACGTCTAATTTCGAAGTGTCCTTTTCCCCCTTATCATAATTATTATTTATTTTTCTTTAACCTGATTTCTCTTAATAAAAATTTACATTAAAAAAAATGTATTTATTGATATTTACAATTGATTAAAAAAAAATAATGCAACTAGTAAATGTGAAAAAGTAACAATCGTCTTGATAAACTCTTGTAAAGAAGCTACCTAGCGGTAGCACTCTAATGTTTATTTCATTAGCAGGTCTCGAGACCACCGTCCTTTCAGGCGCCTCAGAGGGTTATCGGGAATAGATGGTAATGAGAGGATACTGACATGAGGGTTTGAGTGGGCTTGTAGTTCAGAATTAAAGAAGGTGTATCTAATTCTGGCTACGTCTGCAAGTAATGGAATATTCACGTCTTTAGATAGTTTTATTAGTGACAAAAAAAAAAAAAAAAACTTTTAGCTTTGGGAGGATTTCGGATTGCAAGAATTGGATGCGGGAGGAATTTGATGGCTTGGTGGATCCCCATAGCTCAGTACCAAAGGTCCAAAAAGATCTAATAATGGCTACATAATTTTTTTTTTTTTGTTTGTAATATATGAGGAGTTTTGAACGTTTGTCATTTAAATTTAACATAGTTATAATTAATAATAAAATCAATACAGTGAATAGTATAACATATTTATGTAAATAAATGTAGAAACATCTAAGAAGTTAAAAATAAGGTTAAAACAACATATGAGGAATTGAGAAGTTAATTTCCAAAAGATACTAAAGGACATTTTTTAAGAAACCAATTTTTGACATATTTGTACTTTCAACATTTAGTTTTGTCTAAATCGTCTTTTTAATTGTATCTAATGAACCCTCAAGTCCTTCAAACACGCGATTGAGAAGTACAATTATTTTAAAAAGGTGCAGCACTCTAGTAATCAATGTAAACAAGAAGGTCTCGAGGCCATCTTCTTTTCAGACGCCTCGGGGAATTGTCAGGGATCAAAGAGAAAGCCAGGGTAGAAACTAGTGGGTTAGAGTGGAATGGAGTTTTTCATGGAAGGATTTATGACTGGTTCGGGATAAATCAGCGACAAAAGGAATATTAAGGCCTTTATGGATGAGCTTATTCGTGACAAAATAAGGAGCGTTCAGGGTTTTCGAGGGATTTTGGATTGTAAGGATTGAAGGCGGGAAGAATTTTATGGTTTAGTGGAGCCCCATAGCTCAACTCCGTAAGTCCAGATAGGTCTTATGATGGTCATGTAGATGAGTCTTTTGTAGTTAAGTGGAAGTTTAGAGCGTTTATCTACTAAGTGTTGAAGTAACCGAAAGCGCCGAGCATTTTCCTGTCGTTTCAGTCTAGTCTGCGGATTCCATTTTAAACGTTTGCCAATTAGAAGTTCTAGGTAGCGGATCTGTTCAACTGTAACCAGCGGAGTATTTTTAAAGGATACTGTAGGGCAGGATGTCATAGGTTTAAAGGATACTGTAGGGCAGGATGTCATAGGTTTAAAGGATACTGTAGGGCAGGATGTCATAGGTTTAAAGGATACTGTAGGGCAGGATGTCATAGGTTTACGACGAAGGGTCAAGGTGATTTGGTGGTATTTTTTGGTATTCATGTTAATTCTCAAATTCTGACACCATACCTCAAGGTCTCTGATTTGGGATTGGAGATTTTGAGAGGTAACATACGCCAGTATTCTTTGTTTTGTGCTGCTACTCTCCTATTTTCCCCTTGATTTTCTGTGCGTCTGGAATCACACAATCTTCCAACCGCAAACGAGGTCTACCCATTTTTTTGGGTCGAAAATCTTTTCTTCAAGGAGCTTTTTGGGGATTTCATTACTACCCCATTACAGGCCCCAGGAATCCTTCATAGAATTTATATATATATATATATATATAATATATATATATATATACACTTTATAGGTATTACTAAATACTATCATAAAGAAATATTATATCGATATATTTTCGTTGTTGAGGAGGTATACATTTTCCGTTGGGCTTATAGTTGTGACAAAAAGAATTTTAATTTTAAGTGACAGGATAACTAAACCAGGAACATTGTAACTATCATTCGGCAATGCTGAAGAGGCCACTATCAGGAAGCATAAAGTGGTTTTATTTATGCCGTAAAGGCTTTAGAGGGACTAAAGGCTGTTCTAGAGTTAAATTGCTAAATGCGCAAGTTGGAGTGGGACCCGGAAGGACCGGATCGTTTGATAGCTATGCAGGGATAAGGGTAAAGGGACCACTTTCAAGGATGGATATCACGTAGTATTTATACGCTTTGTTGATTGATGTATTTTACGGACACTGGACGAGGAAAGAAAGAACAAAAAAGTCAATTTGTTCCTATGTATGGAATCCTATTTATGTTTCTCGTTGTCTATTCATTTGATGTCCCTTTATGCTAATGTGACTAATTGGACGATGTAACAGCCGTCTTTACACATAACTTTCTATAACAGTGGATCTCACCAAAAAAAAATTCCCGGATCCCTTCATCAACCAATCATTTCAATGACTAGGACTAGGAAGGGAGTGTTAATGAACGGACCAATGGCCGTTGGTTTGCTAAGTTTTCAGCTGGGGATACCGACTTGGAAAACTTGCCCCATGGAAGACCTCCATCCGTAATAGACAACGATGTCCTCAAACATACAGTAGAAGGAAACCCCTACCAAACAGTTAAAAGACTCTAAATGCAAGTGCATCTACCGTTTCCAGACATTTAAAGTTTATTGGGAAAGTAAAAAAGCTCGATACATGGGTACCTCATGATCTCACTGAGCGGCAGCAATTGAAACGCTTTGAGACCTGCGTTTCTTTGCTTGCGAGGCAAATAAACGAGCCTTTCCTTGAAAGAATAATAACCTGCAATTTATTTAATTAATTAATTAATTGAACATCGAAGAAACCCCGGGGGCCAATGGCAAAACCGAATTGGCATCCTAAAAAACTGATGGTTACAGTATGGTGGTCCATGGCGGGGAGAATTAATTATTCCTTTTTACCTACAGGTGAAACCATTACCTCTACAACGTACTGCAATGAAATTGACCAAATGCACTCAAAACTATTAAAAAATCAACCTGGATTGGCAAATCGGAAGGGTCCTATACTCTTACACGACAACGCTAGATCCCATGTTTTAAAACATACCTTGAAAAAATTGAAAGAACTGGGCTACAAAGTTCTTCCGCACCCACCATATTCTCCCGACTTGTCTGCCACAGATTACCACCTGTTAAGGAATTTCGACAACTTCGTCAAAAAAGGAAAACTTTTTGAAAATTATGATCAAGTGAAATATGCGTTTTCAGATTTTGTTTCACTTCAAAGCTCAGCGTTTTTCAGTTCGGGGATAAAAAAGTTAGTGTTACGTTGGGAAAAATGTGTAGAAAAAGAAGGTAAATAATTCGAATGATGATGATGAAATTATCTTGTTTTCATATCGTATTTTTAATAGTAGCGTCGTGGCATTAGCAATAGCGGCATTAAGTGACGTAAAATGAATAAAAAAGGACCTTCGCAGAGCTTTTTCCTAAAAAAGTACGTTTGGAAGCAAGATGGTCGATGGTTTGATCTTTCCCGATTATTGGCTTGTAAAATAAGTTGGTAGCCTAACTATGTCTGTTTATAAAATCAGGTTTTCATTGGTCAAGAACCTTTTCGGATTCTAAAAAAGGATTAGAGAAGTTGCTTTTATGCATCAGTTTCAACCTAGATTCCTTACCTTTAAGTGGCATTTTGCCAGTTGGAAATGCAATAGAAGAGATTCAATATCGGCATTTAATGATTTTTTATTTCCGAAGAGAAAAATCCGTTGCAGAGACGCTTAACATAATCTGCAATGGCTATGGCGATGATGCCCCAGGAGACAGCACCGTCCGTACGTGGTCTGCTCGTTCAAGAATCGGAAATTTTGACTTGGAAGAGGCAAAGCGCTGTTGATGACCAAATTCCAAACATTACCTAAAATATGGCAATACGTAATAGATCGATATGGGTCATACTTAATTACTTAAGTATATTTACAAGAATCCATAGTTTTTATTGAAATTATCAGTAAAAGGATAAATGTTCGTTTTCAAGGTAAAGGATTTTTATCAAAAATACGATATGAAAACAAAATAATTTTATTCGAAGTATTTAGCTTCTTTTTCTACACATTTTTCCCAACGTGACACTAATTTTTTTATACCCGAACTGAAAAACTCTGATCTTTGAAGTGAAACAAAATCTGAAAACGCACTTTTCACTTGATCGTCATTTTCAAAACGTTTTCCTTTGACGAAGTTGTCTAAATTCCTGAACAGGTGGTAATCTGTTGGAGACAAGACGGGAGAATATGGTGGGTGCGGAAGAACTTCGTAGCCCAGTTCTTTCAATTTTTGCACGGTATGTTTTGAAACGTAGGGTCTTGCTGCCGCTTAGTGAGCATGTCTGTTTCACTTTGAATGTTTTGAAAATGTTTTTTATGTTGAAAAATGTTTTTATGATGAAAATGTTTTTAAAATTGATATCAACATCAATTACTTACAGGGAGAGAATCCAAATGTGCCTAACCTACTTTTATGGAATTTATTTTGTGGTAAACTAGACATTAAACCATTAGATTCTGAAAAATATTAGGGGTCACCGCCCTCAAGGAAGTTGGCTTTGGATATAAAAAAATTGGTTAGGTGTCAAAATTACCCTATATCAAAGCGGAATAATTAAAAAAAAAGCCATTAAAATATAAGAACCCTAAAATTATAAAAAATCTTTTTGAAACAGTACTTTTAATAATAATTCTAAAAATCTTTATTCAACGACTGCTGGGGATCGCCGGCCCCTAATATTTTACCGAATCTAATGTTTAAAATTTGCTGTCACTGGCATTCATAAAATATTTAATTTCAATTTTCCAGCTCAATGTTGTGAGCCATCGTTAGGGCTAGAAATAATTAGAAATACTAACAGTTAATGCGAGTGGATGGCATTATAGTAAGTGCTAAAACATGTTGGAGGTGATAATATATATTTTTAAATACGTACTAATTGGAAATATATATCTGAAAGAAAAAAAAATATAGTGCGCTTAAAAACGTATTTGGAGAACAAATAGAATAAAACCTAGAATAATAAAAGATAGAATATTAAACGAAGAAACGTAGCATATACATACTAAGAGGTAAATCAATTGTTTCCCTATCACCACATTGTTAACAGTCCATCATACATAGTCATAAAAAGAATGCAGATCTAAGAATGTTTGACTGTGTGTAGATACTGAGGAGACGTTTGTTGGAGGTGTAGCTTTCGAAAACCTTTAGTTCAATAAACTTAATTTATTGTTCCAACGTTTTGGCCTAAAATATGACGATATTTCTTGAGAAGTTAATTGGGGATGCATTAATAAACATTAATTGAGTAAAAATTAATTTATTGTTCCAATTTTGCAGCCTAAATTTCAGGCCATCTTTAGGGCTATAAAACAAAAGATAACAACCAATTGTTTTGTTTAGTTGTCTGATGTTGTTTATATATTGTTTTAAAAAAACCGGTTGTTCTAAAATTTAGGCTGAAACATTGAAACAATAAATTAATTTAGACTTAATTAAAGTATTTCAATTACTGCATCCCCAATTAGCTTCTTCTTAAGAAATATCGTCAGTTTAGATCCTGTCGAGTGTTTCCTCATGCTTCTGTCTAGTCTTAGCTATGAATCTCCACTACACTCAACACTATCGTTCTTCAGATTTACCTAGAGTCGTCCCGTACTGTCTACAGATCTGATTCATATGTGAGTAAGCTGGAGCCTCGAAGAGGGACCTAAATCCGCTGGAGCGTAGTGGTGAGGAGTTATGGAAACAAATAAGGGTAATGTTATGGCGATGACGAAGGCTGTAGGGAGAGCATTAGCATGCACACGAGAGAGCACTAATTAGAAAACCGTTTACCAGCGGTCTATGTGCACCCCTCCTACACTAATACCTTTAGTAGCTCTAATGAATTCGGCCCTGTCACGAAGGGCTCCACCTTGCCTTATGCGAGTGTCATATACCCCGTCTCAGTTCGCTTCATTTCCTTCTTAGTCATTGCTTAATATCACCTCAAGCCACCCTCCTTCCCTTCACATCACAAGCCCTAGGCCAGGTATTAAAGAACAAACTGAAAACTGGCCAATTGGATTGTGTTGGCATAGGGTATGGTTGCAGATCACTTTGGAAATATGGATCACTGAATGGAGGAAGGTAAGCATGTCCCACAAAGACGCCAAACTTTACTGGTCAGCAAAACACAAAATATGCGCAACAATAAAATGTAACGTGACAAAGATGAGGAGAAACTTACTATTGGAAGCATCTCATAGAATCCTAAGCCCAAAATGTAGTACCTCTATATGTATTTTTTTTCAGACACTTCAGAAGATTATAAAAAATGGAACAGGAAGCAATGGAGGAAACTAGAGGGTTAGAGTCGGAATGGAGTTTTTCATGGGAGTAATGATTGCCACTTCGGGCCATATCGGCAACATATTGAATATTAAAGCTCTTAAAATTAATTTTATATTACGTTGCAGTATATAATGCCAGTATACAGAAATGCAGTACTAGAAGTTAAACAGTCTCTTAATTAACCACATAACAACAAAATAAAGAATAAAATTTCTTAATAAGAATAAAATAAAATCTTAAATTTTTAAAACAAAACAAAGGTAGAATAGAAAAGAATAGAATAGAATTAATTTGTTTAAGATTTACATTCTTGTACAAATCGATTCAAATTATGAATCTCTTCAATTGCCAACATGAGTCTAGTTAATAATAAATGTCCACTTATTCGGCTCTTGAGAAAAACTTGAAAAATAATAATTGTAAACTATTTAAATAATACATTTTATCATTTAATTGATACATAATAGAAAAACGACTCTGAAATAAAATATAAAAAAACAAACAAAAACAATTAACAACTTGAAAAACAAACTGAAAACATTCGCCGTACCATGAAAAATGATAAACAGTTAACCTTAGATAACTAGACACTTAATTGGTGTGTGGGCCTTCACAGTTCAAGGTATCCAGTGTATTACATGCTGACTTAGTAAACCAGAAAATGTTGTTCAGTTTTTCAATATTGTATATTTGAAGAATTTTTTGGTCATCAGTGGATGCTGATAAAAATGGTAGTTAATATCTCTCTCTGGCTTTTATGAGTTTTAGAAGGACGTGAAACTGGCTGTTCAAGATAAACTGACCACAGAAAGTGCAGGTTTCTGGTGCTTTGAAGATGAACATTTTGGTTTTTCCATAAAGTGTGGTACGTTGTGGGCTCGAAATTCTTAACTGGCTCAATGATCTTATTTTTTTGATGTTGGCTGTATATGTCAGATAAGTCTCTGGGCTGGAGATATTGAAGCTGGAGATAGTTCTATATATGGGGTAATGGTTAGAATTGAGAGATCGGTGGATGTCTATTGAAAGGTTATGATTTTTTTTCTTTTCCATTATTGCATCTCTGCACTTTGATAATCCATTCGGGCACAATACACTGCATTCTTCTTCATAGCCATAATAAAACAAAGGTATCTTAAAGTAATATATGTTGAGTTATTTTACAGTCACACCGTATATTTTTTTTATACCTGGTATTAAGTATGTGTAAGTAATAGACTTTGGTGTTGACAGGCTTTGTATTTAATTAATTTATATGATAAATTTAATTTAGAATGTATGCTAAAATATGGAAAGACTATTGGATCCGACCTTACTTAGCATGGTTGCAATTTGAATAGGGTGCTATTTATGTTTGAAAAATCTCTGTCTGGTCGATTTAGAGTTTATCGCTTTGGGAGTTATAGTTAATTGTAACAAAAAGTGGAAATTGAAAGAAAATGTGTTTATTAAAAGCGTCTATTCATCGTTATAATTTAACTATCGGCATTAATGAAAAACAGTTCATCGGTTAGGAAACTCACGATATCTTCGAAAAGCAGCAGCAACGTTTCTATCTACCTCGCCATAAGTTAAAAGCATATCTGTTCTGCAAAAGCGAATAAATTTATGGTGTCTTCCATGTTCGTCATAAATAGAACTGTGTCACTGCATTCACACACACATAACTAGACAAACAGATTAGCGACTAATGTCATTGCTAACCGTTCTTTTGTTTATCAGTAATTAAAACCTGTTATTTAGGATTAAACACGTTAAACTTTGTACAGTCATTCTTAATGTAGTAAATAAATAATAAATCTTAAACCTTTGATTCCTGTTTAATACATGAGTTTGAGATGTTAAAAATGAAATTCATTGTTTTGTGTTGTGTTATTTTGTGTCAGTGAACACATACCTAAAGTAGTGGGTTACACCTTGTAGAGCAGGAAATGTGGTATAAATGGCAAAAATTGTAATTCCCGGAGGCCTAACCCTGTCGTAGTTAATTCCAGAGGATGGGTGTAGCTTTCAGTCTTTGGGTTTTATGGTAATAACTCTAAGGTTACAAAGCCTATCAGGTGTCCTCATGAAAAATTCTCTTTTCCTCCCACTAAGAGTAGGTCCCCGCCTTTGTATATAGTAATGCTATATCAAGCTAACATCTTATATCCTAACAAAAACGCCTCTTTCTTTTAAAGAACTTTTCCTTCTTTAGTCCTCACCTGAATAATTTAGCTTCTTCACTTGTACCATCTTTTTTCTTCTCTATGAATTAAATTTTTCAATTTATTCACGATTTATCTTACTTTCACTTACCTAAACTGCCGGTCAAAAGTTTAAGCTCCTATGGTTTACATCAATAACATATGTTAATAATAATAATAATAATAGGCTTACTGAACCCGAAGGTTCGATGCCGATACCGTCTACACAGACTCGTCCAATGTTCTCCGTTCAAGCCCAAGCCCCCAAGATCAGCCTTAACGCAATCCTCCCATCCACGCTTCGGTCTACCGTTCGGACGCCTACCAGTCCGATCAGCAAATACCAACTTCCTCTGAATCCGTTCCTCATCGAGCCTAACAATTTTACTTGCCCATTTAAGTCTCCGCGACGATATCAACTCAATTACATTCACAGGATACAAGTTCCGCAATTCCGCGTTGTGCAACCTTCTAAACTCCCCAGCGCCCTCATCCCTCTTCGGACCAAATATTTTACGCAGTACCTTATTTTCGAAAACCTGAGGCCGTTGTTCATCCTTCAAAGTAAGCGGCCACGTTTCACATCCGTAAAGAACCGTTGGAAGAATAATAGTTTTATAAATTCTAACCTTTAAGTTTTTAGATAGAAGCCGTGAGCTACGTAACTTAACCTCTGGTAATGACTAAATAAAATATAATGATGGAGTTTAGTTGACCGTTGACAATATTGGATAAGGAAGGTGGTTGGGGGTGAAGTCATAAAAAAAAAAAAAAAAAAAAAAAAAAATTCTCAGTAATACATACTGTAGCTGTGTGCCGACGTTTCGGCCATGTAGGTCACAATCTATATGTAAATGTCAAAATGTAAATTTCGAAATAAATGTCCTTTAGTACCTTTTGGAACTCAACATCAATTAAAAAAGGAACTGTATTAAAAAAGATATAGATACAAATATAATGTAAATGTTTTAAGAATTTAAATTATTTTAATCTTATTTTAAAATTTATAATTGATATTAGTTTTTAACAAATTTATAAAAATAAGGTCTTCGAAACTTCAAAAATTATTGGTAAATATAATAATTCTGATAAATATATTATTTTTTTTTTGTTTAAGAAGAAAATGGTTCTACATAAATTTATATTAAAACATTACAATCTTCATAATAGTAATTTTAATATTAGTAATATAGTTGGTTGTTGATGTTGTTGTTGTTTGGGGTTTTAAGGCGTAGAACCCAGGGGTCATAAACGCCTTTAGTTCTCTTTAATTAAAGAAATAAAAAAATTGAAATCAATAGGCTAAACTTATAATAATAGTAAGAATTATGAGATAAAATATTAGATAAAAATGAAATTAATTTAAAATACTATATTTTATTAAATAATAGGTGACTCCTAAGAAACCTAAACAGCGCCGAAATATTGTATTCATTGTCAGAGAGTATGGAGGATATATTAGGAATGAGTCCAAATTTGTTTAAACTTGTCCTATAAAAAGGGCATTCTTCTAAAATATTAGCACTTAGGAAGTGGTTGTTTGGTAATGAGGTGAAGATGGGTCATGTTAGTGTGGCCCATCCTTAAGCTAGCAAGGATAACTTCCTCTCGTAATATAGTTGGTTAATATATATTTGGGAAGCTAAAGATTATTTAAAAATTGTGTATTATGTATGTCAATGAATATACACAGTCGTAGGAGATAATGCTGAGTGACAGAAATGGTATACAATTAAGTGATTTTTTCAATTATCATATTTTTTAATCATAAATGAATAACTCCATGGAAAATTATTTTTTTACATCTCAAGAAGCAAGGCAGGTGAAAATCTTTTGTTGGGCACTATTCGTTTATTAAATTCTTTTATAGGCAAAAGTGATTAGGGGTGGTTTTCAGAATTTACGTGTGTAGTTTTTATTTATTACTTATTAATGTATTTTGTTAAGTTTATTTTTTAATGAAAGAAATTAGTCTGGGTAGCGGTCATTAAATAAGACAGATAAATAGTTTTTAACTATTTATTGTTAGCCAACGTTTGTGGGTCATCATCAGGGCTAAACAGATGCAAAAGAAATACAATTTCAATGACATTACATACAATATTATATAACATATTGACCTAGAGAACGTCGGTATTAAAATATAAGAGAAGAAATATATGTGTAAAAAAAATTAATTATAGTATAATAATGAAAGTTTAATACAGAAAAAAATGTTTACTAAACAAAATTTACACAGGTATCAATAATTTACATGAAAGATAAAAATATGAAGTAGAGTGGAGATACGTACCGCTTGGTGGGAGAATGGAAACTAGGTACTGTTTGGTAGATGGGGAGTAAGTAGGATGGAAAATACGTAGGAAAAAAGTACGTTATGTTATTTTTTAATATTTTAAGTTTCTAAGTGAAGAACTAAGTGATTTTGAATAGTTTGTTTTTAAAATAAAATCTCACACCCTCACTGGTTACCGGAGGGTCAGCTATATTCTAGCAACTGAACTCACATCTCTGGTTCTTGGCGTGGTTGAATTCGTAACCATATTGTACTAAAAACACATCATGCTATAGTCGATACCTACTCAACAATGTCATTACTATTGATGTCACAACATACTCGTGACATATGACGTCTATTCTAGTTCCACGACTCTTCTCAAGTAACCAAACCTTAATTGATGTTTATACATGGCTTAGCTCTGCTCAGTAGCTCAATGATCAAAGATTTAGTTAATTATCCGGATAACAATATATATAGATATTGATTTATTGATGAGATATTGATATATATATATATATATATATATATATATATATATATATATAATATATATATATATAGATATTGATTTTTAATGTTAATAAACTATAAATCATACTAAACTAAGACAAGAATAGACTATCATGTACCGATAATACGAAAAACTTGTTCATAATATTATAATACTACTAGGTCTATTTTCATATATAAGATTAAGCTTCGCCGCTTTGGGCTACTTCAACACTTACTAGACAAACGGTCAAACCTTCCTCTGAACTACAAAAGGCTCATCTACATGACTATTATAAGACCAATCTGGACTTACGGAGTAGAGCTTTGGGGCTCTACTAAACCATCAAATACTTCCCGCATCCAATCCTTACAATCCAAACTCCTTCGTAAAATCCTCAACGCTTCTTACTTTGTCAAGAATAAACTTATCCATAAAGACCTTTATGTTCCCTATGTTACTGATTTGGCCCGGACCAGGTATCAATCCTTTAATGACAAACTCCATTCGCACTCTAACCCACTAGTTTCAATCTTTTCTTCCTCATCAATTCCACATAATCCTCCGACGAGCCTGCAAAGGAAATGGCCCCGGGACCTTCAAGTTTAGAATATTTTTAGAGTGCTTCCAATGGGAAGCTTCTCTACATGTATATCATGTCATTGTATTATATAACACATCACATTTACTTGATGTATTTTTGTTAATACAGCTGTAAATACCAATAAAATGATTTTTAAAAAAATTAAGCTATGCGGATTAAATAAACCATCTATTTTAATAATAATATCAATTTATAATATACCGTTGAAAAGCTAAATGATTGTTTTAAAACACTTCCACTCACTGTTTTCGGCTACTTCAACACTTACTAGACAAACGCTCAAACCTTCTTAACTACAAAATGCTCATCCACAGGGCTCTTATAAGGCCTGGACTTACGGAATTGAGCTTTGGGGCTCTACCAACCCATCGAATTCCTCTCGTATCCAATCCTTACAACCCCAAATCCTTCGTAACATCCTCAACGCTCCTTGCTTGGTCACCAATAAACTCACCCAAAAAGACCTTAATGGTCCCTATGTTAGTGATTTGGCCCGAACCAGGTATATTTAAATGAATATTCCAACGAAAAACTCCATTCTGACTCTAATCCACTAGTTTCTATTCTAACTTCCTCATCGATCCCTTATAATCCTGTGAGGCGTCTGAAAAGAAGATGGCCTTGAGACTTTCTTGTTTAGATTGACTGCTAAAGTGCTGCAAATGGGCAGTTTCTCTTCATGTTTTTTTCATGTATTTTATTACTAACCAGTATCGTCCGATTAGCCATAGTAGCATAAAGTTACGATAAATAAATAAACTAACAACTAACCAGTATTAACTTGTTGTGTTATAATATACAGCTGTAAATTAAAAAAAAAAAAAAAAAAAACCCTTCACTGGACAGCTACTTCAATACTTGTAGACAAGCGCTCAAACCTTACACTTAGTTACACAATGCTCATTTACATTACAACCATAAGGCCGATATTGACATACGGATTAGAGCTATGGGGCTCTACTAAACCAATGAATTCTTGCATTATACAGAGTATCCAATTCTTGCAATCTGAAATCCTTAGGGTAATAATAAATTCCACTAAAATTGATACCACTAAAATCATCTGTAAATATCTGAATATCCCATTAGTTACAGACAAAGCGTGATGTAGATATGAATATTTTAATTTGAAACTCCCTGGCATACCGTGCCAGATGTCTGTAATCTATCACTCGCATGTATACACAATAATCCTCCTAGACAACTGAAAAGATGATGAATAAGAGATCTCATAACATGAATTAGACAATATTGTTCCTTAACAAGAGTTTATCATGGAGACATGAAGTTGGATAACCAAGACCTTCCATCAGTTATTGGCGACGATGAACACAACGTTTGGATGACGGTGGCTTAACTGACTGAAACTCAGTGGTTTGAATAATTTTTGTATAACGACAGATTTAATTAGGAATATGTATGTTTGTAGCTATGGCTACCACCACTGAGTGACGTGGTTGAGAGGCACTGGGACCCCTGAAATTCTGATTTTACCTTGACAAGTGGCGATAAAACAGTTTAGGGTTTAACCAGCACATTTTTAATATTGTATTGTATAGAAGTATGAGTGTGTTGAAGACGTTCATTTGTTTTAAATTTTGTATTTTTTTGATATTGATAGTATGAATGTGGTCTCATATCACTATTACTACTGTTCATTATGAAAAAAAAAAAGTATATTTAATTTTAAATATACTTCTAAACGTTGTTAACAAGGAAAAAAATTAAATAGGGGTCATCTGTGGTGTAGGGGCTAACATGACAGCCTTATATACCAAAGGTTGAAGGTCCGAACCTGGAAGATGACCCTAGGAAGTAAAAAATCCTTAGTTATGCTGTTCATTGGAGGTGCCGCCTGAAGAAGATCCCGAGCCTTTGCGATTTCATGTACTCGTTAAAGATTCTCATCTTAATTAGTCATGGATGAGCAAAACCGAGGACTCTCACTGCAGCATCGTCCGATTAGCTAAAGTGGTATAAAGTGACCTTAAATATATAAACAAATAAAATAAGATTTGTAAGAGAAATAAATAAAAGTAAAGTGTAAATAATAGAAATTTAATTATTAATAAGTTAAAATAAACTGTATGTGCAATATGTCCAGTATGGATTGATAAGTACGCTGTGTAATAAGCAACCCCATGTATTTGGGCACCATCGTCAGGAAATAAAGCATTGCTTTCGTAATTATATATATTTACTTATTTTTTATTTTTTAAATTGTTTTGTTATTGATGTTTTTCAACTTTATTACATAACACACCAAATAATTTTACTAAAAGACTATCGGCATGAACGAGACTATTAGAGAAAGTACCCATTGGCAACGCCAAAATATACTAAAACAGAAGGTCTCGTATCAGGAATCGAAGAGGATGAAAGGATAGAAACTAATGGGTTAGAGTGGGAATGAGGATTGTCATGGAAGGAGAGGTACCCGATTCGGGCACATATATTTTTAAGTAGTTTGACTATTCCTTTGTCTATTCCGGTAAATATTGAATGAATGTGATCAGATAGTATTATTATTATAGTCCATATTGTGACAAAAAATATAATAATAAATATAAAACAATATATCTGAATAGAAATTGTTAAAAAAAAGGCACATAATTCATTATTTTTTTTTAATCAGACATCCACATCGTACTGCAGGGATATTGACATTGTGCAACAACTTGACAAAAAAAAACAAGAAAAACAACTGCGTTAGTTAATCTGAAGAAACTCTCACACCACTCATGTTTCATGACAGAAATTAAACAAGCTGTGTTACAAAGTCTTTCTAAGCTCTCATTATTTGACGGATTCATTAAGTTAATATTTTCAAAAATGTTTCTTGGATGAAAAACGCTTTTTCTGATATTATTTCAGTTGTAGGGTATAAAATAAACATGACACGTTAGGAAAACGTTAAAATAATAATTAGATAAAAACGCTTAGATTTCATAAATTTGTATTACTAAATTAACTTTAGTTAGGGGTCAAATATTTGCTAGTTCATTTTCAGTGAAAATTAATTTACTCTAGACAGAAGCAACTTAGAAATATTAATATGATAGTGTGATAAGCTAACAATGTCATCATAGGGAATTAGCAACACGTGCACAAACACAAACGTTTACTCAGTTCACTGTTGGTAAACCTCCCATCGTATTAAAGAAGTCGTATTGTGCCTGATTCTAATTTTTTTTTTTAATTCTTTTTTATTTATTCAGAAATAATACAATATTCTTGGGCAATAATTATTAGTGCTATAAGAAATCATTCATTCCATAAGTACAGTAAATTAAAATAAAATAATACAAAGAAGAATAAATAAACCTAAAAAAGAAAAATTAAAAATAAATAAATAATAATAATCTTGGCCACATTTAAACGTAGGTACAATATCAAAATACTGCCACTGGGAACACCGAATCAAACACCGACGACCGCTAGTGGGGCCTGATATGAGGCCAGGAGATCCCAGCGCCTCTCGGTCAGCCGCGCCACCTAAGCCAGTGGAGACTGAGTATTTCTAATTAATAAGTAAATGTTGGTAATAAATAGAAGTTTCAAATGCTTCACTTTAGTTCTCCTTGAATGATGATTTGTAGGCTACTGCTGTAAACTGCATGGTGTAACGGTGCCTTTTCATTCAGCCAAATTTAGTGAAAAAGTTACTATAACATCTCGGACGTATAGTTTTTTATTTTCGTGCTAGGCTTACTATATACAATTTAATTGTATTTTTAATAATATATATTCATCTTATCATGAGGGTCAACCTTGGTTACACCGATTGTTTTTTAAAAGAATCTTTTTTTTTAAACATATAAGACTAAAAATTATGTTCATTAATTAAAAACAATAGTTAATGATCCCTATCCTAATTTAACCTGGATAGGCCTAATCCAGGACTCTTTAGGTGACTTATTCCTGAAATGAGGTCTTGGCCATTGACGCCATACTATATCGCTCTGCTACCTTTCATATTAACACTCTTATTCAGGTGAGCAGACGAAGATTGAACGTGAAAAATCACAAGTAAAATACATTTAGATATGGACATTGCGGTTTGTAAGTTCCGGGAAAGTAAATGAGTTGAAAGATTCACTTTTGGTTTATTATATTCGATAATGAAATTTTGTAATCAACCTAAAAAAAAAAAAATATTTATATAAAATATTTTAACTCCTTCCTCCTTAAAATACTGTTTACGTTCCAAGCAATATACGAAGATTTCAAATAATGAATAATAAAAAATCGCGGCTTTTATCTGTAACCATTTTATCAGATTTATTTTTAAACTCGACACAAAAATACAACACTTAGACGTTCTTATCTACTTTATAGCGATTTAAAATGGCGGCTGATTATATATGAATATGAAAAGAAAAAAAAAATTGAACTTTTACCCATAAATACGCCTGTAACGCCGTTATTTTTTAAGATAGAGAAAGAATTGTAACGAGTCTTAGAATCAGGACACCGTGACGAAAAAAAAAAAAAAACAACGAAAAAATAAATCTTTAAAATCGGTTCAGAAATAGCAGAAATATATCGTTTTGAAATTAGTAGTCGTGATTGAGCATTTTCCTTTGAATTATATATTTCTTTTCATGTTTTAGTCAACTGCCTTGAAACCGCTATCTTTACAGTTATACCCTAATATAGTTATTTGGAAATGATAAACCATTGTGTAATAATTTGCAGCGTTTTTTTAACTACCTGCCTGAGATATAGGATCCTTCGTAGAGATATATTTGATTTTTATGTTTATCTCAACCCTCTTCACCTGATAATAAAACTTGTTCTTTCCCCGAATCTAAATATGGAAGGGCGACCCTCGTCAAGAATTAATTGTGCCTCCTTTTACATTGGGCCCACTCTTCATTCCGAAAACTTTTCGTCTTGAAAAGACAGGTTGGCGTGAAGTGCTTTTTTTTTTTTTTTTTTTTCTGTAGGTGACTGTCCCATTTGTCTCCCGGTCTCACCAGCCGACGGCTAATGGGAATTTTCCTCATTCTCCCCCTAGAACCACCCATTTCAAATAAGGATCATTTAGAAAAAAATAATTACATATCCGAATAGACATACACGTTTGAATGCGATATGCAAAATCCAATTTCTGTTACTGGCTTAGATAACTACTTTTTTTTTTTAACTATTGCTTTTCTCGGGTGCAATTTAAATTTGGTGTCAATTATGTCAAGTTGAGTTTGAACAATTAAGAGTTTATCGCTTTGGGATAACGAGTTCATAGTAACAGCAAAAAAATATTATCTTTATCTTATGTCGGAAACATTCCATAAAGTTAGAATTGGTCATAATTACTCCGACAGATTTGAGGTGCGATAGGGTTTGAAACATGGTGACTCCCTTTCACCTGTTTTATTTGATATAGCTTTAGAATATGTCATAGAAAAGGTGATGTGTACCGAGAAAGGCTTAAATATGGATGACAGATTCCGGTTTTGGGGTATGCCGATGATTTGGTACTGCTAGGTGAAGACACGGAAACCATACAACTAAATAGAAGTTTGTTAATAAAAACCGGTAAACAAATAGGTCTCAAATTAAATACCGATAAGACGAAATATATGATTAGTAGCAGAAACAGTGGTGATCTTGGTGATATTGATATATTAAGGCATACTTTTGAACATGTAGAGAAATTCAAGTACTTAAGTTCAATGATAACAAGAAAAAATGAAATCCAGGAAGAAATAAAGTCCCGGTTAAAGTTGGGAAAAGCGTGTTATTATTCAGTTGCTAAATTACTTAGCTCGCGGCTTCTGTATAAAAACTTAAAGGTTAGAATTTATAAAACTATTATTCTTCCGACGGTTCTTTACGGATATGAAACGTGGGCGCGGATAAACAACGGCTTAAGGTTTTCGAAAATAAGGTACTGCGTAAAATATTTGGTCCGAAGAGAGATAAGGCCAATGGGGAGTTTAGAAGGTTGCATAACGCGGAATTGTGGAACTTGTGTCCTGTGAATATACTTGAGTTGATAGCATCGTGGAGGCTCAAATGGGCGAGTAAAGTTGTTGGGCTCGGTGAGGAGCGGATTCTGAGAAAGTTGGTATTCGCTGATCCGACTGGTAGGCGTCCGAAAGGTAGGTCGAAGCCGAATGGGAGGATTGCGTTAAGGTTGAACTCGGGGGCTTGGGCTTGAACGGTGAACATGAGACGAGTCTATTTAGGCGGAATTTAGTGTTATCGGCATCGAACCTTCGGGTTCGGTAAGCCTATTCTTATTCTTATTATTATCTTACGTCGATTTATTATTAGGTAGGTAGGTAGGGATGGTGTATTAGGGCGATAAATGAGCAGATTATTAAGCCCAAAGAAATCATCATATGATTGATCATATAAGCTTGTATAATTTCTTTACAGTGCAGAATTTTATAATTACTTCGTACATACTTCTAAGTTAAAAGATTAATGATGGTCTATTTTATTATTATATTCAACCATCTACAGAAATTAGAAACATAAATAGTTCAAAAAATCAATATTGGTTCAGTTTATTTATTTGTTACCGTTCCTATTTCATTTGATATTCTCATAGTTCAAATGTATTATATTACCAACATATTTCTACAAAATATAATACTGGATCTTCAAATATTTTGAACAAAAAAAAAGATAATTCCGATCATTCTCGGTCTAATATTTTCAATGACGAACCTTTAGTTGAAGCTTTGGAGGACATTACTTGATGATAATATCGTATTTCATGTATAGAAAGTAATTAAATTATAACCAGATGTGGGAAAAAAAAACATTAACTTAAGAAAAGTTAAGCAAGACAAGCCTTGCCGAGCTATTGGCAATAAACTGATATGCAGAGGTGACTCAGCATTCACTTTACACTGTAAATTGTGACACAACTTACCGTTGTTGGCTCCAATATTTACTGTTGTTGTTATAATAAAGTCTATTGACGTTTTCAAGATTGTCCTGAAGTGAATTCCAATTTAAAAAGCAAGAAATCCAAGAGCCGATTTGAAAGATGACTGCTATACTCATGTGCATGCGCAGAACTATCCCGTATTCAATCCTTACAATCTAAAATCCTTCGAAAAATCGTAAGTGCTCCTTGCTATGCACGAACAAACTCACCCATAAAGACTGTTATATTCCATAAGTTGCTGATGACAGGTATCAACCCTTTCATGACAGACTCCACTCCCACTCTAACCCACTAGTTTCAATCCTTGCTTCCTCTTCCATTCCTGACAATACTCCTAAGCTTCTGACAATAAGGCCTCAAGACCTAAGAGTTTAGGTTACCTGCTGGAGTGCTGCCAATTGGCAGTCGCTCCTCGTGTCTGTTTCATGTATTTTATCACACAGCTTATTTACTTGATGTATTAGCCAATACAGTTGTAAATATAAATAAATAATTTAAAAAAATGTATTAACCATGTAAGTCTCATTAAATTTAAAGTTTAACATGCATACAGTAAGAACTGAATGCCCCTTTGGTTGCAAAACTAGTTGGAAATAGATACACCTCCTTTAACTCCAACTACCATCCCACTCAAACTCTAGGCCACGTAATCGTACCCTCTCATCACCACTTCTTCTCGATAATCTGAAAACCTCCGAGGCGTATGAAAAGATGATGGTCTCAGTATCTCTAAACTTGAATAAACATTGTGCTACCGATGGCTTGTTTCTTCATGAGATTTTTTCTCGCCGATGATTCTAGTATGGCTCCTTTACTTGTATTTATTTTACATGAAGTTGTCAACATCAACAAATTTTGGGGGTCACCTATAGTGTAGAAGCTAGATAATAGCCATTTATACCCAAGGTTGCGGTTTCAAACATGGCAGATGGCGTAGAATTATTTAATGGGACAATAACATCCTTAACTATGCCGTCCTTATTTGGGGAAAAAAATATTCTTTTTTTTTTTTTTTTTTAATAACTATGAAAATCTTCCATGTTTTTCATTTACACGTAATGTAATTTTTAACCGATTTGTTTGTCGATTTTTGAGAAAAAAGTTGCTGTAATCACCCTTTCATAATCATTTCTTGATTATTTATTTATTATATTTAGTCAGTTTTCAAAGATAATGTTATTGGAACAACAACGTTGCCATTTAAATAGTATATGGTATTATAGAGCTCTTTTCATTTCGAACTCCCCGCTTATACAAAACCACTTGTCTGTAACCTATTTCCTATATCCCTGATAACCATCTGAAGTGATTGAAAAGAAGGTGGCCTCGGGACTTACTTCCTTAAAATAGTTAATGAACAGCTACCAATGGGTAGTTCTTTCATATGACTTCTTGTCATGTATTCTACATGTTCTATTCTTCCTGCCTATTGTACTTATTGTATTTGTTAAATACAGCCGTAAATTGCTATATTTATGTAATAAAATCAACTTTTACATTAAATAATGATTTTGACCCTCATTCTTTACTTATATACAATTTAAACTATCCCTGCTCCCTGAATGTAAACGTAGGATGAAATACAAAAGACGGATTTTTCTATGCTTGAAACTTGATGCCTGAAGCAGACTCAGATCGAAAAGCTACAACCCATGTCAAATGGAAATGGAACTGGAGGAGACGCTTGAAACTCGTCTGAGATGAGATAACGAAAGGATTGGAAAAGTTTTTAGGACGCCGAGAGTAGAAGGCAATTGAGCTTGTGGAGCGGATTTCGGCCTCAGCCTAGGGATGTCCTGGAACTGGAGTTGACTTAAGGCGTCCTGGAGAAATTAACTTAAAAGGCTTCTCCAGGATTTTCTCTAGTATGGTAAGAGATTTGAGCCAAATCAGCCCTAAATGGTAATGGCTATTTGCCAAAGAGGGTGTCCATCAATCATCAATACAAGCCATAATTAGTAATCCATAGGGGTAAACGATTATCCCTAGATGTATTGAGACCAGGAAATCATCACTAAACATTACAACAAACTTAATTTTTAAGATTCTAAAATTATTGGTGAGATACGAGTATCTTATGGTGGTTGTTGCTGGTTGTGGGTTTGAAGCGTGAAATCAAAGTCATAAACGCCTTTTTTTCATTAATTTCAGTTACCGATATATCTATATAAATCTTGAGTCACGAAGTATGTTCGCGATAAACTCTGAAATTACTAAACCGAATTTGATCAAACTTCGTAAGTATCTGTTATTTGGTCCAACTTAAAAGATAGGATAGTTTTTATTTATTATTATTACTATTATAAATGGTTGAAAAATATATTTTTCTAAAACGTAAAACAAAATTTGTTTAACTGTGGCAACACTGGTTCCCAGTAAACTTCCCATATATTTACATATGTAATTATTAATTCAAATATAAGTGTGTGTTGATAGTTTTTATGCATTCTTATTTATAAAATATACATTCACTCCATAGTTTCCAGTTATAATAAAATACTTGTTAGTTGACGACGAGGATGAGATAAAATATACATTCACTCCATAGTTTCCAGTTATAATAAAATACATATTACTATACGTTTTCAGAAAAATTGTAATTACTCATTTTAATGACAATAAAATTTCTAACCATCTGGAAAAAATCCTTTTAATAAAATTAATTAGCAAAGATACTATTCCAGTTTAAAATAAATATATTTAGGCATATCCATGTTTCGTGGGTAGGTTTCCGTAGACACATGTTCAATTATTAAACAAAATTTATTTTTTTAAATAATTCAAAGTGTTAATCTTTCTTTATTATTTTTTTATTAATTATTGTAATAGGTTAAGTTGTTTTAAAATAATTTTCCTCATCAACCTTAATTCTAACTTCAGTCTAATAATTTGTCATTTTGTTCTGTTAAATATGTTTCATTTTTATATTTATAAAAAAAAAAAAAAAAAAGTAAAAGGGCTTATTTCTGGATTCCAAAAAAACACGTTTTTTCTCTGGAGGAAGGCTTCACCCACAATTGAAGAAAATACTCATCTAAGTTGCAAAGGAGTTATGATGATATACAACGGTTATGTTTAAAAGATAAAACGATGTTATTCAATAATTTGAATGTGGCTACTTGGTACTGGTATGTAATTATAACATAGAATAAATAAAATTGATATCTGACATGAAATAATAATCTTTTATTTATTATAAACAGGGTAGCTTATTACTATTCACCTGTATTTCTTTTTTAATACCTCATCCAACATACTCACTATCAACATCTTTCGTAATTTGTAGCAAATTTAATTTAAATTATTTTATTTATCTAATTGAATTCGCCATCCACAAACAGTGATAATGAAGTGTAGTTTTTTTCTATGTGTCTCGATATTAGAAACAAAATATATATAGTTATTTTATATTAATTATAGTAATAGGTTAAGTTGTTTTAAAATAATTTTCCTCATCAACCTTAATTCTAACTTTAGTCTAATAATTTGTCATTTTGTTCTGTTAAATATGCTATAGCGATCCAGTAGAAGTAGGCATACCCAAAAATACTCAATATATTTTAGCTGTAACGTAATTGTGGTATATAGTCACGTTTGCAACATAAATGTGATTGATCAACATTGGTCCAACAAATAGGAATATTTTCACTTGAAAACAACTTTGATAAATGTAATTTTGAAAAATATAATATTTATATTTCTTGAAAACGTATACGTCTTATAATAATGGAATGGTTGTTGACCGTTTAGACTATATCGTAAAGAAGTTGGTTGAGGGTGCAGCCACCAAGAAAACACACCACTAAGAAAAAATAAAATAAGTCAGTTTTATTGGTAGTTTCTTTGTTACCACGTCCCCAAACAACTACTCCATCATATGTGTTTTATAGTTATCACTCATAAACGCATTTATGCAAATTTAAATAAAGTAAAATGAAATATTGGCGAGCAAAGCCGCGGGTTACAGCTAGTGAAATATATAGCAAGGGAAAGTATTAAGATCGTGAGAATTGTTAAATTCCAGTTTTCAACGGAAAGAGACATTTTAATGTACCCTGAGTCAAAATAACCAAGTCGCGCGAAAATATCTGTGCGTGTATAAGCGTATAAATCCAAAACTAAAAGTTCATTGAAAGTGAGATTCCATATTTTAAACAATTATATGCCTGGGAAGTGACAGCAACGTTTTGACCTAAAGTGACGAACTAGAAGAGATACTTTGTATAATGCATTTTATGTTTTTTTACGATTTTTAAGATATGACTGAAGAACTTAAATTAATTCGCTATATTGCTGTCAAAATTGATTGGCTCTGATATTATGTGTGTTTCTTTCTTATTAAAATATTTTTACAGGACGTGTACTCCGATATTTTAAATATTCTTACAAGGTACTTTGTATTTTGTAGATTTAAAAAAAAAAAAAAAAAACATATGATCTTTTTAGCAATGATGAAAAAAAGGCTAAATGAACAAATTTGAAAACTAAATTAGTAAGAAAATATCAAACATATTTTTGAACATAGAAATAGTAATATAGATGTGTCATAAGTCACGCCACCATGAGGCCATAGTGCACCTGCAGATCACACCACATTCCTTGAATCTTATTCAGCAGTCCTATTAACCTTTATATACCCTGTCCCTTCTCCCAGGGATCACTCTCTTCAAGTCCTCGCAGTAATTACGGTACGTAATCTATGTCAGATCTAGTATAGCCATATTGTTATTATCAAGATTGTCATTATTGTCTTTTAAAGTGTTATTATCGATATTTTGTAACTTTTGAATAAATAAAATATTTTTTTTTTCAATAACGAGTACGAACACCAAAATTGGCGCCCGAACAGGGACTGCATATTTTTATCGCAGTTTTAAGAACCGAGTTTCCGCAGATCCGAACTTTTTCCGCAAATCCAGAATTAGGACTACCGCCTAGGATTCCTCACCTGTGAAGACTCAAGATTTTGGCTTACCTACCGAGGACTACCAACTTCGAGATCTTCAGATTCTGGACGAGTTCACTCACCCCGAGCATCTCGCAACGCAGGCAAAGTCTCTTATCTGCACTCAACCTTGGCCGGACTTCACTGTCGTCAGGTATCCAGCTCAAGGACAGATCTTCACACCCCGTCGAAGATTATTTTGACAGCGTACTCAATTTTTGTAAGTTAATTTCCTTTACTATTGTAATTTTATGTCTGATGATTATTTAAATTCTTTAATCCTGCGAGTAAATAATTTAACATTAACTACAAATATGGCAAGCTTTCAAATTAAATCGGCAGACTACGATCATATCCCTAATTTTAATGGAAATCCACACAATCTGTTAAAATTCGTGACAGTTTGTAGACAAGTTTACCAAATCGTGTGTAAACCGGACAACTCGTTTAAGGAACTAAACGAACAAAGATTATTAAGTAAACTTTTAGCAAAACTTACGGATGAAGCTGATTATATAAATACAACGTGCGAATTTAGTCGTGTTGAAGAATTACTAAATTATCTCGAAAGAACCTTCAGAGACAGCCGCTCAATTGAACAATTATCGCATGAATTATTTAATAACAAAATACATCATAAGGAACACCCTCTTGATTTCCTTCAAAGAATTGATAAGATCCGCACTTTAATAATTTCTAAACATCGGATAGAAAACACACCAAATAGAGAAACAATTATTAGCGCATTAGAGAAAAGTATTCTTTATTTTTTTTACACTAACATGCCCCTTCACATAAGAACATATCTTATGACTAAAGCAGAAAAGTTAAGAACATTAGATGATTTGAGAAATTTAATTCAGAATGAGAACCATCTACTCTTCGATGACCTCATAAATTCGGGAAATATGAGAAGACCCGGAGAACATGATTACAAAAGAGGCTTCGACCATAAGAAAAAGTTCGATAAAAAACATCACAAACGATTTAATAATTGGCAAAATCCCAATAACCCGTATAACCCACATAATCAAAGACAAGAGCATCAATATCGACAACAAGAACCTCCACAAGACTACCGGCAGAATAATAATAATAATAATTATTACCAACAATGGCCCCGTCAAGAACAACAAAGGTATTTCAACGGTTCAGGTCGATACCGGAATCAAAATTATAATAATAATAAGAAAGATGAAAATCCAACTGTATCCATGAGAACAGTTAGCGCATTCGGGGATAAACCGAAACAGCCTAATTTCCAAATTCAGCAAGAAGACCCGAAAGACCAAGAAATCAGAGAATTAAGAGAGAAATTAGAAAAATTAGATCCAAATAATTCTTTTTTAGAGAAAGGCCCGCCAGACAATCAAAACACATAAAAGAAGAGAATAAAAGCCAACTGCCTTATGTTAAAGACCACGCGAATCGTAAATGGCTTATTGATACCGGATCTTGGAAGAATTATATAAGACCAGACATTGTACCACCAGATGTTGAAAGAGAAAAAGAAAATTTTACAATAAAAACAGCAACCGGAGAAGAACTTGGCACGGAATCTATTTCAGTTTATTGCAGAAATAATTTTCTTAAAAACCCCGAAAAAATAAAATTTTATCTATTTAATTTCAGTCCCAATTACGAAATACTACTAGGAAATGAGACAATGAGGGAAATGAAATTTAATATCGATTTCGAAACCAACAAAATAAAAACTCGCTATACAGAGTTTGATTTTATTATGGAAGACGAAGTTTTAAAATTAGTTTTGAAAGAAGGCGAAAATCAGATAAAAGTAGAACAAAATAAAAATCTATATTTTATTGACTATGAAGATGATAAGATTAAAATTAAACCTGGCATCTATGATCAAAATATAATAATCGACAGTAAAGTTAACGAAACCATATATTTACCTTTATACTATTTGCAAAAAGAAGAAGTAGAATTAACAGATTCTAATAAAAAAGGAAACCATGAAATAATAAAACAAATCCCCCAACTAATCAGAACCGACCATATACCTCCTCAAGAAAAATCAAATTTAATTAAATTATTATCGAAATATCCATCAGTATTTAAGACTGAAAATGATCCCCTTTCAGCCACTGATTTATTGGAGCATAAGATTAAAACAAAAACCGAAGACCCGATATATTCGAAAAATTACAGATATCCCCACCAATTCAAAGAAAATATTAAGGAAGAAATTAAAAAGATGTTAGAATCCAAAATAATAAGACCCAGCAATTCCCCTTACAATTCTCCCGTTTGGATTGTCCCGAAAAAGCCAGACGCATCAGGAAAAAGAAAAATACGAATGGTGATTGATTACAGGAAATTAAATCGAGAAACAACCCCGGATAAATTCCCCATTCCTAATATTGAAGACCTTTTAGGCAAATTAGGAAAAGCGACGATATTTACAGCAATGGACCTTTGCTCAGGCTTCCATCAAATAAAAGTCGAAGAAAGTTCTATCCCAAAAACAGCATTTTCTACAGATCAAGGCCACTTTGAATTCCTTCGCATGCCATTTGGACTCAGTAATGCTCCAGCAACGTTTCAAAGAGCCATGAATATCATTTTTTCAGATTCTATTAACGTTTTAGTCTATATGGACGATATTATAATTTTTTCTGAAAATTACAAAGATCATTGGAAACATTTAGAAGAAACTCTTAAAAAGTTAGAAAAACATAACTTAAAGATTCAGCTCGATAAGACAGAATTTTGCAAGAAAGAATTGTTATTCCTCGGACATATTATCAGCGAACGCGGCATAGAACCTAATCCAGAAAAGATAAAAGCAGTAAAAGATTTTAAACTCCCTAAAAATGAAAAAGAAATTAAAAGCTTTTTAGGATTAACTGGTTTCTATAGGAAAATGATACCAAATTACGCAAAGATAGCTTCCCCATTAACGAGATGTCTTCGAAAAGATCAAAAAGAAATCAAACCAGAGTTATATGAAAACGCTTTTGAGAAATTGAAACAACTTGTATGTAGTAGCCCCATTTTGCAAATTCCAGATTTCAATCAGGACTTTTTCTTAACAACTGACGCAAGTAATTTCGCCATTGGTGCAGTATTAGCACAGAAGAAAGATGGAAAAGAACTCCCTGTATGTTTTGCATCCAGAACACTTAATAAAGCAGAACAAAATTACTCAACAACGGAAAAGGAATGTTTAGCCATTATTTGGGCTTGCAATCATTTTCGACCCTACTTATACGGTAGAAAATCTTTCATATATTCAGATCACAAACCTTTAGAATATTTAAGAACGTGTAAAACACAGAACGCCAGATTAATTAGTTGGAAATTATTGTTAGAAGATTTCGAATATGACATAAAATACATTGAAGGAAAGGCTAATAAAGTCGCCGATCATTTATCCCGTTACCCCATTGAAGAAAGGAAATTAAAAGAACCAGAATTTGATATTTTTCATACAGAAAATTCTCCTAATAACTATTCACAAGAAATCGTAGATTTATTACAAGAAATGGGAATAGAAGAAACCCAAGAAGAAGCTAACAATGAAAACTTAGAAGGAATTAATAATGACGAAAACATAGAAGAAAATAATAATGGTGAACACCAAGAAATAATTCAAGATGATATATCTTCTTTAGCAACGCAGCACTCCACAGAATCCTCCGATAACAGAATCTTAATAGTTGATGATAAATCTAGACCAGTAAATGTTGAGAAAAATCAAATAATAATAAAAAAGGGACACGCGAAAATTCAACGCGAAACAATATTCAATAATAAGCAAAGAACAACAATTGAATTTACTTGGCCTTATCATGAAAAAGATTTTGAAATAGAAGAAAAACTTTTAGAAATCTTAAGACCAAATATAACTTACGGCATATACTGCTCACCCATATCAGATTCTATAGAAAGTGAAAATAATTGGTATAATGCATTATTTAATAAAGTTGCATCACTCATTAGAGAAAAATTTCCCACAAATAGAATTAAAAGATATTATAAACTATTGCCAGATGTAAAGAACACGGAAGACCAGAAATTACTTATCCTTGATTATCATATCGCCAAGACATGCCACAGAGGTATAAATGAAACATATTTAGTTTTGAAAACCAAATTTTATTGGCCCAATATGAAAGATCATATCACAGAAATTATAAACAAATGTGACACATGTGGAAAAGGCAAATACGATAGAAGACCTATAAAACAAAAATTTAAAATTACTCCCACACCTGAGAAACCCTTTACAGATTTAATGATTGATACCTTACACATGAGTAATTATTACATTTATTTAATAGTAGATACTTTTTCCAAAAGAATATTTTCTTATTACGCAACGAGTTATAATGCCATAGAAAGCATGAAAGTATTGAAAAAATATTTAGCATATTTTCCAAAACCCCAAAAAATATCATGTGACAACGGAAGAGAATTCGACAATAACTTGTTTAAAGATTTTCTAAACTACTTAAATATTGAATTACATTATACTACCCCCAATCACCCTAACTCTCTTGGATTGCTTAATCGAGCAAGCTCTTCGTTATTAGAAATTTTAAGACTTATAAACATAGAAAACAAAGATGATAAAGAGGAAGATAAGTTAGAGCAAGCAACGACAGCATATAATAATTCCCTTAATCAAGATCTTAAAATGACCCCTAACGAAATAACTTTCGGTATCACTAATGAAACTTATAATGAATCCCCGGAAATAAAAGAATATCTTGTTCATGAGTACCATCGGAAAATGAAGCAGCTTTTCGAAATAACTAAGAAAGGTATAGAACAAAATAAAGAGAGAAAAATAGGCAAGTTAAATGAAAATAGAGAAGACATAGAAATCCCGGAAGATGTGTATATAAAGAGACAACAGAAAAAGAAAATAGATCCTAAATACGAAAAAGGAAAGTATGTTGATAAAAGATTTCAAAATAGAAATAAAGGTAGAAAGAAAAAACTCCACCCTGATCAAGTCAAACGACCGAAAAAGGTCACTAAGAAAAAGAAATCAAATAATAATAATAATAAACCTAGTACAAGTCAAAAAAAACCCAGAAATAACTGATGAAGATATTGAGAATGTCATAAAAGAAATAGAAACGTCTAATGTTACAGGAGTCAGCCAAGATGACTTTGAGTTCGACGACGAATTGTTTCAAGTATCTTCTGATCGCAGCGCTTACGGTTCAGATACAGACCCTGCTAATACAAGATTTATCTGACGGACCAGGAGCATCCATCGTACAAATTAATCCATCTTTTATAATTGAAGATTGGTACACATTTTTACATTATAAGAATCTTACAAATTTAACAAGAGAAATTCAAACCCTTAAGATTAGCATTGACGTATTAACAATTAGTAATGAATATAAAACTTTGCATAATATTATTGAACAAAAATATAACAAGATATTAGAAAAAATTAATCATATTGTAAATATAAATCGGAATAACCGATCAAAAAGAGGTTTAATTAACGGACTAGGCAATGCTATTAGTTGGCTCACCGGCAATATGGACGCCGATGACAAAGAAAAGTATGATAATATTTTAAATAAAATCGAGAGAAATATGTATCACATAGAGCATAATGAAAATGTTAGATTAGGATTAAATAAAGAATTAACATCTAAACTTAATAAAGAAATAATTGTTTTAAATAAATATAAGGATAGTATAGAAAAAATAAATAATTTTACAGATTTAGCTCTAACTAAGTTAATGTATCATGATTTATTAGCCGTATTAGATTTAGTAGAAAATCAATTAAATGATATAGAATTTTCCTTAAACCAATGTAAATTAGGAATTACCCATCCAAGCATATTAACGACTAGAGAACTAGAACAATTAAACATACCGTTCGGAGAACCAATCACAGAAAATGTAGAATTAAACTGGTTACTTAGCTCCACATTTTGTTCCCTATCAGATACAGGATTAATTTATTATTTTATTAAAATCCCTTTGAAATCATTGCCAAAAACAACTTATTATGCTATGTCATATCCAGTTACAAGAAATAATAAAGTCATTACTCTAAAGATTAAAGAACAACTAATCATTAGATTTAAAAATTCGTTTTACAATGGAAATTGTATTAAATTCAATAATCATCATTACTGTAAAGACATGATAGAGATTAAGGACAAATGTATTTTAGAATTATGTAAGAATATAGAATTAAATGATTGTAAAGCTGTAGAAATAAGAACAAACCCTGTAATCAAACTTATACCCACATTACACCAATATTTAACCTTTAATATTAGCAATGTAACAACTAGTGTAACAAACACACAAATGTATCATCTACCATCTACTAGCCTCCTTAATCTTAATGAAAAAGAGAAATTTGTAAATATAAATGTACCACTTTCTTATTTGACAATGTAAATATTCCTTTTATTTCCTATCATTCTGTTAATAATAAAACTATTGTATCAACAAATTTTACTTTTGAGGAATTACAACAAATAGACTTAAGTAATATAGAAATAGAAGAATTAGAACCTTATGATATAACTGTATCCCAATTTATTTCTTATATATTTTATGTAATATGTTTATATCTTTTATGCTATAATCTTTATCGTCAGTATTGTAAACTGGAATTACTGTGTTCTAATCCTTCAAATGATAATCCAAGTACCCATCCTCAACCACCTGAATGTTTTGATGGCAGAGCCAGAGCTTGGTTTCAATATTTACAGAATAGACAAACCGTCCCAAATCCTTAAATTTAGAGTTCAGTGGGCTTCACTCTCATAAGGACGGAGGAGTCACGCCACCATGAGGCCATAGTGCACCTGCAGATCACACCACATTCCTTGAATCTTATTCAGCAGTCCTATTAACCTTATATACCCTGTCCCTTCTCCCAGGGATCACTCTCTTCAAGTCCTCGCAGTAATTACGGTACGTAACCTATGTCAGATCTAGTATAGCCATATTGTTATTATCAAGATTGTCATTATTGTCTTTTAAAGTGTTATTATCGATATTTTGTAACTTTTGAATAAATAAAATATTTTTTTTTCAATAACGAGTACGAACACCAAAATTATATACCGTTGGAAGCATTAAGATTTTAGAAAAAGGTTTTTTTTTTGTTTTTTTTACACAGTTGTGTAAAATGATGTGATTTTTGTAAATAACAATTTTAAATTTGTATATTAAATAATCTAAAAGATATGTTTCAAATGAAACTTGATGTATATCTTCAAGCCTTTTCATGCTACAACTTTATTTAAAAGTTCTTACATTGATTTTAAAAACTGTGATAAGTGATTGTGTGTTGTGCCCGACATATTTTAAAAAAATCAATTTTTTTTCATATTGAGGTAAGTTAAATATTTAAATATTTTGATATAATATTTGCCACACCGAAATTTTATTAATTTTTAATCATACTACCTATTCTTCTTGCGCGCGTCAAAGTGAAGTGAATGAAACAATTATGATTGATAATATTTTTAAATAAACACAATAATAATGATTCATTCATAGTTGTAAAGCATAAGAAAAAATCATAATATATGAGGCGATTTTCTAAATTTTTAAACCAGATAAGTAAGGCGATAGAGAAAAATCTCCCTGTCTGGAGTAGGTGATATGTTACGGGTGTGAAAAAATCTTTTTTCCATTTTCCTCGTATAAGATAAGAAGTAAATTTCCACCTAGACGATAAAAGGGAAACGAACCGGTGGCGGGGGAGGGGGGGGGGAGGGGAGTGGGAAAGAGGGAGGCACGCTAAACATCTAACTAAATCTTTCTCACCAATTCTACTTGGAAGACTTTACGAAATCCCAAAAATGTAGATAACGGGATATTAGTATACTGAAAAAAAACCTGTACCTCTAAGACGCATGAGGGTATTGGATTCAGTACATAAAAAGATCAGTATTACGGCCAACGGCATTGCAAGGAGGTGGTTAGGCTGAGATATTTCCTTAAATTTTGGGTACCCACTTTATAGAGGCAATGTAAGCCTCAAGTAGGTCCATATCCCCAGGGAATATTAAATAAATAAATTCTTTATTATCCTGGGACAAGTCCCTTTAGAATAACATTGACATAATATAAAAATTGGGCTTCAGAGTCTTAGAGTAATTAATTACTTATAAGCAAATTAACTAAAACTAATCGAGAACAGACATACGCAAATATGTAGAGAATAAAATAAAATAGAGTCTTATTTACAATTTTGTTATCACTGGATAGTCATGAGATGAATGAATAAGTGGGATTTGAAGGTAGGAAGAGAGTGACGAATGGAAAGAGGAATAGAATTTCATAGGATTGAATATCGGATAAGGAACGATCTGTCAAAATGTGCAGATAGGTGAAGCTTTGTGTATAGATCTGAAGGCCTAAAGCGTGTATAGCGGAAATGGACAGAGGATTTGAATTGTTGAAGGTCGAAAATGTATGATGGACGGTGGGATTGGATAACTTGGTAAAGGAATGATGCAAGGAAATACTTACGACGATTGGAAGGGTAATGCCACGTCAACTCGCTATAAAATTCGGAGACAGAGGTGTACCTCGATCCCCGAAGATAAATCGAATAAAGCAATTAAATAGGCGTTTTATTTTTACTTCGAGATCATCAGAAACACAACCGTATACGGTACAGCAGTAGTCGCAGTGGGGGAATATTAGAGAGGTAACGAGGAGCTTCCGGGTTTAGGTGTACGGGAATAGGTGACGAAGGGAATTCAGTCGTTTTAAGTTGGAAAAAGTGCGGCGGGAAATTTTGGAAATAAGGTTCCATTAATAAAATGTTGACATTTTTACTATAATCCATGCTTTTCATCAGAAATAAGAGAGCTCCTATACCAAAGAAACAATACTCAGCAATCTGAGGTTTCCTGCTCACAAATCCTATATGTATCTATCTAATGATTGATAAAGAGTTGTTCTTAATTACACTATTTGACGAATATTCTTAGAAATATTAAAATTCAATTTAAAAGTTCATTTAAAGTTTGATTACAAGAGGTAAGGTAGATGAAAGTCTTGTGTTGCACGCGCCATATTATTAAAAAATTATGCTAGTATTTGCTGTATCAAGAATCATGTTAATTCTTAATGTCCCGAAATATTGGATGGTATCGACACTATGATCGAAGGAGTATTAAAACAATCATTGGACATTTCAGCGATGTTGTATGCACCGATTGGTATTGATCCGTTACCAATTGCCCAGTGGCTGTCAAATGTACCCGATGCACTGTTCCAATCCACATTTGACTATTCAGCCGAGGTGGCTGAATGTGTACAGATATTGGGAGTTGGTCAGGAGCATCGGAATATGAGAGCTCTATTGCAGCCATTACGAGAAAACTCGTTTAAAGAGTGGGCCAACTGAAGGTGGAAGGGAATTGGTGTTCGCAATTTTAAAGAAGCCCCGAAAGCGAATAAATTCATATATGAAAAGCAAATACTTTCCAGGTCTGAATGGTATAACGCACTAAAGCTTAACATCAATTATGCACCCCTGCGTAGAGCCCCTGGTGTTAGCGTTCATGGTAGAGATCCCTCTGTCGCAAATGCTACAGAGAACAAATGCTGAGAAAATGTCCCAATAACTCTTTCCTCGTAGCACTCCGTCACCACCGAATCAGGGATGAATTGACGAGGCTCCTCAAAGAGAAAAACTTTGCCTGCTTTGATGAGGTCTATTGCATAGATACGAATGGATCCACGCGATATGCTGGCATTGTGGTGTTTCAAAAGACAGAAAAGTTAGCAATCATTTTGTATCCTGCAATAAGATACGAGAGTAGTGACCTCGATCAGGAGGAGAAAGTAGAAAGGGAAAAGAAGGAAACGCATGAAAGGTATAACCCTTTCCTACAGAAGTTCCGCAAAGGCTTCGGCGAGAGGTACTTTTACGAGAAAATCCTTAGGATCGGAGCTCGCAGAATTGTGGTGAACTCTACGAGGAGCTTCTTGGAGAATCTCGGGGTTTGACATTGGAGACATAGCGAAGATGGCAGAAAATATAATATTGGACTCCCTGTGTATCATCCACCATCACGTGCACGGTGTCCTATAAGAGGCATGTATATATTTTCAATGTGTTCAGATTAATATGCAAAGTTTATTTATTTTCTTTTTTTAGTAATTTTAATAGTTTTTTTTTTATGAATAAGACAAAAAAATGTAATTATATTACCTTACTGTTATACTTATTATAATTATTTTTTTTAAATATTTCTTATTTGTTGTGAGGAACCTAATATAGTTGGACAGAACTACTTTATAATTAAAGTATTTTTTCTCTCTAACAAGTCCGTACGCCATGAGCGGAATGAGTATGGTCAAATAAAATTATTATTTACTTAGCATGATTGTTTAACGAAGTCGTTTTATTTCCATATTGCCCCCGAGTGTTTTGCTATTCTAATTAATTGATAAGTTCCAGCGTCCATTGTTCATGTTACAATCAGCCTGATTGCCGGTTCATCAATCGGCAGATTATTTGAAGCAATTACTTATGCAATATAGTTATTAATTTAATTTCACGGCAATCGATTAACGTGGAATCCGTTCCGGAATGGCAAATGTCATCAACTCATTCCAGATTCATCACCAGGGGTTGTACACACAGATATGAATACAATGGGAAGAGCCTCATATCCAAGTCAGTCCCTTTGCCTAGAGCAATAGTTACCAACAAATTTTTATTCAATGGCAAGTTCTTTAATGGCAAGGACTCCCTAAATCCTAAAAGTAGTGAATATATATTAATAATAATTAATAATTGTATTTATTTGCTTTTAGGGCTATCCCCATACAAATAGAGCTGGCTGGCACAGCACAAATAATAAATTTATCACCAGCAAATATACATTATTAACTACAAATCGAATAAATATTTAAAACAAAAACAACAATACACACATAATGGTGCCGCTATTTTTATGATTACTTTCATTCAACATATACATAAATTAAATAAAAGAATATCAATAAATAATGTAATAATAGTCCTATATCAAATACTTAATCCCTACAAAATATTAATAAGTCTCGAAACCTTTAAGAGTGATTAACATTCTGAGAAGAAAGATGTTGAAATCTTATTTTACGATTTTCTGTGGCAAAAATAAATAATGATTCCAGGTCTATTACGTGGGGTTTCGCAAGAATTTCATAAAAGCCATCAATACTCACAATATTTAAACGGGTTCTATTTTCATGGTATGCGGGACATCGAGCAAAAAAATGGAAACAATCTTCTAATGCGTCTCCATCACAAACTGTGCACGGCTTCTGTGGGTCCAAACTATACTTCTGAGGCCCGACACTTAAGGAGATGGCGTACTTTCCCGACAGTCTGATCTGGGCTAAAGTCCTAACATCCGCGATATTGCAGCCTAACATCAAATAACTTTGCGGAAGGACGGTGTCAGCAAAGACCTTACTGTACCACGGGCTATAGGGCTATCTATATCCTTCATTCTTATATATTTGCAGTAGCCCTCCAAAATATCCCTCTCTCTGGTTCTATAAGTGATCGAGTCGTTAAATAATAACGGGTCAAACATCCCAAAACTCTCGAAGAATTTTCTTAACTGCGTGATCTAGTTATACTGTTTACTCCACCTATCATCTCTATCCAGGAGCATCAACTTTAGGAAACATTGCTTTACATATCGGGTATTATCAATGTTCAAGATCTTTCTTAACCATTTAAGCGTCGTTTTCAGTACGTAATACCCCACACGGATGCGACCTCCAATCTTACCATATAGTGTGGTGTATTCCGACTGAGGCACAGCAACCGCTTGTAGTACCTGGCCTGTATATCTTCCAACTCCTTGATGTGCCTGATAGCCCAGACTGGTGCCGCAAAGAGAACACAGCCCAGCATTAGTGACTTATACAGTCTGTCTGGCGTCCCAAGATATCATTTTAGTTCTCGCGCAAGTGTTCAGTACCGCCCCGATACTCGTATTGCTACTCGATATAATATGCCTCATCGCCCGGTTAAAAAGTCCTGATGAGCTGAAGGCAATGCCAAGATAATTGTATTCTGGAAGCTCCTCAATTATGTCACGATTGAAATGTACACTTCTACTTCTCTTTGGTCTACCTCTATAACTTTTTAACAATTTTGTTTTTGTGATATTTACAGTCAATAAGTTCGCTATGCAATATCTATTTAAAATGTTTAGTTTCGATTGAACATCAGTCACAGAATCCCCAATCAAAACCAAATCATCCGCATAAATGAGGCTCGTAATTCTATCATAAGGAACTATTCTTATATATATATATAGTGTATAAGACGTGGCGACGAAGCAGGGAGACGTAGTGCCGACGTCTCACATTCATTTTAGACAAAGGAGAGGGTAATTGAGACGTTGATTTCCAAAAGGTACTAAAGGACATTTCTTACAAAATTTATTTTTTTACATATTTGTATTCTCATGAATTAGTTATATCTAAATCTCCTATTTGATTTTATCTAATGAACACCCAAGCCCTTTATAAACGCAATTTAGAAATATAATTATTTTCTAAAGGAAATAATTACACATTTAATTTCGTTCCAAATTATACCAAAACATCTCATTTCATATCTTTAATATGATGTTATTAATATACTATAAAAATAATTCTGGATTTTAATGCGAAAAGAATCAAATTAGCTAATTTAATAATATAATAATTAGTGATTTTCGCGCCTCCTGTAAAATTTCCTAGGATGGATATAGTACCTTTTGGAAATCAACGTCTCAATTGTGACTTCGATATCCAGAAGGTAGGTACTAAAGGACATTTTTTACGAAATTGAAATTTTGACATATTATTATTCTCCTTATTTAGTTTTATTTAATTATTATATTTGATTTCATCTAATGAACTCTCAAGTTCTTTTAAAACGCGATTTAGTAATGCAATTATAATTAAAATTAAATTTTAATTACAAATAAGCAAAAAAAAATTAACAACAAATACATATAAAGCGTGAAAAAGATAACATAATTACTAAAATATTTAAATCTAGCGAATTTTATTAACATGATAAAATAAACAATTAAATTGAGCACATTAAAATAAATATATAGTCGGCTTTAAGAAGCATGTAAAGGTGGAAGTATCCCATTATGGGTTTAACGGATTTTTAATTTAAATAATTGGAATATTTAAAGTTATCTGGTACTGAATTTTATTAAACGATTTCACATTCTTTAATCAATGAAACATTTAGATCGGACACTTTTAATAATAAAATGCGAGAAAAAATATTAAAAATAAATATATGATATGGTTTGAGATGAGAGATTATTAGTTCACTGTTTGGCTTCGGCGCCTTTTAATTTCGCTATTAGCAATGTTGCCAGATCTGCCATTAACAAAATAACTTAGTTTTAAATCGATATACTAATATATAGTTATAATAGGATTATATAAATATATATTTTTTTAATTTATAAACTAATGTAGGTTTTAAGACATAAGTTTTTGTTCAGTGTGAACAATGGATTTGTTAGTTCTTAAATTCGCTATTTAGCTGCGTTGCCAGATCGACCACTCTTATTATGAGAATAAGATCAACATTATATCAAAGCAATATATTGAAATAATAAAGAATATATTTCTAAATATTTAAAATAATATATAGTTATAATAGGCATTGAAGTGAAAATAAATATGAACAAAGCTCAGCTCTGAAGAGTTTTTTTAAACTTTTTTTTTTATTTTTTATATAATTTACCTATAATCAGACATAATCTCATACTTGGAACTGTTCAAATATTTCATTTTCAAGTGTACAATTTTTAATACATAACCGAATATTTTTACCGTTAAATTTTAGAATATGAAGAAAGGAATGGAAATATATTAGCCTACATCTCTTTAATTATAAATTAATGTGAGAAATATTAACTGATGGAACTGAGTAAAATAAATATATTTATTGAGATAATAAAGAAAAATATTCTAAAAATGATAAAGTTATAATTGTATAGACTACATTTTATATTGGTATGCTTTATTTTTATTTTTATTTACTTTTTTCTTGTTGTATAACTAAAGAGGAATTGGTAATGTAGATTCGATTAGACAAAAAAGAACTTTAATATAAGACGCCAATATTGAATTAATCATAATTTAAATAAATTGATTATATTCCAAAGAATACTCATAAAGATTTTCAACAATCACTCACTGAATAACATAATAAATTATGTTGAAGTACATTCGTAAAAAAAACAAAAAAATATTTTCATGCATAATTTCAAAATCTTACCTTCATGCTGAAAGATTCAATATGGCCTTCTTTCTTTAAATTCTTCCCTACCTGCAGTTTTCTTTGAAACAGGCATAGTTCGAAACGAAAATAGATAATAAGATGACAGCCATTAAGAAGCTTAAATAAATCAGTATTTTCACATTTATAACACATTTTACACACATTAAAAAAATATTTGACTACTCGACACGGACCCGAACCGAACAAGAGTAAATCTAACTGAGGACAAAGATACAGCTGGGTGTCGAAAGGTAATTAGACTAATAGTGGCCGCTCATTGGCTGAAAGTTACTGCCGAGCTCAAAACCGTGATTGAAATCATATTCAGTCTCATTTATCTCAAATACAGTGATATATAATCTCGTCCCACATGTATATATTAAACTTATTATTAATTATTTAAATAATTGTATATAAGATTGAAAAAGTATTTTAAATTTATTTAAAAAAAAATTAAAAATATTATTTAAATACCTTAATATGGAGGTGATAACCGAATAGTTTTATTTAGCAACACTATTGTAAACTAAGCAATTATTATTATACAATAATTACTGTATATACGATTGAAAGAGTATTTTAAAAAAATGAATATTCATATGTTATAAATGAATTAAAATTTTTATTTTGATGCATAATTATGTCTGCGTTTGATTATATATATATAAAAGAATATGTACATATATAAGTTTGATTAAAATAAAAATATTATTTAAATACCTTAATATAGTGGTGATAACCGAATAGTTTCATTTAGCAACAGTATTATTACTGTAAGATTACTTTTTTTTATATATCCTTATTTTAAAATAAAATTTACCTGAATACTTGTGAAATTAATAAACAATAATTAACACTTCAACAACATATTTATAGAACGGACAGAGAATAGACCTAACCGCACAGACATCAGTTCACAACTAAAATATGTTAAGGTAGAAATAAGGGAAACAGAAAATAATCTACTGCATACAAGGGAAAAAATCTGGTGCGAAAAACACGAAAAATTCACCTTTCCTCCTTATTAAAATAAATTATCGAATAATAAAATAAAAAATGAAATTGTGGAATTATATAATCGTAATACTTTACCTAAATGTATATTTCATAAGTGAGTGAAATTTAGTGTAGATAAAATACGGTTTCTTGTATCTTTGCTTATACAGACAGGAAATTTAAAATTCAGGCAAGTTAATTAACAATAATAATAAAATAAATAAATTAAACAAAACTAAGGAATGTATTAATATCTTGATAAAATACTGATAATAATTTATTATGTTCAATTAATGTGATTTAAATGCGGTTGTTGTGAAACGAAATTCTATTTTCGTGCCTGAGAAAAAAGTTTATTTTAGTTTTTTACCCTATCTCAGTAGTGAATCATATGATCAATGACCTAAATTCATAAAAGAAACTTTATATTTGGCGTCAAATTTCCAATAGGGCCGCAAAGTTTTGATAAATGCTCTGAAGCCAGGATATATAGGAATAAGTTGGAGATGTTCCATTGAAGTATTTAAACAAAATTCATTTATAGTAAAACTGTAATTATAATTCAAGGTATAACGCACATGGATTTGAATACAGTAGTGGCAAGTTAATAATTTATTATTTTATTTCAGATGTGTGGCGACCCTCACCAAGTCACCACCAACCCTACCACCACCCCAAGTCACCACCCCCAAGTCACCAAATAAGTGGGTACCCAAAATTTTGAGAGGAAATCTGGACTAGCGTCTAAAACCTGTGAAAAATTGTCGCCATCACGAGCTGTATCTAGACTTTTTTTGTATCTAGGTGCTCCAAGCTTGCCTCCTTTTTATAGCTGCGCTACACTGCAAGAGAAGAGGTAGGTGAAAATTCGTGAGATTTGGTAGTATTGAATTATCACACACTCTCACATACTTTAACGTATGAATATTCAATTACCGCATTTTTGATAAAACTTCACCGTTTCATTTGTGTTGTTAATGTTTTATTATAAACAATGTTTAATTTCTTAAAATTGAGTTTATAAATTTTAAAAACACGTTTTCATGATGTGTATTTTATACTTGTTTGTTTTGGTATAACATTATCATTTATTTTGTTTTTTTTAATAATATTTAATGATATAACATTTTTTAAAAGTAATATTAGTTGTTATTATCCGAGTTTTTAAAAATAATATGCCTTCCTTCTCTTCCGCTATTTTCGCCAAGTTTCATAATACCAAGCTCTCACGACTTTTCTTTCACCTACCTCGTCTCCCATTCTGTATCGCGGCCTTAATATAAAAATGGGGCAACTTGGAGTACCTTGTTACCCAAAAAGGCGCTAAATACCCTTAGTGAGATCAACAATTATTTACAGTTTTTAGACGCTAGTAAAATCTGACGTTCTGCGCATGCGCATGAGTATAGGGGTCATCTTTCAAATCGGCTCTTGGATTTCTTGCTTTTTCAGTGGATATCACTTCAGAAAAGTCTTGAAAACATCACCAGGCTTCAGGATAACAACAACAGTAAATATTGGAGCAAACAACGGTAAGTTGGGTTACAATTTACACTGTAAAGTGAATGCTGAGTCACCTCTTCATATCAGCTGATTGCCAATAGCTAGGCATGGCTGGTCTTGCTTAACTTTTCTTAAGTTATTTTTTTTTCTCCACATCTGGTTATTATTTAATTATTTTCCTTACATGAAATGCGATATTATCATCAAGTAATGTCCTCCAAAGCTTCAACTAAAAGATCTAGATCTAGTGGTTCAATCCCGTCTCCTACGAAACAAAGACCTCGCCGTGATACTAATAAAAGATTACAAGCAACCCCTTCAGGTACTAATTCAGAATCTGAACCACAACCTGGCACATCGTCACAAGGGATGACTGACGAATCGCCGTTTTTCACCCCAAATCCTTTTCAGATTTTACATAATGAAAAAGAAAACATGGAATCTACTCCTATACCCAGTGAACCACGGCCTCCTCCAATATTTGTCAAAAATATTAGAAATTTCCAATTGTTGTGTGCGCAATTGAACAAAACTACCGAATCTACCAGCTACTACGGTATGAGTAGAACCAATGATACCAAAATATCTCCTACTACTGCCGAGACATATAGAAAAATAGTGAAATACCTAACTGAAACCAAAGCAGATTTCCATACCTATCAGCTTCGCCAAGAGAGAGCTTTAAGGGTTGTAATTAGAAACTTACACCCCTCGACACCAGTTGAAGCTATTAAAGAAGAACTAATGGAAATGGGCTATAAAGTGCGGCAAGTCACTAACGTCCTAAAGGATAAAATTCCTCTACCTCTCTTTTTTGTGGATTTGGAACCAGCTGAAGGAGTTGAAAAAATCTATGACCTCAATAGATTGTACTATACCAGCGTAAGAGTTGAAAAACCTTACATAAAGAAGGAGATAGTTCAGTGCCATAACTGTCAAGCATATGGTCATACTAAAAGTTATTGTCATCACATACCTCGATGCGTGAAATGCGGTGAACAGCACAAGTCTGTGGAGTGTACAAAACCAAAATCAACACCAGCTGTATGTGCTCATTGCCTCAAGAACCACCCAGCCAACTATAAAGGATGCCAAATCTATAAGGAACTGAGGACCAGGTTTCAAAAACCTCAAGTACTGGATGAAACAGCAAGACAAGTAAGAAACAGAAGAGAACCCTCAAAACTTATTGATGCCAATGTATCATTTGCCCACCTACTTGGAGGTGGGAATCAAAGTACTGAAGCCGTGGCCCTGCCGGAACTACAGAATGTACCTCAATCCATTCCACATCCTAATCAACCACAAATCTCTCATATCCCTCCTCCTTCAAATGCCACAGACCTTAACAGTTTGATGACATCCTTGATCTCCGAAATTAAATCCCTTGTTATGCCCCTAATATCACTCCTAACGACTCTCGTATCAAATCTCATTCCTGCCTTAAAAAAAAACCATAAATGACTACACCTAATTCCTTATCCATTCTCCTTTGGAATGCGGATGGTGTTAGAACTCACACTGACGAACTTACAGCCGTACTGCGAGACAAAAACATTGATGTTGCACTCATTACTGAAACTAGACTAACCACTAAACAGTACTTCAAAATACCAGAATCCATAACATACCGGACAGACCATCCAGACGGCAAAGCTCATGCCGGTACTGCTGTCATTGTCCGCCGATCCGTCTCCCATCACTTACACCCACTTCCCGCCCACGATTACCTACAAGCAACTTCCATTGTAATCAAAATCTTTTCCTTTCCGCTTATCATCGCATCAGCATACTGCCCTCCTAAACATCCTATTTCCTCTGACCAATTTGGATCCTTCCTCAACTCCTTGGGAAATCACTTCATTTTGGGTGCCGACTTAAACGCTAAGAATCAACAGTGGGGTTCTAGAACCACCAATTCTCGTGGACGGACGTTGCAGTCTGCACTCAACTCCCGACGCTTTCATCTCCTACCTCCCGATTCTCCTACCTACTGGCCGACAGATCCTAACCGTAATCCTGACATCCTCGACTTCTTCATCCACTGCGGATTAGGCTCCCTGAACTATTCCGTAACTCGCCTTGATGAACTATCCTCTGATCATAGTCCATTAATCCTAAATGTATCCATAACTCCTATTCCGAAACCTTTCCCACCTTCATTCATTAGAGGCCCTGTCAACTGGAACCTCTTCCGCGAAATCCTTACCAATGATATTGACCTCAGAGTACCTCTCAAAACCCAAACTGACCTTGATGATGCCGTATATTCCTTTACAACCACAATTCAAAAAGCTGCCTGGACTGCCTCCTCTCCCAAACAATCCCGAAGAATTCCTAACAAAAGCCATTTACCACAACAACTGAAGGACCTCATCAACACCAAACGCCGAGCCAGATCATTATGGCAACGCACCCGCCACCCAGAAGATCGCCTCTCTTACAACTTTCTTTGTAGAAAATTAAAGCGGGAGTTGGCGATATTCCGTTCCCAATCCTACAATTCCTACCTCTCCTCTCTCTCGACTCGTGACAATTCCCTATGGAATGTCACGAAGAGAATTCTAAAATCCCACACCATTTCCCACCCTCTCCGGCGCTGTGATAGTTCCTGGGCTGCTTCCGACAAGGATAAAGCCGAGGAATTCGCACAGCACCTTTCCAAAGTTTTCACTCCTCATCCTGAACTCAATCCAACCCATACTGCAACAGTTGAAGAGTTCCTTATGTCACCAATACCACTATCCTTACCACCTAAAGCAGTTAATCCATCTGAGGTTAAATATCTTCTTAAAAAGCTTCCTCTCCGTAAATCCCCAGGATACGACCTCCTTACTCCTCAGATCTTAAGACAACTTCCTCCCAAAGCCATTACATTTCTTGCATATCTCTATAACTGTATCCTACGCACTACCTATTTCCCTCTCATATCGAAACATTCAACCATCATCCTTTTCCTAAAACCAGGCAAACCTTCCCACAGCACTTCATCTTACAGACCTATTAGCCTGCTCCCGATCCTCTCCAAAATCTTCGAAAAACTCCTATTAAAACGAATCCTAGCCAAATTTCACAATTTTCCTTCACATCAGTTTGGATTTCGTCCTCAACATTCCACGGTTCACCAAGGACTCCGAGTTGTAGACCACATTTCCTCCGCCCTTGAGTGCAAGGAGTATTGTTCGGGTGCCTTTCTGGACATAGCTCAAGCTTTTGACCGGGTGTGGCACCCGGGACTGCTCTTTAAGCTCAAAACCCATTTACCTCAATCCTTATACCTAATCCTCCGATCCTATTTATCAAACCGCTCCTTCCGAGTTCGCAGTGGTTCCGAATTTTCCAAACATTATACTGTTGAGGCCGGTGTTCCTCAAGGCAGCGTCTTAGGACCCGTCCTCTACATCCTCTACACCGCCGATATCCCTACCGATCCCGATACCTTTCTGGCAACATTTGCTGATGATACCGCCATTTTGTCATCCAATTCCGATCCTGAAGCAGCATCGCTAAATCTCCAAAAGCACCTTTCCCTTGTCGAAGACTGGTGCAATGCTTGGCGCATTAAGGTAAACCAAAGCAAATGCACTCACGTCACATTCACCCTTCGACGCAAATCCTGTCCAACGGTTAATTTCAATTCCATACCGCTTCCTTCCTCAGACACAGTCCGGTATCTCGGCTTTTTACTAGACAAAAGACTGACGTGGAACCCACATACAAGACTAAAAAGAAAAGAACTTAACCGCAGATTCGGCCAGTTATACAGACTACTAAACAGAAAATCTCATCTTACAGTTGACAACAAATAACTAATATACAAGACAGTACTGAAACCAATATGGACCTACGGACTTGAACTGTGGGAGACAGCTAAACATTCTAACATCAAACGCATCCAATCCTTCCAATCCAAAGTCCTCCGAACAATAGTTAATGCTCCTTATTACGTTACCAACTGTACCCTACACCATGACCTTAATATTCCGTTTGTTTTAGACCTGGTACCATCCAAATTTTCCAAATTTCATCAGAACCTTAGTCATCATCCTAACCCTCTAGCGCAATCCCTATCCAGCACCACCCATCCCTACAATCCTCCTCGAAGATTGAAACGGCAGTGGCCACGAGACCTATTGTAAACATTTAATCTGGAGTTCTGACAATGGTCAGATCCTCCACTCATGTACGGTATGTTTGTGGCTACAGCGCCCTAACTCAGCCTCCACTGGCTCAGACCAGTGATGCGGCTGAGATAGAGGCGCTGGGATCTCTTGGATTCCGCTTTTTCCTCCACAAGTGGAGGAAAAAGCGCTTGCTGGGGTCCCTTTAGCAATTGTATATATTGTATATAGTTATGATTGTGTGTAAGATGTTTATTTATTTTCCAACTTTTTATTTATCTCAATAATAGGTTTTTGTTTCGATTTGTTTTGTGTTTTATTTATTATTATTATTTTATTGTATATATATGAATTTATTTATGTTCTATTTTATGTAATTTGGCCATTATTATTATTTTCTGCATATATAGTATGAATGTGTTCTCTTATCAATATTATTATTGTTCATTTTGTAACAAATTGTAATATATCTCAATAAAAAAAAAAAAAAAAAAAAAAAAAAAGTAAAATCTGACGGTTAACGTGATCTCACACAAAAAACTGTAACCAAGACTTTGATTAATATTATTTTAATTATTATTTATATTGTCTCATGGCTAGTGTGTAGTATTTAGTATAAAGATTTTGGTTTTTTGTTATACATTAAGATGGTTAAAAAGGGCACAGAGTGAGGTAGAAACGATGTCAGACATGAAACATAAACTGTAGCATAACAGTATATTTTTCCTGAAAATATAAACTTTTTTTGGCTTAAATATTCGTTTTGAAGCGGAATGTAGTTAGAACACTAATATACTAGTCATGGTCCTATGTTCGAAAGTCGGTTGTGGCAGAATCAAAAATTACTTATTTATTTTAAACCGTTGAGCCACTTCTGCGGCACAACCAGTCTATAAATTAGGTACCGTAATATTGTGAAAAAATATGGTGGCTAAACGTGATCTAGGGCTAATCTCCTCCTTGCTAGGACGTTGGTTTGAAATAACTACGATCTAAATACACACGGAACCCAAACCCTCGAATTTTTTTTATTTTTTATATTAACTGATTAGAAAAATATATTAATAGAAATGCTACTAGTGCACACGCGGCTTATATATTATTAAATCATATTTTTTTTGTTCTTTGATTACCTAGAATTTTCTGTACAAGCTTTTCATGAAACTTTTTTTTTTCATTAATATTATCAATGTTGTTGCTCATTTAATTTTTTTTTTTTTTTTATTCTTTTCTTTTTGTATAGAACTTTTTTACCTTCAAAAGAACATACAGAGCTAACAATGAATTTACTGATATATGTTTTGGGAGGGACATTTAATTTGATTTTATAGGACAAATTAAAAAAAATCGACGCTTCGGCCTACCTTTCGGACGCCTACCATTCGGTTCAGCGAATACCAACTTTCTCGAAATCCGTTCCTCACCGAGCCTAACAACTTTACGCGCCCATTAGAGCCTCCGCGGTGCTATCAACTCAATTATATTCACAGGGTACAAACACTGCAATTCCGCGTTGTGCAGCCTTCTTAACTCCCCAGTGGCCTCATCTCTCTTCGGACCAAATATTTTACGCAGTACCTTATTTTCGAAAACCTTAAGCCGTTGTTTATCCTTCAATGTAAGCGGCAACGTTTCACATCCGTAAAGAACGGTCGGAAGAATAATAGTTTTATAAATTCTAACCTTTAAGTTTTTAGACAGAAGCCGCGAGCTAAGTAACAACTGAATAATAAATTGGTCTTTATTTTAAGTAAAACAGAGACTTTATTAGAATTTATTTCAAGTAAAACAGAAAAAAAAAGAACCGTAGCTCTACCATCCACGAAGGCTCTTAGTAGCAGTGCTTCTAGAGATTCCTACTGTTTCACGAACATCGGTGTGTACAAGGAGGTGGTTAGGTGTTGATCACGCTCAGCCGGCGGGTTTTTACTCCAACTTTGGGTATTCACTTTATAGAGGCTAGTGTGCCCCAGAAGAGTTTTCATACCCCAAGGCTGAAGTAACAGAATAAATAATCCTGCATCAACTGGGGTTCGAATCCGAAATCTAGAGAATATTAGACTAGTGCCCTATCCGCTAGACCACACCGCTCCATAAGTAAAGCGGTCAATCAATGTATAAATAACTGCCTTAAGCTAGTGGAGAACGAGACAAATGAGGTGGTTAGAGTAAATTGTTGGCCAAACTCCCTAAAAATAACTTGATGTCAAAAGATAGGCATCAATACAATTACGAATTAGCAACTGAAGGCAATAAATGGTTTATGTTTTCAAAACCAGCATAGATCACAATCTTTATAAGATATAACTGTACTTGATACATTCTTATAACAAATACCTTTTTGTAACACCTGAGGTGTTATTGTTACTTTTAGAGATGAGAATCACAAGTAAACTTGATGAGGCTATAGATACCTTCTGTTATGATGAAAGAGTTTCACATTTTATATTCATTATTGTGCGAATATGTTATTGTCTTTTTACTGGGTCATACTTTTGGAGCGGAGTTTAATTATTCACATCTTTTGTAGCATTAGGAGATAATAGTGTTATAACTTCAACATGTTTTTATAAATATTTTTGTTTTTATATTTTATTGAAATTTACAACTGTATAGGAATACATCAAGTAAATGTGCTGATTAAAGATGGTGTACATGAAAAACCTGAAGAGAAACTGCCCATTGGCAGCACTCTAGTTTTATAAATATGTTTTTTAAATTAATGATTTTCATGAGTTTAGTAAGAGAATTGTTAAAAGATATTGATTGACAAACTGACTTTTAAAACCGATTTTTCTTTTTTTTTTTTTTTTTTTTTTTTTTTTCGAGGCGACAACCACCAGGGTCATGTTCGCCTTTACACCGTTAGACACAGGTTACATGATTATAGGAGTAGAGTGAGAGTATAGTTTAGATCTGAGAGTAAAGATGGTTTGACTTTAGGAAGCGAATGATGTTAGTTATATGAGGAGAGGAATCAGAGAGAAGAAGCGACAGATCGGTGGGGAGGTTGAAAAGAATACGTGAAGCGGTATATTGTCGGCATTCTGTGAGGATGTGGAGTATTGAGAGAGGAACCTGACATGATCGACAGAGAGGCGGATGTCCACGGGCCATGAGATAACCGTGGGTCAACCTAGAGTGTCCTATACGAAGTCGCGCGAGCACAACCTCTTCGCGTCGAGACGGCCGGCAGGAAGACCCCCAAGGGCCAACGCGGGGCCGAATAAGGCGAAGCTTATTGTTCTCGAGGGCCGCCCACTCCCGCTGCCAGCAACCCAATATGCTAGATCGAATTGAAGTGACAAGGTCAGGCAGGCTCACACCTTGAAGTTCAAGACCCTCGGAAACCGCGTGACGTGCCGCTAAATCAGCCCGATCGTTCCCCAAGATCCCACAATGTCCTGGAACCCAGAAGAAAACAATGTTGACCCGGGAGGGAAAGGATGCAAGTGTGGTATGAATTCTTTGGATGAGATAGTCAGAGGAATATATGTTACGGATAGAGGAGAGAGTGGAGAGGGAATCGGTGCATATGATTACTTGAGAGGAAGATTGCTGGCGAAGAAGGAGGGACTGGAGGATGGCAGTTACTTCGGCGGTATAGCTACTCGATATAGAAGGGAGGGCAAACATGTTAACTTGGGCCTCACTCACAACTGCAGCTCCAGCGCCTAGTTCTCCCCTAGAGCCGTCTGTGTAATAAACATTAACATTATGGTACCTTTGGATAAGCTCTAAAAATTCTTGCTGGTATACTTTTGGTGGAGTCGTGAGTTTTGGAAGTCGTGTGAGAGACAGTTGACAATGGATAGAAGGGACGGACCAGGGAGGTATAGGGGACGGCCCGATGGGGTATAGCTGCTCTAAACTCTGGCGGAAAGGCAGAATCGCGTCGTGGACCCGAGAGGGAAGAGTAGGCATCAGCGGCCGTTCTCGCAAAGAAAGAAGAAATTGAGGTTTTAGTGGGTGATGAGGGTTTGCGAGAACTTTAAGGAAGTATTTAACCTCCATTTGTTGTCGGCGATAATGGGATGGCAACTCCCCGGCTTCGCCGAAGAGACTGATAATGGGGCTAGAACGAAACGCGCCGATGGCTGTCCTCAGCCCCGTAGTAACGATCACTCTAAGCGCATTTAGACGAGTCGGATCGGCAGATCCGTATGCACATGCTCCGTATTCTACCCTATTCCGTAGAACCACTCTAAATAATCTTAGCATAGCCATACGGTCTCCCCCCAAGCCGTGTTTGTGACCATCCGAAGTAAGTTGAGTGCTCGTATACAAGAGGCTTTGACCTCACGGATGTGCGGGCCCCAGGATAGGCGACTCGATTTTTCTTTGAGGTAAGATTGCTATGTATGATTACTTTATTTTTGTTAATTTTTGTAAATAATGATAATTAAAATTTTTGTTTTAGGAATAAATTGGTTAAAGTTATTTGAAGCTAACCCCTCCCCCCCCCCTAAAATATATATATATACATATAGCATATTTTGTTTGTTTATTTATGCCTAAAGGCGTAAAACCCAGAAGTAATCAAGTCAAGATATTGTATTTTATTTTGATATAGCTTTAGTATATTAGCATGTTTATAATATTATAAAGTTAATAATATGCCTGTAATATGACCACATTTCGTATGGTAATTGGCCTGTTGCTTGACTCTCTTTTCAAATAAATAAATATTCGAAATTACCCTCGGCTCCTAACTTTGACCCACTTCCCTTTCTTTCATCTTTGATATATAGATATATATTCATAAATTTGCATCAGGTAATTTCGAAAACTAGTAGAGTAACTCTCCTTATTACCATTATTATTGGCCGCCAGCGTTATAGCCTTCCAAGGAGCATCTCTACAAAAGGTCTCCATTATAGATGAGATCTTTTGAAATAAACATCTCACAATGGCTGATATGATAAAGGCTAGTAATAATTAGTCCCGCTCGAGTCCACATTATATTCTTCTCCCTAGCAACTTGCTAATGCGAAAACATAAAAAGGGAATTTCTCTCAGCATATTTTACGGAATATCTTAATGAAAAAAAAAAACATAAAAAAAAAACCTCCAACTCAAATAGAAAAGGGAAAAAAAAGGAGAGGAGTTGCTAAGCTTGGAAACAAATTAAAAGCTGTGTTAATGCTTTTAAGAAGGCTGCACTAATCCTAAGGAAATGTTAATTTATTCAAAACTCACTTTAGTACATTATGCAGATTAATATTTCCATTTAAATACGGAAAGTACCTCGTGGAATATGGTCGGTAATTAATTACCATTAGTGAGGTTAAATAGCCGTGATTAATTGGAGCCTATTGAAGAAATTAACAATGCCAACTGCCATTAAGACCCGCCAGATTTTCTCACAGAAGAAAGGAGCCTCTACAAAGTTATTATATAATTATTTTTTTCCCTTTCACTGGATCCCTCCCCCCCCCCTCTATCTTTCCCTCTCTCTCTCAAATTACCTAGTAATGGCAACTACGGAAGGGAAATGCTTGAAGAAGTTGTTTTTAGATGTTACAACCTCCTTCCTGGGAGCATCGTTGTTTCATTTTATTTTTTTTGTTTGATTCGTGTAGGCTAGGGAGAGAGGGGCTTAAACGTCTGCTAGTAAAAAGGCCCACCATATAAAGTGAGTCCTAGCGAAAATGATGCAAGGGCTTTTTTATATAAAATTATCACTAAAACTTTAACTAAACAATGTTAAAACACCATTTACAGTAAAAAAGAAAAAGTTGAATTTTAATTTAATAATTAATAGAGTCTGGCACCCAGGACTGTTGTACAAACTCCGTAAATTCCTTCCTCCCACATATTTTCTGATTCTTCAATCCAACCTCTCTGATAGATCCTTCAAAATAAATCAGAGAAGTTCCTATTCATCCCTTTTCACACGGACCGCTGGTGTTCCTCAAGGCAGTATCCTAGGACCCATTCTATACACAGTATATACAGCTGATATCCTAACCCATCATAACACTTTCCTTTCTACGTATGCTGATGACACCTGCGTGTTATTAGTTCATAAAGATCCATTTGTTGCCTCAAATATCCTTCAAGCCCACATCAAAGACCTAGAAATATTGTGTCAGAACTGGAGAATAAAAATAAACTCCAACAAACCCCATCAAATAACCTTTACCATTTGTCGTAAACCTTCTACTTCCTGCACTACAGTATCCTTTAATAACACTCAACTAGCTCCTGTTGAATAGGACCGATACTTAGGACCTTTTCTTGACAAACGCCTAACTTGGAATCCACATACACGACTAAAACGACAAGAAACTGCTCGCCACTTTAGGCTGCTTCAACACTCACTAGAAAAACGGTCAAACCTTCCTCTGAACTACAAAAGGCTCATCTACATTACTATTATAAGACCGATCTAGACTTACGGAGTAGAGCTTTGGGGCTCTACTAAACCATCAAATTATTCCCGCATCCAATCCTTACAATCCAAAATCCTCAACGCTCCTTACTTTGTCACGAATAAACTTATCCATAAAGACCTTAATGTTCCCTTTGTTACTGATTTGGCCCGGACCAGGTATCACTCCTTCCATGAAAAACTTCATTCGCACTCTAACCCACTAGTTCAATCCTTTCTTCCTCTTCAATTCCGAATAATCCTCCAAGGCGCCTGAAAAGGAAATGGCCCCGGGACCTTCTAGTTTAAAATATTTTTAGAGTGCTTCCAATGGGAAGCTTCTCTGTATGTATATCATGTCATTGTATTATATAACACATCACATTTACTTCATGTATTTTTGTTGATACAGTTGTAAATACCAATAAAATAAAAAAAATAAAAAATTAATAACAAAATAAAAAACACAATGAAAATTATCCAAATGAAAAATACACGGTCAGCAAAGTACATATGTACATGAGAAATAAATTTCGAAATATTCAAAATTTAGAGAGAAGTCCTTTGTTAATTGACATCTCCTTCAAAGGATAAGGCATAGTGGTAACAAGCTTTTCAGTGTATCCAGGCTAGATCTTCTCCTATTCACCTAATTTTCAATCATTCCTTGCTTTTTATTTTATGTTTTCGCAATTCAATTTCCAATATACTCCACAGATTTTCTAAAACATTCAAATCAGGAGATTGAGGAGGTGCTTTTATTGTTTTAGAACAATTATAAAAGCACCATTCTTTTGCTAAATATGAAAAATGCTCTTGGTCATTGTCTTGCTAAAATACAAAATTATCGTTAAGCTCCAGTTTAATAGCACTTCCTTTCAAATTCTTTTTCAGGATAATACAATACACAAGTTTGTCCTTTCTACCTTCAATAAAATTGAATTTCTTACACCAGAGGATGTGGTATTAAAGAAAATATAGAGGATAAGCCTTTTTAAAATTAAAATTAAATGCTGTTACTTATTGCTGTTATATATTTATATTTATAGTAAGTGAAAGTATTTTAGTTGTGAAAATTTTTTAATTCAAGCTTTCACTGGATATTAATATTAAAATGCCGCAATATCAAAATCTGTTCCTCTAAATGATCTTTGATTTTGTTAATTACAAGTATTTAAACATTACAGCTAGTTAAAATTTATAAAATATGGCTAAATATGAAATATTAAAGAATTTGATAAGCAGCTTAATAGAGGAAAATGTAAAATATATTTATCCATTCATATTACTTAATTTTTTTTTTACTAATAAGAATAGTAATTTAGATGTATAATATACTGTTGCAAAGCTATAATGTTCCGAAAGAATGTTTAGTGACATACACATCACTCAATAAAAAAAAAAAGTTTCCAAAATTAAACATAACCGCATGTTATAAAAACATGTTGATTACACAAAAAAAATAATATTACATATTTTAAAGTGAGGAAAAGAATATAATAAAAATCTATGAAAATAATATATAAGTTTTAATTCTCTCCTATAATGAATTATATTACTTTTTAAAAATGTGGCAACTGTTGATTTGTTTCACCGCTGTTTTCCGTGAGAAGTTTTCCAATTCACGTAATCTCACAATGTTAATTGTTTCTTATAGCGAACACTTGAAATTCGACGTAATAAGAGATTTTATTTTGGTAGTAGTTAAAACTACTAACCAATAACTATGAACTGTTATTTTATTTTATTTCATTAAGAGATTGATATAGAAAAAAACAAAAATATTCGATTGGATGAAATTCATTACAATAAAACCGTGGCTGTATACCTTGCATTTGTTTACCTTTTTAAAAACTATTTTGATTAAACTCGCTATAGCAATGTAAAATAAAATGAGCCTTTTTATTACGCACATTATATTCTTATTGAATCACATTATACCTTAAAAGGTACATTTAATTTTGAAGAATAGGAAAAATTGACCATTTCATCTTTTTAAAATTAACAAAAAATTGGTAAATATTCAAATTGAACGAGTTTGATAACCTAATCAAGAAAAAAAAGAACAAATATATATTTTTAGGTATATATTATTTTTATTTATTTTTTTACGTATAAGTAAATGTATGTAAAAGTGATGTATTATATAGTACATTCCAAGCCAATTCGTCCAGAAATTTTAGGATCTCAGATTTTCATGAAATTTGGCATGATGTACCAAATTTTAGTTTTCTATCTTATCTAGTTTTCAAATTAGACCCACCCAAACTTTGGCGTTTTCATACACTTGGCGCTCCCAGAGAAGCTGTCATACTCAAAGAAATAAAAAGCATGAAAAATCCAGATTGTATAAAGGAAACTATGGTTATTTCTGGAATAAATAAATAATTAATCCATGATAAGCCAAAATTATGAAAGAAGTATTATGTTAAAAATATAAAATATGTATAGGAAAACGAATAGTTGAAAAAAAAAAATTATGAACCAAAGGTAGTACGTCCATTGTAAAAAGAAATTTTTTATAATACATATCATTATATAAGCTACCAGGCACAATAATAAAAATGATGGAATTTTACCAGCTTAAAGAGGTAAAGAAAAATATTTGTTTTCAATGAACAAACATTTTACATAAACTTTGAATAAGCCAAAGAATGCATTTTTCCCCATACTTATGATCATATTGGCTACAATATATAATAAGAAAAATAATGAGATTTGTCCTTCTTAATACTCTAAAAAATATATATTTCTATCTTGTTAGTAAACGTAACGTTAAATTTGATGTTCCATTAAAAAAAATTAATGATCCAAAAGCAACGGTAGGTTAAAGCCGTGTATTGCACGCAAGATTTTTTAAAATATATATTATGACGTGAAAAATGGTATAGAATTAACAATTTTCTAAAGGGATATTATTATAAATAACCCCATTTCCTTATAAGAAAATAGCTGAGACAATGGAGTAGATGGGGGAAACTGGACGGACAATGTTAATCTTATTCATCATTTAGATTCAGGAAGCGTCCATGTTTTGAATTCCTCCTGCTTTGGAATCGCTAAGGAAGGTGCTTTACAAGCTTTTAGAATTTAAGCGAATGTTTATAATTTTTTTTTTTTTAATGCTTTCAAGACAGGGTTATAAAAGTCTCGACCTTCAAAGTGTAAAACTCAGGGGTAAAACATTCCATGTTTTCAGAATTGTACATTATTGTCAAGACTGCTTATTATTTCTCCTCGAAACATGTATTTTATCACACTTATTGTCTATATTATTTTTGAGGTAATGATCAGGGAAAGTATTGCGATCGTGTAAACTTCCGAATTGTGTTTAGCAATTGAAATGAAACACATATTTTAGGGTCCCTTTAGTCCAAATAACCATGTCCCGTAAATAAGTCTGTGGATGTGGTGAATCTAGCTCGAAAACGTTATGCTGTATAAAACTGAAATTTATTACTTAAGGAACGTATATGCCTGACATATTACAGCAAATTATTCAACAAAATCGTTGAAATAGAAAACCTACTTCATGCCATACGTTTCGCTCCTTTTTACGATTTTATCGTATAATATGTATTAAGAGAAAATATTGCGATCGTGAAATTAGTGACGTTTTAGCGTCCTCTGAGACCAAGTTTTGCAAATAGGTCTGGTTGTTTGGGGTTTTGAGGCGTGAAACCCAGGGGTCATAAACATAAATATATATTTCATTACTAATTAAAAGGTATGTTTTTGTTTACTTGGGAGAAAAACTGAGATTATCTCTGTGAAACAACTATAAAGCTTATTCCTAAATGTTAGAGTTTCCTTGATACAAATGGCAGGTTCATAAACAAAAAAGTACTATGTGTACCACCAACTATATACATACAGTCTACAGCCACATTCAAATTACAATGGTATAATCCCTGATGATATATCTCTACAAGGTCATGATATTTTAGAATTAAACGAAACATTATTTTAAAAAACACACATTCTCAACATACTCTAATTTAACGAACGTACTATTCTTTCCAACAAAATCCCAGCGCAAATCGAGAATTCAAAAAAAGTTGTCACTTCTATCGGCAGTCCCTATGACTGCATGAATTTTTTTTATATATATAAAGAGTTGGGAACTTACTTGTGATTGTGTTTTCCAACAAACGCTTCTTTCTAGAATATTTTTTTGAGCGAAAGGGCTAAGTGTGTTGTCCTTGAATGAAGTGAAAAGGGCTAGAAATGTTCAAACAGTTTCGGTAATGGAGCCTAAGGGAAAATGGGTAAGGACACGCAGAGGTAGGCGCAAATCATGGAATCGAAAATCCCTGCTACGTCACAGCAGTCCAGGAGCCAGGTGCTTGCTTGATTAGAACTTAAATCTAGAAATATTTTTACCAATTTAATTTAAAATAATCATTAGAAACAATTAAAAAAAATATATAAGAGAAATAATAAATGAGAAATCATTTTAAGTTTAGTAACAATATATTATTATATTAGAAAGACTTAACCAATATTTGTAAATATTATATTTTAAATTTTTTGTTGTTAAAGTTTGTAATGTATATAGCTTATATTAGAGTATTAGAAACGTTTATGTGAAAAGAATGATGGAGAGTTAAATTATATACATATATGAGAGCGGCGTGGTCTAGTGGATAGAGCGCTAGTCTGCAGTGCGGCTGTGGCAGAATATTATTTATTCTGTTAATTCAGTCAGGGGTCGAGTCTTGGGTATGGAGACACTCCTGGGACAGACCCAGCCTCTATAAAGTGGGTACTCAAAATAATTGGTGGAAAACCTGGCAGCTGAGCGCGATTAAGGCCTAATCCCTTCATTGCTCATCAGGTTTATAAATATATATATATGTATGTATATATTTTGTAAACACTGACTCAAAAGACCTAACTCAAGTAAAATATTAATGAAAATACAATTCCTGTTCATTGTAAGAGAGGACCAATTTGGTCCTAAATGTAAAAGGTCAATAATAAACTCTATTCTATTCTATTCTACCATACTTATTACAAAAATGTATTTATCGCAGTCCTAATACTCCTACTAAGCAGTTAATTAATTTGATGAAGTAACATGCGATTAATTTTTCTTTTAACTAGTCTGTTATGTCAGAAAAAATGACCAAAATACAATATAGTATGCACAAAGATATATATTATGCAATGTAATTTTGAGATTATACCATTTTGTTGATTTATATCAGATTTTATAAAAGTTTTGGTTTTTAATGTAAAATATCTAGGATTTTGTTATTTCTTCTGCTATGAGTGAAGGAATATATGATATTTTAAAATGAAGATATTTTTAGTAATAATAAATTATTGATTTGTCAAAATAAAACCGTACAATAGAAAAAAAAAAGTGATCAAAACCGGGCTAAATGAGGACAAAAATGTCTAAATGAGGACTCTAAAGTCTTGAAATTAAGAAAATGCCAACATTTTAAAGTTGTTTCAGTTTTACTTTTTAAAATAAAATAAATTTAATATATGTCTTTATTATGAATTATTAGCTCGGTAGAAAAAATAAACAAAACTCTTTGTAAATCTAGCATTGGTATTAGAAAATTGTAGCTAGTAATTTTTATCAATATATGATTATACATTTTTATTTTATAACATATATTAAGAAAAAAAACTTACTATGGTCCCTAAAAATGACATAAATGCTAGTAAATTATTTAATTTACGAATATATCTGATGTTTAAACTATTTGTTTTATGAATGCAACGTTTTGTTTTGACCTGTTTTCATTTATAAAAAATAATTAGAAACCAATAAAAACTTTTTGCAATCAATGTTTTAATAAATAAATTTCATGAGAGTTCAATTAAAAAAAAAAAAAAGGATATAAGCAATGTATATAAACTAAAATTGTAATATTAATATAATAAAAGTTTTCATCGGTTTTAATTTTATTTTATGAATGAAAGCATGCCTAAAACTAAACCTAGCATTCATAAAACAAATATTTGAAACATCAGATATATTCATATATTTAATAAATTACCAGCATTTATGTCATTTTTAGGGATCTTTCAAAGTTTTTTTATATATGATGTTTCAACTATTTCTTTTATAAATGCCAGGTTTAGTTTTAGGCCTGCTTTGATTTATAATAAAAAAAATAATAAGGAATGCATTTTTGTAATAATTATGGTAGAAAAAAATTTAAAAAGACATATCTAAATGTATAAACCGGTAAACAAATAGGTCTCGAATTAAATACCGATAAGACGAAATATATGATTAGTAGCAGAAATGGTGGCGATCTTGATGATATTAATATTTCAGGTCATACTTTTGAACACGTAAAGAAATTCAAGTATTTAGGTTCAATGATAACAAGAAAAAATGAAATCCAGGAAGAAATAAAGTCCCGGTTAAAGGTGGGAAATGCGTGTTATTATTCAATTGCTAAATTACTTAGCTCGCGACTTCTGTCTAAAAACTTAGAGGTTAGAATTTATAAAACTATTATTCTTCTTATAGAAATAAGGATAAAATAAATCCATATGCTGAGTTTAAATATATCATTTTTGGAAGTTTTTAATATAATTTCTGGTAATTGTTAACCAAGATAATTATTCATTTACTTCCTTTTCAAACCCAGCATACATTATTTTGTGATTGGATCAAAGTAAAAAATTAACCTCATGTCCATGATTTCAGAGAGTAAGATTAAGTTTAGTCTCCTTCAACATTATCATAACACCAAATTTTAAAAATAACAAAAAAAAAAAACGTCTTGAGCCTTTGAGTTTCTCTCTGAATTTGATTATTTTTCGTATTGTTATCGTATTATTATATTGAATTTGAAGTTTCGTATGCATTCGATTTGCCAAGATATTATTGTTATACTTTGTAAAATAAATAAATAAATATATATATATATATATAATATATATATATATATATATATATATATATATATATATATATATATTTATTTATTTATTTATTATAATAGTATATATAAATATATATTTTTTTATTAACAGTAGTTGTGTAGTCCTAAGTTGGCCGAAACTTTAAAATATAATTATATATATATATATATATATAAAATATATAAATTGTTGCAAGTTTTTAATTATTCTGGTAAAGGAATTAAATGAATATTCTATATCCTTGTAGATTCTTAAAATTTATATTTATGTCAAATGTAATATTTTATTGAATTATCTTTAAAATAAATTAAATTTTTTTCGCGACTAATTTAACTAATAATATCCATGACTAATTTTAAAACTGAAGGACTAGACATAGACATTCTATGTATGTATTTATTGGAATCGAGCTACATAAGGAAAGAAAGGAGTCTTTCTGGAAGATGCCTAAGCATGATGAATCTTTCTCCCGCCTCTGAAAACCTGATAATTTTAAATATTTCTCCTAATAAAGAAAGTAAATCAACATTAAAAACTATATAATGTTTTCTACATTCGGAGTCACCTGGTTGTATTGGCTACGATAATAGCCTTCTATGCCAAAGCTCCCTGGTCCAAAAACCAGCATACGGACCTAGTATTTCATAAAGAAATTAAAAAATCATTATAGGTGGAATAATCAGGAATCAGTAATTTTTTGAAAATTTTTAATTTTGCCAACGTTTCGGCTCAAGCTTGTGAGCCATCATCAGGGCTACAGACATCAGAACAAAAGAGATACATATTAATATGATAATGACAATTTTCAGAGCAGGGAGTAAACTGTTTATCCTATTCCCTGCTCTTGCCCAAATTGCAATTCATATTACATAAACGAGACCAAAAACTATCTCAAAAAAAGAATTCATCAGCACCAATACACAATATCTACCCGTAACCCATTTTCCTCAAAATTATCCGAACACGCTATAAATTATCCCATGACCATCATTTTGATTTTGATAATCCTGAAATCTAGCCACCGTACCTAACTACAAAAAGCGACTCCTCCGAAGCTATACATATCCATATGGAAAAAGATCGAGTACCCGTCAATCATAAAACAGACAAAGAAATAATCTTTCCCTCGTATGCCGACATCTTCCGTCTCCTTAAGTTATAACTTTATTAGTTTATTGTACGAATCGCTTGTGTAATTTATATTTTATTTACTGTATATTTATCTTTTCGTTTATAACACCTCTGGTTTTTGTTACTTATTTATTTTATTTTATTTTTTATTATATACCTCATGGATCTTTTACATACCTCAGATTCTAGTGTTTATAATTTTCTGTTCAAAATGTTGAGCCTTATTGTACATACGAGTATATTGTTTTGTTTTTCCATTGTATAATTTTGTAAAACTTTTTAAAAACAAAGATAAGCTGTAATATTTATATTTAGAGGGGAAAACCTCCAGGGTTGCCCATGACGGCCTCCCGACTGTGCTTGAAGACAGACTAAAGCGCATTATGAACATTTTCTTAAGATTTGTCTTCGGCACTTCAAGGAGATCTCATGTTACCCACTTATACGGTAAGTTAAAGTGGCTCCTTCCCTCCACCCGCAGACAATATTTCCTTGGATCATACCTTTATCAAACTATCAACTCCCAACGTCCATCGTACATAAACAGTCTCCTTCAATTTAAATCCTCAGTCCACTTACTCGAAACTAGATCCCGACATTCTGACCTTTATGCTCCTACCCACAGAACCAAAACTTTTGATCGTTCCTTTATTGTTCGCTCTACTGCACTCTGGAATTCTCCACCGAACCACATCCGCCATGCCACTTCTTTATCCTCATTCAAATCCCAACTTTTCCTTTACCTACTGTCATCCCAAATAGACGAACAGCAAATATGATATGTCAATTTCATCTAGAAGTCTACATTGAATAAAAGACGATTTTTGTTTAGCGCCTAAATTGTAATTTGATTTTGTTAAAATTAGATTTTATTTTCTCAGAAGACAATATTCAGAAGATATTATATATGTATATATATATTTTTTTTTTATCTTTATTTATTTCTTTTAAAGTAATTTGTTTGTTTTTTTATGCATAGCTTTTCTCCTCATTGTTAATAATTGTATTTGTAAATAATCGTTGTAATTAATAAGTACTCATGTTTATTTTGTCTGTTGGCCAGACATATTATATATTTCTATTGTACATAACTATTATTCTTAGGGGACCTAGTCCCAGAATAAAATTTTTTTCTTCTATTCTATTCTATTCTATATATATATATATATATATATATATATTCTGTTTTTTTTTTTGTTTTTTTTTTAACTTCTATATTTTTTTTTTTACAACAATTTTTATTGAGAAAAATTACAATCTGTCCCAATTTGGGTATCAATAGTAGTGCTGAAAGATATCATACATACTACATTCATACAATATTTACATAACATAAAATACTTCTATATTAAAGTCTAAAGTTTTGTTTTTATGCTTATCATCATCAGATTGTGTATCATATTATCATTATTAGTATCTATAATATTTAAGTATGTTGGTATATTTTCTGTTTTATTTCAAATGTTATCATTGTCACTACATTCAAAAGAAAATTTTCATTATCATATTAATATGTATCTCTTTTGTTCTGATGTTTGTAGCCCTGATGATGGCTCACAAGCTTGAGCTGAAACGCTGGCAAAATTAAAAATTTTCAAAAAAAGTCTGATTCCTGATTATTTCACCTATAATAGTTTCTAAAGTCGACTATACATCTTCAATAGAATTAAAAAATCGTTGGTTATGCCGTCTTTTGGGGGAAACGTAATACAGAGCTACTGAGCCTGTGCGATGGTACTTGTTAATAATCCCTATTCTTATTATACTTGGATAGTCAAAATTCAGGACTTCTCTTGTGACATCTTCCGATTAACCACAGCAGCATAATGTGCCATTAAATAAATAAACACGGTATCCAAACTACAATAAAAATGACTGAGGAAATTGAATAACGCATGCCCAATATTAGGCTATATGTGTAAATCAAAATATAAAAAATTACAAACGGTCTAAAATAAATGTTTAAGAATTTGAGGAAATTATCCATACAATAATATAATTAAACCATACATTCAGACTTGAGAGGTACCTCTTATTAAAGATTACATAAACAAGCTTAGTAAAGATTTTTTCTCCAAATGCTTGATTAACTAATTTTATTTATAAGAAATGTGAGAAACTTTACCAAAACTAGTACAAAGCTGTATGTACACAAACGAACTAAACAAATATTACTATAAGATGCATTTGTTGTGTTGTTTTTTTTTAATTGTGGAAGTTTTTATACTAATTTTTTCTTTTATTTATTAATGTGTCTATATCCTATGTCTACGCTATTATGTGATAAATACATTGCTACAGCATGATATATGTTTAGTGTATTTTATTATATATTGCAATAAAGAATATATATATATATATATATATATATATATATATATATATATATATATATATATATATATATATATATATATATACATATATATTTTTTTTTAAATATTAAGGTATCAAGTGTAAAAGATGGTCGTAGTTTCGTGCCTTAATTTATTTCTTTTTAAACTTATTTTTAACATATACAATATATATGATATGGTATAAGACATTCCTAGAATTTCCTCAAATAACTGTCAAGTATTATTTCTGGTTTGAATTACATTAAGGATATCTCAAGTTGGGGAAAACAGATGAGGAAAAATATACAATTCACTTATTAAGTTTATCTCTGAAAATATTGTCGTCTAGGAAACATTTTGTTTTCCAAACGTTGCTCCATTAAAACAGCAGGCGTATTAAAATAACAAATTAATTAAGGGTATGAAAATTCGTAAGCCTTTCCACATGTTAAATAGAAAGATTACGGACGTGGGTGTCCGTGTATTGTTAAAATTCTAGAAGGAAGTTCAAAACATACGCATTATTAAATTAAATAAATCATATCGGAAACAACTTTTACAGGAAGCAAATAAAATTTTGACCATAACAAAAGCTTTAATAAAGGAAGTAAATGGAGGTTAATGAAGGAGTTATAAGGAAATTTAATAATTTGTTTCAACCCTTAATATTTAGAAATATATAAAAAATTGACTTTACTTCCTACTTAAGATGTTTTATGTTTCCTTTTGAGATATTTATTTGCTAGGAAATAATATTAATATTGAAATCATTACCTACAACAAGCATTATAGTCTAAGATCCGAACTTGAAACGATCATCACCGAGCTGATAATAAAATGAAACATATTTTATAAAAAAAAATAGTATATTAGGGAATATGTTAAGGATGGGTTGCCTAAAGAAATCCTGAAAAGACTATTAATTAACTATTAAAAAAAAATGATTTTTAATTAAATGTTGCACCGGCTTGATAATTGAAAAAAAATTATACCAATATAAGCGTTGTTTTATTGCAAACACGTTGATATAGGGTTGCCTGCAAAAAAACTCGGTCCTAATCTGGGTTGCCGAATTTTAAAGATTAAAGTTTAACGTGAGTGGAAATGCGTGACAGAGATATCCGAGTTGAGATATTTATTATCTTTTAATTAAAAAAAAAAAAATAAGGTGTTATTATGATCCTTGAAATGGCTAAGGGCTGAAACGTTGGAGATAAAAAAAAATTAAAATTAAAAGAAATCGTTGAGTGAAAAATTTGGATCATTTGTTATTTTGAGGAACCCATAATTAAAAATTATTCACTATATTAAAATAAATACATATATAATAGATTTTGTTAACATAGTAGTGCGTTATTCTCGCCGTGTAATAAAAGAGAAACATAGGATACATTTGATTTCCTGGCTACATGTCTAATTTCGTCTGATATCAAATTAAAAAAAACATTGTTTTGTCTAAACGTTGATAAAGTAATAAACTATCTTAATAGTGAACAGTCGTTGGCGGTGTACAATTATTGTAAAATAGCATGGCCTTATAAATACATACTAGTAATGAAATTTAATAATTAAAATTTTTCTAATATATAGCTGTAGCTTGGTTACTTTAAGCTTCAGATTGAGACGTCCATTTCCAAAAGGTACTTAAGGACAATTTTTGAAATTGATATTTTCACATATTCGTATTCTACTGCTTTAGTTTTATCTAAATTCGTCTTCAGATTTCATCTTAAAAGCATAATTTTTTTTTTTTTTTTTAAAGTATTTGATGTGGTTGAAAGAAGAAATACTAAAAAAAAAAAAAAAAATTATTATTTTTTTTTGGAACATATTTTTACAACTGTATAAAAAAAAATGCATAACGTGAATGTGATAATTAAATAATACAATGATATGAAATACATGTAGAGAAGATTCCCTTGGTAGCGGTGAAGTGGGAAAATACTTCAAAGCCAGAGTTAAAGAAAAAATGGGAATCTATGTGGACGAAGATCCCGCTTAGCAACAAATTGCGAAATATTAAAACAACAATACAGCGGTGGTGAGAGGTAAGAGAAGAGAAGAGGTAGTTATTACAAGACTCAGGATTGTCCATACCAATTTAACGCACAGATATTTAATCACAAGGGAGGACCAACCGACATGTCGAACCTGTGGAACCCCATTAACAGTGAAGCATACAGTAGAGGAGTGCACGAAAGGCATTCGCAAACCACAGCGTTCCCTCTACTGTTAAAAGACTCGAGTAATGCTGTGGATAATCTGATCGACTTGCTTAGGGAAACACATTTATTTCCCAAAATATAATAAATACAAGTAAATATATTTTTATTAATTAATTAATGTATGTATTTATTTTATTTATTTAAATATTATTGGGCTGTGTCACATGAAATGTCCGTTTTCAAGGTAAAGGATTTTTATTAAAAATACGGTATGAAAACAAGATAATTTTATTCGAAGTATTTACCTTCTTTTTCTACATATTTTTTCCAACGTGAAGCCAACTTTTTTATCCCCGAAATGAAAAACTCTGAGCTTTGAAGTGAAACAAAATCTGAATACGCAGTTTTCACTTGATCATCATTTTTAAAAAATTTTCCTTTGACGAAGTTGTCTAAATTCCTGAGAAGGTGATAATCTGTTGGAACAAGTCGGGAGAATATGGTGGGTGCGGAAGAACTTCGTAGCCCAGTTCTTTCACTTTTTGCACGGTATGTTTTGAAACATGGGGTCTTGCTGCCGCTCAGTGAGATCATGAGGTACCTCGAGCTTTTTTTACTTTCCCAATACACTTTAAATGTCTGGAAACGGTAGATGCGCTTACATTTAGTTGTGCTAAGGGCCTTTTAACTGTATTAGTAGGGGTTTTCTTCTACTGTATGTTTGGGGACATCGTTGGCTATTACGGACCGAGGTCTTCCTCGGGGCAAGTTTTCCAAGTCGGTATCCCCAAAACTTAGCAAACCAACGGCGAATGATCCGTTCATTAAAACTCCCTTCCCCAAACGCCTTGCAAATATTTATAGCGGCCTCAGCTGCTGAATGGCCGAATTTAAACACGTACAAAAATATTAATCGAAAATCGCGTGTTTCCATGTTCATATTTGGAGGTATACTAAAAAGTGGGTAATTGATTGGGAAGCTAATGCTTATAATATAAAGGTAGAGGATTAGTAACTGTTTACTTTAAATATGTAAACATTCGGAAGAAGACAACAGAGACCTGCAAAATCCTTTATGTATTTCAGAAACTATAAATACGGACATTTTATGTGAAGCAATCCAATATTTATTTATTTTATTTTTTTTTTTTTGAGAAACATCCATAGAAAATATGTAACCGAATACAAACACATTAAATATACCAAAATGTTTACAAAAATTAAAATCTGCTTAATAATTTATTTTATTTTACTTTTAATTAAAACCAAATGTGATACCAAGAAATTCACTAAGGGCATAATAACCTAGAAGTTGATTGCCCGAAAAAAAAAAAAAAACCGATAATCTAACCTAATCACATTGGTAGCACTCTAAAAATATTCTAAACTAGAAGGTCTTGCAAGAAAGGATTGAAACTAGTGGGTTAGAGTGAGAATGGAGTTTGTCATGGAAGGAGTGGTACCTGGTCCGGGCCAAATCAGTAACATAGGGAACATTAAGGTATTTATGGATGAGTTTATTCGTGACAAAGTAAGGAGCGTTGAGGATTTCACGAAGGTGTAAGGATTGGATGTGATGGTTTAGTAGAGCCCCAAAACTCTACTCCGAAAGTCCAGATTGGTCTTATAATAGTCATGTAGATGAGCCTTTTGTAGTTAAGAGAAAGGTTTGACCGTTTGTCTAGTAAGTGTTGAAGTAGCCAAAAAGGGCAAGAAAAAATAATTTAATTGAAAACGTAAAAAAAACAAAGCAACGGAAGTAAATTGTATTATTGTATAAGATAACTTAAATTGAATATTAGGTTACAACCATTCAATGAACTAATAAAAAGCCACAAAACGATGAAAACGGTAAATTTGTGGTGACGTATTACGAAACTTAGTTGCAAAGATATTTAGAACCTTATGGAAAGAGCTGGAATTTTCAACTGTATTTTAAAGGATTTGTGGGTTATAGACGAAATCGATTGTGGGATTTAGATAAAACTAAATTACTAAAATACAAAAAATCTGGGCCGGCCAACACACGACTTTCACTTAACTCCGTTTATAAAATCGATTAAAGAATTTTTAAACACAGTTAGACATAAAAATGAGTGAAACTCATAAAGAATTAATTAAATTGGACTTCTATAGAAACATTTGTTTTATTAAAAAGTCTATTATATTATTATCTAGAACAACCAGTAAGTTTTCTCGGTTTTTCATCACTGTGTATGAAATTTTACAAGCTCGTGTATTAGATAAAGTATTGTCAATCTTTAGCTTTTCAAATTTATCTTACTGCTCTTATTTTATATAAATTTGCTTTTTTATAAAAATTGCAATAACAAATATTTTTGCTCTTTTATCCTTTAGTTTTACTTGGTTATCAAATTTGTATATACTCGAATAGCAGTTTTTTGGTAATGCTAATCGGATGACATGAATATTTTTATAAAACCTACAAAATTAAAGGTACTTTAGGGTAAGAAAATTTAAAATATCGCCATTTAAGCCAAGTCAGACTATTTCAGCCAGAATGAAACCTACACGATATGGAAGCAAATTTAATTTTACATCATTATAGCGAGTTTATTCAAAATATTTAGAGCTGCTTTTGAGAAAATCATAAAAAGGTGCAACTGCATAGTATAACGCAGCACATGGGTGAGTGGAAAAGTTGCTGTAACATCTCGGGCGTATAGTTTTTTTTTTTAATTGTGAAATTTCAGTTCTGTACGTATTTTCGTATTTGCGGTAGACTTAACCCCATACGGACACACAGACTTTTTTTCCGAGACTTGATTATTTAGACTCAGGGAACCCTAAAACCTGTATTTCCATTGAAAACTGAAATTAGAAAATTTTCACGATCGCAATACTTACAGTTTATATAAAGTAAGGGAAAGTAATAAGTCTTAATATCGATTTCGGAAATTAACATCTCAATTCGCTAGTATTCGTAGTGATTCTCTCATGCGAATTGTCTCGAAATTCTTCTATTGCTCAATTACTCATGAAACAACAGAACTATATTTTTAAAAATAATCTGGAGTGGTAGTAGGGATAAAATAAGGATTATGGAGGGTATGAGATGAAAGATAAAAGAGAGTTTTGGGTCAGGTGCAAACTGCCTTGAGGGCGAGCGTTTGACCATGAGATGTTAGAGGTGTCTATAACTTTTTTCCGCTTCCAAACAGCCAACTTCAAAGGACTTATTAATAACTGATGCCCATTTACCGAAACTTTTCTTTTTATACAAGCCCAGAGAGGACCCACTTAAAATTCGAATACTCATTTTGTCAGTGCACTATTTGATTTTCTATTCAGCTTCTAAATTGGGCATCTTCGGAATATTTTATAGGACGAGTTAGACATAAAGGCATCTCTTACTTTAAAGCTCCTCCCTATAACAAAATTAGCTTTACTACATCCTATACTCGAGCTTTATCACCTATTGTTAGTTGTAAAGTGACTAGTGTTTTTTTACAGCTGACTCTTGTTCAATAGTGTATTCTTTATATTTATAACATTGTAATTATTTTTATTTTGTTGAGAGACAAGAATCTTTAAAATAATTTTAAATGATAATAATTTGGTTTTACAGTCTTAGATGTGTAGAGAGAAAAATGCTTTATTAAATAAACACGGTGCTGCCAAAATACAGTGGGTCGCTTAATTGAATACATAAATATTACCAATTATTTCAAATGTTAATCCAATTTATCTATTTAGTCATAATTAACCTTTTTTGTGGTTATTTAATATCCATCTTATATTCTACATCTCTCCTAGAAAATATCATAGAAAAAAAAGTATATATATAAATATGGATTAGGACACTAATAAAAATAATAGGCTTGCCGAACCCGAAGGTTCGATGCCGATACAACCGAATTCCGCCTACACAGACTCGTCCAATTTTCACCGTTCAGGATTAGGACACTGCTAATCATAAATGTGGTGATGGATGATTCCCAGAGAGCCATTTTCGGCCAATATCACGACATCCCTATTGCTCACACCTCCTTACAAGTCCTCTAAGAAGCTTCCTGTAGCCGTTGGAATCGTTAAACGAGACCCAAGCCAACAAAATCTGGTGCGCCGATCATACAACATTAACTTACGTCCTTTATTAAAAAAAAATACGTTTATTGCTATTTACAACTGTATAAAATAATACAACTAGTAAATTTGAGTATAAATATAATAATCATGATACACTTTGCAATGTATTGAGGATACTGAGGGGAGTTCATTATTAAATAATTTTAATTTTAACAATAAAAGATTAAGAAACCTTTGTCGGCAAAACATCAAAAGGAGTTTACCTCCATGGGCCCCCCCAGCAATATGTACCTCGGGAAACTTCCTAGACACTAGGACAAAGGACCCCCAGCATGGTGCACTTCCCAGATCAGCCCCGCCTGAGGTGACGACGATGAAGAGAAAAGATCCGAAGAGGGAGTCAAGTTTTATCCTTAAGAAGAGGCAGTCTTATTCCATCCTCAAGAAGATGTGAGTCGGGTTCCATCTAGAAGAAGAGATGTCCGTCTGGGGGTCAGAGAGAGCAGATGGAGATCTGAGAGCCTAGAACGAACGCCTGAAACAATTTCCACCTCCGACAAAGTGTCAGAAGGTAATCATTTATTGTAATATTGTTTGGCAAGATTAACTATAAGAAATCGCTCAGTAGTCTCAACCCTTGTGTAAATATATAATATATGTTTAAGTTAATGTATCGTAAATAAAAATGTCATTTATTAAAACACGTCTAATTTAATCTTACTGTGCATGCCACCTACTAGGATTGGTAAACACGAAACCTTTGGAAAGGAAATCCAATGATTTCATTAAATATTAGTCTATATCCACATTCAAAATATCAAATAAGCTATTTTTTGAAGCTACCGCTGCCTTAGAAAAGCAACCGGTCAAAAACATAGCATTTACAATGGCATCCCTTGTGGGGATTTCTAGAGGAGCTTCCCATTGGAATCACTCTAAAAATGTTCTAAACTAGTTTGGAGGCCATCTTCTTTTCAGACCCCTTGGAGAATAATCAGCAATCGAAAAGGAAGAAAGGATGAAAAAAAAGTGGATTAAGTTGGGAATAGAGTTTGTGATGAAAATAATGGTGTCTGGTTCGTGCCAAATCAGCAACAAATGGAACATTAAGGTCTTTATGGATCAGTACGTCCATTCTTGAAATCAAGATTTAGACAAACATTAACATGATAAAATATTTATAGCTTCCATCGAAACATTTACTTTAGTTTAAATAATATAAAAATATAAATTATTACCAACAATAAGCATTTAAGTGTAAGAAGTGTACCCGCTAGTGACTTCTTACATTCTACAATTGTTTTTATTTTTATGTTGTCATTTTTACATTATTTGTAATCTTTAGCCTTCTGACGATGTGTAATATATCAATTCTACTAATCTTCTTTTATCACTTTCAGTTGTTTATCAAATTCTTGCATATTTTATATTCACCCACTTTTAATCAATACTAACAAGCAGAAATAGTAAACTATTTTTAATTAAACAAATTAAAACTACTTTATAGCAAGACATTTTTAAAATAATAAATTAAACCCCAGGACATCAATATAGGGAGTTTACAAGATCCTTCCCCAAGAAAGAATAAAATGCATGGTATAAAGTGACACTTTAATTTTTTCGCACAAGACAGTACTGAAACCTATATGGACCTACGGACTTGAACTGTGGGGGACAGCTAAATATTCTAACATCAAACGCATTCAATCCTTCCAATCCAAAGTCCTACGAACAATAGTTAATGTTCCCTATTATGTTTCCAACTGTACCTTACACCAAAACCTTAATATTCCATTTATTTTAGACCTGGTACTATCCAAATTTTCCCAATTCCATCAGAACCTTCTTCATTATCCTAATCCTTTAGCTCAATCCCTCTCCAGCTCCACCCACCCTTACAATCCTCCATGAAAATTGAAACGGCAGTGGTCTCGCGACGTTCTGTAAACATTTATACTGGAAAAGCCCAATCTGCGGTCCCCTTAGCAGTTGTATATAGTTACCATTGTTTGTATGATGTTTATTTATTTGCCAACTTTTTATTTATCTCAATTATAGGTAGTTGTTATGATTTGTTTTAGTTTTTTATTTGTTATTATTTTATTGTATATATATGAATTTATTTTCTATTTTATGTAATTTGATTATTATTATTATTTTCTGTATATATTGTATGAATGTGGTCTCATATCAGTATCACCATTAAGTACATTTAAATTGTTCGCGTAACATGTACGCTCAATTTAATAATGTGCCACAAGCGGCCATTTTGTTATAAAAAACACGCTACACACCATCTTCCTTCTTCGTTTCCGAGTACGTTCCAATAAGAATGGAGTAGAGGAAGAAAAGGTCACCCTAGGCTGGACGACAAGGCGATGAAAGAAGAGATGAACTGAGAAAACGAATATACCAACATGTAAATATGAAGCCCACCTAAATTTAAACATATAACCTAACCCATGTTCAGATACACCAATATTTAATCCCAACAGTTTTTCTTTTCAATCATTCAATACAGTCCTCTTCTAGCTGCCACTTGGTCTAGTCCCAATCATTTTTCATAATGACGGTTAGACCAAACCAAATTTTTTGGCATCTGGAGTTAAAGATACTTTAGAGAAAAATAATTAAAAAATTAGGCATTTTAAGCCCTGTCAGACTATTTTAATCAGAATAAAACCTGCGTGATATTAAAAACTATTAAATTTTACATTAATATTGCGAATTTAATCAAAATCCTTATAGCCGTTTTTGAGAAATTGGTAAAAACGTGCAAAATGCAATGTATAAAGTGATTTTTCTGGTAGAAAGGTTTTAATGAAAGGGTTGCTTTAACACCTCAGAGGTATACGATAGTGAAATGTGATATTTCAGTTTCATACCACTTATCCTTTCCTAGCTAGACTTACCATACACACACATACACAACCACACACACACACACACACACACACACACACACACACACACACACACACTACACACAATATTTTTCCTGGTCTTATTCATATGGGCCTCTTAAACGTGTATTTCCGGTGAAAACTTTATAATAATTAAAAAAATTATTAAGATTGTAATACGTTTCCTTAGTACTGTATATATTTCATTTATAGGTAAGTGAAAGTAAAAATAAGGTTACTTAAATAATAAATACAAGAACTCAACCGACGATTCGGACAGTTATACCGACTACTCAACAGAAAATCTGAACTTACAGTTGAAAACAAATTATTAATCTACAAGACAATACTGAAGCCCATCTGGACCTACGGACTTGAACTGTGGGGAACAGCTAAACGTTCTAACATCAAACGCATTCAATCCTTTCAATCCAAAGTCCTCCGTACAATAGTAAATGCTCCTTATTATGTCTCCAATTATACCTTGCACCACGACCTTAATGTTCCATTTATTTCAGACCTAATTCCATCCAAATTTTCCAAATTCCACCAGAACCTCATTCATCATCCTAATCCTTTAGCTCAATCCCTATCCAGCTCCACTCATCCATACAACCCACCTAGAAGGTTGAAACGGCAGTGGCCCCGCGACCTTTTGTAAATATATTGGAGTTCTAGCACTGGCTAGATTCTCCACTCAATGTGATGTATGTATGAGTGTGTGTATGTGTATATAGGTATAAGTGAATTATTGACTTTTGTATTGATTCATTATTGTGTATATATTTTATTGTAATTTTATGTTGTGTAAATATTGTATGAATGTAGTATGTTTGATATCATTCAGCAATACTATTAATGTCCAAATTGGGACAGATTGTAAAATTTTCTCAATAAAAAATTGTTATTATTAAAAAAAAATTAAATAATAAATTAATTTCAAATCTATAAGGAATAAGTGATCAGGCGGAATCAAAAGATTGAAAAAATGAGGGATTTTAACAAATATATAATACAAAAGTATTATTAATTTTTAATTAGCGCTCAACCAATAATGCTTGACCCATCTTGCTAGGAAAATTTTCACACTCGTGTTCCATTGTACAATAGCGTCTCACTATTTTAGAAAGTACCTCAGATTAAAAAAAAAAAAATGTTTCGAATTGCTTGATTAATTAATGGGTGTGATTCAATGCATTATTTATTTATTCCAAACAATAACGAAATTTGAGCTATTAAATATAAAATGTACATATGGGATGAATGATTTATTCTATCTCTAATACTCATTGCCCCTGGAGGTGGCAGATTGTATTATCTCTTAATTAAACAAATTAAAAAAAAAAAAATATATATATATATATATATATATATATATATAAAATAAATTGAACATTGTTAATGGGATGTATGGAGTAGAGGGACTATCACTACATAAAATTACTAGGCTAGTAATAAGGAACTAAAATGTTTTGTTCTGTTTGCAATTTAAACAAGATGAGGGAAATTAACCGCTTGGTGGTTAAGTATTCTCTTTTACATGAGTTTAATTTCAGTTTAATTATAATACTCTATTTAGAATCTGCCCATATTAAAATTCACCGCCCTTTAATTCGGCTATTCAGGTTTTTCTTTTTTGTTTTGTTTTGATTAGGTAATGCCTGAGATGGTCCAAAAATTACAAGAAGACATCGACAGCATCAATTTATGGGCCATCAATAATGGCCTAAAGCTTAATATCGATAAAACCAAAGCCATCCTCATTGGTTCCAAACATCTCCTCAACTCCCTCACCTGTCACCCTTTACTCTACCTCAACCATAGACCCATTATCTTCCACACGTCCGTTAGAAACCTAGGTGTATTCCTCGACCAAAACCTTTCCTGGAATAATCACATTTCCCAAATTTCTAGAAAATCCATAGCCATCCTTAAACAGTTCCTCCGATTACGCAAACTTACACCCCTTAAAACCCGCCAACTCCTAGTATCCTCTCTTGTGGGGGAAGACACTTGGATTATGGCTGCCTGGTGTTTGGAGGACTGTCCGAGACGCTTGAGATGAGGCTGAAGAGACTGATGAACTGTTTCATTAGATTCATCTTCGGAATTCCCAGGCGCTCTCATGTCTCCACCTGGTATGCAGAGTTGAAGTGGCTTTACCCAAAATTCCGACGGCAATACTTCTTAGGAACTTACCTTTACCAATCCTTTAGAACCAATAAACCCATTTATATCTACAATATGTTCACCCCCCTATCCTCTGTCCACTCTATCAACACAAGATCCCAGCCCTCGAACTTGCTCATTCCATCCCACAGAACTGCTTCCTTTAAGAGATCCTTTGTCATACGTGCATCTTCATTTTGGAATACCTTACCCATGTCGATTCGTACATGCCAATCCTTAGCCTCCTTCAAACATCACCTATCTATCCATCTCCTCGAACATCAATCTTCCGTGCCTTTATAAACTTAATCGTTTGGCCTCTTTATTTTTATCTTAATTTTCACTATATTTTGTTTTAATATCTGTATTTCTTTGAGGTAATATGACTTTGTATATGTATATATATGTGTTTGTGTTTGTGAATGTATGTATAAATATGTAGGTATATAAATGAATGTTGTGTGTGTATATATGTGTGTATGTCTGTGTGTATGCATGCATGTATATACCATATGCTATATAATTTGATACCATGTTGTTAAAATTTATATAGCCAGAATTTAAAGATTTTATTGTACATTTATATTATTCTTAGGGGACTAGCTGTCCCAGAATAAAATTTCTTTTCATTTCATTTCATTTCATTAATGCCAAATGACCCTAAATCCAGGGATATATTTATGAGGACTAAGGTACCATATATTTTAAATCTCAGGTGCTTTTACTGAATCTGGAAATTTTATTTTTGATTCTTAAGTACAAATATGCTGTTTATGAAAAAAAAAAATGGAAATTTAATGTAAAGATTATTATTGGGTTGTGTCCAATGAAATGTCCGTTTTCAAGGTATAGGGTTTTTATTAAAAATACGATATGAAAACAAGATAATTTTTTTCGAAGTATTTACCTTCTTTTTCTACACATTTTTCCCAACGTGAAATCAACTTTTTTATCCCCGAACTGAAAAACTCTGAGCTTTGAAGTGAAACAAAATTTGAACGCACTTTTCACTTGATCATCATTTTCGCAAAGTTTTCCTTTGACGAAGTTGTCTAAATTCCTGAACAGGTGGTAATCTGTTGGAGACAAGTTGGGAGAATTTGGTGGGTGCGGAAGAACTTTGTAGCCCAGTTCTTACAATTTTTGCACGGTATGTTTTGAAACATGGGGTCTTGCTGCCGTTAGTGAGATCATGAGGTACCCATGTATCGAGCTTTTTTACTTTCCCAATAATACACTTTAAATGTCTGGAAACGGTAGATGCACTTGCATTTAGTTGTGCTTCTAGTTGTCCTTTAACTGTTTGGAAGGGTTTTCCTTCTACTGTATGTTTGAGGACATTGTTGTCTATTACGGACCAAGGTCTTCCTCGGGGCAAGTTTTCCAAGTCATTATCCCCAGCTGAAAACTTAGCAAACCAACGGCGAATGGTACGTTCATTAAGTCTCCCTTCCCCAAACGCCATGCAAATATTTCTAGCGGCCTCAGCTGCTGAATGGCCGAGTTTAAACTCGTACAAAAATATTACTCGAAAATGCGTGTTTCCATGTTTACATTTGGAGGTATACTAAAATGAGGTTAATTGATTGGGAAGCTAATGTTTATAATACAAAGGTAGAGGATTAGTAACTGTTTACTTAAATATGTAAACATTCGGAAGAAAACAACAGAGACCTGCAAAATCCTTTATATATTTTAGGAACTATAAAAACGGACATTTCATGTGAAACAACCCAATAGCTTGATTTTGATGAGACGCCCAACTTTGTCTACCACGGCAAGTCTCCGTTGCGGTAGCTAACATAGATAGCAGGGATATAATAGGTCAATTCAACAATTCTTAAAAATGTATTACTAACTGTAAGTTTTATATTAAATCTTTAAAAAAAAATACGTCATTAAAAAATTAATTTGTTTTAAAGAAACAGAACTGACATTTCTTGTCGGCCTAGTGATACATACATGTTCTCTGGCAGGGTATTGTTTCATTAGGGCGGAGAACACACTAACCTATTATTTCGTATTTTTTTTTTCCTACAGTCAGCAATAAGAAAAACGATATCTGAGCGTAGGATCGGGATGACGTACCACGCAATTCGTAGGACAATGTGCCCGTTAAATTATATAAATATTAATTAAGCAGAAGTAAAAAAAAAACAGTTAGTAATAATTTTTAATTTACTCGTTATCTATAAATGTAGAAAGAAGTGGAATCTTTGACCAAACCATACATTTTGAGGAACGAATGTTTTTTTTTGTTTTGTTTTTTAAATACTGTAAATTATTCTATTTCAGTTATTAATAAATGTCAAATCGACCTCTTTTATCCCAAATTAAAAATTAAGCTACTTACAAAAAATAGCTTCATAGCAATAAATGGTAAAACTCTGCTGCGGCAGCACTTGACTTCCACTTACCTCGGCTGTCAACATCTATTTAGGAACGATTAAATAAATTTAAAAAAAAAATAATTTTAAAGTTGATCAAAATTATTATTAAACAAAAAAGGTTATTCAGTTTTGTCGGAAACATATGATTTAGATTAAATAATATAGCAAAAACCAATAATTGCTATGCATAATTAGCAGTAATAGTTTTATGCCTTATTTGTCAGCCTACGTAACCTTTTAAAATTTTTTATATAATGTATTATTTTTTTCTAAAATCTTTAGCTTTTCAACGGATTATTAAACACCTATGTTTCTGTTCACAGGTTAAAAAAACAGAAAAACAAATTATATAAAAAATATTTTTGCTGTTTTCTTCTTTAGTTTGTTATAAAATTCGTTTAACTTGTATATTTAGCAACCTTTTATCAATCTTAGTAAGTTGATATGGATTAACTCTCTGAATCAATAAAATTAAAGGAACTTTACTCAAAGAAAATTTAAAATGTTTGAATTTAAGCCCTATCAGAGTATTAAATATAACCTACATTTTATTAAAGCATATTAAATTTGACATCGATATAGTGAGTTTAATCAAAATTACTAAGGCCGTTTTTGAGAAAATTTAAAAAATTGCAAAATGCAAGGTATAATGTGGCTCTTCTGGTAAGGTGACATGATGAAAGTGTTGTAGTAACATCTCGAGTTTATAGTTGTCTTAAATATGAATATAGTTGTCTTAAATATGAATATAGTTGTCTTAAATATGAATATAGTTGTCTTAAATATGAATATAGTTGTCTTAAATATGAATATAGTTGTCTTAAATATGAATATAGTTGTCTTAAATATGAATATAGTTGTCTTAAATATGAATATAGTTGTCTTAAATATGAATATAGTTGTCTTAAATATGAAATTTCAGTTTTGTGCGACTTCGTGCTAGACTTATCACACACAAACGTTTTTGCGGGACTTGGTTATTTTAGACTCAGGAGATCCTAAAACGCGTATTTCCGTTGAAAGCTAGATTTCGAAAATTTTTACGATCGCAATACTTTCCCCTTACTATATATTACATTCATAGTAAGGAGAAGTAAAACAAAGGGCCAGGGCTGGACTATTCGTGGGTTCGAACCCCAGCCTAATTAATTGTATATCCAGCGATTTGAGCCGTGGTGCAAACCTGGGTTATGGACCCCCTCATGGAGCACACCTAATTTGGGGGAAAAACCAAGCGGCTGAGCATGCCTCGGCCTAAGTACCTCATTGCACGGCCGTTGGCTATAAAACAGTGCGTATCTCTATACTTTTTTTTTTCTGTAAGCTACGCAGGCCCTACTTCACACGTCGGCTCCACACAAAAGACCTCTCACGCGCAGCCTTTCGTGCTTCCGTCAACATTAATTGCAGGTGTTGGGGAACTGTCCAAATTATCCCCCTCCACCGCTTTACTAAAAATAATAATTATAGAAAACCTACTGAATTCGTTACAACGGTATTTATTAATTATTCATTGAGTGTCTTTGTAGACTTTTTAATGAACGGTTGAGAAAACTTGTGAGGAACGATAATATCTCGGCATTCATATTTATTCATAATCCGCCTTTAGGGAGCTTTAAACGGCGGACATTTTGTTCTTGATAAAGTTGAGTGAGGGGGGGGGGCAGAGTAATTACATACGGCTCATTGAGATGAAGCCCTCGTTCCCTCTTCTCATTATTCCCGCCTTCTCCTCCTTCTTATCCCAATCACCTTTGACGCTATTGATACACGGGAAAAGGGGTGAAAGGTACACTTGAGACGTTGAGTTGCAAAAATGTACTAGGTCCACTTTAGACAAGTTTACATGAAACGCAAAACGGCCGGTATTTCTACAAAGTAGTGCAACGGCAAGTCAATAAAAGAAAAAAAAAAGTGTTAAACTCGTTTCTATGAAGTGTCAATTCGCATTCGGCAGCCGACTGGAAAAACGTGCTAAGGCAGTGTGTTGTTGAGAAATCCAAGAATTATCAGAGGTAAAATCTTAACGGTGTGAGACGTTGATTTCTAAAATGTACTATATCCACTTTAAACGATTTTACAAGCAACGCAAAACTCGGTGATTTCTTTATTAAGGGACCAATTGAGACGTTGATTTCCAAAAGGTACTAAAGGACATTTTTTACGAAATTGATTTTTTGACATATTTGTATTCTCATCATTTAGTTTTATCTAAATATTCTATTTTATGTTATCTAATGAATTCTCAAGTCCTTAAAAAACGCGATTTAGAAATGCGGTCATTTTCTAAAAGTACTAATTACGCATTTATTCTCGGTCCAAATCATTCTAAAAAAATTCATTCATAACTTTAATATGATGTTATTATTATAGTAAAAAAGTAATTCTGAATTTTAAGGCAAAAGGACCCAAATTAGCTAGTTTAATAATATAGTAATGAGAGATTTTCGCGCTTCCTGTAAAATTTCCTAGAATGGATATAGTACCTTTTGGAAATCAACGTCTCAATTCACTTTATTATTTTTTTTATTAAAATCTTTTGTTTTTTTTATTATATTTTATTAAAATTTACATCTGTATAGGAATACATCAAGTAAATATGCTGATTAAAGATAGTGTACATGAAAACCTGAAGAGAAACTGCCCATTGGCACACTCTAGTAATCAATCTAAACAAGAAGGTCTCGAGTCCATCTTCTTTTCAGACGCCACGGAGGATTGTCGGGAATTAAAGAGAATGCAAGGATTGGAACTAGTGGGTTAGAGTGGGATTGGAGTTTGTCATGGAAGGATTGATACCCGATTGGGGCCAAATCAGATACAAAGGGAATATTAGGGTCTTTATGGATAAGCTTATTCGTGACAAAATAAGGAGCGTTTAGGATTTTTTGAAGGATTTTGGATAGTGAGGATTGGATACGGGAAGAATTTGATGGTTTAGTAGAGCCCCAAAGCTCTACTCCGTAAGTCCAGATTGTGAGGATTGGATACGGGAAGAATTTGATGGTTTAGTGGAGCCCCAAAGCTCTACTCCGTAAGTCCAGATTGTGAGGATTGGATACGGGAAGAATTTTGATGGTTTAGTGGAGCCCCAAAGCTCTACTCCGTAAGTCCAGATTGTGAGGATTGGATACGGGAAGAATTTTATGGTTTAGTGGAGCCCCAAAGCTCTACTCCGTAAGTCCAGATTGTGAGGATTGGATACGGGAAGAATTGATGGTTTAGTGGAGCCCCAAAGCTCTACTCCGTAAGTCCAGATTGTGAGGATTGGATACGGGAAGAATTTGATGGTTTAGTGGAGCCCCAAAGCTCTACTCCGTAAGTCCAGATTGTGAGGATTGGATACGGGAAGAATTTGATGGTTTAGTGGAGCTTATTAAAATGGAAAGTTGATTTTATATATTTATTTTTCCAAACTATTGCACTTTTCCCACGAATTTTCAACAACATAATGACTTTTTGGAAAATATATATAACTTGAGATAACATTCATCATAAACTTCTTCATACAACATTACTAATAACTAACGTCTTTGTTATGTTAATAACTAATTTATGTATATTTCTCTATTATCATTGATCTTTCTTTGTTGGTGAACTAGGTTTTATTGTCTATTCTTCATAAGGAATGCGAATATTCAAAGGACCTTTTATTTATTTTTGGCACTTTAATAAGAAAGTATGTAATTATGAAATTTGTTTTGAGCTTTTGCTCATTCTTTCTGTAAATTTAACAAATGTATTACGTGTAAATAATATTACACTATAAGGACTGATAAATAAATAATTTTTAAACTTTCATTTTGGTCTTTCACATTTTCAAAAAAAAAATTATATTAAGTTAGATCAGACATGGGTTTTCTTATCATATTTAGCAAGGTCAGTAAATCATAATTCCAACCATTTGTAGAATCAAATACCATTAAATTCACGAGGCTGCAAGAAGAAATACTATGAAAAAACTTAATTTAATTGAAAAGCTACGAAAACAGAAACAACCTAAAAACTTATTATTAGGATAATAATAATAATAGGCTTAGCGAACCCGAAGGTTCGATGCCGATACCACCAAATTCCGCCTACACAGACTCGTCCAATTATTAGGATAAAACCACCAAAATAATAGCAGTGATCCAAGACGTGCTAAATGAAACGAAAATGAAGAAAACAATAAATTAATTGTGATATATTACGGGGCTTGGTGCCTGCATAACAGGAAATATCGTATATTTTGAAAGGAGATAAAAGGAAAGGTTATCTGTTTACAGAAGATATATACGTTCAGGAAGAAAATGTTTTTAGTACCTTTTGGAATGAATGCAGATTCAGCACCACATTCAGAATTTTTTTTTCAAACACAAAAAATCGAGTGAAAATTATATTCTATGAAATAAACGGTAATATATATATATATATATATATATATATATATATATATATATATATATATATATATATATATATATATATATATACACACACACAGTGTGCGTGTGTATCTTACTTAGATATTCCTTATAACCCGCCGAAGCGATTGAAGACAAGGTGGCCTCGGACCTACTATCCTACAATAGTTAGTGAAGTTCTACCACTGGGTAGTTCTTTCTCAAGACATTTTCATGACTTTTCTTCAACCTGAAAATTTAGATATTGTGTTTGTATAATACAGTTGTGAATTACAATAGATGAGGTAATAAGACGACAATAAATAAGGCGCCTCACTCAAATTCTACTGGCTTAATTTGGGTATATACACAGCATAACGTAGCTGGAGAAAAAAGGTATATATATTTTTTTTTTAAATATTATTTGATCTGAATGAATTTGATTCTTTAAGATGTTAGGTTTACTATGAAAGTTGGTATTGAATATTCTTGCTCTTTTTCTCTTCTTTATAAATATATCTCCCGGTGTTTGGTTTCTGCAGTAAACTCTAAATACGGAGGTGCATTTTTAAACATAATTTACACTACATTCCAATTGCAGCAGAGCGAAGCCCTGAACTTGACTTATGTTACATATATGATCTCAAAGTATTTCTATTTTTAAGATTTTCAATATTTTTGGTGGCTACGAACCATTTTTCTAAACCTGCCGGCTTACCACTGTTGCGGAAGACAGTTATTTTAGACGTTTGGTTTATTATTTTCAATAAACCTTTGTAATCGACAAATAAAATAAATAAATAAATGTAACTCCCCTCCCTTAAAATTCAGGATATGTAGAACCCGAATATAGAAAAAAAATCCGTTTGTCTGCCGTCCGCGGTATTTCTCTAAAACTGCTTGACCAATTTTTTTTGTAATTCGCCACAAAAATACTAGGGCATCCAACAATGATCCAATGACTAGACGTTGACATCAATTGGCAATTTTTAAAATGGCGGCCGATTAAATGTTATTTAATTCAATAACTCAGTTATTTAAAGATAGAGAACTTTATTAAAAAATATTATTGTTTTTTTTTTTACCAAAAAAGAGTAAAAAGAAAAGAAAAAAAAATTGAAAATTTACCCTTAAATTTGCAAATAACTCAGTTATTCTTGAGGATAAAGTGAAAATATGCATAGAGGTTTGGAATCATTAAAGTGCAATAAACAAAAAACAAAAAAAATATAGAAATTTTGCCTATATAAATACGCTTGTAACTCCAATATTTTCAAAAAAAGGGAATTTTTAAAAAATTTAAATTTTACTCATAAATCAGAATCAGTATAGCGCGATAAACTAAACATAAGAAAACAAATTTTTTTTAAAAAAAAGGTGGTACTATTTAAGTCACGAATTATAATAGATGTAATTCCAACAAAAAAATTTGGATTATTTATTGTTCTTCATATTAGTTAATTGCCTAATAACAGCTATTATAAACAGTTAAACCCTAATATAGTTATTTGGAATTAATAAACCATTGTGTTATCTTTGTTATGCCGTCCCTAAAAAGGAACGTAAAATCTTTTTTTTAGGACGCAAAAAGGTGGTCCCGAGCCTGTGAGATGTAAGGTATTCGTTAAAGACCCTTTTCTAACTTTAGCATCGTGAGATTAGCAACAATAGCATAAAGCGACGTCACATAACCAAACAGACCATTGTGGAATAATATGCAGCTTTTTTTAAGGCTCATTCTGATCCCATTTTATCAAATTAATTATCACTAAAGGAATTATTTGTACGTCCTTGATTATTATGCAAAAAAGTATTAGATAAAATATTAGTATTAATATGGTCAGTTGAGAATATATCTGAAGCAATAATCGAGATGATAGGATGTGAGGGAAGATATGGGCGCTAGCCTCTAAGCCTTGTTAGCCTGTACAGAGGCATAGAGGCGACCCTCTGCTTATCGAGGCCATTCACAATGCCCGAGTCTTTTGTCCATCCGCCTCTTCTTGCAACGATAACACTTCAACAACGCAATGCCATTCCCAATGAATCTCATCAAACTTCCAACATATTGCAAAGTAATCTTAGATCTTTCATCTGCGGAACTGGAAAAAAATAGCTTAGATTTGTTTATCTTAAGATAATGTTAATACGAAAATGAGATGATTTCCAATAGGTACTATAAGCAATTCTGGAAATTTTACAGCTTAATTAAGCTCAAGGTTCTCAAATTAATTTTACATTCTTTTTGCATCAATATATTTAATATAAATTTTCAAAGTCGAGTATTTTCCGGAAATACATGTTTTAGCATAACAGCCTTCGGAGGGAACGTAAAAAGGTGCTCCTGTGCCTGTGCGTTGTCATGTCCAGTCGTTAAAGTTCCTTATCCTAATTAAACCTGGATAGGCAAAATCTACGACTCCCATTGTAGCATCGTCCGATTAGCCCCAGCAGCATAAAGTGACTTTAAATAAACAAAGAAACATGTTGTAGGGCCCCCTGAGCCTAAAAGAGCAATAATTAGACAATACTATTTTTTTTTCCTTTTTACAGTATTCATTTTTCATCAATAATTTTTAAAATATCATTTTTTCCAATGGCCTACAATACGCCCTTATGATGACTTACAATAGGTGTCGAAGCGTTTACAGACAATAACTAGTTGAAACTATTTAATTGCTTTATTTACTGACCGCCAACCAGACTAATAGCTTCCAATAATTCTGAACGGTCAACTAAATATATCCATTATGATCGATAAAAATCTCATATTGTTTTTTAACTGCAGTAATATGGTACATTAAAAATAGTGAAAAAAAAAAAAAAAAAAAAAATATATATATATATATATATATATATATATTTATATATATATATATATATATATATATATATTTATATATATATATATATATATATATATATATATATATATATATATATATATATATATATATATATATATAATGTATACTAGCAGATAAGTTAGAGACCGCGGTGAGCCGGTATCGGGCTTAATCCCGCCTGTACCTTGTAAACATTCTGTTGTATACATCGAGGTCTAAACAAGGAAATAAAGTCAGTGTTGTTCTAGTTATCGTGCGTGTTGTTTCTATGTCCTATTACTTTTATTATTTATTATTTATATCTTATTTAAGTGAATTAACGTAATTGGTGCCGAAACCCGGGATTTATTTGTTGAGAGCCCGGAACTATTATTTATTTATTTATTATCACACGTCTTTCGCTCTCTTATTTATTTATTTAAAACATTGTTTTAACTTTCTTTTTTTTTATTCTTTCTAACTAAAACAAGAAAGAATAATAATAATTAAAAATATAATATATATATTTAATAATTAAAAAAAAAATCTAAAAAAATGGCAGAAGGTGTATTACGACCCGCAGTACTTCAAGTGCCGGCAGATATACCACAGATACCAGAGATACCACAGATACCACCCCTACCACGTGATACTCTGGCGGAAGCTCATGCAAATACACTGGCATGGCTGAAGGTGAAAGCAGCGACCGCGCAAGACTTAAGGAAAGCTGTGTCGGATATTGAAAAGTTTACGGGAGAGACTGGTGAACTGAACCATTTCATAAAAAATGGCGACCGTATAATAACACGGATCGAGGTGAAGACGGCGGAGGGTCTACTACACAGAGATGACGCGGATTCGCTCAAGGCTGATCTAGTTTGTCGGGTAAAAAGAAATATACTCAATTTGATTCAGGCCGACGAAGAAACCCCCTGGGCAGTAGTGAAAGACCGGCTTAAGAAGGCTTACGGAGGCGGCAGGTGGTCCCCAGAGGAAGACATCTTCCAGATGTTCAGGGAAGTTAGGCACCCTCGCCAGTCAAGTGGACAATACGCAGGAGCGTTGCTGACGAGATTCAACAATATCACCGCGAAGATGAGAGAAATAATGAGTGCCTCTGAAGTTGAACCTAGAATGGCGTTTCTGTCGACCATCTTGTTAGTACAGCTGGCTAGAGAGACGGGGAGAAATGAACCGTTCCCCAAAGACCGTCCTTTCGTGGAATGCGCCAAGGAAATGATGGACATTAGTGCGCGCGATGAAGAATCGAGGATGGAGGTAGAGGAAACTGGGTGGACTAGGGTGTCTTATAGAAGACCCAGAACCAAACCTGCCATTTGGAGGAAAAGAGAGCCGGAGTATGAAAGGAAGTACAGAACGGCGGCTAACGATAGTAAGAGGACGTACCAGAACGTGAAAAAATATCAAAGAAGAGAAGAGAGAAAATGTCACGGGTGCGGTAAACCGGGACACCTAGTGGCGCAGTGTCCCCGAACAAAATGCTTCGAATGTGGAACAGAGGGGCATATTGCGAAGCAGTGCCCGTATATGTTTCGCCCAAGAGAATCATCCCGAGGCGAGCCGATGGAGATAAATGCTCAGAGAGTATGGAGGAGGAGCAGATCTTCGGCTGGGTCCACGGAGAGTTCGGAGACATCCGACACGGAGGAAGAACATTTAGAGGTTGAAAGCAGGAGAGGTGAAAGGCGTGGAGGAAGGCGAAGAGAGGAAAAGCGGCCGGCAGGAGCAGAAAGGAGGGAGCGAGCAGAGACCTGAGGAGAGTGGCAGCAGAGGGGCGACCGCACGATCGAGAATTACAATATAAGGAGCGAATACGGCGGTCTGCCTATAATTAGAGTGACGAAAGGAGTGAAGTGTTTGGTGGATACCGGGAGCTCTAGCACAATAATGAGTCGGCGAGCGGCGGAGAAGTTGTGTGGCAGCGGAGGGGCACTCCAGATACAGGTATGTACATGCAAATTGATCACCCTGGGTGGGCCGTGCGAAGTAGAGGGAGAAGTTAGCTTAGATCTCGAGAGATGGGTAACACGTGGGGGTCAAGTGACGGTACATGTGGTGGCGAGCATGCCCCGTGAATATGAGGGAATTATTGGTTGTGATCTATTGGGAAAGGTAGGAGCGCGAATTAGGAGCAAAGGGGGACGTTGGTCGGTTAAGATTGGAGGGAAAACTTATAAGTGCCGGGTACTTAATAGGGAAGGCAGAGTAGGGGCGGTTAGTCGGGTCAAGGAATGGAGGTTGACATTAAGGGAAGAATTCGGAGACATTTTCTTTAAAGAAGACGAACTGTTAGGGGCAACTGGGAAAACAGTTCATGAAATTCCCCTAAAGCAAGAAAGGGTCACGTACGTGAAGGAAAGGCGATACCCTCAAGCATTAAAGCAACACATTAGGGACGAAATACAGAACCTAAAAAAGCAAGGTATCATAGAAGACAGTACTTCGCCATATAACAGTCCCCTCTGGATAGTAAAGAAGAAGAGCTTGCCGGGAGAAAATAAGGAAAAATATAGGCTAGTGATTGATTTCAGGAAACTGAATGAAAACACCCTAGATGAAAAATATCCCATCCCCAGATTTGAAGATATTTTAGACCGACTAAGCGGGTCAACCATATTCAGCACACTTGATTTAAAAGCTGGTTATCACCAAATCAGAATGCACCCTAAAGATAGCCATAAAACAGCTTTTTCATTCGAAAGAGGGCATTACGAATTTAGAAGGATGCCCTTCGGCTTGAAAAATGCGCCGATTACATTCCAAAGGCTTATGGACGAGTTCTTGAGGGGAATCGATGAAACATTCTGTCAAATATATATGGACGATCTGCTAGTGTTTAGCAAAACCGAGGAGCAACACGTAGCACATTTAAGAAAAGTTTTTGATAGAGTGAGAGAGTTTGGTCTAAAATTGTCCAGTGATAAGTCTCTGTTAGGCCAGGAGCAGATAAATTTTCTAGGCCACACGATTTCAAAGGAAGGGGTGCGACCCGATAGGAATAAGGTGTTGGCAATTCAGCGCATGGCGGTCCCGCGCGACGTGAAGGGAATCCGACGATTGCTCGGCACGCTGAATTATTATAGAAGATTCGTTCCCGAAATGGCGGAATGCCTTGTACCTCTTAACGACTTGCTTAAAAAAGGAAAGAAGGTGATAGTAACGCCTGAGATGGAGACCAATATTAAGCGCTGTATGAGAAAATTGCAAGAAGAGCCAGTGCTGGCGTTCCCGGATTTCTCCAAGGAGTTTACTATCACGACTGACGCAAGCGAATACGCGCTGGGGGCGGTGTTATCGCAAGATCAAGCAGAGGGTGAACGTCCGATCGCTTATGCTAGCAGACGTCTATCAAATGCCGAGACGCGCTATAGTGCTCTGGAACGGGAATTGTTGGGGATAGTGTGGGCCATTGATCACTTTAGACCGTACGTGTTTGGCAGAAAATTTAAAGTCCACACGGACCATAGACCGTTACAGTGGGTGGGCACCCTGAAGGAGTCCTCAGCTAGAGTTACCAGGTGGAAAGAGTTCCTCAGCCAATATAACTTTGAGATAGCATATAAGCCGGGAAAAGAAAATGTGGTAGCGGACTGGCTGTCCCGTGCTCTCATCATTAACGCATTGGAAGAAGAAACTGGAGAGCCATCTGGCAACCTCCCACGATTTCTTAGAGATTGGACGCCAGAAGGAGAAGGCGGTCAGGGAGCGCGAGAGGAAGGCGCCACGGAAGAGGATAGCTCGGCGGACGAAAGGGCAACCCATATGGAAGAGATAGAGGCAATAATTAATGATAAACGCCGGCAGATCATCTGGAAGACCCGAATGGCGGGACCGATCAAGATCGAAAACGACGTATCTGGGAGAAGTAAAATCACCACGATCTGGTCGCAACCGGGGATCAGCGAGGATCTGATTTGCCGCACGCTTAATGATGTTTCTACGCCTGGCAAAAATCATCACCTGTATGTCGGCAACGAGATAGTATGGGAGAAGATTAAAAGACTATGGCGAGAGGAAAAAATAGGAGTGGACAGATCGTTCATCCGCTGCACCCTGATGGTCGAATTACTGAAGGATGTGGAGCGCCAGCGCGAAGTGACAGTGGCGTATCATCAGGGAAAAACAAACCATCGAGGAGTCAACGAAACCTTCCTGGCACTCAAGCGAAGATATTTTTGGTGGGGCATGAGGAAAATGATTCAGGAAATCATTGGGAACTGTAATATCTGCCTTACCACAAAGTATGATCGGAACCCTCCTCAAACGGTCCAAGAAGAGACACCCACCTCGGAGGCACCTCTGATAGATTTGCAGGTCGATACTTTCACCTGGAGAGGGTACAAATGGGTGACGATACTAGATACGTTCAGCAAGATCGCCATGGCGTATCTTGTCCAACAGCGATCCTCGGAAGCGGTTTTAGAGGCAATACGGACATGGTTCCAATTCTATGGGATTCCAGAACGAATAGCATCCGATGGCGGTAAGGAGTTCGACAATGCCGCCATACACAAGGAAGCGAAGGCTCTTGACATAGCTTGGCATCTCAACACTCCGGGGCACGCAAAGAGCAGAGGGGGTATTGAAAGGCTCCATAGTACGTTGAGCGACCATTTGCGTGTTTATCAGATGGACAAAAGCTTAGAGCCGGACATGGCAATGACAAAGGCGGTCGCGGCGTATAACCATTCTATCCACTCTGTCACGGGATTCGCGCCATTCGAAATCCTCTTCGGCCTTCGGGACCGCCCTAGGGATTGGTCAGGGACGGTAGCAAACAGAGAAAAATTGGATCGAGCTGTAGCCAACCGCATATTGCTGGTGAAACGGTGGAACAAAGTCAGGCGGAGGATCGAGTCGGAGAAATGCCGCCGGGTTGCGAAGCATAATCTGGGAGTTAGAGATATTAGCGGTGACATTAAAATAGGACTGATCGTATACAGGAGGAAAGTATCGAACAGGGGAAAGGAGCTGGAGCGGTACGAGGGCCCCTTCCGTGTGATCACTATCCGCGAACATAACGTGGTCACTATCCAGAGCGTCAAGGACCCTAAAAAGCGGAGGACTGTCCATATCGAACAATTGAGGTTCCCAATGGCCAAGTTAACATTACCATAGTGAGCTGGAGTGCCTCGTCATGCTGTTTTGTTGTTTTTTGTGTGTGTGCTTAATATTTTTCTTTATTGAATTTACCTTTTGTGCATTATATTTTCACGTTTTTTTTGTTTTATTATTTTTCGAAATGTGTGAATTGTTTAGCATTTTGTTTGTTTATATTAGAGCCCGATGACCGATCGCTTTGGTTCTTTCTCTCTATTATGAAGGTTAATGTTGCGCCTAACCTGCTTAGTATAAGTTTACGGAAATTTTCGTAAACTGGCGGGGGGGAGTTAGAGACCGCGGTGAGCCGGTATCGGGCTTAATCCCGCCTGTACCTTGTAAACATTCTGTTGTATACATCGAGGTCTAAACAAGGAAATAAAGTCAGTGTTGTTCTAGTTATCGTGCGTGTTGTTTCTATGTCCTATTACTTTTATTATTTATTATTTCTATCTTATTTAAGTGAATTAACGTAATTGATACGTATATGTATATAGCAGAGCAGCACCCCTGCTTCGCACTGTTGCAATTTAAATGAAGGTGTCATTTATGTATCAAAAATCGTTGCCTGACCGATTTAGAGTTTATCCCGTGGGTAGTTTTAGTTCATCGTAACCAAAAAAAGGCAATAAGGAAGAAAATATGTTTATTTTATAACTTCTATTCATTATATTATTTAATCATAGGCAGAAATAAAAAACTTAAATCAAAATTGGTTTAGTTAGTTTGTTTGTTATTTTAAAAGTGAAGCGCAGATATACGTAAAATTTAATTATCTCATACAAAGAAAACACTATCGCTATGTTATTATTAAAAAATTATAGAAATAACAAAGGTTCCTTTCCTATCAGGTTTACAACTATAAATATTTCAAATAAACAATAAAAAAAATATGTATTTATCAAAATTTACAACTGTATAATAAAATAGATTCTGTAAACGTGATTCAAGATTATACTTTCATAGAGATACTACCCATTGGCAGATCTCCAAAAAAATAAACTATTTAAAATAAATTTTAATGATTTAATTTAGTTTCCACAGGAATCGCATTTAGTGAACATTGTTATTAATTATGAAATATGAAGTTTCATATTTCATAATTAATAACAATGTTAGTTTGTAGATTCAAAACAACTTACCATTTATGTCAAGAACCTAGTTACAATTCGGTACGTAATATTGTTTCTAAAATATAGCATATTTTCACGAGAATATAACTTGCACGATCCTGTACGACGTTGGCAGTATTTTAAGTATTATAACTTCCCTCTTTCCCAATAAAATAAGTTTATGAGCTTACAATACCTTTATGGTTATCCAAATTAAGCTTAACTTGTACGGTTTCCTTTATTGCATATTAAGTTTTCTGAAATCTTGTGCTTTCCAACGGTATATAATACGTCTATGTCATTTCTTGTGAAATTATGTTATAAATAAGTTAAAAATGTTATTTCTTATATTTCTGGAATAATTCTTTGATGACTTGGCTACAGAAAATTTATTTTTTCTATTTAATGAAAAGCTGAATCGCAAAGTATTTTTTTTATAAACCTTTAGGAAATAATGCTATACATGATGGGGAAAATCGTATGAAATCAATTATTAGGAGTCTCATATGATACCACTTCTAAATAAGAAGCCATTAACACGAAACTATTTATATATTTAAATTTCAGACGTTTTAATTTTGAAAACAGGATAATCTGTTAGGTCAATCAGTTTTTGTAATACATCACATATCTAATGAATTCGTTATAAATATGTTCTCGTATATATTTTTAGAACTTTTCACTCCCTAGTCAATATATTAAATTTGTCGAAAACCGTTACCATCAAAGTCATTAATTACTAACTCAATCCCGTAAAATTGCATTTTAATTCAATTGAAGATAGGCGTCAGATCGTTTCTTATTATATTTTTTTTTTACCTTTTTAATCGAATTTTTAATAAAGTCTAGAGAAAGAAAAGAAAAAAAACTTTATTAAACTAGGTTAAACCAGAAGAAAAACAATGGGAAGGGTCTGATTAGGATGTAAAGAAATAAAAATAGAATCAAGCCCATGCAATTTTATGTTGTCTGGGGAAAAAAATGACTTGGGAGAGAATGAACCGCAAAAGTTCAATACAGGAGAATAAAAAATTGTGCGATAGAAAAAAGGATTCATTGAAGGGTATTAAGAAAGGAGTTTATGAACACTTGAATGTCTGTGCTGCTCTATTCAAAATCCAATAATTTAACTGGTGTTGTAAAAGAATGAATTTAAATCCATGGTCTTTTAGAAAATATATCAATTGAAAGGTTCTAGAGGAATAAGCATGTGAAATCTGCTCCCAGGTATATCAGAATCAAAGGATAGCCGATAGTTAGGATGGTAAATCTCCCCCCGCGGCTTTTTTGACTCAAGCTTGGGGGATCATTTTAGTGTCGAATAAAAATAATTCACTTTAATTTAAAAATATCTTTTATTCAACCATTTTTTAGTAAAATGATTGAAATTGTTTTATAAGTAGTGTAATTCTGAATTTTTGTTGATAAATAATTGTTTGCACATTTTCAATAATTATAAGAAATATAAATAAGTTAAATGGAAGATTTGAGAGAAAAAAGGAGTTTTTATATTTTTTTTCAGAATGTTCCACCACTTGAACACACCGTTCCGAACTCGATACTGTGTGATCCTCTTCACTCTTAACTCGCCTTTAAAGGCTATACGGGGTTTTCTCAGGGCAGGGGGTGACGGTGGGGGATAGATAAATGCAGAGATAAAAGCTCCCCGTCACCGAGATGCGAACTTGTTTGTGTAATTATTTAGTTTCAAGTTTCCAGTCGTCTGGGGTTGCTAGGCAATGCACGTTCAAAGTCCATTAAACTATTTACGATTAAAAACCCTCAGTTCTAGATTGCCAATGGAAGTGACAATCCAAATCGTCCTAAACATTTTCCCCTAAATATGTCGATTGGACATACGCGTTATCAGTGAATGATAAATTACTTTTCCCCCCGAACTCTGGAGACAATCGAATCAGTCCCCAAATCGTATCGAAATTAGAGGATTGAGATAAATCCAGTGAAATAACCTGGCGAGCCCTTTCCTCCTTTATCCATCAAAACAATATTTCACCTCGAATCACGCGGAATCCTCAAACAGAGCTCAACGGGCAGAAACTGATTGTCAATACTCACTTCAATTTGTCAACTGGCTTCAATCAACTTGACTTATTAAAAATATATATAGTATTAGACTTGGGTGTTAAACGACATTAACGAACTCTTTTTGTAGTCAATATTTAAGCACTTGTGCCCTCGGTGTTTTTATAACAGTACGATGAAAATCTGGTGCGCACAACACAGAACTTTTACGAACCTCCTTTTTTTATGTAAAGCCTTAAATAATAAAAGGGATTTCTCTCTTATTCCAGAGGTTCGAAAATAAAAACAATAAAAGACACTGTATATTTTCTGAGATGAATTGATGTAAATCTGAAGAAAAGTGCTCAAAAAGGATTTCTTCAAAGTTCCTTGTGTTTGTAAAAATAAGTAAAATGAAATTTGTAAAGAGAAAATTCCGAAATTTCGATTACAGCATAAAATTGATACGTTGATTTCCAAAACATTGCATTTTGACTTTTTTCCTTTCACCAACAATATGTTTATGAAATATATAGCAGGGAAAGTATTGCGATAGTGAACATTTTTGAATTCGAGTTTTCACCAAAATACGCGTTTTAAGACCCACTGGGTCTAAATTAGTCCCGTAAAATGGTCTGTGTGTACCACAGGTAAGTCAAGCTCAAAACTTATAAGTTGTATAAAACTAAAATTTCCACTTTTAGAAGAGTATATGCCGGAGCAAGTTTTCCATTAAATACGGCCAACCAGAAGAGCTACTTTATATCATGCATTTTGCACATTGTATTGGCACCTTCTTAAGTCATCGCCCCAAAATAAGATCCTATTTTTAATAATATTCTTTGTTGCAAATTATTAATACCATTGTAAATATCGTTGTTCATGGTAATATTTTATGACAATAAATAACCATTCGAGGTAATATGACCTAGGGCCAAGACACTTGTATGGTAGAGAACATTCCAAAGAGTTAGATCAGCTCGTCATATCACCAACCTGTTTCTACCAGTTGGCATCTCCCTAGATCTAGCTTGTATTATTCCCTTTCCCTTCCTTCATCTACCTTTTCTCCTTCTCCCTTACTATCCCCCTCACAGGATGGGATGAATGGCTCCTACCCATGTGCGCCAATGAGGAGTACTATCCGCTGCTGTTGGGCTTCTAACTCACGGGACATTTCCTTCCTGACCGGTCCTCTCTGCTGATTTTTAGGTACGGGTTCGCCCCCTACCTGGCAGGGAACCTTATAGCTGGTAATGCGGTACGTGCTTCTACCACGGCGGACACCGACCTCCATCTTACTATATTTCCTTATACTGAACACGCATCGTTCTGACAGGCGTTCTGAGATACTATCATCCCTAATAATAACAATACTCCGACAACTTTTTTTTTCTGTGCATGCACAATCATTAGATATATTTAAGTATTTCTTATGAAAACCATTGATAAAAGCAAAAACAAATAAAACTCTAATTTTCACTCTAAATGTAAAGAATGAAACTAGAAATTAAATGAACTTTTTTTTTTTCTATTTAAGGTCTAGTATATGTTCTCACGATATGATACACTTGTAAGACACCCTGTATTAAGGGGTATTTAAAGAAAAACCTATAACTCTACATTATTTTCTGGTCATAGGTCACGTGATTTATTTTAGAACTGGCATTGGTTTAGAGAGCGTGAAGCAGTAACTGGATGTTGTAATATTGGTACAAATGGACGGAGCGTTTCATGTGACAAAGGGTGGGGGGGGGCAAACTGTATTAATTAACGCTTTTAGGAGGAGGGCGGCCGCTCCCTCGGATATTTGGCGCTAATGTGTGTAATCTGATGGCATTATGCGGCGAGCTCAGATCGCATGCCACTACCTTGTCATTAGCCTCTGACCCTAATCTTATTACTAGAGGAATTTTACCTTTGTCACGAATCTCCATCAACATCCTAGATTGTTTTAAACTTCCCAACCGCAGGCGATTCTTAGATCCTTCCCTTCAATCATATTACACTTCGCTTCAATTTTTCCTTTCCTATTATTTCGAACGTATCGCTCTTAGTAATTTTTTTTTCTGTTTCTTCCAGACATCTTATTTGGGTACGCTTAATGACTTGCGATATCTGAAAAAAACTTTTTAACACTTATTACGGAACGAATAATGCGAAATTGAGACGTTGATTTTAAAAAGGTACTAAACGACATTTTTCAGGATATTGTTTTTGTTTTTTTACATATTCGTATTCTCACCATTTAGTTTTTATCTATTTATTTTATTGCTAATGAACCCTCAAGTCCTTTAAAACGCGATTTGGAAATACGAACATTTTCTAAAGGTACAAATTACATGTTTAGGTTTGTCCCGAACCATACTATAATATTTCATTTCATAAATTGATAAAAATGTATTAAAAAGAAAACAATTCTAAATTTTAATGCGAAAAGAGTCAAATTAGCGGGTTTAATAATAAAGTATTGAGAGATTATCGCGCTTAATAACCCGTCACCCAGCAGATCGCCGTTCCTATAACTTTTATTGTAGACAATTAAAGCGGGAGTTGGCTGTCATTCGTTCCCAATCCTACAACTCCTACCACTCCCTTCTCTCGACTCCCTAGTGGAATGCCACTAAAAGAATTCTAAAATCGCACCTGATATCCCATCCTCTCCGGCTTAGTTATAGTTCCTGGGCTGCTTCTTATGAAGATAAAGCAAAGGAATTTGCACAACACCTTTCCAAAGTATTCACTCATCATTCTGATCTTAATACCGCAATAGTTGAAGACTTCCTAACGTCACCAATACCAATCTCCTTATCACCTCAAGCCATAAATCTCTCTGAGGTCAAATATCTTCTTGGAAAGCTTTTTCTCCGTAAATCCCCCGGATACGATTTCCTTACTCCTCAAATCTTAAGACTACTTCCACCTTACATTCCCATTACATTACATGCCATTACATTCCCTACATATATCTATAACTGTATCCTACTTACTACCCATTTTCCTCTGTTGTGGAAACACTCAACTATCATCCTTTTCCTAAAACCACGCAAACCTTCCAACAGCACGACATCTTACATACCTATTAGCCGACTTCCGATTCTCTCAAAAACGTTCGAAAAGCTCCTACTAAAACGAATCCTAGCTAAATTTAAAAAATTTTCTTCACATCAGTTTGGATTTCGTTCTCAACATTCCAGTTCACAAGGACTCCGAGTTGTGGACCACATTTCCTCCGGAGTATTTCCCGGGTGCCTTTCTGGACATATCTTGGGCTATGTTTTGAAAGAAAATGCACATACGTTACCTTCACCTTTCAACGCAATCCTGCCCAACAGTTAAACTCAATTCCATACCGCTTCCTTCCTCAGACACAGTCCGGTATCTGGGCTTTTTACTAGACAAAAGACTAACGTGGAACCCACATACAAGACTTAAAAGAAAAGAACTCAACCGCCGATTCGGCCAGTTATGCAGACTATTAAACAGAAAATCTCATCTTACAGTTGACAACAAATCACTAATATACAAGACAGTACTGAAACCTATATAGACTTGAACTATGGGGGACAGCTAAATACTCGAACATCAAACGCATCCAATCCTTCTAATCTAAAGTCCTCCGAACAATAGTTAATGCTCCTTATCATGTTACCAACTGTACCTTACACCACGACGTTAATATTCCATTAGACCTGTACCATCAAATTCCATCAGAACCTTCTTCACCATCCTAATCATCTAGCTCAATCCCTCTCCAGCTCCACCCACCCTTACAATCATCCTCGAAGAATGAAATGGCAGTGGCCCCGCGACGTTATGTAAACATTCATACTGAAGTTTTGACACTGGTCAGATATAAAGGTCACAAAAAAAGCCGCCCACTTTTTCAAAATACACTCGGCCTACTGGCGCCGCGGCAAAAATTAAATCAAAATGGCGGCTGGATCAGTGTTGTCACGAAATGAATCGACTTGTTCTCTAGGCACTTTTCAAGCCATATATGTTTTGGTTTCGGAACTCTTTTACCGTTGTCCGGTGGAATTCAGGATAATAAAATATAATAGGAACCAAAGTGAACATGCAAAAAACTCGTTAAAGTTATAAAGCAAACAAAAATCTAAATCATAAAATCATAGCAGACATTGTAATAAAAAATTATGTATAAGCTTAATTATTTGCCATATAGTATTTTTTTGAATAAATTAATGTTTTCTCACCTGAACAACCATTAAAATTCCATTTTTAATAGTGATATATTTAAAATAATTTACTAGTATGTTTGCTTAATAATAAGATAAATGCGACATATACCAACAAACCACTTAATTTTCTTTAGAACTTTGGTTAGTGGTCAGAGACAAAACGTAGTACTTGCAGGACAGATAAAACACTAGACTGAAAAGACAAGAAACTGCCCGCCACTTTCGGTTATTTAAACATTTACTAGATATACACTCTAACCTTCCACTAAACTACAAAAGGCCAAATACCACCACAAGGCCTACCTGGACTAACGGAGTTGAGCTTTGGGGTTATGCTAAACAATCAAAGACTTCCCAAATTCAATCCTTACAATCCAAAATTCTTCGAACAATCCTCAACGCTTTTTACCCAGTCACGAATAAACTCATCATAAAGTCCCATATCTTGCTGATTTGGCACGAACCAGGTAGCAATAGGCATTTTTCTTAGCAATAGCAACCTTTCTTTCTCTTCCATTCCTAACAATTTCCCGAGGCGGCTGAAAAGAAGATGGCCTCAGGACCTTCTAGTTTTAAAATAAATATATTTATTGAGATATATTACAATTTGTTTAAAATGAACAATAATAATAGTGATATGATACCACATTCATACAGTATTTACAACAAACAATGATAAAGTCGAATTACATTTAAAAATAATCAATGCATAGAAGAAAAAATCAATAAAAAAACAGAACCTATAATTAAAATAAATACAAACATCATACACACAATCATAGCTACATACAATATTCTTGTTTATATCAGCTACTGTGAATGCTGTCCATGAGCAATTTCTCCTTATGTCTTTTTCATGTATTATTTCCTAGATATATTAACCGATACAGTTGTAAATATCAATAAATACATTTTTTTTAAATAAAAAACTCACAAGTCCACTTTTTATTTCTTTTAATGTTATTCTTAATTGACTTGTCCCAGAATAAATTAACAATAGTTATTATTATTATTATATTTTACACGACATGCTTAATTGTTTATTGACACGTCTGGTTGGCCCCTCCCTCAGATTGCCTTTCGGTTCGAATACCCAAGGAAGTGATGACCGACATCTTTATTGATAAGGAAGGTTGCATGGAACACAAGCCGATATTCTCCTACAATTGCATGCTATTTAGAAGGGAGGAAATATGGCCCATTCATCACAGAGCAAGCAAGTTTCAACTAGCTCGCTTTGAACTTTAAATTGAACTTGTTGGCAAGGTTTAGCACCACAGTTTTCTAAAATCCAAGATAATGACATCTCATTGTGGTCCTAAAAGTGGGAAGAATTTAAAATTCGGGTTATTCCCGACCTTGCTCTTCTGTTTAGAAAAGGTTCGTCTGAGGCATATCTTTGCTTTAATATTCTTAGCAGGAGAGCTATTTAAACACACAAACAAATTCATCAAAGGATGATTCTTAGAACTGTCTCTTAAAAAAAAAATAGAAAAAAAAAAAAGAAAAGTTATTTACCAGATATAACAGGAAACCTTGATGTAGTTCTAATTAAGCTTCTCTTAACATGTTTCTACCACACATTCCTGGAACACTGGTCTCCCAGACCGCAACCATAATTAAATTGAGTTTTTTAATTCCAGTGGACTTGTTTGTTTTTTTACCTCTGACAGGAATATGTTAAGCAGTGCATTAATGAAAGGGAAAAGGTAATCCAAGATGTTTTAACATATGACCTGCTCCGTACAGCTGCATTTATTTCATTTATCAATGTCATTTATGTTAAAAAAACTCTGTTAGGCCGATTTAGAGTTTATCACTTCGGATATTTTAGTTAATCATAACGTAAAGCAAGGAAATATGTTAATTTTATAACGTCTATTCATTTTATCATCGACAGAAATGAGAAATAAATTTGGCAATAAATCAAACATGATTCGGTTTTCCCATCTTTTTTGCAATGTGTGTTTTCAAAAACTATAGAAATAATAGAGGTCCCTTTTATATTCGGTTTATTAATTTTTACTTTCACTTACCTATATATGAAACACATATTTAGGGAAAGTATTTTGATCGTGAACATTTTCGAATTCCAGCTTACAAGGGAAATACACGTTTTAGGGTCCTCTGAGTTCAAATAACCAACTCCTACAAAAAGGTCTGTGTGTGTCTATGTGTATGTGGTGAGTCTAGCTCTTAGTCAAAAATGATAAGTTGTATTAAACTCAAGTTACATATCTTAAAAGCGTTTATGGTTGAGATGTTACAGTAACTTTTTCATATAACCAGTTGACCAGAAGAGTAACTTTATACCATGCATTTTACAATTTTCTCCAAAACAGCTCAAACGATTTTTATTAAACCCGCTATATCGATGTAAAATTTAATAGGTTTTATTACGATGTAGGTTTCATTCTGATTGAAATAGTCTGGCAAGGCTTACATGCCGATAGTTTAAATTTTCTTCCTCTAAAGTTTCTTCCATTTTGTAGATTCGAAAAAATTAACCATTTCATGTTGTTAGCATTGATAAGAAACGGCTAAATATACAAGATGAACGAATTTAATAATCAACTGAAAGAGAAAAGTGCTGAAGTATTTTTCAAGGTTTTTTTTTTAGGATAAGAACCATAATACTCGTATATATATATATATATATATATATATATATATATATATATATATATATATATATATATATATATATATATATATGTATGTATGTATATATATATATATATATATATATATATATATATATATATATATATATATATATGTATGTATGTATGTATATATATATATATATAACTTATGCGTTGTCCGAAATATGAATTAAAAAAAATAAAGAAAGGGGCATAAACAACACGCTTGATGGCTATTCAAACACTAACTTTATTTGGTCTTCTAATCCTCTATATATACATTTCTATTGTTTACAAGAGGTGGTTTGGAATTAAGGCTGATAGTCTACCTTATCAGTCCTTAACTCCCCCCCACCAGTTTACGAACAATCCTCGTAAACTATATACAAAACAAAAGTTATGGAAATCCTCCATGAGATAAAATATAACAATTTGACAAGACATACAAAAAAAAAATGACAAAACTCAGTAATAAAATAACACCTGCAAAGAGAATACAATAAATAAAAAAGAACAACACTTCCTGCAACCTGAACACCGCATAAAAAAAAACTGACAACTTCACAATAACAAAAAAACAAAAAATACAAAAAGCTGAGGACACTCCAGCGTCCTAGGATGCCTCCATCGGGGGAAGTTTCAATTGTTCTAGATGAACCGTACGCCGTTTCCTGGGTTCGCGCACGCTCTCGACCGTGACCAAATTGTGTTCACGAATCACAACCACTCGGAAAGGGCCCTCATAACGCCGGAGTTCCTTCCCTCTGTTGGTCCCCACACGCCGGTAGACCACCGTACCGATTTTGACAGGTCCCATTAGATCCCGCACCCCAAGATTATGCCGCTCCACCCGGCGACGCTTTTCCCGCTCAATCCGATCGCGAACCGTGACCCACAGCTTCTTAAGCGCGAGGCTATTGCTCACAATTCGCCCTTCACCATCCGCCGCACCGCGGCAATCACGCCGGCGACCCTGCAACCCGAAAAGGATTTCGTAAGGGGTAAATTCCGTGACCGAGTGGACGGAATGGTTATACGCGACGATGGCACGCTCCATAGCCACGTCCGGCTCCAACCCCTTCTCTAATTGAAACACCCGCAGGTGGTCACTCAACGTGCTGTGAAGGCGCTCGATACCTCCGCGACTTTTGGGATGACCCGGTGTGTTAAGATGCCATGTGACACCCAAAACCTTCATCTCCTCCCGGACTTTGGCGTTGTCAAATTCGCGACCACTATCCGAAGAAACCTTCTCGGGGACGCCATAAAACTGAAACCAAATCCACAGGGCCCGTAACACAGCCTCCGCCGTACGCTCCTGAACGGGATACGCCATCGCTACCTTGCTGAACAAATCCAAAACCGTGACCCACTTATAGTTTTTCCACGTAAAGGAATCGATTTGCAGATCAACCAGAGGCGCATCAGCGGTAGGGGTTTCCTCCTGGACGGCCCGAGGTGGATGACGATCATACTTGGCTCGCAGGCACACATCGCAATTCCCAATGGTCTCCTGAATGGTGCGCTTCATCCCCCGCCAATAGTAACGCCGCCGCAACGCACGCAACGTCTCGGTAAGGCCCCGGTGGTTCGTCTTCCCTGATGATAAGCGAGCGTCACCTCCCTCTGCCGTTCCTCATCACGGATGGTCTCGACGAGCATGGAACAACGGACAAACGACCGGTCAACCCCGATACGCTCCGCCCGCCACAACCGGTGGATCCGACCCCATACTACGGCGTTGCCGACAAATAGGTGGTGGGTCCTGCCCGGCTTAGACGCGTCCGCCAGCGCCCTACAAATCTGGTCATCCCCGACGGATGGCTGAGACCAGACAGTGACGACCGAACACCCGCCGAAGCGTTGAAAATCAATCTTAAGGAGCCCCGACGTCCTCGTCTTCCAGATAATCTGGTGCCGCTTGTCGTTCACGATGTCGTCTATTTCCTCCATGTCCACAGGACGCCCCTCAGAAGAACGCTCGTCCTCCGACGACGCGGCCTCACCCGAAACTCCAGCCGTGCTAGACTGGGGTTCCTCCCCAGGAGTCCACTCCCTAAGAAACTGCCGAACATCGCGAGAAGACTCGCCCCGTTCCTCCTCTACGGCGTTTACCATGAGCGCACGCGACAGCCAATCCGCGACAACGTTCTCCCTGCCCGGTTTGTATACAATCTCCATATTGTACTGCCCCAGGAGCTCTTTCCATCGTGTGACCCGTGCGGAAGATTCTTTCAGCCTCCCTACCCATTGGAGGGGACGATGGTCTGTATGGACTCGGAACCGCCTCCCGAAGACGTACGGCCGGAAATGGTCAACAGCCCATACAATTCCGAGGAGTTCCCGCTCCAAGGCGCTATAGCGAGACTCCGCATCCGTAAGACGCCGACTGGCGTATGCAACAGGTCGTTCCCCCCGGTCACTGTCCTGAGATAGCACTGCCCCAAGAGCGTATTCACTGGCGTCAGTCGTAATAGTGAACGGCCGTTCGAAGTCCGGAAACGCGAGCACCGGATCACGCTGTAAGTGTTCGATGCACCGGCGCACCTGGTCCGCAATATCGGGGGTCATCACGACTTTACACCCTTTTCGCAGTAAATTATTAAGGGGCACAAGATACGTCGCCATAGCTGGAACAAAACGGCGATAATAATTCAAAGCGCCCATCAACCGCCTGATCCCCTTCACCTCGGTCGGGATGGCCATACGCTGTAAGGCCGCCACCTTCTGAGCATCCGGCTTCACGCCCTCCGCGGAGATCGTATGGCCCAAAAAACTAATTTCCTGCTGACCCAAGATCGACTTCTCAGGAGAAAGACGGAGACCAAACTCCCGCATTCGACTAAAGACATCCCGGAGATGCTGAACGTGGTCCCGTTCCGACCGACTGAAGACCAAGAGGTCATCCATGTAGACCTGGCACACGGACTCGTCCAGACCCCGAAGAAATTCGTCCATCAACCGCTGGAAAGTGATAGGGGCATTCTTTAGGCCAAACGGCATGCGGGTGAACTCATAATGGCCCCTCTCGAAGGTAAACGCGGTCTTGTGTCGGTCCCGAGGATGCATCCCGATCTGATGATACCCCGCCTTCAGATCCAAAGTGCTAAAAATTTTTGCACCCCCCAACCGGTCCAAAATATCGTCGAAGCGCGGAAGAGGATATTTTTCGTCAACCGTATTCTCATTTAACTTACGGTAATCGATGACGACCCGATATTTTTCCGTTGTCTCGCCGGGGGCACACTTCTTCTTGACGGCCCATAACGGACTATTATACGGGGACGTGCTGTCCACGATTATACCCTGCCGCCGTAAATCGTCTAGCTCTTCCCGAATATGCCTACGAAGCGCCTGAGGATACCGTCTTTCCTTGACATAAACGACCCGATCCTGCTTAAGCGGAATTTCGTGCACAGTCCGACCCGTAACCCCAAGGATATCCCCTTCCTTAAAAAATATATCACTGAATTCTTCCAGGATAGACGTTTTCCAATTATCGACCTGATTCAGCGCCCCAATACGCGCCTCGCCGCCCGCAGCTACGTGAGTACAGGTATACTTTCTACCTCCAATTCTGATAGCCCATCGGCCCCCTAGGTTCCTAATACGCGCGCCGATTTTCCCTAATAGGTCATTACCTATTATCGCCTGATACTCCCTTGGCATCTTACTTACTACATGGACATGAAACTCTCCGCTCCTTTCCCCCCATGTACTTAAGCCCAGCTCGATTTCCCCCTCCACACGACAGGGCCCTCCCAGGGTGATTAAATTACATTGGCATACCTTAACCTGGAGTGCCCTCTCTCCACCTTTCCACTTCTCTAGCGCCTCTCTGCATGCGATGGTGCACGAGCTCCCGGTGTCCACCAGGCATGCGACTCCCTCCACGCTGATGATAGGCAGACCGCCGCTCTCTCCCCTCGCATGGTAGCTCACCAACGTGCGGTTGCCACTCTGCTGATACCCGCCTCAGATTTCCTCACGGGATGACTGCGCTGCCGTTTCCGGTCGCCTCCACGCACTCCTCCTGCTCCTCTGGCCACCTCCTCGAGCGGGAACGTCCGCCTCAGTCTCCGTTTCCGTTTCCTCAGACCCTCCGGATGATTCGCTTGCCGATGCTATATGCCTCCTCTGGAACCGTCCCGGTCGGACTCTTTGGGCATTTACTTCCATGGGTTCCGGTTGGTTCGCATCGCGCCGCCGGTACATGTAAGGGCAATGTCTTGCCATATGTCCCTCCACTCCGCACTCAAAGCACTTAGTGCGTGGACATTGGGCCACCAGATGCCCGAGCTTGCCACAACCATGGCACTTGCGGTCCTCCCGCCTCCCGCTGCTTCTCGGTTTTGCTGGCCGTCGATCACCTTGCGGAGGCCTCTCTCTCCTATTCTCCCGAAATTCTCTTCTTTTCCAAACGGGAGTGGTCCTGGGCTGATGGTGCGAGACCCGTGTCCAACCGTGTTCCTCCGTCTCCATCCGAGATTCTTCCTCGCGGGCACTGGCGTCCATCATTTCTTGAGCGCATTCGATGAACGAGCGCTCCCTCTGGAACCCTTCTCTTTTACCGGCTTCCTTCGCCAGCTGCACCTTCAGAATTATCGCTAAGAAATCCATCCTAAAGTGGACCTCCTCAACACTAGCGGTCTCTCGCATTTTCTCTGTGATCCGATTAAATTTCGTGAGAAGTTCTCCCGCATACTGGCCATTAGACTGCCGCGGCTTCTTAGTTTCCCTTATTAGGTGAAACACATCTTCTTCAGGGGCCCATCTTCCCCCTCCATAGGCCTTCTTTAGTCGCTCTTTCACGACGCTCCAGGGTGTCTCCTCGTCGGCTTGGATATGGTTCAGGATGCTCCTCCTCACCCTGCAAACCACTGCAGCCTTTAACGCCTCAGCATCTTCCCCGTCTAATAGTCTTTCGGACAACTTAGACTGAATCCTCACCATCAAGCGATCGCCCCCTTTTAAAAAGTGGTTGAGCTCACCAATCTCTCCAGTAAATCTGTCAAGGTCGGATGTAGCCTTCCTCAATTCCTGAGCTGTCGCTGTTTGGATCTTCACCCACTCCAGCGTCGTCCTATGCGCCTGCGCCAGTGAAACTTCCGGTAGTGGCGGCAACTCAACTGCCGCTGCTGCCGCCTGCTGGGGCACAGCCGGTGGGACATTCAGAACGGCTGGCCTCAAAACTACGTTTTCTGCCATGATATCGGTTTTTCACTGGCAAGAAATTAAAAAATAAAATAAAAAAAAATAAATGAACTCACGTACGCTGAGTAACAGGCAAGTACGAAAAAAAATTATGTTTCGAACTTATCTAAAGTTCCCGGGTTTCGGCACCACTTATGCGTTGTCCGAAATATGAATTAAAAAAAATAAAGAAAGGGGCATAAACAACACGCTTGATGGCTATTCAAACACTAACTTTATTTGGTCTTCTAATCCTCTATATATACATTTCTATTGTTTACAAGAGGTGGTTTGGAATTAAGGCTGATAGTCTACCTTATCAGTCCTTAACTTATATATATATATATATATATATATATATATATATATATATATATATATATATATTATATACCGCTAGGAAGCTTAACAGAATTTAAAAGAAGTTTGATAAAAAATGTACCTCATGTGGATTTATAAGTATATACGGCTGTAGTCTAGAATCGTGAAAGTTGGGAGAATGTTAATCGACCGAAAGCAAAATAATTTTAATTAAAATGTTAGCGGAGGACTTGAGGAAATAATCGGAAAGGTTAGCTGCCCTGAAACACAGGGATTTCTATCAGAGGCCATTGAATGAGCCTTTTAGCCGATTTGAATGTCCCTGGAGCCGAAGACAATGGCCAGTCCGCCGCGAGTTTCATCGCTTCACGAGTTGGAAATTAAGCCATTATTAAAGATGTTTCCAGCAACCTTATCCCTTCTTCCTGGAATCCAGTGCTTTCCTCCAGCCAAATGAAACACTAATTCTGTAGCAATGATAGTCAGAAAAAATAAAGTGTTAATAATAATAGAATAGCAACCTAGAATTGGTCAAGGTTCCTTTTTTACTTTCACTTACCTATATTCTTTATTGTATATGTGTATATATATATATATATATATATATATATATATATATATATATATATATATATATTATATATATTGTATTATTATTTTATAAATTTATTGTCTATATTGGAATAGATGTTGAGGAATTTTAGGTCTTTATGGATGATGTTATTAGTAACAAAGTAAGGAGCATTGAGGATTTTACGGAGGATTTTGGACTACATGGATTGGATGCGTGAGGAATTCGATGGTTTAGTTGACCCCCATAGCTCAATGCCATAGGTCCAAATATGCAGGATAATTGTTATATAAATGAGTTTTTTGTAATAAGTAGGAAGTTTTTAGCGTTTGTCGAGTAATTGTTGTAGTAATATGTATCTACGAGCAGTTTCCTGTCGTTTCAGTCTAGTATGAGGATTCCATGTTAGGCGTTTGTCGAGGTGGAGTCCTAAGTACCGAATCTGTTCAACAGGAGTAAGTAGGAAATTGTTAAAGGATACGGTGGGGCGGGAAGTCATAGGTTTACGACGTAGAGTGAAGGTGATTTGATGGGATTTGTTAGGCTTTATTTTAATTCTCCAGTTTTGAAACCGTTCTTCTATGGCTGATAAAAAAAAGAAAAAAAACTTTACCCTTCGCCGTGAACCACTAAATTCCTTTCCTAGAGCATCTTTTAATAATATATTTCTTGCCCCTAAAGAACAGATCTGACCCCATCATTACAAGCATTCAACTTGAAATTCATATACAAGAATGAACTGTACTGATTGTTTTCGGCTACTTCAACACTTATTAGGCAGACGTTGTTACATCCATTTTAAATACAAAATGTCGATTTATAACTTATATATAAGCTGTCCTACTCTATGCATCCCGATATGGCCACATTCCTGGGCAACTGATTACAAAAGTATAAACATAAAAAAAATTAAAATATGAACTTTAAGTTTGTTCTTATTTTTAATTTTTTTTAATGTTATTCTAATTTAATTTTAGCGGTGTAGTTCTGGAACTTTATGTTTATTAATTTAAGTTTGTTTTATTTAAAGTTGATTTATACCATGAAACATTATTACTTTATATTCATTAACTTAAGTTTTATTTTAATTTTGTCTAAAATGTGGAATTCTTGTTTTATTTTTTCCCTGAATAGTGTAAATTTCTTTACTTCTTTAAATTGGAAAATTTTGAATTCATAAGATTAAAAAAGGTAATGCTTGAACAACTTGCTATTATATTATGTCCATTGTACATTTGATAAATACACATTATTTCTATTCTATTCACAATACGAAATGGGGAGCGGCATGGTTTAGTATACAGAGCGCTAGTCAACTGTTCCTGGGTTCGAAGCCTGCTATCACAGAATATTATTTATTCTGTTCATTCAGCCAGAGGTGACCCTAGGGTATGAAGCCCCCCCCCCATGGGGCAGACCCAGCCTCTTTAAAGTGTGTACTCCAATTGGGGATAAAACCTGGCTGAGCTTGATCAAGGCCTAACCATCTCATTGCGAATCTCTATCTGCACTGAGCCCAAGAACCTTCATGGGTTGTAGAGGTACAGATGTTTTTTTTAATACAAAATGTTTATCTACATCACTATCATAACGCCTATCTGTACTTACAGCAAGACCCCATGTTTTAAAAAATACCATGCAAAAATTGAAAGAACTGGGCTACGAAGATTTTCCGCACCCACCATATTCTCCCGACTTGTCTCCAACAGACTACCGCATGTTCAGGAATTCAGACAACTTCGTCAAAGGAAAACTTTTTGAAAATAATGATCAAGTGAAAAGTGCGTTTTCAGATTTTGTTTCACTTCAAAGCTCAGAGTTTTTCAGTTCGGGGATAAAAAAGTTGGTGACACGTGAAAAATGTGTAGAAAAAGAAGGTAAATACTTCGAATAAAATTATCTTGTTCTCATATCGTATTTTTAATTAAAATCCTTTACCTTAAAAACGGACATCTCATGTGACAGAAACCAACAGAAGTGGAGCCAGTGGTTTAGTGAATAATAATGCGTAATCTATTGCTAAACATCTTTGAGCATCGGAATTAAATATTCCTTGGGTTCGGGATTCGGATTCGGATAAATGTTGAAAATCTTTGTTTTGTAAATATTGATACTTTAACTTGAGGGAATTAATTAGATAGGATGAATACAGGTTCCCGGAACAAGCTGTTCCTCCCAGCGCAACTTTACGATCAATGATCCCTAAACAGAGAAACAGAAATTGGATTGCTCATGCCATTTTGGTATAGACTTAGACAAAGAGGCCGAGAACTGAGTGGATCAAGTTCCCTTTGCTATTTTCTCCTCACATCCGCTCCAGCTATAGCCTCTTATTAATTCATTTCCTGAGGACTTAGGCCAATAGGAATACGATTAGCATACGGCTAATGCCTCGCTTTTATCTCCGCAAATTGAGGGTTCCTTCACAGCCTAGCTTTATCTCTCTTTGAATGGAGTCCTGTTTGCCCGCGAACGGTTCTAGCGAGAAACAGCATCTCTTTACACTCTATAATAAGCGGTTCCGCAAATATTTAATATTTATCATAGTTGAGAACAAATAGGGAAACCTGGGCAAGTGTATAAATGATATAATTTCATAAAATATAATACTAAACGAACATAATAATATATATATATATTATAATATAATATTATTTAATATTATATATGTTTAATTAGTTCTCGACTATTTATAATTTAAGTTTTCTATTGGTCTTCGGGTTCAGCCAATAAATAAATGATTTGATTAGAAAATTGGAGACTCATAATTAACTTCACCAATATTTTATTTAATTATGAAGCACTACGAGCCGAAACTATAACGCCATCTTTTGGTGCAAGAACAATTTTAATCTGCAATTAAATATATGGTTTCTTTAAAAACAATTAATCTTATAATTTATAATATCAAAATTACATAACAATACAATAGGTATAATCACAATAAATAAATTTTTTGAAATTAAGTTGCTAATAATCAATAAAAAGATTAACGTAACATTCCTAAAAATAGATAAAACAAGTTAAACATGAAACAAATAATAATAATAATAGGCTTAGCGATCCCGAATCCGCCTACACAGACTCGCCCAATGTTCACCATTCAAGCCCAAGCCCACGAAATCAGCCTAAACGCAATCCTCCCATCGACGCTTTGGCCTACCTTTTGGACGCCTACCAGTCTGATCAGCGAATACCAGCTTTCTCGGAATCCGCTCCTTATCGAGCCCAACAACTTTACTCGCCCATTTGAGTCTCCGCGATACTATCAACTCAATTATATTCACAGGACACAAGTTCCACATGAAAAAAATAAAATATATATCAATTAAAACAGGAACAGCCGTGAATAGAACCAGTTGATGTACTAGTTCATCAATGTTAAGTTTATATTAAAATACAAGTTCCGCAATTCCGCGTTGTGCAACCTTCTAAACTCCCCAGTGTCCTAAACATAAAACAAAACATAACAAACAAAAAAATCAATTAAAACAGGAACAGCCGTGAATAGAACCAGTTGATGTACTAGTTCAACAATGTTAAGTTTATATTGGAATACAAGTTCCGCAATTCCGCGTAGTGATACCTTCTAAACTCCCCAGTGTCCTAAACATAAAACAAAACATAACAAAAAAAAAATCAATTAAAACAGGAACAGCCGTGAATAGAACCAGTTGATGTACTACTTCAACAATGTTAAGTTTATATTGAAAATACAAGTTCCGCAATTCCGCGTAGTGATACCTTCTAAACTACCCAGTGTCCTAAACATAAAACAAAACATAACAAAAAAAAAATCAATTAAAACAGGAACAGCCGTGAATAGAACCAGTTGATGTACTAGTTCATCAATGTTAAGTTTATATTAAAATAAATTACAATTTATGTACTTCTAAAACCCCATCTAAACATAACAAATAACAAAATAAAAATTAATTAAACTAGGAACACCGTGAATGAACCAGTTGATGTACTACTTCATCAAATGTTACTTTTATATTAAAATAAAATAATAAGTTTATTTGTTAAAAACAAAACATCATTAATTTAAATTTAAATTATGAAAATTACCTTAAGGTGAGTGGATACTACACCCATTTACAGTGTACTTGCACGTTAAAATTGTTCTTCCACACAATTGCAAAGTTTCGAGAATTAACTTTTTTCATATTCATGTCTTAACAGTTTATACAATAATTAATATATGATGTTATTGTTAGAGAGACAGAAAAGAATACATTGAGCAATGAATAGATATACAAGTAGTTAAATAGATATTTTAGTTATAATTTTTATTAAATTAAAATAATAAAAATAAAGATAATAAGGTAAGATATTATTCCAAATTTACTTAAAATTTAAGATAAAATAGTGTCTTACTTAGACATGTGAGTAAAATATAAACTTTGAAAGAACACTGAAATACTAGGAATTTTCGAGGAGAAAGAATGCCCTAAATTATAGTAAAATATCCGTCCAGTGGTTTAGAAGGAGTTCATCAAAACCAAAATATCCGTCCAGTGGTTTAGAAGGAGTTCATCAAAACCAAAATATCCGTCCAGTGGTTTAGAAGGAGTTCATCAAAACCAAAATATCCGTCCAGTGGTTTAGAAGGAGTTCACAAAACCAAAATATCCGTCCAGTGGTTTAGAAGGAGTTCATCAAAACCAAAATATCCGTCCAGTGGTTTAGAAGGAGTTCATCCAAAACCAAAATATCCGTCCAGTGGTTTAGAAGGAGTTCATCAAAACCAAAATATCCGTCCAGTGGTTTAGAAGGAGTTCATCAAAACCAAAATATCCGTCCAGTGGTTTAGAAGGAGTTCATCAAAACCAAAATATCCGTCCAGTGGTTTAGAAGGAGTTCATCAAAACCAAAATATCCGTCCAGTGGTTTAGAAGGAGTTCATCAAAACCAAAATATCCGTCCAGTGGTTTAGAAGGAGTTCATCAAAACCAAAATATCCGTCCAGTGGTTTAGAAGGAGTTCATCAAAACCAAAATATCCGTCCAGTGGTTTAGAAGGAGTTCACCAAAACCAAAATATCCGTCCAGTGGTTTACAAGGAGTTCACCAAAACCAAAATATCCGTCCAGTGGTTTAGAAGGAGTTCACCAAAACCAAAATATCCGTCCAGTGGTTTAGAAGAAATTCACCAAAACCAAAATATCCGTCCAGTGGTTTAGAAGGAGTTCACCAAAACCAAAATATCCGTCCAGTGGTTTAGAAGGAGTTCACCAAAACCAAAATATCCGTCCAGTGGTTTAGAAGGAGTTCATCAAAACCAAAATATCCGTCCAGTGGTTTAGAAGGAGTTCATCAAAACCAAAATATCCGTCCAGTGGTTTAGAAGGAGTTCATCAAAACCAAAATAGCCTATATATAGAGAGAGATTTTGGAGCCTCATCTCAACAATGTCAATGTATACTCAAACTAGTATTCTCAAAGATATTTTAGTTTTATGTGGAATATCTGTTTCAACAGAACTATTTAGTAAAAAACTTTATGGAATCAAATCATTTTTCTCCAATATTATTGCTATAATTTCCTGTAGAAAATTTGCCCACGTGTTGAGAACTTTTATATCCCGAAAATGAAAAATCCAGGGTAATGTAAATAATTTCATTTGAGTTTTTTTTTTTTTTTTTTTTTTTTTTTTTTTTTTTTTTTTTTTTTTTTTTTTTTTTTTTTTTTTTTATAATATTTTGAAATTTACAACTGTATTAAATAAAAAAAAAAAACTGTACCACTACAACCCATGAAGAGTTTTGGGCTCAGTACATATAGAGATTCCTACTGTTTCTAGGCCAACGGCCGTACAATGACGTGATTCGGCCAAGATCACGTTCAGCCGCCAGGTTTTCCCCTTTTTTGGGTACCCACTTTATAGAGGCTGGGTGTGCCCCAGGAGGGTCTCCATGCCCCAGGATCGCCCCTTATCCTACCTTATCTAACCTTTCTAAACCTTTAGAAAGATTAATTCAATTACAAATGTCATAATTCTTTGAATAATCCAAATCAACCAATCTGCATCAATCCGGTTTCCGATCTTGTTTCTCCACGGTGGCGTCGAGACCTGCTTATAAAATAAATTTGTAAGTGCTACCACTGGTTGGCTTCTCCACTTGTCTATTTATGCCTATTATTGTAATTCATCCATTTTACTTATTGTATTTGTATATATAGTCGTAAAAACCAATAAAATATGTTAAAATTAATACCTTCCCCGAATGTCTGGTACAGCTTAGGTCGTCTCGTGCCCAATAAAACGTAAAATTATAAAAATCGGGTATTTCCTCGGTCGGGCGTTGTGCCGAATTTATAATCGGTATTTATTCTAGTCACTTTCGCTTATCAATATATGAAATTCATAATATGGGAACATATTGCGAACTTAAAAAATTTCGAATTCCACATTTCAACGGAAATACTCGTTTTAGAGTTCCCTGAGTCCAAATGACCAAGTCCCACAAAAAGGTTCGTGTGTTTGTTTCTGTGTCTGTGCTAAGTGTAGCTCGAAAACGAAAAGTTATACGAAACTGGAATGTCATATTTTTAACATGACATCATTAAAACACGTGATTTTAAATATCTTAGCAATAATAATCAATCTTGCATGGTGGACACTATGTAAAAAGTTTGAAGGAAATTAATATCAATAATATTTGTTTTTAATAAAACAAGAATAATCATTAATTACTCGAGGAGGAGAAAAGGCTGCAATGCCATATAATATTAGTTAAAAAAAACTTTGCTAATAACACTGTTTATGTAAATAGGTATGAATGTGATCAAGATTGTTATTATTATTTTCTTTATAATATTTATTTAATTTTGTGAATATATTTTTTTTTATTTGTTTAATCTTTATTAATTTTTTTTTTAAATTGTATTTACAATGTACATATGGGATGAATGATTTATTCTATCTGTAATACACATTGCCCCAGAAGGTGGCAGATTGTATATCTCTTAATAAAATAAATTAAAAAATAAAAAATAACACTTAAATAATGGAAACTTCGAGCTTCGGTAATTTGTTCTAAGATGCGAAACTAGCTAATATTATTGTATTTCCTAACCCTTATACACTGCTTAATCGTGTTGAGAAGAGTTGCTGCACACAAGAAGCAATCTTTCGTTTCTTGGCATATTCCGCCGAATACCCACATTTGTGAATATACTCGTCCCATGTTCTGCCATAAATACTGTTACAATAGTTGAAATTTACATCCTTTGGTATTATTCCGATAATCCTCACCTCTATCAGATTAGTTTCTTTACATGCCAGGACAATAATTCCAATTAGTTAGTATTTTTATTTTTCTCAGTTAATATGAAGTGGGGTTATAAAGAAAATCGAATATCTGTGGTCGCCTTACACAAAGTTAAAAAATGTAGATGAGAGGTTTTCAACAATTTGAAACCTTTTGGTATCAGCGGTACCGCGCTATAAATGGGTTTAATGAGGCCCTATGGGTATGTGACAGACCTTGACCTAGTGAGAGCAGTGGCTGCTCGAAGAAGAAGAAATCCTATACAAAAACAACAATGTCTCGGGAAATGTAAATCTCTGTCTCGCATAATAGAAAATGAGCTTAGGATGGGTTGTTTTGAAGAATGACAGACAAAGGCTAATCTCTTCCATAAAACAAATTAGAGTGAATAGATGCGAAGTACTCCTTGGCCGCTACACAAATAAACCTTATCGAAAGATTTTGTTTAGGAATGAGAAAGTTTTTACAATCCATGAAACATTTACTCACCAAAATGATAGTATGTACACCTATATATAATAGCTCTAAAGAAGCCCAAAAAGTCATTAGAAGAGTGGAAATACATTATCAACCTTTCTCAGTGATGGTTTGGTAAGGAGTTTGATGGCAACACTATGCTCCATTTTTATGAAAAACACTCAAAACTATTAGGACGATATTTCGGAACTTGTTGCCATGTCTTTAAATGAGACCCTGTTTGATGTAAGCCATCGGGTTTCTAGCAGGATTCCGCTCCAGCTCATGAGGCCTGATCAACTCAGCAGGGGCTGCTAAAGAACATTCCAGCGTTCATCTATGGCTCGGATTTTCGCTCAGGAAACCCTGATCACAACCCACTACATTACCGGCTTTGGTTCGAACTGAAGAAGATGGGATGTCACTGAGCACACCCTAACTTAGAATGCCATAAACAATGTCTGGTCCGAGGAGTTGAGTGATTTCCTCAGGAAGTGCATCGTTCTGCGATGGATGACTGACTGCCCGCGGAGATCAAACATTTGCGTAAAGGCAAAAGCGAGGCATTTTGAATATTTTTATTTTTTCTTTTTTTTATTATTTAGAGATATACATTTGATTTTGTAGTTAAGTTTTAGAAAAAAATTAATTTTCCGGTTGAAATATGTATATTTCTAACAATATTCAAGGCAGGATACAATAGTTATTTCCGCTTAGAAAAGCACTTTCGTAACTTTCTACTGTAAAGATTTCACCTCCGATAATCCGGGGATTTCTAAACAACTTAAGGACGTTTTTCCAGTCGGTTGTAGAATGCGAATTGACACTTTAAGACGGATGTTTAGAAAGGAGTTTAACGGTTATTTCTTTTTCTTGTATGGTCTTGGCGCTGCACTGCTTGTAGACACTCCGGTCGTGTGAGAATACTGTTGTTTTCTTTTTCATGAAAATGTTCAAAGAATTTTTATTGCCAAGTTCAGCAATATTAAAAAAATAGTGTATCGTAAATGGGACTGAATACAAACGGACGAAACATATGCAGGTTATACATTGATTACGATAGGGACTGTAGGATAAAATTTAGTGACTGAGACTCAGTTCGTTCCTGAAATATAATCTATTAAACATTAACGCCTTGCAAGAGATGCCCTCATATATCAGCTTAGTTTAAGCCAAACAAAATTAATAACACTAAAACCAGTTAAGTAATAAAACAAGCGACCTAGTGGATTTTTAGACCATCGCCAGAACAAATAAAAACACTTTGAGCATTAAAATTGCTTGTAAATGACAAACAACATATTTTATCGATTATCCATTACTTGCTCTTTTTATTTATGGATACAATCGCTATGTTATAATTGAAATGGTAGCTGGTAAGTAAGGTTGATTCAATTTTAGAAATAACCTATTATTTATTTATTTCAAATTTAAGTTTTAAACAGGAGAGGTTGGGCTAATAGTTAACAGTTTCAAATATCCAGTTTAGTGTAAAATAAATTTTTAATGACAGTGAGTGACCTAGAAAAGCGTATTGTGCACTAGAATTGTAGAGAAGCCAACCTAACTGTATTTTACCTAACAGCTAATTTACTAAATGCATTAAACAATACAGTTGTAAATATCAATAAACTATATGTTTCTCGCGACTTCGTCAGCGTCACTTTCTGTTATTATGATCGCTATTAAGACGTTTTAAAAGAATGTATTGGGTTGTCCGGAAAGTTCGTAGAGAAATTTGGACAATGATTAAAATTGATAAACTTAAGCTGTTTTAAAATTTATTTATTTAATCTACAAAATATTTACCACCGTTAGCGATTACCTTTCCCAACGGCTTGAAAGTTCCATTATCCTTTTTTTCCAAAAATCACTGTTCTTACTCCTGAAGAACAATAAAAGGTCCGTTTTGAAGTCATCTTCTAAACAGTAGGAATTACCCTTGTAGACAAGTTTTGAGGGAACAGAAGAGATGGAAATCCGAAGGAGCAATGTGAGGAGAGTACGGCGGGTGAAGTAAAACCTCCCATCAGAAGCTTCATAACTTTTGCCGAGTCCTTAATGACACATGGGGCCTAGCGTTGTCTTGGTGGAATAGCACTCCTTTCCGATTCTCCAACTCTGGCCGTTTCTCTTTAATTGCTGCCTTCAATCGATCTAACTGGGCGCAGTAAAAGTCCGTATTTATAGTATGGTTTTGTGGTAGGAGCTCAAAATGTATAATAGTGCAGCTATCTCACGGACAATAATTCGTGAATTGTTTTTGATGACCGTCATAATATCCTCGATGTCAAGAGTTGAGCTCCGGCAAGCCCGGGGTTAGTCTTCCAAATTGAAATCTCCTTATATTAACCGCGAAAACTACTTCTGAACCATGCTATTAGCAATTGAATTGCTGTCATACACTGCACCAATCTTTCTTGCGTTCAAACAAAAAACTCTTCAGCTTTATAATATTAGTATAGATAAGTAATAAAATAAAGAAATTATTTATCTATAGCCCACCACGGACCACCAGTTGGGAACCTTTTGGTCTAGAAAAAGTTGTCAGTCAGATATTGAACGGATGGAATTTTCGAAGCCACTTACCCCTATGTAGCTTAAATACGGTGGATCATGTGTTCAAGACCTGTTACGGACACGGAATCGAAAAAGGAGGAGGAGGAGCAGAACAGAAAGAGATTAAGAGACTGGAGGAAGGAACATTAAGAGAGGGAAAAGAGACAAAGAGTATATAGTGGGATTTCAATAAGGGCAAATATATAGGCTGGCTTAGGGCTTTAACGAGTAGCCCTCGCGCGGTTAGCTTCTTCCCTCCTCCCCGTTCTCCCTTTTCCCTCCTTCCCATCTTCTCTTCCCCCCTTTTTCCTCTCCTCCTCACCATCCTCATCAGTCCATAAAAGTAACAGGTAATCACTTATAATGAAATCTCAAATATTGATCTATACGAAAGTACAATTGCTGTCAATAACAGTTGTAACACGCTTTTCAGAACCTACCAATAGCAAATAAGAATGTTGGAGCTTTGACCAATATTCCATTTGGGTGCGTAAGGATAAATATTGCGTCGTATTCGTTTATCATAAACAGTTGAAGGCCGAACCGAGCGCTTTCCGTCTTCCAAGTCAATTATCTGGCAGTCAGTTACTAACGGTGATTTCTCCTAAGACACCATCGCCATACGCACTACAAATTTTTTTTAATCATTTGATTAGCGGATGTCTCTTTTTCGGAAATAAAAAATCACTAAATGATTTTCTTCTCATAATACCACTTAAAGATAAGGAATATTAGTTAAAGTGATGAATAAAAGCACCTTAACTAATCCGTTTTTAAAAATGTTTAATATTTATTTATCGAGATATATTACAATCTGTTTCAGAATGAACAATAGTAATAGAGATATAGGACCACATTCATACAATATATACAGAAAATTACGATAAAGTCAAATTATATAAAATAGAAAAAAAATCATTTATATGTACAATAAAATAAAAAACAAACAAACAAAAGCCTATAATTGAGATAAATACAAAGTTAGAAAATAAATAAACATCATACAGACAAACATAACTATATACAATATATACAACTGCTAAGGAGACCCTAGACTGGGCTTTTCTCTTCACTTGGAGGAAAAAAGCGGAATCCAAGAGATCCTAGCGCCTCTCCCTCAGCCGCATCACTGGTCTTAGCCAGTAGAAGCTAAGTTAGGGCGCAATAGCCACAATCATACAGTACATGAGTGGAGCATCTGACCAGTATCAGAACTCCAATATAAATGCTTACAAAACGTCGCGGGAACACTGCCGTTTCAATCTTCGTGGAGGATTGTAGGGGTGGGTGGAGCTAAAGAGGGATTGAGCTAAAGGATTAGGATGATGAAGAAGGTCCTGATGGGATTTAGAAAATTTGGATGGTACCAGATCTAAAATATATGGAATATTAAGGTCGTGATGTAAGGTACCGTTGGAAACATAATTCGGGAGCATTAACTATTGTTCGTAGGACTTTGGATTGGAAGGATTGGATGCGTTTGATGTTAGAGTATTTAGCTGCCCCCCATAGTTCAAGTCCATATAGGTTTCAGTACTGTCTTGTATATTAGTAATTTGTTGTCAACTGTAAGATGAGATTTTCTGTTTAATAGTCTGTATAACTGGCCGAATCGGCGGTTGAGTTATTTTCTTTCAAGTCTTGTATGTGGGTTCCAGGTTAGTCTTTTGTCTAGTAAAAAGCCCAGATACCGGACTGTGTCTGAGGAAGGAAGCGGTATGGAATTGAGTTTAACTGTTGGGCAGGATTTGCGTCGAAGGGTGAAGGTGACGTGTGTGCATTTCCTTTCGTTTACCTTAATACGCCAAGCATTACACCAGTCTTCGACAAGGGAAAGGTGCCTTTGGAGATTTAGCGATGCTGCTTCAGGATCGGAATCGGATGATAAAATGGCTGTGTCATCAGCAAATGTTGCCAGAAAGGTATCGGGATCGGTAGGGATATCGGCGGTATAGAGGATGTAGAGGACGGGTCCTAAGACGCTGCCTTGAGGAACACCGGCCTCAACAGTATAATGTTTGGAAAACTCTAAACCACAGCGAACTCGGAAGGAGCGGTTTGATAAATATGAACCAGAGGAGTAGGTATAAGGATTGGGGTAAATGGGTTTTGAGCTTAAAGAGCAATCCCGGGTGCCACACCCGGTCAAAAGCTTGTGCTATGTCCAGAAAGGCACCCGAACAATACTCCTTGCACTCAAGGACGGAGGAAATGTGGTCTACAAATCGGAGTCCTTGCTGAACCGTGGAATGTTGAGGACGGAATCCAAACTGGTGTGAAGGAAAATTGTGAAATTTGGCTAGGATTCGTTTTAATAGGAGTTTTTTGAAGATTTTAAAGAGGATCGGAGGAAGGCTAATAGGTGTGTAGGATGACGTACAGTTGGATGGTTCCGTTTTTAAAAGAGGTAAACATTGACCAATTAACACAATTTTCATAAAAAAAGAGAGGATTAAGTTGAAATATTAAAAAACGCTACAAACTTATTTTACAGCCTAATGAATTCTAACCTATACTCCTATATGAACTGTTTTATGTGTTCACTTTAACACCTTTGCAGATGCGCAATCTACTAGCTCCGCAACCAACTATTTTTTGCGGCGAAGTTTGTGCACATGTAAGTAAACAAGATGCAATGTACCAATGCGTTAATGTAAATATATACTACAATTTAAGTATATCCTAAAATATTTATTTTGTTTATTCATTTATTTATATATATTCTCCAGTATCAAATAACCATTCAAATATGAGCTGAATCAGATAAGACGTTGTGTATTCTAACAGCAATTTTCGGGCAATAATTATCGAGTAACGGTCACCTGTGTTGTAGTACAGCAGGATTATATGCCCAAGTAAAGGGGTTAAAACCCAGCAGATGGTCCAAGGATTTTCTTCTGGGAGTAAATAAGTCCTCGGTAATGCCATTCTGAGCTACTCGTTAAAATTCCCTATCCAAATCAACCTGGAGAGGTAATACTTAGGATTTAAAACTTCTTCAGGTCAGTATTTTTTTTGGGTGCATATAGACAAATAAATCTAAATAACTAATGTGCGATTTCGGATAAAATGTGATAACAAAAGAAATTGTTATGGTCTGCTTACTTAAAAAATATATAAAATATGTATAAATATAAAACATCGAACATTTATAAATTTGTTATAAAACATCGTCCAAATAGCAACGGTGCCATAAACTATACAAATAAAATATTAAGTGTCGAATACTATTCGAAATCTATCATCATTAAACAAGAAATAAATATAACAACTAATATCCAACGAGAGGTGCTCGTTAAAGATCCCTATCCTCATTAATCTTGGATATTCATAATTTTGGACTCCCACTGTAGTATTGTCCGATTAGCGACCGTAGCATAAGGTGACATTTAGTGAATAAACAAACAAAAAAACACCAAGTATCGAATTACTACCTTTGGTACCAAATTTCTCAATCTGGCTTACTCAGGGATTATTAGGCTTAGCTGAATCGTTTTTCTTTTGGAAAATATAGAGGTTATAAAGGATTAAAAAAAAAAAAAAAAAACAATCTGAAGAGAATTTAATAATACATAATGAAAATTTCGGCACCATTTTTTTTCTTTTCAAAACGGCCATTTAGGAGAGGGAGTGACAGAAGCGTTAGTTAATATTCATACCGGTTCTAGTGAACTGCTCCATCCGAGCCACTTTGTCAAATATTCACCTTGAGATAGGCTCCAGTTCAATTAATTTTTTGCGCAGCGTTGAAAGGTTTCAAGGGATCCTAGCTGCCTGCTTCGCATTTAGATTCTATTGAACCTGCCTTAGGCTGCCATTTGACTTGAAACTGTCGGCAGTGTCTTTTGTGCTTGGGGAAGCGTCCGACAGAGGACCTGATCAAAATTCTCTGAGGCAACGTGTTGGCCAATCATCAGCGCCCATTCTTCCCTCCCAACCGGTTTCTATTTCCTATCGATTCCGCAATTTCCTTCTCCCTTTCCTCCGATTAGCAAATTACTACTTATACCGTCAGACATCGCCCTGGGAATATTTTCAGTTATTGTTAAGTCGCAAGGTTTGTATGGGTCTTGTGCATAGTAAATAAATAAATAATTAATTTGGATGTTGATGTTCTTTACAATTTGTCCATCCCTTTTTTACTAATGGTTATGACTAGAGACATCAGAGTACGAATTAAAAAACCTAAGCTAATGCTAGAAAAGTGTTTATATATATATATATATATATATATATATATATATATATATATATATATATTATATTTTGATTAATCATAAAATAATAATAATAATAATAGGCCAACCAAACCCGAAGGTTCGATGGCAATACCACTAAATACTGCCTATGCAGACTTCCCCAATGATCACCGCCCAAGCCCAAGCCATCTCAGCTTTAACACAATCCTCCCATCGACGCTTCGCCCCACCTTTCGGAAGATTACCAGTCGGTTCAGCTCTTTCTCTGTTCCTCACTGAACACAACAACTTTACACGCCCATTCGGGTCTCCGCGATGCTATTAACTCAATTATATTCACCAGGTACAAGCTCCGCACTACCGCGTTGTGGAACCTTCTAAACTCCTCACTGGCCTCATATCTCTTTAGAAAAAATGTTTAACGCAGTACCTTCTTTTCGAAAACCTTAAGCCGTTGCTCATCCTTCAATGTAAGCGGCCATGGATGTAAAACGGTAAACAAAAACTAAACGGTGAAAATCTGGATGTGTTACAAAATTATCATGTATGGGCCTGGAAATAAAGACATATACCTATTTCAGAGTATAATGTTTAAATAAAAATAAAAGTGTTGAGTTAGTTGTATCTTATAATTATTATTATTTTTCTTACAATAGTTGTAAAGAAGCTTTTGTTAAGGTACAGTATTCTGCAGATGGATAATTGTCTATAAACTGTGTGCAATATGTATGTACAATATTTTTATATATGTAAATTCCATTTATAAAACATTATTATTACAATTTTTACTCATTTTTATCAAATCTAACAACGGAGAACTGTTAAATATTTCTAATCGACAAAATTAAAAGCATTTTTGGAAAAGAATTTTTTAATATTTCGTCATTTAAGCCCTCTCAGATTATTTCAATGAGGATAAAGCCTACACAATATTAAAGCCCATTTAATTTTATCTCAACATAGCTAATTTAGTTCAAATTGTCAGAGCATTTTATGAGAAAATTCATAAATGGTGTAAAACGCATGGTATTATGTGTAACTTATAGTTTTACGATTTCGGAGAAATTCTTTCTATGAAATTCAGGGCAAATACAGCTAATACAATACAAATACAGCTAATACAATACAAATACCTAAAGTATAAATTTCAGTTTCTTACAACTTATAATTTTTTTAAACTACACTTACCACATAAAGACACATGCACACAAAGACCTTAATCATATATCCGTTTAAAAAAAAAAAAAATTCAAGATGACAATTATTTCTTCCACTATTTATTTTATAAATAGTTGAGTCTAAGTCAAAATATGATAGGATGGGTTCCTTATGTAAACTAACTGAAAAGGATCTTTTGATGTAAGTTAAAAATAAAAATAGTAAAACATCTTAACGATACATATTAAATAATTTGTGGAAACAGGAATTCACCTTTAGGCAGTCTTGCTCAAAACAGTTCAACGTTAATATTTTTAATTTCTGGAACTAACCTGAAACATAAAAACAAAAATAACATCAGTCATTGAATAACTTCTTATTTTATTTTATTTTTTTTTATTTATTTAAAGAAATTTACAACTGTATTAAATAAATACAACAAGTAAATAGGCTTTATATATGATTAGTACACATGATAGTCCTGAGAAGAAACTACCCATTGGTAGCACTCCAATGTCTTATGTTAGAAGGTCTCTTGGCCATCTTCTTTTAAGGCGCCTCGGTGGGTTGTCGGGAATAGATATGGAGGAGAGGTCACGGATAAGCGGGTTTGAGTGGGCAGGGAGTTTGGAATGAAAAGAGGTATATCTGTAACGGGCCAAGTCTTCAACTAATGGGATATTTAGGTCTTTATGGATGATTTTATTAGTAACAAAGTAAGGAGCATTGAGGATTTTACGAAGGATTTTGGACTGCAAGGATTGGATGCGAGAGGAATTCGATGGTTTAGTAGACCCCCATAGCTAAATGCCATAGGTCCAAATAGGCCTGATAATTGAATAACTTCTTATAAAAAAGAAAAGAAAAAAATACCTATTTGCTTAATAAAAATAAAGAAGGCAGTGAAAAACATCAGAATCTCGCCTTTTTGTTTCTTATTATCAATATTGCTATATCAGATATTTTCAAAGCTAAAAAAAAATAGGTGTAAGGAGAACTAATAAAAGCAAGAAAATAAAAATACACCATTTCCTTAGGTTTTTAACATAGTCTATAGCTTAGGTATTTAACATAGTCTATAGCTTAGGTATTTAACATAGTCTATAGCTTAGGTATTTAACCTAGTCTATAGCTTAAACCAATTGATTTGTTTAGTTTTAAGATGTTTAAAAGTAGATACTTGTGTAAATTTTGATTTATTATGAAAGTAGTATAGTTTTTATTTTTTTTTTTAATTTTTATACTAACTCAAAAAATTTATATGTTTATTTATTCTTAGAATTTATGGGTTTATAATTTGGGGAGAGGCGTGGTTTATTGTTTTCGGTTGGCACGACAGGCCTTGGAGGCCCTTGGCCGCGCGGTATGGTTTATATTCCACACCGCGATCCTCGATGACATTTTATAGGGTCAGGTCATCACTCCCTACGCCTATTTTGTGGGTGGCTATCAGTTAGCTGACGGGTCCAACATACTCGGGGGAGATAGTGAGTGAATCCCTATTTATTTGTATGCTTGAAAAAAGTCCTCCTGGGACTGGGATTAGAACTCACAACTTCAGCGTGGCAGGCTAGCGCGCTAACCACTCAGCCATGGGAGAGGCGTGGTCTAGTGGATAAAGAGTAGATAGAATATACCGGTTCTGGCACAGGGCTTCGGTGCAAGATGGCGGCGCCCATGGTTTCCCGCCAAAACTGGCCTTTATTGAACGATCGTTCGCGATCTACCTGTCGTTCGTGATCTAGTCAATCCAACTTAACTTCATATTGTCAGTTTAATTTATCGATTAAATATTCGATTTTCTTTTAAAATATAAACAAAGGAACCTTGTTATGGCCATACAATACCAAATAAATAATTATGACGTCATCACGACCTAACCTTAACTACTATGGTTCGCGCCATCAACCTAACCTAAACCACCTGGCCACGCCTCTTTTTAGTCACGTGACCCTCTATCAACCTTACCTAAACCACTAAGCCACGCCCCTTTTTAGCCACGTGGCCCACAAAGACATAAACTTAACCATTCAGCTACCCACTTTTCAGTCACGTGACCCCCCCCTCCCCCTCATAAACCAACCAATCGCAGTACTCTATTTGAGAGTTCCTCCCGGCTACGTCCGATGGTCAAATCGTTTTACGAAACCTCTTTAACTGAAATATAACCTTCTTAATGTTTACATTTTTGCAACCCCCTTACTGTTACATAAACCTTCCTAACTGACACATAACCTTCCTATTGTTTACATGTTTGAAACCTCCCTAACTGTTGCATAACCTTCCCAATGTTTACATTTTCATCAACCTTCCTATTGTTTACATTTTTGAAACCTCCCTAACTGCTACATAACCTTCCCATTATTTACATTTTCTGCAACCTTCCTATTGTTTACATTTTTCCAACCTCCCTAACTATTACATAACCTTCCCATTGTTTACATTTTTGAAAGCTCCCTAACTGTTACATAACCTTCCCATTATTTACATTTTCTGAAACCTTCCTAACCGTCACATAACCTTCCTTATGATTACATTTTCTGAAACCTTCCTAACTGTTACATAACCTTCCCAATGTTTACATTTTCCTCAACCTTACAAATTGTTACATAACCTCCCCATTGTTTACATTTTCGGAAACGTCCCTTACTGTTACAAAACCTTTCCAATGTTTAAATTTTAGCTTCGTATATGCTTACTTTATGTTCTGAAACTTCCTCTTTGTTTACAAATTCAGAAGCATGTTCAATATTAACATTTTCACTGTTTGTTTACTTTTATTTTCTCCTTACATAGTCGCAGAACACACTCAATTTCTGAAGAATCCGCAAGAGCGCAGCACCCACTCTACTTCGTAATGTGTCCACCAGAGTGCATCTCTCCGGAATTTTTTACGTTATCTATTCAATACTTTTTTTTTTATGTAAGTTTTTCAGCAGCCATTTTGTTTTGATGAAGCCAACATTGCTATAATTCAAACAGGTATGAACATGTACAAACAGGTTGGTATCATGTTTAAGCATGTTGATAAGTGAAACGTAAATATGGACTTTGAACCCTCTTAACGGCTTCAATATAAACATCGTAATACTGCTTCTTAATCCTATACAGCTTTGAACTTTGATCCTTAATCCTACATTTTAAGTAGCGATAAAAAGTTCCTTAAGCTTTAACGTAAACATGGACTTTGAACCTTCTTAGTGGCTTTAATATAAACATCGTTATAGGGCTTCTTAATCCTATACAGCTGTGAACTTTGATCCTTAATCCTACATTTTAAGTAGCGATAAAAAGTTCCTTAAGCTTTAACGTAAACATGGACTTTGAACCTTCTTAGTGGCTTTAATATAAACATCGTTATAGGGCTTCTTAATCCTATACAGCTGTGAACTTTGGTCCTTAATCCTACTATTTAAATAGCGATAAAAGGTTCCTTAAGCTCTGAGACTTTTTCTCCTCTTAAGTATATATATAAATATAATGCGGACCTTGTACGTTTTATCTCTTAGTATAGTAAATCCCTAAAGATTTAATCGTAAACAAGATAAATTTAAGACGTCAATATCAACTTTGTACTGATAATTGCTTAAAGTATAAATATTCCTTAAGCTCTGAGACTCTGAACCATTACCCTCTTAAGTATATATATAAATATAATGCGGACCTTGTACGTTTTATCTCTTAGTATAGTAAATCCCTAAACATTTAATAGTAAACAAGCTCAATTTAAGACGTAAACATCAACATTGTACTGAGAATTTATTAATGTACAAATAAACAATAATATAAAACTTTTATCTACTTCGGACGGATATTTATTTTGTTTAAACATAATAATTTCAACATTTTAAATTGTTTTCGCGCCTTATCAGATCGTTTAATACCATTCCCAAGCATTATTTACTTGTAATTAATAATTCTGATCTGTGATTGCACTCACAATTGTCTTAACGATGTCTTCGGGATCGTTCGGCTACTCCCGGCCATCTTCGGTCTTATACCTAACTTCGCTATAATCCGGAGTTCTATCTAAAGAAATAAACAATGATAACGTTAATTCCATCGAAACAACTTCCTTATCTTCTCTGCATCTAAACATTTGCATTGCATAGTACATCGTAAACATTTTATTAATTTTAGTTATCAGCATTATTAGTAAACAAAGTTTTGTACCTTTTTTAGTTCGGCATTAAGCCTTAAGCCTCTTCACCCCGTCAAGGTAAAGGTACATCGAAGAGGTTTTTATTTATTTTTTATTTTACAACGTAATTTTTACTATAAAATGTATACAAATTAAACGAAAAATAAAAGCTTAATAAAAATCAGAATTCATGAAAACATAAGATATAATCTTCTAACGCAATCAAGAATTAAATAAAATTTATGATTATAACAAATAAAATCATCTTTTTTATTTTTTATTTTTGTTAATTTACCATTATTAAATGTATTTAAATTTAATTTTACACCTGAAAATAAAAATTCTTTCCTGTTAGGATGGTCGGCACGGTGTGGCAATATTTAAAACCATTTAATCTTAAATACTAAACAACAATTTTCATTCTTTTATCATTTTTTTCTTTGTGTATTTGAAAGAGAAATATGAGCATGGAATTAACTTTGCTGGGTTATTCTATTCACCTCACATTCACTCACACATTCAGGTTTACAGGTGTTCAAACCATGCCATTGACCTTCATCCAGGGTTTATAGGTGTTCAAACCGTGACAGTGACCCCATTCATTCATGGTGAATAGATTTAAACAATTTTTCATTTACTCATACAGATAAAGCCTTAGTTTTGATACTCTGTACATTTCTCTTTCGAGACATTATGATAAATGAAATGGCTGCCTTGCTGCGAATGCTTAATTAATTTTAAGAGAGCCAAAATATTCCAAAATCATTACAGAACAAACATATTGCCACTCCATAAACCACCATTTTTTATTTTATTTTTTTCCAAAAAACGCTAAATACAAACTAAAATGCTTGTAAACTCGCTTTTTGTTTCTTATTATTAAAAAAAAAAAAAAAAACTCTTTATATTATTTCAATTCATTTAATTTATAATGCCCATAAGCCAAAGTATTGATTCCGTCTTCTTGTATGTGTCTTTTATCATCAAAAGGTGACAGAGAAACCTTATTTATTTCGGAACTAAAAATATTATGGAGCTTAGATTGTATCATTTTCATTGGCGTATGCATAATTTCATTTTGAAATAATACTTTTTCATAATCCTCAAAACTAATATATTTTTTTAACGAAGATGTTTTTACGCCTTTAGCACGCTTTTTTACATCGTTTTCCGTCATAATAGCGTACATTTTCGCTCTTAATCCCACATATTTTAAAATTATTTTGGAATTGAGCTCATCTTTGAACTTTCCTAACTTTTTTTTATTTTCTTTAGAATAACATAAATGTGTTTCAGGATAGTCTGAGAAGTCAAAATATTGATTAATTTTTTTCATATCTTCATAGGCATCATCTGTTAAGACCCTATAAATAAAGGAATCTGTATCGGTATACATCATCTTCAAGGTTTTTCCAGAATATTTTGTCATCATTATGTCATAATGAAATTGATACATTACAGTTTTTGATAAGTCTAAAATACACATTCCTATGTATATAGGTTTATTAAACAAGACTTTCGATTTTTCCATGTGAACAGCCACTATATTCTCATTGTAGATTGTACGGTCAATGAAATTTGGTTTAGCAACAAGTTTCATCAACTTTTTACTGTCAGTTACTAGTTGAATATTCTGGTTGTTCCTGATATTTTCCATCGTTTTACCGAAAACTGCATTGTTAAGCAACTTATAAAAATCTTTTTCAAAATCGTTGGATGCTCCTTTCCTTAGCTCTGTATTGTATTCTATATACGATCGTAGCCATGGTGCTTGGTCAAACTTTAGAACACGGTGAATTTTTTCCAATTTTAGCCCATGCTGTAGAGCTTGAATCAAATTTTTATAATGTAAGACGTAGCGATTTCTTTTTCCAAAATGTGTTATTAATTTTTTTGAATTAGCTTTTGCTCCCGGTGGTATCATCGCTTCAGGTAAGAACGGTAAATCATCATGGTAATGATGAAGTTCTTGAGGATAACTGACGTCAATTTCAAATATGTAACCAATTTCGTCATCATCCTTAAGCTTGGATATGTTTATACGTTCCGGATTTTTAACCCATTCAAATCCTCCGTATGGTAAATACATGCTCATCGCTTGTCCATAAAGGTTATTAGCATCTAAATAAATTATATAACTCGATTCTTCGTTTGGATTAAAATTACTCATGTACTTATTATTCGCTTCTGCATACCTGTGTGATACCTGACACAAACCTCCACGAATACCGTGTTCTATCATTAAAACCATATCATAATCCTGTAATAGCTCTATATTCATTTTTGTATATTTTAACATGGCATCAAAGGTCAAACCGGGAACAGTGAAATAATGAGCTGGATCAAGTTTATGCGTCTTGATCATGACATCTCGGAAAGATTCGAAGACGTCACAAAGTAGAAGAACATCAGTCTTAACGTACACATCAGCATAATCTCCCAAAGATTGGCAATTAAAGTGTCCCCATATGTTTTGAGCGTGTTTATAATCTTCTACGCTGATGTCGCTCTCATTCAATTTATTGTAAAAGTCTTCAATTGATGGTAACTCTGTTTCATTGAACTTTTCTTCATTGTCTATATAATCATATGGAAACACACCTTTTCTGGTAACCAATTTTAATTCCTCATCTTTATAATATTTTGATGTCTCCTGGAATTTGTCCAAAGAAAGAGATTTTACAAGATAGTCCAGGCTTCTAGGCATGAATCTGTAAGAATCTATAAACCTCAGTTTCAGTTTACCAACATGCTTTGTGAAGGATATGTATTTTTCTTCACTATTCGGTATTACCTCAACTTCTCCAGGGGTATTTCCCAATTCTCTAACTATAAAATGTGCGTCATAATTGCTCAAGTTGTGCATTATGACAGGTACAAACGAGGGATTAACGCGTTTTAAATTACAATTATTACACGAAGCTCCTAAGTACGTTCCGGTTATATGGCAGTGGTCTCTAACTTTTATGTTGTTTTCTTTAAATTCGTCTTGGCACATGTAACAGGTTTTAGCTTCAGCCCAATTTTTTTCTTCATCCGATGAGATCCGCATTGGTTTGTTCATCTTATAGATTTCTTGAATTTTTTTAGCAATATTGGAAATATACTCCATGAAGTGATAAGCGGCATTGGCCCCCTATAAACGTACGGTTTTTTTATTGGGACGTCTACTCCCTCGATCCCTTTAACATATACACAAAATGATATCGGATCGTGCCTCTGATATTTAGTCGTGTTCTTTGACGATTCGTTTATAGGAACTAACATCGATTCAAAGTCAGCATAGATAACAAACGGTACTTTGCTTTGTCGTTCCACATTTGAAAATCTGATAAAGTGATCTTTCGTCGGCAGCTCTATTCTTACTGGTTTATTTTCAGAGCAGTATATCTTGTGTTCTTCAAGTTTCTCGCTAGCTTTTTTTCCATAGAGGTTGTTAAAATGTGTAAAGCAGCGTTTGCAAATCGTCAATTTATGTTCATATTGGCTGAGTTGAGACACAACTAATCTTTCAAAGTTTTTTATGTAAATATAATGCGAAGTCTTATCATCGGATATAAGTAAAAGATCTCGGTGGTAATTCAATTCTGTTTTACAGACTTTCAGTGGATATATTTTTTCTTTTTCATCCAGCCCATAAACATTGATGGAGACATTATTTGTCTTTTCAAAGTTCCTTATTTCGCTTAGAGATGTCGGGAACGAAACGCAACTAAAGTCATATTTATGTTCTAAATTATCATATTTAGTAACGCGTTGAGCATTCTTTTTCACAAATTTTGCTAAAATGGAATACTTGAAACAATAAATATCATTATTCTGTACATTAATGCAAGCTTTCTTTGATTCTATCGATGGCGGAAGAGGAAGATAGGTGCAGCCCCTTAGTGGCAAATATTTGTTGATTCGTAATCTGATTCCATCAACTCCACTCAGCTTCCATCCACTTTTTTTAAATTGAGACTCTTCTGCTTCAGTTATAATTTTGTTAAAACTTTTCTCGATAAATTTGTTAAGATCGCTACCTTTAAACACACATTTATTTCGTGTTTTGAATGCTTTATCCGTCTGATCACCAACAGAATTTGTAAAAGTACATTCCAATAGGCAGTTCACTTTCAATGCGCCATGTTCATGTAGTGAATCTCGAATTTTATACACTAAGAGGTTCTTAACACTTTCCAGAAACGAGTTAATATCCATAGAATCGAACGATCTGATGAAGAATGATGCCAATCGGTTTTGAAATGCTGTCTCATACTCAACAAGTCCCTGCTTGTCTGGTACGAGTGCTAAAATGGCATTCTTTTGTGGCTCAGATAATTTTAATTTTTTTATCAACGGTTCCTGGGTACATACATTTTCATGTCTTTTACCGTTATAAATATTTGGAAAAACACCCCCACACCTGGTGCAAGTATAAGTCGAATTACCGTTACAAGATTTTTCATGTCTACGAAGGCTCTTCAAATACTCATACGTATTACCGCAAAGGTAACATTTAAACTGACTCATTTTTAAGTGTTAAATTTTAAAATTTCTGAACGAAGATAAATTTAATAATTTATTTATGCACACAACTTACCTTCCGTGAACAAATGGAGAATTATCTACTAGTTTAAAATTAACGGAAACAATTTTTCTATAAAACTTAAATAATATAAAAATATCAATGGCACCAAGAAATTAGGAAATATTTTTAAACTCAGATAGCAGCAACAGCAACAAATCAATGTGTTCTCTTTGAAGTCTGAAGCTAAAATGACAGCAAATACAAATGACAAGTAACTCCTTAACTATCAGCTGTTGCTTACCCCCACCACCTTCCGTTTTACCCCCACTACCTTCAGTTTTACCCCCACTACCTTCCATTTTACCCCCACCACCTTCAATTATACCCCCTCTCCCTCCCCTCCTACCCTTGTAGTGCATCCGAGGATACCCAATTCAAGTTATGGATATCACTCTAATTACGGGTAGAATGAGATGGTCAGAAGTGGTTAAGAGTAATCAGGGAGAGTCGGAGAGGTTCACATGTAAGGAAAAGTCGAGTTTATGTTTTTGTCCCTTACATACTCGACTTTTCCTTACATGTGAACCTCTCCGACTCTCCCTGATTACTCTTAACCACTTCTGACCATCTCATTCTACCCGTAATTAGAGTGATATCCATAACTTGAATTGGGTATCCTCGGATGCACTACAAGGGTAGGAGGGGAGGGAGAGGGGGTATAATTGAAGGTGGTGGGGGTAAAATGGAAGGTAGTGGGGGTAAAACTGAAGGTAGTGGGGGTAAAACGGAAGGTGGTGGGGGTAAGCAACAGCTGATAGTTAAGGAGTTACTTGTAATTTGTATTTGCTGTCATTTTAGCTTCAGACTTCAAAGAGAACACATTGATTTGTTGCTGTTGCTGCTATCTGAGTTTAAAAATATTTCCTAATTTCTTGGTGCCATTGATATTTTTATATTATTTAAGTTTTATAGAAAAATTGTTTCCGTTAATTTTAAACTAGTAGATAATTCTCCATTTGTTCACGGAAGGTAAGTTGTGTGCATAAATAAATTATTAAATTTATCTTCGTTCAGAAATTTTAAAATTTAACACTTAAAAATGAGTCAGTTTAAATGTTACCTTTGCGGTAATACGTATGAGTATTTGAAGAGCCTTCGTAGACATGAAAAATCTTGTAACGGTAATTCGACTTATACTTGCACCAGGTGTGGGGGTGTTTTTCCAAATATTTATAACGGTAAAAGACATGAAAATGTATGTACCCAGGAACCGTTGATAAAAAAATTAAAATTATCTGAGCCACAAAAGAATGCCATTTTAGCACTCGTACCAGACAAGCAGGGACTTGTTGAGTATGAGACAGCATTTCAAAACCGATTGGCATCATTCTTCATCAGATCGTTCGATTCTATGGATATTAACTCGTTTCTGGAAAGTGTTAAGAACCTCTTAGTGTATAAAATTCGAGATTCACTACATGAACATGGCGCATTGAAAGTGAACTGCCTATTGGAATGTACTTTTACAAATTCTGTTGGTGATCAGACGGATAAAGCATTCAAAACACGAAATAAATGTGTGTTTAAAGGTAGCGATCTTAACAAATTTATCGAGAAAAGTTTTAACAAAATTATAACTGAAGCAGAAGAGTCTCAATTTAAAAAAAGTGGATGGAAGCTGAGGTGGAGTTGATGGAATCAGATTACGAATCAACAAATATTTGCCACTAAGGGGCTGCACCTATCTTCCTCTTCCGCCATCGATAGAATCAAAGAAAGCTTGCATTAATGTACAGAATAATGATATTTATTGTTTCAAGTATTCCATTTTAGCAAAATTTGTGAAAAAGAATGCTCAACGCGTTACTAAATATGATAATTTAGAACATAAATATGACTTTAGTTGCGTTTCGTTCCCGACATCTCTAAGCGAAATAAGGAACTTTGAAAAGACAAATAATGTCTCCATCAATGTTTATGGGCTGGATGAAAAAGAAAAAATATATCCACTGAAAGTCTGTAAAACAGAATTGAATTACCACCGAGATCTTTTACTTATATCCGATGATAAGACTTCGCATTATATTTACATAAAAAACTTTGAAAGATTAGTTGTGTCTCAACTCAGCCAATATGAACATAAATTGACGATTTGCAAACGCTGCTTTACACATTTTAACAACCTCTATGGAAAAAAAGCTAGCGAGAAACTTGAAGAACACAAGATATACTGCTCTGAAAATAAACCAGTAAGAATAGAGCTGCCGACGAAAGATCACTTTATCAGATTTTCAAATGTGGAACGACAAAGCAAAGTACCGTTTGTTATCTATGCTGACTTTGAATCGATGTTAGTTCCTATAAACGAATCGTCAAAGAACACGACTAAATATCAGAGGCACGATCCGATATCATTTTGTGTATATGTTAAAGGGATCGAGGGAGTAGACGTCCCAATAAAAAAACCGTACGTTTATAGGGGGGCCAATGCCGCTTATCACTTCATGGAGTATATTTCCAATATTGCTAAAAAAATTCAAGAAATCTATAAGATGAACAAACCAATGCGGATCTCATCGGATGAAGAAAAAAATTGGGCTGAAGCTAAAACCTGTTACATGTGCCAAGACGAATTTAAAGAAAACAACATAAAAGTTAGAGACCACTGCCATATAACCGGAACGTACTTAGGAGCTTCGTGTAATAATTGTAATTTAAAACGCGTTAATCCCTCGTTTGTACCTGTCATAATGCACAACTTGAGCAATTATGACGCACATTTTATAGTTAGAGAATTGGGAAATACCCCTGGAGAAGTTGAGGTAATACCGAATAGTGAAGAAAAATACATATCCTTCACAAAGCATGTTGGTAAACTGAAACTGAGGTTTATAGATTCTTACAGATTCATGCCTAGAAGCCTGGACTATCTTGTAAAATCTCTTTCTTTGGACAAATTCCAGGAGACATCAAAATATTATAAAGATGAGGAATTAAAATTGGTTACCAGAAAAGGTGTGTTTCCATATGATTATATAGACAATGAAGAAAAGTTCAATGAAACAGAGTTACCATCAATTGAAGACTTTTACAATAAATTGAATGAGAGCGACATCAGCGTAGAAGATTATAAACACGCTCAAAACATATGGGGACACTTTAATTGCCAATCTTTGGGAGATTATGCTGATGTGTACGTTAAGACTGATGTTCTTCTACTTTGTGACGTCTTCGAATCTTTCCGAGATGTCATGATCAAGACGCATAAACTTGATCCAGCTCATTATTTCACTGTTCCCGGTTTGACCTTTGATGCCATGTTAAAATATACAAAAATGAATATAGAGCTATTACAGGATTATGATATGGTTTTAATGATAGAACACGGTATTCGTGGAGGTTTGTGTCAGGTATCACACAGGTATGCAGAAGCGAATAATAAGTACATGAGTAATTTTAATCCAAACGAAGAATCGAGTTATATAATTTATTTAGATGCTAATAACCTTTATGGACAAGCGATGAGCATGTATTTACCATACGGAGGATTTGAATGGGTTAAAAATCCGGAACGTATAAACATATCCAAGCTTAAGGATGATGACGAAATTGGTTACATATTTGAAATTGACGTCAGTTATCCTCAAGAACTTCATCATTACCATGATGATTTACCGTTCTTACCTGAAGCGATGATACCACCGGGAGCAAAAGCTAATTCAAAAAAATTAATAACACATTTTGGAAAAAGAAATCGCTACGTCTTACATTATAAAAATTTGATTCAAGCTCTACAGCATGGGCTAAAATTGGAAAAAATTCACCGTGTTCTAAAGTTTGACCAAGCACCATGGCTACGATCGTATATAGAATACAATACAGAGCTAAGGAAAGGAGCATCCAACGATTTTGAAAAAGATTTTTATAAGTTGCTTAACAATGCAGTTTTCGGTAAAACGATGGAAAATATCAGGAACAACCAGAATATTCAACTAGTAACTGACAGTAAAAAGTTGATGAAACTTGTTGCTAAACCAAATTTCATTGACCGTACAATCTACAATGAGAATATAGTGGCTGTTCACATGGAAAAATCGAAAGTCTTGTTTAATAAACCTATATACATAGGAATGTGTATTTTAGACTTATCAAAAACTGTAATGTATCAATTTCATTATGACATAATGATGACAAAATATTCTGGAAAAACCTTGAAGATGATGTATACCGATACAGATTCCTTTATTTATAGGGTCTTAACAGATGATGCCTATGAAGATATGAAAAAAATTAATCAATATTTTGACTTCTCAGACTATCCTGAAACACATTTATGTTATTCTAAAGAAAATAAAAAAAAAGTTAGGAAAGTTCAAAGATGAGCTCAATTCCAAAATAATTTTAAAATATGTGGGATTAAGAGCGAAAATGTACGCTATTATGACGGAGAGTTCTGCGCTTGCGCTAGTTCATTAACATACGTCGTTATATCGTCTCTTCTTTATGAACAGTTTTTAGTGTGTAATAATTGTTTTTATTACATATAAACAATTAGTGATTGTGCAACAACATTCGTTGTCAACAATGGACTAATCCTACTGACTGTAAGTAGTAATATTTACGATTACTTAGTTGTCGTATGAAGTAGAGCTGAGAAGCCTTATCTTTTTCGCCATATTGCGATCCCCACTCAGCTTCCTCAGCTTGCCAGTCTTCCACTGACCCCTGGAGGGGCCACGTCGCGCTCCGGACAACAAGGTCAAGGTCGCGCGGACGTATTTTTTTGTTTTATTTTTTATTTATTTTTTTATTTTTATGTATCAATGAGATACTACCACCAAGTCATGGCGGGAAAGGCAAGCATTAAACGCTCCAGGTCAGCTGGATCTTCTGCTTCCCCGGTCAAGCAAAGGCAAAGACGTAATAACAAACGCCCTACGCCCCCCTCATCAGCTGCTTCTAACGAACAGGAACCACAACCCGGGACTTCATCGCAAGGGATGACTGAGGAATCTCCCTTTTTTACTCCTAACCCCTACCAAGTACTCCATATCGAGAAAGAGGTCATGGAATCAGAATCTACACCGAGAGATCCCCGCCCTCCTCCCATATTTGTTAAAAATATACGAAATTTTCAACTCCTATGTACCCAATTAAATAAAATCATTGATAGCAAAAGCTACACATGTCTAACGCGAATCAATGACACAAAAATATCACCCGATTCAGCTGATGTGTACCGCAAAATAGTAAAATATCTTACTGAAACAAAAGCTGATTTTCACACGTATCAGCTAAGAGAGGAGAGGGCATTAAGGGTGGTAATAAGAAATTTACACCCCTCTACACCAGCTGAGGAAATAAAGGAAGAACTGACGTCTCTTGGGTTCAAAGTGCGTCAGATAACTAATGTCATGAAAGATATTATAGAAGAATCAGGTGACAGGAGTAAAATTCCTTTACCTCTATTTTTTGTGGACTTAGAACCGTCTCCAGGAGTAGAAAAAATTTATGAAGTGGAAAAACTCTATTACACGAGAGTAAAGATTGAAAAGCCATATGTAAAAAGAGACATTATACAATGCCACAATTGTCAAGCATACGGCCACACGAAAACGTATTGCCACCACATACCGCGCTGTGTTAAATGTGGTGAACAGCACAAGTCTGAGCAGTGCAATAAATCACGTATAATCCCAGCAGTTTGCGCTCTGTGCCACAAGGGACATCCGGCGAATTACAAAGGCTGCGAGATTTACAAGAATCTCAAGACAAGATTTCTGAAGCCCCAGCGCCAAGAGGAGACTAGACCGAGGAGAAACCCATCAAAATTCGTCGACCCGACAGTTTCGTTCGCCCAACAACTTGGTGGTGGTGACCAGTCTACTCAGTGTGAGGCCACGCCGGTTCAACATACACTCAAACATCCCGAACCTGAATCTCAACCACCTCAACATTTTAATTCTCAAAAACTTCCCCAGCATCAAATTTCTCCTATCCCTCCTCCATCAAATGTCACAGACCTCACCAGTTTAATGACATCATTCATATCAGAAATAAAATCAATAGTTATGCCTCTGATATCAGTCCTAACAAACCTAGTATCAAATTTAATTCCTGCCTTGAAAAAGCCCTAAATGATTCCATCCAACTCCATTTCCATTCTCCTCTGGAATGCGAATGGTGTTCGAAATCATATTAATGAACTAACTTTATTACTACACGACAAACGTATTGACATAGCTCTTATCACTGAAACACGACTAACTAACAAACGATCATTCAACATCCCAGACTACCAAATATACCGAACTGACCATCCCGATGGAACAGCTCATGCCGGCACTGCTGTCATCATCCATCGCTCCCTCTCCCATAATTTATTACCCTTACCAGTACATAACTTCCTCCAAACCACTGCTGTAATTATACAAACCCGTCATTTTCCTATAACAGTAGTTGCAGCATACTCTCCTCCAAAAATACCTATTTCCGAAATCCAATTTAATTTATTCCTTAATTCCTTAAGGCATCATTTCCTCATAGGTGCGGACTTAAATGCCAAACACCAGCAATGGGGAGCCAGAACTACAAATTCTCGCGGGCGAACATTGCTGTCTGCACTCTATTCCACTCACTGTAATATCCTCTCCCCCGATTCCCCTACCTACTGGCCTACTGATCCTCACCGTAACCCCGACCTCCTCGATTATTTTATCCACAAAGGGCTAGGACCTTTAAATCATTCCGTTTCCCGGCTCGATGACCTTTCCTCCGATCATAGCCCTCTTACCCTGACTCTCTCATTATCTCCTATTCCGAAACTCCCTCCACCATCATTCCTAAGAGGCCCAGTTAATTGGAACCTCTTCCGCGAAATAATAACGGATGGAATAGACCTCAGAGTATCCCTCAAATCTCCACAAGATCTTGATGATGCGGTTGATTCCTTTACTACCCTTATCCAACAAGCAGCCTGGAATGCATCTTCACCTTCTCCTTCCCCAAAATACTACCAGAAGAATCCTATACCCCAAAACCTCCTAGATCTAATCCATACCAAACGACGCTCTAGAACCCTCTGGCAAAGAACCAGGCACCCAGACGATCGTAAATCCTACAATTATTACACCAAATTAGCTAAAAAGAAATTAGATACCTTTCGATCCCAATCCTACAATTCCTATCTTTCTTCACTATCTATCTGCGACAATTCCCTCTGGAAAGTAACCAAAAAAGTTCTTAAATACCAATTCATCTCCCATCCCATCCGACGTGAAGATGGATCCTGGGCTTTGTCGGATGAGACTAGAGCGGAAGAATTTGCCAAATACCTTTCTAAAGTTTTTATTCCACACCCCGAGCTCAATCCTGCTCATACAGCTAACGTAAAGGAATTCCTCTCCTCTCCAATTCCTCTCTCTCCACCCCCTAAAGCTATTAACCCCTCTGAGGTCAAATTCCTTATAAAGAAACTAAAACCTCGAAAAGCTCCTGGCTACGACCTCCTCAATTCTAAGATCCTTCGTCAACTGCCCCAAAAAGCAATTATATTCCTTACCTACCTCTATAATAGTATCCTCCGTACAACCCACTTTCCTTTGGTGTGGAAACACTCCATCATTCTCCTTTTTCCCAAACCTGGTAAACCTCCCAACAACACCTCATCCTATAGGCCTATTAGTCTCCTTCCGATCCTTTCAAAAATCTTTGAAAAAATCCTTCTCAAGCGTATCCTACAGTTAATTGAAATTCCTTTCCACCAGTTCGGATTCCGCTCACAGCACTCCACTGTACAACAAGGCCTACGAGTGGTTGACCATATATCCTTTGCACTTGAAAACAAGCAATATTGCACTGGTGCCTTTCTGGACGTTGCTCAGGCATTCGACCGGGTCTGGCACGATGGCTTGCTTTTCAAACTAAAAACCCATTTACCACAATCCTTGTATCTAATCCTACAATCCTACCTTTCAAACCGTTCCTTCAGAGTCCGCTCTGGTTCAGAATTTTCCAATAGTTACCTGATCGAGGCTGGTGTACCTCAAGGCAGTGTCCTAGGTCCTGTCCTATATCTCCTATTTACAGCTGACATACCTACGGATCCTGATACCTTCTTAGCAACCTTTGCCGACGATACTGCCATTTTATCAACCCAATCAGATCCCGAAATTGCATCTTCCTATCTACAGAGACATCTATCCTTGATTGAATTTTGGTGCGCTAATTGGCGTATCAAAATTAATGAATCCAAATGTAAGCACATCACCTTTACCCTTCGCCGCAGATCCTGTCCACAAGTCAATTTTAACTCCATACCCCTTCCCTGCTCTGACACAGTCCGGTATCTGGGATTCTTACTAGACAAAAGACTAACGTGGAACCCACACACTCGACTTAAACGACAAGAACTCAACAGACGATACGGCCAACTATATAGACTACTAAACAGAACATCAAAACTTTCTGTTGCTAATAAACTATTAATTTACAAGACGATTCTAAAACCGATATGGACCTACGGACTCGAACTGTGGGGGACAACTAAATTTTCGAACATCAGGCGTATCCAATCCTTTCAGTCCAAAGTCCTTAGAACAATAGTCAATGCTCCCTATTATGTTACAAACAAGACCTTACACAATGATCTGAATATCCCATTTGTCTTCGATTTAATCCCATCTAAATTCCTAAACTTCCACCAGAGGCTAACTCACCTTCCTAATCCTTTATCCCAATCCCTATCTAGCTCCAGCCATCCCTATAACCCTCCTCGTAGGTTGAAACGGCAGTGGCCTAGAGATCTCTTATAACAAAGCAATGCTGAGTGTTGGCAATGGCCAGCTTCTCCACTCACGCCTGAGAGTCTGTGGCTCTAGCGCCCTCTCTCAGTCTCCACTGGCTTATTAGACCGGTGACGCGACTGACTGAGAGGCGCTGGGATCTCCTAGCCTTGGGCCCCAACGCCCACTTGTGGGAGTCGGGGTTTAATTCGGAGTTCCCAGGGGCAGTATGTAAATATTGTATATATATGTATGAATGTGACCAAGATTATTATTATTTATTTCTTTTATTTTATTTTTATCTTTATTTACGGTTATTTATTCTTCTTTATATTTTATTTATTTCTATTTATTTTGTATTCATTTATTTTTATTTCTTTATTTTGTGTACATAAGGAATGAATGAACTCTAATATCACTAATACTTATTGCCCAAGATTGTGGCAGATTGTATTATTTCTAAATAAATAAAGGTTAAAAGAAGATTATGACGGAAAACGATGTAAAAAAGCGTGCTAAAGGCCTAAAAACATCTTCGTTAAAAAAATATATTAGTTTTGAGGATTATGAAAAAGTATTATTTCAAAATGAAATTATGCATACGCCAATGAAAATGATACAATCTAAGCTCCATAATATTTTTAGTTCCGAAATAAATAAGGTTTCTCTGTCACCTTTTGATGATAAAAGACACATACAAGAAGACGGAATCAATACTTTGGCTTATGGGCATTATAAATTAAATGAATTGAAATAATATAAAGAGTTTTTTTTTTTTTTATATAATAAGAAACAAAAAGCGAGTTTACAAGCATTTTAGTTTGTATTTAGCGTTTTTTGGAAAAAAATAAAATAAAAAATGGTGGTTTATGGAGTGGCAATATGTTTGTTCTGTAATGATCTTGGAATATTTTGGCTCTCTTAAAATTAATTAAGCATTCGCAGCAAGGCAGCCATTTCATTTATCATAATGTCTCGAAAGAGAAATGTACAGAGTATCAAAACTAAGGCTTTATCTGTATGAGTAAATGAAAAATTGTTTAAATCTATTCACCATGAATGAATGGGGTCACTGTCACGGTTTGAACACCTATAAACCCTGGATGAAGGTCAATGGCATGGTTTGAACACCTGTAAACCTGAATGTGTGAGTGAATGTGAGGTGAATAGAATAACCCAGCAAAGTTAATTCCATGCTCATATTTCTCTTTCAAATACACAAAGAAAAAAATGATAAAAGAATGAAAATTGTTGTTTAGTATTTAAGATTAAATGGTTTTAAATATTGCCACACCGTGCCGACCATCCTAACAGGAAAGAATTTTTATTTTCAGGTGTAAAATTAAATTTAAATACATTTAATAATGGTAAATTAACAAAAATAAAAAATAAAAAAGATGATTTTATTTGTTATAATCATAAATTTTATTTAATTCTTGATTGCGTTAGAAGATTATATCTTATGTTTTCATGAATTCTGATTTTTATTAAGCTTTTATTTTTCGTTTAATTTGTATACATTTTATAGTAAAAATTACGTTGTAAAATAAAAAATAAATAAAAACCTCTTCGATGTACCTTTACCTTGACGGGGTGAAGAGGCTTAAGGCTTAATGCCGAACTAAAAAAGGTACAAAACTTTGTTTACTAATAATGCTGATAACTAAAATTAATAAAATGTTTACGATGTACTATGCAATGCAAATGTTTAGATGCAGAGAAGATAAGGAAGTTGTTTCGATGGAATTAACGTTATCATTGTTTATTTCTTTAGATAGAACTCCGGATTATAGCGAAGTTAGGTATAAGACCGAAGATGGCCGGGAGTAGCCGAACGATCCCGAAGACATCGTTAAGACAATTGTGAGTGCAATCACAGATCAGAATTATTAATTACAAGTAAATAATGCTTGGGAATGGTATTAAACGATCTGATAAGGCGCGAAAACAATTTAAAATGTTGAAATTATTATGTTTAAACAAAATAAATATCCGTCCGAAGTAGATAAAAGTTTTATATTATTGTTTATTTGTACATTAATAAATTCTCAGTACAATGTTGATGTTTACGTCTTAAATTGAGCTTGTTTACTATTAAATGTTTAGGGATTTACTATACTAAGAGATAAAACGTACAAGGTCCGCATTATATTTATATATATACTTAAGAGGGTAATGGTTCAGAGTCTCAGAGCTTAAGGAATATTTATACTTTAAGCAATTATCAGTACAAAGTTGATATTGACGTCTTAAATTTATCTTGTTTACGATTAAATCTTTAGGGATTTACTATACTAAGAGATAAAACGTACAAGGTCCGCATTATATTTATATATATACTTAAGAGGAGAAAAAGTCTCAGAGCTTAAGGAACCTTTTATCGCTATTTAAATAGTAGGATTAAGGACCAAAGTTCACAGCTGTATAGGATTAAGAAGCCCTATAACGATGTTTATATTAAAGCCACTAAGAAGGTTCAAAGTCCATGTTTACGTTAAAGCTTAAGGAACTTTTTATCGCTACATAAAATGTAGGATTAAGGATCAAAGTTCACAGCTGTATAGGATTAAGAAGCCCTATAACGATGTTTATATTAAAGCCACTAAGAAGGTTCAAAGTCCATGTTTACGTTAAAGCTTAAGGAACTTTTTATCGCTACTTAAAATGTAGGATTAAGGATCAAAGTTCAAAGCTGTATAGGATTAAGAAGCAGTATTACGATGTTTATATTGAAGCCGTTAAGAGGGTTCAAAGTCCATATTTACGTTTCACTTATCAACATGCTTAAACATGATACCAACCTGTTTGTACATGTTCATACCTGTTTGAATTATAGCAATGTTGGCTTCATCAAAACAAAATGGCTGCTGAAAAACTTACATAAAAAAAAAAGTATTGAATAGATAACGTAAAAAATTCCGGAGAGATGCACTCTGGTGGACACATTACGAAGTAGAGTGGGTGCTGCGCTCTTGCGGATTCTTCAGAAATTGAGTGTGTTCTGCGACTATGTAAGGAGAAAATAAAAGTAAACAAACAGTGAAAATGTTAATATTGAACATGCTTCTGAATTTGTAAACAAAGAGGAAGTTTCAGAACATAAAGTAAGCATATACGAAGCTAAAATTTAAACATTGGAAAGGTTTTGTAACAGTAAGGGACGTTTCCGAAAATGTAAACAATGGGGAGGTTATGTAACAATTTGTAAGGTTGAGGAAAATGTAAACATTGGGAAGGTTATGTAACAGTTAGGAAGGTTTCAGAAAATGTAATCATAAGGAAGGTTATGTGACGGTTAGGAAGGTTTCAGAAAATGTAAATAATGGGAAGGTTATGTAACAGTTAGGGAGCTTTCAAAAATGTAAACAATGGGAAGGTTATGTAATAGTTAGGGAGGTTGGAAAAATGTAAACAATAGGAAGGTTGCAGAAAATGTAAATAATGGGAAGGTTATGTAGCAGTTAGGGAGGTTTCAAAAATGTAAACAATAGGAAGGTTGATGAAAATGTAAACATTGGGAAGGTTATGCAACAGTTAGGGAGGTTTCAAACATGTAAACAATAGGAAGGTTATGTGTCAGTTAGGAAGGTTATGTAACAGTAAGGGGGTTGCAAAAATGTAAACATTAAGAAGGTTATATTTCAGTTAAAGAGGTTTCGTAAAACGATTTGACCATCGGACGTAGCCGGGAGGAACTCTCAAATAGAGTACTGCGATTGGTTGGTTTATGAGGGGGAGGGGGGGGTCACGTGACTGAAAAGTGGGTAGCTGAATGGTTAAGTTTATGTCTTTGTGGGCCACGTGGCTAAAAAGGGGCGTGGCTTAGTGGTTTAGGTAAGGTTGATAGAGGGTCACGTGACTAAAAAGAGGCGTGGCCAGGTGGTTTAGGTTAGGTTGATGGCGCGAACCATAGTAGTTAAGGTTAGGTCGTGATGACGTCATAATTATTTATTTGGTATTGTATGGCCATAACAAGGTTCCTTTGTTTATATTTTAAAAGAAAATCGAATATTTAATCGATAAATTAAACTGACAATATGAAGTTAAGTTGGATTGACTAGATCACGAACGACAGGTAGATCGCGAACGATCGTTCAATAAAGGCCAGTTTTGGCGGGAAACCATGGGCGCCGCCATCTTGCACCGAAGCCCTGTGCCAGAACCGGTATATTCTATCTACTATAAAGCACAAGGCTACTGTTCTGCGGGTTCTGGGTTCGAATCCCCGCTCAGTATTCGAATGCATAAAAATATACGATTTAAATTGTTACCATTAAATTGTTTTTATAACTTTATTATTATTGGTTATTATTATTGGTCCAGTAAATTTGCGAATCGAAGTACGACCTTTCCACAAAAGTTTAAAAACCTTACCGGATATTATTTCTGAGGTTCTTAGTAGTATTTTGTGAAAGGACGTTTTTCTACCCTGGGTAATATAACTCATATTTTCTATATTGATCTCTTGTAGAGTATGGCCCCTTTAACTCAGTTAAACCTATTTTATTAATCATAATTTGATTTCTTTAATACCTGAAAATAGTGAAGACAATAATAGATATGTTACAAAATTTAAGCCACTAAACATGTGTAACATCGTCATCATGATAGCCTTGTCCTCTCTACCTTGCGAGGATGCCCTCTGTAGACCACGTATCCCTCTCCTCAACCAGATCTCTTCTCTCTTCCAATCTAGCCCTCACCTTCCTGAATGCCTCCTTCTTTCCAGGTGGTCTGAGGTCTTCCTTGAGGATTTCTTCTTACTACGTGTGTCTCATAAGTCATCCTAACAGTCCTACTCTTTATTTTAAGTCGGTGCCCAACCATCTAGATTAATTTTCCTCAAGAATGGTTTCCAGCGAGCTCACCTCAAGCTTTGACTTGATAGTCGTATTCAGGATCCTATCTCTATCATTCTCCCCTTCGACATTCCTTAGGTACCTCATGTTCATTGAATGGATCTGGTTCCTATGCTTTGGTGTGAGGGTCTACACATCAGAGAAGCAGGAAGGAATGTGCAGGAAAGTCGGCCTGTACACTGATAGATTTTTTGTCTAGTGAACTCTATTCTGTTGAGGAGGCCTCTCCTAACTGCGTGAAACGTTCTTCTTGCCGCTCTCATCTACTGAGATATTTTCCTTCATTCTTTGTTCAGTCAGGCTCCTAATAACTTAAGTCCTTTGTATACTCTAAAACGTTCCGTTTTAATCCCAGGATTCTTATTCCTTGCCGTGGTTTCCAACCTTCTCTCACGAATTTTGTGTTTTCTGAATTTATACTCATGTTGAAATGAAACAGTTCTTATTGTACAATTTCAACATTATGTTATATGCCCTTGTCATTGGCTACAATTATAACAAGGTCGTCAACAAATGCCAGCGTAGATTAGACAGAGAAAAAAATCTGTTCTACAACCCATGATGGGTCTTGCTTGGGCTTAGTACATACAGATATTCGTACTGTTTCTAGGCCAACGGACATTATGTGATTAGCCGAGATCACGCTCAGCCGGAAGGGTTTTTTCCCCATTTTGGGTACAAACTTTACAAATGCTGTTGTGGGCACCGGGAGGCTGAAATAATAGAATAAATAATATTCTGTCGCAGCCGGGATTCGAACCGAGGACCTAGAGAAAAGCAGACAAGTGCTCTATCTACTAGACCTCTCTGCTCCCTAGCGTAGAGAGTTGGCTACATAATACAATATCCGGGTTGAAATGATCATATTATTGCTTTTGCTTACCAAGAGCTAATATAAAGAAGAGGGGCTTAGACTGTATCCCTAGGGTATTACCCGGGTCCTATCCAACTCCAAGGAGGTATTATTTTGTGTTCTTACTACGTTTCTCGTCTTGACGTAAAGATTCTGCACGGTCAAGACCATACTCATATATATTAATCTTTCAAACAGGGCTTGCTCAACACCCATCTTTCGTATTCTGTCGAAAGCATTCTCTAGACAAACAAAGCAGATAGACCGTTCTTTCCCTTTCTCGATGTAAGGGAAAACGAGTAACTAAATTACATTCCAATGATTTTACGTTGTTATACCCTTATCATACCACCTACTACGTGGGTCGAAACGTTGGTAAAAAAATAGCTTAATCTATTTCATTGTTTTTTGGTCTTTTACCCGGACATTTATCTTCCCGAATAATGTTTGGTCTATAATAAAACCAGGCAGTGCAATTTAACTCGAGGAAGGCTATTTATTTAAGAGATTAATGTTTGACGGAAGAAGATATCCCATACGTGTACAACTTCAATTGAACATATTTAATTCGAATGAACATGTATATAGAACACGGCTTCTACACGGGGATTTATTTCGATTGTTGATAGAGCAGGGAATTGGCAGACTTGTCGGCTGAGTGGCAACACTGTAGAGGTCGAAGAACGTACATAGGCCCCTGCCAACCAATCATGGCCAGTTGATTAAACAACAAAGTCCAGCTCCGCCCCCCCCCCACCCACCCCTTCCAGGCAGAGCGAGCTCAGCTTCCGAATTTTATTTAAACACACAATTCACCCCGTGTTTTTACATCACAATAGGGCTGCTCTACACCCGCCCGCTGACTAGCTCAACATTTTAATAAGAGTTGTCCCAACTAAAATCCTTCTGGAAATTATAACGTCTGCGTTGGAGTGGCGAAATTTGTCAGAGTCACTCTATTTCTTCTAAATTAAGTAATGATTGATTTATCTATTGAATTGATAACTCCCACTAATGAGATATTTATTATCGTCCTTGAGATTCCTAGAGATGTATTTTTTTTATATTGGTTTTCGAGGTAATTGCCGTTTTTTTAATGAAAATAGATATGCTACCCTGCTGTAAGGGTATGCTGGTAAGGCGCTTCTTATAATACTATTTTTACTTGTACCACTACAATACATGAAGGATCTTGGGTAAAATAAATATACAAAACAATGACATTGAAAACTCTATCCTATTTCATTCTTCACAAGAAGTTTAACCTTCACCTTTACAACCCATGATGGTTCTAGGGTTTATCATACAAAGATACGTTCTGTTTCTAGACCAACGGCAGAGCAATAAGGTTACATTTTCACCATCGCAATACTTTCTCTTACTATATATTTCATATATAGGTAAGTAAAAGTAAAAACAATGCGAAATAATTCAATACATTTATTAAAGGCAAATACAGTGATATTTTTTATGTTGAAAAATGAAATGATTTTAAGGAAATTTTGAAAGGATACATTTCTGATTCCGTTTTCCCTAAGTGTCTTTCGAAAAAAATAGATAATAAGCAGTATCGCAGTTTGATTTCTGCTTTTATGTTTGCAGAACTGATAGTAATTTAATGATTCTATGATGAGCAATAAGGTTATTGAAGAGTGCACCCGTCCGATATGAGGGATACCGCCTGTTTATATTTAGTGAGAGTATTTTCACATGAATATTGTCAAGATAGTGGCACAAGTTGAGTATGCAGCTCTCATGCATAAATATAAATGTTTGTTTTTATCCATGATTATTCATTTAGGACTGAAGGCAGGAGCTATGAGTAGTTATGCATATGTATTTCATTCCAGTGTTACTTTACGTATTCAACAGCAATAGAAAATTGAGATTAAGACTGTAAACGTAAATGTTTATAGGAAGTGTATCGATATCTGACTTTTTAATTATGATGAATTCGTTTATCCTATAAATTATCGCCTTAATATGTGTGTCTTTTTTTTTTTTTTTTCAATAACCGTTCAATTATTTTTTTATGTTAAGGGGAAATCTAAAAAAAAAAATAATAAATAAATAAAAGATTTTAAACTATTAGGGTGATTAAAAATAAACTTTTTTTAGAAATACTTATGATATTTACTGTCATTGATATAATTTTAATCCTAAATAATTTTGTAACACATAATGCCTCTTATTAGGAATTCCTTCAACCAAAATGAAGTGAGGCAATTCAGGTCCCATAGCGGCTCTTTTGAAAACGAAATATTACCTCTGCCGAACCACGTATTTATATACACCTATTATACAGGATATTGAAGAGAAACCTTGCCAAAATGAACGGACTGTGAGGAGGTGGTTTGTTAAATTGTAAGTGGCGATACAAGCTTACAAAGGCAGTCAAGCTCAAGGCTACCCTCGGTTATGGACAGAGAAGCTCTACGAAATGCAATTGAAGATAATCCGACAAAAACACTGCGATGCTTTTCTCCGAACTTGGAGTGTCTCAGTCAAGAGTAAATCGTCCCTAACACCGACTGGGGGAACGAAAAAGATAATGTAGAAACTTCCCGAATGAGCCTACCAAGCAGCAAGCCGAACAACGCGTGGAACATGTCGTTTGATCCTTAAAAATCTAAGTGACAAATGTTCCTTCAAAAGAATTTTCACATGTGACGAAAATCTGATTTACTTGAGTATTCAGGACAATAAATAGACCCAGGCAGCTTTACCGGTCACTAAGAGAAGTCAATTTGAAAAAGAGACCATGTTTTCGATTTTTTGGAATTATGAATGAGTAGTTTACAACGATTTTGTGCCAGATGGGCGTTCTGTTGATTGAGTACTCTATTTAAAACAGCTGCAACGGATGTACGAAGTTTTGGAGAGGCGATGCCAGGCTTTGGTGAATAGAAAGAAAGTTTTGTTCCAACAAGACAACGCCCGGCCACACACCCTTCGATGTACGAAGCAGGATCTTGCTGAGATGGATGCCATCGAACTTCTACCGCACACAACATTTAGTCCTCATCTTGCTCCATCAGGCTACTACCTCTTCAGAGCTATGGCTCACTTCCTTAAGGGTAAAACTTTTTGTACAACGGAGGAAGTCAAAACTGGAGAAGAAAAATTCTTTACTTAAAACCCAAAGCTTGATATCTGCAGGGGATTGAACAGCTAGTATCTAAATGGCAACATACCATACACCATAATGTAATACACTTAGATGCCTAAAACGTACTTGAGGTAAATAAAAATCATTTTTTGTTTACTTACCCCAACGTTATATCTAATATATAATCTATCTGCGATGTCATCAGTTAATTATACATATTTTTTTAAGGTGGCCGAAAGGTAGTGGATCTGTTTCATGCAAATAGCGTTTGGTTAGGAGTACGGAGATAAGTGTATTGACAGAAAGATTAGAGACTTACGTTCTTTTTGTAAAAATATATTTATTGAAATTTACAACTTTATAAAAATAAATACATCCAGAGAATACAATAATATGGACTTAAAGTACATGTAGAGAAACAGAACATTCGGAGCCTTCTAAAACATATTCTTAATTAGAAGGTCTCGAGGTCATCTTCTTTTCAGACGCATTGGAGAATAATCTAAAATTGAAGAGGAAGCAAGGATAGAAACTAGTGGGTATGAGTAGGAATGGAGTTCTTCATGAAAAGAATTGTACCTGCTTTGGGACAAATTATAAAAATAAGGAAGATTAAGATCATACGAAGGATTTTTGATTCGGGGTCAATTCGATGGTTTCGGAGAGCCTCAAATTAGATTTTTTAGTTCTTGACTATCAGTTTAATGAATATTCAACGAAATTTATTATTGACTGAAATTCTAGGACTTCGGTTAGATGATATCTAAATGAAAATAATAACCGATCCGCACATATATAAACAAGTACGTGATTATAAAGAAAAGTTAATAAATATTTTAGCATTCGACGGAAATACTCGGTTTAGGGTCCCAGAGTCTAAATAACCGAATCGCCCGAAAAGGCCTGTGTTTGATAGAATATTTCAATCAGAATCATAATATTAAAACGAATTCAATTTTACATCGTAAAAGAGAGTTTGAGCTAATTTCTGAAAAAAATTGTAAAGAGCTACAAAATTCATGGTATAAACTGGCATTGCAGGTTTGACGATTTCGGAGACAAAAATCAGTAACATCTCAGGCATATCTAACACACACACCAACACACACATACACAGACACACACAAAGACCTTTTTGCGAGACTTGGTCATTTGGACTCAGCGGATCCTGATATTTACATTTATTTCATATGTATGTAGTGTAAGGAATTTATAAATGTATAATTTATATAATAAAAAAAAAATAATTATACACATTATTATGGCTAGATATTAAGATGAAATAGAATGGAAAGATGTTTCATAAACTTTATTCCTTGCCGTTGGGGTATTAAAGGGGAGGGAATCAACATATCTTAGGAGTTTTCGACTCAGCAACTTCAGACTTTCTACTTTCAGATTTCAACATTTGCAATCAATCTCATACATCATTCAAACAACATCTATATCGTATCCGTCTCAGCTTCTTTTCGGAGAAAGAACTTTTTCATCCATTTGAAAACTTATTCATCAGTCACTTAGATCTTCTGAAAATATGGGAAATAAAAACCTCGGAAATTTTACTATTCCGTCTAAAGTAAGTGTTAATACTTGTTTTTAAAAATAAAAAAAGAAATACTTTAACAAAATGGGAATGCATCTATCGGGTTGTAAAATGAGTTTGTAGCGTTTTTTAATATTTCAATTTAATCCTCTCTGTGCTCATGGAATCATAAGGCCTGTTTAGACGAGCCGATCACCCTGGAAAATTGGCAAGCGAGCTTGAGAAATCGTGATCATAGCCTTGATAAAGGCCCAAGCTCGTCGTTGGGAAAATAAACCCAGAGAAATTGAAACCCCCAGAAATTGAAACGTCTAAACAGAAGCAGTGGTCCTGGTCGGTCCTGAAAAATTGGACCAGCAGAAAGGGAAGGATTTCTATACTATTTAATTTGGTCAGCTCTTCGTTTTTGGCCAAAATAAAATATATAATTTGAATTAAAATAAAATATTTAAAAAAAATTAATTGCATCCAATAATTTTTAATTCATAAACAACCAAACAAAAAAATTAAAGTACTTCATTGCAATAGAACTACGCAAATAAACATTATACAAATATATATATATATAAATATTGCAGGGTATTTTTATTTTTCTCCTTGTCATTATATAATACCAATCATTTACAATTTTTTATATTTCATTTTATACTAACAAAGTAACATAAAAACTTTAATATTGATGAATTAAACTAAAACCTTTTTTTTATATCGTATATTTACCTATTTCTAATTGCATTCATTAATTTATTTTCTAAATAAAGTCGGAGGTTATATAATTATAGCTTTCCATAATGATAATAAATCTAAAATGTAAACAATAGGGCTTCTTAATTCAAAACAAAGAACAAATACATCAACAACGAAGGAATAAAAAAGAACAAATTCAGTAAAATAATAATAGAAATAATGGAGATACTCTTATATAAAATATTTAGGAAAAAACTTAATATGATGTAGTACGGCGCAATGTTGAAATCCAAAATATTTTTATAATTAGTTTTACTTCAAAAATTCAATCTCTAATCAATGAGGAAGCATTTGTATGATAATTGGTATAATGATTTCATAAATTAAAAACAAAGTAATTAAGGTGCATTTCTGCATCAGTTTTAACCAAGATTGCTTACGTTTAAATGGAATTTGGTTGTTCATAACACCTGAGAAATAAATTCCTTTTCGTCATTTAATGATTTTTTTATTTCTGAAAAGGAAAATCCGCTTCACAGGTGGTTTACAAAAATTAAAGTGTGTATGGTAGAATGATGCATAAGAAGAGAGCACCATCCAAACGTGGTTTGCTTGATTTAGAGCCAGAAATTTTGACTTGAAAGACGTGAAGAACTCCGGTAACCCTTTAACTGATGATGGTAATAACCAAATCCAAGCATAATTGATCAAAAACATTTAATTTTCGATTAATGTCCATATCATATAATTGATTAGAAATATTTAAAAGGGTCTGAACCTTTTATTGCAATCACCAGGAAACAAAATGCTACAGACTTATTTTACAACACAATATAATAATAGCCTCTTTCGATTTCCCCATTCGATTCATTTAGGATAGGCCATACTTTCTTTATCTTTTTAATTAAATATCAATAAATAATTTTTTTTTATTATTCTGGGACAAATCCCTTTAGAATAACATTTACATAATATATAAATTGGGCTTCACAGTCTTAGAGTAATAATTTATTTATAAACAAGTTAACAAAAACCAATCGAAAACATATATACGCAAATATGTAGAGTATTTTTTTTTTTTTTTTTTATTTATTGGAATTTACAACTGTATACAGGAATACAACTAGTAAATTAGATGAAATATATAAAGGCATGAAACACATGTAGAGAAGCTTCCCAATGGAAGCACTCTAAAAATGATTTAAACTAGAAGGTCTCGGGGCCATCTCCTTTTCAGACGTCTCGGAGGATTGTCAGGAATCGAAGAGGAAGAAAGGTTTGAAACTAGAGGATTAGGGTGGGAATGGAGTTTGCCATGAAAGGAATGGTATCTAGATCGGGCCAAATCAGCAACATACGGAACATTAAGATCTTTATGGATTAGTGTATTCGTGACAAAGTAAGGAGCATTGAGGATTTTACGAAGGATTTTGGATTGTAGGGATTGGATACGGCAAGAATTCGATGGTTTAGTAGAGCCCCAAAGCTCTACTCCGTAAGTCCATATCGGCCTTATGATAGTCATGTAGATGAGTCTTTTGTAGTTAAGTGGAAGATTAGAACGTTTGTCTAGTAAGTGTTGAAGTAGTCGAAAACGTCGAGCAGTTTCTTGTCGTTTAAGTCTTGTATGAGGGTTCCAAGTGAGACGTTTGTCAAGGTGCAGTCCTAGATATCGGATCTGTTCAACCGGGACAAGAGGAGTATTATTAAAGGAAACAGTAGGGCAGGATGTCATAGGTTTACGACGAAGGGTAAAGGTAATTTGGTTGGATTTGTTGGCATTTATTTTAATTCTCCAGTTCTGACCCCACACTTCAAGGTCTCTGATGTGGGATTGGAGAGTTTGAGAGGCAATAGTTGGATCAGTATTGACTGATAACACACAAGTGTCATCAGCGTAGGTAGAAAGGAAAGTGTTAAGATGGGATGGGTTATCAGCTGTATAAACTGTGAAAAGAATAGGTCCCAGGATACTGCCTTGAGGAACACCAGCAAACTGATTAAAAATGGATGAATAGGAATTATTATGATTTACTTTGAAGGATCTGTCAGTATGTAGAGTATAAAATATAAAAGAGTCTTATTTACAATTTTGTTCTGACTGGCTGGTCATGAGATGAATGAATAAGCGGGATTTGAATGTAGAAAGAGAGTTGGAGTGACGAATAGAATGAGGAATAGAATTCCATAGGATTGAGGATCGGATAAGGAACGATCTGTCGAAATGTGCAGATTGGTGGACCGTTATGTATAAATCTGAAGGCCTAAAGCGTGTACAGCGGGAATGGACAGAGGATTTGAATTGTAAAAGGTTTAAAATGTACGATCGACGGCGGGATTGGATAACTTGTTACAGAATGATGCAAAGAAATACTGGCGACGATAGGAAGGGTAGAGCCAATCAACTCGCTATAAAATTCGGAGACGGAGGTGTACCTCGGGAAACCGAAGATAAATCGAAAAAAAGCAATTAATTAGGCGTTTTATTTTTACTTTTACTTTGTGTTTTATGCTAGTAATATTTGTACCTGCCTTATGTAAAATTGATTCGCACGTTTCTTTGTCATCGGTGCAGAGAGGGTATTGAGCCAACATATTGTTCTGGAAACTGGCCAGAAAGTAAAAACTTAAATTTAAACAATCTTTTACTGCAGCACATTACACTAGAACATTATCTATCGAGATTTTCTATTTCCGGCCCGATATTCTATCGCTGGCTATGAAATCAACGAATTAATTTTATCAACTCAGAAATAATTTTTAGAAAAATTCAACAAAAATTAAGAAAGATATTTACAAAAATATGAAAAAAACGCAACGAACCTATTTAAAAGCCAATATAAAAGCTTTCAAAGGAAGGTGCAATTAATTTTTGAAAACTATTTTAATCTCTTCTACATTACTTACATAACGAAAAACATTCCACTAAACTAAGGTGTAATTTTAAGTTGATAAAAACTGAAATACCATCATTGAGACAAATATATGCCTGAGATGTTACTGTAATATTCTAGGAGCTAAGGGGCTTTTATCCAAGGTATGGATGGATAGCAACGGATATCCTTGTAATATTTTCCTCATTAAGTACAACAGGCATCCTTTAGTCTTGCTGCCCAGACTGGTTGCATTACCTTCAAAATTTGATCTAAAAGAAGTCAAAAACTGTCGATGAAGGTATTTTTTGCAAGTTTTTCTCATTTAACTCAAAATCCGCCGCTTTAGTCTGCTTCAACACTTACTAGACAAACGGTCAAACCTTCCTCTGAACTACAACCGCCGCTTTAGTCTGCTTCAACACTTACTAGACAAACGGTCAAACCCTTCCTCTGAACTAACAAAAAACTCATACTACATATGACTATTGCAAGATCAATATGGATTTACGGAGTAGAGCTTTGGGGCTCTACTAAACCATCAAATTCTTCCCGCATCCAATCCTAACAATCCAAAATCCTCAACACTCCTTACTTTGTCACAAATAAACTTATCCATAGAGATCTTCGAACCAGGTATCAATCCTTTCATGACAAACTCCATTCGCACTCTAACCCACTAGTTTCAATCCTTTCTTCCTTTTCAATTCCGGATAATCCTCCGAGGCGTCTGAAAAATAAATGGCCCCGAGACCTTCTAGTTTAGAATATTTTTAGAGTGCTTCCAATGGGAAGCTTCTCTACATGTGTACCATGTCATTGTATTATATAACACATCACATTTACTTATGTATTTTTTGTTAATACAGTTGTAAATACCAATAAAATAATTAAAAAAAAAAAAAAATGCTAACGTTTCGGCTTAAACATGTGAGCTGTCGTGAAGGCATCAGTGAGCCTTGTAAGGAAATAAAGAAAATATATGCAACATACCAACCAGGAAACCTTTTATCAAAGTTTTATTTTATAATTAGTATTCGGTTCCAGTTAAAGTAATTAGAAACAGAGTGCTTTTAAGGCGAATGTAATGAAGAATTAAAATAATTTAGCGCCAATTACAAAAAAAGAAATACAGACTACTCAATATTCAATGCTAATAACAAAGAGCTCAATTCTTGAAATAATCTTTCTCAAAATATGCTCTTGGAAATTTAAAAATATTCTTGTATTTATTCCAAGTCGTGATTTAGTTATTAAACTTGCTTACTTTAGGAGAAAAAGCTTTTTAGGGACTATACACATATTTATCTTTCAACACTTTTATTAATTCAGTGGTAATTTTCATTTAGTATTTTTCAATGGAAATCAATCTCTGGAATTGTTGGAATATTCATTGAATAATAAAAATAAAAAAATGCATTATACTCTACATTTAGTTTTTATATGATTGCGGATAACATAGCCACAATTGAGAGACACTTAGTCTCAGTCGCCGACAGCCGATAGACCTGTAACCTGTCATAGTTCATAATTTTTCACTCAGTCCCTTTTATAGTGAGTCTCTTTTCTTATAGATATGACTCGCTAAATGTCTCAATTTTTATTAACTATATATATATATATATATATATATATATATATATATAGCATTTCCAAGTCAATTGTAACCTTTTCCAAGTCAAATGTAACTTTTTCCAAGTCAAATGTAACCTTTTCCAAGTCAAATGTAACCCTTTCCATTTCAAATGTCACCTTTTCCATTTCAAATGTCACCTTTTCCAAGTCAAATGTCACCCTTTCCATTTCAAATGTCACCTTTTCCATTTCAAATGTCACCTTTTCCAAGTCAAATGTCACCTTTTCCATTTCAAATGTTACCTTTTCCAAGTCAAATGTCACCTTTTTCTTCACTTCTAGCCTTAAATATACCGTTTTGTTTATTTACTTATTGAAAAATAATTAGTTTAATTAAAATTATGACTTTTTTAATAATTTTGGGATGGTTATCTCTATTTTTTTCTGTTTTTTAGATACTTGATATCAAGTTCTGTTTTTTACGAACTAATATTTAAAAAAATTAATTATTGTCTATTTAGTTTTAAGATAGTTGTTGATTTTGAATTTTTAGAGGGAAGGGATACTTTTTGGGAATAATTAATGTGTTTTCGGGTATTATAATTACGTTTTTCGAGATGTATTTTTTATCGCTCGCGTGCATATTAACTCGCATTTACTTTTAATGTTTTTTATTGATATAGGGATTAATTAATGTGCTTTCGGGTGGTTATGATTACGTTTTTCGAGCGGTATTTTTTATCATATTATTTTATTATAAAAAACATAAAAAGTAATTTTTAGTTAAAATAAACGAGGGCGATAAAAAATACCGCTCGGAAAACGTAATCATAACCACCCGAAAGCACATTAATTAATCCCTATATCAATAAAAAACATTAAAAGTAAATGCGAGTTAAAATACGCATGAGCGATAAAAGATAGAGCTCAACAAACGTAATCATAACCACCCGAAAGCACAATAATTAATCCCTATATCAATAAAAAAATTAAAAGTAAATTTTAGTTAAAATAACGAGGCGATAAAAATAACGCTCGAACAAACGTAATCATAACCACCCGAAAGCACATAATTAATCCCTATATCAATAAAAAAAATTAAAATAAATGCGAGTTGAAAATACGATGAGCGATAAAAAATACGCTCGAAAAACGTAATCATAACCACCCGAAAGCACATTAATTAATCCCTTATCAATAAAAACATTAACAGTAAATGCAGTTGCAAATACGCATGAACGATAAAAAATACAGTTCGAAAAACGTAATCATAACCACCCGAAAGCACATTAATTAATCCTATATCAATAAAAATCATTGAAAATAAATGCGAGTTAATATGCACGCGAGCGATAAAAAATACAGTTCGAAAAACGTAATCATAACCACCGAAAGCACAACAATTAATGCCCATATCAATAAAATACATTAAAAGTAAATGCGAGTTGAAATACCCATGAGCGATAAAAAATACAGCTTGAAAAACGTGATTATAATACCCGAAAACACATTAATTATTCCCAAAAACCATCCCTCCCCTCTAAAAATTCAAAATCAACAACTATTTTAAAACTAAATATTTTTAATATTAGTTCGTAAAAAACAGAACTTGATATCAGATATTTAAAAAAAACAAAAAAAAACAGTGGTATGATATGCCAAAATTATTAAAAAAGTCATAATTTTAATTAAACTAATTATTTTTCAATAAATAAATAAATAAAACGGAATATTTAAGGCTAGAAGTGAAGAAAAAGGTGACATTTGACTTGGAAAAGGTAACATTTGAAATGGAAAAGGTGACATTTGACTTGGAAAAGGTGACATTTGAAATGGAAAAGGTGACATTTGAAATGGAAAGGGTTACATTTGACTTGGAAAATGTTACATTTGACTGGGAAAAAGTTACATTTGACTTGGAAAAGGTTACAATTGACTTGGAAATGCTATATATAAATATTCTTTTTTTTTACCACGTACCAAATAAAGTATTATATTTTTAATTAATTAATTAATAATACTGATAATAGCTACAACCAATTTCGATGTCCTTCAAACAAATGGCTCCTTGTATTTATTGATGGATTCATTACTTGTCCATAAAAAAAGAACCGTTCAAACATAAAATATATGTAGATTATATCTTCGAGAAATTTTAAATTGGAGAAATTCATACCCTATTTCTTGTTTTTGAGCGTCGTATGACCTTGAAATAAGTACTGACACCTTCTTGAGACATTGGACATTAATATAGGGTAGTAATGATATAAAAGAGTTAAAAAAAAAAAAAAAAAAATTCTAAGTCATACTACTAACTAAATACTGATAATAATATGCATAATAAATAATTTATTTAATATTGATTTTTTGTGTATATTGTTGGGTTTGTAAGAAATAATTTTATTCATGTAATGTATATCATTTAGCTATTTAGAATGTGATAACCGTCTATTTAGGTTTAATTACCACAATGCTTTGTAAATATTTTGGGCAAACAAAAGCAGGCCAACAGTCTAGAGATCGGGCACTAACAATGTTTTCACAATACGTTCGTGTAAATATATAAAACAAAGCCATGGTTATATTCCATATTATTCATTTTTAATAATATATAATAAATAATAAAATCAAATATCCCAGAGGATCATTGCGGTTTATAAGCGTTCTAAAAATATAACTCATAAAGTGATATATATAATGTGTGAAAGTTCATGATTTTTTTGTATTTCGAGTTATCATCGGAATTACACGTATAATGATTTTTTGAATCCTAAGGACCAAGTCACACAAAAAGGAGTGTGTGTATTAAGTAAATCTAGCTCGAAAACAATAAATCGTAATATACTGAAAATTCATATTTAACATAAGCATATACCTGCAAATAAGGGAGCGGCGTGGTCTAGTGGGTAGAGAGCTAGTCTACAGTGCTCCGGGTCTTGGGTTCGAATCCCGGCTGTGGCGGATTATTATTTATTCTGTTATTTCGGCAGGGGGGCCATCCTGGGGCATGGTGACCCTCCTGGGGCACACCCAGCCTCTGTAAAGTGGGTGCCCAAAAAAAGGGTGAAAACCTGGCGGCTGAGCTTGAACTTAGCCGAATCACGTCATTGCACGGCCGTTGGCCTAGAAACAGTACGAATCTCTACATTTACTGAGCCCAAAACTCTTCATGTAGTGGTACAGGTTTTTTTTTTTTTTTTTTTTTTTTTTTTTTTTTTTTTTTTTTTTTTTTTTTTTTTTTACCTGCAAAATTACAAAAACTTCGTCAAGACCGAGCCACTTTATACCACCATTTTGCACCTTTTCACATTATTTTCAAAAGCAACTTTAACCGTTTAGATTAAACTCAATATATCGATAAAGAATAAAGAATGAGCTTTAATATCATAAAGCTTTCTTAAGATAGGCGGGGCTTACCAATCAATCCGATGTTTCATATTTTCTTTCTCTAAAGTACCTTTAATTTTGTAGATTCAAAAAATTAATCATTTCATCTTTTTAGCATTGACAAAACAGGTAAATATAAAAAATGAAAGAACTTTCCCAAATCGCATACATTTTTGCAACCCAAATAGAGGGTAAGAAACAGTCATTGCCTAAACCAAAGGCAATAAAGAATATATATACATATATACAAAATATAAAATAAAGGCACGTAAATACAAACTTAAATTATATAACGCTTAAATAATAAATAACATAATTCAAAATAAGCGAGAAAATTATAATGAATGACGTAGACTAGCATTGAGGACGATAAGTATTGTAATTTGAATTTAATAATTCAGCAATTTTTTTCTCACTATGGGATTTCGTCCATATTTTAACATTGTAGTAATGCATTGAGTACTTTGGAAGATTTGCTAGAGAATATCGAAAATTTGGAGGAATATTATTGGAGACAGTAGCTATTGAAAAAGTCAGGTGTTTCGTCGAGCCATGTTTTGGTCATGGCACCAGTAAACTATTCCAAGTTTCTTGTCTTGTGTAAAAACAGTGGTCCATCTTCCCGTTTAGATCATTTCGCCTAAAATACTGCTTCTTCTTATTCCATATGATGTAAAATTTCTTTACATTAAAGTCCCAGAATATTTTTAGTGATAGGGATCTTGGATTCATACCTAAAATTACTTAAATAATTATTTTCTGTAAAGTCTCAAATTCAAACTGCTAAATATTTTTAAACATTTTGTTGGCCACTTAGATAATATGTTGTAAGGACTAAAACATATACAGTATTCCTACCAAAATTCTAGTTTTTGTTTCGTTTTGAAATATGATGAATTACATGAGTTAATATTTTTTGAAAGAGAACGTCATTTTAACAGCGGAGAGGATTTTATAACTCGGAAACCAGCTCAGTCTCAGTCACCGAATTTATGTCACTTATAAACATCGTTTTTAAATACGACCTGTGTTGGTTTTAAAATTTTTTTACTCAGAGATATGTATTAAAGTTTGCGAAAAAAGGGTTTTTGCAATTTTTAAAAATTCATATTCAAAGAACGACCATGTTCCCAAAATCTAATTCTTACAGGAAGTAGGGCTGGAACTAAATTATGTGTGAACAAATAATTAAAGGTTAGTATCTTTTTCTTTATAAACTTTGAACTCGCTAAAAGTCTTATTTTTGTTAATATTCGAGACTTTTTTTGACTACATTCTTCACTTTTAAGGTTAAAGTTGTAAGGACAAAATATATAAAGCATATCCTTATCTTATTGTTAGTTTTTGTTTTGACTCGATATCTGCATAATTACCATAAATAGAGTGATTTTCCCAACATCACGAAGCTGCATAAAACGGCTGCAACAACGTGTTTGCCAGAAAACAATATATTTGCCGTTTTGTATTACTGAAAGAATAGAGAATAACTGGTAAAAAAATTATTAAAATCGAAAATGATAAGCGGAAAAATTAATAAAAATTGCACGATTTCGAATGGATTGACCAATATAACACATTTTAAATTTCAAGATATTATCATATGATGATACAATATATAACATATCCTGATAAAGATATTCTAGTGACTAACCTAAAATCCGAAAGATTCGGGAAGGCAATGTCGGTTGAAACATTTGATTTGAAACAATTCTCATTCAAGGAAATGTTTCGAAATAAAGTAATATATAGAAATTGGAATAAGGAAATGATGCGAATATAAGGTAACCTAAGAAGAAGAGCATTATGGGCCGTGAAGGAAGAAAATGCTCAACTGTTACACCTTTCTGCTTCGTCGATATTCATCTAATCACCGGTCCCTTAAATTGCCTTTTTACGATTATCGGAAAGCGGGATAGGGAACGTAATCCATGGAATACGGCTAATCACAATCCAAGCAACAAATCCAAAGGCTCTGATTCCCCTTCCAATGCTCTTCAAGCCTGGAAACTGTTTACAAAGGTGCTTTAGTACTGGTTTCAGTTGAAAATGAAGACAATTTTTTTTTTGGTATTTCATTCAAAACATAAAATTTTCTCTTATTTTTAATAAAAATAGTGTATTGTACTTTACGTTTACGTTTTCATAATACATATATTAATAGAAATTAACGGATTTAAAATCTCCTAAATCTAAATAACCGTATTTCCGATAAAGATAAGTCCAGCTGAGGAACATATTGTAGTATGAAAATGAGCAATGATAGTTAAGTCAAATATATCCCTGGAATCTCACACAAACATTTGTAATAAAAAATTTTATGCCATTTATTTTACACCATTTTTCAATTATTTCTTAAAGGCTTTAACAATTTTTATTTAGCTCATTACATCTAAATATAAAATTAAATGGAATTACATCGTGCAGGCTTAATGTTTAACGAAATAGTCTACACATTGCTTAAATTCAATTTTTTCTCCTCTACAGTAGCTACGATTGTTTTTATTAGAATTTCTCTCGGATATTCAATGGTCTGTAGGATTATATAAAGAATAATGAGAACTAATGATATGGGTCAAACCATTTGAAATCGTCCAATTTTCATTAATTTTGTCGCTCAACATTTTTGATTATCCTGATTTTTGACCAGTCATATATATCCTTTCGTGAATACAAAACCATAAAAAAAATTTCTAGCCAATACTTTTAGTGTTGCAGCCGTTTTAAGTCAGCTTCACGGACAAAAACATGTGATGAAAAAATCATTATATTTCCTGTAATTTTTTAAATATCAAATCAATACAAAAATTAACAATAAGATAACGACATGCTTTGTATTTTTTGTCATTTGTCACGACTCATTTCCTAAATAGTGAAGAATGTTGTTATAAAATTCTCGAAAATGAATAAAAAACGAGACTTTTAGGGAGAAAAATATATGAAGGAAAATAGACACCTTTAATTATTTTTTCCTTTATAGTTTATTCATAGTCCTACTTGCTGTAAAAATTTCCATCTTAAGAACATAGTCTTTTTTGTATATGAATTTTCAAAATTGGCAAAAATTCATTTTTCACGATGTTTACACGGAAATATCTTAAAAGGGACTTAGTGAAACATTATGAAACTTATACAGATTACTCATCTATAAGATGAGTTTATCTGATACAAATTTGGTCTTTGAGGCTATGCTGGTCCCGTAGTTATGAAATTCTCATAACTGTTAAAATAACGTTTTCTTTAAAAAATATTAATTCCGGTAAATTTTCATATTTAAGAACCAAAAAAACAAAACAACCATATTATATTATATTTAACAACTATATTTTATATAATTTTGGTCCTTACAACAGATTACCTAAGTAGCCAAGAAAATGGTTTAAAAAAATCACGACAAATTACATCACCTGAAACCTTTGGCGCGCTACGACTAGGGAGGTTAGAAATGATATTATTATATGATAAATGATAATATATTATTATTTTCCCTTATATAGTATTACTATTGCACTACTTATTTTAGAAATTTTGATCGTTTAGGCTATATCCTTTTTTCAATATACATTTTTAAAGGAAGATTATTTTTCAGGTCAGTAATATCTATAGTAAAATATCTCAAAAAGGACTGAGTGAAAAATCATCAAACTCATACATTGTTAAATAACCTCAAAGCATATTACTTTTATAGTTGAGGAAAATGGATATCTTATTAACTTAATGATTTAAGAGTTTAGTGTGAAGATGAATAAAAATTCGTTTAGGAGCAAGTTTTTTTTTTTTTTTTTTTTTTTTTTTCATATGCACCATCAATATCTAGAATTATTAATGTTAAAAGAATGGTTGAGGGTTAACAAAGCATATTAAGGTCGTTTGGAAACGAATAGGTAATTTGTGTAGGGAAATACGAGCTTAGAGGTGGTTTTTGATTTCCCCAATATTGGACGAATTGCAGTCAGGGGAAGAGCGTGGGATGCATTAAAGAATATTAGATTGATGTGGGAGTGAAACAGGATTCTTTGTCTGGTAAAATAAATACCAGGGAGTTTATTAGTAAAGTTAAAGGCTAAGAGACCAAAAAATCTTCCTACATCATTAAAAATAATCGCATTAACAGCATACGTTATATATCATTATGAGGCCTATAATAATATCCGCAGCGAATCCTCGCAATTGATCTTGCTCCGAAAATCCTAAATTCCACTTACTTTCTTTCCAGTAAAATTACCATTACAGAGGAGATATCCCATTAGTTCCAGGCTATGTCCGTAATAGATATACTTTTTCAAGTCCTCACTCACTGCCCACACGAACCCACTTTCCGTGACCTATCATTTTAAAATGTTACAAATAAGCCTTAGAAGGGAACTCTAGCTTGAATTAGACATTGAATTGCTATCAATAGCTAGATCAACCGTCACAAGACTTTACCATACAGCTCATATACTTATTATATTGTATCAAATCTAGTTTTGAATTTCGATGAATCAGCGAAAAATATTCAAATAAAAACAAAGCTTAGTTTCAATAAAGGTGTCAATAATTCATTCACAAATAAATAAATAACATATACGTATTAGTCTAATGAATAAAGTACCAAAGATAATTTAAATTGCTCTTGAATGGGCAATTATTATTGATCAATGCATTAAATATGAAGCGACAGGTGGGATAATTACAGTTAGGGTACAAAACAGGATTATTTGAACGCTTATCACAAATACTTCCTTCAACGTTTTGCATTATCTCCTCATTTCATCACGCTATACATCCGGGAATGTATTTTAAATTTATCATAATTTACTGTGTAATGGAAATTGGGTAATTTAGAAATCGATAAGCCAGGTAATTTAATAGTATATATTTTTGTTTATAAGTTATGACCCTCAATATTAGTACTAGTGTTATTAACTGAGTTCGTAAATTATTTACTTTTTTTAATGATATTTACAAAATACAAGTAAATGTGTAAATCATTGATCCTACGGGCTTGATACAGGTGTGTGAAGAATCTACCAGAGTACTTCAGTGTTTTTTTAAAGCGATAGATCTGGAGGACATCGTCTTTTCAGCTGCCTAGGAGGATTATCAGGTATCCAAGGTGTAGAAGGAGATGAGAGGTTGCGGACTGGTAATCGTTGGGATTATTTTACTGTTGACAAAGTAAGGGAACTAATGATTTGGATTCGGGAGGAAATTGATGCTTTGTTGGATACTTATAGTTTCACTTCACATGTCGAAATGGGTCTAATGATGGAAATATAAATACGTTTTTTGTAGTAGTTGGTACGTTTTGAATGTTTGTCAAGGAAATGTTGTAACAAACAGTATCTGCGAGCTGTTTATTGTCCTTTCAGCCTAGTGCGAGGATATAAATAAAAATATGTATACAAATACACAAGATTTCACCTAACAATTTCTTCCAGTGATGCGGCTGAGAGGGAGGCGCTGGGATCCCGCGGATTCTGCTCGTCCTTCCAGAACTGGAGGGATAAGCGCCGTTCGGGGTTTCCCAGTAGATTGTAAATATTGTATATAAGTATGTGTGTGTTCATTTATTTGTTAACTTAATATTTATTTAATTTATAAATTTTGTTATTATATACCTTTATTTTAGCTAATGTAATTTGACTTTCCTTTTATTTATATTGTATGAATGTGATCTTATAGCAATATTATTATTGTCCATTGAGACAAATCGTAATATATCCGATTGAATAAATTAATAAACAAAAATAATTACAATTTTTTATCATTCCATCATATTTTTTTTTAAGGATCAATGAAAAACTGAACTTTTTTTTGTTATCATTTATATTATTTCTTTCGAATAAAACAGAAGCGATAACAAATCAATCATATGTAAGTGCCCTTATGTTATCCGGATTCCGGGTTCAAACCCGGCTGTGAAGGAATAGTATACATTTTTTTATTTAAGCCGTGGAGAGACCCTAGGGTAGGGAAGGGAACCCTAGGTAGACTCCCCTGGCCTCTGTAAAGTACAATGGTTACTCAAAAATGCAGAACTTGATACGAAAAACAGCTAAATATTTTCTGTTGGTTCAACGATGAACAAAGAAAGAATATGTGCCGAAATCCTTAAGATAACCTTAACAGACCGTTAGTTATACAGTAAACCCTCCTTTTAACGAACTCCAAGGGAGTAAAAAATTCTCTGTTCGTTATAAAAGAATTCGTTATATCCGAAAAATATATTGTATGTATGTTATATGTCTTGGTATAAATTCAGGTGGTTAAAAAGAAATATTTTCAATACAGGCACATGTTTATTTAGAAACTACAAAAGCAGTTAAAATTATGCACTATGTACATATATCTATCTTATTTCACATTTTTCATAGTACTTTAATATTAACATAAACCATCATTCAAAATACAGAACTTAAAAAGGAACTTACAATGTCAAAATCACAGCAATTCATATAAAGTAGGAATGATAAAAAATGTTATTATTAAGGCATTAATTTTATCTTTATTAGCGATAATCGTTGATAGAGGAGATTTTGATATCCCGAATTTTTCAGCAATTTTCGATTTCAACTCAATTTTTTTATCCACTTCTTGGAGCATCGCCAACCTTGTATTTAAATCAATGGATTTTCTCTTGACCTCGTAGGAAACTCGAATTAAAGCAAGTATTAAAAGCAATAAAAACAGAAAAACTAGCTGAAACACTAGAAACCAGAAGTTGTCACAGACAGACTATGAATCACAGAATTGAGCTGAATAGAAGGAAGAGGTATGGATTTGGACAGAAAGGCGCCGCTCTTTACTGGGAATTAAGACGTTTCGTAATTTTTTTTCTTCTTTATTTTTCGTAATTACCGAACAAATTAAATTCTGAGGTCCACAAAAGTAGTTCGTTAATTCGTTATAAGAGAATATTTCGTTATAAACGAGGAGAAAGCATAGTTTCCTATTCATTTTTCAAGGGACCGCAACGGTTGTTCGTTATAACCGTGTTCGTTAAAAAGAGGGTTTACTGTATATCATGTCCCACAGAACATTTAATTATTAAAATATAGCAAAATGTCATAAACATGTACTTTTATGATTAGTTAAATCTCATAGGAATAGAAGGAAAAGGTGCACTTTAAGATGAAATAGTAATATAGTATGCTTACAGCTTGTCTTACAAATTCAATATTAGATTTAATTGAAATCTTAATAGAAACAATATAATCGATATGATGATTATTATTATAATTTTGACGCCAACTATTAATATTGGGAGATAGTTGGCCTAGTTTTTTTTTTTTTTTTTAGGACAAGAACCGGACAAACCACAGATTCCAAATTTTTATAATTATTAATTTGAATATGGCATAAATGTAAAAAATATTTCTGATGTCTCCTTCAGTTTGTTATCAAATTCCTTCATATTTACTTATTTTAATCAGTGTTAAGGGGTGGAAATGGTTTATTATTTTTATGCAAGAAAATAAAAAAGTAATAAAAATAAAATGGGGAAGGAGTTTGCTTGAAGAAACCTTCATATAGAAGAAATTCCTGAGGAAAAATACAAAAGATAGTGTAGAGAGAAAAAAAACGCTTTTAAGCTCTTATACAATTATTTCAATGGAAATATAAACCACTACTAATAAAAGCTCATTTAATTTTGCAACAATATAGTGAGTTTAATCAAAATATTTTGATCCACTTAAAAAAATCGAAATAAGTTATAAAATAGCATATAAAATATAACATTCCAGCCATATAGCTGTTTTAAATTTTTTTTATTTAATTATAGTAATTTACAACTGCACTAAAGAATACAATAAGTAAATGTGTAGTATGAAAATAAAAAGTCATGGAAATGTCTTGAGAATGAACAACCCAGTGGTAGCACTTTACTAACTATTTTAAGACAGTAGGTCCCGAGGCCACCTTCTTTTCAGTCGCCTTGGAGGGTTATCAGGGATATCAGAGGAAGATAAGTTACGGACAAGTGGGTTTGTATGGGCAGGGAATTTAGAATGGAAAGAGGAGTATCTATCACCGGCTATGCCTGCAACAAATGGGATGTTTAGGTCATTATGGAGGAGTTGATTGGTGACCAAATAAGGAGCATTCAGGATTTTGCGAAGGATTGTAAGGACTGGATGCGAGAGGAATTAGATGGTTTCGTAGAGCCCCAAAGCTCGATTCCATATGTCCAAATAGGTCTGATAATTGTGATGTAGATGAGTCTTGTGTAATATACCGGAAGTTTTGAACGTTTGTCTAGTAAGTGTTGTAGTAATCGATATCTTCGAGCAGTTTCTTGTCGTTTCAGTCTTGTGTGAGGATCAGTTTTAAATATAAAATTTCAGACCCGTGCGACTTTTCGTTTAGAACTAGATAAACGCTGAAACCTTTTTGCAGGACTTCATTGGCACTTGGGTTTGGTCAGTATTGGTAAAAACATTGCTGTATTATTCCAGGCATAATATAGTTCTCTGAATGAGTTTATATAGGATTATATGTAATATTAAATGAACTTTCAGTTGCGTAAGTAATTAGTTTTTTGATTTATCACAAGCCTTATGGCGAGATTTGTTTATTTGACCTCATAGGAACATAAAAGGTGTATTTTCCTGTATGTGTAAGTTCGCAGTACTTTCTCTAACTATATATTTCGTATGCTGATAAGTGGAAGTAAAAATAAGAATAATGTATTAAACAACAAATAAAATGATTAATTATAGGGTTTTTAAAAATTGTGATACATATTTTTACTCAGCTTTTTGTTTTTTTCATTCCCTACGTCATAAGCCATAGGCTATTTTTAAGGATCCTAAACCTAAGGATCCTAAGGATCCGCTGGGTAGGTTGTTCACAAGAATTTTTCAAGCCAATGATTACTTTTTTTTTAAATTTAATTGTTTGATTTTATTTTTTATACATTTGTAAATATCATTTACATGGGCAACAATGGCAAAGAAATGTTCCTTCATCTCCTGAACTTGATATGGCATAAGAAGAAGATACCGAAGAACTGGGAAATCGCTGTCATAGTGCCTATTTTCATAAAAGGAGATGCAGGGAATACAAAAACCATCGAGGTATATCCTTACCTAGTGTACCAAGCAATATTTAAGAATCCTAGAAACGAGAATTAGAATAACTATTAACAAGGAGCAGTATAGTTTTAGATAATCGACGAGCAAACAAAACCTCATTTTTAAATTGAGGCAGGTCATAGAGAAGACCATCGAGGAAGGGAAAGGACTGTCTGTCTTCTTTGTGGATTTGGAGAAGCCTTTCCACAGAGTAAGAAAAGAGGATATGGAGCAAGACCTGTCTGAAAGGCAAGTAGATATGACCATGATTCTGGCCGTGAGAAGGCTCTACATCAAGACGAGAAACGTTGAAAGAACAAGCAATAATACCTCCTAGAGGTTTGAGGCGACCCAAGGAATACGCGAGGGATGCAGTCTAAGCCCCATCCTCTTTATATTATTTCTTGACCAGGCGCTGAGGAAACCAAACCAGGACTACCAACTGGGATATAGGAACCTGCAGCCTACTCTCTACAATGCGCTGGCATTCGCTCACGACTTCGTCACAATTTCAGGCAATGATCGGGATCTACAACATAATGTTAGTATTGTAAAGGAATAACCGTCTCGTATCTACATGAGCAAAAACAAAAAAAGAAAAAGGTCTTTGTTTTATATACAGTTGTAAATAAAAATAAAAATATCTAAACATTTTTGATCGGTGTAAAGTTTTCTATAGGGTAGTTTTAAAATAAATGTATAGTTTGACTATTTTTCGCATCTTAATCTGCCATTTGAACTAGTTTGCTTGGGAGCCTACCCTTATTACTCTATCCTATGTTGTTTGGAGACTAAGGAGAGGAAGGAGCAGAGATGTGGGACCACCTGTTCCCATCCCCCTCCAACCACCTTGTCTCCCCCGGCTAGAGATTTTGATGAAATATATCCAGCGAGGTACAAATTAAAGTCCACTTATGAAAAAGTCGTTTCCTTTCTCCCATTCCTTTTCGGATGAAAACTGATAATGGAACCGTTTTCTTTATAGCTCGTCCTTGCGTTCTTTTTCAAACATTAGCTGTGATTTCGGGTGAGAAATGTAATTTTTTGATTAAGTCAATATAGGAATATTTTTTTTGTAAAGGTGTGGATCACGATAACAATGAATGAAATCTGAAATGTCATTTATAATTCAAAACATTAATTTAATTTATTAATATTTATTTATTGAGATATATTACAATTTTTTTATATATGAACATTAGTAATTGTGATATGAGATCCCTATCACACAATATATACTGTATACAATGATATGGCATATTCTCTTCATCTCTTTTCATGTATATTATATATCATCAGCTAATTTACTTGATGTATTTACTAATATAGTTGTGAATTTCAATAAATAAAAAAAAATTTCGCCAACTAACGGAGATTAAAAATAAAAAATATATTTAAAAAAATAAAATAAAAACAAGGGGAATTTGTGAGTGAAGAAGCTCTCCAAAGTTAGTGAGGGTTGTGTAAGTGACTGCAAAGTCCCCCATCCGTAAGAAGGGCATAAAATTGAAAGATTGCTGGGATGGGATCGGTTTAGGACTGAGAGGGCCTTTATAGAGCTATTTATTGGGCTAAGGGCTGGAACTAAGCTAGCGTTCCATCTAACCGCTCCGTCACATCTATTTTCATTGTGGCGATTGGGCTGTCCACCTCTCACCTTCTCTACCTCCTTCTCGCCGCCCCTCCGCTTTAGTTATTTCCTCAGCTCCTCGCTTGAGGAGTCACAAGGTAAATTATTAGTAATTTAAAAAAAAAAAGTTTTAATTATAGTAATTTTCCGGAAGAAACCTATATTTTTGATAAATAATTGTTTCTTAACCCTACCAAAAGTTTATTACAATAATTACTTTGAGCTTAAGTTTCTTTGTTATCCTCATCTTGAGGACCCACTCATAGCAACCGATTTTTTCAAAGATCGGTCGTATTGGCATCGATTATACCAAATTTTGTCAAATATAAGGACAATTCTTTCGATTTTTTATAAAATCATATATAATTAAATTTTTGAAATGTTGAAAGGGGATACCTAAAAAGTTAGTAAACCTAGTAGAGATGTGTTTGTCGGAAACAATTCATAAAGTTAGAATCGGTCATAATTACTCCGAGAGATTTGAGGTGCGATCGGGTTTGAAACAAGGTGACTCCCTTTCACCTGTTTTGTTTAATATAGCCTTTGAATATGTTATAGAAAAGGTGATGTGTACCGAGAAAGGCTTAAATATGGGTGACAAGATCCCGGTTTTGGGGAATGCCGATGATTTGGTACTGCTAGGTGAAGACACGGAAACTATACAACTAAATACAAGTGTGTTAATAAAAACCGGTAAACAAATAGGTCTCAAATTAAATACCGATAAGACGAAATATATGATTAGTTGCAGAAATGGTGGCGATCTTGATGATATTAATATTTCAGGTCATACTTTTGAACACGTAGAGAAATTCAAGTATTTAGGTTCAATGATAACAAGAAAAAATAAAATCCAGGAAGAAATAAAGTCCGAGTTAAAGGTGGGAAATGCGTGTTATTATTCAGTTGCTAAATTACTTAGCTCGCGGTTTCTGTCTAAAAACTTAAAGGTTAAAATTTATAAAACTATTATTCTTCCAACGGTTCTTTACGGATGCGAAACGTGGCCGCTTACTTTGAAGGATGAACAACGGCTTATGGCTTTCGAGAATAAGGTACTGCGTAAAATATTTGGTCCGAAGAGAGATGAGGCCACTGGGGAGTTTAGAAGGTTGCACAACACGAAATTGCGGAGTTTGTACCCTGTTAATATAATTGAGTTGATAGCATCGCGGAGACTCAAATGGGCGCGTAAAGTTGTTGGGCTTAGTGAGGAACGGATTCCGAGAAAGTTGGTATTCGCTGAACCGACTGGTAGGCGTCCGAAAGGTAGGCCAAAGCGTCGATGGGAGGATTGTATTAAGGCTGATCTCGGGGACTTGGGCTAGACCGGTGAACATTGGACGAGTCTGTGCAGGCGAAGTTTGGTGGTATCGGCATCGAACCTTCGGGATCGGTAAGCCTTTTATTATTATTATTAGGGGACCCCCATAGCTCAATGCCGTAGGTCCAAATTGACCTGATAATAGTTATATAAAAGAGTTTTTTTGTAGTAAATAGAAAGTTTTGAGCGTTCGTCAAGTTAGTGTTCTAGTATTTGGTATCTACGAGATGTTTCCTGTCGTTTCAGTGTTAGGCGTTAGCCAAGGTAGGGTCCTAAGGATCTGTTTAACAGGAGTAAGTGAGATACAGTTAAAGGATGCTGTGGGGCAGGAGGTCATAGGGTTATAACGTAGAGTGAAAGTAATCTGATGGGATTTACTAGGATTTATTTTAATTCCCCAGTGAGTTAAACATTATTTTTAGTTTTGTCTCGAGCTACCTAAAGACACCCCTATTCACCGTGCAGCAGTAACCTAATTGGGAGAATATCAAGGATCTAACCAAGAACTTACACGTTTTTATTGGACGTAAGGGTTGTTTGGGAATTCCGAAGTTTTAAGGTGGAAAATGTACAACTAAAGATTTCGGAAACCGTAGGGGGAGGGGAGGATAGGAAAGGGACCTAGTGAATAAGCAGAACTAAACTATATATGTACTAAATAAGCAGAACTAACTATTATGTACTAATAAGCAGAACTAATATATATGTACTAAATAAGCAGAACTAAACTATATATGTACTAAATAAGCAGAACTAAACTATATATGTACTAAATAAGCAGAACTAAACTATATATGTACTAAATAAGCAGAACTAAACTATATATGTACTAAATAAGCACAACTAAGATGTATGAGGCATGAACCATTGATACTCTCCAAAATAGATCACAGTTGCTTCATATTTTCCTCTTCTTCTCAAAATAAGATTAGGAAATTAGATGCAGTCCACCATGCCGGCATACGCCTATCAATCGTAGCTTTTAGAACTAGCCCAGGGAACAGTCTTTGTGTTTATGCAGGAGTTCTGCCTCTCTCGTATCGCCGCCAAAAGCTCGCTGCTAAATATATCACTAAAATTTACACACAACCAGACAACCCTGCTTACAGTTCCTTATTTCAACATGAAAATGCTAGAAAATATGAAGGATTGAAAAATTCCTCTTTTCCTCTCTAGTATCGAATGAGATGGGTTATTTCTGAATTGGTGCAGCATCATTTTACAAAACCAGAGAAAAAGCTACCGTCATGGACAGTGTCGCCTCCTCTGTGAAATGTTAAAAGTTTCTAAAGGAAAAAAGTGGTCCCCACAAGAAATATGTCAAACATTCCTTACAGAACTTAATAAATATCAGTATAACAAAATCATTTATACCGATGGCACCAAAACAATCGAATCGACGTCATGCGCCATATTAGACGGCGACCAAATTCACAAGTACAAACTTGGTATTACTTGTAGTGTTTTTACAGCCGAATGGACAGCTATTCTAAAAGCAGTTCATTTAGCTAGAACAACATTATAAAAGTCAGTAATCATTAGTTCTAAGTCGCTCAGAGCCATTTTCAATCCATTCTAAGCAAAATTATTATTAGTACAGGAGGTCCACTTCGCAATCAAACAGTTGGAGGACTTCAAAAAAAAAAAAAAAAATTATTTTGGATTCCCAGTCATTCCGGAATATCAGGGAATCAGGAAGTCGACAGAGCAGCAACAGAGGCACATTCACTAGAAGAAATAACGCCCTCTTTTATTTCATCATCTGAATTGTTTGAGCCAATAATCGCGAAGATCATAGACGAATGGCAACATTCTTGGACGGCTCTTGAAAATAACAAATTGAAAAATGTCAAACCGACCATCAGCTGCTGGGTCTCATGATCAAGAAAGTGCAGGCGTGAGGAGGTAGTTATCGCCCGCCTGAGGATAGGACACTGCCGCCTCACTCATGACATGAAGCGATCCACCTCGATGTCAAGTGTCTTAAGAGACTCTCACACTAGGTCTCTTTGAATTTTTGAAGAGTGTCCTCGTTATAGTAGGGAATTTGTAAAATGTAGCGTACCACGTATAGTCTTGGGGCATTGAGCGATAGTGATCGGGCCGTCGACGGTGTCATTCAATTGCTGAAGAACATTCGTTTATATCACCTCATTTAACATATTCAGGCTATTTTACGCAGTTTTTGATATTTTACTGAGACTTTTTATTTTATATTTCTTATTATTTTTTTTTATTTCTTATTATTTATTATTGTTTTTGTTTTGTTTACCTTTTGTTATTTTTCCCGTACCAGGTATCACTCCTTCCATGAAAAACTCCACTCCCACTCTAATCCATTAGCTTCAATCCTTGCTTCCTCTTACATTCCTGATAATCCTCCGAAGCGTCTGAAAAGAATATGGCCTCGAGACCTTCTTGTTTAGACTCACTACCAAAGAGTGCTGCCAATGGGCAGTTTCTCTTCATGTTTATTTCATGAGTTATAACATTTCACTATATTTACTTGATGTATTTTTTGTACAGTTGTAAATTTCAATAAAAATATATTTAAAAAATAAAATATATCTTTTTTGCTAATCATCGTGTTTGCAGTTTCGGTTAAATCATAATTTTTATTGTTCCTATTGTTTTGTTTTATTCTTATTGATTTCGTCTTTTTTTTTTTTCCCCCTCACCATAGGTAAGTTAATCGTCTTCTAAAGATGTTTTAGGCAATAATAACCACTCGCAGTTTTTGCCCTTAAAACCAAAACAACAACAACTAAGCTCTATATGTACTAAACCCAAGAATCTACAGGCTGTCTCATAAAGATCTCGTCATATTGTGAGAGCAGGTACTAGGCCTTAAGTGGAACAAGAAAGTTGATATGACCCGTAGTCTGATTTTCAGCGGTTAGGGAAAAAATTAAATGTTGACTGTTTTATGTTATATATTGTCCTCATAAAACAGGAAAAATCTTTGGTTTGATTTTTTTTTTTCCGTTGCTAATCGGATTATGGATCATATGAACCTTTTTGGTTCTCTTCAAATCTAGAATTGTCTCTGACTAGACATCTAAGAGACACCCTGTATATAGGTCGCAAAGGTACAAGTTTTATTTATTTTATTCCATTTTTGTTTTCTCGTATAAAAATGGAAGAACACAATGATAAGATATATGGCATTGATTACTAAAACAGGGAAATGAATAGGAGGATGTTTTAGAGCTTTCATGAAAAATAAGCTGTCAGAAAGAATGAAGGGGACAAATGCTACACTTCCAGCCTGGTGCGACATAAAATTGAGAACAATTGACAAAGAAACGATTAATTATATTCGGAAGCTTGGCCTACAGAAGGGTATCATTTGTCGTCTGACGCAACAGCATCCTAAAAGACGGTTATTTTATACCTTATTCAGACGTTAAGAAAATTTAAAACCCTCAATCGACAACTTATTGTAAATCTCGTATATATATATATATATATATATATATATATATATATATATATATATATATATATATATATATATATATATATATATATCTGGTACGCGCAGTAACTACAAAGAGTAAGCCACAGGACCCTTCTGGGGTAGTAGCGTTTAAATGATAGATTGAATTAACTTTAAAAAGTTAAAAGAATTATATTATTTGGTTTTAAACATTTATTACGGATTAAATAATAGAAAAAAATATGATATAAGAACAACAAAGTTTATTTATTTGTTGTAATTTACAATTTTATTTTACAACACAGTGAGTAAATATGCAGAATAAAGAAAAGTCGTGAAAATGTCTTGAGAAAGAACTACCCAGTGGTTACCCTACTTCACTAACTATTGTAAGGCAGTAGGTCCCGAGGCCACCTTATTTTTAATTGCTTCGTCGGGTTATCAGGGATATCGAAAGAAGATAGATTACGGACAAGTGGGTTTGTGTTGACAGGAAGTTTAAAATAAAAATAGTTCATTATAGAGGAGTTGATTTGTAAAAAAATAAGGAGCATTCAGGATTTTGCGAAGGAGTTTGGATTGTAAGGATTGGATGCGGGAGGTTTATATATAGATGGTTTAGTAGGGCACCAAAGCTCTATTTAATATGTGGAAATAGGTCTGAAAGAAGTGATGCAAATGAATCTTTTGTAATAAGTCACGCCACCATGAGGCCATAGTGCACCTGCAGATCACACCATATTCCTTGAATCTTATTCAGCAGTCCTATTAACCTTTATATACCCTGTCCCTTCTCCCAGGGAACACTCTCTCTCTTCAAGTCCTCGCAGTAATTACGGTACGTAATCTATGTCAGATCTAGTATAGCTATATTGTTATTATCAAGATTGTCATTATTGTCTTTTAAAGTGTTATTATCGATATTTTGTAACTTTTGAATAAATAAAATATTTTTTTTACAATAACGAGCACGAACACCAAAATTGGCGCCCGAACAAGGACTGCATATTTTTATCGCAGTTTTAAGAACCGAGTTTCCGCAGATCCGAACTTTTTCCGCAAATCCAGAATTAGGACTACCGCCTAGGATTCCTCACCTGTGAAGACTCAAGATTTTGGCTTACCTACCGAGGACTACCAACTTCGAGATCTTCAGATTCTGGACGAGTTCACTCACCCCGAGCATCTCGCAACGCAGGCAAAGTCTCTTATCTGCACTCAACCTTGGCCGGACTTCACTGTCGTCAGGTATCCAGCTCAAGGACAGATCTTCACACCCCGTCGAAGATTATTTTGACAGCGTACTCAATTTTTGTAAGTTAATTTCCTTTACTATTGTAATTTTATGTCTGATGATTATTTAAATTCTTTAATCCTGCGAGTAAATAATTTAATATTAACTCCAAATATGGCAAGCTTTCAAATTAAATCGGCAGACTACGATCATATCCCTAATTTTAATGGAAATCCACACAATCTGTTAAAATTCGTGACAGTTTGTAGACAAGTTTACCAAATCGTGTGTAAACCGGACAACTCGTTTAAGGAACTAAACGAACAAAGATTATTAAGTAAACTTTTAGCAAAACTTACGGATGAAGCTGATTATATAAATACAACGTGCGAATTTAGTCGTGTTGAAGAATTACTAAATTATCTCGAAAGAACCTTCAGAGACAGCCGCTCAATTGAACAATTATCGCATGAATTATTTAATAACAAAATACATCATAAGGAACACCCTCTTGATTTCCTTCAAAGAATTGATAAGATCCGCACTTTAATAATTTCTAAACATCGGATAGAAAACACACCAAATAGAGAAACAATTATTAGCGCATTAGAGAAAAGTATTCTTTATTTTTTTTACACTAACATGCCCCTTCACATAAGAACATATCTTATGACTAAAGCAGAAAAGTTAAGAACATTAGATGATTTGAGAAATTTAATTCAGAATGAGAACCATCTACTCTTCGATGACCTCATAAATTCGGGAAATATGAGAAGACCCGGAGAACATGATTACAAAAGAGGCTTCGACCATAAGAAAAAGTTCGATAAAAAACATCACAAACGATTTAATAATTGGCAAAATCCCAATAACCCGTATAACCCACATAATCAAAGACAAGAGCATCAATATCGACAACAAGAACCTCCACAAGACTACCGGCAGAATAATAATAATAATAATTATTACCAACAATGGCCCCGTCAAGAACAACAAAGGTATTTCAACGGTTCAGGTCGATACCGGAATCAAAATTATAATAATAATAAGAAAGAAGAAAATCCAACTGTATCCATGAGAACAGTTAGCGCATTCGGGAATAAACCGAAACAGCCTAATTTCCAAATTCAGCAAGAAGACCCGAAAGACCAAGAAATCAGAGAATTAAGAGAGAAATTAGAAAAATTAGATCCAAATAATTCTTTTTTAGAGAAAGGCCCGCCAGACAATCAAAACACATAAAAGAAGAGAATAAAAGCCAACTGCCTTATGTTAAAGACCACGCGAATCGTAAATGGCTTATTGATACCGGATCTTGGAAGAATTATATAAGACCAGACATTGTACCACCAGATGTTGAAAGAGAAAAAGAAAATTTTACAATAAAAACAGCAACCGGAGAAGAACTTGGCACGGAATCTATTTCAGTTTATTGCAGAAATAATTTTCTTAAAAACCCGAAAAAATAAAATTTTATCTATTTAATTTCAGTCCCAATTACGAAATACTACTAGGAAATGAGACAATGAGGGAAATGAAATTTAATATCGATTTCGAAACCAACAAAATAAAAACTCGCTATACAGAGTTTGATTTTATTATGGAAGACGAAGTTTTAAAATTAGTTTTGAAAGAAGGCGAAAATCAGATAAAAGTAGAACAAAATAAAAATCTATATTTTATTGACTATGAAGATGATAAGATTAAAATTAAACCTGGCATCTATGATCAAAATATAATAATCGACAGTAAAGTTAACGAAACCATATATTTACCTTTATACTATTTGCAAAAAGAAGAAGTAGAATTAACAGATTCTAATAAAAAAGGAAACCATGAAATAATAAAACAAATCCCCCAACTAATCAGAACCGACCATATACCTCCTCAAGAAAAATCAAATTTAATTAAATTATTATCGAAATATCCATCAGTATTTAAGACTGAAAATGATCCCCTTTCAGCCACTGATTTATTGGAGCATAAGATTAAAACAAAAACCGAAGACCCGATATATTCGAAAAATTACAGATATCCCCACCAATTCAAAGAAAATATTAAGGAAGAAATTAAAAAGATGTTAGAATCCAAAATAATAAGACCCAGCAATTCCCCTTACAATTCTCCCGTTTGGATTGTCCCGAAAAAGCCAGACGCATCAGGAAAAAGAAAAATACGAATGGTGATTGATTACAGGAAATTAAATCGAGAAACAACCCCGGATAAATTCCCCATTCCTAATATTGAAGACCTTTTAGGCAAATTAGGAAAAGCGACGATATTTACAGCAATGGACCTTTGCTCAGGCTTCCATCAAATAAAAGTCGAAGAAAGTTCTATCCCAAAAACAGCATTTTCTACAGATCAAGGCCACCTTGAATTCCTTCGCATGCCATTTGGACTCAGTAATGCCCCAGCAACGTTTCAAAGAGCCATGAATATCATTTTTTCAGATTCTATTAACGTTTTAGTCTATATGGACGATATTATAATTTTTTCTGAAAATTACAAAGATCATTGGAAACATTTAGAAGAAACTCTTAAAAAGTTAGAAAAACATAACTTAAAGATTCAGCTCGATAAGACAGAATTTTGCAAGAAAGAATTGTTATTCCTCGGACATATTATCAGCGAACGCGGCATAGAACCTAATCCAGAAAAGATAAAAGCAGTAAAAGATTTTAAACTCCCTAAAAATGAAAAAGAAATTAAAAGCTTTTTAGGATTAACTGGTTTCTATAGGAAAATGATACCAAATTACGCAAAGATAGCTTCCCCATTAACGAGATGTCTTCGAAAAGATCAAAAAGAAATCAAACCAGAGTTATATGAAAACGCTTTTGAGAAATTGAAACAACTTGTATGTAGTAGCCCCATTTTGCAGATTCCAGATTTCAATCAGGACTTTTTCTTAACAACTGACGCAAGTAATTTCGCCATTGGTGCAGTATTAGCACAGAAGAAAGATGGAAAAGAACTCCCTGTATGTTTTGCATCCAGAACACTTAATAAAGCAGAACAAAATTACTCAACAACGGAAAAGGAATGTTTAGCCATTATTTGGGCTTGCAATCATTTTCGACCCTACTTATACGGTAGAAAATTTTTCATATATTCAGATCACAAACCTTTAGAATATTTAAGAACGTGTAAAACACAGAACGCCAGATTAATTAGATGGAAATTATTGTTAGAAGATTTCGAATATGACATAAAATACATTGAAGGAAAGGCTAATAAAGTCGCCGATCATTTATCCCGTTACCCTATTGAAGAAAGGAAATTAAAAGAACCAGAATTTGATATTTTTCATACAGAAAATTCTCCTAATAACTATTCACAAGAAATCGTAGATTTATTACAAGAAATGGGAATAGAAGAAACCCAAGAAGAAGCTAACAATGAAAACTTAGAAGGAATTAATAATGATGAAAACATAGAAGAAAATAATAATGGTGAACACCAAGAAATAATTCAAGATGATATATCTTCTTTAGCAACGCAGCACTCCACAGAATCCTCCGATAACAGAATCTTAATAGTTGATGATAAATCTAGACCAGTAAATGTTGAGAAAAATCAAATAATAATAAAAAAGGGACACGCGAAAATTCAACGCGAAACAATATTCAATAATAAGCAAAGAACAACAATTGAATTTACTTGGCCTTATCATGAAAAAGATTTTGAAATAGAAGAAAAACTTTTAGAAATCTTAAGACCAAATATAACTTACGGCATATACTGCTCACCCATATCAGATTCTATAGAAAGTGAAAATAATTGGTATAATGCATTATTTAATAAAGTTGCATCACTCATTAGAGAAAAATTTCCCACAAATAGAATTAAAAGATATTATAAACTATTGCCAGATGTAAAGAACACGGAAGACCAGAAATTACTTATCCTTGATTATCATATCGCCAAGACATGCCACAGAGGTATAAATGAAACATATTTAGTTTTGAAAACCAAATTTTATTGGCCCAATATGAAAGATCATATCACAGAAATTATAAACAAATGTGACACATGTGGAAAAGGCAAATACGATAGAAGACCTATAAAACAAAAATTTAAAATTACTCCCACACCTGAGAAACCCTTTACAGATTTAATGATTGATACCTTACACATGAGTAATTATTACATTTATTTAATAGTAGATACTTTTTCCAAAAGAATATTTTCTTATTACGCAACGAGTTATAATGCCATAGAAAGCATGAAAGTATTGAAAAAATATTTAGCATATTTTCCAAAACCCCAAAAAATATCATGTGACAACGGAAGAGAATTCGACAATAACTTGTTTAAAGATTTTCTAAACTACTTAAATATTGAATTACATTATACTACCCCCAATCACCCTAACTCTCTTGGATTGCTTAATCGAGCAAGCTCTTCGTTATTAGAAATTTTAAGACTTATAAACATAGAAAACAAAGATGATAAAGAGGAAGATAAGTTAGAGCAAGCAACGACAGCATATAATAATTCCCTTAATCAAGATCTTAAAATGACCCCTAACGAAATAACTTTCGGTATCACTAATGAAACTTATAATGAATCCCCGGAAATAAAAGAATATCTTGTTCATGAGTACCATCGGAAAATGAAGCAGCTTTTCGAAATAACTAAGAAAGGTATAGAACAAAATAAAGAGAGAAAAATAGGCAAGTTAAATGAAAATAGAGAAGACATAGAAATCCCGGAAGATGTGTATATAAAGAGACAACAGAAAAAGAAAATAGATCCTAAATACGAAAAAGGAAAGTATGTTGATAAAAGATTTCAAAATAGAAATAAAGGTAGAAAGAAAAAACTCCACCCTGATCAAGTCAAACGACCGAAAAAGGTCACTAGGAAAAAGAAATCAAATAATAATAATAATAAACCTAGTACAAGTCAAAAAAACCCAGAAATAACTGATGAAGATATTGAGAATGTCATAAAAGAAATAGAAACGTCTAATGTTACAGGAGTCAGCCAAGATGACTTTGAGTTCGACGACGAATTGTTTCAAGTATCTTCTGATCGCAGCGCTTACGGTTCAGATACAGACCCTGCTAATACAAGATTTATCTGACGGACCAGGAGCATCCATCGTACAAATTAATCCATCTTTTATAATTGAAGATTGGTACACATTTTTACATTATAAGAATCTTACAAATTTAACAAGAGAAATTCAAACCCTTAAGATTAGCATTGACGTATTAACAATTAGTAATGAATATAAAACTTTGCATAATATTATTGAACAAAAATATAACAAGATATTAGAAAAAATTAATCATATTGTAAATATAAATCGGAATAACCGATCAAAAAGAGGTTTAATTAACGGACTAGGCAATGCTATTAGTTGGCTCACCGGCAATATGGACGCCGATGACAAAGAAAAGTATGATAATATTTTAAATAAAATCGAGAGAAATATGTATCACATAGAGCATAATGAAAATGTTAGATTAGGATTAAATAAAGAATTAACATCTAAACTTAATAAAGAAATAATTGTTTTAAATAAATATAAGGATAGTATAGAAAAAATAAATAATTTTACAGATTTAGCTCTTACTAAGTTAATGTATCATGATTTATTAGCCGTATTAGATTTAGTAGAAAATCAATTAAATGATATAGAATTTTCCTTAGAACAATGTAAATTAGGAATTACCCATCCAAGCATATTAACGACTAGAGAACTAGAACAATTAAACATACCGTTCGGAGAACCAATCACAGAAAATGTAGAATTAAACTGGTTACTTAGCTCCACATTTTGTTCCCTATCAGATACAGGATTAATTTATTATTTTATTAAAATCCCTTTGAGATCATTGCCAAAAACAACTTATTATGCTATGTCATATCCAGTTACAAGGAATAATAAAGTCATTACTCTAAAGATTAAAGAACAACTAATCATTAGATTTAAAAATTCGTTTTACAATGGAAATTGTATTAAATTCAATAATCATCATTACTGTAAAGACATGATAGAGATTAAGGACAAATGTATTTTAGAATTATGTAAGAATATAGAATTAAATGATTGTAAAGCTGTAGAAATAAGAACAAACCCTATAATCAAACTTATACCCACATTACACCAATATTTAACCTTTAATATTAGCAATGTAACAACTAGTGTAACAAACACACAAATGTATCATCTACCATCTACTAGCCTCCTTAATCTTAATGAAAATGAGAAATTTGTAAATATAAATGTACCACTTTCTTATGTTGACAATGTAAATATTCCTTTTATTTCCTATCATTCTGTTAATAATAAAACTATTGTATCAACAAATTTTACTTTTGAGGAATTACAACAAATAGACTTAAGTAATATAGAAATAGAAGAATTAGAACCTTATGATATAACTGTATCCCAATTTATTTCTTATATATTTTATGTAATATGTTTATATCTTTTATGCTATAATCTTTATCGTCAGTATTGTAAACTGGAATTACTGTGTTCTAATCCTTCAAATGATAATCCAAGTACCCATCCTCAACCACCTGAATGTTTTGATGGCAGAGCCAGAGCTTGGTTTCAATATTTACAGAATAGACAAACCGTCCCAAATCCTTAAATTTAGAGTTCAGTGGGCTTCACTCTCATAAGGACGGAGGAGTCACGCCACCATGAGGCCATAGTGCACCTGCAGATCACACCATATTCCTTGAATCTTATTCAGCAGTCCTATTAACCTTTATATACCCTGTCCCTTCTCCCAGGGAACACTCTCTCTCTTCAAGTCCTCGCAGTAATTACGGTACGTAATCTATGTCAGATCTAGTATAGCCATATTGTTATTATCAAGATTGTCATTATTGTCTTTTAAAGTGTTATTATCGATATTTTGTAACTTTTGAATAAATAAAATATTTTTTTTACAATAACGAGCACGAACACCAAAATTATATACTGGAAGTTTTGAACGTTTGTCTAGTAGTAATCGTATCTTCGAGCACTTTCTTGTCATTTCAGTCTTGCGTGAGGATTCCAAGTAAGGCGCTTGTCAAAATGGAGACCCAGGTATCGGATTTGTTCAACAGGAGTAAGTGTGAAGTCATTAAAGGATACTGTGGGGCAAGAAGTCATCGGTTTGGGACGAAGAGTAAAGGTGATTTAGTGGGATTTAACAACAATCAATAAAAGTTATAACGTTACATGCTTCTCACCCAGCATTACCTTCTAGAGCTTTGTGTGTTCTAATTTATTTAGCTTTCCAACGGTATATTTTACATTTATATTAGTAAGTTTGTGTTTGGGAAAAAAAAAAGTTACCGAAAAATATTTGGAAGGTTCCTTGTGGGGATCATCCAGCACCTAAAAATGGGTATCCAAGAATTACCGAAAACCTGACGGATGAGTGTGATCTCGGTCTAATCACTTCCTTAAACAGTCGTTCGGACTAGAAACTGCACTAACATGTACTAAATTTACATAAACATGGGTTGTAGATTACATGTTTGTTTTTTCTTTCAGTTACCTGTTTATAGAAGAAGAAAGAGTGAGCGTTCTAGGGAAATTAAAAAAAAAATCAGAAACAGAATAAATAACAAATATGCATATGAAAATTTGAAAATATCACATTTCCTCGATAAATAAATCGAATTAGGATATTGAATATGGAATTGAAAATTCACATAGGCCTTAAATTCCACATTCTATGTCCATATATATTTTTTTATTACTCTAATTCACTTTAATATTCAATTCATGAAAATTTATGTTTTCATACATAACTTAAAAGCATTTTATAAGGGGAAATTCATACTCTCTTATTGGAAAATACGTTGAGTTATTATTTTTGCATTGATATGTCTCACTAAATACTTTCCCGAGCAATAGTGGCCAATCTCACGGATTTATACCTTGTTTGGTTTTGATAGGATGTATTTCATATATTTAAGATAAAGCTATAAAAATCTTTTAGCAACTGGCGATCTAAATACAAAATGATCTCTGGTAATATTGTTACCTTTAACAGTATAAAATAATTACAGAAATATAAACAGTAATGAATTGCGATTACAAAGATGTTTTGGCTATAAATCATCGGTCAGGCAAAAGTTATCTTCTATAAAAAGAAATAATCTATAAAAAAAATCATCAGCGAGAGAAAGAAGAATTATTTACAATATTTTGGTCATGATTCGGCATATCTTAATTCTCAACTGGTGGTACATATTATAAATTACAAACAACGGCAAGGCATAAAATTAGAAATAACTGAATATATTTTATAAATTTACGTTATTGTATTTAATATTGTACTTATTGTTTTAAATGATAATAATAAGTTATTTTTTATTAATTGTTATTGATATTTATTCAAATAAATTAATAACAGGTGAAGAGCGAAAGAAAACGAAAACAAATATTGAAAGAAAAACTTTATTTATTTTACTTTAGATATGAATTAGTTGACAAATGATTAGTAATTTTTTAGAATAGTCATTAACGCTCAATAAATATTTCAATAACATTATGTAAATATTTTAGTAGTTATATTTATATACAATATAATATACTTTTTAATATCTTCATGAATGTTGTATTGAATATTATTTAAAAAAAAAACTGAATGACCATTTTAAACAGCATTTACTAACAGGTAATGCGATCGCTTTTATGCTGATATAAAATAAAAAATACAATTTTAGCGTGACTTCCGTTAATAATGGATGCACTTTTAAAATATTCACAAAGGAATTCCGAAAATCGTTACTGGGTATTCCTTAACTAAAATTATCCGAAAATCGAAATAATTTGAAAGAGCGTTGACATCCCGAAAAACAAAAGATGCCTACTTTAATGAGATATACAATTGTAGGATTCTTGCCATAGTCGTCTAATAATACCATTTTTAATCTTCGGTCTGATATTTCTGTAGAGGCCGAACCGTAGGCAAACAATAAAATAATTTCGGGGTCACCTGTGACGTATTGGCTAGTATAGCAAATTCTATGCCCAAGGTAACAGGTATATAATCAGAAGATAGTCCAAGGATTTTTTAAAGTGATTAAAAATCCTTGGTTATGCCGTCCTTTAAAGGAGGCCTAAAATGGTGCTTCTGAGGATGAGCTTTGTCAGGTAATAATTGAAACGTTGAGTTCATTTACTCTAAATGAAATTTTCAGGAACAGCCAAAATCTCTCATTACTATATTCCTGCCAACACAACAACTTTTTATCATTCCTTTCTTCTCCGCTCTACTACTCTCTAGAATTCCCTACCTACTTATATTCGCCATGCTTCTTCCCTATCATCATTCAAGTGCCAGCAGTTCGAGTACCTATTGACATCCCAAACAGAAGCTCAACATGCCTGATATTTCAAATTAAATATCTATTTAAAAAGAAAATGCATTATTTATTGTTCATATTTTTATGTGGATCAATTATTATGAATCAGTCTCAATGTTTACTTTTGTTTAACACATTAATCTATCGGAAGTTATTTATTTATTTTACTCTTTTGTTTTATTGTATCCTTTCTAATATTTTCGTCTTCTTAAAATATTTTCAATAAGAATTAACTATAATCCTTTGGTCTTGTGGTCAGACACATTGTTAAAGATATACATTTATATTGTTCTTAATGGACCCTGTCCTAGAATTAACATTATTTTTCTATTCTATTCTAATAAACCAACTTATTTGATTGTTTTTTGCTTTAGGATCTAGAATTTTTTTATTTACTATATTAATTAAACTATATTAAAGTTATAGAATGAAATGTTTTAGTTTGATTTGGAAAGAAAATAAATGCGTAATTAATACCTTTAAAAAATAATTGCATTTCTATATCGCATTTTTAGAGGACTTGAGCGTTTATTAGATGAAATCAAATTAAAGATTTAGAAAAAAATAAATGATGAGATATGTCAAAAGATCCCTTTCGTAAAAAATGTCCTTTAGTACCTTTTGGAAATCAATGTCTCAACTAAATATAATTATACCTGGAGAAGAAAAATGTTAAGCTCCCATTTTAGCATTGTGAGATGAGCCACATTAGCATAAAAGTGACTTCAAATGAATAAACAAACAATATTTCCTCAAGCAAATAATCCAACAATTAGCTTGTTTCGTGGAAAATAAATGATCTCATGGAAAATCAACGTGAACTCTTATAATTTATTAATGAGAGTGTATTGACTAAATTTGCTGTGATCCGCGCATAAATTGAAGTAGGCTCCAGCTAAAAATAGCAGGTTAATACATAAGCTAAATCGGCGTAGGTTTATACAGGGAATTAAAACAACAAAAAGCATCGGGATTGAATTCATGAAACAAAAACGAAAGGAAAAAGGGTAGAAATTAAATTCTTAGGAAGGTGCCTTTCTGTCAGAGACATTTAACCCATTACCGGATTTTTTCCTCCTCATGCTTTCTCCTGGGGACACCCATTCTGTAGCCATGTAAAAGGGGGCCCATTCTTCGACAAGGCTGAGGACAGAGGTCGTAGGGGGGGAGGGTGACGGGGGGGATGATGGTTTTTTGCCGCCGTTTCCCGGATTCTGGTATAAATCAGAAGGAGCCGTGCTGAGAGAATAGGGAATCACTTCCCTTCTGTCCTTACAATCGCCTCCTCCCTTCCGTCTTCTTCTTTTACTCCACTCGGATGAACAATAGACGTGGTACAACCATTTTCTATGTTCCATATATCTCTATCTTTCTTTTTGTTTGTTCTTTCAGGGGTAAAAAATATATATTCACTTCAAGAAATGAGACGTTGATTTCCAAAAGGTACTAAAATACATCTTATGGTTTATTATTTTCAAAAATGAACCTTCGTAATAAAAAAAATTCCCCCTCAAAAAAGGTTGGGGGCTCACGTTTCAAGATACGTAAAACCCAAAAAACGAATTCCGTTTGCCCGCCGTCTGAGGCATTTCTCCAAAACTACTGGACCAATTTTTTTTTTTTTTTTTTTTTTTATTAGCGAAAAAATACCAGGTCATACAACAATGGTCCTAAAACCTAGACGTTGATATTAACCTTCTTCTTCTTCTTTGACTTCCTCTTCGTGCCATAACTAGCGTCGAGGAGCCTCTATCCAATGCAGCCGTGCCTTCCGGTCCCTACTAAGCCGCTACACTTCTTGGAGTGTTTTACCTCTCTTCTCTCCAATCCGTTGAATGTACTCCTGGTCGAGCTTCCAAAACTTTTCGTAGCTCTCTCTTCTCCTCCACCCGACAAACGTGGCAAAAACCACTTTAATTGTCGGTTCTCCAACAGTGTCTTGAGTTCTGGCACCTCTACATGTTCTCTAATGCGTTCATTCCTGACACGGTCTCTTCTGGTCTTTTCTGCAGCTTTCCGCAGGAACTTCATCTCGACTGCTGTCACTTGGCTAACTTGCTTGTCCAGCATGATCCAGCTTTTGCTTCCATATTGAGGGTTGGGAGGTACACAGACTTGTAAATGTGCCTTTTTGTTTCCTTACCAACTTCCCTGTGCCAAACTATGCTGTTGCAGATAGGCTAATAGACCGGGTTGGCTTTGGATATCCTATTTGCTACTTCTGGGTCAATCTTTCATTGATATTAACCGATTAGTTTAAAAAAGTTATTTTATTCAATAACTTGATTACTTTTGAAGGAAGATAGAATATTTATTACACTTTTTAACCAAAAAAGCGCGGAAAATTATTAATTTTTTAAAATTATACTTACATGGTCAAGGCACCATTTGTAAGATATGTGATTGCCTCATATCTCGGTTATTATTGATTGTAGAAAAACAATGTAACAATGTTCTTGAGTCAGAAAATTTCATTTGAATTATTTGAATAAAAATTGAAAGGAAAGAATAATAAATAGTAAAGAAGTCTAATATAAATTCCTGCTGTTTATAATTTTCAATAATGAACATTTGTAATCGACTGAAAAAGAGTTACCCCCTCTCAAAATGTAAGGGCTTGCGTATCCGTTTGTCTTTCATCCTCCAAATGCCGCCCGGGGCTTTACTAATTGTGTGAATTAAAAAAATTAACTATATTATTAAAGACGTGTAAACAATATTTAATCATAGATACTGACAAATAATTACTTTTGAGCTTTTATTGTACGTACAAAAATCGACTACAAGTTAGATCAGGCACATATTTTCTTCACATATTTAGCAAGATCGTGGAATGCTAATTCCAACTATTTGCTGCATCAAATGCCATTATTCTATTAAAATGTGGGTTTCTTAAAAATTTTAAACCAAATTAGTGTTGCTGCAAGAAGTAATACTATAAAAAAAAATTAATTTAATTGACAACCTACGAGAACCGAAGCAATGCAATTAAGTTGTTTAAAACGGCCTAAAAACTTATTATTACGTTGAAACCATTAATTAAAATAATATCGGTGATTCAAGATATGCTAAATGAACCAATACAAATGCATAAAATGATTAAAACAATAAATTAATTGTCCTAAGTTGGACAGATTGTAATATTGTTCAATAAAGAATTGTTTCTAAAAAAAAAAAAAAAAAAAAAAAAAAAATTAATGGTGTTATAATACGGGATTAGGTGCTTCTGCCTTATAGTTGGAAATATAGTACCTTTTGGAAGGAAATCGAAGGAAAGGTTATATCTGTTTACATAGGATATAGTACGTTTTGGAACGAAACATGGATATAGTAACTTTTGGAATGAAATAAAATGTGGATTTAGTACCTTTTGGAATGAAATGCAATTTTTAAATACTTTTTTAAAGGATTTTTATGTTTTTAGGTAAAATTTGATGACGGATTTAGAAAGAACTAAACCAATAGAATACAAATATGTGAAAATATCAACTTTAAAAAAGATGTCCTTTAGTACCTTTTGAAAATCAACGTCTCAATTGTCTCTCTCTCTCTCTCTTTAATAGAGGATTCATTTATATATATATATACATATAAATAAATCCTCTCACTAATGAATCACACATGATAAAAAATAAAAAAGAACGCAAATATATATAGTTTAAAAAAACAAAACAGGAAATCACATTTCTTCAGAATGTATGTAAAATTATATATAATTTAATCTTTCATCTTGGAAAAGAGAATTTTTAAATAGTTTAGTGACAGTAATACCAAATGGGAATGTTAATGCTGTTACTGAAAAGTAAAACAGTCTCTGAAACAGAGTAAATACGAGTAATTGCCGTTTATTTGTGACCTAATTTCATCAACTTCCCTGAGAAGCTAAGCCATTTCCCTCATCTCATAGTATGGTGTCCATCTAGGGGATCCAGTCCCTACAATTTCCCATTCATATACGTCTTAATCTGAGGATCACGCGTCTCATTTATAATATTCCTATAATCGCCTTTGCCTGTCGAATCTTATCTTAAGTAGAAATTAAAGGCGGCCACGTATGGATATATTTTGCATAATAATAATAATAGGCTTACCGAACCCGAAGGTTCGATGCCGATACCACCAAATTTCGCATCCACAGACTCGTCCAATGTTCGCCGGTCAAGCCCAAGCCCCCGAGATCAGCTTTAACGCAAACCTCCCATCGCCGCATCGGTCTACCTTTCGAACGCCTACCAGTCAAATCAGCAAATACCAACTTTCTCGGAATCCATTCCTCACCGAGCCCAACAATTTTACTCGCCCATTCGAGTATCCGCGACGCTATCAACTCAATTATATTCACAGGATACTAGTTCCGCGATTCCGCGTTGTGCAACCTTCTAAACTCCCCAGTGCCCTCATCTCTCTTTGGACCGAATATTTTACGCAGTACCTTATTTTCGAAAACCTTAAGCCGTTGTTCATCTTTCAAAGTAAGCGGCCACGTTTCACATCCGTAAAGAATCGTTGGAAGAATAATATTTTTATAAATTCTAACCTTTAAGGTATATTTTGCATACCTATTGTTAAGAATTGAAATTGTCTTATGTTTATTGTATCTCTCTATTTGTAATTTTATTTGTTTTATTTTGTGATTTATTATGTGCAAGCGTGACAGTCATTTGTTTTATTCTATTTGAATCAGCTGTTAAGTGACCGCTGGGCAGAGTGCATTCTGGGATTGTAAGAGAGAAAGTTAATAGAGTCATTCGCGAGTGTAGACGGTGCTTAATCAAGTTGGTTGTCGCTGAATGTCGCATATTTTTAGTATAATCGCAACTCGCACGTCATCCTAGAAGATTGTCTCAGAATTGTCGCAGGGAGTAGGAGTCGCTAAAGGAAAGAAGGAACATCGCAGACGGGAGGGGGAAGGAAGTGATCAAGGATTGAAAGAATCACCGCTTGCACACTATAAGCAGTATTTTGTTTTATTTTAAATAATATAAGCTTGTTCATGTTCTCTCTTTTATTATATCATTCATTTACCCTCAACAAAATTACACAGATCGACAGAAAACTCGGCGACTCATAATAACGACCGGGTTGAGGCTGCGAGCAAACGCGTTAGTCGCCCCTCTTCCCAACACCTATGTTAAAACGTTCAGCAACGAGTACAATAAATGAAGTTTCAGGGCAATACCGTATTGTTAAGTTATTCCTTTATAATTAAATTAGCCGTGCCATTAAGTACAGTACTATTGGTCAATATAAAGATACTTTCTAAGTTTTTATCTGTCATGAATGGGTTTGTCTTTTGGCCAGGTCCAGGTGTGTGTTGGGCGGGTAGGGTGGTTTGGGGTGGCTGGGAGGTCAAGAGTGGGGAAGGGTAGGGGGTATCGATAATTGAAATCTAACAGATCATTAATTGGCGTTTCCTCCTCGCTGTGTTCCAAGCCGGCGCTTCCCTGATCACTAATAAAATCTTAGTTGATGTTTTCAATTTATCCTGTTCTATTTACAAGATCTAATTAATGTACCTTGTCTCATTCGATAACAGTTTTATCTATCAAACGGAACTGCTGGATCGCCTTTTACAGGCGTTATTTAAATAGTTCAGTAACTAAATAATTGATCTATATATTGGTTCGTCCTTGCTGTTCCATTCAGTTTCATAGTTTTCTGAAAACCTGCTCAAATGGAGATCGATCAGTAAGCACCTGAGAATGCGAAAACAGGCTTGGAAGGAGCCGAGAATGAGATTTTCTGGAAAATCGGGTCGTTTCATGAACTATCCGTTTTTATCCTTTAACGTCAACATCAAACGTCAAACATGGAATCAACACACAAGACTAAAACAAAAAGTAAATGCTCGCCTCTTTCGGTTACATGGACACTTACTATACAGATGCTCTAACCTCCCACTTAACTAAAAAAGGCTTATCTACCTTTAATGACAAGTTCCCTGCCCACTCCAACACAAAAGTTTCAACCGTTGTTTCCTCTTCTATTACTGATAATCCTCCGAGGCGTCTGATAAGATGATGACTTCGAGACCTTCTGGTTTAGAATTTATATAAGTTCATTTACTACTCCGTGTATATATACAGAGAGAGAGAGTGAGGGGGGGGGGAGAAAGAAGTACAGTAACTAAGACTTCTGTCTGGCACAGAAATAAAAAATTACAAACTTAAGATATACTTAAATTATTTGTAAAAGAAGTAATTACGGATGAATAGTATATATATATATATATATATATATATATATATATATATATATATATATATATATATATATACACATATATGTTGTAGTTTTGTTTTAAGATTTTATTTTTCAAAAAGTTTTACAAATGGCCACATGCCTCAAACTTTATACATGTCGTAATTTCACCAATTACATGTTACTAATATATGTTTATAATAATATGTGTGTGGGAAGATATATCATAATTGTACTTCTTTTGATATAATACGGTCATAGAGAAAAATAAAAGTAAGAAAAGGAAAAACGTAAGAAAAAAAAAAAAGAAAGTTGTTTACATATTTGCTGGTTAGTCCTTATTTTACTTATATACATAAGTCTAATAAATATATATATATAATATATATATATATATATATATATATATATTATATATATATATATATATATAATGACACATATTGTAAAATTTAATCCTTTTTTTGCTTAAAGACCATAGAAACAATAACCATCCGTGATGTAGCAAATTGAAGTAATCTTTAAAGAGTGGCTGTGAGGGACTCATCGTGCAACAAGTTGTCAAAATAAATTAGTTGGAACGTCACGGTTCGAAACTTTCGCCCAGATTTAAGGCAGTTGATTGATTAATGGAGAAAACGAAAAGATTGACGATCTAAGGAAACGTTTATTACCAGAGTAATTGGACGGTACTTCATCGTAAAATGCAATCGGAAACGTGAAGTATGTGTTAAAAATTGTATGCATAAGGGTTGTGGCACAGTCTCTGAAAAGTTTACTTGTCAGAATTGCCTAGTCCTTTATCAATCAACTCTTATAAAAATCTACCCTTTTTTTTAGGTAGAAAAGCTACAACTGTGGGAGTCACCTGTGGTCTAGTGGCAAGCATAACAGCCTTAAATGCCCAATGTTGCAGGTTTTCAAAGGAGTAAAATATCCTTAGTTATCCTGTCCTTCAGAAGGAACGTAAAGTAGTGGTCTCAAGCCTGTGCGATGTCACATTTATAACACATTTTTCACACAATCTAAATAAAGTTAACCACTCGACACGGACCCGAACCGAACAAGATTGAATCTAAAAGAAGATAAAGATGCAGTTGAGAGAACGGTGACCTCTGATTGGCTGAGCTACCACCAAGCTTGATTGAAATAATATTAAGCCTAATTTATCTCAAATACACTGATATCTATTTTCATTTCCGTTTCTCAGGTATTTATAAAACATATTATTAATTAATGCAATTTATGTCTATACGGTTGAAAAAGTATTTTTAATTTATTATTCTTAGCGGGAAATGCATATTCATACCTTATTAATAGATTAAAATTTATAATAGTTTTTAATTAATATTTCCCTTTTCATATTATTTATATTTTGACAAATAAAGTATATTTTTAGTTTATACATACATATATATATATATATATATATATATATATATATATATATATATATATATATATATATATATATATATATATAAACTATTGATATATTTATGAAAGGTAATATATACACACATAAGTTTGATTAAAAAAAAAGAAATTAAATAATTTAATATGGAGGTGATATCCGAATAGTTTCATATATCAACTGAATCATAAACTAAGCGCTATAAGATAAATTCTTTTATAAAATATTATTTTAAAATAAAAGTAAACTGAATAATGTAAAATTAATTAACAATAATTAACACTGTAACAATTTATTTATAAAATAACGGACAGAGAGTAGACCTAACCGCACAGAGACCAGTTCTTAACTAAATGATGTTAAGGAAAAAAGAAGGGAGACAGACATGCAAAATGTAAACATTCTATAATTTAATTAGGAAGTTATTGGCTACAAGGATATTAAGTGAGCAGATGTGGACATCCTTATTAGGTCCATCTTCACTTTCAGAATATTGGTTTCAACAGTTTAAATTCTTATTATATAACTCAGTTTTTTTTTGTTTTTTTTCCTTTTTTTTACAATTACTGCAAACTTAATACCACACTATTACTGATTTCTATTGACCCAGTATTGTGTCATCTTATCTATTATAAGTAATAATTAAATTTAAAAAATCCCAGTACGTGTAATCGATTGTCCCTTTCTCTTCCTCGCTTAAATAAATAAATGACTTGTCTATAATATGATAATATTTATATAACTAAATAAATACTAATGGCTTAATCTATACTACCGTCTAAAATCTGTGAGAATTTCATCCTCAAATCGGGAGCCGAACTTCTAGATACCGCTCTAGAAGTTCGGCTCCCGATATTTTTTTTTTTTTTCAAGACTACAAAGTTGAAGAAGAGATAGGTGAAAATTTGTGATAACGAGTTATTGTGAAAGTTCACGAAAGTAGCGGAAGAGGAGGAATGCATATATATATATATATATATATATATATATATATATATATATATATATATATATATATATATATATATATATATATATATATATATATGTATGTATATATATCCCTCACAGTGCTGTGCGGTAGAGAGGAAAGATGAAGAAGAAGAAGAAGAAGATACTTTCCCTTACTATATATAGTAAGCGAAAGTAAAAATAAATATAATTATGTTTAAATAAAATGTTTTTTCCGAATTCAAAATTTAAATAAATTAATTAAAACTGGTTTATATCCTTCACTGATTCCTCAGTCCAAAAAACAAGGGAAATAGTGTCTGTTTAGATTCGGCGAACAAAAATAATTGAAGGTTACCTCATCAGTGATACCAACATCATTCCGATCGATGACAATGATATTAGTCAGGAGGGAGGTGGAGAAGTGGATGCCTCCCAGCGCCGATCTAGTCGTTCCCAATCCATGTATCGATACATCGCCGAAAAGGCATTCATGAGGCGAGATGCGTTACGGTTTCTGTTACCCGAACGAATTTCCAGAGACGAATGACTGTTTTTGTGCCATATTCCGAGCGTTAATCCGTACTAAATAAACAATACTTTCAACATAGTTACTTAACCGAGGATTAAAACAAGAACTTAATCGACGATTTGGCCAATTATACAGACTACTGAACAGAAATTCTAAACTATCCATAGAAAACGAACTGCTAATATACAAGACAGTACTGAAACCTATCTGGACCTACGGACTTGAACTGTGGGGGACTGCCAAATTTTATAACATCAAACGCATTCAATCCTTCCAATCCAAAGTCCTCAGAACCATAGTCAATGCTCCTTATTATGTCACCAACCTTACCTTACACCGCGACCTAAATATTCCATTTATTTTAGACCTCATACCATCAAAATTCTCTAAATTCCATCAGAACCTTATCCAACACCCTAATCCCGTAGCTCAATGCTTATCTAGCTCCACACATCCTTACCATCCCCCTAGAAGGTTGAAACGGTAGTGGCCTCAAGATCTCTTGTAACATGTATAATAGAGTTCTAGCATTGGCTAGATTCTCCACTCACGTACTGTATGCTTGAGGATTGTACATAGGTATGAGTGACTTTTGTATATATTTTGTTTTGTATACTATTTTTATTGATTTTGTTTTGTATAAATGTATATTGTATTATTATTATATACATTTTTTGTTTTGTATATATCGTGTGAATGTAGTATGAATGTTGTACTGTATCGCTATTAATAATGTCATAATTGGACTGATTGTAATATTACTTAATAAAGAACTGTTTCTCTCTCTCTCGCGGAGTAAAACCAGTTGACAAACCTGAACTTTGTGATCAATAGTTGATTTTTGTTGTTTCTATTACAATATTACTTTCGTATTTTCAAAACTTATAAGTACGCCATTTAATACTAAAAAAAAAATCGGTCTCTTTCGTTTTATATGTTGTAAAACTAAATAATTTCAACAGGTTAAATGTTATCTATGTTTTCAACTAAATTTATTATATTTTAATTAAAATAAAATTTGGACATTTACCAGAAAATGTACGAACTCATAAACCAAACAAACTTAGAGAAAAAAAAATAAATTAAACATTGGCGTCATCAAGTACATTTCCTCATTTTATATATTATTAATTTTTAAACGATAATTCTCATACGGTTTTACACTTCCTTACTGAGACACAGTGAGTGTCAAAAACATTCAGAATACACTATCATTTTGTAATTTACTTTATTTTTTTCTGCCTTTAAAGAATTTCTACCAACTTTATAATGTTAGGAGGGAAGTATGCAATAGCTGAATTCAAAAATCATTGTTTTTTTCAACGTTTAGAAAGTTCATTAACGAAAAACTTAAAAAAAAAAAAAAAAAAAATGTCAAACATATTCGGAATTTGTTAACGGAACTTCTACCCTGTGAATATAATTGAGTTGATAGCATCGCGGAGACTCAAATGGGCGCGTTAAGTTGGGCTCGGTGAGGAGCGGATTCCGAGAAAGTTGGTACTCGCTCATCATTATAATTATTATTCGGAATTACGGGGTTTCCAAGATATATTAATGCAGTAATTATATATAAACATCTAGTTGGTAACTTTTTCGTATAATTATACATTTCATAAAAGTAGGAATTGATCTAACTAATTGATAAATCGTTTGATATAAAATATTGTCCCACTCAAGCACTTATTGTTCCTTGACGTCATTTTCACTTTGAATATTGTATTTCATGATTCCAAAAACTTTTAGAAAACTGTGCTGCCGTGAAATGTGAAAAGGGAGTCATAGCCGCACTTATTTCGAAAATTTAATTTAACCACCATTTTTCTTCTACTTTTAATTCTGGCTTTTTGAAACCGAAAAACTACAGACATCTATCAATAATTCTCCCTAGGAATCCAAGCTTATCAACATCTTTCAAAGAAAAACAATTCTAACCATCGTTGACCGTTCTTGGTGTTTTACTGTAATATATTAAATTCTTTATTTGGCTTTCTGCAAACCATAATTTTTAAAATAAAGAAACCAAGTATTTTGGTACGGAACTTATCTGTGAACATTCAAATTCGTGAACCTTCTTATAAAAAAAGGTAGCAAAAATTCACCTCATTATCTTATTCCTTTGCTTGGTTAAAGAATTTTTCCGACATCTTGTACCATGTTTTTCTTTTCGTCATATTTTTTTCAAAAAGCGGCGAAAAATTGAAAAACTTATTGTGCATCCAGAAGTTCTGGAAAAATCATAAATAAGCTACGTCTTACTCATTTTAGAAATTGTTTTCTTATTTGATCAATAATCAGTCTTTCATTTTTAATATTTAATATTAGAGTGCTACCAATGGGTAGTGTCTTTACATGTATTTCCTGTCAGTTTACTATGTCCATCACATACACTTGATGTATATAATACAGTTGTAAATGTCAATAAATATGTTTAAAAACAAAACAAAAATTATTTAATATTTTTTGGACGGTCACTTGTTTTATATTTCACTGGGTTTCCACATGTTGCTGATTTAGCGCGAACCAGGTATCAAACCTTCCATGAAAAACTCCACTTCAACTCAAACACAATAATTTCAAACCTTTCTATCTCTTAGCTTCCTGACAATCCTCCAAGGCGTCCGAGTAAAAGGTGGCTTCCAGTTCTTGTAGTTTAGAATTTATTTAGGGCTCCCTAAGGCCAATATCACATCATGTCATTGTCATGTATTTTATCTCACAGATTATGGCTAGGTATTTCACTATACCATCCACATATTCTCGGTCGTTTCTATCCCAGATTAGGTATCAGTTACAAGAAGGGAAATAATTGTTTAAAACATAAAATAATATCAAGGAATAATGAGAGTATGAAAGTTTGAAAACATTAAACATGACATTACGATTTCCGAATACTTTTGACACTCCCCAGCAATATGTACCTCTGGAAACTTCCTAGACACTAGGACAAAGGACCCCATGCTTGGGGCACTTCCCAGATCAGCCCCGCCCGAGGTGACGACAATGAGGAAAAGATTGAGAAGAGTCAGTCAAGTTCTATCCTCAAGATGAGGTGAGTCTTATTCCATCCTCAAGAAGATGTGAGTCGGGTTCCATCTAGAAGAAGAGATGTCCGTCTGGGGGTCAGAGAGAGCAGATGGAGATCTGAGAGCCTAGAACAAACGCCTGAGACAATTTCCACCTCCGCCAGCCGACAAAGTGTCAGAAGGTAATCCTTTATTGTAATATTGTTTGGCAAGATCAACTATAATAAATCCCTCAGCATTCTCAACCATCGTGTAAATATATTATATATGTTTAAGTTAATGTAAATAATAATGTCATTTATTAAAACACGTCTAATTTAATCTTAATCTGCATGCCACCTACGGGGATCGAAAAGGAAATCCAATGATTTCATTAAATATTAGTCTATATCTACATTAGATATATCAATTAAGCTAGTTTTTAAATTTACCGCTGCCTTAGAAAAGCAGCCGGTCAAAAACATAGCAATATATATATAATAATAGCTTTATTTCGTCCTTATAGAACAATAAGCCTCTCCCTTGGGAGGTATAAGTCTGGTATTAAAATTAATACCAGACTGTTATATATATATACTTTTCGGATATCGACCTATGTTTTCGCTTCACAGGAGTCTCTTTTAAAGATTTCTTAATAAAGTAGTATTATATCAATAAATAGTTGTAAAAAAATACTAATTGATTGAAAAGAAACACAAATTCCGGATACTTACACAGACTGTAGTTAAAACAAATATCATATTACATAAATTTTAATTTTAAAAAACCAGATTAGCTATATTCTATCCATTTCTTTCTCGGAATGGACCAGGTTCAACAGCACATGCAACAATAGCATCTAGTTATGCTTAAACATATATTCCCAACTAATACATAATCAATTTCGGCTAATTTGCCATGACTGAACACGCGAGACGGGAGTATGAAGGACATGGTATGAACATTATACCAACGCCTGTTACATGGTTAGAACATTACACATATTGTTGATTTATTGACGTAATGTCTATTAATTTTAATTTGAGGTGATTTCCCTTTCACAATCAAATATAGGGGGAATAATTATATTTCTGTACACATTACAGGTTTGTATATGGGTCAATCCATTTTAACACTTCTGGTGTTGCAGCCATTTGAAGTCAGCTTCGCGGCTGAAAACATGCCTTGGGAAAATCTTTCTAATTCTTGTAATTTTGTAGATATTAAAGCGAAACAAAAATTGATAGTAAGATAAGGCTATGGTAAGTATTTTTTGTCCCTACAGCTCATTGCCTAAAAAGTGAATAAAGTTATTTAAAAAAATCTCGAAAATGAATAAAAAACGAGTCTTTTAGCTGGTTACAAGTATATAAAGGAAAAGAGACTCACCCTAGATTATTTTTTTCTCAGATGGCTTAGTAATAGTCCTACTTCCTCTAGACATTTCCATCTTAAGAATATTGTCCTTTTTACTTTCACTTACTATATATAGTAAGGAAAGTATTGCGATCGTGAAAATTTTCGAATTCCAGTTTTCAACGGAAATACACGTTTTAGGGTCCCCTGAGTCCAAATAACCAAGTCCCGCAAAAAGGTCTGTGTGTGTGTGTGTGGTAACTCCCGGGCGGGAACGGTAAGTCCTATGAAACTGAAATTTCATATTTAAGAAAACTATACGCCCGAGACGTGACAAAACTTTTTTCATCAAAATGAGCTTACCAGAAGAGGCACTTTAAACCATGTATTTTGCAACTTCTTTCGATTTTCTTTCAAAAACGGTTCCGACGATTTTGATTAAACTCGCTATATCAATGTAAAATTTAATGGGCTTTAATATCATGTAGGTTTTATTTGGATAAAAATGGTCTGACAGGGCTTAAATGCCGATATTTTAAATTTTCTTCCCCTAAAGTACCTTTAATTTTTTAGATTCAATAATAATAACTAGATTATCTTGTTAACGCTGATAAAAAACAGGTAAATATATAAATTGAATAAATTCGATACCCAACTAAAGGAGAAAACAGAAAAAAATATATTTTTAATGAAATTTTTCGTTTTTGAACATAAGAGCAGTAATATACATGTATGATATACCGTTGGAAAGCTAAAGGTTTTAGAAAAAATATCATCCCATACACAAGCTTTTAGAAGTTAATAGAGAGTGATGAGAAGAAGATAAAACTAACTGATTATTTTAGATAATAATATAATAGATTTTTTAATAAAACACATGTTTCTATAGAAATTCAATTTGATTAATTCCTTAATAGTTTCACGTATTATTATCTCTAACTGTATTTGAAAATTCTTTCATTGATTTTAAAAATCGAGGTAAGTGAAAGTCGTGTGTTGCCCGCACCAGATTTTTTTTATATGAATTTTCAAACGTGGCAAACATTCGTTGACACGGAAATATCTCAAATGGGACTGAGTGAAGAATTATAAAACTAAAGCAGATTAAACATCTATACAATGGATATTATTGATATAAATTTGGTGATTGAGACGTTGACAACTAAAGCAGATTAAACATCTATAAAATGGATATTAGTGATATAAATTTGGTGATTGAGACGTTGACAACTAAAGCAGATTAAACATCTATACAATGGATATTAGTGATATAAATTTGGTGATTGAGACATTGACAACTAAAGCAGATTAAACATCTATACAATGGATATTAGTGATATAAATTTGGTGATTGAAACGTTGAAAACTAAAATTCTTAATTTTTCACCATCTCAGTGCTTTTCCTTACTATACTTTAATATGTACATAAGTAAGTAAAATTAAAAATAATATTTTAAAAAATATTCAATAATTAAAATAACAGATATTAGCTTCAGGCATCAATAAATCAACGAACAGTAAATCATTTATAAGAAACCATAAACTTATCCTAAATTACTGCGAAGTTATTCACATTTCGTATATAATTGTACGGTAAAAAATGAGCGACTTGGAAAAAATATCTTTGGACAATAAGTTGAGAGCGATAACTGCTAGGTCATAAATACGGGAGGATTTGGAGGTAGGTGTATCTTAAGGGAGGGGAAGGGGAAAAGGCGAAAAGAAAAATCTCAAAACTACCCCTCGCCACACTTGACTAAATCCGTCTCGAAAAACTCGCTCAGTATATCAGGGGAAAACGCGGCATTCTGAATACGGCATCCTACTCGCTGACAACCTGCCTAGTGGAGTATTAACAATGGAGATTGTTTTTAGGACAGATTTCTAGCCATAATAGATATTTTTTTTACTTCTAGTATTAACCAATACTTCGGAAAAAAAATTCTAAAGACACTTATTTTCTTAAATAAATAATATTTCAAAAGTTCGGCTTTCATGTATTTGTATAAATAATAAGATAAAGAGGTAGGGGATTCTCAAAATATTTTACCCAGTTACCCAAAGGTTATTTATAAAAAACTAAAACGCGTATTTCCGATATTATTACGTTTTAATATGGAAATTCGTTTTCAGCTAGAAAAAGTGTTTATTAAGTTTTTCTGGTTTAGTTTTAGCGCAGTAATTGATGAACTCTTATTTCAATTAGGAATAGAGAAGGTTCATTAGTTCATATAACAAAAATGAAAGGTGCTATAGAAGTATAGATTAATTTTGCAAAAACGAATAAATTGGCAGCTTTCAGAGAATTATTTAATGATAAATTTAATTTTTTTTATACCTATTTCTCTAATTTATTTTTCTTAAAGCAACTTCCTTAAACCCATCAACAAGTATTTTGGATAGAGAACTCTTAGAAAAGCTTTCGCATCGATTGGAAGTTTTTTTTTTTCATTCCAAGAGCCAACACAAATGCTACTACATCAATCCTTGATTAAAGTTTTTAGAAACCGATGTCGTTATCAGTTTTCCAAAGAAATTTATTTTCATGTTTCGATCCTTCAACCGCACCACATGTAAAGCTCTTACTAATGAGAGGTACACGGGGAACATAATTTAAATATTTATGGAGATTATCCAAATCCTTCGTCTCATTATATCTAAAAACACACAAGTCCTAAAAAAAAAAACTGGTTTTAAATTGCAGTTATTCCAAAAACTACAATATATATGATTATAAATATTTTATATACAAAAATATTGAATATACCTGGCACATTTGATAAAATATTAAAGAATCTTACGATAAGCATGTGCCATACCCATAAATATACCCAGCAACAATCAAAAAAACATTCTCCATCACAAGGTCTCAGGGCCATCTTCTTTTTAGATGCCTTGGAGGATTATCAAAATTCGAAGAGGAAGCAAGGTTTGAAACTATAATGGGAATAGAGTTTGTCGTGAATGTGTTTCGTAACCATATTAGCAACAAATGGAAGATTTGGATAGAGAAACAGTTTCTTATTAAGTAATATTACAATCAGTCCAATTAGGACATTATTAATAGTGATAAAGTACAACATTCGTACTACCTTCACACGCTATAAATTTATATGATAATAATACAATATACATATATACAAAACAAAATCAATAAAAATATTATACAAAACAAAATCAATAAAAATATTATACAAAACAAAATCAATAATAGTATATACAAAAGTCGCTCATACCTATATACAATCCTCAAGCATACAGCACGTGAGTGGAGAATCTAGCCAATGTTTGAACTCCATTATACATGTTACAAGAGATCTTGAGGCCACTGCCGTTTCAACCTTCTAGGGGGATGGTAAGGATGTGTGGAGCTGGATAAGGATTGAGCTAGGGGATTAGGGTGATTGATGAGGTTCTGATGGAATTTAGAGAATTTTGATGGTATAAGGTCTAAAATAAATGGAATATTTAGATCGCGGTGTAAGGTTAGGTTGGTGACATAATAAGGAGCATTGACTATGGTTCTGAGGAATTTGGATTGGAAGAATTGAATGCGTTTGGTGTTAAAAAGTTTGGCGGTCCCCCACAGTTCAAGTCCGTAGGTCCAGATAGGTTTCAGTACTGTCTTGTATATTAGCAGTTTGTTTTCTGTGGATAGTTTAGAATTTCTGTTCAGTAGTCTGTATAATTGGCCAAAAAATGGAAGATAAATGTCCCTATGGATGAGTTTGTTCGTTGAAAAGTAAGGGACATTCAGGATTTAATGAAGATTTTCTCATCACATGGATTGAATACGGGAAGAATTAGACGATTGAGTAGAGGATCACAGCTGAGCCTTGTACTTTATTTTATTCTATAGATCCTTCTCAGTTTGAAGGATAGTGATGCTTTGTTTCAAAATCATAATTAATACTTTATTGAAGATGTATACGTTTATTTTCCATCAAAACCATTTCATCTTTAAAATATTGTCCAATCAAACATGAATGATTTTAGCTTTTTCTAAAATGGACATTCTACCTATAGGAAATTATAGTTTCAATTTCATCTTCTGTTTTACATTTAAACACTATAATTATAATTAAAACCTTTCTTTACCTATTCCTTTAATTTAATATATAAATTACTTGTTAGAAAAAAATGAAATAGATGATTTAACGAACTTCCCTTTTCCTTCATAAAAACAGAAATGGATGTTTATCCATACAGTAAGGGCTGCATAGCACCCGGTGAAGGGTTAATTTTTTTTGTAAAAACATGACATGTAGCATGCGGATATACGGATCTATTTGATTTTTTGAAAGTCTGTTGACAGCACGATTTCATCGTGTTCAATGCAGGCTTCTGTATATATATATATATAATATATATATAATATATATATATATATATATATATACTCGCAGAATGTAAAATGAGGGTGGGTTGTGGAAGAGAATGGAGGATGGATGTCGAATGATGGACAAGGGGAATTAAAAGGGCATAAAATTTAGGGACAAAGGGCTGGGCGGGGAGCTATTTATTAGCCTGAGAGGAGATAGCCATAAAGGTAATGGTTATTAATGAGTGACCGCAGGTGCGACCTGTCCCAGGGCACAATGCTCGCGCCTTAGCTTCTAATCACTTCCTATTGTTCCCTTCTTGTCCTACCATTCTTTGCCTAGCTTCGTCTCAAGGGAAAATAAACAACGTGTAGAACCAACTTGGGCTACTTCAACCACTCTGTTTTTCATTATTAGATCAAAAATATTTTAATACTTGAAAACACCAATGTGTCTTTAAACAAACATACTTCATTAATCGCATCCTAAATTCTTCAATGACGTATTAAATTTTAAATTTAACGTATTTAAAAACAATTACGATAAACAAAAATATCCTAACTAAACATAAGCCTATGCCATATACCTCTGTCCTACCAGTCTCCTTTACCATACCCCTCCCTGTCCATCATTCCTCCCTCGACTTCCTCGAGCCTGCGAAGAAGCCCCATATTTTTCTCAGGTATAAACTCTATATACCGTTAAGGCTACCCTCATTCTCTCATCCTGATCACATTTTCCAAATCACTTCAGCTTCTTCGCATTAATGGAGTAGGTCATGTTCTCTTCTTGTTTTCACCATTTGGCACGGAACATCAATGTGTCTTTACAGAATCATGATTCATTTATCGCATTTTAAACTTCTCAACGACGTATTATTTCTTTCCCAATTAAACGTATTTTACAACAATTAGGTCATGCAAATATATCGTCACTAAAAACAAAACTATACTATTTAATTCTTTCCTCGAGTCGTCTTCGCCATAACCTTGTTTATCATTCCTTCCTCGACCCTCTTAGACCTGCAAAAAAGCAATCTCATTCTCTCTGGTATTTTTTTTTATTTTTTATTTATTTGTCTTTAGGGCAATCCCCATACAAATAGAGCTGGCTGGCACAGCACAATTTATAAATTTATCACCAGCAAATATACAATAATATAATTACAATTCGAATAAATATTTAAAACAAAACACATATACAACAGTAAGCATAAAGGTGCTGCTATTTTTATGATTAATTTCCCCCAGCATATACATAAATATCATAAATTAAATATAAGCATATCAATAAATAATGCAAAAATAATAGTACTAAAGCGAATACTAATTCCCCACAAATTACTAACAAGTCCCGAAACCTTTAAGAGTGATTAACATTCTGAGAAAGATGTTGAAATCTTATTTTAAGATTCTCTTTGACAAAAATAAATAAATAATGATTTGAGGTCCATTACGTGGGGTTCATTCTCTCTGGTATTGACCCCACAAATCCTTTTATTATATCATTCATGTTCTATCCTAATCACACCATCAAACCACTTTGACCTCCTTGTTTCAATGGTGTAGAGAATATTCTCTACTTGTTTTATTATTTCACCATTTGGAACTTTATGGACAACAAAACATCGATGTGTCTTTAGGGAATTATAGTTCATGTATCGCACCCCAAACTCATTAACGGCGTATCATTATTATTTTTATTCAAAGTATTTTACAACAATTAGGTCTCACAAATATATTTCCAATAAACATAAACTACACCATCTGCCTCTGTCCTACCAGTCTCCTTCACCATAACCTTGATAATTCCTTCTTTGACCTCGGCCTGCAAACAAGCACCCTCTTTCTCACTGGTATCAATTCCATAATCCGTTTAGGCCTACGTAACTCTTTCATCCATATCGCTTGCCCAAACCATTTGAGGATGATCTCTACTCTATTCACTTGTTTTCTTATTTAATCGTTTGGAACTTTGAAAATTTTAAAACGTTGAACAGTTTGAATCCCGCGAGCATAAAGCCTAAGCTTCCTCATTTACCATATCCTGCTAATCCCGGTTTGGCAGATCATAATGCACAAAAGATAAATTTTGGGTAAGATAATTATAAAATTTCAATCAACACAGGGCTCAAGGGTTCTCGTTTCCCACTTTACTATTTTGCAAATAAAAAAGTCTGGAATAAAATGTATCGATTCGAGATAACCTTAAACGATAAATTTCTGTACCATTTGCTGATGACCAGGTATAGAAAATGACGAAGAAGATTCTTCATTTATACAGAGGAAGTTTTTAAAATCCCATTCGGCAGGAGACCTGAAGAACAGTAAATCAAGAACCAAGTATTAGGCATTTAGTAATAATGGGAACTCAGTTCTCAATATTGGTTAATGTGATTTGTACCAACTCAGCACTTTTATTTAGGGAGGTGGGTTTCGAGGGGTCCCGGAAGCAAAAAAGACATTGATGAGAAGGTCGTGAAATGGATATACGTCCTACAGACTTGTTAATAATGGAATAAGGACATCAAGCTTCCTGCGAAAAATAAAATCCTGCATTCAATTGTTCAAACTACTGCATTGCATATATTTGGAATATTTCAAGAGACAGGAAGAAAACTAATATGAAAGGTAATAGATATTTATGAAGATGGTTCTTTAGAGGACGAATTTTTAAAAATTAGTGGTTTAAGGTCTGTCAAACTATTCCAAAGTGGATAAAACCTACATAAAATTACTTCTTGTTCAGTCCTACATCAATGTAAAGAGTTTAATCAAAACCATTAAAGATTTGATCGATAAAGTCATAGAAAAAGTGCAAAATCTATTGTACAAAGTGCTTCTTCTGTTTCCTAAATTTTGAAATAAAATTAGCAGTAATTTTGCAGATGTTTACTTAAATATGAGATTTCAGCTTCACACGACTTTTTCGTTTTAGAGTAAAACTTACCAGTTACACACTCTTATTTTATAGGGTTGTAAAAGAATTTCGTAGCGTTTTTCATAATTTCAATTTAAACCTCTCTCTTTATAAAATCTCTTTACTTGTTCAACAATGTTAAAATATTCTAAAAGAGGATGAGGTAAGGTACTTTTATGCATCAGTTTCCACCGAGATACCTTATCTTTAAGTGCTATTTTCCTTGCTCAAAATTGAAAAAAAGAGAAAAAATTGTATCTTCGTAAATTAATAATTAGCCGAAAAGGAAAACCCGATGCACAGACGGCCACAAAGTTTGCAGTGTGTAAGTGATGATGCCTGAGGAGAAAGTTGTTTTTAATGGAAGACGCAAAGCAATCGGGTCTTTCAACTTTTCTGGGAGGACGGAATAAAATTATTACCTGAAAGATGACAAGATGTAATAGATCAAAATGGGTCATATATAATTGATTAAATTTACATTAATTTCAAGTTTTCATTAAAATCATCAGTAATAAAAACTACAAACTTATTCTACCAGCCAATACATCACTATCGTAAGAGCCCTTTTCAAGAAAAACGTGCTAACTGCTCAGTATAATAAGGTATTTCTATTTGTCAGTTTGGGTTCAGAAGTTGCTCTTTCCCTCGAGGTCCATACTTTTCTAATATATGACATTGCAGTTTGATACGAATTCCGGTTTTCGAACTGAACTTAACACACACACACCTTTCTGTGGGACTTAGTAATTTGGATTCAGGAGTCAATTAAATTATCTTCTCCACAAAAATTACAAAAAAAAAAAAAAAAAAAAAAAAAAAAAAAAAAAAAAAAAAAAAAAAAAAAAAAAACGAAACTTCTGGCAAAGAGATATAATTAACAAATATTCACTGGACTAACACTACGGGACAATTCCATGATTTTTTTTTTTTGTTTTGTTTTTTATTTATTGAGATATATTGCAATTTGTTTCTATATGAACATTAGTAATAGTGATATAAGATTCCATTCACACAATATATACAGTATACAATGATAAGAGTCAAATAAAATAAAATATAATATATATACAAAATAAAAAACACACAACAACCAATAATTGAGATAAATACAAATAAATGAAATAATAAATACAAATAAATGATATATATATATATATATATATATATATATATATATAAATTAAATAATAATAAAATATAAAAACAAAACATCAACCTATAATTGTGATAAATAAAAAGTTGGCAAATAAATAAACATCATACAAACAAACATAACTATATGCAATATATACAACTGATATAGGGACCCCGGACTGGGCTTTTCCCTCTACTTGTGGAGGAAAAAGCGGAATCCAAGAGATCCTAGCGCCTCCCTCTCAGCCGCGTCACTGCTGTGACTCAGTGGAGGCCGAACTAGGGCTCAATAGCCACAAACATATATTACATGAGTGGAGGATCTGACCAGTAAATTTCATGATATAAAGTGGCACTTTTGGTTGATCGATTTTGGTAAAAACATTGCTGAAACCTGCATATAATTGTCATACTGACCTTTTTGCGCTATATTTGGAGGCAGTGAGGGAATCCCAAATCTCTGTATCTCCGTTAAAAATTGAATTTAAAAATTTGCACGATCGCAATACTTTTTTTGACTGTATTTATTTATATTTGTAGAAAGTCTTCATAAAAATTATTTGGTTATTGGTTATAATACAAATATATACATCTTCTCATTCAAATTATAGAAATGAAAAAATAATTTTAAAAGATATATTAAAATTCTCTTCTTTGTTTTCAAAAGAAGTGGGCTTCGGCTATTGCTTTTACAATTATAAATAAGCACAATATTTTATAACAATAGCAAGGCACATATACACACTGTAAATATAAGAGTATGAAGTATAAAATAAAAATAGTTCTACAACCAACAAGGTTATAGAATAAAGAGAGGATTTTTTTAATGTAATTTAAATATATATATATATATATATATATTTTATATATATATATATATAAATATATATTGGGTTGTTTCACATGAAATGGCCGTTTTTATAGTTTTTGAAGTACATAAAGGATTTTGCATTTCTCTGTTGTTTTCTTCCGAATGTTTACATATTTAAAGTAAACGGTCACAAATCATCTACCTTTGTATTATAAACATAAGCTTCCCTATCAATCACCCACTTTTTAGTATACCTCTAAATATTTTTTTTTTTTTTTTTTTTATTTATTGAAATTTACAACTGTACAAAAAATACATCACGTAAATATGCTGTAATGTTATAACACATGGAATGAACATGAAGAGAAACTGCCCATTGACAGCACTCTTTGGTAGTGAGTCTAAACAAGAAGGTCTCGAGGCCATCTTCTTTTCAGACGCCTCGGAGGATTATCAGGAATGGAAGAGGAAGCAAGGATTGAAACTAATGGATTAGAGTGGGAGTGGAGTTTTTCATGGAAGGTGTGATACCTGGTACGGGCCAAATCAGCAACATATGGAACATTAAGATCATTGTGGATGATTTTATTCGTGACAAAATAAGGAACCTCTAAATATGAACATGGAAACACGCAATTTTCGAGTAATATTTTTGTGCGAGTTTAAACTCGGCCATCCAGCTGCTGAGGCCGCTAGAAATATTTGCAAGGCGTTTGGGGAAGGGAGTGTTAATGAACGGACCATTCGCCGTTGGTTTGCTAAGTTTACAGCTGGAGATACCGACTTGGAAAACTTGCCCCGAGGAAGACCTCCGTCCGTAATAGACAACGATGTCCTCAAACATACAGTAAAAGGAAACTATCAGCAAGACTAAATGAAAGTGCATCTACCATTTCCAGACATTTATAGTGTATTATTATTATTATTATTTATTACGAGATAATACAATCTGCCACCTTCTGGGGCAATGAATATTAATGATATAAGAAATCGTTCATTCCATATGTACATTGGAAATAAAATAAAAATAAATAATTAACAAAGATCAAACAAAGAAGAAAAAAAAAATATATATATTCACAAAATTAAATAAATACTATAAAGAAAATAATAATAACAATCTTGTTCACATTCATACCTATTTACAATATTTACAAACTGCCCCTGGGATCACCGAATCAAACCTCGAGATCCACTGGTGGATGTCGAGGCACAATGCCAGAAGATCCCAGCGCCTCTCATTCAACCGCGTCACTGGTCTTGAGAGCCAGTGGAGGCTGAGCGAGGGCGCTAGAGCCACATACACTCAGGGCATGAGTGGAGAAGCCAGCCATTGCCAGCACTCCAATGACGTATTTATAAAAGATCTCTGGGCCACTGCCGCTTCAACCTACGAGGAGGGTTATAGGGATGTTTGGAACTGGATAGGGAGTGTGCCAAGGGATTAGGAAGGTGAGTAAGCTTCTGGTGGAAGATTGAGAATTTGGATGGGATTAGATCAAGGACAAATGGGATATTCAGGTTATGGTGTAAGGTTTTGTTGGTGACATAATATGGGGCATCGACTATTGTTCTAAGGTTATAGTGTATTGGGAAAGTAAAAAATCTCGATACATGGGTACCTCATGATCTCACTGAGTGGCATGTTTCAAATCAAGGTAATGTTGTCTGTAATCATAACACATTAGCAATAGAACTAGAAAGAGGTCTTATGGTAATTTATAATTGCGTAACGTGCAATGGTTTCGTGCTTTGATCAAATGGGTTTGGTGTGTGGAGGCAGTGTTTTGATGAATTTAAATGAGGATTCTATTGATAAATACAGTTATATACCAGTATTATTGTTTTTTTATGAATGGAAATAAATTTCGATATCGTTAGTATTTGTTAGGTATTTAGAATCTTGGTGATGTTAATATTAATTTTATTATTATTCAGCGATGTTACAATCAATTCTAATTAGAACATTCATAACACTGATTAATCACAACATTCATACAATATTTAGTAAGCAGGAAATTTATAAAACAATGTATATAAAATAAAGAATAAAAGATGTACAAAGTCTAAAAATCACTCATACCAATATACAAGCCACAAAAATACAGCATATTGAGTGGAGAATCTAGCCAAAGCTAGAACAGTTCTCTTGGAAACTCTCGGGGCCACTGCCGTTTAAACCTTCGAAGGGGATGAGGAAGGGTGTGTGGAGGTGGATAGGGATTGAGCTCGAGGATTGGGATGATGAATTAGGTTCTGATGGAATTCAGAGAATTTGAATGGAATAAGATCAATAGCAAATGGAATATTTAAGTAGTGGTTTAATGTATGGTTAGTGAAATAATAAGTAACATTAACTACTGTTCGGATGGAAAGGATTAGAAGCGTTTGATGTTAGAAAACTGGGCTGTCGCCCCCCCCCCCCCAGTTCATGTCCATAGGCCCAGATAGGTTTTAGTACTGTCTTGTAAATTAGCTATTTGTTTTCAATAGGAAGTGGTGATGTTCTGACAGTCTGTATAATGGAGAATAAAAGTAAATACCAATAAATCCTAACTAATAGCCAAATAATTTTTACCTTAGTCGTAAACCTATGACATCTTGCATAACAGAATCTTTCAATAACACTCCTCTTGTTCCGGTTAAACACAAATACGATATCATGGACTGCATCTTGACAAACGTCTTACTCGGAATCCTTATGCTCGAATGAAACAACAAGAAATTGCTCGACGTTTTCAACCATTTCAACACTTACTAGACACACGTTCTCATCTCCCGCTAGACTACAAAAGGCCGATCTATCATAAGGCCGATTTGGCTTAAGGAGTTGAGCTTTGGGGCTCTACAAAACCATCAAATTCTTCCTGTATCCAATCCCGACAGTCCAAAATCCTTCGTAAAATCCTCAATGCTCCTTACTTTGCAACGAATTAACTGATCCATAAAGACCTTAATGTTCCGTATGTTGCTGATTTGGACCGAACCAGATACCATTCCTTTCATGACAAACTCCATTTCCACTCTAATAAACTAGTTTTCATCATTTCTTCCTTTTCAGTACCTCATAATAATACTACGAGGCGTTTGAAAAGAAGATGGCCCCGAGACCTTTTAGTTTAGAATATTATTAGAGTGCTTCCAATGGGAAGCTAATCCACAAGTGTGTCATAATTTTTATATTTTACTCACATTTACATTTTATGTTATTTTATACATTTGTAAATAGCAATAAATATATTTATAAAAACAGAACAAAACCAGTCTGTATAATTGACCAAATCGTCGGTTAATTTCTTGTATTTTAAGTATATAAATATTGCATATGAGGAGAGAGAAATGATTTATTTCACTAACAGTTCAACAAAACTGCAGCCCAACTGTATTAGCTTGCTAACACGCACATTGTACTCAATAAATCATATGACATAATGTTATAATTAGTAAATATGTTATTAATTTACCTTACATTTTTTTTCTTTATCAATAGTTTTATGTTATAGTACATAATATAGCGCATAATTTACAGCGCAAACCTTACACAAAGAAAAAAGAAAAGCGAAAATGCACATCTAAATGACCAACAGTATCAGAACAAAGTTTTAGTAAAAAGATAACAGAATATATTATAAAAAGAATAATATAAATATTTTTTTTTTTAAATAAATCACAAAAGAAAATATAAATATAAATGAATAAATACAATTAGATAATAATAATCATAAGCTTACCGAACCCGATGGTTCGATGCCGATACCACCAAACTTCGAATGCACAGGCTCGTCCAATGTTCGCCGGTCAAGCCCAAGCCCCCGAGATCAGCCTTAATGCAATCCTTACATCGACGCTTCGGCCTACCTTTCGGACGCCTACCAGTCGGTTCAGCGAATACCAACTTTCTCGGAATCCGTTCCTCACCGAGCCCAACAACTTTACGCGCCCATTTGAGTCTCCGCGCTGCCATCAACTCAATTATATTAACTGGGAACAAACTCCGCAATTCCGCGTTGTGCAACCTTCTAAACTCCCCAGTGGCCTCATCTATCTTCGGACCAAATATTTTACACAGTACCTTATTTTCGAAAACCTTAAGCCGTTGTTTATCCTTCAAAGTAAGCGGCCACGTTTCACATCCGTAAAGAACCGTCGGAAGAATAATAAAATAAAATTAGATAAAAATCTTAATTCAATTAAAATCCATACAAGTGGTGATAGAAAATCTCCAGACATTCCAATAAAATATGGAACATCATGGACTATTCCCTATTACCAAGACCTCAGCCATCGAGAAGACCTCCCCGTTCTGCTGGACACAGCCTCGAGAGATCTGAACCTTAACCTCTCCCACTCTCCCAAGGTCTCTTTTAAGAAAGGGATACACTTTTCGTAGATCATTCTCTTTCTCCTGCCTGATCGAGGTGGATTGTCTCATACCGGAAGGTCGGGTCGAGGATCAATGCTGTTTTCCCGTTCTTGAGTATGGCTGTGTCAGCATACCTCGCAAAGTGCTTTAGTATTTTAACTTAACTTTAAATAATTTCGGCTCCAATTAAGATAGCATATTTCCCTCGGCTCATTCCGGAAGCCATTCATCCAATACCCTCACCGTATATTCAACATAAGGTAGAAGTTTAGAACTGGAAACCCGCTGCTGTGATAATCTTTTCAGTAGCACGCCATGCTTCTTTTGTTATTTTCTACATCCCTTTCGCCTTGGAGGAAAATCAAGCTCTCCTGTTGAAATAATGATGCCACGCCGAAAGGTAATACGAGTCATAAGTTTTGACACCCTATATTTCCCTTCAAATTAGCCTCCCATTAACACTGCTCCCGCTGGCTCCAAACAAGCTAGGCATATTTTGTTACTGGTACATGTAATTTATAATCACACGTAAATACCTTCGTGGACAAAATTTTGTTACTTCCCAAAGTTTTTTTAAAACTTAAATATATTTATTAAAACTAATAAAATAAATAATGAAACACTCTATCATATCATTTTTAAATGTACACTTATCTAATTTACGTTTAAATATTTATGGAGGCATCGAAAATATAAATAGGATTATAAAATTCGATATGTAGACCGTGGAGGAGATGAAAAAAATGTATTTTTTTAACAAAGTAGGCAAATTATACAGAGCTTTACGGTAATGTTCCTTGCATAATTTTAAGTGTACTTTGATATTATTGATGTATTTCAAAATATAAACAAAACTGATGGTACTTTAGAAGACAAATTTAAAGAATTTGTGGTCCAAGCACTCGCAGGCTTTCGAAGAGAATAAAATCTAGTAGCAATTCATGTTTGTTTAGTTTAAAATAAAACTAAGGGTTTCATCAAACTCATTAAACCTGTTTAAGGTGCAAAATAAACTACAATAAATTAAAGCCTAATGAATTTTACATCGATATTTCGAGTTTAAGTTCAATTTTTGAGAAAATCGTATCAATGTACAAAATTCGTGCCTCTTCCGGTTACTCGATTTTGACGTGCTAAAATATTCTAGGATATAACTATGAGCATAACCTTTTTTTTTTTTCAATTTCTCTCACTGCATGTCTTCTTTTTTTAAAATCGTTGTATGCCCATTTTCTTTTCGTGCGTTAATCAACCCCCCCCCCCTAATTTGGACAGGTAGACTAATGCTGTGTTGGACCGATTCCTGCATAAACAAGAGAGTTTCTTTATAAAAAAATTGTCCTTGTTGCCACCTATCACACCTAGTTCGATTTTTTAAAAGGGAATGGAGTCAAAAAACATACTTTTTGGTGGTTGTCTTCCATTTTAAATCGTATCCTAGTTATCAGATATATCAATTGTTAAAAATCCTTTTAACAGAAATGATAAATACGCCTCACTTGGAAACCCCATACAAGACTGAGAGGAAAAGAAACTACCCGACATTTTCGGCTACCGCAACACTCAATGGACAAACGCTTAAACCTTACACTTAAATACAAAAGACTCATTACATCACAAATGAATAATTACATGACCATCATGAGACCGATATAGACTTACGGGGTAGAGCTATGGGGCTCAACTAAACTATCAAATTCTTCCCGCATCCAATCCTTACAATTTAAAATCCTTCGTAAAATCCTTAAAGCTCCTTACTTTGTTGCGAATAAACTCATACCTAAAGACATTAATGTTGCATATGTTACTGAATTAGACCGAACCAGATGTCAATCATTCCATGAAAAACTCAATTCCCACTCTAAACCATTAGTTTCTATCCTATCATCCTATTCAATTCCTGATAATCCTCCGAAGCGTCTGAAAAGAAGATACCAGAGACCTTCTAGTAGAGAATATTTTTAGAGTGCTGCCATTGGGTAGTGTCCCTTCATGTCAGTTTACTATTGTCCATCACATTTACTTGATGTATTTTAACACAGTTGTAAATATCAATACATATGTTAAAAATTAAAAAAAAGAAAAATAAAATCGGCAAAATATTGAAGCGGAATCGTTCCGGTGTAGACTTCTCTTAAGCTCGGCTTTGAATTAAGTTTATTGCGGACCATTGTTACTTGACAGGAAAGTCTGTTTAAGAATATATTTATGAAGTGGTCATTAAAAGTTAAATATATGCAGAACAAGGTGTTTAATTAAGTATCCCCCGTGATGCTGCGTGGTACGGAACAGCTGGTAGGTAGGGTGGGGATCCAGCTTAATGATGTAAATATGGCTGGATGTGGGAAGAAACACAACCCTTTCGAAAGTCGGTTTAGAAAAATAAATATTCATGAAAAGAAACATACACCAGAAGGCGGCTATGCTTTTAAAAATAATTACTCCATTTCCAGCGAGCCTCAGCTCAGTCCCACACCCTATACCCATTCTCCTTCAGTTATATTGTCAAAATTATTCTTTTTATAGCCTTACATTATTTTACATAATACATGTTACATAATTATTTTTATTTTAAATATTGTATGGTTATGGGTGCCGAACATCATTCACTTAATAAGAAGCCAGACTATCGCGTTAATTACATAAATGAGACGTTGATTTTGAAAAGGTAATAAAAAACATTTTTTTACGAAATTGATATATTGGTATTCTCATAATTTAGTTTCATCAAAATCATCAATTTGATTTTATCTAATCCTCACACAAGACAGAAACGACAAGAAAGAGCTCGCAGATATCGTTTATTACAACATTTACTTGACAGACGTTCAAAACTTCCCACCTACTACAAAAAACTAATTTATATTACCATACTTAGGCCTATTTTGGACATATGGAATTGATCTATGGGGATCCTCCAAACCATCAAATTCCTCTCGCATCCAATCCTTGCAATCCGAAATCCTCCAAAAGATCCTAAATGCCCCTTACTTTGTCACCAATAAAATAATCCATAAAGACCTGAATATCCCATTAGTTGCAGACTTAGCCCGAATTAGATATACTTTCTTTCACTCCGAATTACCACTCCACCCGAACCCACTTGTCCGCAATCCCTCATCTCATTCTATTCCTGATCATCCTCCGAGGCGGCTGAAAAGACGATGGCTTTGAGACCTCCTTGTCTGAAAAATATTTGAAGTGCTACCACTGGGTAGATTCTTCTCACGCCTATCATGTCCCTATCTCAATGTTCACATTTACTTGATGTATTTTTTGTGTTAATACAGTTGTAAATATCTCTATAATAGCTAAAAAAAAAAAAAGATTTTATCTAATGAACACTCGAGGTATTTAAAATTGAAAATTTGAAATTCTATTATTTTCGAAAGTTACTAATTACACATTTTCGTTTCAAATTATACTAAAACGAATAGTGATTTCCATGATATACCGTTGGAAAGCTAAATCTATCAGAAGGAAATCAACATACATAAAAATTTTTATTAGATAATGGACAGAGATGAAAAGAGGCGAGGCTGAGTGATATTTGTAGATAATTTATATTTTTAGATTATTTAGTTTCAAACATAGATTTACGTAGACACTTTTTTTCCGCTCTAATTTTATTAATAAATTCTTGAATCAATTTTAACAAAGGAGGTAAGTAAAAATCGTGCGTTGTGCTCACCAGTTTCGCTTCAAAGCAACATACATTTCAAATAATTTGTTTTATAACACTGTTCATAAAGTGTTTTATATAAACTAGACCATATAAAAAATAATGAAATGTGTTTTTAAATATTTAATTTGATATTATATTTTAGTACAATTAAGAAATAATTGATTATTATAAAAATCAATGAACCAATAGACGATTAAATTATCAGCTTTACAGAAATATGACATTTAACCATGTGAATTCGCTAAAGCTCTGGATATCAAACACTTTTTATGTTTTTAGTTTTTTTTATAAACGATATCGGAATTCAGACCACCTTTTCATTATAAAGAAATTAAAATATGTTTGGTATACTTTGCTACGTAAATATATTTTTAAACAATGTAAACCTTGTTAGTAAAATGTTAGGCGAGAGATGTTATCAATTTGAGGAACAGAGCTGGCGGAAACATGTATTTTTCAGATCCTCATTTTCTCAGGAATATGTGATGGCAACTCCGTCGTATCTTACAGCCACGGTGAAACTATGACGTAACTCTACTATTTGGTCAAAATGGAATTTGTCATTTAAAATGAGTGTCATAAATTTAATAATTATCCTACTGTCTACATTAATCATTTAACGCGTTACCATCTCAATAAGTAACAATTTAAAACGATAACACTGTATTAAAATGATTTCATACCTTCCTATTTGGAAATATCATTTCTAACAGTTGTTTACTTTAATTTCGATACACATAAAACATTCGTCCTAGATACATTTATATTCTCGTTAATGCCGAATCACGGAATAAGCTGAGAAAATTATCGGAAATTAATAATGTGGTTTTAGGCGGAATCGCTCGACTGTTGATCAAATATTTTCCTTACGTCAAATATTAGAGAAAAAATGGGAGTACAACGGTGTTGTCCATCAACAACATATCGATTTTAAAAAAGCTTATGATTCCATAGACCGTCAGAAGCTATATAACATCATGATTAAACAGGGAATACCTAGAAAGTTAGTAAACCTAGTAGAGATGTGTTTGTCGGAAACATTCCATAAAGTTAGAATCGGTCATAATTACTCCGAGAGATTTGAGGTGCGATCGAGTTTGAAACAGGGTGACTCCCTTTCAACTCTGTTATTTTATTTAATTATTGAAAGGTTTAAATATGGGTGACAGGATTCCGGTTTTAGGGTATGCCGATGATCTGGTACTGCTAGGCGAAGACACGGAAATCATACAACTAAATACAAGTGTGTTAATAAAAACCGGTAAAGCAATAGCACTAGAATTAAATACCGATAAGACGAAATATATGATTAGTAGCAGAAACGGTGGCGATCTTGGTGATATTGATATATCAGGGCATACTTTTGAACACGTAGAGAAATTCAAGTATTTAGGTTCAATGATAACATGAAAAAATGAAATCCAGGAATAAATAAAGTCCCGATTAAAGGTGAGAAATGCGTGTTATTATTCAGTTGCTAAGTTACTTAGCTCGCGGCTTCTGTCTAAAAAGTTAAAGGTTAGAATTTATAAAACTATTATTCTTCCGACGGTTCTTTACGGACGTGAAACGTGGCCGCTTACTTTGAAGGATGAACAAAGGCTTAAGGTTTTCAAAAATAAGGTACTGCGTAAAATATTTGGTCCGAAGAGAAATGAGGCCACTGGGGAGCTTAGAAGGTTGCACAGCGCGGAATTGCGGAACTTGCATCCTGTGAATATAATTGAGTTGATAACATCGAGGAGACTTAAATGGGCGAGTAAAGTTGTTGGGCTCGATGAGGAGCGGATTCTGAGAAAGTTGGTATTCGCTAATAAGACTGGTAGACGTCCGAAAGGTAGGCCGAAGCGTCGATGGGAGGATTGCGTTAAGGCTGATCTCGGGGGCTTGGGCTTGAACGGTGAACATTGGACGCGTCTGTGTAGACAGAATTCGGTGGTATCGGCATCGAACCTTCGGGTTCGGTAAGCCTATCATTATTATTATTATAAAACATACGTAGTTTTGTTTACCCATTTTAATTTGACCTCAAAACGATTTCTTCTCATTTCACTTTTAACTATTATTAAGATCTTTCATATTTCATATTGAGACGTTTTTAAAACTGACAAGGTAGATCATTTGGAACAATAAAAAAAAAAAAAGTTTTTCAGTGTAAGACTATATCAAGAGAGTAAAATCAACATGATATTGAAGTCGATAGAATTTTTAATTTAATGTAGCGGGTTTAATAAAATTCGTTAATCATTGTAAGAGAGTATAAAAAAAATAAATAAAAAAGGTAAAATGCATGATATTAACTGTCATTTTTCGTTTGTCGTTTGACACGATTTTTTTTTTTTTTTTAGAGCTAGAAGGAGACTTCAACGTGAGAGGCCTATGGTTTGAAGGCGCGGAACTCAAGGGGTATAGGAGTCCATCTCAAGGGCCCGGCAAAGGTAATTCTCCACTCCCAGGGAATTAGGCAGGGGAAATATACAAAGTTCGTAGCGTTTTTTAATATTTCAATTTCATCCTGTCGATGTTTATAAAATCATATAAATATTCTAAAAAAGGATAGGCAAAGGTGCTTTTATGCAGCAGTTTCATTCAAGATTTCTCATCCTTAAGTGGTATTTTGTTTGTTCGAAATGGAAGAGATGGAAAATTATTTCCGTCATTTAATGATTTTTTAATTTCCGATAAGGAAAATCCCCTCCTCAGGCGGTAACGAAATTGGCAGTGTGGATGGCGATGATGCTTTAGGGAAAACACTCTCCGTAAGTGGTTTGCTCGGTTCAGAACTGCAAATTTTGACTTGAAAGACGAAAAAGTCAAAATCTCGGGTGGTCCTCCAACTGCTGATACTGACTAATAAAAAAAAAAAAATACCTGCTACATTTATTTGATCAAAATGGGTTATATATAGCTGAATAAAAATATTTATATAATAACATATATATATATATATATATATATATATATATATATATATATATATATATATATATAATATATATATATATATTATATTATATATTATTATAGATTATATATATTATATGTATACGAATGTGACAAAATAGTGGTTTCTCGAAAATGGCCTAGGACGAAACGTTGAATATGAAGAAATAAATTGTTGTATGAAAAACATGGATCAAACTAATTTTTTTTTTTTATTTATAGTAATTTACAACTGTACTAAAGAATACAATAAGTAAATGTATAGTATGAAAATAAAAAGTCATGAAAATGTCTTGAGAAAGAACTACCCAGTGGTAGCACTTTACTAACTATTTTAAGACAGTAGGTCCCGAGGCCACCTTCTGTTCAGTCGCCTTGGAGGGTTATCAGGGATATCTGAGGAAGGTAAGTTACGAACAAGTGGGTTTGTATGGGCTGGGAGTTTGGAATGGAAAGAGGAGTATCTATCACGGGCTGTCTGCAACAAATGGGATGTTCAAACTAATTTAAAATTTTAAATTAAAATAATTCATCTAAAAATATTGATAACTACATAATAAAAAATAATAGAATTACTTTGTTTATTTATGTATTTTCGTGTGTATGTATATATTCATATATGCATGTAGTACTATCATAATTATTATACTGTGTTGTATATAGCCCATTGACATCTCCTAGCACCAAATGGGCCAGACTCCCTGGTTGCATGATTTTATGAGCAAATAAATTCCATTATTGTTAAATATATTTAATAAGGTTATACTCATTTTCTCTATAAGCAGTATCATAAAACTCGAGATAGTCTAAATCCTCGCCATCCTCTGTTAAAAGGAGGTTTGGGGATATAACAAATGAATATTTCCAGCGATGTCTTATTTTTCCAAGGTGGGGGCCATAAAGCCACTTGGACTTGGAGGGCCACACAGACAGACGGACGGGTATTAAGAATTCAAGGAATGAAGTTGCCAACTCGTGGCTCCCCCGAGAGAATAATCCCCGAGCCTTAGACCCAAGCAAGGAACCTAATATCCGAGATCCCGCTCGATAAAGATAAGGAGAGCCCCTAAGCAGCCCCCCCCCCTTCCTATGTTTCTTCATATCCCTCCCTCCCTTTTATTTAACCTCTGCCAGACCTCCTCCAATGAGACCGTCCTCGTATAAGTCCTCTGTTATGTATTGAGGATACTGAGGGGAGTTAAAATGCATTATTAAATAATTTTGATGTTAAAAGAAATTATTAATAATTAATAAGTCTTACGAAGCAATACTAAAACTATTAGCTTATTAATAAGTCGGTAAAAGTACAAACGCATGTTACCCTCAAAACATTCAAAACGTCAGTTACCCGATTCTACGAAGAGTTGGTGTGCTTTACCCTTCCTACCGCCACACAGTGGGCCAAATCACCAATTTAGGTGGACAACAGTCAAGTCAAAAGTTTGGAATTTTCCAGAGCATTACCTTTTTATTATTAATTGGCAAGAATCTTTATACTAATATTTCCCGCCGTACCGTGTTTATAAATAAATAGTACATGAATGAATCATTCTTATTCACACAACTGCCTAATAACCGGCAGTTGGACTATCTTTATTCGATGGTCATTTATTGTGATCAAGGTGTATTTAGAGCAAATTCTTTTTGCTTTTATTTAACAATAGATATTGCTGAGCCAGGTAAGACATTATATTTCCAAACACCTTCTTAAATATACATTGCAATCTCACCTGTAGAGCTGATTTAGCAATTGGTAAATGTATGCCCCTATTCAATAACGAAAAACTATATAACCAGGACCAGTGACGTGATCTTGATTGAACGCCTCACACTGGGCAAAATCACCAATTTAGGTGGGGAAAAGTAAAGTCAAAAGTTTGGAATTTTCTAGTGCTTCACCTTGTTATTATTAGTTGGCAAGACCCTTAATACTAATATTTCCCGCCATACCTGCTTTACAAATAAATATTAACCTGTGTATAAATAGTAGGAGTGAATCATTCCTCTTCACAGAAGTGTATCATAACCGGCAGTGGGATTATCTTTATTGTGTTCAAGGTGTGTTTAACTCAAAGTATTTTTGCTTTTATTTAACAATGGATATTGCTGAGACAGGTAAGACATTGTATTTCCACACTTGTTATTGAATATACATTGCAATCTACCTGAAGAGTTAATTGAGCAATTTGTAAATGTAAGCTCTTATTCATAACTAAAAATTATATAACCCCAAAGTTACCCCAAGAATTGGTTTGTAGGATTTGTTTCATCAATCCTTCTAGTATTCTAACATTACAAAGATTTTTTGTGATTTTTAGCGTTTTGGGTGATACATAATTTTTTTCAGGCACAACTTTCCGAATCAAAATTTTTACAATCTATAATTTCAAGAATTTCCTATATGGTATGAAATACATCTATTAGCAGGTTTTAGCGATTCCGAGCCATAATTAGATTTTTTGTATTATTTGTCCCGTATTCTGGGATTTGAAACATAAAATGTAGGGATATTTTAGATTTTACCAAATGAATTTGATGTTGGACCACTGTGCGCTCGCCAATCGTATAAAAAAAAAAAAAAATATTTTTTATAATTTGTTTAATGTTTTTTTCCGTAATATAGGACCCAGAAGGTTAAATACAGACAAGTTTCATAATTTTGCCCAGATATATCGGTCATATTGCCCACTATGCGTCATTTGATCTGTCACGATAGATCTTACCTGCTTTTGATTCTAATAAAACTTCCACTTTGTTCACTTTTGCTAATCCTGTTTTTTTATAATATTTCAAATGTCTCAAGTGATTAATTATCTTATTATTACAAATTTGGACCAGTTAATATTATAATTATTAGGGTATGATCTTATGGGTAATAATTATAGGCTTAGCAAAAAATGTACAACGCTGATACAACCAACTTTTCCCTGCATTCCTTAGATATTCCTGATAACCCTCCGAGGTGATTAAAAAAAAATGGCCTCGGGACCTACTGCCTTAAAATAGTTAGTGAAGTAGGGTAACCACTGGGTAGTTCTTTCTCGAGACATTTTTACGACTCTTCTTCACTCTACATATTAACTTATTGAATTATGTAATACAGTTGTAAATTCCAATAAATAAGTATAATACGAAAATGCCAAGTATTCGGGAAGAAATGGAGAACTAAGCAATGATAATGATTCTCCAACATCAATTGAAAATAGAGCCTCAGCACACTCCGGGATAGAATGTGTAAGATGTAAGACCAAAACCGGTTTACAAATTCTTTGTCAACAAAATTTGATCATTTACAATGAAATTAGATATGTTATAAATTTATTTAGAGATAAAGATATCTTGCAATGCGCAGATATAAATTTATTTAGAGATAAAGATATCTTGCAATGCGCAGATATAAATTTATTTAGAGATAAAGATATCTTGCAATGCGCAGTATTACACGCACGACGATATATCATCGTTGGCACATTTTTCAACTTAACATACAACGATATATCGTCATTCGGCACTAAAGGGTTAAATCCGACTTGGCTCTATCCTCCCACCTACTTCTTGGACGTATTTCCCTCCAACTAGTCAATTCAACGCATATTAAACTTTAGGAATTCGTTCTTCACAGTAGTAAGCGATTCCAAAGTAAACGATCAGGTATTATACCCACATAGAACTATCTGGAGAGTAATAGTTTTGAAATTCTAACTTAAGTTGTTAGACAGAAGCCGCAAACTAAATAGTTTCGTTATTAAATAACAACTCGCGTTTCTCCCTCTTAGTCGCAGCTTAATTTCCAACACTATTTCGTTTTTTGTTTTTTTTTCGTTATCATAGAATCAAAATTATCTAACTTCATCCATATGTTCATATGGTTGCTTCATATGTTAGTTAATTAACTTTTTGTTAATTAACTAAAGCAAAGCAAAGTACCTTTTGTAAAGCACGCTGTTCATCTTTCTACTCCGTCATTTTTCCATACTCAAAACGGGTTGGTGTGATTGGATTTTGATATAACGGAATACAATGGAATTTAGCTGAGATAGGATTCCAGCTGCTCCTCACTACTCCACAGAGGATTTCACACTGAGGGTTGTTCCATGTTCCATTTGTTGTGAAGCGGTGGCTACAGTAACCCTCTTTAGATCTGCTACCTCAATTGAATTTGCTGGTTTCTTTCTCTTATAAAAGGTATTTCCGAGCTCTTTTTTCCTTCCTAAGCACATAATATCAATTATTAGACTTATTGATAGCTCACGTACATTACAAGAATGCTAAAATACTTCATATGGTTATGGAATTTCAGTTTATATGAGGTTAAAAAATCTGGTGTGAGCAACAAACGGCTTTCACTTACTTCGCTTTTTATTTTATCGATTTAATAACAATAAACATTAAATAAACATTTAAAAAAATATTTTTATTGAGAAGTGTCACTTTATAACATGCATTTTGGGCCTTTTTACTTTTTTCCAAAAATAGCTCTAACGATTTTGATAACCTTGCTATATGGATGTAAAATTGAATGGCCTTTAATTTGATTGAAATTTTGCTACAGGGCTCTAATGCCGATATATTACATTTTCTTCCTCTAATGTCCCATTGATTTTGTTGAATCTATAAAAATTACTACATCATCTTTATAGCACTGATAAAAAACGAATAAATACACAATTTGAACGAATACGATATAGTTGGGACATTTGGCATTTGAGAAAATCCTAAATCAGGATGCCCTGGATAAAATAGAAATGGTATTGATGAGAAGACTCACCAGAGATCGAGGAAATGATGGAGTCAATTGAAAAATAATAAGTCTCCTGGTAAAGATGGATCCCAGCAGAATTATAAAAAAAGGGGCAGAGACCTTACATAAAGAAATGTATAATAGTTTACTTTCCATATGGGTCACAGAGAAAATGCCAAAGCGGCGAAGGAAAGGAATTATATACCCTATACATAAAAAGGGAGACTTACTTGAGTGTGCGAATTATCGAGGTACTTATTACCTTATATCAGTGTGCATATAAGGTATTGTCTAATATTCTTCACGATAGGCTCATATCATTTGCCGAAAGAGATGTAGGAGACTACAAAGCAGGTTTTCGCAGCGGGAGGTCAACGGTAAACCAGATCATTCAGCCTTAGGACCATCCTCGAGGAACCAATATAATATAAAATGCCTACGCATCACCTTTTCATCGTTTCAGAATGGCATATGATAGCATCAAACGAGATAAACTCCATGAGGCTATGAGGGAGTTAGGAGTACCTTCTAAATTGATACGCCTGGTTGCAATGACTATGGATGAAACTAATGTGTTGTTTAAATGCAGGGGGAACTCTCCCCAGAATTTAAGACTTTAAGGGGACTAAGACAGGGAATGCCCTAGCATGTATAATTTTCAATGTGGTTTTAGAAAGGATTGTTCGGCAGTCTAAAATCCAAACGAATGACATAATTTATAATAGACCTGTAAACTGTTAGGATATGCAGATGATTTGGATATTGTCGGGCGTTCATTTTCAGCATTGCAGGAAGCATTTCTATCATTGATGGAGGCAGCAGATGAAATGGGACTGTGCATCAACGAAGAGAAAACTAAATATATGAGGACTGGTGAATCTACAAACAATGAAATCCATTAGTTAGTAGAAATGGGTCCTTATAAATTCCAGAAAGCGGATAGCTTCACTTATCTAAGAAGTATTGTAAGCGCTTCTAATGATGTGTCTCTCGAAATAAAGAAAAGAATATTCAATGCCAATAAATGCTATTTTATGTTGCGGAGACATCTGGGGAGCTAATTTTTATCCAGGCAAACTAAAATAATGTTTTATAAGACCCTCATTAGGCCGGTATTGACATATGCCTCTGAAACATGGCCAGTATCAAAGGCCTAAGAAAAAGGCATAGCGGTCTTTGAAATAATTATATTACGGAGGATTTTTGGAGGAATTAATGTGACCGGCCAATTTAGAAGACGTACCAATAGAGAAGTGTACGAAATGTTTGTGGAGCCTGATATAGTTTCCTGGATGAAGATGAGCAGAATCAGATGGGCCGGACATGTGGAGAGAATGAGTAACAAGGATCCTGTTAAGAAATTGCTCGAGGAAAACTTGGACCGTAGCAGAGGAAGAGGGCGACCGAGACTGCGATAGTCAGGTGCTGTGGCGCAAGATGCGAGGAATATCTTGAACTTCCGTGACTGGAGGGCGGCTGCATTAGATAGTTGTCAGCAGGCGAAGGTTCCTTGAGGAGGCTAACACCTTCATAGGGTTGCAATACCATTAATTTATAACAATTTAAGTAAAAAGTTTCATCATTTTCGTTGCTAAATTATTAAATAATAAATGCTAAATATTCAGATTAAATAATATAGCAATATCAAAATGTTACGTATAGTTATCAGTAATAATTTTATGCTCTATTTTTCAATTTACATCACCTTTTACAACTTTGTATGTAAGATAGTATTTTTTCTACAAGCTTTGGCTTTCCAACGGTATATTATACATATACGATCTTAAATTCAAAAAACAAAAAATAACATTAAAACATATGTTTGCTCTTTTATCATTTAGTTTGTTATAATATTCGTTCAAATTGTATATTTAGCAGCTTTTTATTAGTTCTAATAAGATGATATTAGTAATTTTTCTGAATCTACAAAATAAAATTAAAAGTACCTTACAGGAAGTAAATTTAAAATTTAAGCACCATTAGGCTATTTCAATCAGGAATAAAGCAAAATGGTATTTAAGATTATTAATTTGAAGTGCTACCACTGGGTAGTTTCTTCACATGCCTGTATCACGCCCACTTGATCTATTAGCACATTTACTAAATGTATTTTATTGTATAATACGGTTGTAAATTTCTTTTAAATAAAAAAAAAGATTATTAATAAACATTTGGTATTATTATATAATTTTCATTGTAAATTGTGAGATTGATTATTTTTAGTTGGGCGATATTTTGTACTTGCAGATAAAATCGTTCTTTGGCACCTGACGATATCAATTTAGCTGAAACGTTGTGCATCAATATTTAATATAATAGGGGTTAAGTTATATATCTGCCTCCAATTTTATTCATAGAATTTGACCTTTACCTTAAAGAATCTACACCTAATGATTCTTAATATTTTCCTTTTAAATTTTACATCGATATGGCGAGTTTAATCAAAACCGTTAGTGCCGTTTTTCAGGTAATGATAAAAAGATGCAATATACATGGAGTTGACCGCATAGATTAAAGATTATAAGATTACATGAGTATTAAATACTTAAGATTATTTCTGGACTTGTATTTTCAATTATAATTAAACACTCACACAATGATTTTTAACAGAAAACTTTATATCATATAAAAAAAATAATAATAATATCACCTACAGCTATCACTTAGGTTTGTGGGATTTTTCTTCTTCTCTAATTTTTTTATTTTAAACTTATTTTCAATCACCGAAATGAAACGTACTTTAGAAAAAGGAATTAAAAAAAAAAGGCGGTATTTGTTGATAAAGTAGTGACAAACATGTATGCAATAAAAAAAAAATCTTCAAGGAGATAAAATTAATGAATCATAAATTTATATTTATACTTTACTATTGATGTATATATTTTTGCAAGGACAAAAGGGTGGTGAGAGTTAAATGAGGATAGAGAAGAACCATGATAGATATAGCATTTCCAAGTCAATTGTAACCTTTTCCAAGTCAAATGTAACTTTTTCCATTTCAAATGTAACCTTTTCCAAGTCAAATGTAACCCTTTCCATTTCAAATGTCACCTTTTCCAAGTCAAATGTCACCTTTTCCATTTCAAATGTTACCTTTTCCAAGTCAAATGTCACCTTTTTCTTCACTTCTAGCCTTAAATATTCCGTTTTATTTATTTATTTATTGAAAAATAATTAGTTTAATTAACATTATGACTTTTTTAATAATTTTGGCATATAATAATTGATATTTTTTTTGGGTCTCTTAGATATTTGATATCAAGTTCTGTTTTTTAATAGCTAATATTTAAAAAAATTAATTATCGTCTATATAGTTTTAAGATAGTTGTTGATTTTGATTTTTTAGAGAGGAGGGGTAGTTTTTAGGAATAATTAATGTGTTTTCGGGTATTATAATTAAATTTATCGAGCTGTATTTTTTATCGCTCGCGTGCATTTTAACTCGCATTAAATTGTAATGTTTTTTATTGATATAGGGATTAATTAATGTGCTTTCGGATGGTTATGATTACGTTTTTTGAGCTGTATTTTTTTTCGCTCGCGCTTATTTTAACTAAAATGTACTTTTTATGTGTTTTATTGATATAGGGATTAATTAATGTGCTTTCGGGTGGTTATGATTACGTTTTTTGAGCTGTATCTTTTATCGGTCATGCGTATTTCAACTCATATTTACTTTTAATGTTTTTTTATTGATATAGGGATTAATTATTTTGCTTTCGGGTGGTTATGATAAGGTTTTTTAAGCTGTATTTTTTTTCGCTCGCGCTTATTTTAACTAAAATTTACTTTTTATGTGTTTTATTGATACAGGGATTAATTAATGTACTTTCGGGTGGTTATGATTACGTTTTTCGAGCTGTATTTTTTATCGCTCATGCGTATTTCAACTCGCATTTACTTTTAATGTTTTTTATTGATATAGGTATTAATTATTTTGCTTTCGGGTAGTTATGATTACGTTTTTCGTGCTGTATTTTTTTCGCTCGCGCTTATTTTAACTAAAATTTACTTTTTATGTGTTTCATTGATATAGGGATTAATTAATGTGCTTTCGGGTGGTTATGATAACGTTTTTTGAGCTGTATCTTTTATCGCTTATACGTATTTCAACTCGCATTTACTTTTAATATTTTTTATTGATATAGGAACTAATTATTTTGCTTTCGGAGGGCTATAATTGCGTTTTTCGAGCTGTATTTTTTATCGCTCTCGCTTATTTTAACTAAAATTTACTTTTTATGTTTCATATTGATATAGGTGTTGAAAATTGTGTTTTCGAGTCGTATAATTATGTTTTTTTAGTTTTATTTATTTATCGCTCCCGCGCATTTTAACTCGAATTTACTTTTAATGTTTTTAATTTATATAGAGATAATTAATGTGCTTTTGGGTGGTTATGATTACGTTTTTGAGCTGTATCTTTTATCGCTTATGCGTATTTCAATTCGGATTTACTTTTGATATTTTTTATTGTTATAGACGTTTGTAATCATCTTTTCGGGTCTTGTGATTACGTTGTTTAAGCTGTTTTTATTATCGCTTGCTCTCATTTCAACTTGCATTTGCAGAGGTCTTTCTTTGTTTTTGTTTTAGGGGATTCTCATAACGTGTTTTGAACTTTATTCTTTTATGCGCTTGGGAATTGCTACAAACCGTAGGTATTATGTTATAATATGATGTAAAAATTATTTATTGTTTTTTTGCAGGATCTGATTACATTTTTGATTTGGACATTACATCGCGATTGCGCATTCTTCTAGATCACTTTTCATTTAAGTTAAAATGTGCACTAGCTATAAATAAATGTCATAAACTCTATTAGTATTCCCGAAAACACTACAAACGATCCCTCTATCGAATATTTATGAAATAGAAACAGTAACTTAAAATGAGTAAAAGCAATAACAAATTTGGTTCAAATAATGTTATCAGAACACCCGAAAATAGAATAAACGATTCCTCAATAAAATTATCAAATAATTGTAAGACCAAGTTAGGAAGCGGATCCTTTACAAAAAATTAAGTTGAAAAAAATTACTCAGGACGCTAGGAAAGGAACTATAACTAATCCTTTTATAAAATAATAATAATTAAAAAAAAAAAAAAAAAAAACAAAACGATGTATATTCCAGCAACGTTATAATGAGAACCAAAAACAAAACAATCAATCCCAATATGAATAAAAAAAATATCAAAAATAAAGGCGAGCTGAAATCCGCACGAGTGATAATAAAAAAGCTTTTAAACATTTTCATAACCCCGCGAAAACACAAGGATAGATCTCTATAAAAATAAAAAGATTAAAAGTAAACAGAAGTTGAAATACGCATGAGCGATAAAACATACAGCTCGAAAAACGTAATCATAACCACCCGAAAGAACATTAAGTAATCCCTATACCAATAAAAAACATTAAAAGTAAATGCGAGTTGAAATACGCATGAGCGATAAAAAATACTGCTCGAAAAACGTAATCATAACAACCCGAAAACACATTAATTAATCTCTATATCAATAAAACACATAAAAAGTAAATTTTAGTTAAAATAAGCGCGAGCGAAAAAAATACAGCTCGAAAAACGTAATCATAACCACCCGAAAGCACATTCATTAATCCCTATATCAATAAAAAATATTAAAATTTAATGTGAGTTAAAATGCACGCGAGCGATAAAAAATACAGCTCGAAAAATTTAATTATAATACCCGAAAACACATTAATTATTCCAAAAAACTACCCCTCCTCTCTAAAAAATCAAAATCAACAACTATCTTAAAACTAAATAGACGATAATTAATTTTTTTAATAGCTAGTAAAAAACAGAACTTGATATCAAATATCTAAGAGACCCAAAAAAATTATCAATTATTATATGCCAAAATTATTAATAAAGTCATAATGTTAATTAAACTAATTATTTTTCAATAAATAAAACGGAATATTTAAGGCTAGAAGTGAAGAAAAAGGTGACATTTGACTTGGAAAAGGTAACATTTGAAATGGAAAAGGTGACATTTGACTTGGAAAAGGTGACATTTGAAATGGAAAGGGTTACATTTGACTTGGAAAAGGTTACATTTGACTTGGAAAAAGTTACATTTGACTTGGAAAAGGTTACAATTGACTTGGAAATGCTATATTAGCATGCAGGGAATTCCTGAGTGTAGAAGAGCATGATAAAATAATAAAAAAAATTTATTCTATGGGTAGGGATTTATAAGTTATTTAGATTTTCTCAGGGTCTTTTTAAATTTAATACCTCTCTCCCTTGACCGCAACCTATCAACCCCACATATTTCTGATAACCCTCCGAGGCGATTAAAAAAAAATGTCATTAGGACCTTCTAACTTAAATAAACATTGAAGTGCTACCGCTGGGTAGTTTCACCACAAGTCTTTTTCGCGCCGATTATTATAATTCGGCACTATAACAGCATATACAGTTGTAGAAATCAATAGAAATAAAATATATAAAACATCAGCTTTGATTCTACGTCTTACTTAAAGAGATGTCTCCTGCGTTTTTCTTAAAAGATATCTCATTATACTTATTTGCCAGTATACAACACCCTTTTTTATGATTTTGGTCCTTTTTATTTTCATATTCATAGTACTTCGAAATGAAAATCAGGCTTTCTGGCCATGTATGCATATAATGGGAAGTCCAACTTTTTCTCTGAAATTCTCGATTTAAACTCCACTTATTTGTTTAGTTTAGGAAGCCATGCTATTTATAGATGGGAAAATTTCTGTAAGAAGTTCATTATTTTCAATATTGGAGTGTAAAGAAGCTATTAATACATCGTTTGAACTCTTTCTAGGAAAAAAAAGCTCGCGGGATAATTAAGTTTCGTAAACAAATGTTTTTTTGATGGAATTTTTTTTTTCGTTCCGTTATAATTTATAATCGGTTAGGAGATATTCCCTTCAGTGAGGCTATAAGGATAAAGAAGATCGTTAAGCTGACAAAGAAATGGAAGACATCAAACGCCTAAGGAAGCCCTTTGAAAGGAATGGTATAATGTTCTTTTGAAATTTATCCTTTGGTAGCTCAGCTGGCAGGGTGGAAATGGAGAAAATGAACGGCTTGTAAATACAGCTCTTATTTTTTCTTTGCTGGTGACTCTGCCTACGTTCCGGTGTAAGCCGCACGCAATATATTCTCTTTATTGTCAATACTCCTAAGTTCCAGGCGATTATTCCAGGGCAGAGAGACGGAACCTCGGGTGCTGGAGTAACAGCATTGTGTTAGATTCGTCTCGTCCCCTTAACTGCTTCTATAAAAATAATTTAAACCAAAAGAATCCTAAAAATCCGTATTCGTTCGTACCTCTTCTAGACCTTCTTAAAGGTCTATAGAAAGAAACAATCCAGGAATGGCAGGAGAGATATGACTAGCAGTCACAATTCAAAGGAAAAGATTATTATCAAACCCAGCCAACCGTGAGACAATATCATGGTTCTCCAAGAACCCATAACTCGATAGCAAAGAAATTGCACATTTATTAAGGCTACCGACTAATCATAGCTGCAAAAAAAAATCTTAATTTAATGAAAATAAAAAATGATGACAATTGTGAAACATGCAAAGTCCCTGAAGGCCAGCGCCACATTCTTTTCAGATGCAGAAAATATGAGAAGAAAAGAAAATTGGAAGTTGGTTAAAGGATCCTGAGAGTGTGTGGCTCTAGTGCCCTCTCTCAGTCTCCACTGGCTAGACTGGTGACGCGGCTGACTGAGAGGCGCTGGGAACTCCTGGTGTTGTGCCTCTCCGTCCACTTCTGGGTGTAGGGTTTCGATTCGGAGTTTCGAGGACAGTATGTAAATATTGTATATAGGTATGAATGTGGCCAAGATTTTATTTCCTTTCTTTTCATTTGTTAGTTAAGTTTACTTATTTTATTTCATTTTATGTATTTTCTATTTATTAATTATTATTTTTATTTATTTTTTTACTCTATACAAATGGAATGTATGACTTCTTTTAGCCCTAATACCCAAGATAGTGGCAGATTGTATTATTTCTCAATAAAGCAATATTATAAAAGATATATATATATAAGTTAAGATGAGATAACTACCAACATAGAGCTTAATCCTATTTCCTGTAAATGTAAACATGTGATAAAGTATAAATATAGGACAAATAAATCAGTTGTTATCCAGCAAGCGTGCGTATCATTTCTCCTCCCTATTTCCCTTTTTTTATATATATTTTTCTCAGTCGAACTTAAGTTATATATATATATGTATATTTAAAAGTGTGTTTCTGGTAGCTACGATCGTATGTGGACATTAGGTTTTAGCAATTTCAGAAGTCATTCCAACTTGGATTTCAAGTCTCATTTGCTTTAGTTGCCGGGGAACAAGTTGGGACATTGATCCTCGCTTTTAAAGCCCCTCGTAGCAATTAAGCTTACTACACACTGCACTGATCCAAAATTTCTTTTACAATTAAAAATATATTGAAGTTTTATACTGGCTAGTTAGGAATGGTATGTAACATGCAACCAACCATAGAGTATGTTTTTATAAGCTTGCTCAAGAAATGTTGATTGGATCACTTTATTAAATTATTCTTCCTTATCGGATCCTGGAGAAGCAAGAAAAACACTTCTATAATCAGAAGTTTCTTATTTCCTTTCGCAGAGCTAAGAAATTCCAAAATTATTTATATTACCAATACTTATGAACAAAATTATCTTCAAACTCCATTTATGTTTATACATACCAGATTGTTATATCCTCATCCTTAGAAATTTAACGGGAATTACTATTAATAATTATCAAAAAATATGTAATTACTTTTATTAAAAAAGTCGTCTCCATATTTAGCCAAAAATATCAAAGGTTCTTATTTCAATCAAAAAGAGGGAGAGTTGTATTTATTTATTCTTTAAAAATAATAGAAAATTTAGAGATAAAGATATAAAAGTAGGGAATAAAAATAAGTTCTTTTTCAGAAAAAAAGTCTGGCTTACTAACTTCACATTTTATTAAAATCGCTCTACGTGTATTTTTTTAGAGGTTTTTTTAGCTTTGATATAATTAACGTTTGTCATTTCATAGGAATTTATTATATAATTTTATTTTTTTTCGTATTTATATAATTATTCAAATTTAACAAAAGTTGTCATGCATAAAATAGGATGCTGATAATTATACTTGACTACTATTTTAATTTATTATAATGCACTACGTTTCGACTGTAATGCCATCTTATGGTGCAAGAATAATTTTTATCTATACGTACAAACATGATTTCCTTGTTTATTTGTTTATTTATTTAACGTCACTTTATGCTACTATGGCTAATCGGACGATGCTACAGTGGGAGTCCTAAATGTTTCCTATCCAGGTATTATTAGGACAGGTATCTTTAACGAGTACCTGACAGCGCACAGGCTCGGGACCTCCTTTTAACGCCCCTTCCGAAGGACTAAGGATTTTTTACTCCCATTAAAAATTCCTAGGACCACCTACTGGTTTGAACCCGTGACTTTTGCATGGGAGGCTGTTATGCTAGCCACCCAGCTACAAGTGATCCCTATGATTTCCTTAATAATAATCAAACTAAGAAAGTATAACATTTAAATAACAAAACAACTATAATTTGCTTAATTACAATAAACAAATTTATGAAATATAATTTTTAATGATCTATAAACAGATTAACGTTAAATTCTTTAAAAATAAATAAACAAAATTGAATTATACTTGAAATAAAAAAGAATATATAAAGCAATTCAGGAAAAACATTTATATGTACAGATAAAAATTGTTCTTGCACCAGAAGATAGCATTTTAGCCGAAACTTGGTGCATTAAAATAAAATAAAACATTCGTGAAGTATTATTGTTAGCCTCTAACTTTATATTAAACTTTGACCTTCACCTTCAATAATCTACACCAAGTATTAATATTAATTATAAACTATGTAGTATTGTTATAAGTGATGAGATACCTCTTAAATATATTTTGTTTTATATTTATGTAATAATTTAATTTGTGTTTTAAAATTTCCAGTTTCTTGTTGATAGTTTTTTAATACTTTGGAACACATTAATGGTTTTTTAAATAGGATTTAGAGAAGTTATTGTTTTTAACGATTCTGAAGATGGGTGTGATACCCGGAAACGTTGGTCATCTAAATTCAATATAAAATAAAATTTGTTTGAGGGGTCACCTGCAGCAGGGTGGCTAGCATAACAGCCTTATATGCCAAAGGTCACGGGTTCAAACCCACATCCCGTCCTTCGGAGGAGATGTAAAAAAGTGGTCGGGAGCCGATGTCAGGTACTTGTTAAAGATCTCTATCTTAATTAAACTTAGATAGGACAAATTTAGGACTCACACTGTATCATCATCCGGTTGGCCACAGTAGCATAAAATGACATAAAATAAATAAACAAACAAACAAGAAATGTTTAGAAAAAATTAAAAAATATCAGCCCTACGTTTCCTACCTCAAAATAATTATCTCGCCACAACCGGGATTGAGCCCTAAATAAATATTATTAGCTTCATATTAAGGCCATCATTATAATTACGGTCTTTATAGATAAGTTTATTCGTGACAAAATAAGGATCATTTCGGATTTTACCAAGGATTTAGGAAACTCAAAAAATTCGATAGTTTAGTATAACACCAAACCTTAACATTGTAAGTCCATACCAACCTTATGATAGTCATGTAAATAAGCCTTTTGTAGTTAAGTAGGAGGTTTGAGCGTTTGTCGAATAAGTACCCGAAAACGTCGGACAGTTTCTTGTCGTTTCAGTCTGGTATGAGGATAACAATTAAGACGTTTCTCAACATCAAATAAATCTACCTTCTCTGCCCCAGCCTGGAGTCCCACATGCGAATCCAACTACCGAAAAATGGAGGTGGTTTAAAACAGATGTATGACAATCGTGAATAATTATGCCTGTTACACGCGAATCTCAACCATGCCATTCGGTTTACAATTCCCATCAATTAAAAAATACATACTCGTTGGCACATTCTTTTTTTTCCGTACTTCAAATTTCGACAACCCAAACATTTGAAAAATTGTAAACTACGAGAAGAGTACTCTGAAATTACTAAACACATATTCCTTACTTAACTGTGGCGTGTGAACATGTATTAGTTTAGTATACACAAATAAAATCAACAGTTTATTTTTAATGTTAATTATCTGCCTTATTCACCTTACGTTAATTAATAATTTTTTTTCTCACTATAAATCTTTTATTTGTGTAGGTTTTTTTTCCCTACTGTTTTTTAATGTAAATTTTAATCATTAACACCTATTGTAAATATCACTTAAGTGTTTTTGTTTTTTTTAATTTATTTTATTCAAATTTATAACTAAATATTTTAATACAAGTAAATAGCTTAAACATGAATAGAACCTGCCCATTGGCAGCATTATAGTAGTGAATCTAAACAAGAATATCTCGAGGCCATCTTCTTTTCAGACACCTCGGCTGGAATTGAAGAGGAAGCAAGGATTGAAACTAGTGGATTAGAGTGGGAGTGGAGTTTGTCATGGAAGGAGTGATACCAGGTACAGGTACGCAACATACGACTTTCACTAACCTCCGTTGTTAAAATCGATCAAATAATTTTCAAATACAGTTAGAGATAAAACTGAGTGAAACCATTAAATAATTACTTAAATTGAATTTCTATAGAAACATGTGTTTTATTAAAAAAATCTAATATTTATTATCTAAAATAATCAGTTGGGTTTCTCAGTTTTTCATCACTCTTTATTAACTTTCACAAGCTTGTGTATAAGATAATATTTTTTCTAAAATCTTTAGCTTTCCAACCGTATAATATACATGCATATTACTATTCTTACGTCCAAAAATTTTTTGTCAGTTTTTTCCTTTAATTGAATATCGAGTTCGTCTAACTTACATATACACCTGTTTCTTATCAATTTTAAAAAGACAGTATGGTTATTTGGAAAGAATCTTTTTTTTAAATATTTATTTATTGGAATTTACAACTGTATAACAAGTAAAACAACAAGTAAATTTGAATGAAATATAAAGATGCATGAAAAACATCTAGAGAAGCTTCCCAATGGTAGCACTCTAAAAATGTTCTAAACCAGAAGGTCCCGGGGCCATCTCCTTTTCAGACGCCTCGGAGGATTGTCAGGAATTGGAGAGGAAGAATGGATTGAAACGAAAGGATTATGGTGGGAATGGAGTTTTTCATGGAAGGATTGGTACCTCGTACGGGCCAAATCAGCAACATATGGGACTTTAAGGTCTTTATGGATGAGTTTGTTGGTGACAAAGTAAGGAGTATTGAGGATTTTACGAAGGATTTTGGATTGTAGGGATTGGATACGAGAAGAATTCGATGGTTTAGTAGAGCCCCAGAGGAAAGAATCTAAAAAAATAAAGGTACTTCAGAGGAAGACTATTTAAAATAGTGGCATTTAAGCCCTGTCAGACTATTTCAATACAAATGAAATCTACATCATATTAAAGCCCATTAAATTTTACATCGATAAAGGGAGTTTAATCAAAATCGTTAGTGCCGTTTTGGAGAAAATCGTAAAAGAGGTGCCAAATGCATAGTATAATGTAGATCTTCCGGTCAGCTGATTTTGATGAAAAAGATTCTGTAACATCTCGTTACATCTGTAACATATAGTTATCTATTGAAATTTCAATTATCGCCCGGGAGTTACCCCACACACACACAGACCTTTTTTGCGGGACTTGGTTATTTGGACTCAGGGGAACCTAAAACGTGTATTTTCGTTGAAAACTGGAATTTGGAAATTTTCACGAACACAATACTTTCCCCCTTACTATATATATATATATATATATATATATATATATATATATATATATATATATATATATATATATATATATATATATAATATTATATATATATATATATATATCATATATAAGTAAGTAAAAGTAAAACATCTTGAAAAATAAATATTTAAAAAAAATGTAAACATAAGGAAACCTCTTTGATTCCCAATTATACTCTTGAAGCGCCCCTGTCGCCGCCACCTAAGCCAAACTCTTCTAGTAACAACAAGACTTGACGGTTATCTTCAAAATAAATCTAGAATTAAATTGGATTTGATATCGCATATGATACTTTTGAAATTCGATGATGACAAAGGACAAAACCTCTTTACGAAATTAGTGAGGATATTTGCTAAAGAAGGAATCAATTTTCCTAAATATCGGGTTGTGGTGAAGCTGGTGCTCAGGTTAAGTAAGACTTATTGATCAAGTGAGCAGATTCCAGAGATGAGACATATCCCTTCCGACCATCAGCCCTAACTAGATTAACCTTATTCCGACTAAATCCAATATTTCCACCAGAAAGAACGAAAAAAAAATATGAAGCTTTATAACAACTTTTCACGTTTGCTTAAAATTTAATTATTATTTTTTATTTCTTTTATGTACGGGCGTGGTATCCTTTTCAATAATAACTATTGGGTTTTTACAAGTGATTTCAATAACACTTCTGGTTCTTGTAAATATTTTTAATCAATTATATATGTCAGTTACGGTGCTTTACCTTAAGGCATCATCGATACACACACTGGACCGTCTGTGCAGCGGATTTTATTTTTAGGATACGAATAATCATTGGATGAAGAAAATGAATTTATTTCTCTCCCATTTCGTGCATGCAAAATACCACTGAAAGACCAGGATTCTCGGTTGATACTGATGCATAAAATCACCTTAACTAACCCATTTTTAGAATGTGTAAACCTTATCGACCAAATAAATAAAAAATTTCAAATACAGAGACGATTAAAATAAAATATTGAAAAACGCTATGAACTTAAATCACACCCCAATATAATAGCTAACATGAAGTATTGCATAGTCCATAAAATAAGAATATATAATAAATATAATATTTTCAACACAACGTTATAGATACAGTATTATATGCGTGTATATTAAACTACAAAAATTAACAGAATACAATTAAACAAACGATATTGAATGCATATATATATATATAAAAAAACAATAGTAAAAAAAAAAAAAAACACACACACACCTGTACCTCTACATCCCATTCAGATGAGAAGGCCGAAATGTAAGCATCAAAGTCCCCCCCCCCTTTTATTTTGGATACCCACTTTTTACTGGCTGCTCTAGGACGGTCTCTAAAACCTATGGTGGCCCATGAATTTACAAAATTAATAATATTCAGCCACAGCCGGGATTCGAACCCAGGACCCGGGGAACAGCAGACTATTGCTCCATCCTCTAGACCACGCGGCTCCTAAATACATATATAAGAATATAAAATCCATTTTATTATTTATTATCCGGAAGAAATTACAATATTTGTGACGTAGGAGAGGAAAGGGCTGGTACAAAATATTTAATTAAAATGATGATGATTTATCAATGTTTCGAGGGTATTTCACCCATCTTCATGATCCAATAATCAATTTTAATGAATCTATTTTAGTGTGTAAACATTTTTTATAGGATTATGAAAATAAATGGAATGCTATGAAACGTTGATGAATTATTATCATTATGATTTTTTTTTTTTTTTTTTTTTTTTTTTTTTGGGGGGGGAAATATAAAACTAGCCAATGTCTTTTCTAACTCTAAAATCATTTTTTTTCCTAAATACTGAGTATATAAAGTACGAAGTGAATAAAATTTAATTAAAAAAACTATGTAAACCATATTTTAACACACAAAAAAAAACATTAACCATAAACAATGTCAATATTAACAAGAATTATTTATTTTGTGCACATTCTTCAAAACTACCTAAAGTCAAAGTGAACTAAAATCTTTACTGTCTTTACCGCCTCACACAATATTACAACGCCATATTAACAAAAAAAAGTTATCTGTGTATTATCACATCCTTAAACGGCCGTAGACCTAGAAACTGTGGGGATTCCATAATGTACCTCCCATGGGTAGTATTACAGGTTCTTTTTTTATTTTTATTTATTTACACTTAAAATTTATTAAAATATAGGTTACTACTTATGTGAATAAATTTAATACCGGAACTGTTATTTATATACATACACACATACATATACACTCGAATTATGTTAATTAAATTATACTAACGAATAAATTCATAATTGAAATCTGGAATTGTTTATTTTAAAGAGGTGGCACCCGATATCAAGTAAGTAGTTGTTTGAATAGTAAAATAAACAAAAATTGTATTGTATTATCCTCCATTTAAGAATGAAGTAAAATGAGGTGTGCGCAAAAAAATTGTTAAAATTAATTTAAATACTTTAAATAAAGTCAAGTTTGAAAAAAAAAAATACACTGAATTAAGAAAGTAATTATTTTAAATGAAAATAATGTAACAACATAAATAATTGTCTACAAAAATTACTTATGTTTACTTCCAACTAATTTTTTGCCTCTCTCCATTACCTTCTTACACACGGTTTTTTTTATGTCAGATAATATTTTTCTAAAGCTCTGTAACGGTGTATTATAAATTTATATCACTGCTCTTTTCATGGAGAAATAAAACCCATCATCAATTTTTTCTCCTTGATTCTCAAATTATTTTCCACTCTTTCTCCTAATCATTCTTCATAAAATTTAACAACTAAAAATAATAATAATAATATGCTTAGCGAACCCGAAGGTTCGATGCCGATATCACCAAAATCCGCCTACACATACTCGTCCAATGTTCACCGTTCAAGCCCAAGCCCCCGAGATCAGCCTTAACGCAATCCTCCCATCGACGCTTCGGCCTACCTTTCGGACGCCTACCTGTCGCATCAGTGAATACCAACCTTCTCGGAATCCGCTCCTCCCCGAGCCCAACAAGTTTACTCGCCCATTTGAGTTCCGCGAAGCAATCAACTCAATTATATTCACAGGATACAAGTTCCGCAATTCCGCGTTGTGCAACCTTCTAAACTCCCCAGTCGCCTTATCTCTCTTCGGCCCAAATATTTTAAGCAGTACCTTATTTTCGAAAACCTTAAGCCGTTGTTCATCCTTCAAAGTAAGCAGCCACGTTTCACATCCGTAAAGAACCGTCGGCAGAATAATAGTTTTATAAATTCTAACTTTTAAGTTTTTAGATAGAAGCCGCGAACTAAGTAACTTAGCAACTGAATAATAACACGCATTTCCCACCTTTAACCGGGACTTTATTTCTTCCTGAATTTCATTTTTTCATGTTATCATTGAACCTAAATACTTGAATTTCTCTACGTGTTCAAAAGTATGCCCTGATATATCAATATCACCAAGATCGCCACCGTTTCTGCTACTAATCATATATTTCGTCTTATCGGTATTTAATTCGAGACCTATTTCTTTACCGGTTTTTATTAACACACTTGTATTTAGTTGTATTGTTTCCGTTTCTTCACCTAGCAGTACCAGATCATCGGCATACCCTGTTTTAAAATGGCGGCCGATTAAATATGATTTCAATCAATAACTCAGTTATATTTTAAGATAGAGAAAATTTTTAAGTAAGTTTTAGGATCAGGGCACCGCGAAGAATAAAAATAAGAAAAAAGTATTTTTTTTTTTTTTTCTACAAAAAGAATTACTGAAGAATCGGTTTTTGTAATTAGCAGTGGTGATTGACCATTTTTCTTTGAATTATTTATTTCTGTTAATATTATTTAATTGCCTTTAAACATATATATATATATATATAATATATATATTATATATATATATATATATATATATATAAACAGTTATTCAGTAATATAGTTATTTGGAAATAATAAACCATTGTGCAATATTTTGAAGCGATTTTTATTTGAAGTCCAGAGTCGTTTAAAGGTGTCTTTTCATAAACTTGCCTTAAGTTTTGTAATAGAAATATAAGTCATGATATGCATTTAGTTATAGTTAGTTTATTATAGTTTATTGTTCTAATGGAGTATGAATGTTGTACTTGATCACTATTATAAATGTCCTATTTAGGATAGACTTTAATATTATTCAATAAAAAAAAAATTGTTTCAAGTTAAAAAAAAAATATCATATGATTAATGTATTTTTTTTTAGTTATATTCATTTATTCCCCTTACAAAGATGTTATTTCAAGTATCCCCTATCAGATGTCAATAAATTGTCTATTGACATAAACTAGAAATAGACACGGGGCATGGCTCAACAGTGCACGCAATACTGAACAGTTGTCAGTGTTTAGCGTTTCCAAGTGAACGGCGCGGGAAATGGTTCTACTATATTATTCAGATACATTTATTTACTTAATTGTATTTATTTTTAATTTAGATTAACTTTTCTATCATTTATACTGTAGATATTGTATGCATGTGATCTCACAGCCCTATTATTATTGTCTATTGAGAAAAATTGTAATATTTGTGAAGACATTTTTTTTTTTTTTTTAAGTTATAGAAATGTATATATTTCAATATTTAAGTCAATTTCAACTTTTTTTTTTTTTTTGTAACGATTGCTTGATAAAGTACATTTTAAATAAATATAATAATAACAGGCCTGCTGAACCCGAAGGTTCTAAGCCGATACCATTAAATACTGCCTGCACCGATCCGTGCAACGATCACCGTTAAAGCTCTGTCGATCCAAAGATTTGCTATCGATAACAGATAAGTTACAAACTTCATTAAACCGATTAAACGAGTGGTCACAAAACTCTGGACTGAAGTTTTCGGAAGCTAAAACAAAATGTTTGTATTTCAGTAGAAGAAGAAATCTCCCCGACCTACCAGACCTCCTACTTAACAACGTCCCTTTACCCTACGTAAATAGTTGTAGATTCTTGGGATTGGAATTTGATAGACGCCTTACGTGGGAAAATCACATAAAATCTCTGAAAGAAAAATGTTTAAAAAAACGTAATATACTTAAAGTCTTAACTGGAACAAGTTGGGGTGCAGATCGCATCACTTTACTCAAGATATACTTATCAATAATATGTACAAAGATGGAGTATGGCTGCTTTGTCTTTGGCTCGGCAAAAAGGGACAATCTGGCTAAACTCGATGTAGTACACCATGCAGGCATACGAATTGCTACAGGAGCTTTCAGGACCAGCCCTTCTCTAAGTCTTTGTGCAGAATCTGGCTTACCACCACTATCCTACCGACGCGATAAATTGGCCATAAACTATATCACAAAATTAATCACACAAGCTACTCACCCTGCTCACGTATACATCTTTAAATCCAAATATTCGGCGAAATTTCAACTAAAGACCAACCCAACCTTACCATTAGCAGAAAGAATGTAGTCCGTTGTTAACGAGTTAAAATTAATCAATATAACATCCATAGAAAACAAAACACCACCATGGACATTTCTGAAACCCCATGTATATCTTGAGTTGGCTAAATATAGTAAAAATTCCAAATTAATAAATTTTAAAGACCGCTTTGAGAAGATAATCAGCGCATTGCCCAGCCACAACTTAATTTTCACAGATGGTTCTAAATCAGACTCATCCACTGGCTCAGCTTTCGTCGCATCAGAATGCACCTACAAGTCGAAACTACATCAATATTGTTCCGTATATACAGCTGAAGTGAATGCGATCGCAATGGCTCTTGATTATTCCAGAACACTCCCAATAGAGAACTTCACCATAGCCTCAGATTCATTGAGCGCTCTAAAAGCACTACAGAATATGCATTCCAGTCATCCAGGAATTTTGAGAATCCTGGAATTAACCAAAGTAATGGCTGAAAATGGGAAAAGAATCAATTATGTGTGGATACCAGGTCACATGGGGATAAGAGGGAATGAAATGGCAGATAAGGCTGCTAAAGAGGCTCTCACTCTCCCTGGTCGTGGTAGGGCACTGCTCACACCATCAGAGCTAGCACGCCCTCTTATAGAAAATTTATGGAAGAAATGGGACGAAGCATGGAAAAACAGTTATCCAAGCAAATTGAAAACCATTAAGAAAGAAGTAAAGTATTGGAAAACCTCAAGTCGCAGCAACCGCAGGGAGGAGGTGGTCTTGGCCCGCTTGAGAATAGGGCACACAAGGTTAACACATGGGCATTTAATATGTAAAGAGTTGCCCCCAAGATGTCAGCATTGTAGGGAAATCCTAACAATTACCCATGTGTTCGAGAAATGTCCCTTCTACACTAGACAACTGGACCAAAAGGGAATACCTCACAATGTCGCGGTTGCATTAGGAAACGATGGGAATAGAATTGACCAATTAATGTGCATCCTTTATGAAATGGACTTTTATAAGAGGATTTGTGGACTTACTTTATGTTTATTTATTTCTATTTATCTTTATTATTATTATTTTTTTTTTCCTTGAATATTGTCAACTAATATAACTTGATATATGTTTATTTTTTACTAACGTTGTCGTATTTATTTTTTATTATAGATTATTCTTATTCTTATTATCTGTTTTAATCAATATTATTATTTAATATTGAAAAAAAAAAAAAAAAAAAAAGTTTGTCTAAATTAATTTTCTAAAATGAGCGTATCCGGCACTATTTATGAGTGTATTATTTGTAAATTATGTATTATCTGTATGTACTGTAATATTAGTGTATTATTATCATTTGTTATATTGGTTCATTATTTATTTTAATTAATATTATTATTTAATATTTCAACTAAAGCCATAATTGTCTGTTTTTAAAAAACGTGTATCTTATAGTGAGTTAGGTATTATATATCTAAGTGTATCTTATACTGAGTGTATCTGGCACTGATGACCAAGATGTTTTGTGCCAATAAATAAAACAAAAAACCAAAAAAAAAAAAAAAAACCGTTAAAGCCCAAGCCACCGAGATCAGACTTGAGACAATCTTCCCATCGATGCTTCGGCATACTTTTCGGACGCCTACTGGTCGGTTTAGTCAATACCAACTATTTAGGAACTCGTTTTTCACTGAGCCCAACAACCTTACACATCTATTTCAGTCTCCGCGATGGTATCTACTCAATTATACTCACAGGGAACAAGTTCCGCAATTCCGCTCTGTTCAACCTTTTCCAGAGACCTCATCTCTCTTTGGAACAAATATTTTACGGAATACTTAATTTCCGAGGACATAAAGGCGTTCATCCTTTAAAGAAAGCGGCCAAGTCACAAACCCGTAAAGAACAGCCAGAAGAATAATAGTTTTATAAATTCTAACGTTTAAGTTTTTTTTATAGAAGCTACGAGCTCAGTAATTTTGCAGCTAAATAATAACACACATTCCCCACGTTTAATCACGACTTTATTTCCTCCAGGATTTATTTTTTTTCTTGTTATCATTCAATCTAAATAATTAAATACAAAGAAGTAATATATAATAATAATAATAATAATAACTCTTTATTTATTCTGGGACAAGTCCCTTCAGAATAACATAACAAGAAATAAAAAAGGTGGACTTAAAACTAGTCTTAGAGTAAAATGACTAAAAAACAGAAAAGAATTAAACTAATAACATGAACTAATAAAATAACTTAAAAGCTAAATTGTAATAAAAATGTGCAAACCAGAAAAATAAAAGTATGTTAACATGAGAAACAAAAAATTATATAAAAAAAAAAAATTTAATCAGATAAAAGAAATATATATACATATATATATAATAAACACACACACACACACACGTATATATATCCATATATACACACACACATACACACGTACATACATACACACATACACACGCACATACACACACCAGCATATGCATGTATGCACACAGTTTTTTAAAAACAAAGGAAATTACTATTCTTCTTTAAACATATTTATAATTTGATCTTGCAACTTTGAAAAGATAATGATTTCAAATATTCTCTGTTGAATTTACCGTTGAAGATGATAATTAAATAAGTAAATCTGTTCTATTATTTATTAGTTAATTATTCTTGAAATTAGCATCTACTTGGGATTATTTAGAAATTGGATTGATAGGAAATGGCTAAATAGACAGGATTTGAATGTGGAGAGAGATTGGGAGTCACGGATATTAGGGGGAATGGAGTTCCATAGGGAGGCGGATCGTATTAAGAAAGATCTATCGAAAGCTGCGGATCGATGGGACGTTATATACAGATCTGAAGGCCGTGAGCGGGTGTAACGGGAACGAACGGAGGATTTGAATATAAGGAGATCTGAGATGTAAAACGGACACCGGGATTGGATAACTTGGTAGAGGAAGGATGCCAGGAAGTATTTACGGCGGTAGGAAGGGAAAAGCCACTTCAACTCTTCGTAAAAACGAGTTACAGAGGTGTCTCTGGATATCCCAAAGATGAAACGTATAAAGCAGTTAAACATTCGTTTTAGTTTTGCCTCGAGATCCCCAGAGACACCTCCATACACCGCACAGCAGTAGTCGAAGTGGGGAAATATTAAGGAACTTACCAAAAGCTTACGGGTTTCTATAGGAAGAAGGGGACGGAGGTAATTCAGAAGTTTTAAGGTGGAGAATGTACGACGGGAGATTTCGGAAACATGATTTTTCCAGGAAAGGGTTTGATCGAGGGTAACTCCGAGGTTTTTAACGGAAAGATGGAATTGTATTGGATTATTATTCAGAAACATAGTGGGAATCGGTGGAAGTGTCTTAAGGAGGGGATTGGAACCTATTACAATTGCCTTGGTCTTCTTAGTGTTCAAATTAAGCTTGTTGTCCGCTGCCCAAATGCTGATTCGATTCAGATCCTCTTGAAGCATTTCCGTGGCTTGTAATAGGTGGGAAGGAGGAAAGGATAGATAGATTTGGAAATCATCTGCATAGATATGGTATTGGGAGTGATTGATCTGGAGGGGAAGGTCATTAATATAAATTGCAAATAAAGAAGGGGATAATGATGATCCCTGAGGTACACCACAGGATAGAGGCAGGGTTCTGGAAGGAGGTTGACCTGGGGTCACTACATACTGTGAGCGGTTGGAGAGGAAGGATTTGAACCAGCGCAGAGCACTGTTCGATAGAGGAATATTTCGTAGTTTGGCCAGAAGGATGTTATGGTCTACAGTATCAAATGCTTTAGAGAAATCTAGAAGGATGAGGATGGTTAGTTTTTGGTGTTCTATAGCGGATTGGAGGTCTTGAGTTATTTTTAGTAGGGCGGATTGGGTTGAATAACCCGGTCGGAAGCCGGATTGGAAAGGGTTAATAAGGGAACGTTCCTCTAAAAAATTTGATAACTGGATTTGTGCTAGGCGTTCTAGGGGTTTGGATAAATTAGAAAGGAGAGAAATAGGACGGAAATCAGAAGGTGAGGTAGGATTTGGAACTTTGTTTAATGGACGAACTAAGGCAGTTTTCCAGGAATTAGGAAATATGGTATTTTGAAAAGAAAATTTTTATATATGTATATATATGTATATATACATAACTAAAATAAAATAAATGATATATATAAAGAAAATAATGACAACATTGATCACATTTATACCATATATATATATATATATATATATATATATATATATATATATATATATATATATATATATATATATAATTAAGATTCTATTCTTATAAAAATAGACACTTCACAAATTCCGATTTTTCTAATTTATTCTTCTGAAGAAACCCTGTCATAATCGACAAAAATTATGTAAATAAGAAATATAAAAAAAAAATTGAAAAGCAACTAAAAGAGAAAACACCAGATATATTTTATTCAGTTTTTTTCCAATCAAAATAATACATATATTTAAAGCACCGTTTGAAACTTACAGATTTTTTTTTAACATAAAGTTGTAGGATGTAATGGTGGAGGGTAAACATAGCATAAACGAAGGAGATTGGTGTAGAAAATAATTGATATTGTTATAATATTTAATATAAAATAAAAGTTTCTATCGAAGCAGAACTTATTTTCTCTTTTCTCATTTGACTTTATTTAAGAGTTTTAAAACTGAGTTTAACAAGGAAAGTATAAAATAATTTTGATCCCAATTTTCACTGAACAACCTTTCATTTTCCTTTCTTTAACCTAGGCCATTCTCAATGGTACCAATAACATAATCTATATAAACCAAAAGATATTCAACATAAATTAGGGAATGAAGGAATAAAAAAATAAAAAAATGATGGAACAATGTATAAAATATTATTTTAATTGTTTTTTAATATATTTAATAAATTTATATAACACATTCTGAGGAAATATAAGGACGAATAATCTATACCTTAATCTAGAATAAAAAAAGAAGCTGGCAAGGCTAGTTTAGCTATTTTAAATGTAAATGTGATATGTACATATATATATATATATATATATATATATATATATATATATATATATATATATATATATATATATACATATATATATATATATATATATATATTGTTTTTTTTTTCTTTTTTCCTTACATGGCAACCCCACATAAGAACCGTTTATTATAACATCATGTTCCATACCTTAATGGTATACTACATGAATGATAATATGATTATATTAATTTACATATGAAAGTAGTATTACGTTAAGAATTATTACAGAATAATGTTTCAAATGCAATAGAACAAAATAAATAAAGTAACTATCATAACAAATTTAAAATAAAATGTTTGTCAACAGAAAAGAATTACCTACGCTGCCCGTCTTTAGTCAGTGATTCAAAGTTAATGCCTTTAATGAATTTAAGTAAGTCTGTCTTGAATTTAGAGAATAAATTTTGTTCCGTCTCTGGCCAGTTTCCATTTTTAAGTATTATATTTTTAATTAAATGAAATCTTTGTCTGTCAAAAATTTTGCAGTCATAAAGTATATGTTTAAAATTTTGAATTTGTCCGTCTTCGTCACATAAGTTCTGTTTGTATTATGTTAAATCGTTTGAGATAATGTTTTGTGTTTCCGTGTTCTGTGATTAGTTGTGTTAGTTTATAATCATTACTGTGTACAGATGCATAGTCGTGTAATGTTATATATATATATATATATATATATATATATATATATATATATATATATTTTTTTTTTTTTTTTATATATATATATATATATATATATATATTTTTGTTTATTTTTTTTTTTATTTTAAAACACTTTTAATAATCGATATAAGTAAAAAGAAGCAAAGTGACCAAATATTGTATACAACTTTATAAATAAAATTTACTAACATCTTTTTTAATAAAATTGCAAAAAAAAAAAAACTTGATTAAATAAAAATGTTTATATAAATAAAAATAAAATGATTTTCTTGTGATGTGTAGGCCTCTCCTGAAGGGGGAGTAGTCTTGATCGACGACCAGCCGTACCTGCTGGGTTATCAGTTCGCTGCTTGTTTTTCAATTTCTTGGCATTTTAATTCCCAATATTTTCGATCTTCTGTTTTCCTGTGCCAAGATATTCCTTCTTGTTTCTTAATTTCGTCCGACCATCTCTTGAGTTGCCCTCCTTGCTTACGTTGCTTTCCGAGAGGTTTCCATGTGAGGGACCATGTCTGGCTTCCATAAGTCAAAGTTGGGAGAATGCAGGTATTGAATACTAACCTTTTCCATTTAATTTCGGTGGAGCTTTTAATTATGTTTTTGAAGACCCAAAATTTTTTCCAGCAAGAGGCAATCTGTTTTTGAATTTCTTTGGAAAGGCGATCATCGAATGAAATGGTCTGTCCTAGGTAAGTGATGTCTTTGACTAATTCTATTTTTTCGAGAGAATTTTCTATTTTGGATATATTTTCTGAATTTGTCATTATTTTAGTTTAGGATAAATTCATCACAAGACCAACCTGACCACACACATATACGTATATATAAACAGGGTTCCACAGAAAAAGTGGCGCACTTTGAAAAATTGATTTTTTTTTTTATTACTATTAACAATTATTAAGGAGAAGTTTATGAAATATAAACCTCTGTTTACTTAATTCAAACAAAAATTTGACCTATGATATGATCAATAATGTAAACAAAAACATGAACTAAGGTAATTATCACTATAAAATAACATTCTTATTGCGATTTCGTAGCAACAATGATAAAAAAAATGTTCTAATTTGTTTAAGAACTTGTTAATTACCATTATCATTAATCCTTAAAGTGGTAATAGCCGCCGAACAAGTGGCCAGTGCCGTTGCTTTTATAAATATTTTATTAGCAATGTGAAAACAATTCCGAATATATTGTAATTTATAAAAATGATATTAGGATCCTGGAGAATGGCCGAGGCGGTGGTAACCAATCCCTGCGGAGGACTGGGTCGGTCAACTAACGAGAGATAGAGGGCCCATGTGAAAATGGGTGCTGTTGTTCCTTGCTCGCGGAATCTCTTTTACTGGGCTAATCACCCGTAAAAGTGATTATATGATTCAAAGTACGAACAACGGCCTCGGATCCAAAACTGTTACGACTTGGCGCTTAAAAGCATCTAAGATTTGCTACGTGAAAAATAAGAACGTTTACAGGTAAGGAGGTAGAAATTGTGAAAGAAATGGAAAATTACCACTTAGATGTATTGGGTATATTATTATTTATTATTATTAATGGTTTAGCGCTACAACACGTTGACGCGTCCAGACCTCCTCAACCAGCAACCTCCAGAAGTTTCTGTCCTGTACTGCAGCCATCCAGTTGTGGACTCCTAAACTCCTCGCATCCCCGGGCACACAGTCAGTCCATCGAAGGCGGGGGCGGCCAACCGGCCATACACTATCTCCGTCAATAATCTTCCTCCATCCTGGCCACATGTCCGGCCGATCTTAGGCGATGTCGCTTGATTACGCTAACAACGTCAGGCTCTCCTGAGAGGTTGTAAACCTCTTTATTTTTCCTTCTCCTCCTCTCTCCAACAACCAACACCGGTCCAAAAATCTTTCTGAGTATCTTTCGCTCATATTTGTATTGGGTATAAGTGAGGTGAAAAAGAAAGGATGCGGAGAGATAAAGCTGCAAAGAAATCACACCCTACTATATTCTGGGGCCCCAGGAGGAATCAGAGCTAAAGAAGGGGTTGGAGTGGTAATGAAGAACAGCATCCTCTAAAAAGTAACGGAATGGTATCCGATATCCTCCAGAATGATGGTCATAAATATCGAATTCTCCATTGGAAAAAGTACCATAATACAAATATACGCCCCTACAGAAGACTCAGATATACTGAAAAAGGAACTCTTCTATACCAGCTTGGAAAAAGAAGTGATCAAAGCCCAAAACAACAGAAGGAATGTCATAATTACGGGTGATTTCAATGAGAGAACTGGATACGATTTCAACAGAGCCCATGGAGTGATGGGGAGACACGGAGGAGAAACCATTAAAAATAACAACGGCCAACGACTAATAAATTTCTGTATTGACCATGACCTATTGCTAGGAAATTCATTCTTTTCACACAAAAAAGTGCACAAAATAACATTTGCAGCCCACGAAAAAAATGCAAATAGCATAATTGACTATTTTATATACAGCAGACAAATACGAAGATTCTTCACGTATGTAAAAGTAATAAGAGGTGCCGAAATAGGCTCTGACCACCTACTGCTCATCGCTGACACGCAAATTAGTCAGCCAATCAAGGCGATAGTCTCAGCTCTCTGCTCTTTATCATTTTCATGGATGAGATCTTTAAAATCTGTAAGCGTAGAACAGCAAGAGCAGGAACTGGAATTTAAGAACAATACTAGACCAAGCTCTTGTATACGCGGATGATACTGTCCTCATAATTGACTCATCGAAAAGACTACAGCAAGCCATTATAGAATGGGAAGCTGAACTAGAAAGAAAAGGAATGCTGATAAATGAGGAAAAAAAAAAAACAAAGTTATGCAGAGCGGGCGTGTTGCTGAGAACATATAGATTAACTGTAAGGGTAGGACTCTAGAGATGGTCGATGAGTATCTGTACCTCGGAACAGTTATCGGAAGAAAGGGAAACATAGACGATGAAATTTATACAGAACAGAACGGAATACAATGCCGTATATAAAACAACAATATATAAAAGCTAATGGCGTCTATTAACAAATCAGTAACACTGTCACAGGGAAACCAGAGGTCGAAAATAAAACAATAATGACCATATATAATACACTGTACCTTCCAACCTTACTATATGGATGCGAAAGCTGAGTCCTACTCGATCAACATAAAAGCAGACTGACTTCATCGGAAATGAAATATCTAAGGAGAGTGGCTGGCCGAACAAGAAGAGACCATATCCGAAACGAACGGATGCGAGATCTTAAAGTGACTCCATTGTTAAAAACTATGGAAAGTAAAGCGCTCAAATGGTTTGGAAATGTGATAAGAATGAGCAAGGAAAGGAAGCCCCGAAAATTCTTTGAGGCAAGACCGACTGGAAGGGATGACCTCGAAAAACATGGTCGGATGAGATTGATCAAATGGGAGAGAAAAGCAGCTGGGTGCTTTCAGGACGTTGGCAAAGGACCGCGATGGCTGGCGAAGGTGGATAGACGAGGCCCCTCCACGTTGAAAGGCACCAAGGAGGAAGAAGAAGAACAGACTGGCCGAAACGGAGAAGGCAAATTAAAAATTTGAGTGAAAATAAATATCAAAATTATTTTTTTTTTTTTTTTTAACATAATTTATTGAAATTTACAACTGTACTGAATAATACAACAAGTAAATATGATAAAGACATAAAAAAGACTTGTAGAAGAACTACCCAATGGTAGCACTCTTGTAACTATTCTAAACTTGAAGGTCTCTAGGCCATCTTCTTTTCAGACACCTCGGAGGATTGTCAGGAATCGAAAAGGAAGCTAGGATTGAAACTAGTGTGTTAGAGTGGGAGTAGAGTTTTTCATGGAAGGAGTGATATCTTGTTCGAGCTAGATCAGTTACAAATGGAACATTTAGGTCTATATGGATGAGTTAATTTGTGATAAAGTAAGGAGCGTTGAGGATTTTATGAAGGGTTTCGGATTGTAAGGATTGGATACGGGAAGGATTTGATGGTTTAGTCGAACCCCAAAGCTCAACTCCGTAAATCCATATACGCCTTATGATAGTCATATAGAGGAGTCTTTTGTAGTTAAGTGGAAGATTAGAGCGTTTGTCAAGTAAGTGTTGAAGTAATCGAAATCGGCGAGCAGTTTCTTGTCGTTTCAGTCTAGTGTGCGGATTCCATGTGAGACGTTTGTCAAGGAGAACTACGTAATGGATCTGTTCAGCCGGGACAAGCGGAATATTATATAAAGGATATTGTAGGACAGGATGTCATAGGTTTACGACGGAGGGTAGAGGTAATTTGGTGGGATTTGTTGGAATTTATTTTCATTCTCCAATTCTGGCACCATATCTGGAGGTCTCAGATGTGGGATTGTAGGATTTAAGAGGCTATAGTAGGATCGTTATTGACTGATAACACACAAGTGTCATCAGCATACGTGGAGAGGAAAGTGTTAGGTTTAGTTGGGATGTTAGCTGTATAGACTGTAAAGAGAATTTTGATCGAAATTATTAAAAAAAAAAAAAAAAGATACATTATAATATATTATATTTATAAACTACAGATTAATTATTGATCAATCAATTTTTTTTTAATACTAAGCATATTATTTCCAATTAGCTTACATTTTAGATTGACTAATGCGGTCAGTCAAATTTTAAAGTTATACGTTATATAAAGTGTGATTAAAGAACTACAAAAATAAATAATTTTCTTCAATTGTAACAGTTTAACTAAAAAAAAAAATAATTTCATTCACTGCAATATCTGGTTAGGCTATTAAGAGCAATCTACGGTTCCTTTGATTTTATCTTTGAAAAATTTAGGAATATTTTATAAAAAAAAAAGAAGCCGATGGCTTATTTCTGATTAATGGCTCTTTAAAGAACTGAAAAGTTGAATGAAATATTAACTTCAACATTTACTTTGAAATACACCTGAATTTTATGAGCATATATGTACCTATTGTTTGCCCCATAACAACCTTTTCCATCAAAACAATACACCGAAACCATTATTGTGTTAAAAATATGTAAATTATTAAGATGTAGTTTTTAAACAATGGTATTACTTTTTTTCAGTATACCTTTAGGTCATTAAAAAAGTCAAAGAGAATTAAAAGTTTCTTGGAAATTTCGATGATTCAAGGTCCCTCCCTCTATAGCTTGTATTCGGGTTTCGAAATTGGCAGGAAATGAGTCACTTCAATGGGAATAATGTTGTAATGGTTATAGCAACTTATTGGATGACCAATCTCGAATTTCCCACTATTCTTTCCTTTTTTTTTTCATGTTTTTTTTTTTTTTGTTTACCGCGCTTTACTGATTCTAAAACTCTATACATGCTTTTCCCTATCTGCGAAAATAATATAGGCGTATTTGTGTGTAAAATTCCATTTTTATTTTATTTTATTATTTTTTACTTTTTTATACTAATTTGCGGGTTTAAAAAAAAAAAAGACACTAATAAATTTTGTCTGTACCTTCAAAACTAACTGAGTTATTGTATTTAATCACATTTAATCACCGCTATTTTAAAAATAAAATGCTGATATCAATGTCTAGTAGTTAGGATCATCGTATTTTAGCGAGCCTTAGTATTTTTTTTTGGCGAATTAAAAAAATAATTGGTCCAGTAGTTTCTGAGTAATGCTGCGGACGGCGGGCTAATCAAATTTTGAGGAGGGGCGGTTAATTTTCTTTCTTGGTTGATTACAAACGTACATTATTGAAAATAATAAAGCAAAATGGCCTTTAGCACTTTTAGAAATCAATGTCTCAATGTTTATCTTTTATTAAAAATCAATTCATAATCGACTAAAATTGTAGCTTTTGAGAATCATATTTCAATCAGTTATCAATTATGAAAGACTTAATTTATCGGTGTATCGAATTAAAGCCTTTATTAACAGTTTTTTTTTTTGGTTTGTTTGTTTTTCCTTAATAAAAGCGCTGTGTTTATTAGCTTATATTATCAAATATCACTTGGTTAATAGTTAGTTTTTTTTTAAACATATTTATTAATATTTACAATTATATTAAATCATATATATGGTAAAAATCAAAATCTAAGAGAACCCTTCTTGTACCACACTCTTTTTGTATGTCTCCTTTTATCTTCCGCCCAGAGAAATTCAATTGTTTGTATGTTGGCTCCAGTTTTAGAGTCTAAAAACATTTTTGAATGATTCGCTGTAAGGTGCACGTAATTAATAGAAGTTAATGTTTAATTCAACCCTTTCTATGCCTTCCAGCAGTCCGAAATGATCGTGGTTCCTGGCTATTGAAGCTTTTATACAATTTAGAAGAGTTTACGAGGCCCTATCAAGTAGTGCATAGATAAAACATTATCGGTTTCCCTACACACACCTCCGTAAGCCTACTCATTAGGGTTCATTCTTCTAACATTGTTTTTCCTTTTATTTTATTATTTTTATTTTTTTAAAGAAATTTACAACTGTATCATACAATGTATTTTAATTAAGTAAATGTGCTAATAGATCAAGTGGGCGTGATACAGGCATGTGAAGAAACTACCCAGTGGTAGTACTTCAAAGTTTATTAGCTAAGTAGGTCTAGAGGCCATCGTCTTTTCACCCGCCTAGGAAGATGATCAGGAATAGGAGATGAGAGTTTGCGGACGAGTGGGTTGGAGTGGACGGGTAATTTGGAATAAAAGGAGGAATAACTAGTTCGAGCGACTAATCGGATATTTAGGTCTTTATGAATTATTTTATTGGTGACAAAGTAAGGGGCATTTAGGATCTTTCGGAGGATTTTGGATTGCAAGGATTGAATGCGGGAAGAATTGGATGGTTTGGTGGATCCCCATAACTCAATCCCATATGTCCAAATAGGCCTAATGATGGTAATATAAATTAATTTGTTGTAGTATATGGAAAGTTTTTATCGTTTGTCCAGTAAGTGTTGTAGTGAGCGATATCTACAAGCTGTTTCTTGTCGTTTCAGTCTAGTGTGAGGATTCCAAGTAAGGCGCTTGTCTAGATAGAGTCCTAGGTACCGGATCTGTTCAACTGAGGTGAGTGGAATATTGTTAAAGGAAATAGTGGGACAGGCGGACATAGGTTTTCGACGAAGGGTGAAGGTAATTTGATGGGAATTAGTAGGGTTGATTTTAATTCTCCACTTTTGACACCATTCTTCAATGGAAGAAATGTGAGACTGAAGGGTTTTGGAAACAACAGATGGGTCATTATTTACGGATAACACACAAGTGTCATCTGCGTAGGTTGTGAGGACAGTACCAGGATGGGTTGGAATATCAGCTGTATATATGGTATAGAGGATTGGGCCCAGAATACTAACTTGATGTACACCGGCGGACTGAGGAAATATGGATGAGTAGGAAAGGTTATGACTTACTTTAAAGGTTCTATCAGTGAGGTAGGATCGATTTATTTTATTAAAACAAGATTCGTCTATTTCTATATTTTCTTTCACCCTCCTATTTGAATTGGATTATTTACTAAACTATAGGCACTTTCTTTTTAAATATTCTTCCAGCGCGTAATACTTGAAAAAAAATTCACAGTTGTGTATTTCTTTGTCATGTAATAAATAAATAAATGAGCCTTAAAGGTAGTCTTTAGATTCTTCGAACCTCGTATTTGAGAATAAACCCTTAGGAGTTCTGTAATTTTTCATACAGAAAACCCACTTTGTTTTTTATTATTTTTCAATTTCATAATGTGTCCATTATCACTCTTTTCAACTTTAGATAAGACACCTTTATGTTGAAAAAAAAATGCAAGAATTTTTCTTCTTTGTTACGAATCAAGATTAAATCAATAAAATTCAACTCTTTATCCATTATACACAAAGATAATAACATTCTTAATAGTTTGTAGGTGCCATATTTTTTAATTTACTTTTTAAAAAATCTGGTGCGCTCAAAACACGATTTTCACGTACCTCTATTAAGATCAATTTAAGAATTTTAAAATACATTTAGAGATGAAAATAAATCGTTAAAGAATTAATTAAATTGAGTTTCAATAGAAACACTTGTTTTATTAAATAATTTATAGTATTATTATCTACGACTATCAGTTTGTTTTTTCGGCTTTTAATCACTCTCAGTTAACTTTTGAAATTTGGGTATGAGATAATATTTTTTTTAAATCTTTAGCTTTCCAACGGTATGCTATACATCTATATATTGTAAATAAACAAAATAAATTGCATATAAAAATATTTTTACTCTTTTAACCTTTGGTTGATAATCAATTTTTAGCAATTCTAATGAGACAATATGGTTAATTTTATGAAATATACAGAATGAAATACACTTTAGAAGAAGAAAAAAAAAATAGCCATTTAAGCCGTGTCAAACTATTTCAATCACGATGAAACCTCCATGATTTTAATGATATTGGGAGATTAATCAAAATCGTTAGAGCCGTTTTTGAGAAAATCGTAAAAAGGTGCAAAATGGTATAAAGTGGCGCTTATGATATCCCGGGCGTGTATTTGTCTTAAATATAAAATTTCAGTTTTATAAGCCTTTTCTCGTTTTATCGTTTGGCTACAGACATTTTAGCAAGACTTCGTTGTTAGAGCCCTAAAACGTGTATTTCTGGCGGAAACTCGAATTAAAAAAAAAAAAATTAACGATCCCAACACTTTCCCCTACAATATATTTTGTAGTCATTATATTTTATATTTTGAAGTCATAAATATCTATTTTACCCTAACCCTGGGAGTGTGGAATAATTAGTTTTTTTTTTTTTTTTTTTTTTTTTTTTTATTATTCCCTCAACTCTATCAATAGCCTTTAGGAGATTTCTCTTCGTTCTTTCTCTTTTTTTTTTTTTTTTAATCTTGTGTGTTTATTATCCATACTTTTTGTACATGAATGTATATAAGTCTAGGTAGTGTTTAATTTTTCCTTTTTACACATTTGTAAATAAAAATTAATTTTATTGTTTTCTTGACCAGACATATTTATGAATATCTACTGTTCATTTCTGTTATTCTTAAGGGACATAGTCCCGGAATAAAGTTTTATTATTATTATTATATTTCATGAATAGGCATGTAAAAGTAATAAGAATAATAATGATTACTTTTAAAGTAATCAATCGGTGACAAAAAGAGCGGCGTCATCTAGTAGATACAGCACTAATCTACTGTTATCATAGCCCTGGGTTCGCATACCGGCTGGGGCACTGTATTATTTATTCTGGTAATTTAGTCGTGGAGTGACCCTAGGGTATGGAGTCCTTCCTGAAGCAGACCGAGCCTCTATAAAGTGGGTACCCAAAAAAAAAAAAAAAGAGAAAAAAACCTGGCGGCTGAGTGTGATCAAGGAATTATTGTTCGGCCGTTAGCCTAGAAAAAGTACAAAGACCCTTCATAGGTTATAGTGGTACAGGTTTTTTTTTTGTTTTTTTTTATAATTTTTTTTTTGGGGGGGGGGTGATAAAAAGTAACTGGTAGCCTTAATGTGAAAAAGACCCAAAGGGGGTCTGAGGGGGGCCTAAGGGAGGCAATATAAGAGCTAATACCAGCCTCGCCCCCGCTCCACTACAAATTAGTCAACGTCAAACTTGAAAGTTTCTGTTCTGTTAGGAAAATCTCTAAGCTTCAGAACCGAGGCGGTAATCCCTAGATCCCATGGGATGCAACTTTATCAGTGACAAAACTAAGTTGAAATGAGTGATATTTCTAGGCGATAGTTGGCCCATGAACTCCCCCCCCCCCGGATTATGGTCAGTGGTTACAGTCTCACAATATCTCTAGTCTAATTGAAATTTTGACTTTAGAGTCGAAAATATGAGGATTAAAAAAACTGACGAATCAGGTAGTTCCTGCTCTCAGGTTTCAGCTCCACTTTTCTGAAACCTGGGTTTGAACCAACCTGTTGCAGGATATTTATTTTAATATTTTTTTTCTTTTACTTACCTATATATAAAATATATGGTAAGGAAAATTATTGCGATCGTGAAAATTTTCGAATTTGAGTTTTCACCGGAAATACACATTTTAGGGTCTCCTGAGTCTAAATGAACAAGTACCGCAAAAAGGTCTGTGTGTGTGCTAAACCTAGCTCGGAAACGAAAGGTCGTATGAAACTGTAAAAATTTCATATTTATGACAACTGTATCATATTTATGCCCGAGATGTTACAGCAACTCTTTCATCAACTAAGCAGAACCGCCGCGCTCTCTCTCAAAAATGGCTTTAACCATTTTGATTAAACTCTCTATATCGATGAAAAAATTAATAGGCTTCAATATTATATCAGTTTTTATTTGGATTTAAATAAATCTGACAGAGCTTAAATGTCGATTTTTAAAATGTAATAACATTATCTCGGTAGCAATGTTAGAAAACTTGTAAATATTTAAGTTAAACGCATTCGACATCCAACTAAATGAGAAAACCACAAAAATATTTTTGTAATGCAAATTTTTGTTTTTTGAACATAAGAACAGTTATATACCAGTATAATATACCGTTGGAAAGCTAAAGATTTTAGAAAAATATTATCTTACGCAAAAGTTTTTAAAAGTTAATGGAGATTGATAAAAATCTGATAAAACTAACTGGTTGTTTTAGATAATAATATAACAGATTATTTAATAAAACACATGATAATACGAAAATTCAATTTAATTAATTTTTCATTAGTTTCACTTAGTTAAATCTCTAACTATATTTGAAAATTCTTCAATTGATTTTATTAACGGAGGTAAGTGAAAGTCGTGTGTCGCCCGCACCATATTTTTATTTTTTCAATTCCTAGTAGTTTCAATTATTTCGGTAAGCAGAGTAATTTTTTTTTACCGCAAACAGTGAATGCAGAGTCAATAGGCTTGACACAAAGGGTAGCCATATTTCCTCATATCAGCTGATTGCTGGTATTGGGAATATATACTTATTACTTGTTTCCCTTTAACATCCTTATATTACTATCTTTTTTTTATATATGAAATGCGATATTTTCATCAAGTGATGTCTTCTAAAACGTCAAGTAAAAGATCAAGATCAGCAGGTTCAAATTCGTCTCCCACTAAACAAAGACCCCGTCGTGATAACAATAAGAAATTACCAACACAAGCGAACCCTTCAAGTAACACTTTGAAATCTGAACCCCAGCCTGGCCCATCATCACAGGAGATGGCAGATGAATCTCCTTTTTTCACACCGAATCCATTTCAAATCCTCCATAGTGAAAAAGAAGACATGGAATCTGCCCCTACACCAAGGGAACCACCACCTCCCCCAATATTTGTCAAAAATATTAAAAATTTTCAACTTCTTTGTGCACAACTTAATAAATTAACCAACCCTGGTAGCTACTCATGTCTGAATAGAACAAATGACACTAAAATATCTCCGGATAGTGCTGAAACCTACAGGAAAGTAGTAAAATATCTGACAGACACCAAGGCCGAGTTCCATACTTATCAGCTACGCCAGGAGAGAGCACTGAGGGTTGTAATAAGAAACTTGCATCCCTCGACACCAACTGAAGTTATTAAAGAAGAACTGATGGAGATGGGATATAAGGTGCGCCAAGTCACCAACGTTTTGAAAGATAAAGTTCAACTTCCAATGTTTTTTGTTGATCTAGAACCATCGACAGGAGTCGAAAAAATCTACGATCTTAAACGACTGTACTACAGCTGTGTAAGAGTTGAGAAGTCCTATATGAAGAAGGATATAGTCCAATGCCATAATTGTCAGGCATATGGCCATACTAAATCTTATTGCCACCATATACCACGCTGTGTGAAATGCGGAGAAGAGCATAGGACAGGAGAATGCACTAAACCGAAGTCATCACCCGCAGTATGTGCTCATTGCCTCAAGGACCATCCAGCCAACTACAAGGGATGCCAAATATATAAAAATCTAAAGACCAGATTTCAAAAACCTCAAGAACCAGAAACAGCAAGAATAACAAGATCTATAAGAGAACCATCTAAATTTGTAGATTCCAATGTCTCATTTGCCCACTTACTTCGAGGTGGGGACCAGAGTAATGAAGCCGAGGCCCTGCCGAAACAACGTTTACCTCAGCATAATCCACCTATTCCACAACAAACTATTCCGCAAAATTTTCCTATTCTTCAAAAAACTCCTCAACATCAAATTTCTCACATCCCTTCTCCATCAAATGTCACAGACCTCACCAGTCTCATGACATCCTTCATCTCCGAAATCAAATCCCTCGTTATGCCTCTAATATCACTCCTTACGAACCTTGTATCAAATCTCATTCCTGCCTTACAAAAACCATAAATGACCTCACCTAATTCCTTATCCATTCTCCTTTGGAATGCGAATGGTGTTAGAAATCACACTGACGAACTGACAGCGTTGTTGCAAGACAAAACAATTGACGTTGCACTTATTACTGAAACTAGACTAACCACTAAACAGCTTTTCAAAATACCGCAGTACATAACATACCGTACAGACCACCCAGACGGCAAAGCTCATGCCGGTTCTGCTATCATTGTCCACCAATCCCTCTCTCATCATTTACTTCCACTTCCTACCTATGATTTCCTGCTAGCCACAGCAATAGTAATCAAGACTTTTTCCTATCCGGTAACTATTACATCAGCATATTGCCCTCCCAAACACTCCATTTCCAACACCGAATTTGCATCCTTTCTGGATTCCCTAGGAAATCATTTTATTCTGGGTGGAGATCTAAACGCCAAGCACCAGCAGTGGGGTTCTAGAACCACGAATTCTCGTGGAAGAAATTTGCTGACTGCTCTGAATTCCCGAAATTTTAACCTCCTACCTCCTGACTCCCCTACCTACTGGCCAACAGATCCTAACCGTAATCCAGATATCCTCGACTTCTTCATCCACAGCGGATTAGGCTCCCTGAACTATTCCGTAACTCGCCTTGATGAACTATCCTCTGACCATAGTCCACTCATCCTTAAAGTATCCCTAACTCCTATTCCGAAACCTATTCCACCTTCATTTATCCGAGGCCCTGTCAACTGGAACCTCTTCCGCCAAATCCTCACCGATAATATTGACCTCAGTGTGACCCTCAAAACACCGGATGACCTTGATAATTCCGTCTACTCCTTTACTACCGCCATTCAGCAAGCTGTCTGGACTGCCTCCTCTCCTAAGCACTCCAATAGAACTCCTCAGCAAAACCATTTACCTCAACACCTAGCTGACCTCATCCATGCAAAACGCCGAGCCAGATCATTATGGCAAAGAACCCGACACCCAACAGATCGCCGCTCCTATAGCTTTTATTGTAGGCAATTAAAGCGGGAGTTGGCGACCTTCCGTTCTCAGTCCTTTAATTCCTACTTCTCCTCTCTATCAGCTCGAGATAATTCCCTGTGGAATGTGACCAAAAAGATCCTAAAATACCACAAAGTTTCCCATCCTCTCCGGCGTGGTGATGACTCCTGGGCTGCGTCTGATGAAGATAAAGCCGAGGAATTCGCCACACACCTCTCCAAAGTATTCACTCCTCACCCGGAATCTAACAGAAATCATACCACAACAGTTCAAGAATTCCTTTTCTCACCAATACCTCTTTCCCTACCTCCTAAAGCTATTAATCCATCTGAGGTGAAATATCTTCTTCAAAAACTAACCCTTCGTAAATCTCCTGGACACGATCTCCTTACCCCTCAGATCCTGCGACAACTTCCCGAGAAAGCCATTATTTTTCTTACATACATCTACAACTGCATCCTTCGCACGACCTATTTTCCTCTCTTATGGAAACATTCCACAATCATTCTATTCCTAAAACCAGGTAAACCTTCCAGGAACACTTCATCCTACAGACCTATTAGTCTACTCCCCATCCTCTCAAAAATCTTCGAAAAGCTCCTTCTAAAACGAATCCTGCCTATATTAGAATCTCACAACCTTCCTTCCCACCAGTTTGGTTTCCGTTCTCATCATTCCACTGTTCAACAAGGACTCCGAGTTGTAGACCATATTTCCTCAGCCCTCGAATGCAAAGAGTATTGTTCTGGTGCGTTTCTGGACATAGCGCAAGCTTTTGACCGGGTATGGCACGCTGGATTACTCTTCAAGCTTAAAACGCATTTACCCCAGTCTCTCTACCTAATTCTAAGATCCTATCTCTCAAACCGCTCCTTTCAAGTACGCTGTGGTGTAGAATTTTCCAACTTTTATCCCGTTGAGGCCGGTGTTCCTCAGGGCAGCGTCCTGGGACCCGTTCTCTACATCCTTTACACCGCTGATATTCCTAATCATCCTGACACCTTCCTAGCAACATTTGCCGACGACACCGCCATCCTATCATCCAGTTCCGATCCCGAAACAGCATCCTTAATCCTGCAAAGACACCTTTGTCTTATCGAAGACTGGTGTGGTGCTTGGCGCATAAAGGTGAACGAGGCCAAATGCAAACACGTAACCTTCACTCTTCGACGAAACTCCTGTCCGCCAGTTTACTTCAATTCCATTCCTATTCCTCCTTCAGATACAGTCCGCTATCTTGGCTTACTACTAGACAAAAGACTGACGTGGAACCCACATACAAGACTTAAAAGAAAAGAACTCAATCGACGATTCGGACAGTTATACAGACTATTAAACAGAAAATCTGAACTTACAGTTGAGAACAAATTATTAATTTATAAGACAATACTGAAGCCCATCTGGACCTACGGACTTGAACTGTGGGGGACAGCTAAACGTTCTAACATCAAACGCATTCAATCCTTTCAATCCAAAGTCCAACATTTCAATATGTATCCAACTATACCTTGCACCACGACCTTAATGTTCCATTTATTTCAGACCTAATTCCATCCAAATTTTCCAAATTCCATCAGAACCTCATTCATCATCCTAATCCTTTAGCACGATCCCTATCCAGCTCCACTCATCCATACAACCCACCTAGAAGGTTGAAACGGCAGTGGCCCCGAGATATATTGTAAATACATATGCTGGAGTTCTGACACTGGTCAGATTCTCCTCTCAAGTGCGGTGTGATTGTGGCTGTGGCGCCCTCACTTAGCTTCCGCTGGCTCTCACCAGTGATGCGGCTGAGGGGGAGGCGCTGGGATCCTTTGGGCTCTGCTTGTCCTTCCACACGTGGGGGGACAAGCCCCGTCCGGGGTTCCCGAGCTGATTGTAAATATTGTACATAGGTATGAATGTGACATGTTTTGTTTATTTATTTGTTAACTTCATTTATTTGTATTTATTTTGTCTAGTTAATTTTGTTATTGTATACGTTTACTTATTTTGATTTTATTTTATGTAATTTGACTTTCCTTTTGTTTATATTGTAAATATTGTATGAATGAGATCCTGTAGCACTATTATTATTGTCTATTATGACAAATTGTAATATATACGAATAAAAAAAAAAAAAAAAAAAGTAGTTTCAGGTTGCACTGTTATATTTTATATTGGGGTAACCCTAAGGTAGAGGAACCCTCCAGGGATATCTAAAGTTTTTACCCGAAAATTTAGGGGAAAAAAATAGGAAGAGTACTGAACCCTACGCTTTGTGGACCTTTTCTAACCGAGAAAATACAGAATGCAAAAAGTTCATTAAGAAAGCCGAATTTTGTCTTTATTAAAATATATAATTTTCATAGTCAATTATATTAGATTATAAAAAGAGAAAAAAAACAAAACAAAATAACGACAAATTATACATTATTTATGATATTGGAATCATAAAATCAGGATGGCGTCTTACATTTTAGATTAAGGTACTCTTGTGATAACAAAAGTTTCTACCTAAAAATTTTAAACTCCCCCTAAAAAAAACTATTTAAAAGATTGATTAATGATCCTTGTGAAATTTGTATTTACAAGTACAATTTTTTTTTTTTTTTTAATATTTTTTTATCTAGATGCAGACATAACTGGAACTTCACTTTTTCTTATTAATTTTGTTTTTATTTGAAGATTACTGTATAAATTTAGTCCATGGTTAAATAATTTATTAAAAAATATATAATATTTTTAATACTTAATATTTATTTACAATTTTAATTGATTAAATTTAGATTCCCTATTAGTTTGCCTAAAGACATTTCTTATTTTTCATAGGACATACTGATACCTCAATGTCCCTTTTTTCAGCTTAAAATCAACAAATTTTAACTTCTATTTTATAAATTGTTGCTTAGTCCAATTACAATTCTTGAAACTCCATAATGCTCGAACGAAATATAAAAAAAAAATAAACTCTTAACAATTTAATGGAAAATGAAATGCCAACACAATTTGAAAAATGAATAATTGAGACGTTGAGTTCCAAAAAGGACTATATACTTTCTCTGAAATTTTACAGGAAAAGCGAAAATCTCTCATTACTGTATAATTAAACTAGCTAATTTGATTATTTTCGCATTAAAATATAAAATTGTTTTTTACTGATTTAATAAAACCATATATAAAGTTATTAAATGAAACGTTTCAGAATGATTTGGAAGCTGAATGTGTAATTTGTACCTTTATAAATAGTTAGCAATTATGAATCGCGTTTTTAAAGGATTTGAGTCCTCATTAGATAATATCCCATTGAAGATTAAGATAAAACTAAATTATGAGAATAAAAATATGTAAAAAAAAAAACGATTTCGTAAAACATGTCCTTTAGTACCTTTTGGAAATCAACGTCTCAATTACTTTGATAGTATTTTTTTAAATAATTCTATTATAATGTTTAATAATATTCTAACACTTATTTGTCTCAATGCTTTTTACTCACCGGAATCAGCTAGGATTAAGTTTCTTTTATTTCCCGAAGAAAAATTCTATTCATAGTATAGATCTTACCTGAAAATAAGATTAATAATGAAAGAATAAATATATACATAAACATAATTATACTTAATTTATATCAATTATTATTATAGAAGAGTAATTTTAATTATGAATTTATTATTTGGAACAATCTCTTCTATTTATTAATATATTTATTTATTATAACATATATAAAATTTGATTATAACAACATATCAGATAATTAAAAAATATTAAAAATATAAATCATACAGCCCTCTCCAACCATAGTATAACTAATAAACATGAATTTAATTTTGAAAATATACAAATACTTAATACAGAACAAAAAACCAAAAATAGAAAAGATACTAGAGTCAATCTATAAAACTAAAAACATAATAAATATAGTCAATTACAAAACAGATTAAAAAAAAATAAGTCAAAATTATGCAGACATAATTAATAAATTGAATTTCTGATTTTAATTGGTGAAATATATAAAAAAAAAAAAAATAATAATATATGCATATATATATATATATATATATATATATATATATATATATATATATATATATATATATATATATATATATATTTAATCTCTAACCTGGATAAAAATTTTGTAGTGGATATTTAAAAACATTGAATAGTGCAAGAATGGAATTAGATGAAAGGCTAATTTAGTCTGCTTCATAGTTGCAATTGTTCAGCAGTAAAATGTTAAAAGAATTATTATGTGATGGTGAAGTAGAGCTTATTTTAACAGATTGACAGGATAATTCGTATATAGGGGCTATGTATGAATAATAGTACATTATTATATGACCTATATTATGATATAGATAGAATTTTTAATAAAGTTTTTTTATAAACAGATTGTAAATATAGTAGGGATAAATAAATTCTAAATTATTGATAATATTTGTTATTGTTTGTATGGTTGCTTATAATATTGAATTGTATTTTAGATGATTTTTATTGATCTAAAGATGAGCCACAGAAAGTACCTCGAAACGTTACGTTGTTATAATCAAATTTTATATATGTTATAATAAAAAAAATATATAAATAAAAAAAGAGATTGTTCCAAATAGTACATTCAGAATTATACTTTTAAGTTTTCAGCGAGAACGATTTTTTTTTTTTTTTTTCATACAAAGTGTACAAAACTAGTCATGTTTCATATATATACATATTATTTTTTGTTCTAGACTGTTGATAATATAAGTTTTATAAGTCTCGGGATTCGGTCAATACATATACAACAATTTCTAAGCCCGTTTTTTCTTCGTATCTTCACGACCTAACATTGAAAAAAACAACAACAGAAAATTACTAGATAAATACATCTAATTAACTTTAATATACTAAGGTATGCAGTGAATAATATATATATATATATATATTATATATATATATATATATATATATATATATATATATATATTATTTATTTTTTCATATAACATTGCCAATACAAATTCGAAAAATTCGCTACATCTAATGAATTATTTATTTATTTATGGAAATTTAAAACTGTATAATGTAATACATCAAGTAAATTAGAATGAAATGTAAAAAGGCATGAAACACATATAGTAAAGCTTCCCAAATGGAAGCACTCTAACATCTAATGAAATATATAAAAATTAAAATATAATGCATACAAATGATTTCAATCACACAGCGTGTTTTTAAATTAAAAGGAATGAAAATTTACATTTTTTAGTATTTATTGAGAAGAATGAGCTTAAATTTTTCCTGAGAGGAGAGGGGGGGAGGGGAGGGGGACATGCAAGATCCGCATAAATAGTCAATAATTCACTTTACTATTTACGGCCTTCTTTTTACGACTCAATAAAAAGCAGGCAAGAGAAATAGGTCGATAAAGAAGTGTAAGAAATTGCCGACATGGTTTCCCAACTTTTTTATACACAGCTAATGAAGGAATCCAATCCCCTTAGCTGTCTCATCCTAATCATTCTATATATATAATATATATAATATAATTATATATATATAAAATATAATTATATATGCTTCTTTATTTATTTTATACAAAACAAGAAAAAATAAATTAGCAACGGTAATAATTTTCTTCCATAATATCTTTATTATTATAATTAACTATATAACTCAATATTTTTTTTAAGAGAAACAGGTCTTTATTAAGTAATATTACAATCAGTCCAGCTTAGGACATTTTTAATAGTGATAAAGTACAACATTCATACTACATTCACACGATATATACAAAACAATAAATTTATATAATAATAATACAATATACATATATACAAAACAAAATCAATAAAAATATTATACAAAACAAAATAAATAAAAATATTATACAAAACAATATCAATAAAAATATTGTACAAAAAAAAATCAATTAAAATATTATACAAAACAAAATCAATAAAAATATAAAATAGAGGAAGTGTGTGTCAGGTGATGGCACAACTAAACATTGATTTAGTGCAGATAACTCAATGTTAGTCAACGTTGACCCTAATATCAAGATAATTTATGTCGGTCCAAAAGTCGATCTATTTTTCTACTTATTTTTACTATTTTTTTATTTTTAAACTTCGACTAATATTGACGACTTATATAGTTAATTATAATAATAAAGATATGATGGAAGAAAATTATGCCTGATTTAATTTGTAGAAATAAGAAGATCTTCCTTAAGTCAAATTAATCATAAAAAGAATAATTTCTTGTTTTTCATATAAGTTAATTCCCCTTAAACAGCTACATAAACAGTTATACCCTGATATATTTATTTGGAAATAATAAACCATCGTGTAATTTTTCGCAGTGTTTTTTAGGTCAAGACCTAGCTAAAAATAAAAAAACGTATGGGATGTAGGAAGTTTTAGATGGTAATGAGAAGCCGATAAAATTAAGTAATCGTTGCATATTATTATTAACGTTGCTTGGTCATTAAAATTAAATCCATAGAATACTGTAATTCTATATTTAAGATAAGTATGTGCTAGTGGCTCTTTATACACGATTAAACAGGCTATATCCATGTAAAATCTAACGGCATTTAATATTATTTAAGTTCCATCCTCATTGAAATAGTCTGAAAGGGCTCAAGTCCTACAATTTTCTTATTTAAAGCATCTTTTATTTTGTTGATTCAAACCATTAACCATATAATCTTGTTGGCCAAGAAAAAAAAAAAAAAAAAAAAAAATACATTTCATTAACTACATTTAATTGGACCTTGGCCTGTTGGTGGATTCTGTAAAATAAAAATTCCAGTTTGAGCCAAATATTTTACGTAAAACCTTATTCTCGAAAATGTTGAGGCGTTGTTCATCCTTAAAACTAAGATACCACATTTTACATTCGTATATAATGGTTGAGAGTTACTTGAATGACAACAATTGTTTCCCGTATTTGACCGCGATTTTATTTCCTCATGTATTTCGTGTTTACTTGTTACCAAAGACCCAGAAAACCTTAATTTCTTCATATAATCCTGGTATACTAATCCTGGTATCAGATAAACATAAAGGTTAGAATCATACTATTCTATGTTAATCTAAAACTAAGGAATATTATATTCAAACTGAAGATCTCATTATATCCTTCAACATTCTCTTACAAATAGATGTATAGCTTGGTCGAATGACATCAGATACCTGGGTCTAGTAATGGATAAAAGACCGACTTTTACACAGCAAACAAGACGTGTGTGACAGCCAAGAGAGCTCTGTGTACTATATATCCAAATTTTAACAGACACTCTAAATTAAATGTAACAAATAAATTATTCTTATACAAGGCCTTTTTTACGACCGAATCTTACTTAGGCATGTCCAATGTTTAGCTATAATAAAACTATAAAACATTCTAAACGCTCCAAAATAAATGTATACAATTTGTTGAAATTATCCAAAATTAATAAATTCGAAACCATGCTTAGAAATTGTTAAACATTACATACATTATTAATCTTAGTAAAAAATTCTTTTATCGAATATTTAATTAACAAAAATTATCTCATAAGAAATATTGAAAACTATACCAAAAATAGTATGAGGCTGTATGTACACAAACGAAAAAAAACATATATTAATATAAGATAAATAAGATAAGATAAGAGTTTTTTTTATTTTATTTTCACTTACCTATATATTGTATATGAAATATATAGTAAGGGAGTGTATTGCGATCGTGAAAATTTTTAAATTTCAGTTATCAGCGGAAATACAAGTTTTAGAACCCCCTGAGTCCAAATAACCAAGTCCCAAAAAAAGGTATGTGTCTGTGTGTCCGTGTATGAGATAAGTCTAGCGAAAAAACGATAAGTGTATAAAACTGAAATTTCATATTTTAAGAGCGTCTATGCCCAAGATGTTACAGCAAATTTTCCATAAAAATCAGCCTACCAGAAGAGCAACAATATACAATGCATTTTGCACCTTTTTACGATTTTCTGAAAATACGTTGGAGTCGTATTTTTAAAATTATTAAATTTCTGTTATCAACGGAATTACTTTTGCTTACTAACTTTTAGAGTCTAACTGACCAAATCGCGCGAAAAGTTATGAGTCTGTGGTAAATGTAACACGAAAACTAACCCTTGTAAGAAACTGAAATTTCACATTTAAGACAACTATACACCGAAGATGTTACAGCAACTTTTCCATCAAAAACGGCCTACAGGAAGAACCACTTTATACCGTGCATTTTGCACCTTTTTACGAATCTCTCAAAAATCAAAATTTTGATTGAACTCGTCATATTGATGTAAAATATAATAGGCTATAATATGAAGGAAGTTTTTATTCTGATTGAAATAGTGTGTCAGGGCTTAGATGTCGATTTTATAAATATCTTCTTCTAATGTACCACTAATTTTGTAGATTCAAAAAAAACAAACAAAAAAACAAACCCGAAGGTTCGATGCCGATACCAACAAATTCTGTATACATAGACTCGTCCAATGTTCACCGTTCAAGCCCAAGCCCCCGAGATCAGCCTTAACGCAATCCTCCCATCGACGCTTCGGCCTACCTTTCGGACGTCTACCAGTCTTATTAGCGAATACCAACTTTCTCAGAATCCGCTCCTCATCGAGCCTAACAACTTTACTCGCCCATTTGAGTCTCCGCGATGCAATCAGCTCAATTATATTCACAGGATACAAGTTCCGCAATTCCGCGTTGTGCAACCTTCTTAACTCCCCAGTGGCCTCATCTCTCTTCGGACCAAATATTTTACGCAGTACCTTATTTTCGAAAACCTTAAGCCGTTGTTCATCCTTCAAAGTAAGCAGCCATTTTTCACATCCGTAAAGAACCGTCGGCAGAATAATAGTTTTATAAATTATAACCTTTAAGTTTTTAGATAGAAGCCGCGAACTAAGTAACTTAGCAACTGAATAATAACACGCATTTTCCACCTTTAATCGGGACTTTATTTCTTCCTGGATTTAATTTTTTCTCGTTATCATTGAACCTAAATACTTGAATTTCTCTACGTGTTCAAAAGTATACCCTGATACATCAATATCACCAAGATCGCCACCGTTTCTGCTACTAATCATATATTTCGTCTTATCGGTATTTAATTCGAGTCCTATTTCTTTACCTAACAATAAAGTAATGTTTTTATTCTATACAAAACAATAAATTTATAAAATATAATACAATAAATATATAATATATATATATATATATATATATATATATATATATATATATATATATATATATATATACCAAAAAAGAATTAATAAGAATATGTACCAAAGTCACAATATGCAATCCTCAAGCATACAGGACGTGAGTGGAGAATCTAGCCAATTTATAAGAGGTCCCGAGGCCAATGCAGTTTCAACCTTCTAGGGGGATGGTAAGGATGTGTACATTACCTAGTTAGCATTGATAAAAAACAGCTAAATACCCCAGTTGAATATTGATAATAGACTAAAGGAGAAAAGGGCAAACATTGTTTTTAATGTAATTTTTGAAGATAATAGTAATATGGATGTATAATATACGGCTGGAAAGCTAAAAGTTTTAGAAAAATATTATTCTTTTCACAATGTTGTAAAATAAAATGGAGAGCGATTAAAAGCGAATATAACTAATTGATTGTTATAGATAATAATATAATAGATTATTCAATAAAACACATATATCTTTTGAAACTCAAAGTAACTAATGTTTTAACCTTTTTCATATCTAACTGTGTTTAGAAAACCTTATATTGATTTCAACAACCAAGGTAAGTGAAAGTCATGTGTTACCCGCACCAGATTTTATTAATTTTTCGTTTGAGAGAATTGAGACATTTTTTATTTAATTTACTTATGGGTTTATTTCATAATATTTTTATCTGATTACTTGAGATACTAGCCTACTTTGGAGTTATGTTTGTTTGGTTGTATGATGTTTATTTATTTGCCAAATTTTTATTTATCTCAATTATAGGTTGATGTTTTGTTTTTATATTTATTGTTATTTAATTCTATATATACCATTTATTTGTATTTATTATTTCATTTATTTGTATTTATCTCAATTATAGGTTGTTGATTGTTTTTTATTTTGTATATATATTATATTTTATTTAATTTGACTTTATCATTATATACTGTATATATTGTGTGAATGGGATCTTATATCACTATTACTAATGTTCATATAGAAACAAATTGTAATATATCTCAATAAATAAATATAAAAAAAAAGTCTACTTTGGTACAAAATAGTGTATGTCAAGTTTATTCTATTATGTACTGCAATACAGATTAAAAAAATCTATAGTATAAATACCAACGTTTATTAAAATAAAAATAATGGTAAGACATATGATAAAGAATGATAAATATGTTATTTTTTATTTATATGATTTTTCGTCTATAATCCATTCTCTACTATTTTAAAGCTGAACTAGAAATAGTTGGATGAAAATGCGGTTGTGTTGCGTGTTGAGAGGTTGAGCCGTCACTTTAAATACACGATATCATCATAGTCTCCATGTTCAACGCCAATCGATCTCCTTCTACATGGATGGAACTTGCAATGAAATACTTCTTCCCAATAATCAACTTTCTACCTTACAACGCTCTCATCACTTAAAATAAGCAAAAGATGTGAGAAAAATATTTTTGATAATTTACTCCAATAAGAACATAGTGGAAAATACCACGAAGCATAAGTTACTGTTATTCTCAACGTCTATTAGAGGTAAAATATTGTAATATCTAGGTATATTATAAGATTCCACCTAACCTATCTTAATCTCTACCATCTCACCGAACATTATCCTTTAAAAAATCATTTACTTTCCGTGCCACTTCCTTTTGGAATTGCATACCTACCACTATACGCAAAGCATCTTCTTTAACTTCATATAAAAACAAATTATTCATCCATCTTCTTAACCATCAATCTTCCGAATAATTGTAAAAAAATAATGGTCATATTCTATTCTAAAATTAGGACCAGTACAAATATGTAAACAAAATTTTTGTATAAGATAGACCTTATGATTGTCATGTAAATGAATCTTTTGTAGTAAAGTTAAAGGTTAGAGCGTCTGGCTAGTAAGTGTTAGAGTAGCCGAAAACGTCGAACAGTTTCTTGTCTTTTCAGTCTTGTAAGCGGATTCCATGCAAGACGTTTGTCAAGCAGGAGTCCTAAATAGTGGATCTGTTCAACCGGGACAAGCGGAATATCATTAAAGGAAACTGTAGGGCAGGATGTCATAGGTTTTCGACGAAGGGTAAAGGTAATTTGATGGGATTTATTGGGATTGTTACAATGAGAATATAAACCAAATGAAACAAATAGAGAAATGAAAATTTAAAAACTACCTAGTCCTCCCATTAAGATTGTTTCATGAAAATATATACAGATTTCAACAGAAAAAATATTTTTTTAATAATCTTTTTTTTGGGGGGAAATAAAATGTAAATCAACAGAGAGTTAAACAAATAAGAAATTACTCAAAATGTCTTATTTTAGCCTTGACACAGGTATCTCCGAAGCCATTCATCAATAGCACTTCTTGCACACGCAGCACTTCTTGAGAAAAGCCCTCAAATGCTCGGACCAGAGATTGTTGGCTTTCCAAGTTGAAGTGTGCTTTGCGGCATGCCATCTTGGGCCGGTGATCTAGTGGGTTCAAATCAGGGTTTCCTAAAGGCCAATCCGAGCAAGGGATGAACTCTGTAATGTTCTTTTGCAACCACTGCTGGGTTGTCCTGGCCTGGAGCGAAATCCTGCAAGAAACCCAACGACTTCCAGCAAACAGAGTATAATTTAGAGGCTTGACAAACGGTTCAAAAATATTGTATTACTAGTTTTAAGCGTTTTTCACAAAATAAAACTTTGTGGAGCCATCAAAGCAAACTCCTTACCAAACCATCACTGAAAAAGGTTGATGGTATTTTTCCACTCTTTCTAGGCTTATTTAAAGCTCTGTGCGCACACAAGATCATTTTTGGTTTAATTTTTCTTGGATTGTAAAAATTGTATCATCGCTAAACAAAATCTTTCGATGAGAACCATTGCCAAGGAGTACTTCGCATCTATCCAGTCTTATTTACATTAGGGAAGTGGTTAGCCTTTGTCTTGTCATTCTTCGGAATGTACCCATCCTAAGCTCACTTTCATTATGCGAGACAGTGATCTGACAAAGATTCCCATTTCCCGAAACAAGATTTGTTGTTTCCGAACGGGATTTCTTCTGCTTCGTGAAACCGCTTAGCTCACTGGATTTTCCGTTCTTACAGTGTGGGGGCGGTCTGTCACATATAGATAAGGTCTCATTATGGTATATCCATTTATGATGCGGTACACGAACATACGGCAGATACCAAAAGGTTTCAAAGTGTTGAAAATCTCTAACCTAAATTTTCCAACATCAATCCAACCACAGCTATTCCGTTTCTTTATCAACCCACTGCATGTTAACTGAGCAAAATAAAAGTACAAACTAATTTTTATTATTACCCTGAAATATAAAGAAAATAATATGATGGAAGTGAGGATTATCTAAATAATACTCAAGGATATAAACCAAGTTCATTTTTTGTTACAGTTTTTATCGCTGAACTAAGTACATACAAGTAATAATAAATATATAAAACTTAATGTATTAAATATATGCTGACAGTTAATATATATTATACAAAAATAAATAAGTAGATAATAACTAATAGTTTGAAAGATATGGACAAATAAAAGTTAGACAGAAAGATTTACAATAGAACGTCTTGCAGCAGTCAGGCTTCGAGCCTCTGAGTTGTCGTTCAAACTCCAATTTTTACTCTACTGCGCCCCTAACTGCTGGAAGCTATGAGTAATTTGGTATTTAGTAAAGTGATGTTTGACGCAGTCATCGATAGTTTCAATATGTTGCTCACGGTGCAGTTGACTGTTTCTAATGAAACCTTTGGCTTTCAACGTCAGTAAACAATAATTAATACTCTTCAAACGTGGTATGGTATACTGTATTTTAATTAAACATGTTTGTTTATATAATAGCACCTAATCCCAAAACAAATTAAATTTCAAATTGACTTGTATTTAAAAAATAAAAATGCTTAGTTCACGCAAATAATCAAATTAGTCCGATCGCATTCTTCGGCGGTATAACATTGTTACACCATTAAAAAAAAACCATTATAACGAATTATGGCAAAAATGGTGATTGGTTGTAATATTGTCGGTACCGTGGTAGGCGGTAAAATGGCTAAGTAGTAGGCCGGAAGATGACAGGCAAGTAGCCGACTACCGAAGACATGGAAAAAGCCCCCTTCCCTAATCCATTTCTGCCTCCGCATAATACGATAGCTTCTTGATCGAACTGAGTATTATGGCGAATTTTATCAGCAATAGCAACCAGCCCTTGCCCAAAGCCTTTATTTTATCAGCATAAATTCTACGTTCACATTTTTCTTCATTATTAACATGTTCAGGGCTGATTCGCTCTTGTCACCGATAAGACAATATTTACTCCCAATGTTCTCGAAATCATCAATATACATATATATATATATATGAAAAACAATTTTAATCTTGGATAGCCAGTCCCCTAAAAATAATATAAAAGTACAATTTTGAGACTCCCCTACAGATTATACAAAGTTTATATTATATACATGATAGATAGCAGGTTATATTACATTCAATGAATTTATATATATGTATAAATAGAGGAAACCGTGGCTGAGTGGCTGACGCGCTAGTTGTGAGCTCGAATCCCAGTCCTGGAGGGAATTTTTAAAGGATTTTAATTAATGGGGATTCACTCACAGCCTCTACCCCGGTTATGTTCGTCCCACCAGACAACTGGTGGCCACTCACGAAAATAGGCGTAGGAAGTAATGAACCTACCCTATAAAATTCATTGCTAAATGAGAGTGTATCCTCCCAGCAGAATACACAGCGCGGCCAAAGGCCTACACGGACTGTCGCGCCACCGGAAGAAGAGGATATATGTACAAAGGGAACATTGCTACCTTAAAGAATTTTTAATAAAAAAACATATAATTCCACAGTAAACAAATTATTATAAAAATTGAAAAAAATAAAATAAAGATACAAAATAGATGAAATTAATAAAGGCACTTTAGACTGATATTCCAGGACATGAATGACAAGTTGATGTTTGAAGGAAGTTAAGGATTGGGACGTACGGATGGACTTAAGTAAGTAATTCCAGAATAAAAAAGCACGATTGACATAGGACTTCTATGAGAGGGAACTAAAGGGGCAGAGGAGAGTGGAGTAAACATGTTGTAGAAATACTTCTTTTTTTGGGGGGGAGGGGGAGGGGGGCTCAATAGGATTGTTAAACATAGGCTCCTAGGAAGTATTGCCGTCGGAATTTCGGGTAGAGCCACTTAAACTCGACATACCAGGTGGAGAGGTGAGAGCGCTGGGGAATTCCAAAGATGAATCTGATTAAGTAGTTCATTAGTCTCGTTAGCCTCATCTCAAGCATCTCTGACAGTATAAAAGACTACAAGAGGACTTGAATCGAATAAGTCACTGGGCTGTTGTCAATAAGTTAAAACTAAATGCTGACAAAACAAAAGCAATTGTAATAGGATCCCATCTACTCCTGAAAAACATTCCACATTTCCCAACCCTGTACCTAAATAGTAATCCTATAAAGTTCCACCCGACTGTCAGGAATCAGGGAGTAACCTTTGACCAAACCCTATCCTTCAAAAATCATATTTCTGAAATCTCCCGTCGTACCTTTTCAACCTTAAAGCGACTGTATTCCTTTCGTCACCTATTCCCGCATGAAATCCGAAAACTCCTCGATACCTCTCCAATATTTCTCCATTTCGACTATTGCTGTACGATAAACGACGGTGTTTCTGGGGATCTCGAGGTAAATATAAAACGCTTAATTAATTGCTATGTTCGATTCATCTTCGGGGTCCGTAGATAAACTTCCGTGTCTCATTTTTATGGCGAGTTGAAGTGGCTTTACCCTTCCAATCGTCGGAAGTATTTTCTCGCATCATTTCTTTACCAAGTTATCCAATCCCGCCGTCCATCATACATTATACGTAAAACTTGTTATAAAATTAATCAAAATGGTCAACTGCAAAATATGCAACAAAACAGCCGGTCGAGATGACAAATTACGTTTGGCGTGTACGATTTGTCAAAACGTATTTCACACTAAATGTATAAAATTAGAATCTGCAGACCAAGAGAGATTAAAAAAATGGGTCTGCACTGACTGTGAATCGTCATCGCGGGCATCACCAGACATGGAGTCTAGTTCCGCGATCGACCTGCTGAGAGCGCTGACCGAAGAAGTTAGGGAAATGAAGGCTAAACTTCAACCCATCGACGAACTAAAAGATATAAAGGAAACGCTGGAAAAACATTCGGAATTATCTTTTCAAAATATGGAAAGATTACAAAAAATTGAAGACCTTCTGGAAAATCAAAAAAATCAGATCGAAAAACTGACATTGGAAAACCAGACATTAAAAGAAAAAGTAGTCACTCTAGAAGCACGTGTAAATAGCGCTGAACAAAGCCAGTTGAACAACACAATTGAAATTAGAGGTATACCGGAAAGGCCGGGTGAGACCGTAGTGGGAACGATACTTAGCGTCGGCGCGGGCCTGGGCGTCCAGCTCAGCCCTGGAGACCTGGACTACGCGGTACGTCTGAGGCCCAAAGCACCTGGGACCCGGGGACCATCATTGCTCGTTTCATCAGACGGACGGTGAAAGACGATTTGGTGAGACAGCGAAAAGTGAAAAGAGACTTTTCTACGCGCCACCTCGGATGGGAACAAAACAATAGTCAACCTGTCTACGTCAGCGAGGCAATGACAGCCACTAACAGGCACTTATACTGGCTGGCCAGACAGAAAAAGGTGTCGGCCAATATTAAATATGTGTGGTTTAGTGGGGGTCGCGTCAGGTGCCGGAAGTCGGATGGTTGCCCAGCTGTAATTATAAATAAATCATCCGACTTAGATGCTTTTGTTTGAAAATTTAGTTTAAGTTACCAATATTATGTTTGTCTTTTTTTCTATTTTATGTTTTTTAAAGATTTATTATTTTTGTTTAGTTTCTTTCGCTCTATAAAAGTCATAAATTTTAGTTTGTTGTTTTGGAACATTTTCAATTTATATCCGCATTATTTCTACTATTATATTCAATTTTCTTTTTTTCATCTTTATAGTCATTATTTATGTATATTATCCATCTGTATTTTATTTTATTTTGAAACATTTAGTCTGAACCTATATTTTCCTTTGAAATTATCAATTTCTCTTTGGTATATTTTTATTTTATATTTACAACCTTTTTATTTTAATATTCTATTTACCTTTTGTTTAACCTTTATTATATGTATCTACATGTTTATATTTTATTTGATTTTTTCTAATTCTTTTAGCCTATACTTATATTTTGCTTTCAAGTTATCAATTTCACTTTGGAATATTTCTATCTTATATCCGCATTATTTTAACTTGAATATTTTATATACTTTCTTTTTCACCCTCATAATAATTACCTATATGTTCTATCTGTCTGTATTTATTTCATTTTATTTTTTATTTTTTCTCCTAAAACATAGTCCAAATTTATATTTTCTTTTAAAATTATCTAATTTTCTTTGGTATATTTTTATTTTATATTCACCTTCTTATTGTAATATTCTATTTACTTTTTGTTTAATCTTTATTATCAGCATCTATATTTTATTTTATTTTTCTAAATCACTTAGCCTATACTTATATTTACCTCTCAAGTTATCAATTTTTCTGTGGAATATTTCTATTTTATATCCACATTATTTCAACTTGAATATGTTATCTACTTTTTTTTCACTTTATAATCTTTATCTATATGATCTATCTGTCTGTATTTATTTTATTTTATTTATTTATTTTCTATTTTTCCTAAAACTAAGCCTAAATTTATATTTTCTTTTAAAATTATCAAATTTTCTTTGGGATATTTTTATTTTATATCCACATTTTTCTCATTACTACATGCTATTTACTTTCTATCTTTATAACCATTATCTATATGTAATGACTGTCTGTATATATTACTATTATTTATTTTTTTCTTCGAAAAGGTATAGTCTAAAATTACATTTTCTTTTAAAATCAAATTTTCCTCGGAATATTTTTATATCCACACTCTTCTTATTGCTATACCATATTTATTTTTCTATTATTTTCATAATTGTTATGAATATGTCTCATCTGCCAGTATTTTGTTTGTTTTCTAAAAGGTTTAGTATAAATTTATATTATCTTTTAAAATTATCAATTTTTCTTTGCTTTATTTTTTATCATGTTTTGCTGTATGCCTACACTATGTATGATCGTGAAATGATGTATACCTTAAGAAATTGCAATAACCTACCTCCTGACTTCCAACCCTTCCACAGTTATTCTCATTCCCACCTCTACAGTCATGACTAACATTCTCACATCATGTCACATTAATGCACAATCCCTGATTGCCCACTATGATGAATTTCAAAATTATTTTCTCGACAATTTTTACCACATCATAGCAGTATCTGAAACCTGGTTAAAACCTTTTATTCCTTCCTCCCATGTATCCCTCACCAATTACTCCTTTCTTCGCCATGACAGATCTGATCGTAGGGGTGGTGGGGTGGGGCTGTATATACACGACAGTCTCAAGGCCAAAATCCTTCTCGAATCCCCTTCTCCTGATCATCCTCACATCGGATACCTGTTTGTGGAAATCTCTACTCCTTCATCTCCTCTTCTGTATGCCATTGTTTATCGACCTCCTCAAGTCCCATTCGATACCCTTTTTGAATCCTCCCTAGTCCAATTCGTCTCCAAGTACTCCAACATCATCATCTCCGGAGATTTCAATGCTAATATGATCTCTGAATCTCACGATAAATCCTTCCTGGTAAACCTACTGTTTTCCCTAAATCTTTATCTAGTTCCATACCTCCCTACCCATCATACGCACCTATCCGACTCCTGGCTGGATCTTCACATAACTGATTCATCTGTAAAGGTCCTTTCATCCTCTCAGCACCCGGTACCGTTTCTTTCATCACATGATCTCATAGAGATTTCATACAACCTACCTATAAAATCCTTCACTCCTAAAGTAGTCACCTATCGTAGTTTGGACCTCCTTTCCTACGAATCCCTTCAAACTGATCTCGAAAAACTCCATTGGGATACTATATACTCCCACAATTCAATCAACCCAATGATATCCATTCTCACTTCAAACTTAAAAACCATACTTGACACCCATGCTCCTCTTAAAACCCGAACCTTACGCCGTCCCACTGCTCCTTGGCTGACCCCTGAACTAAAGGATCTGATGAAAAGAAGAGAAGCAGCTAGACGTAAATTCCGCCGCACTCGCTTTCCAGATGACTATGCCAGTTTTAAGCAACTTCGGAACAGAACCCAGGACGCAGTGCGACGTGCGAAATCCCTCTATATCCACAGCGCCTTGTCCAATGCTCCAGATCCTAGATCCAAATGGAAAATCCTCCGAAAATTATCTCTTCCAGAATCCAATAACTGCTATTCCATTCCTGTACCACCAAATGATCTCAACAAGCATTTCGTATCCTTATCTCCTGACCCATCATCCACTACCGATATTGAACACCACAGTTTTAATCCTGAAAGTTTCTTCTTTACCCATATTTCCTATGACGAATTATTAACAGCCATTCTTAAATCCCACACAAACGATTACGGACCTGACAACATTCCAGTTAAACTAATAAAATCCTGTCTTCCAGTCCTTATACCAGTTTTGTATCATATTTACAATTTTTCCTTGCAAAACTCAATATTCCCTGCTTCTTGGAAAACCGCTTTAGTTAGACCACTTAATAAGATCCCAAATCCTACAACACCTTCTGACTTTCGCCCTATTTCCCTTCTTTCTAATCTTTCCAAACCACTAGAACGTATTGTACAAAAGCAATTATCGAATTTCCTGGAAGAACGTTCCCTTATTAATCCTCTCCAATCCGGCTTCCGACCTGGTCACTCAACGCAATCCGCTCTCCTAAAAATAACTCACGACCTACAATATGCAATAGAACACCAAAAACTTACCATTCTTGTCTTGCTAGATTTTACCAAGGCATTTGACACAGTAGACCATACAATCCTCCTCACCAAACTAAGAAACCTTCCTTTATCCAATAGCGCTCTGCACTGGTTCAAGTCTTTCCTCTCCGATCGCTCACAGTATGTGGTAGTTCCAGGCCAACCTCCTTCTAGACCTTTGCCATTGTCATGTGGTGTTCCCCAGGGATCATCACTATCTCCTACCCTCTTTGCTATCTACGTAAACGACCTTCCCTTTTATATCCATCACTCACAATTCCATATGTATGCGGATGACCTCCAAATTTATTTATCCTTTCCTCCGTCGGACCTATTACTAGCAACAGAAAAGCTTCAGGAAGATTTAAACAGAATTAGTTGTTGGGCAGCTGACAACAAGCTAAAGTTAAACGCTGAGAAAACTAAAGCGATAGTAATAGGTTCCAATCCACTCCTTAAAACGCTTTCCCTAATCCCAACTCTATTTTTAAATAATCAACCTATAAAGTTCCATCAAACCGTCAAAAACCTTGGAGTAACTGTCGATCAATCTCTTTCCTGGAAAATCCATGTTTCCGAAATTTCCCGACGCACAATTTCCATCCTAAAACTCCTTAATTATCACCGTCACCTTTTTCCATTTGAAACCCGTAAGCTCTTGGTTTGCTCATTAATATTCCCCCACTTTGACTACTGTTGTGCGGTGTATGCGGGTGTCTCTGGAGATCTTGAAGCTAAACTAAAAAGATTATTCAACTGCCTGATACGTTTCATCTTTGGGATATCCAGGGACACCTCTGTAACCCGATTCTACGATGAGTTAAAGTGGCTTTATCCTTCATACCGTTCTAAGTACCTCCTGGCATCCTTCCTTTACCAAGTTCTCCGATCTCAACGTCCATCTTACATCTCAGATATATTTTCATTTAAATCCTCCGTCCACACCTGCAACACTCGTTCGCGACCTTCGGACCTGTATGTAACGCCTCATCGAACCGCAGCTTTCGACAGATCTTTCCTTATCCGATCCTCGTCCTTATGGAATTCTATTCCTTCTCATATCCGTCACTCCAATACTCTTCCGGCCTTCAAATCGCGTTTGTTCAAACACTTTTTGTCGATCCAATTCTCAAATAACCCCACATAATCAGCAAAGTTCAATAAAAATCAGCAAATAGAGCATAAGAAAATGGTTATTTATTATATATTATTATGCATTGTATTCAAACATTAATGTATTTTATGTTACAATTTTCACAAGCATTGTAAATTTATTTTAATTAGCCCTGTATATATGAATATGTAAATATTTTATTTTTTGTCTAGTTTGTTTTATTTGTTTTTTTAAATTATTATTATTAGAAGCTACCAGTTAATTTATTACTATTATTCATTCTCTTTGTTATTTCTGTTGTTTTTTGTTTATTTTATTATTATTATTATTTTTTTTTTATTACTCTAAGATACTGAAGTTCCAATTTGATTTGTCTGTAACATTATTCTGAAGGGACTTGTCCCAGAATAAATAAAGAATTTATTATTATTATTATTATTATTATTATTGACCTCCAACAATTCAAATCCTCTGTCTATCCTCGTTGTACACGCTCCAGGCCTTCGGATTTATACAGTACGGCCCACCAAACTGCACATTTCAAGAGATCCTTTCTCATTCGATCTACAATCCTATGGAATTCCATTCCTCCTTCCATTCGTCGCTCCAATTCTCTTTCTACCTTCAAATCCCGCATATTTAATTACTTAATGAATATCCAGGCTCAATAAAAATTGTTAAGAAGCTTTTTTTTATTATTATATGAGTATTTGTGGATATAATTAGTTGACCGTTGAGAATTACTGGAAGGAATTAGTCCGGGTGGCGGTCATTAAATGAAACAACTAAATAGTTTCAACTATTTTATTGTTTGCCAACGTTTCGACCCCCTTTGTGGGTCATCATCAGGGCGCATGGTGGGAGAATGGAAATTCAAGTTGGAGTGGAGTTTCCATTCTCCCACCATGCGCCCTGATGATGACCCACAAAGGGGGTCGAAACGTTGGCAAACAATAAAATAGTTGAAACTATTTAGTTGTTTCATTCAATGACCGCCACCCGGACTAATTCCTTCCAGTATATGAGTAATTGTTAATTTGTTTATATGTAGTTAATATACTTTAAGACTCCAAAGCACACTTTGTACTTTCTGTATTATTTATTCTAAAGGGACACGTCCCAGGATATTAAAGAATTTATTTATTATATATATATTCCGACAATAAACAATTTTCTTCAAACTATGTCTCAAGAATTTACTGTTTACATGCAGTGGCAGTAAAAAAAAAAAAATAATAAACCTTGAATACAATAATTATTGGATGACATTATTATTACAGAGAAAGAAAACGTTTTCGAATGAATTTTAGAATGCAGTAAGCTAACAATGCATGGCTATATAGTGGTTGTAACTTTATAAATACATATAAAATAAATAATTACAAATTTTAAACAATATAGTGTCTTACAAAGAACTGTACGAAAATAACCAATTTCAAAATAACACTGAACAAAGATGGTAGGAATGGTGCAGAGAATGGTAGGGAGGGATCTTCTAAATTACTGTGATTCGAGAATCGGGCTTTTAAGTACGTGATTTAGGACTGAAAGTATCTATGCTTAACATAAATTTAGATTTCGGATATTTTGGACCAACGCACGTATCACTTACATACTGACAACAAAACTGTAATTGACTCTGTTAACAATGTACACATACATTACCAGTTGACGGACCAAATTAACGAACGGGCAAATCAACTAGCCAAAGAAGCTGCTTCCAGTAATATGTTGCCTTCCTACGATAAAGCACCTCTATCCAATGTCAGGAGGGACATGACATCTGATTTTGTTGCAAGATGGGACCAGATGTGGGTCACCTCCACCAAGTCACATAGATTTATACCAAACATAACATTGCACGACTATGCATCTGTACACAGTAATAATTATAAACTATCACAAAACACAAAACATTATCACAAACGATCTAACATAATACAAACAGACTTATGTGACGCAGACGGACAAATTCAAAATTTTGAACATATACTTTATGACTGCAAAGTAATTGACAGACAAAGATTTAATTTAATTAATAACATAACACTTAAAAACTAAAACGGGCAAGAGACGGAACAAAATTTGTTTTCTAAATTCAAGACAGACTTACTTAAATTCATTAAAAACTTTGACTTCGAATCACTGACTAAAGATGGGTAGCGTATAGGTAATATTTCTTTTGACTAAAATTTTATTTTAAATTTATTATATTTAATATTATTTACTTTATTTATTTTGTTCTATTACTGTTTTATTTTTATTTGTAATATTATTTTGTAATAATTGTTAAGTCCAATACTACTATCATTTGTAAATTAATATAATCATATTTCATTCATGTAGTATACCATTAAGGTATGGAACATTATGTAATAATAAACGGTCCCTATGTGGGGTTACCATGTAAGAAATAAGAAAAAAAAATATATATGTATATATATATATATAAAAAATATTCAACAAAGGCATCATACCATTGAAAGCGAATTACTTGCAAGCAACGAAAAATTGCATTGTGCATAATGAAAAATATAAATTATTTTATTAGTTTGTTTAACCGTGAGCCTATAAATGAAGGAATGGTTAAAATTAAATTAAATAAGTTTTAATTACATGTAGGTTTTATTCTCATTGAAATATTTCGAAGTTCAATTTTAAAAATGAAATTCTCACTCTGAAAGTATCTTTAAGTTTGTTATCTGGAATTATTAAACATTTGTCGTTTTTTAAAATTAATATAAAAATGTGTAAAAAAGTTTTAAAACCTATTTAATGTACAGCAGAAATGTTTATAAACCCTGAAACCTATGTACCTCAGCAACCTCTCAAGGCTCTTGGGCACATTAAATATATAAATTCGTAACAAATGTTTTTAACTATATAACTTTTAACTTAATTAAATGATTTATTTATTTTTATTTTTTTAAGATGTGATAAGTAAAAGTTGCATTTGCGCCTGAGACTTTTTTCATAACTTATATATGTTGTATGTAATATATATATATATATATACTTTAAACTTATCTAATTACATCTTTTATATATGTTTTTGAAAAAACACTGGATTCTAATAAGAGGATTCTGTTTTTATTACCTCAAATATTATATTGATTTGGTCCTATTATTTGCTCCGTATCTGTATAAAAAGAAAAGCTCATATATATGGATGAATCTATCAAGATAAGTCATCGGATAAGTTTATGAGATTCGTAGGATGAGTCATTTATCCACTAACCTAGCGGAGTAAGTACTTCGTTTGAGCTTTGTTTACAGATGGCTTTACCAAACAGTTCCAGTATTAGGTTTACTTTCGGAAAAGACCGATTCGTAATTGCCAATCGGCATTTGCCTCAGTAAATGTTTTCTAAGCCTTTGTCATTATTATGGAAATGTAACTCTGTTAGATGTACTTGGTGCTTTAGAATATATATATGTCTATAAAATAATGGTGAAAATGGTTTTGTTATTTACTTTTACTAACCTATATATGAAATTTATGGTAAGGGGGAGTATTACGATCCTGAAAATTTTCTAATTACACTTTTCAACGGAAATACGTGTTTTAGGGTCCCCTGAGTCTAAAAAGACCAAGTCGCGCGAAAATTTATGAGCGTGTCCGTGTTGTGGTAAGCGCGAAAACGAAAAGTTCTATCAAACTGAAATTTCATATTTAAGACTACTATAGGCCCGAGATGTTACAGTATTTTTTTAAATCAAAATCAGCTAACCAGAAGAGCCACTTTATACCATGCATTTTGCACCTTTTTTACGATTTCTATTAAACTCGCTATATCGATGTAAAATTCATTTTATTCCGAAACGATCCTTTATTGAGTAATATTACGATCAGTCAAATTTAGGACATTTTTAATAGTGATAAAGTACAACATTCATACTACATTTACACGATATATACAAAACAATAAATTTATATAATAATAATACAATATACATATATAAAAACGAAATCAATAAAAATATATACAAAAGTCACTCATACCTATATACAATTCTCAAGCATACAGCACGTGAGTGGAGAATCTAGCCAATGCCAGAACTCCAATATACATGTTAAAAGAGTTCCCGAGTTTACTGCCGTTTCAACCTTCTAGGAGGATGGTAAGGATGTGTGGAGCTGGATAAGGATTGAGCTAGGGGATTAGTGTGATGGATAAGGTTCTGAAGGAATTTAGAGAATTTCGATGGTATAAGGTCTAAAATAAATGGAATATTTAGGTCGCGGTGTAAGGTAAGGTTGGTGACATAATAAGGAGCATTGACTATGGTTCAGAGGACTTTGGATTGGAAGGATTGAATGCGTTTGATGCTAAAAAAATTTGGCTGTCCCACACAGTTCAAGTCCGTAGGTTCAGATAGGTTTCAGTACTGTCTTGTATATTTGCAGTTTGTTTTCGATAGATATTTAAGAATTTCTGTTCAGTAGTCTGTATAATTGGCCAAATTGTAGAATAAGTTCTTGTCGTTTAAGTCTAGTATGCGGGTTCCAAGTTAGTCTTTTGTCCAGAAGGAAGCCCAGATACTGGACTGTGTAATGAAAAATTGAATGTGCTTTAATGTCATGTATGTTTTATTACGATTGAAATAGTCTGACAGAGCTTAAATGCCGATAGTTTAAATTGTCTTCCTCTGAAGTAACTTTTAGTTTATTTTATAAGGATTGATAAGTGGCAGCTAAATAAAAAATATGAACGAATTTTCTAACAAGAAGAGTGCAAACATATCTTTTTTTAAATTTAAATTGTAAGGGGATTTTTAACGTAAGCAAAGCAAGTTAGATGTAAAATATACCGTTAGAAAGCAAAAGATTTTATAATTTTCTTATCTTATTTACAAAGTAGTAAAATGTAACGTAAAGTAACAAAATGGGCATACAATTATTACTGTTAATAATACGTAACTATTTGATATTGCTATATTATTTAATATAAATCATATGTTTCCAATGAAACTAAATATTTTTTTTTAATTTACAAATAATTTTTAAAATTAGGTGTATTAAATAGTTCTTATATTGGTTTTAACAGCTGAGGTAAGTGAAAGTCACGTGTTGCCCGCACCATATGCTTTCTTTTTCTCTCTAGTTATAGTGCCGTTTCTCTCTAGTTATAGTGCCGTTTCTCTCTAGTTATAGTGCCGTTTCTCTCTAGTTACAGTGCCGTTTTGCTTCTAATACGTGGCATTATCACCCATTACGGTGATCTATTGCAATATAACATCCATATATATTTTAGTGAAGTGAGAACAGTTGGCTGTTGTATTGTATATATGGGAGAAGTTAGTTCAGGGTGCAGTAAAAAAAACAAAAAACAATTAATTATAAAGTTAATTTACTGTTTCCGACGTTTCGGCCTTACTCTTAGGCCTTCTTCAGGGCTAAATAAACAAACAAAATATAACAACCAGTATTAGAATACAATATATATATATATATATATATATATAGATGATAAGTAAAAGAAATATACTGATAATATAAAAACAAAGTGAAAGTGTTAGTTGTGACAATTGACAAATATAAAAATAATTATAAACAAAAGGAACTAAAGAAATACAATTAAAGGTGAATAAATAGATAATAGAAAATTGAAATTTTTATAAAATATCAATATTTGAAGAATGAAAAAATATTATTTAAAAAAAAAATTAATTTTCTATTATCTATTTATTTACCTTTTATTGTATTTCTTTAGTCTCTTTTGTTTATAATTATTTTTGTCAATTGTCATAGCTAACATTTCACTTTTTTTTTTATATTATCAGTATATTTCTTTTACTTATCATATATATATATATATATATATATATATATATATATATATATATATATATATATATATATATATATATATTGTATTCTAATTTTTATGTATTGTATTTTATTGTATTGTTTTTTTTTTTAAGCCCTGAAGAAAGCCTATAAGTTAGGCCGAAACGTTGGCAACAGTAAATTAACTTTATAATTAATTGTGTTTTCTTTCGACTGTACCCTGAACTAAGTTCTCCCACATATATATTTTATCGTACATTTTTAAAAAATAATTTCCGAGATTCCTTTAGAATTTGTTTTTGACTGTTTAGAAGTTAAGGTGTAAGATGAACGTAGGAAAGGAGTGAGGAGACGGAATGATATAATTGGAGGTGTTGGGAGGTGAAATGGATTAGATTGGAGAGGTATCGCGCATGAAGGAAGACAAAGGGATCCCCTCATTGGTCATTAGCTCTTCCTTCCCAGCCACACTCATCTTACACAAATCCCATTTGACCCGCACGGGTTCACATTTACCTGTGTCTCTTCGCATGACGTAGCTATTGGCTTGTGTCACATCTGTGGCTTGTGAAATGTCCGTTTTCAAGGTAAAGGATTTTTATTAAAAATACGATATGAAAACCAGATCATTTTATTCCAAGTATTTACCTTCTTTTTCTACACATTTTTCCCAACGTGACACTAACTTTTTTATCCCCGAACTGAAAAACTCTGTGCTTTGAAGTGAAACAAAATCTGAAAACGCCCTTTTCACTTGATCATCATTTTCAAAAAGTTTTCCTTTGATAAAATTGTCTAAATTCCTGAACAGCTGGTAATCTGTTGGAGACAAGTCGGGAGAATATGGTGGGTGCGGAAGAACTTCGTAGTCCAGTTCTTTCAATTTTTGCACGGTATGTTTTGGAACATGGGGTCTTGATGCCGCTCAGTGAGATCATGAGGTACCCATGTATCGAGCTTTTTTACTTTCCCAATACAGTTAAAATGTCTGGAAACGGTAGATGCACTTGCATTTAGTTGTGCTGAGAGTCCTTTAACTGTTTGTTAGGGGTTTCCTTCTACTGTATGTTTGAGGACATCGTTGTCTATTACGGACGGAGGTCAAGTTTTCCAAGTCGGTATCCCCAGCTAAAAACATCGCAAACCAACGGCGAATGGTCCGTTCGTTAACCCTCCCTTCCCCAAACACCTTGCAAATATTTCTAGCGGCCTCAGCTGCTGAATGGCCTAGTTTAAACTCGTACAAAAATATTACTCGAAAATCGCGTGTTTCCATGTTCATATTTGGAGGTATACTAAAAAGTGGGTAATTGATTGGGAAGCTAATGTTTATAATACAAATGTAGAGGATTAGTAACTGTTTACTTTAAATATGTAAACATTCAGAAGAAAACAACAGAGACCAGCAAAATCCTTTATGTATTTCAGAAACTATAAAAACGGACATTTCATGTGAAACGGCCCAATACTAATTGGTTCCAATATGAATTTGCATCCATACTGTACTTTTATGTTTAGGTAAATTACATTTAGCTTCATCGAGCCAAAGCTTTCTAACCCTAATCCGCTACTTGCCCTAATGGAATAATATTTCTTCATATATTCTTCACCCTTATACTCTTCCGACCTTCAAATTCCTTCTATTCAATCACTTCCGATTCCCAATGAAACCTTTTAATGAACAACAATAGTTTAATGCTCTGTAGGTCATCGATAATATCCTACATCAAGGTCCTAATGTTCCATTTTTTTTAGAACTTGTACATCCTAAAATTTCCGAATTTTATTAGAACCTTATTAACCGCCTAAATCTTTCATCTATCTTACTATGTATACCTTCTTTAAGATTGAAAAATAAGTGGCCCAGAGAATTTTATTGTGTATATATATATATATATATAATATATGATAAATTTATGATTAGTAGCAGAAACGGTGGCGATCTTAGTGATACTGATATATCAGAGCATACTTTTGAACACGTAAAGAAATTCAAGTATTTAGGTTCAATGATAACAAGCAAAAATGAATGTCGTTATTCCCCCATAAACGTATGTAGATATGTCATTAGTGATGCTTAGAATGAAAGATGTTTTGGGATTCAGTGTTGCCACCGTACAGTATGGTAAAACCTATATTCTTCCATACATTACTCAAGATTTTAGAAACAATATTACTTGCCAAATTATACCTAAATTGTCGTAATAAATGGGAAGTAAGATAAACTGAAATTGTTATTAGTTATATCTACTAACAGATTATTTCATAAGAAGAGACGTTTTACTCTAAATCAAATGGCTATTCCATAGAAGCTCAATTTTACTTTTTATATGTATTTTTGATAAAAAAAAAAAATTATCAACCGAATAAAATTAGTACCGTCGTTATTTACTATTTTGTAATCTACACAGCATAACTTCGCTGGTGTAAGAAGACATAATTTTTTCGCTATATTCTTTTTTCCATTTGTTTCTTTTAAATCTGCGATAAACTCTAAATAGGTCTAAGAGTTTTTAAAAAAAATAAATTATACTATATTCAAATTGCACCCAAGCGAAGCAAAGGTCTCACTGGTATTTAATAAATAGCTGAGTGTAGATGAAAAGATTCTTCAAAGGAATGTGTTAATCTAATTTGATCAATCTGAAAATGGTTATAGAAGACTAGACTGTTTTGTTGCAGAGCTGGGTGGCCGGAAGATAGGGTCGGCAACGGGTGGGGCTTAGATCGCCCAGTTAAACTTTACTAAAGGCATTTTATGACGAATACAAAACGGGATCAGGGAAGCCGGCATAAATAAGGTTCATTAAGGATTTGTCTCCCGATAGCGGATTAACATGTAAGCTTGTTTTACTAACCTTTGCTATTCCCTCCTATAGCGTTCCATACCCTCACTTTAACAGCCCGTGTTATTTTTTTGCGTTTTATTTTATAAAATTTTGGATTTGTATAAAGATAAATATTTTCTTGAGTTATCTAACTAAATTTATTGATGGTTCACGAAAATATATATAAAGAACTCTGGACGTCTAAATTTTTATCTTCTCTTTTTACTTTTCTATTTATGAAATATACGAGGCATGTTTTTTAAGTAAGTACCGTTTTGGAATTAAAAAAAGACGTGCAAAGATATCGCAATAATTTTATTTTTACATAAAAGCATGTACCTTAATCTACTTTTCTACATAATTCCTATGAATTTTGAGGCACTTGTCATAACGCGGCACCAGTTTCTGAATATCCTCCACAAAAAATTCTGCCGCCTGACTTGTTAACCATTGCATCACTATGTTTTGACTTCGTTATTGTCTTAAAGACGCCGACCGCCCAGGTGTTTCTTCAAGTGCAGGAACGAATGGTAGTCGCTGGGCGCCAAATCAGGGCTGTATGGAGGATGATCTAGAGTTTCCTATTCAAATGTAATTCATAAAAAAAAGCTTAATATACAGCTTGAACGAATTTTATAACCACAAACGCTCTTATTATAGTAAGGTCCTTTGAATTTTTGCTTTGTTTATGAAGAATGGATAAGTACTATATCCCTTTTAATTCTTTCCAAAAAGTACTATGTCCCTTTTAATTCTTTCCAAAAAGTTCTATATCCCTTTTAACTCTTTCCAAAAAGTACTGTATCCATGTTTCATTCCAAGAAGTACTATATCCCTGTTATAATGTTAAAAAACCATGGTAAGAGAGCTATAATTTGGAAACATAAATTGGTAACATTTAAAATGAACATTGGATTTTTATAAAACAATAATCAAGTAAATTGGTTTAAAAATAAATAATTTTTTTTTTTGCGTTTCCTATAAAACTATCTAATGTGGATATAGTACGTTCTGGAAATCAACGTCTCAATTACTCATTGTTTCTATAACTTAATTTTAATCTTTTGACATCTTAGCCTAATTTAAGAAGGGAACCGTAATTGTAATGTAGCTGTGCCTTGGTTTAGGCGTAGGGGCATAGAGGTATTATGTGTTTTCCCATTGGAATATGACCTGAGAAACTGGCGAGTGTCCCTTTGATCCGACTTGGTCTCAATAACTGTCAACGGATCCAGCCGAAAAGATAGCAATATGCCCTGAATTATTGGACATTCTTTCTCCTGCTTCCTTTCCATATTGAAAGAAGCCTTCTTTGGGATCCGTCTTGCTTTGGTTGTTCTTAGCTGTTTCTCGTCGTTCAATTCCTCTTACGTATGGCTAAGGTATACATTTAATGTTATTTTTATATTCGTGAAATTCATGAGAAAGCCTGTTAGTGATGTTACAAACTAAAGCTATACTCTTGCCCATAGAAATTGCATTATCTATTTCTTTTAATTCTTATGATGTTAGCATTACTCCATTGAATATTTAAAATAATTTAATTCGATCACAAGGGTAATCAAAGAATGTTTCTCATTTCAGTTTTAACGACTTGTAGGATAAAGTTAAAAAAATGGCGATGTATTTAAGGCGTATCGTAGATCTTAGGTACTATAAATCCATTCTAGGAAATTAGAGAGGAAGCGCGAATATAAAGTTATTAGCATTCTTTCATATTAAAAACTAGAATTATTCTTATCTTCACATACAAGGGGTTTCACTACACCATCTAATATCTCCCGCATCCAATTCTTACAACCCAATAATAATGATATAATCAGTTAAATTAATTGCCTTAAAAATCTTTCGATGCTTCCTATAATTTTACCATGTACCTGACTTTTTAGGTTTTTAATTTAAGGAGTGGTTATATAGATCCTGATTCTTGGTAGAAAGGAGTATTCCTTTAATTTTAAAATTTACTTATATTTATTTAACCGATTTCTAAGCAAACATTTTCAGGAACACATTCAGTATGTGTTGCTTGTACCAACTTTTTAACTTTGTCATTACGAAATAATTTATAGAAGAAATTCAGAATGAAGTGAACAGTCGTATAATTTAATTGAATAATTATTATTGTCCAGTTGAGACAATGTGTAATACATCTGAATAAAAGTTAACAAAACTAATACATTCACATTACAATGTAGATTTTTTCTATTTTACGCTGGTGAAAGAAACATTTCAAAATATCTATTGCATAAAAATTTCCTTTAATGTATTTTGGAAATCAGCATTTCAATTAGTTATTTATATATATATATTTAGCACAGAGATGAGTAATCGGTAGCAGAAAGCTAACTATTCTCACCATTTCTTTAAAAAAATATCTTAACATGGGCAATAGATATTTCTATCATTTCAATATGCATTAATGGTTAATTGATTTAGTGTCGCTTAATTATTAAACAGAGGGAGGCCGGAGGGAATATTCCTAATATGTAATTAAATATAGATTAATGCGCAACCTCTCCCTGAGTATGAGATCCGTCAGCCAACTGGTGACTACTCACGAAAATTGGCGTAGAGAATGATGACCCTACAAACAACATCATCGTGAGCCGTAGTGTGAAATTGCAGGGAGCCATACCGCTCGGCCAAGGGTCTTTTGGGCAACCGAAAAAAAAAAAAAATAAATAAATAAAGAGAATAATTGTTATAGATAGAATAATACTAATATACTAGTAAGAAACATTTATTTTGTCAGAGCAGAAAAATAAAATTAAATTAGGATTTACGATTTATCAAGATAAACAAAAGAGAAAAAAAAATTATGCGCGCAACAGATGAAATTTTATCTATATTTTTTCCTTTATTTATTCATTCTAAATTGTATTAAGCCAAATGGAAATTGATAATAAGACAAAGATACTGAAAAATGACTGGTAACTTCTGACAGCTGAGTCATCTAGAAAAATACAACATGGATTTACCTATATACTCGTGAATTCTCCATGAGCTAAAATCAGAAAATTCATTGTGTAAAAGACATGAACCGTGGAGCTTAAGAAATTGTTTTCGCCTTACTCCTTTAAGAGTCAAGCAAACGTAACATTCCTCGAAGAATAGTCCATTCCATTACTTTACTAAATTCATCCTAAGCCTACACTACATAGTCAATTGACCAAAACCACGTCACATTCGCTTCCTGTTTTACGATTGGATGGGATTTTTAAAGTGATTAGGTGTCCTATAAATTTATTCCTAGATGAAAATGTTGCAAGTTTCAACAACTTCGGAAAGATGGCATAATGAGGCTTCCAGCAAGACGTGAGAAGGTAAAAAAGCAGAACGGTTTCTTTAAATCAACCTTAAACATATCTATAGCTTCTATAGCAAAATATAAAAAATACAATAATAAAAAGATGCCTATCAGATACATTAATATTAACATAAAGAGCTTTAATTGAAGAATTCAGTCCCTTCTGAGAACATTTTGAATTAAGCGGATTGTACTTAAGATGATGTTAAGTCCAAGCCAAATTTCAATACAGTTTTAAATTTTAATAACTATATATTTTTTTAAAAATGTATTAGTGCTTTTTAAAAAGTTCAGAACGACATTATTTTAATTTAGAAGAGCATTATTAATTGATACAGGTGGTAAACAGATCATTTTTACCTGTATGAGAAATGCATAGTAAAATATGTAAGTGTGCATTGCGATCGTTAAAAAAATTTGTTGAATCGTTTGATTTTCAAAAGATATACACGTTTCAAGGTCCCCTGAGACAAGATAAATGTCCCCTTATTTATCCAGACCAGATCCCCCCCCACTCAAAGTATTTTTTTTTTTTTTTTGTGAGACATATATATATGAAAGGAGGTGTGAAAATGTTCGAATTAGAATTTGTCACAATTAGAGAAATAAACGTTTAAGGGTACCCTGAGCTCAAATTACCAAGTATCATAAACTGTATGTGTTTGGGTGTGTGTGCTAAGTCTAGCTCAAATACAATAATTTGCACAAAGCTGAAATTTCATATTTTGGAAGCAGATTAGCCTGAGTAATTACAGCAATGTTTTTAACGAAATTGGCGAACCAGAAGTACCAGTTTATATTATGCATTTAGCACCTCTTAAAAATTTGTTCTAAATTTTATATGGTACAAACGATCTCATATTTAGCTACTTATGTTTAACTAATTGGACTCTAATTATATGCAGATTTTATTATGATTGAAATAGCGTGACACTGATGAAATGCTGTATTTAATATTTTACTCTTAATTTTATTATTCTTTAAATAAGTATTGGGTTGATGCAAAATTAATGCAGGTTTTTAGTAGGTATTGTAAATACGCCATATCTTTACTTTAACCATATATACTTAATCAAAATAATTTCCATCTGAATCAATGCACTTTTGCCAACGTTCAACAAGCTTTCTTATTCCACCAGAAAAAAAATCCGAATCCCTGGACTCAATGAAATCACGAAAAGAATTTTCAATGTCGTCCTGGTTTTGAAAATTTTTCTCCCTCAAAAAGTTGTCCAGATGCCTGAAAAAGTGGAAGTCTGTAGGAGAGAGGTCAGGTGAATAAGGCGGATGTTGGAGAACTTCGTAGCCCAACTCGTGCAGTCGTCGAAGCGTTGGTTGTGCAACGTGTGGTCTAGCGTTATCGTGGAGCAGGATCGGCCCCTTCCGATTCATCAATGCTGGGCAAAGACGTTGCAATTTTGAGTTCCGAGTTCTGCCGCCATTTCTCGTGTGGTTTTGGTTGGGTCTTCTTCCACTTTTGACCTCAGCTGGTCGTTGTCCAGAGCAAGATGACGGCCCCGACCTTCCTTGTCTTCGAGGTCGAAATCTCCTCTGCGAAACTTCTGGAACCAACGCTGCACCGTGCACTCATTAATAGCCCCCTGACCCCACACTTCATTAATATTACGAGCCGTTTGCGCAGCGCTGCGCCCTAATTTAAATTCGTAAAAATAAATTTGACGAAAATCGCACTTTGACATTTTCGATTCAAGACCTTTGAACACACTGAACAAAACGATTTTACTAAACAAATTCATGGTGAAAGAGAGGGTATTAGATAAGGTTTGTTTTGGTATAATAATGATCAATGTTAGGATTAGCTTTGTTTACACAATTGGAATTAAGATATTGCAATAGAGGAAACCTGCATTAATTTTGCATCAACCCAATATTATGTTTGTTTGCCATGTATAATTGGGCTATCTTTCCTGCTGGAGGAAAACATTGTAATGAAACAAATAGATTTTATAAATAAAATAAAAAATTAAATTGCTTATTTTTCTATGGATCGCGCCCCCCAATCTGATAGAACTTGGTCTACCACATCATTTATTTATTATCCTTAGTAGTAAGGGACAGTTGGGAAACCAGCACCACACACCCTTACCACTCCCCTAGAAGTATGAAAGGGTAGTAGTCCGGCGACATATTGTAAATGAGTATATATTGGAATTCTAGCACTGGCTAGATTCTCGACTAAATTTGCTGTATGTATGACGTGTATATAGTATGAGTGATTTATAGACTTCGTATACATTTTATTGATTCGTTATTGTATATATATTTTATTGTTGCGTAAATATTGTATGAATGTTGTACGAGGCATGATTTTTAAGTAAGTACCGTTTTGGAATTAAAACAAGACGTGCAAAGATATCGCAATAATTTTATTTTTACATGAGAGCCTGTACGATAATCTAATTTTCTACATAATTTCCATGAATTTTGAGGCACTTGTCATAACGCGGCACCAGTTTTTGAATACCCTCCTCAAAAAATTCTGCCGCCTGACTTGTTAGCCACTGCATCACAAATTTTTTGACTTCGTTATCGTCTTGCGTACAATCCAGAACAAAAGACGTGGCAAGTTGAGTAAGTATATCGCATTGCTGCATGACAATGCCCGTCCACATGTGGCTAATTGGACCAAAGATCTCATCAATTCATTTAAATGGGAAACTCATCATCCTCCATACAGCCCTGATCTGGCGCCCAGCGACTACCATGTGTTCCTGCACTTGAAGAAACACCTGGACGGTTGGCGTCTTCAAGACGATAACGAAGACAAAACATTTGTGATGCAGTGGTTAACAAGTCAGGTGTTTCTTCAAGTGCAGGAACACATGGTAGTCGCTGGGCGCCAGATCAGGGCTGTATGGAGGATGATGAGTTTCCCATTTAAATGAATTGATGAGATCTTTGGTCCAATTAGCCACATGTGGACGGGCATTGTCATGCAGCAATGCGATATACTTACTCAACTTGCCACGTCTTTTGTTCTGGATTGCACGCAAGACGATAACGAAGTCAAAAAATTTGTGATGCAGTGGCTAACAAGTCAGGCGGCAGAATTTTTTGAGGAGGTTATTCAAAAACTGGTGCCGCGTTATGACAAGTGCCTCAAAATTCTTAGAAATTATGTAGAAAAGTAGAATATGGTACAGGCTTTCATGTAAAAATAAAATTATTGCGATATCTTTGCACGTATTTATTTTATTCCAAAACGGTACTTACATAAAAAACACGCCTCGTATCTTACCACTATTATTAATTTTCACATTAGTACAGATTGTAATATTACTCAATAAAAATTTTTGTTGATTAAAAAAAAAAAAAGTATCATTATCAGTTAACAATACATGAAAAACGATTTTGAGTATCCGAATTATAATGAATTTCATATATCAACTGCAAACAAACATTTGTTAGAAAAATAGGAACTACTCGAGCAGTGCATCCTGATTAATGTTTACAAACTTTTAAGCTAGATGAGTTTTGAACTTTCCACGCTTTTTACGTAATATTACAGGAGTTGGGGAAAGAGCAGTTTACACTTTGAATATGTTCTCGTATAACAACATTTTTTGTAATTTCGTAGGGCTATTCCAAAACTTTTCATGGTGGTAATTAACGTTACTGCATTTAACAGAGCTAGTATAATATTTTGCGAAACCGGGTTTTCGAATTGAGACACTTATTTACATAAGGAGCTATATCCACTTTAGGAAATTTTATAGGAACCTCTATATTCTATCAATAATTTGTGTTTGGGTCAATTTAATTAAATGTTTATGTACTAAAATCTGATTTTTTTTTTACTACGTTAATAACTTTTCAATATTGCACTTTTTAACAATATAATAAAAAAGTTTGGTGAGTACAACACACGACTTCTACATAGCCCCGTTCTTAAAATCATTTATGAGCTTTTAAATAAATTTAGAGATGAAAAAAGTTTAACCTAATAGTGGAAATAATTATTTACAACAATCTCCTAGTTTTACCCGCTATTCACCACTTTCCATTACCTAATACAACTTGTAACCAAGATCGGCTATGGTGCATCAATGTAAATATAGGGAGGGGGGGGGGGGGAAACTTGCTTCAGTATGTGTTGTGTCTTGACCGGTGGCTCAAGTTTTGGCCTTTATCTTATTTCCTACCTTTATTGTATATATCATCTTAATCTTATTTTTTATTTATTTTTTTTGTTGCTGTTATAGAATTTCTCTTTTATCATGCCTTATTATGTTATATTCAAATATTCCTCTACTGGATCACAGATACCTTTCTCCTAGATCTACCAAACCTTTAAGTGTGGTTTAATAATATAATAAACTCAGAATTTTCGGTCATAAACTTTGCATATAGAATACATTTTTTTCTTTTAACATCTCTTTTCCAACGGTATATTATGCATTTATTTATTTTTTTTCGGTTGGCGTGACAGGCCTTGGAATGGTATATATTCCACACCGCGATACTTGATGACATTTTCTAGGGTAGGGTCATCACTTCCTACGCCTATTTTTGTGAGTGGCTATCAATTAGCTGACGGGTCCCACATACCCTGGGGAGATTGTGAGTGAATCCCCATTTATTTGTATGCTTGAAAAAAGTCCTCCTGGGACTGGGATTCGAACTCACAACTTCAGCGTGGGAGGCTAGCGCGCTAACCACTCAGCCACGGGCTCCCCATTATACATTTATATTAGTATTATTATATTCGGGGAAAAAAAAATACCTAAAAATATCCCTGCGTTTTTCTCCTTTAGTTTGTTATTAAATTTGTTTAACTCGTATATTTAGTGGTTTCTTATGAATGCTAATAATATGATGCTTCATTTTTTCAAAATTAAAAATCAATGGTTCTGTAAAGAAAAAAAAAATCATATTAAGCCCCGTAAGACTATTTCAATCATAATAAAACCTTCGTGTAATTAGAGATCATTTAGTTAAAAATTAATCCAGAGATTTGAACATAGTCTTATATTTTGAGAAATCGTAAAAAATTGCAAAATGAAAGGTATACAACGGTACTTCTGGTTCTACGATTTTGATGAAAAAGTTGCTTTAAAAAAAAAACAAAAAAACATTACACCGATTTTTTTTCAGGTTACTGCTTGTCGTTTTTGTAACGTTGAATAAATTGAATTGAAAAAAAAACAAAACAAAAAAAAAACGAGGGGTTTTATATCAGGACTATTCGTTGACGAAAAAATAATGCTTTTATTTCATTTTCAGATACCAAAGCGCAAAATGAACATGTGTAGAGCGAGGGATTGCTTAGAAAGGTGGACGATTCTTTTATTCCAGCGCCTTTTAGCTCCTACCACTAGTTTTTATGTGAATACACATCAAGTAGATAGTTGAGTGTTTCTGATGAAAACTTTGAACAAATTTCATTTTTCTTCTGTAACAATAAGCAATTAAATAATTTATCTATATACGATTGTCATGGAGGGGGGAGTGAAGCACTACGAGTGGCGACTCTCGAAGACACAGAGAGGCTTACGGACTTACCGAGAGTGCACTTCTGTGTAGTAGTGGTTTTTGTGTAGTACCGTTAAGTTGTCTAATTTTACCTTTTCGTATGTACCTTTTATAAGTCTGGAATCAACTGTAAGTAGTGCAATTTATTTATTTTGTATATTAACCAATAAACATGGCTAATAGCCTGGCGCCCAACATGAAGTTTTCTATGTTCTCTTCCCGAAAATTGGTTACACTTCCTAATCGTTAAGATTCGCACGTGGGCCACATGAACCTTTTTGTTCCACCAGCATCTCCTCTCACAATATGGCGAGGCATTAATGAGACATCCTGTATATTTCCTAAGGTAGGAGCGTGGTGTAGTGGACAGAGCGCTAGTCTACTCTCATCCGGGTCCAATCCCGGCTATCACCGAATATTATTCATTCTGTTAATTGAGCCGGGGAATGACCTAGGGTATGGAGACCCAGCCTCTCAGAAAGTGGGTAATCAAATTGGGGAAAAGACCTGGCGACTCAGCGTGATCAAGATCACTAATCACCTCATTGCACGGCCGTTGCCCTAGAAACAGTACGAATCTCTGTATGTACTTTTTTTTTTGTTCTTCATTTATTTACATAATGTTTACAATGTACACTCAATACAAATATGTTTGGTTTCATGATCTCAGTGGACCTTTTTTCATGATAATAGAGTTTCAATCATCCTTTGAATTTACTAATGGTCATACAATATTTTGTTTAAGACAATAAGAAAAGTAAAAAAAAAAAAAAAAAAAAAAAAAGTACACAATATAAATTACAATATTAGTGTAAAAGTACATGCATGGTTCTTTTGTGCGTGTAGCGTTTTAGTGATGTTTTGTTGTAAATACCAATTTCTAGTTTTAATTGGTTTTCAGAAGCTGTGGTCTTATCAAAATAGTTTTTGGTTACTGTGTAAATATACTGTTTTAATGTTGGCAGATTTAGTTCAAAAAGCATTTTTGAAATTTTAGTATATCGTGGATAGTTGTTGATGATTTGCATACATGTATTTTGTATTGTTTCTATTTTTTTATAATTGTTATTGCAAGTCGAGCTCCAGACGGGCGATGCATAACAGATCTGGGCACGTATGACTGTTTTATATAGTAGTAGTTTGTTCTAAAACTGGATTTTTTATTACAATATGGAAACATTTTATAAATAAATTTCTTTGTTTTTTCGGATTTTCTATTTATATGTTCGGTATAAGTTAACGATTTGTTTAATGTTATGCCTAAGTATTTAACTGATTTAGACCAGTTAATTTGGACTGAGTTTAAAAAAAGGTGATGGTTTATGTTCGGTCTGCGCTTAGTAAAGATTATAGCTTCTGTCTATATGTACTGAACCCAAGACCCTGCAAGGGTTGTAGAGGTACAGGCTATTTTATTTATTTATTGTTTGTTTTTTTGTGTGTAATGAATCAGTGTGCACAATAAGCCATTAAGACTTATCCTTGATGAGCTATAACCGCTCAATTGAAAAATTGCACAACAAAGCCTCTCCTACCTAGGTCATGTTTTCTGTCGCATCTCTTATTTTCTTTTTTTTTTTCTGTCTCCGGGTCTTTCAATTTTTTTTTTTTTTTTTTTTTTTTTTTTTTTTTTTTTTTTTTTTTTTTTTTTTTTTTATGCTTCTTAAACCTATTAAATGCAAATTTTAAAAATAATTGGTTCTTAATCCTTCCTAAAACTGGAATAAAACACCATAATTTCTATTGCAAAAATATTAACTCCACTGCAGTAGTACAACACTGAATACTTATGAATCACAAATTTATTTTAAACAAACAAATATTTTAGAAAAAATATGTGATTAAAAACAAAAGAATCCCTACATTAATGATTGTCATGCGTAAATTTTGATGTTTTGAATTTGTAACGAGTTTTTTTATTTATTTTATAACTGACAAAACTTGAGATAATGGATACTTACCTAACTTATATTAATAAAGCATAAGTTGATGGGAGGGAGCGGCGTGGCCTAGTGGACAGGACATTAGGCTACTGTTTTGCGGGCCCCCGGTTCGAATCCCGGCAGAGGTAGAATAATTTATTCCATTATTTCAGTCTTGGTGGGACCCAGGGGGTATGGGACACTACCAGCTTCAATATTAATAATAATAATAGTCTTTATTGATGTACATATAAACATTTATAATACATTTTTATTTACATTTTTTTCTTCCTTCTTCATATACATATACGTACATAGATCTCCCTTTTCAGGAGTTCAAAGTCTTTAACGGTAACTACTCGAGTTGAAGAGTTCGGTCATCTTCATCTTCCGAAATTCCCTGCCCTAGACTATTACGTGACCATTGCACTCCTTCTGCCTTTTTTATCTCATCGAACCACCTTCTTCTTTGTCTGCCTCGGTTCCTTTTCTCATCTAATGGTGTCCACTCAGTCAGTATTTTAGCCCAGTTTTTATCATTTTTCCTCATTGGATGGCCAGCCCATAGCCATTTCATCCTTTTCACAAATGTGATTGCATCAGTGACACCATTAACCTTAATTGTTTGGCTGTTTAGCTTTTGGCATTTCTTTATGCCTAACATGCTTCTCTCCATTGCTCTTTGACATGTTATAATTTTTCTCTCATGAAGCTTGTTGAGGGACCATGTTTGACATCCATAAGATAGGACTATTGAAGGCTAACGTTTTTAGAGGCTGGCTGATATTGTTCTCCATAACCATCCCTAAGCTCCAATATTCCCGGCAAGCCACAGCTGTCCTAGTTTGTCCTAGACAATAGACTGTCCATCTTTAAAAGGTATCACTTGTCCTAGATATTTGATTTATTTTACTACACCTATTTCAGGAAGATCTGTTTTGACTTTTACAACACTGGAGCTGGTGATTATTTTAGTTTTTGCCAAGTTCAATGACAGTCCATGTTGTGCACTTGTATACCTAAGTTGTTGCAGCATTGTCACTATCTCTTCTTCTTTTCTGGAAATCAGTAACACATCATCAGCGTATTTAAGTACATTTATTTTGACACCATTTATACACCATTCATCTCAGAGCTTCAATAAAGTGGGCACCAAAAACTAGGAAAACGACCTGGCGGTCAAACGTGATCTAGGCCTTATCACCACCTTTCAGGTATATTTCATATATAGGTAAGGTGAAAGTTTATTTAAAACTCTATTTCAAGAAGGGAGGTAAGTGAAAGTTGTGTGTCGAATACACCAGATTTTTTTTCTTTTCTTTGATCCATTTGTGAGATGTTGACAATGAGAGATAAGCCCCGTGGTGCATTGACCATCGCCGAGACTGCCTCACTCTTGGGCTAATTTACGACTGGTTTAACTGTTTTAAAGAAAGGCGAGAGAGGGAATTAATGGGGATGGACTGGCTGGAAGGAGAAGCTAATGGGACCTCCACCTTCCTCTAATTTAAAAGATTAAACACTTGCCAAACTCGCAACTCTGATTTACGCTGTAGTCCGGGTCTACGTTTCCCCAGTCTCAGCTCGGAATTGGTTGTAATGCTTCCACCTTTTCGGATGGGAATTCCGAATACTTCTCCAGCCTAAGCCTTGCTTTTATCTGTTCACTGTTGACTGAAATTAGCTACCTTCCTCTAGGAGGTTCAACTAATGGATAATTTGGTAATAATATTTAGTTTGCAATAGAAACATGTATTAATGATTAATAATTTTAAGTTTTGAACAAAAACAGAAACTGCACCTCTCGTATAAGAACAGCTGATGAGGAACATCACATCGAGTCCAAATGCAAAACATGTCAACAGAAACTACTTTGACTGTACGAGTAGACCCCTTCATAGGACTGTATTTAAATGCAAATTAACTTCAGTTTATCAATGTCCCTTCAATGGCACATTTTTAATAAAATATGAACCTCCTTTCATTGGGATGAGCTATGGGTTACATCCACTCTTATCCAACCGAACATGATTAACGGGTTAACTGGATTGTAATTATAGCTGAAGTCCGCTATATAGTTATTTTATAGTATATATATATACTCTATAACATCTCTAATGCATTTTCTGAAAATAGTTATAAAATTTTCATAAAAACATAACATCAAATAAAAAAAAAAAAATACTATCCTTTATTATTTTTTTTAGGTCCTACCGAAAAGTCTATTCATATTTTTAGTAAAATATTTCCGAGCACTGTTGAAAGAAAATAAATATTTCAAAGGGTGTTAATCTGATTAAGGAGCTGGAAGGCGCATAATCCTCCAGGCTGGAATGAAAGGTTTGTCCACATTTCCAGATTTCCAGGCAAGCCCTCGCTCTACAGGTGTATTTTCATTTTGGGCTTTTGGTATTATCCGAAAAGGGAATAAAAAAAATAATTCTTCGTCAATGAATCGTCCTGATATAAATTTTCTCACTTTTGTTTTATTTAATTCCTTTTATTTACAGTTACATATACGAGGCAAAATTTCATTTGTTAGAGATAGGTCAAACAAGTTTCTATACACTTTCAATATTATTCCTATTCGTTGTACTTTTTCCGTCATTCCAGTTTTTTATGCTTAAATATTTTCTCTATAATCGACTCTTAGTTCAGTATTAGATTTACTTGTTGTCCTTGGAAGACTCATTTCTTTTTATTTCAAGTTTCTCGTGGTTTGAGAGAGCTTATGGTTCGTTATCAAATGCAGGGCTTATCTCTAAGATAAATTGCACACCTATTGAATAAGTGACGTGGTACTGTAAAGTATATACTAAAAAGACATAGAGGGTTAAAATCTCTGGAGGATAGACATGTCAGGACATGCTAGAAGACCAAGGAAGCTGAAAAATCATTGCTGAAGCCCAAATCCTCGCACTAAGGCTACCTTAATGTCTATCACAAAAAATAGGCTCAATCAAGACAACTAAGTCCACCCAAAAACAGTCAGAAATAGTCAAAGAATGGAAGGATACAGCGGTCGAGTCGCAACAAAAAAGTTCTTCATCAGTAAGATAAACCGGAAGAAGCGACTGCAATTTGCCAGCGAGTTTGGAAATAAATCCATCAATTTCTGAGAAAGGGTCGTATTCTCTGACCAATCCAACTCTGACATTTTCGGGTCAAGTGGAAGGTCAAAAGTTGCAAATTTCTCTAATTCCTTTATTTGCATTTATCCTATTTCGTTTCGGCACATAAAACTTTTTTGGGTGAGAATTTTTTGAAAAGGCAAAACAAAATATCCTGGGGGTCAAGTATGTTGTAGTGCCTAATATACCAAGGGTCGCGGATTCAACCCCGGCAGAAGGCCCTTCGATTTTATTAAAGCGGAGTAAAGAACTCAACCGACGATTCGGACAGTTATACCGACTACTCAACAGAAAATCTGAACTTACAGTTGACAACAAACTATTAATCTACAAGACAATACTGAAGCCCATCTGGACCTACAGTCTTGAACTGTGAGGGACAGCTAAACGTACTAACATCAAACGCATTCAATCCTTTCAATCAAAAGTCCTCCGTACAATAGTAAATGCTCCTTATTATGTCTCCAACTATACCTTGCACTACGACCTTAATGTTCCATCCATTTCAGACCTAATTCCATCCAAATTTTGCAAATTCCACCAGAACCTCATCCATCATCCTAATCCTCTAGCTCAGTACCTATCCAGCTCCACTCATCCATACAACCCACGTAGAAGGTTGAAACGGCAGTGGACTCGCGATCTTTTGTAAATATATTGGAGTTCTAGCACTGGCCAGATTCTCCACTCAATGTGATGTATGTCTGAGTGTGTGTGTGTGTGTGTATGTGTATATAGATATAAGTGATTTCTTGACTTTGTTGTATTGATTCATTATTGTGTATATATTTTATTTATGCTGTGTAAATATTGTATGAATGTAGTATGTATGATATATTTCACCACTACTATTGATGTCCAATTTGGGACAGATTGTAATTTTACTCAATAAAAAATTGTTGTTGAAAAGAAAAAGGGGAGTAAAACATACTTGGTCATGCCGTCATTAAGATATGACGTAAAATATTCCCGAGCCTGGGTGATGTTAGGAAATAGTGAAAGAGACCTGAATAGGCAAAATTTAGGACTCCCACTGAAGCATCGTCCGATTTACTGCACTAGTACAAAGTGACCTTAGATGAATTAACAAACAAAATATCCGAGCACTACAATGCACCTCATGCTTGACATGTTATCACCGAATCTATTGCGGTATTTATGACCTCAATAAAGAAACGCTTATTTAAACTTTATAGCCAGAAAGAAGGATTGCATCCTTTTCTAAAATCGTTACTATAGTCATAAGAATATTGAAAATGGCATCATTGGTTGGAACTTTAAATAGATTGATCTAAGTAAATAATTTGGGCATCGGTGACAAAGGGGAGGAAGACAAAGCTCCAGGTTGACTGTGTTAGGCCGCAAGAGTAATAGCAACTCCCTCCTATTGTCTCCCAACCCCATTATTTCTAAATTATACCGCTGTGGGGAGTCCAGCTACCTGGTCACCTCAGGCAGCAGGCAGTACCACCGGAAACCACTAACCGATCTGCGGGTCACAAGTGTATAAATCAAATTTTAGTTATTTGCAGAAACTCCACTAGCAATACTCTTTTTCTGTCCCAAAAAACTGTGCACATGATTTTCCGGGCAGAAATTGTTTGCTTAAACTTCACTCTTTTGGGTGATGATGAATTTCGCCATTCCATGGATTGTTGTTTTGATTCTGGTGTGTCGTAGGTCACCCATGTTTTGTCACTTACTTAAAAAACATGCATCGTATATCAACACGAAGGTACATAAAATATTCAAACATGATAAAAATGTGACAATGTGTTAAACAATAATTAATTGAGAATTATTTCGCTTCCTGTTAAAGTTCCCGCAACATATATAGTACCTTAAAATTACGTTAAAAACACCACTTTGTGTGAATAATTGTTAGAGAATGTAGAAGTTGAGAAGCCAGGAAATGTTCATTTGAGCTAATTTAAATAATACGTTTCACTAGTCAGCTCAGCTATGATACTATTTTAGTTATTCCTTCAATAAAGCATAATGAAGATCACTCATGTTCTACAACAAGGATGGTTTGTCCCCTGGAGGGTGGTTCAAAAAGAAAAGCGTTGGAAAATGGAAAGGAAGAGAAATGAGGAGTTGTGGAGAAGAGGGAAATTGGCTCATCTTATTTGGGGTTTTACGGCAGTGGTAGTCCATTAGCTTGAGCTGAGGGCTAACCTGCCCTTAAAGGGAGAAGCCCCCCCCCCTCTCCTTCCCTAGCCCTACACCCTCTCTATCCCTTGTCCTTCATCCGATTTTGATAGCCATCGTATAACTTCATATCCTATTATACAGCTATCACATAGTCTTAACTTTGCTATGCTCACTTTTTGTAATAATGAGCTACTAGTGACTTCAATTCTCGTAACAACATTTTCTTAACCAAATTTTGCTGATAAATAGGCACCAGCGTAGCCACTATATGCTCTATCCACTTGGAGCATAAGGCTACTGTTCTCTGAGTCCCAGATTCGAATCCCGGCTGAGGCAGAATTATTTCCTCTGTTATTTTAGCCGTGGAGCGACCTTGGGCTATGGAGACCCTCCCGAGGTTCACCCAGCCTCTATAAAATGGGTACTCAAAATTGGGGAAAATTTTGTTTCCTGTCCTGACCTTCTTACATGGTCGTTGGCCCTGAAACAGTACGAATATGTACTGAAACCGAGATCCTTCACGGGTTGTAGAGGTACAGTTTTTTTTGTTGTTTTTTTACCGATAAATAGGATTATTTTGAACTTGGTGTGAAACATGAAATGCATACAATTATTTATTTTAATTTTGGTTTAATTGTTTATCGTTGAGAATTAATTAGTTGTCGAGAGCTATAAAGTGGCAACAATTCTATAACATATGATCAAAATAAGATAAACGAAAGCTTCTTTGTTCATTTATTAGTAAGAAATATACTTTATTAGCGATAGTGGAAAAATTACAATATGTCTCTGGTTCTTGAAATTATTTAATTTATAATAACTGATTTTCTTCTTCTTTTTTTTTTTTTAATCAATTTTAAGGCCATTGGCCAAGTTTTCTTTACAAACTCCGTAAATTATTTCTACTACCTATTTTCTCATTATCCACTCCTACCTCCCTGACAGAACCTTCAAAATAAACCAGAATAGTTTCTATTTCTCCCTTTTCTTCTCAGTTTTCTGGTATTTCTCATGGTAGTATAATGGGACCCATTCTTTACAGTCTATACAGCTGATAATCCGTCCTAACAATTTGCTTTCTATCTATGCTGATGATACTTATGTGTTATCAGTAGACAATGAGCCAGTTATTGCCTCTTGCACTCTTCAATCCCATATCAAAGACATTGAGATATAGGTCTAGAGTTGATGAAAAAAATTATTTAAAAAAAAAACAACCACTAAATAACCTTTATACCCTCTTGTCGTAAAAATATGACTTCCTGCCCTACAGTGTACTTTAATAACAAGCCCCCGTTAAAGAGATCCGATACCTAGGACTCCACTTCAACAAACGTCTTATTACGGAATATTTATACATGAGTAAAACCACAAGAAACTGCCCGACGTTTTTACTATTTCAACATTTACTCAACCAACACTCAAACCTTCCACTTACCTACAAAATAAAAGCCTCATTTACGTCATGAAAGCTAAAGATTTTAGAAAAACAATTTTTTTTCATCTTACATACAAAGTTTTATAAGGTAATGGAGAGTGATATAAAGTGGAAGGTTATCTAAATTCACAAATAGGGTGTAAATTTAGGTAATTGTTTTACATAACAATTTAAACTGTTATATTATTGAATTTAAAACAAAAATGTTTCCAACAAAAATGATTGTAATTCTTAAAACGTTTTTGAACAATAGCATTTTTTAAAACGTCTTAAATTGATTTTAACAACCGAGATAAGTAGAAGTCCGCACACCAGATTTTTTTTTTTTTTTTTGAAATTTTGATCAACGCTAACGACGAAAGATTGTCAGTTATTTCGAATCAACAAAATCAAAGGTACCTCAGTGGAAGTAATTTTAAAAATTGACGGTTTTAGCCCTGTAGGATTATCCTAATCATGATAACACCTACAAGGCACTAAAGCCCCTTTAATTATACATCAATACAGGGAATTTACTCAAAATCGTTAGATTCGCTTTTGAAAAAAAAAGTATAAAATGCATAGTACGAAGGGGAAATCACGTCGATTTAAGTGAAATGTTGATTTATAATTCTAAGCATTTGGCATATTCAATCGACTCGAAATGGTCCAGTCCTTGCCGCTCAAAATTTGTATTTTACTTATAATATTTTAAAGTTATTGTATATGTTTTTCAAAATAAAAAACTGTGGATAAAATATTTTTCTGGGATATATTATAAGAAAAATAAATAAATATATGTTTTTAATCGAAAAAAAAATTTTGATATTCAAAAAATCGAACATATTTTGCCTTAGAGAAATACGTTAAGATTTTTTAGAAAATACTTTTTTTTTTGTTTGATCGTGATCATCAGCTTATGCTATAAAAATATATATTTGAGAAAAGAAAAACATTATTTAATGAAAACCTAATAAAGTTCGAATTTTCAGATCGATAAAACATAAATTAATTGTTAAAATGTTGCCTAGATTTTTTGTTAAGTAGTAAAAGCGATCCTGTTATAAAAATTTTAATTGAAAAAAAAGAATAAAATTGATGGAAAAACTTATTTTAGATCAAATAATATCATATTTAAAAGTTTAAAAGTTGATTTTAACGAGGCCATTGACCGAAATTTTGTGTATGTGTTTCCTCCATTTTCCGATGTTTTAATAAGTAAAGAAATCCTGTTATAAGTCCATGGCTTAAGAACTATCGCTTAATTACATATAATAATAGTTTATTTAACTTTATAATGAATTGAAATAAAAATGGATTGCAGTTTGAGGTGCATGCTATGTAATAAATAACAATTAGATGCGAAATCGCCGAGGGAGGTGGCAAACAAGCTGGTACAAGGCCGATATGAAATGTGATAAGGTAATAATATGTTCTAACCCCAGGGCGAGATAAATATCTAACCTAATATTCTCTTACATTGCCGCTCGTTCTAAAAGCCGGTTGAAGAAAAGAAACGATTACCGCTCGTGGCGAGAGGAAAAACCTCGTAGTAGGGAAAACTGCTCGTGTAAAGGGTAACAGGACGTCCCTTCTTCTTGGCTCATTATCCCAAGGCGAGCTTTATACTGATAGCGATTTGCTGGGAGGTGTGAGGGTAGAGGCTTCATCGTCGAAAAAATACAAAAAATTGGATTTTTTTATTTAACTTGTTTATTCAGATATAATACAATCTAAATCTTCTGGGACCATAAGTGTTACAGCTAAAAGGAATCATTCATCCCAAATGTACAAAATAAACAATTACAAGAAGAATTAAATAAAGACTAAGTAAAATAAATCAATTTAATAAAATAATAATTATAATAACGTTAGCCACATACATTCCTATTACAATATTTACACATTCAGGTTTCGAGGAATAATGCCAGCGTCTCTCAGTCAGCCATGTCACTAGTAGATCTTATTAGCGTCTAAAACCTGCAAAAATTTGTCTCTTTTTCGAGCAGTGTCAGTACGAATCGCTGGGTTTTCTATCGATTTGTGCAATACACGCAGTGTAGCGCATCCTTAAAAAGGGGCACTTGTTTACCAAAAATACGTTAGATACCGCTCCACAGTAGTTCCAAACGCACTTTTTCGGGAAAACATTCTGCAATTCTCGTTCTAATTAAGATATATCACCTATTTTAACGTGTTTCTTAGTAAATTTACTTTCAATGGTATGATTGGCATACTTTGAGCTCATTTTCATATCATGAAAATTTATAAGTTTTGTCGATTATTTCAGAGAAATGTTTCTGTGACTAATTATTCTTATATGAATTTTTTATACATCTATCTTTCTTGCATTTAACTTTGTTTAGAATCGTTATTAGATAAGTTTAAGGAATCTTTGGGTTTCATATAACGACTTGTTTTTTTATGAATTTTTATTTTGTAATTTAAACAATTTAAAGATAAACTGAGTGATCCTTACATATTATTTAAATGTGACTAAATATATGTAATATGTATGCAACATAAATGAATGATTAAAGAACCCTTGATAATGGCAAAGGCTGAAACGTAGGCTGAAAGAAAGAGGAAAGAAAGGAGTGTTGAGTGAGAATGGGTCATTTTATTTAAAAGAACCTAGCAATTTATTAAATATTTTTGAGCCACACTAAAAAGTAAAATCAGGAAATAAGATATTCAAAATGAAAATTTCCTCAAGGAAAGTGCTTGAGTGGGACACTATTTCACAACGAACAATGAATTAATTAATTAGTTAGATCGCTTCCTCATAGACTATAATATATAATTATACAAAAAGGTTTACCAACTGGATGTTTAAATATTATTACTGCATTAATATAATAAGGAAACCACGTAATTCAGAATACTTCTGACACTTCTATTTTAAATTTTTTCGTAAATGAACGTTCGAAACGTTTAAAATAAAATGATTTTTGGCGTGATTTTTGCTTTTGGCTATTGTATACCTTCCTTCTAACATTATAAAGTGAGTAACAACACTTAAAAAATCGATAAAATAAGTTAAAAGCAAGTAAATTACAAGACGATATTGAATTCCAAATACTTCTGACACGTTAATATTGGCAATACTTCTGTATCTTTACACTCCAAGGAAATCGCTTCCAGTATAAAGAAGGCCAAAGGCCGATAAAGATAGGAGATAGAGGACAAACCTTCCAAGGTTCAAAGATATAGTAGACTTCAAAGACCGACAGTATTTGCCACAATGTCGGTTCCAGAACGTCTGTTTACAAGATCCGTTCTACTACGCCTTTATGATACGACGAGGTAGCTCTGAGTTAGCCACAATGTCGGTTCCAGAACGTCTGTTTACAAGATCCGTTCTGCTACGCCGTTATGATACGACGAGGTAGCTCTGAGTTAGCCACAATGTCGGTTCCAGAACGTCTGTTTACAAGATCCGTTCTACTACGCCGTTATGATACGACGAGGTAGCTCTGAGTTAGCCACAATGTCGGTTCCAGAACGTCTGTTTACAAGATCCGTTCTACTACGCCGTTATGATACGACGAGGTAGCTCTGAGTTAGCCACAATTATCCTCCCCCTTGGGGTCAATATTGTCAGGTTTTATCTTGTCAAAGGGGTCCTTATTACTTGCGGTCGAAAGGTACAGCCACCACTGCCACTCTCTCCACATTTACTTCGAAACTTTCTTGGAATGTTTCTATTTTTAGCTATCGAGAAGGGAAATGAAATTAACACAACGATCTGACATTGAAACGTCTATAACTTTAGTAAGATATGAATATTACTTTTTTTTTTTTTTTTTTTTTGAAATTTCGGAGAGAGAGATACACTCATAAACACATTATGAGTTGACATAATGGAAAACAAAGTTGTGTTTGTTTGTTTTGGTTTTAAGGCGTAAAATCCTAAAGTCATCAAGGCCTAGATACTATATTGCTATGCTTTTAACCGGCTGCTTTTCTAAGGCAGCAGTAGCTTCAAAAACAAGGTTAATTGATATATTTATTTAATATATAAACTATATCTAATGAAACCATTGGATTTCCTTTCCAAAGGTTTCGTGTTTACCAATCCCAGTAGGTGGCAATCAGGGTAAGATTAAATTAGACATATTTTACTAACTGACATTATTATTTACATTAACTTAAACATATATAATATATTTACACAATGGTTGAGAATACTGAGGGATTTCTTATAATTGATCTTGCCAAACAATATTACAATAAAAGATTACCTTCTGACACTTTGTCGGCTGGCGGAGGTGGAAATTGTCTAAGGCGTTCGTTCTAGGCTCTAAGATCTCCAGCTGCTCTCTCTGACCCCCGGACGGTCCTCTCTTCTTCTTGAAGATGGAACTCGACTCACCTCTTCTTGAGGATGGAATAAGACTCACCTCATCTTGAGAATAGAACTTGACTGACTCTTTCGAATCTTCTCATCGTCGTCACCTCGGGCGGGGCTGATATGGGAAGTGCCCCAAGCCGGGGGTCCTTTGTCCTAAGGTCTAGAAACTTTCCAGAGGTATCGCTGGGGGGCCCCATGGATTTAGGTAAACGCGTTTTGATCTTTTGCCGACAATGGCTTATTAACATTTATTTAATTAATATAAATGTTATCTAATAAAGAATTTCCATCGCTCAGTATCCTCAATACATTACAATATAACCTTTACGAAAAAGAACTATTAGGTAATACGTAATCAAGAAAAAAATATTATTATGCAAACAATAATTAAAATAAAAATAAAATAAAATAAATTAATTAAAAGCTGACCAGGAATGTATAACTTTATATTTAATTAATATTATAGTCTTCATAATTTAGATAACAATGATTGCTCCATAAGAAAATCAAAAACTAATTTAATGTTTTCCTCCCTATTAACCAGTACTGTTGAAATATTTGGGTTTAGTTTAATTTTATTCAGGTTTAATTAATAATATGGGCATTCTTGAAAAATATGGCGAATGATGAGGGTTCCATCACAATGCACCGGGACACGGGCTTCTTATTAAAAAGATACGCGTGCGTTAGTCGCGAATGTCCTACCCTCAACCGGGTCAGTGCGACAAAATAAAAATATCCACTCTGGTCTCCCTTCAATGCGAATAAATCTGTCGTCTTTTAATAAAAAAAAAAAAAAAAAAGAAAAAAAAGAAGTAAAGCCGATAAATTTAACCAGCTTCTTCGAGTTGAATTTATTGCAAATAATAAGAAAAGGTAAATAGGAGCCTTATTTATATGTGATATTATAAAAATAAAAAAAATTGGTGTTTAAAAGAGTAAAGAAAAAAAAAAAGTATTAATCAAACAAATTAAGGGTTCTCAAGTGGGGAAAAAAAGGCATACCCGTCCTGTAAGATCATTCCAATGAGCTTACAAGCTATACTGTATTTAAAGATATAACGATTAAATCAAGATCCAAAGTTTTGGAGAAAATCGTAAAAAAGTGTAAAATGCATAGTTAAAACTGGCACTTCTGTTTTGGTTCAATTTGTTTTTTAAAAAAAAAGAACTGAAACATGCTTACCTACATTTAACATTTAATATAAGTTTTAAAGTTTATTTGCTTTTAAGCTAAACTTACTACAAACACACACACAGATACTTAGCATTATGCGTGAATTGGCTATTTAAAGCCAGTAAATGTGTATTTAAATTGTGTTTAAATTGTGTAATTACAAGATCGCAATACTTTTCATTACTTGCCAAAGTTAAATGTTCCCATTATGAGATCCATAATAGAGGCGTTCATTTCCAAAAGGTACTATATCCATTCTAGGAAATTTTACAGAAAGCGCGAATATCTCTCGTTACTTTATTATTAAACTATCTAATTTCGGTCTTTTTCCATTAAAATCTAGAATTGTATTTTTACTATATTAATAACATCATATTAAAGTTTTGGAATGGAATTTTTTAGTATGAATTGGAACGAAAGTAAATGCGTAATTAGCACTTTTAGAAAATGGCCGAATTTCTAAATCGCTTTTATGATGACTTGAGAGCTCATTAGATAAAATAAAATAGAAGATTTAGATTACAAAAAGTGATGAGAATACAAATATGTAAAAAAATCAGTTTCGTAAAAAATGTGCTTTAGTACCTTTTGGAAATCAACGTCTCAATTATTAATTCATTAGTGGACTCATGCTCAAACCTCAACAAATAAAATGATTTATAGTCTTCACAATAATATGATTCTCCTCTATCATCTTCTAGTTTTCGGAACTTAATAAAAAATGTATTGCAAAACTTAAGTATAGCTCTGCCTAATTTTTAATAATTGTGGTTCTGCTTTTCTGAGTAATGACCAACTATTATTCATAATATTCGATCTCTTCCTTAGTAAAGGAATGTGGTATAGGGAATAAAATGGAGAACGATTTTATTAAATCATAAAAAAAGTTACTGCCCAATTGACAATTTATTTAAAACGATACAGGATTAATCGGCCTATTCGGTACAAAAAATTAAAGATAAATTAATAAAACGTGGTTGAATGGGGTCATCTGTGCCAATGTTCGCAGGTTGAATCCCGGCAGCTGATCATAGGTTTTTTATTTATTTATTTTTTTTTTTTTTTAAAGGGAGTAAAACATTCTTGGTTATACCGTCCTTCGGTGGGAGCGTAAAATGGACATCTCAAGTCAGAGCCATGTCAGGTCTTCGACAAAGATCTCTTTCCTAATTAAACCTTGATAAGCAAAATTTAGGACTCCCACTGCAGCAACGTCGGATTATCCTTAGCAGCATTGAATGAACAAAAATAATAAATGAAATGGTTTGATTAAATTTATAATAATCTAAGCTGGGGTCACTATTAAAATAAATTACCGTTTGACTGTAAATTACGTGTGGTTGAGCGGTGGACTGGTGAGGTGCCGGAAGGCCGATGGGCGATTATTACGTGTACTAAGCAAGCCGATTTAGATAGCTTTGTCTGAGCTCTATTTTAACGTTACAGACTTAAAGAAGACTTATTTATTATTATTTTATTAAGGTATTAATGATATTTGTTGTTTTGGAACATTTTAATTTTTTATCTACAATGTTTTTGTTATACTTTTCTGTTTACATTTATAATCCAGTATTTTAATATTTGTTTCCTATAAGTTTTAGCTCCTAAAATTTTATTTTATTTCTTAAAACCTCAGTCTAAATTTACGTTATGCTTTTGAATATTTATTGCTTAAGTTTTTGACAGATACCAACGACTCCTCAATCCCCGATCCTTTTACTACTATCCGAATAGCCACTTCCACGGATATGACTAATATCCTCATTTACTTTTATTCTATTTTATGTTATTTTGAATTTTGAAAATGTTGTATAATGATTATATTATTTAGAGAGAGAGAGATACACTTTATTAAACAAACAAGCGATGCTGCCCAACTTGATTGGGTTGCTATTCACACAGCCTACTTTGTTTTCCATATTGGACAATTTTTAGTAATAATATAATATGAATCTTAACATACAATGAACAAAAAAACGAAATAGATTAAACATTTTTTTTTCCATTAACTTTTTCTTTTTTTTTAACATTTATTTTTTCTTTTAACATTTTTAAAAATTATTTAACTCCTTTTATTCCTTTTTTTTTTCTTTTTGGCTTTCATCTTCTCGCTTATTTCTCATAACAATTTAAATATGTATATAAAAAAAAAAAAATCAAATATATTAATAAGATTCATCAATTATAATCAGCCATACTACACTCCGCTTTAATATCGAATCTCTAGCATATATAATTAAAATAACAAAGTAAAATATAATAATACTAACTAAATGAAACATTAAAATATAAAATATAAATAAAAACATGCACACCCATGTCCTTCCAGCAACCCCCATTCAACCGCTATGATTAAATGTGATGGTGTATAATTCCCAGGGAGTCAAGCACTATATTCTCTGCTATCCTTGCTAGGTCCTTGGCATTAACACCTATATCCTCCATGAAGCTCCTTGTTGAACTAGGTACAGTTCCGCGGGCTCCGAACCATAGGCCTTTCACGTTGAAGCGTCTCTCATTGAAGCTTTCGCGGAACTTCTCCTTGAGGAAAGGGATACATTTTTCGTAGTTTTATCTCTTTTCCCTTTCCACTTTATTTGCCTGTTCAATGTCATTGGTTTCGTATCTGACGGTGGGATCCAGAATGATAGCTGAATCTCCGGTCTTAAGGAATGCCACGATATCAGCGTAACGCGTGGATCCATCCGTATCTACGCAGTATACTTCCTCGAAGCAGGGAAAATCTTTTTCTTTAAGGAGCCTCATTAACTCATGTCGGCGTGTTATCAGGAGGGAGTTGTTGGGACATTTCCCCAGCACGTGAGCTGGTGTTTCTGTCTCTCTGTTGCATTTGCGACAGAGGGACCCAACATATCTAACCTGTCCGTTGACACCTGGGACTCCACTCAAGGGTGCATAATTAATGTTGAGCTTTAGGGCATTATACCATTCAGACTCCGAAAGTATCTGCTTTTCGTACATTAATTTATTAGCTTTCGGGGTTTCTTTGAAATGTCGTACTCCAATGCCCTGCCACCTGCAGCAGGCCCATTCCTCAAACGATTTTTCTCGTAGCGACTGCCGTAGAGCTCTCACACTCCGGTGTCCTTGCTCAACGCCCAATCTCTCGGCACATTCAGCAACCTTTTCACATTTGACAGCCGCTGAGCAATGGACCAGTGTTGCAAAGGAGCCTCCCATTGGCAACGGATCAATCCAGTCCTCGGTACCTCCTGGGGATAACATGCCGTGAGGAGTTCGCTATCACTATAGTCCACATGAGGACAGTTCTGCAGACCTATCACTACGTCAACAGGAGGACCAGGTTCTTGCAGGACCCTATCACTATAGTCCACAGAGAGACGAGTTTGGAGGGCCTCTGCACAGGGAGACCAGGTTCTACAGGACCTATCACTATAGTCCACAGGGGGACCAGGTTCTTGCAGGACCTATCACTATAGTCCACAGGGAGGACCAGGTTCTTGCAGGACCCTATCACTATAGTCCACAGGGAGGACTAGGTTCTTGCAGGACCCTATCACTATATTCCACATGGAGGACCAGGTTCTTGCAGGACCCTATCACTACAGTCAACAGGGATGACCAGGTTCTTGCAGGACCCTATCACTATAGTCCACAGAGAGGACGAGGTTCTTGCAGGACCCTATCACTATAGACTACAGGAAGGACGGACCAGGTTCTTGTAGGACCCTATCACAAGAAATAAATAAATATAAATTCTCTACCAGAGCAAGAACTTGTGAAATCAAGGGTGTGATGTAGTGGAAAGATTTATGTGACAGAGGAGGCTCACATCTCGCAAATCCCATGAAACACGTGTGGAGGCAGGATTGTTTTGAAACAAAGTCGATATAGCATCAACATGATATAAAATATTAAACAAAAAAAAAAAAAAGAACGGTAACAATAAGATGAGATAAGAAAAATGAAAAGAGGGAGGAAATAAAGTGACAGTATGACAAGTTAGCCGAGACGTCCAAGGAGACAAGAGGGATTGGCGAGGAGATGACTGCTAAAGCCCGTGGTCCTCACTATCTCCAACCTCCAGCTATTGACCCCCCATCATGTCGCCCCCTCCACCATCCCATCCTTATTATATCCCCAATAAGGCAGCGGTTCTTTCTTAAGCCTTGCAATAAGCAATTTGTGTAATGCACTCTATAATATGACAATTTTAAACTCCGTAATCTTCACTAGTTCATTATATTAGACGTCATGGGGTGTTGACCTTAAGAGTTTCCCAAGCGTTAAGTATTACGCCTTCGTTGTATCCTATTATTTCTACTGTATCTATGTATGGTACATATAGTAAAGGAAAGTATTGAGATCGTGAAAATTTTCGAATTCGAGTTTTTACCGTTAATACACGTTTTAGCGTCGTCTGAATCCAAATGACCAAGTCCCGAAATATGGTCTGTGTATGTGGAACGACTATCTCAACTGAAACTGAAATTCTATATTTAAAAAGCATATATTCCTGCGATATTACAGCAACTTTTTCATCAAAATTGTCAACCTCTCTATACCACGCATTGTGCCCTTTTTTTTTCAATTTTCTCTTCATTACAATGGGATTTTGATCAAACTCGCTATATCGGTGTAAAATTTAATGAGCTTTAATATCATGTAGGTTCCATTCTGATTTAAATAGACAGGCAGAGCTGAAATACCGATTTTTTTTATTTTAAGAATTTTTCATTCTCTAAATTAATAAAAGTTAACCATATATTTTTTTTCAGTATTGATAAAAAACCGGTTTTTTTTCAAATCTAAGAATAGTAATATATATGTATAATATAATAATGGAAATCTAAAGATTTAATATTAAATTAAAGCGACGAATAGGGCATAAACATATGTGATTATTTTATATCCAATCTAAAGCATATGTTTCCAACGAAACTGAATATATATATTTTTTTTTAACTTTTCAATTTCATAGTTCATAAATTAATTTTATCAAACGATTTTCGGGGGAGATGACTGCTAAAGCCAGTGGTTCTCACTTTCTCCGAACTCCAGCTATCGTGAACACATTTTTTTTTAAACTGATTTATTCAGAAATTATACAATGTGCCACACTCTATGAGCATTACAGCTATGAGAAATCATTCATCTCATATGTTCAGAGTAAACAAAAATAAAACCAATAATCACAATGCAGAATTAAATAAACAAATAAGAAACAAAATTATAATAATAAATAAATACTATTTTGGAACATATGACATAAAGTCTTTGCTACAGGTGGGAAAGCTCAGACAGCTCACATCTGAGTTTAAAAGGCTAGAAATCTTGGTTTTGGCATTACAGGAGACCAGATTCAGAGATACAGGATCCAGGGGGGAGGGGTAAAGAATTTTTAAAGGAAAAGTAGGGGAAAGAGATAAAGGTCCTTGTGGGTGCCAAAGAGGTGAGAAAGGGGAGAGTATGGAGCGAGGAAGGGAGAAGAGAGCAATCTGAAAGAATGAAGAAGAGGTAGGAAGAGAGGAAAAGAGGGGAATGTGTGGGAAAAGTTGGGAGAAAGTGATATTTGTCTGGTCTATAAGGCCGTTTCGCGTCAAAAAATAATAAATAAATAGATAAAAATAACAACAACCTTGGCCACAATCATACCTATATTTACATACTGCCCCTGTAACTCTGAATTTAACCCCGAATCTTACTAGTGCGTGTCAAGGAATAATTCAGAGATCCTAGCGCCTCTGATTCAACTACGTCACAGGTCTTGGAACCAGTGGAAACTGTGTGTGGGCTACAGAACCACATACTCTCAGAGCATGAGCGGAGAAGCTGGCCATTGCCAACACTCCAAAGGCCTTGCTACCAGAGATCTCTGGCCAGTATCCCTTCAAGTTATAGGTTTGGCAAAAGCTAATTAAGCTTCTGAGTAACTGAGGCTCGGATGGAACTAGATGAATGACAAATATTCAGATCATGGTGTAAGGTTTTGTCCGAGACATAATATATGGGGCATCGAGTAATGGTAAACACATTGGCCGCAGGAATATTGTGAGAATTAATAATGGCTGTTTTGATTAATAATATATATACATATATATATATATATATATATATATATATATATATATATATATATATATATATATATATATATATATATATTATTTTTTAATGATGCTGCATTATTTTCCCAACAAACCAATACTACAATGGGCAAAATTATTAAGTTTTAAGCCGATTTTTTAATATATTTTATTTCAAGTCGATATGAAACTTCTCGACCATCATTCAGACTCCACCTTCAGGAGAGCTTAATAAAAAAAAAAAAAAAGGAAGGGAAAGGTTTTAGCTACCATGAAAGAATTTGTGGTATGCTCCGTAATTAAAGTCGAGGAAATTACTGCAAATTGCCACCCCCTCCCCAACCCCCCTGGCTAGTTTATTTATCAAAGGAATTATTTAAGTCGCGTGCTGCCTAAAGCCGACAGCGGCCTTCTTCGTCAAATGAAATAGTGCTAATAAAATATTAACTTTGTAATGAATAAGGAAATAAGTTGAATCTCTGGGGGTGTTATTTAAATAGAAGAACTGTCCCCTACTGGCGTATTCCTCATTGCTTGCCCATTCCCACGCTACCATCCTAAATAACTCTCAAGAAAACTTTTAATGCTCTTTCTAATAACCGCCATTAAAAAAACAAAGCAAAAAAACCTGTACCACTACAACCCATGAAGGGTCTTCGGCTCAGTACATATAGAGTTTCGTATCGTTTCTAGGCCAACGGTCACTACAATCAGCCGCCAGGTTTTTACCCATTTTTGGTACCCACTTTAAAGAGGCTGGGTCTCTCCCAGGGGGTCTCCAGACTCTAGGGTCGCGCCATCGCTTGAAATAACAGAATAAATAATATTCTGCCTCATCCGGGATTCGAACTCAGGAACCGGAGAATAGTAGACTATTACTCTATATACTAGATCACTTCCCAACTGCCATTAATCAATATATATCATTACACATGCACAGCACAAATCAAGCAGGAAACACAAAGGCTGGGATTACACAGGATTACGTAGAGATAGGATAGAATACCATAAATTCCTTGGAAATGAGGTGCTTTAGGTAACAGTGTAGAGAAATCTTCAAGCAATGACGTGCCAAGAATAAAAAAAGCACTGGAAAACAAACCTGCATCATACATAGTCGGGTAGTCTTTAAATTATCAAATAAATTAATTTTTAAAAAATAATATCCAAAATATAACAAAGCTATGAGGAATCAGTTAAATTTATTTCTATTTTATATGTTGTCTTTCCTCTTTCATTTACATAATTTTTTTTTTATATTTATTTAATATTATTTTATATATCTATTTATTTTTTTATGAAACCTGCAGAAATTTATCTAACTTTCTACGAAAATATACCACAAATGTATATAGTTTGTAATATAAGGCTTTGCCTAGAATATTTATTCGATAGAACTTTTTTCAAACAAATTTCCTCCTTTTCAATTTCATTACATATGCTTCAGGAGCGAAGTTTTCTATTGGGTTCAGCACTAGAGGACTGATCCCTGGCTGCGGTAGAATCGTCATTTGTTCTATTATTCCGACAGTTGGGAGGTCCTGAGGTAGGAAAACTCTGAAACACACCTTCTTAAGTGCCACACACCAGAGCCTCCATAAGTGGGTACCAAAAATTGGGGAAAATCTGGAAGGTTAAGCGTGTTCTGGGACTGATTATCTTCTTGGCGGCTGTTGGTCTGAAAACTGAACAAACCCCTCTATATTTTCCCTTTCCTCAATGGATTGTAGATGTACAAGTTTTTTTATTTTTTTAGTTGTGTATTCTTATGAATGGCGGTGCCGGTGGCTGAGTGGCTTGCGCGCTAGTCTTCCACGCCAGAGTTGTGAGTTCGAGTCCCAGTCCCAGCGGCACTTTTATTAGAATATAATTAAATGGGGACTCACTCATAGCCTCTCCCCCGGATAGTGAGACTCGTCAGCCTACTGGTGGCATCTCGCAAAAATAGGCGTAAGGAGTGATGACCCTACCCTAAACAGTTCATTGAGAAACGTGAGTATATTCTCCCAGGAGTCTATACCACGCGGCCAAGGGCCTACACGGCCTGTCGCGCCAGAGAAAAAAAAAAAAAATCTTATGAATGACTTCATTGTTGCCTTTCACACTTGACCTCTCGAAACCAATCTTGAAATACTAAACAGTTTTGGAAAACAAATAATTTATAAACATAAAGTAACATTTAGCTTTCCAAAGGTATATTCCTATTTCATCTTATCAACTTTTTCGTGTAAAAAATTATCCAGAAAAAAAATTTCTGCAGTTTTATATTCAACAAGTTGTTTCATATTTACTTATTTTTTTATCAGTGAATACAAAAAAATGATCGATTATTTGGAATCTACAAAATTGAAGTTGCTTTACAAGAAGAAATTAAAAAAAAAATCCTTTGACACACACACAGAATCGGTCATTTCGAGTCAGGACATCCTAAAAGGTTTATTTCCGGTGGAAATTCAAATTCGTAGATTTTACTTTCCATTACTATACATTTGATATATAAAAAAGTTAAATTAAAAATCTAGTGCGCATAACACACGAATTAAACTTACCTCCGTTGTTAAAAAATATTTCAGAATTTTAAAAAACGGAAATGAAATAAATAGCACAAAAGTTAAGAAATTAATTAAATTGTGTTTCGATATAAACATGTCTTTTACTAATTAACTTTTCGTTTTTAAATATTTATTGAGATATATTACAATTTGTTTCTACATGAACATTAGTAATAGTTACATGAGACTACATTCAAACAATATATACAGAAAACAATGATAAAGTCAAATTACGTAAAATATATAATATAAATAAAAAAAACAAAAAACAATAACCTATAATTGAGATAAATGCAAATAAATGAAATAAAGAAGTAAGAAATACATTAACATCTATTTAATTAATTAATCTAATATATTATTGTCTAGAAAAATCAGTTAGTTTTATCGGCTTTTCATCACTCTCCGTTAACATTTGCCATTTTCTGTATAAGGTAATATTTTTAAAATAAAATATTTAGCTTTCCGACAGTATATTATACATCTCTATTATTGTTCTTATATTCAGAGACACAAATATTATTTGCGCTCTTTAATTCTGTAGCTGAATATTTCATTCGTTCAACTTATATATTTACCCGTTTTTTATCAATGCTAATACCATGATATGGTAAACGTTTTCAAATCTATAAAATTAAAGGTAATTTAGAGGAAGAAAATTAAAAATATCGGGATTTAAGCCCTGTCAGGCTACTTCAATCAGAATGAAACCTATATGATGTTAAAGCCCAATAAATTTTACATAGATATAGCGAGTTTTTTTCAAAATCATAAGAACCATTTTTGAGAAAATCGAAAAAATGTCCAAATGCATCGTATAATGGTGGTTCTTGTGGTTCGTCGATTGTGATGGTGTACGTTGTTGCGGTAACATCTCAGGCTTATAGTTGTATTAAATATGGGAATCTCGTTTTCGTGCTAGACTTACCACACACACTAATCTTTTTGCTGGACTTAGTCATTTGGACTCAGGAGGTCCTAAAACGTGTATTTCCGTTGAAAACTAGAACTGGAAATTTTTTAGGACCGCAATACTTTTAGGACCACAATACTTTTCCCGGCTGTAAATGAGTAAGTGAAATTGAAGATTGGTTGAATAATAATTTTATGAGAAATATTAGTCCTTAATGTAACATTTTCGACAATGGATATGGTACGTTTTAGAAATCAACATCTCATTAATATTAATTAATTTATTTTCAAAGCGTAAATTTAGATATTTTAAAATATAAACGAATAAATAAAAAGCATTTTTGTGTTTGCTAATGCATTCGGTCCCGTTGCTGTCCTGAACACGGCACTGCTAGGTTCCATACGATGCGAAAGAGTAGGGAGATGTTACGGGGAGGGGGAAGGGATTTTGGTGGAGTAGGGAGGGAGGGGAGGGGGGGGGTTAGGCAGGCGTCGGATCCAATTGGTCGACTCAGGGGGTACTTGTTGCATTATTGGCACCGGAACCAACTCCAACACCGAGCTACTAATTAACGCTTTAGCTGGATATTTAGCTTTAGTCCGAGCTTCCTTAATTATAATTACCTCGTTATTAATAGCGAGAAATCAATACATATACCTGTCAATCAGGGAGTAATACAGTTTGTACCATATTGATGTTTTCTCAAAAATGTATGACATCCAAGAGCACAGGCTCAGCAGTTCAAAACTTATTGCATGACCTCTGACAATAAGATGTCATACTCAGGAAGAAGACTTTTGGGGGTAGTTCCCCAATATATCCTCAAAACAATCACAATTGATTCCCTTTTATCAAAAATTAATAAGTCGTTAAAAAAATAAGATTATTTCATTTTTCTCAGCATTACATATTGTAGAAGTTAACATGCATAAGGTTTATTTATTAAATATTTTAATAATGTCTTCTTATTCTTCCAGTGGCGAGACAGGCCGTGTAGGCCCTGGACCTCGCGGTGTAATCTCCTGGGAGATTACACTCACGTTTCTCGATGTATTTTGTAGGGTAGGGTCATCACTCTCTACGCCCAATTTTTTGAGTGGCCACTATTTGGCTGCTGGGTCTGACAAACCTAGGGGAGAGTGAATCCCTATTCAATTACACCCTTACAAATACAAGTCCCATTGGGGCTGGGGTTCCAACTCACAACCCTTAGCATGAGAGACTAGTGTGCTAGCCACTCAGCCACGGGCTCCCCTATTTTAATAATTTACTTCTCACTAATATCTTAAGACCATAGAGGAAAAAAAGTTGTTCTTTACGTAATTTGAGAATTCTTACGTAATTCTTCCTTTCAGAAGGATTATGAATTGCTTTTTAAGATTTGTGTCCGGTACCTCGAGACGGTCGCACGTATCCCACCTCTACGACGAGTTAAAGTGGTTAACTCTAAACTTTCGAAGACAATATTTCCTTGGATCATTCCTTTATCAAATCATAAACTCCCACCATTCATCTTATGTAGCCTTCTGGTATTTAAATCCTCAACCCATCACCAGGAAACAAGATCCCGTCTGTCCGATTTCCACACTCCTTTCCATAGAACCAAAAAAATATGACTACTCCTTTTTAGCCCGGTCCTCTTCTAAATGGAATACCCTCCCTTCAAACATCCGTCATGCTCCTTCCCTCTCATCGTTTAAATCCCTCCTCTTTCAATACTTCCTTTCTCTTCAGTCAGATGTAAGCTAATTTTTATAATGCCAACTTATGTGAGGTGAATTTTACTTTAATGAGATGTAAAAGGTACATTTTATGTTTATTCTTATTTATTTATTTCTAGAATTTTTAAATAGAGATGACACTATGACCCTTTATTTTTTTGCATTATTATTATTATTATTATTTCATTCTTGTGTTATTTAATTTTATTTATATATTGTTTTTAGCCAGTTATAATTTATTATTTAGTTCATAATTGTTATTCTTAAGAGACATTTCCAGAATAAAGTTTTTTTTTTTCAATTCTATTCTACGTATTTCTAGTGGTCCTCATTTTAGAATGGAATATGACCATTATCCTAATATATCGTTTACAATTGCTCGGAAGAAGGAAGGCTTAGAAGAAGAAGGAACTATTTGTTTTTAAACGAGTTTAAAGAAAATGTTTAACGTTAAAGAAAGAAAAATTAGTAAATTTTAATTTGGGACTTTCAGTCCCCTAAGAATAACAGTAAAGTACAAAAATTGAATCTTTCGTCTGGCACAAAAAGAAAAACAATCTTAATGTTACACCTATATTATTTATAAAATTAGTAAATATGACTACTTGTACGACATACAACTACTACTAACATTATTTATAAATAAAATGAATATAACGATAGTATTATACATAATTTTATATAATAATAAATATATTTGTAAGTGGAAATATTATATTGTTCTTCTAACTAATAAAAAAAAATTGCTTGCATATTTCTAGTGGTCCTAATTTTAGAATGGATTATGACCATTATTCTAACTTTTTGTTTACAATTATTCGAAATAGTGATGGTTCAGAAGGTGGAAGAATAATTTGTATTTAAATGAAGTTAAAGAAGATACTTTGCGTATAATGGTGGGTATGCAATTCCAGAACGATGTGGGACGCTAAGTAAAGGATTTTATAAAAGATGTTCGATGAGAAGGAAAAGAGCTTAGTGGGCTGGGATCTTGTGTTAAACGAATGTACCGATGAACAAGGGATGAGCAGGTCAAAAATTTAGGATGATTTTTGGTATTATAAGTGCGATATAGGAATACTGCCAGGATATTCTGTCGCCAAGAAACTGGATTGAGCCACTTCAACTCGGCATATCTTTCGGAGAGGATGGAGCGCCTGGGGTCTCCGCTGATGGATCATATAAGATATTTCATAAGTCTTTTGTACTATAACCATATTTCTATGGAACATTTATTTTTCTGTACGACTTCCAACATTTATAAATATAATGAAAACAACAACAATATCTTAACGAAAATAAAGGAAACATGTGGTAAATAATGAACTATTATCTATGTTTTGACGGTTCATGGTGTGGTAGATGTATAATATACTTTTGCAAGTTTCCAGAAAATGTTATTTTATATTAAGAGTTTCAGAATATAATTGAGAGTTTCGAAAAGCGCATAAAATGAAGTGATTGTTGTAAATGATAATTCCTAACTTTAATAATTTTTCTATCGAAACTCAGTTAACTTTAACTTATTTTAAAATGATTTAAACAACGAAGGTAAGTGAATGTTCTTTTTACTTTCACTTACTATATATAGTAAGGGGAAGTATTGCGATCGTGAAAATTTTCGAATTCCGGTTTTCAACGGAAATACACGTTTTAGGGTCCCCTGAGTCCAAATAACCAAGTACCGCAAAAAGGTGTGTGTGTGTGTGTGTGGTAACTCCCGGGCGGAGACGGTAAGTCATATGAATCTGAAATTTCATATTTAGGACAAATATGCACCTGAGACGTTACAAAATCTTTTTCATCAATATGAGCTAACCAGAAGATCCACTTTATACCATGCATTTTGCACCTTTTTTCGATTTTCTCAAAAACGGTTCCGACGATTTTGATTAAACTCGCTATATCGAAGTAAAATGTAATGGGCTTTAGTATCATGTAGTTTTAATCCTGATTAAAATGGTTTGAAAGGGCTTAAATGCCGATAATTTGAATTGTCTTCTTCGAAAGTACCTTTAATTTTGTAGATTTTATAAAACGAAATATATTATTTTGTTACCACTGATGAAAAACACATAAGTATATAAGTTGAACAAATTCGTTATCTAACTAAAAGAGAAAACTGAAAAAATATTTTTTTAATGCATTTTTTTTATTTTGAACATAGCAACAGTAATATACACGTATAATATACCGTTGGAAAGCTACAAATTTTAGAAAAAAATATTATCTTATACTCAAGCTTTTAAAAGTTAATAGAGAGCTATAAAAAGAAGATAAAACTAACTGATTATTTTAGATAATAATATAATAGATTTTTTAATAAAACACATGTTTCTATAGAAATTCAATTTAATCAATCATTTAATATTTTCACGTATTTTTATCTCAAACTCTATTTGACATTCTTTCATTGATTTTAAAAATGGAGGTAAGTGAAAGTCGTGTGTCACCCGCACCAGATTTTTTAATTTGCAGTAATAATATATACATATATATATATATTATCGAAAGAATAATCATTTTTGGGACAAGTTGAAACATTTATAATTATAATGAAAACAACATCAATCCTACAACAATATCACAAGAGAAATAATGAAAACATTCGGTAAATTATGATCTATTATCCGTGCTCAATCGGTTTATGGAGTCTTGGGCAGGGCAAGTAGTTCACAGCCAGTGGGCAAAGACAAATGACGATGGAGTGTTGAGTTAGCCACACATCACTGGCAATTTCAGCTGGAAGGATTTCAACCTCTTAGGCTAAGGGTCTGGTTCCAGAGCTCTGGAATCCAGTAAATATATCTCCTTCCATTTTCTTTAAGACATACTACATAGAATTCTGAACATAATTAAATATATTATGTAAAAAATGAGGTGCGCGCCGTATAACTTCCATTTGCATCTTCCTTCGTGAAATACATTTTTATTTCAATTCATTATAAAATTGAATAAACTATTATTAAAGGTAATCAACCGATAGTTCCTCCGCCATGGATTCCTTTAGTTATCAAAAAATGAAGGAAACAAATTAACAAACAATCGGTCAATTTTCTTGTTAAAATCAATTTTTGAACTTTTAATCCTCACGCTAGACTGAAACGACAAGAAACAGCTCGCAGATATCGTTTCTTACAACATTTACTTCACAAACGTGCAAAACTTCCCATCTACTGCAAAAAACTAATTTATATTACCATATTTAGGCCTATTTGGACATATGGAATTGAACGACGGGGATCCTCCAAGCCATCAAATTCCTCTCACATCCAATCCTTGCAATCCAAAATCCTCCAAAAGATCCTAAATGCCCCTTACTTTGTCACCAATAAAATAATCCATAAAGACCTGAATGTCCCATTAGTTGCAGACTTAGCCCGAATTAGATATACTTCCTTTCACTCCAAATTACCACTCCACCCAAACCCACTTGTCTGCAATCCCTCATCTCCTTCTATTCCTGATCATCATCCGAGGCCGCTGAAAAGACGATGGCCTCGAGACCTCCTTGTCTGAAAAATCTTTGAAGTGCTACCACTGGGTAGATTCTTCTCACGCCTATCATGTCCATATCACAATGTTCACATTTACTTAATGTATTTTTTGTGTTAATACAGTTGTAAATATCTCTATAATAAATAAGAAAAAAAAAAAAAAAAGAACTCTTAAATTATTGGTTCTAAAATAAATTTTTCAATCATCTTTTACAACGATAGAAAGTGAAAGTTAAGACTTAAGTGCTTTTTATATCTTGATCACTTCTGCTACTTAAAAGAAAATCTAGGCAGAAGTTTAAAATTTAATTAAGGTTTTATCGTTCCAAAAATCGAACTTTATTAGATTTTCATTAAATAATGTCTTAAATTTTTTTTAATATATATTTTTTCTAGTATAAGTAAAAAAAATACTTTATAGGTGTTTCTTAAAATCTTAGACAAAGCTAAACGTATTTCTATATGGCCAAATATGTTCGATTTTGTATATAAATTATTTTAAAAAATATATTTATTTTTTTTATAGGGTAAACCCCCAACTTAAGTCACTGGCTATAATATAAAATTATACAGATTTAAAAAAAAACGGGTGGCGCAACACACGACTCTTACTTTCCTCTATGGTTAAAATCAAACTTTTTCTCTTTATATATATATATATATATATATATATATATATATATATATATATATATATATATATATATATGATATATATAATTATTAATTTAATTAGTAAAAATTTATAAATAATTATTTTCTCGTCACTGTCCTGAGTTTTCTTTAGGTTCAATATTTGTAAGATATATATTTGGCCGTTTCATAAAAGAAGTTTTTGTTATATATATTTTATTTATTTACTTTTACACATCACAACGTTTAAAGCCTCAAGAGCCATTTTCAAGCATCTGTAACAATTAAATTGTTTTTAAATTTGTATGGCATATAAACACTTTTTACATCGTATGTCAACATTTAAATTAATTTTATTAATCGTGTGTTTTTTCATTTAAAAAAAAAAAAAATGCTTTACCAACTATGCATATTATTTTATATATATATATATATATATAATTATATATATATATATAATAACTTTCACCGCTTCATCAGCAGTGTCGTCCTAATTATTAGCCGGGTCCAAGTATAATTTGAACTTAACTTGAAAATGGCCCCAGAGGCTGAAATGTTGTGATGTGTCAAAGTAAATAAATAAAAAAAATATATCAACAACTTCTTTTCTAAAACGGCCAGATATATATCTTATAAATAATTATATATTTTTCTTCAATTTATAACAATTTTTTTATTTCATATAATTTTTTTTCTTTTCCTAATATTTTATTTAAAAGGTTTTTTTGTTTTTTTTTTTAATATCACCTAGCGATTAAACGTTAAAGATACACAGGCGTTGATGACCTAGAGGTATTACGCCCAAAAGCCGAAACAAACAAGTGCTAAATGCATGTTTAAATTAACACTTCCGGTGAGCCGATCTGGGCGAAAAAGTTAGTTTAACATCTCTGACATATAGTTGTCTTGAATATGAGGTACAATAGTTGATAAGTGCCCCGATCGAGTGGATTTAATTAAATTATTTTTAGTTTAGTTTATTTATGGTTGAGTGAAACGTTTGAGCATTTGTGTGGTCACTATTGAAGTAGTCATGTAGTTTCTTGTCCTTTCTGTCCTCAATGATAAAAGGTACATTCCCATAAAAAATAAAAAAAGTATAAGATAGCTATCACCACCGATAATATATCGAATTCTGGATAAAATTTATAATCATTCTAATTCTAAGAATATTGCTGCAGGGTGCAACAACAAATTAAATAATAGTACGTTATCTCACCAGCTATTGATATAAATTTGTAATAGAATAAAAGAGTTAAGAAGTTAGGTTTGACAGTCGGGTAATAAGTGAATGGTGTAGGCGCTGGCTGGAAGACAACTCACCCAAAGGTTGGTGCCTTGGGGATCCGAAACTCCCCGTAGGAGATATATTTTTATTTTATTTCTCTGTCTTGGGAGAGCTCTAATATACAATATAAGACAGAATATTGAGACCTCAACTTGAAAGTAGGAAAAGTTATAAGCAAAAAAGTAGTTCGTTAATAATTCATCGCATCTAAATACGTATGTAATCGTTTTATTACTATTTATTACAATTCAACACAAAAAATCAAAAACGTTATATCTTGTTTCCTTTCAGTCTATATATTTTCAATAATAAGTAAATGTAATTCTACGATTTTCTGATCATACAACGTTCAATACATTTTCTTAAAGTGTTTTTTATTAGGTTTGAAATCGTTGGTTGAAAACATTAAAATTATAATTAATCAGATAAAAATGTTTATATGGAATTTAAAAAAATCATTAGGTGATTCTTATTTAGTGTTTTTTTTTTTCATTATTTATCATAAGTGAATAAAATCATATCCCCATGATTATTTTTAAATCAATCAATGTTTTACAATTAACAATAACAATAAATGTTTACCATTTAAAATAAAAACTAGAAAGATAAATTTTTTGAATTATCTTTATAACACGTTTATAGTCAGCAGTAGTGAGTAGGTGGAGAATATATCAGTAATTGTCAAGATAACATCTATTTTTTATTTTTATATTTAGAATATATTATTAATTTTTAATTTAAGAAAATATATATATTTATCTGTGTGTGTGTGTGTGTGTATGCACATTTAAAATGTATACATACATATTAATATCAGGGATGAGATGGTTCGGGTGGCGTGAAATGGTGACATTGTGCGTAGAGTGAAAAATTAAAACCCTCCGGGGGAACATCCAGCCGCTTAAAGTGAAACCCGAAAATGAAGAGAAACCTGAAAATTCTTTAATAAACCAACAAAATTTCAGAAAAAAAAAGTATAAATAATTGCATACATAGTTTCGCTAAAAAGAAATTTACGATGATTTTTTTGTTGAAATAATATAAATACAGTAAACTCTCTTTTTAACGAACACTTGTTTATAACGAACTATCGTTGCGGTCCCTTGAAAAATGGATAGAAAACTATGCTTTCTCCCGTTTATAACGAAATGTGCTCTTATAACGAATTAACGAACTACTTTTGTGGACCTCAGAAATAAATTTCTTCGTTTATTACGAAAAATAAAGAAGAAAAAAATTACGATACGTCTTAATTCCTAGTAAAGAGCGGCGCCTTTCTGTCCAAATCCTTACCTCTTCCCTCTATTCAGCTCAATTCTGTGATTCATAGTCTGAGACAGCTTCTGGTTTCTAGAGTTTCAGCTAGTTTTTTCTGATTAATTGCTTTTATTACTTGCTTTAATACGAGTTTCCTACGAGGTCAAGAGAAAATCCATTGATTTAAATTCAAGGTTGGTGATTCTTCAAGAAATGGATAACAAATTTAGACGAAATCGAAAATTGCGGAAAAAATACGGGATATCAAAATCTCCTCAATCAACGATTATCGCTAATGAAGATAAAATCGATGCCTCCGTTGCATCTTCATCGGGATGTGCAAAAAAAAAAAAAAAAAAAAAAAAAATATTTCAACTTCATATGAATTGCTGTGATTTTGACATGGTAAGTTCCTTTTTACGTTTTGTATTTTGAATGATGGTTTATGTTAATCTTAAAGTATTATGTAAAATGTGAAATAAGATAGATATATGTGCATAGTGCATAGTTTTAATTGCTTTTGTAGTTTCTAAATAAACACGTGTAAGCGAATCCTGAATTGAAAATATTTCTGTTTAACCACCTAAATTTATACCAAGACATATAATATATTTTTCGGACATAACGAATTCTTTTATAACGAACAGAGAATTTTTTGGTCCCTTGGAATTCGTTAAAACGAGAGTTCACTGTATAATAGAACATCTTCAAAGTGAACAAAAAATAATAAATAAATAAACATTGATGTAATTAATTTTTAGGACCTGAAGAACAGTAGGCTATTGCTTTATTTAACAGACCACGCAATTCTTATATTTACGTAAGTGAAAGTAAATAGAAAAAACGGTTTTCGCAAAAAGTTTTTGTTTTCCTTTGTATATCTCAAGCAAAGCTTCATTAGGCATGATCCAGTTCCGGACGGAATAAACCGATCAGCAAATGAACAAGACGCATAAATTTGACTTTTAAAGCGCCTTCATGGTTAAGCAAGCTCGTTTTAATTTTATTCCGCATCGCTTCACGATCCACGTACTACGGAGCCGACAGAGTCCTACAATAAAGGCGGCGCTCTCACTTTGAGAAAATACTTATTTCCTCCTCTTTCCAACCCAAAGCGTGGGCTACAAAGGGATCTGGGAGGTGGACAGTTTTTTCCCCGTTGGCTTCTAAATAAATTAGCGTTGCTGAAGACGACAGGGTCGGTGAAAGGAACCTGCTTTGAGAAGGGCCCGCTTAGGTATGAATAAAGAATCAACCGAGATGGAATCTATCTGATACGAGATGTTTGCATAGGGCCCCTCCTTCAGCAGCAATGTTCCTCAGGGGCTAAAGGTTTACATCCCTCTTTTCACTAATATATCAACTTTATTATTCAGCCGTATCCCAGGGGTGGCAACGAAAAGATAATGTTATCCGATTTTAAATGAAATCACAGTGATCAAGTATGACCTATTTACAATCTCGTAAAGGCTTAACTGGACGATGTATCTACATGATCACGAGCCCCTCTATATTTTAAAGAGTTTATAAAAGTCTATTTAAACCACTTATACAGAAATTTAGACACATAAAAAGATGAGAAATAACAACCTTATACTAGATCCTTTAAGAATAAAACGTCTGTATCACAAAAAACATATACAAAATACAAAAAAATCTGGCTAATAAGAAATAGTATCCAATCATTTCAGTCCAAAGTCCTTATAACAATAGTCAATGCTGCTTAATTATTATTTAAAAACAAGACCTTACCATCATGACCACAAGATCCCTTATGTCCTCCAAATTCTCAACCTTCCACCAGAAACGTTCTCTTCTTCCTAATCCCTTGGCACAATCCCTATCTAGTACCAACCATCCTTACAACCCTCCTCGTAGGATCTCATATCAATAATCAACTGGAGTGCTGACAATGGCCAACTTCTCCACATGCCTGAGAGTGTGTGGCTCTAGCACTCAGCCTCCACTGGCTGGACTAGTGACACGGCTGATCTGAGAGGCGCTGGGATCTCCTGACAGTGTGCCTCGGCATCCATTTATCCATTTTTGGATGCAGAGGTTCGATTTGGAGTTCCCAGGGGCAGTATGTAAATATTGTATATAGGTATGAATGTGGCCAAGATTATAATTATTTTATTTTATTTCATATACTTTATTTTATTTTTTTATAATTTATTTATTTTTATATTTTATTTTATTTTTTCATTTGTTATTTAGGTTAACTTATTTTATTTTATTATTTGTTTGTTTTACTCTGTACATATGGAATGAATGACTTCTTTTATCTCTAATACTTATTGCCCAAGATAGTGGCAGATTGTATTATTTCTGAATAAAGCACCATTAAGAAAAAAAAAATAATAAATAAACTTAATATAACTTTAAAACAACTTTCGCAATTCAAATTGCTTCCTGAAATCCTCAACCCTCTTTACTTTGTCACGAATAAACTTATCCATAAAGGCCTTAATGTTCCCATATGTTGCAGATCTGGTCCAAACAAGGTTGCACTCCTTCTATTGAAAACTCTATTCCAACTTTAATCAAGTGCTTTTAATCATTACTTCCTCTTTCATCCCTCATAATTCTCCGTGAAATCTACAAGAAGATGGCCTTCTAGATTAGATTTGCAGCACTGGCAAATGGCCAGGTTTTGTACATGTTTGTTCATAACAGAATAACACCGTTATCATAATAACAACAATAAGAAATGATCTCGCCATTAAAGAAAAAAATATATAAATAAAATCTACTACTACAACTTCTGAAGGGACAAATCACTCTCAGCATCCTGGGTTTTATGCATTTTTTAGTATCTACTTTGTAAAGGCTGGATATACCCCCAAGGGTCGGGTATGGACCTCTGGTCCTATCTATTGATTTATTTTATTATTAAATATTATAGTTTTTTTTTTTACTATATTATTACTATATTTTCAAACGTATTTTTTGAAATTAAAGAAGAGGCATCCATAGTACCATAGCTAAACGTTTAGCTCTACAATCAATAAACAGTCTTAAATAGCTTTTAATGAAATTTCATCGCCAATATTACAAAATCTTATTAAGTATCCTAACGAAATTCGGAATGGAACAACCTCTAATTCCCATAAAACTTCAATGTCCGGGAAATGAAACAGGCCAAGGGAATTATCCAGTGATGGAACTGCATAGCGATTATCGAATTATATTTATCTTGGAACAATAAAATAAAGGTATGTAGGTTACCGGTAGGCCGTTGACGGTATGAGGAAAACTGAGCCAATCACAAAACATAGGATTAAACTTATACCCGCTAATTGTTATCGAGCATATTTCGATGTAATAATCAAATTAAGGACTGACAAATTAATAGAATAAGTAAAAATAAAAAATAATGCAAAATGCCGTAATAAAGGATAGTTTAACACAGGAGAAGGTGAAATTCCTGTGTTCCTCTCACACATTGTTTTTATTCTCTTTTTTTACAGTCACTTACCAATATTTAACAAAATATTGGTATTGTAGTAAAATTTAAAACAATATAAAAATACATATTATCAGAGAGAATTCTCATATTAAGTTCCTTTGATTCCGAATAAGTCTCGCAAAATGGACTGTGCGTGTTTGTTTCTCAGTATATGTGAACAACCCAGCCCAAAAACGATAAGTCACACGAAACAGAAATTAAGTATTTAAGATAGGTATATAATTGGGATGTTGCAGCTAATTTTTTGTCAAATTTACTCACGATAAATGCTACTTTACATCTTCGATTATATAATTTCCTCATAAAAGAATGTTAGCGAAACTCTTTAAATCTTAAAAACAAAGGTTTAATATTTATTAGATATTATCCTTATCAAAATTGTATAAACTCAGGAGCGGGCAACATACGAATTTTCACTTACCTCGCCTGTTAAAATCAATTTAAGAACTATTAAATAAACTTAAAGTTTTTTTTTTAACATAATTTATTGAAATTTACAACTGTACTAAAAAAAAATACAAGTAAACATGATATAAGAAAAATGACATGAAAAAGACTTGTAGAAGAACTAGCAAATGGTAGCACTCCTGTAATAATTCTAAACTAGAAGGTCTCGGTGCCATCTCCTTTTCAGAAGCCTCGGAGGATTGTCGGTAATTGAAGAGGAAGAAAGGATTGAAACTAGAGGACTAGGGTGGGAATGGAGTTTGTCATGAAAGGAATGGTATCTAGATCGGGCCAAATCAGCAACATACGGAATATTAAGGTCTTTGTGGATCAGTTTATTAGTTACAAAATAAGGAGCATTGAGGATTTTATGAAGGATTTTGGATTGTAGGGATTGGGTACGGGAAGAATTTGATGGTTTAGTAGAGTCCCAAAGCTCTACTCCGAAACTTAAAGTTAAAAAAAAAAATAAAATAAAATAAAAATTGAATTATCGTTAGAAACATATGATTTAGAAAAAACATATTAAATTGTTTCGTATAGTAACCAGCAAAAAGTTTTTGCCTAAATCGTCAGTTTACATTGTTGTGCATAAGATACTTTTTCTAAAATTATACGGTACATTATATGCCTATACAGCTTTCATCAAATTATTATCAAAAAACTAAAAATTACATTTAAAAAATATTGTATCATCGTTTATCAATGCTAATAAGATAATATGGTGAATCTTTTTGAATGCACAAAATAAAAGACACTTTAGAGGAAGAGAATATAATTCGCCGTTAAAGCCCTGTCAGACCGTTTTAATCAAATGAAAGATATATCTTATCAAAGCTCATTATATTTTCACAAGGATATAGTGAGTTTAATCAAAATCGTTAAAGCCGTTTTTGAGTAAACCGTAAAAAGGTGGAAAATGCCAAGTATAAATAAGGACTTGCGGTGAGCCGATTGCAGCCGGTGAGCTGCAACATTTCGGCCCAGAGTTGTTTTAAATAGGAAATTTCAGTTGTGTACGACTTCTCGTTTTCGTCTTTCATTTAATACGCATACATATACTTTTTCATTTGGACTCGGGTGGTCCTAAAACGTGTATTTCCGTTTAAAACTGGAATACGAAAATTTTCACGATCGAAATACATTATCTTAATAAATATTACATATATAGGCAAGTGAAAGTAAAAAAGGTTCTCTTTTAAAAATAGCTTCTACTTAATTACTTTAGGTTTGTTGTGATCAGAAATATTTTATTATCGTTTATTATTAATAGCTAGAGAATATGATATAATGTAATAAGCTGTTTATTTTTCATTATTTCATAGGCCTATTAATTATAATTAATGTTACGGATAAAATGTGTTTGTATTATAAATATAATATTTTTTTTTAAATTAAGGGTGAGAAACACAGAGGTTTATCCATGCTTTTAGCTTTAAGTGGATTAGCATAAGGAAAGTGCGGGCGAAACCAACCGCAAATGTCACTCAATTCGGGAAACTTTCACCTTGGTGGAAGAATTTTGTGACAATTTCTAGCATCCAAGTTTTATAAATATTCTTATTTATATTTTTGTTATGGTACATGAAGTAATAAAATTCCAGGTGACATTTCAGCGTGTTCTTGGAATATTGGATTTCATGAATAATGGGAGGCGTACGGTGCGTAGTAAATCATTTTGTGTAGATTGTGAGCATTGGCGTACCAAGAAATATTAAAGCCTGGGGCGAAATCATCGGTAAGGCCCCTACGTTGTATCGAGGGGCTGCTTAGAACAACACATTTTGAATTTTGCAAGTTTTATAAAATTGTAACTTTTGAAATTAATTAAACATAATTAATCTTGATAATAAAATACACAATAAAAAGATTTTGATGTTATCTTGCCAATTACTACCTCCAAGCTTCCCCAAAACTCTGCCACTTTCTCCAAATTTTTCTTGTTATCTTCGCTTATAGGTGCATGTGCATTAATCAGAGTATACCTTTTATTGCCCGCCTTAAGGGTGAGCGTCAAAAGCCTATAACTTTTGCTTTGGAAGTCGACCACTGATCCCAATAGATCCTTCCTGGCCATAAATCCCGTACCCAGGTGTGGAACGTTCTTCAAGATCTTTCCCTCTGCATTCTGTACTCCCCATAATCCACTACTTCTGTATCATAGGATATCATAGGGGGGATCTAGACTGAGGTCGACCAGAGAATCATACAAAGAAGCGGATGACCTGGAAACGGAAATTAGGTTAAGGAAGCTGCGTTTATACGGTCATATGGTAAGGATGAGACCGAGCAAAATAAATCAGCAGACCTTGGGAAAATGTGGGTATATGTATATCGAACAAGGATTGTCTCAATAGAGATCAATATAGGGAAAATTAGGGAAGATAAAGGTCCTTCTGGGTGCCAAAGAGGTGAGAAAGGGGAGAGTATGGAGCGAGGAAGGGAGAAGAGAGCAATCTGAAAGAATGAAGAAGAGGTGGGAAGAGAGGAAAAGAGGGGAATGTGTGGGCAAAGTTGGGAGAAAGTGATAACTGTCTGGTCTATAAGGCCGTTTCGCGTCAAAAAAAAAATTATAATAAACAATTAAAAGTTATAGACTGGAAGGAATTAGTCCGGGTGGCGGTCATTAAATGAAACAACTTAATAGTTTCAACTATTTTATTGTTTGCCAACGTTTCGACCCCCATTGTGGGTCATCATCAAGGCTAAAAGATACAAAAAGGACACATTCAAAATAAGATTAAATATACGATTTTAAAAATTATTGCGCTAGAGAATGTCAATATTATAACATAAAAGGAACTAGATGTGTAAAGAAATCAATTAATTAAATTACAGTGACAAAGGTATACTAATGAGAGGGCTATACAGTACAGATAATGACTGATGATAATGTACAAATATATAAGAATAAATTACATGAAATAAAAAACATTGAAAAATAGAGTAGAGTGGAGATACGTACTTACGTTACAATTCAATTTATCCCTACTTGTAATTATTTTATTCCTTTGTATCAACTTGTGTGATCTGTCAATGATTGTTATTTCATTTTTTTTTCTCATAATATTTTCACTTGGTTATTTCTACTGTCTTAAGGTATTTAACAAATATTATTAAATCGTTGGTTGGGAGGGAGTCAGTTTTACTAGATATACTTTGTACATTATTATTCTTACTATTGTATTATATAGTGTTTACTTTAACAATCATGTTAAAACATTTTCTAATACCATTATGATGCTATTACTATTATAGGTTTAATCTGATTACTTCTGTTTATGTTAATATTACAACTTTACTCATTTTTGTCCAGTCCCGTCAAAAAATGTGGTACGTATTTTCCATTTTACCCACCTTTTGTACGTACTTTCCTATCTACCTGCCTATATCCCATACTACCTAATTGTACCTAGTTTCCATTCGCATACAACACGGTACGTATCTCCACTGTACTCCATTTTTCAATGTTTTTTATTTCATGTGTTTTTTTCTTATATATTTGTACATTATCTTTAGCCATTATCTGTTCTGTATAGCTCTCATTAGTATGCCTTTTGTCATTGTAATTTAATTAATTGATTTCTTTACACATCTAGTTCCTTTTATGTTATAATATTGACATTCTCTAGCGCAATAATTTTTAAAATAGTATATTTAATCTTATTTTGAATGTATCCTTTTTGTATCTTTTTAGCCCTGATGATGACCCACAATGGGGGTCGAAACGTTGGCAAACAATAAAATAGTTGAAACTATTTAGTTGTTGCATTTAATGACCGCCACCCGGACTAATTCCTTCCAGGATTGGATGTGGGATAAATTTGATTATTAAATTATTGTATTTATTTGAAAAAAAAAACTACTCTATTGTGAGAATGATTTGCAAATCACTATTATCTGTTTTTTGGGTGTTTTTTTTTTCCTGAGGCAGAATGGAATATTATTGAATAAATAATATAAAAATGTATGTAAACACACACAAACATATATATGGGGTTTATTTATATAAACTACGGCCACTACTATATTGTTCGTATATTACCGAACGGTGTAAGTTTTAAAACCATAATATTTGTCATAGATATGCTAGAGCGAAAATTAATTATGAATAGAAAAAAAGTGGACATATATACGAAGCTAAATATTAAAAAGGACGAGATAAAAATATTAATTGAATTCGAAACACAATTATTTACCCTGGATTGGAGAAAACTAAGTAAACAATGCTAGTATACATTGTGTCACACGTGTGATTATTTAAACACAAAACTCTTTTTATAAGTTTATAAATTTTAAATATTCTAATATTTTTGTGTTTCATGGCAATGTTTTTCGCGTTGGGTAATAACAATTATTTATATTTATACATAAGACAGAAAAAAAATGAAAAAAGGGTTCTTATATTTATAAGGAATATATATACACGTATATATATATATTATATATATATATATAATATATATATATATATATAATCGGTTGTCAAATTCTTTTATATTGTATATTTTCTCATTTTGTATCAGTGCTCATATATGAAATGGTTAACTGTTTTGAAACTACAACGTTAAAGATACTTAAATAAATTATTTTGTAAATTTGTCATTACAGCCCTGTCATACTTTTGAATCAGAATGGTATCTACATGATATTAAAGTATATTAAATTTCATATCAATAAAGTGAAGAGCTTTTCTTGTGAAATCCGCAAAATACTGCGAAGAAGGAAATGCTTTATTTATTTGGCAATGCTGCCCAAACACACCGGGTTGCTTACATAACACAACATACTGCATCAATCCCTTGGACATATTTTACATACATTTTCAATTTTTTTTTTTCCTATTATAATACAAATTTATAATATTTACAATTTTTTTTTTCCTCTTTTAGCTATTTACATTATTTTATTTTATTTCTCTCTAGCACTATATTGTAAATTTAGACCTTTGGAGCGCACATTAGATAATCAAAATATAATCATATTCACTATTTAATTGCCATACAGGTAATGGTGGATAATCCCCAGGGAGTCCAAAATGACATTTTCTGCTAACACCGCTATATCTCCTATATCCACACCTAGCTGTATATGCAGAAATGTAAAAAAATGCGTAATAGAATGTGGCATTTCTGGTTCAATGAAATAATTGCTAAACTATAATTTTCACGATCGCAATTCATTCCCTTACATACTCTTATTTAATATGTAGGTAAGTGAAATATGTGTTTTCTTGCTAACTGCACATTTCTATACGATGCAGAAAATATTCCTATAGCTAAATGAACTCTAAATCGGTGAGACAGAGAGAATTGTTTTAAACATACATGACACCTCGTTCAAATCGCAAACAAGGGATGCAGGGGCCCGCCAACTAGTAATAAATATAATATTCAACTTATTGACTAATGGGGAGGGGGTGGGGGGGAATGCGAACGGCAGACGTACACAAGAAATGAATGGCTTCAACTTGGTCCCTTCCCACTCCAACTTCCGCTTGAAAACTCCCTAAAAATTCTGCCGAGTTTCCTCAAAGAAACGACTTCTGGCGAAAATCTTGTGAACCAAATCAGAAATCAGTTCAATAGAAATAAACTTATACAACCCCTTATAGTTGAACTTGCGTAATTTTTACCCCCTAAGATGGCGATATATTGAGGCTCCCTCTCTGAATTCTGAGCACCTCCTTTTGGTAGGAAATATAGGTGTTTCTACTTCTTATTATTTTTTTTCTTGTCATTTATTTAGGAAGCTAAGGCTATAACGTTCTACGATGGAACTTGAATTAACTGTTTAAAATCTCGTACCTATAAAATAATATAAAACATTTCTTTAATGAAAATTTGGTGCGCGCAACCCACGACATTCACTTACCTTCATTATTTATATCAATGCAAGAATTTTTATATATAATTTATTATATAATTTTATTATATATAATTTTATATATAAATTATATACGAAAATGAATTGTTAAATAATGATTTAAATTGGGTTTTAATAGAAATATGTGTTTTATTAAATAATCTATTATGTTATTATCTACGACAATCAGTTTGTTTTATCGGCTTTTCATCACCCTCCGTTAATATTGGGTTGTGTCACATAAAAGGTCCTTTTCAAGGTAAAGAATATTTATTAAAAATACGATATGAAAACAAGATAATTTTATTCGAAGTATTTACCTTCTTTTTCTACACATTTTTCCCAACGTGACACCAACTTTTTTATCCCCGAACTGAAAAACTCTGAGCTTTAAAGTGAAACATAATCAGAAAACGCACTTTTCACTTGATCATCATTTTCAAAACGTTTTCCTTTGACGAAGTTGTCTAAATTCCTGAACAGGTGGTAATCTGTTGGAGACAAGTCGGGAGAATAGCCCAGTTCTTTCAATTTTTGCACGGTATGTTTTGAAACATGGGGTCTTGCTGCCACTCAGTGAGATCATGAGGTACCCATGTATCGAGCTTTTTTACTTTCCCAATACACTTTAAATGTCTGGAAACGGTAGATGCACTTGCATTTAGTTGTGCTGAGAGTCCGTTAACTGTTTGTTAGGGGTTTCCTTCTACTGTATGTTTGAGGACATCGTTGTCTATTACGGACGGAGGTCTTCCTCGGGGCAAGTTTTCCAAGTCGGTATCCCCAGCTGAAAACTTAGCGAACCAACGGTGAATGGTGCGTTCATTAACACTCCCTTTCCCCAACGCCTTGCAAATATTTCTAGCGGCCTTAGTTGCTGAATGGGTGAGTTTAAACTCGTACAAAAATAATACTCAGTTAACAAATAACACTTTTATATAAACTTTTGTATATTTAATCACTATGGAAAGAGACACATAATCTTCTGACTAATATAATATATTACATCTTTACAGTAATAACATCTTGACCGGAGTGCTCTGGCCCTAGGATTTGGGGGGTACATATAGGAAGGAATAGTAGAGGGGATGGAGGAAAGGCGGCAAAGATCAAATGGAGGGACATATGGATCACTTAGCAACCATAATGTCAAAGTACTTCCTGTAGGGGTTCAGGTATGTGCAAAGGTGTCTTGGGCTAAAGTCCCTTCAGAGGTAGAAGGCGGCATCCTTTGTAATAGGAGGCAATATAAATATTAGAATAGAATAGAATAGAATAGAAAATAATTTTTATTCTGGGACTGGGCCCCCTAAGAATAACAGAATTGTACAATTTAAATATACAACATGTCTGGCCAACAGACAGAAGGAACAGAATTAATTACTTATTACACAGATGCTGACCTCATCCATGCAAAACGCCGAGCCAGATCATTATGGCAAAGAACCCGACACCAAACAGATCGCCGCTCCTATAACTTTTATTGTAGGCAATTAAAGCGGGAGTTGGCGACCTTCCGTTCTCAGTCCTTTAATTCATACCTCTCCTCTCTATCAGCTCGAGATAATTCCCTGTGGAATGTGACCAAAAAGATCCTAAAATACCACAAAGTTTCCCATCCTCTCCGGCGTGGTGATGACTCCTGGGCTGCGTCTGATAAAGATAAAGCCGAGGAATTCGCCACACACCTCTCCAAAGTATTCACTCCTCACCCGGAATCCAACAGAAATCATACCACAACAGTTGAAGAATTCCTTTTCTCACCAATACCTCTTTCCCTACCTCCTAAAGCTATTAATCCATCTGAGGTGAAATATCTTCTTCAAAAACTGACCCTTCGTAAATCTCCTGGACACGATCTCCTTACCCCCCAGATCCTGCGACAACTTCCCCAGAAAGCCATTATTTTTCTTACATACATCTACAACTGCATCCTTCGCACCACCTATTTTCCTCTCTTATGGAAACATTCCACAATCTTTCTATTCCTAAAACCAGGTAAACCTTCCAGTAACACTTCATCCTACAGACCTATTAGTCTACTCCCCATCCTCACAAAAGTCTTTGAAAAACTCCTTCTAAAACGAATCCTGCCTATATTTGAATCACAAAATCTTCCTTCCCATCAGTTTGGTTTCCGTTCTCATCATTCTACTGTTCAACAAGGACTCCGAGTTGTAGACCATATTTCCTCAGCCCTTGAATGCAAAGAGTATTGTTCTGGTGCGTTTCTGGACATAGCGCAAGCTTTTGACCGGGTATGGCACACCGGATTACTCTTCAAGCTTAAAACGCATTTACCCCAGTCTCTATACCTCATTCTACGATCCTCCTTCCGAGTTCGCTGTGGTGTAGAATTTTCTAACTTTTATCCCATTGAGGCCGGTGTTCCTCAAGGCAGCGTCTTGGGACCCGTCCTCTACATCCTTTACACTGCTGATGACACCGCCATCCTATCATCCAATTCCGATCCTGAAATAGCATCCTTAATCCTGCAAAGACACCTTTGTCTTATCGAGGACTGATGTAATGCTTGGCGTATTAAGGTTAATGAAAGCAAATGCACCCACGTCACCTTCACCCTTCGACGCAAATCCTGTCCAATGGTTCATTTCAATTCCATACCGCTTCCTTCCTCAGACACAGTCCGATATCTTGGCTTACTACTAGACAAAAGATTGACCTGGAACCCACATACAAGACTTAAACGAAAAGAACTCAACAGACGATTCGGACAGTTATACAGACTACTAAACAGAAAATCTAAGCTTACAGTTGACAACAAATTATTACTTTACAAGACAATACTGAAACCAATGTGGACCTACGGACTTGAACTATGGGGGACAGCCAAACATTCTAACATCAAACGCATTCAATCCTTTCAATCCAAAGTCCTCCGAACAATAGTAAATGCTCCTTATTATGTCTCCAACTATACCTTACACCACGACCTTAATGTTCCATTTATTTCAGACCTGATTCCATCTAAATTTTCTAAATTCCACCAGAACCTCATTCATCATCCTAATCCTCTAGCACAATCCCTATCCAGCTCCACTCATCCATACAACCCTCCTAGAAGGTTGAAACGGCAGTGGCCCCAAGACATATTGTAAACATCTATTCTGGAGTTCTGACACTGGTCAGATTCTCCTCTCATGTGCGGTGTGATTGTGGCTTTGGCGCCCTCACTTAGCTTTCGCTGGCTCTCACCAGTGATGCGGCTGAGAGGGAGGCGCTGGGATCCTTTTGACTCTGCTTGTCCTTCCACAAGTGGGGGGACAAGCCCCGTCTGGGGTTCCCGAGCTGATTGTAAATATTGTACATAGGTATGAATGTGACATGTTTTGTTTATTTATTTGTTAACTTCATTTATTTGTATTTATTTTGTCTATAAATTTTGTTATTGTATACGTTTATTTATTTTGATTTTATTTTATGTAATTTGACTTTCCTTTTGTTTATATTGTAAATATTGTATGAATGAGATCCTGTAGCACTATTATTATTGTCTATTATGACAAATTGTAATATATACGAATAAAAAAAAAAAAAAAAAAAAAAAAAAAAAATTACACAGATGGGTTAATTCGAGTGTTCATATCACACACGAATATCCACACACATATATATAAAAAATATTTAAAAAAAAAAAAAAAATATTTATGATAAAATAAAATAAAAACAGTTCTTGAAAAATATTGGGTTGATCAAAATTAAAAATAAATTAAAATATAACAGCGTTTCAATAAAGAACATATATTACTTTTCTTTCAAAGTGTGATATTAGGAACAAAAGAATCACTGTATTTAAGCGTCTTTTTGGGATAATAAAAGATATTGGAAAATTTGTAATTTAAATGAGGAGAAAGAGGCAGCATGGCGAATATGAGTAGGTAGAGAATTCCAGAAAATAGAGGAGCGGACCAGGAAGGGACGATCAAAAGTTTTAGTTCTATGGGTAGGAAAGTAAAGGTCGGAATGGCGCGATCTTGTTTCAAGAGTGTGGACTGAAGATTTAAACTGTGTGAGACTATGAATGTATGGAGGGTGTTGGCATCTAATGATTTGGTAAAGGTATGATCCTAGGAAATATTGTCTGCGGATTCGGGGTAGGAGCCACTTTAACTCGCCGTAAAAATGGGTTACATGAGACCTCTTCGGAGTGCAGAGGACAAATCTTAAAAACATGTTCATGATGCGTTTTAGTCTGTCCTCAAGCATCTTCGGGAGGCCACCATATACTAAGCAGCAATAGTCAAAGTGGGGGGAAATAAGTGCGGATACAAGGAGATTACGGATGGAAAGTGGAAGAAGATGGCGGGAGCGATTGAAGTATTTCAGGGTACTTATTGTTCTTCGGGAAATTTGGGCAATATGGGGTTTCCAGGAAAGGGTTTGGTCTATAGTAATGCCCAGGTTTTTGACAGAGGAAGTGAGGTGATTGGATGATCATTTAAGGTGAGACTCGGAAACGTGGTATAGGATCTGAGAAGGGAATTGGAACCAATTAGGATGGCCTGAGTTTTCATAGGATTTAGCATTAGTTTATTTAAGGTTGCCCAGGCACAGATTCCATCCAGGTCTTCCTGAATATTAGCAAATGCTACTAGTGAATCGGAAAGGGACAAATAGATCTGGAAATCGTCAGCGTATAGGTGGTGGGAACAGTGATGGATAGAGTTGGGAAGGTCGTTGATATAACAATTAAAAAGAAGAGGAGAAATGTTTGAACCCTGGGCCACACCTGCCGAGAGGGCAATTACTATTACTATTACTAATTGTTATTACTAATAACAATCACAATAATCTTTTTATAATTATAATTACAATGGTAATAGTAATTGCAATTTATGAGTAAATCTCATTCCATAACTCTCGAAAATCGCGTGTTTCCATGTTCATATTTGGAGGTATACTAAAAAGTGGGTAATTGATAGGGAAGCTAATGTTTGTAATACAGAGGTAGAGGATTAGTAACTGTTTACTTTAAATATGTAAACATTCGAAAGAAAACAACAGAGACCTGCAAAATCCTTTATGTATTTTAATTTTAATAAAAACGGACATTTCATGTGAAACAACCCAATAGTATTTGCAAGATGATATTTCTTCTAAAATGTTTAGCATTACAACGGTATATTATTCATCTGTATTATTGTTCATATGTTTAAAAACAAAAAAATGCATTAACAAATATGTTTGTAGTTTTATCCTTTAGTTGTTTATGGAATTCGTTCAGCTTATATATTAAACTGTTTTTTAATAATGCTAACCAGAAGGTATGGTCAATTTTATAAAATCTTCAAAGTAAATGGTACTTAATTTTATAAGGTATAGGCATCTATGCCTTTTCTAGTCTATTTCAATCACAATGAAACCTACATGAAATTAAAGCCCGTCCAATTTTACATCGATATAGCGAGTTTAATCAAAATCGTTAGAGCCTTTTTTGAGAAAATCGTAAAAAGGTGCAAATTGCATGATATAAAGTGGCTCTTCTAATTATCTGATTTTAATGCAAAAGTTGCTGTAACATCAGGGACCTGTAGTTGTCTCAAATATGAAATTTCAGTTTCGTCCGGCTTTTCGTTCTTGAGCTAGGATTACCACAAACAAACGGACACACAGACCTTTTTTTGGGACTTCATTATCAGACTCAGAGTACCCTAAAACGTGTATTTCCGTTGAAAACTGGGATTCGAAAATCTTACAATAGTTTTTTTTTATTATTATAGTTTATTTAAGTATTATATAATTTAATTTTGTATTTATATGCCTTAATTTATATCCTGTATATTCCTTAATGGTTTTTGGGTTAGTGAATTACTGTTCTCTTACTCTGAATTATTTCTTATAATTGTTTTTTTAAATGTTATTTAAGTATTATATAATTTAATTTAAGTATTTATTGGGTTGTGTCACATGAAATGTCCGTTTTCAAGGTAAAGGGTTTTTTTTTTTTAAATACGATATGAAAACAAGATAATTTTATTCGAAGTATTTACCTTCTTTTTCTACACATTTTTCCCAACGTGACACCAACTTTTTTATCCCCGAACTGAAAAACTCTGAGCTTTAAAGTGAAACATAATCAGAAAACGCACTTTTCACTTGATCATCATTTTCAAAACGTTTTCCTTTGACGAAGTTGTCTAAATTCCTGAACAGGTGGTAATCTGTTGGAGACAAGTCGGGAGAATAGCCCAGTTCTTTCAATTTTTGCACGGTATGTTTTGAAACATGGGGTCTTGCTGCCACTCAGTGAGATCATGAGGTACCCATGTATCGAGCTTTTTTACTTTCCCAATACACTTTAAATGTCTGGAAACGGTAGATGCACTTGCATTTAGTTGTGCTGAGAGTCCGTTAACTGTTTGTTAGGGGTTTCCTTCTACTGTATGTTTGAGGACATCGTTGTCTATTACGGACGGAGGTCTTCCTCGGGGCAAGTTTTCCAAGTCGGTATCCCCAGCTGAAAACTTAGCGAACCAACGGTGAATGGTGCGTTCATTAACACTCCCTTTCCCCAACGCCTTGCAAATATTTCTAGCGGCCTTAGTTGCTGAATGGGTGAGTTTAAACTCGTACAAAAATAATACTCAGTTAACAAATAACACTTTTATATAAACTTTTGTATATTTAATCACTATGGAAAGAGACACATAATCTTCTGACTAATATAATATATTACATCTTTACAGTAATAACATCTTGACCGGAGTGCTCTGGCCCTAGGATTTGGGGGGTACATATAGGAAGGAATAGTAGAGGGGATGGAGGAAAGGCGGCAAAGATCAAATGGAGGGACATATGGATCACTTAGCAACCATAATGTCAAAGTACTTCCTGTAGGGGTTCAGGTATGTGCAAAGGTGTCTTGGGCTAAAGTCCCTTCAGAGGTAGAAGGCGGCATCCTTTGTAATAGGAGGCAATATAAATATTAGAATAGAATAGAATAGAATAAAATTTTTTATTCTGGGACTGGGCCCCCTAAGAATAACAGTTGCTGAATGGGTGAGTTTAAACTCGTACAAAAATAATACTCAGTTAACAAATACTCGAAAATCACGTGTTTCCATGTTCATATTTGGAGGTATACTAAAAAGTGGGTAATTGACTGGGAAGCTAATGTTTATAATACAAAGGTAGAGGATTAGTAACTGTTTACTTTAAATATTTAAACATTCGGAGAGATCAGCTGATGCGCTCGATGATAACAGTCATACGTTACATCGTCTCTCAGATTTTTGCTTTTTTCAGTAGGAATTCGCTTGAATTCAGTCTGGAGAACATCACTAGAACTCAGGAATACTACGGCAGTGAATATTGGAGAAATTTCGGTTAGCAAAGTTATAATTTACTTTGTACAATCACGAAAAAGTGAAAGGAGGGTCACTGATCAGCTGATTGCCGCTAGCTCGGCAAGCTCGGGCTTGCTTTTCGTTAACTTATCTTTCTTTTATCTTTAATTCTTATCTCATTATTTATTTATTATTATTATTTTCTTAATCAATGAGATATTTTCATCAAGTCATGTCCTCAAAGTCTGCAAGTAAAAGATCTAGATCTGCAGGTTCTAACTCGTCCCTACAAAACAGAGACCCCGCCGTGAACAAAATAAAAAAATAATTCCACCAGCGACCGCGTCAGCTACCTCATTAGGATCTGAACCACAGCCCAGCACATCATCACAAGGAATAACTGATGAATCCCCGTTTTTTACACCGAATCCATTTGAGATCCTCCAAAATGAAAAAGAAACCATGGAATCTTCTCCTATACCCAGGGAACCACTACCTCCACCAATATTTGTTAAAAATATTAAAAATTTTAAACTGATGTGTGCGCATTTAAACAAAGTAACTGATCCTAATAGTTATTATTGTATAAGTAGAACCAATGATACTAAAATATCTCCGACTACTGCTGAAACCTACAGAAAGATTGTAAAATATCTGACTGAGACCAAAGCTGACTTTCATACTTATCAGCTGCGCCAGGAGAGAGCATTAAGGGTCGTAATCAGAAACCTACATTCCTCAACACCCGTTGAAGCTATCAAAGAAGAACTGACAGAATTAGGATTCCAAGTGAGGCAAGTCACCAACGTTCTAAAAGATAAAAGTCCACTGCCTCTATTCTTCGTGGACTTGGAACCATCAGCAGGAGTCGAAAAAATCTATGACCTCAGTAGACTGTACTATACCCGTGTAAAAGTTGAAAAACCTTACACAAAGAGGGAAATAGTTCAGTGTCATAACTGTCAGGCATATGGTCATACCAAAAGTTATTGCCATCACATACCACGCTGTGTGAAATGCGGTGAACAGCATAAAACAGAAGAATGTACAAGATCAAGATCTACACCCGCTGTATGTGCTCTGTGCCTCAAGGACCACCCGGCTAACTACAAGGGATGTGAAATCTACAAGAAACTCAGAACGAGATACCAAAAACCTCAGGATCCGAATGAAACAGCTGTACCAACCAGAAGCAGAAGAGAACCATCCAAACTTGTAAATTCTAACGTATCATTTGCCCACTTGCTTGGAGGTGGAAACCAGAATCATGAAGTCGAGGCACTGCCGGAACAACTTTTTCCTCAACTTTCTCAATCTATTGTACAACAATCTATCCCTCAAAGTTTACCTAATCTTCAAAAAACTCCTCAACATCAAATTTCTCATATCCCTCCACCATCAAACGTCACAGATCTTACCAGTCTAATGACATCGTTCATCTCCGAAATCAAATCTCTTGTTATGCCGCTTATATCACTCCTTACAAATCTAGTATCAAATCTAATCCCTGCCTTGAAAAATCCTTAAATGAATTCACCTAACTCCTTATCCATTCTCCTTTGGAATGCGAATGGTGTTAGAAATCATACTGACGAACTGACAGCGTTGTTGCAAGACAAAACAATCGATGTTGCACTTATAACTGAAACAAGACTAACGACTAAACAGTACTTCAAAATACCGCAATACATCACATACCGTACTGACCACCCAGACGGCAAAGCCCATGCCGGTTCTGCTATCATTGTCCACCAATCCCTCTCTCATCATTTACTCCCACTTCCCACCTATGATTTCCTACAAGCCACAGCCATAGTAATCAAGACTTTTTCCTTTCCGGTAACCCTCACATCTGCATACTGCCCTCCTAAACATTCCATTTCCAATTCCGAATTTGTATCCTTCCTGGATTCCTTAGGAAATCGGTTCATTCTGGGTGCAGACTTAAACGCCAAGCATCAGCAGTGGGGTTCCAGAACCACGAATTCTCGGGGACGAAATTTGCTGTCTGCACTCAACTCCCGAAATTTTAATATCCTGCCTCCTGACTCCCCTACCTACTGGCCAACCGATCCTAACCGCAATCCTGACATCCTCGACTTCTTTATCCACAGCGGATTAGGCTCCCTCAACTTTTCTGTAACTCGCCTTGACGAACTATCCTCAGACCATAGTCCACTGATCCTAAAAGTATCTCTCACTCCAATTCCAAAACCCATTCCACCATCATTCATCCGAGGCCCTGTCAACTGGAACCTTTTCCGCCAAATCCTGACCGATAATATTGACCTCAGATTAACCCTCAAAACCCAGATGACCTAGATAATTCCGTCTATTCCTTTACCACCGCTATCCAACAAGCTGTCTGGACTGCCTCCTCTCCTAAACACCCCAATATAAATCCTCACCAAAATCATTTTCCACAACATATTATAGACCTCATCCATACCAAACGCCGAGCAAGATCATTATGGCAGCGCACCCGACACCCAACAGATCGCCGCTCCTATAACTTCTATTGTAGACAATTGAAGAGGGAGTTGGCGACCTTCCGTTCCCAGTCCTTTAATTCCTACCTCTCCTCTCTATCAGCTCGTGATAATTCCCTGTGGAATGTCACGAAAAAGATCCTAAAATACCATCAAGTTTCCCATCCCCTCCGACGTGGTGATGACTCCTGGGCTGCGTCTGATGAAGATAAAGCCGAGGAATTCGCCACACACCTCAGCTCTTGAATGCAAAGAGTATTGTTCTGGTGCGTTTCTGGACATTGCGCAAGCCTTTGACCGGGTATGGCACACTGGATTACTCTTCAAGCTGAAAACCCATTTACCCCAGTCTCTATACCTCATTCTCCGATCCTATCTCTCAAACCGTTCCTTCCGCGTTCGCTGTGGTGTAGAATTTTCTAACATTTATCCCGTTGAGGCCGGTGTTCCTCAAGGCAGCGTCTTGGGACCCGTCCTCTACATCCTTTACACTGCTGATATTCCTACACATCCTGATACCTTTCTGGCAACTTTTGCAGACGACACCGCCATCCTATCATCCAGTTCCAATCCTGAAACAGCATCCTTAAACCTGCAAAGACACCTTTCCCTTATCGAAGACTGGTGTAATGCTTGGTGCATTAAGGTGAACGAAGCCAAATGCAAACACGTAACCTTCACTCTTCGACGAAACTCCTGTCCGCCAGTTTACTTCAATTCCATTCCAATTCCTCCTTCAGATACAGTCCGGTATCTTGGCTTACTATTAGACAAAAGATTGACTTGGAACCCACATACAAGACTTAAAAGACAAGAACTCAACCGACGATTCGGACAGTTATACCTACTACTCAACAGAAAATCTGAACTTACAGTTGACAACAAATTATTAATCTACAGGACAATACTGAAGCCCATCTGGACCTACGGACTTGAACTGTGGGGGACAGCTAAACGTACTAACATCAAACGCATTCAATCCTTTCAATCTAAAGTCCTCCGTACAATAGTAAATGCTCCTTATTATGTTTCCAACTATACCTTGCACTACGACCTTAATGTTCCTTTTATTTCAGACCTGATTCCATCCAAATTTTCCAAATTCCACCAGAATCTCATTCATCATCCTAATCCTTTAGCTCAATCCCTATCCAGCCCCACCCATCCATACAACCCACCTAGAAGGTTGAAACGGCAGTGGCCTCGTGACCTCTTATAACATGTATATTGGAGTTCTAGCATTGGCTAGATTCTCCACTCACGTGCTGTATGCTTGTGAATTGTATATAGGTATGAGTGACTATTGTATATATTTTTTATTGATTTTATTTTGTATATATGTATATTTTATTATTATTATTATATAAATTTATAGTTTTGTATATATCGTGTGAATGTAGTATGAATGTTGTACGTTATCACTATTAAAAATGTCCTGAATTGGACAGATTGTAATATTGCTCAATGAATAAAAAAAAAATAAAAAAAAAAAACATTCGGAAGAACACAACAGAGACCTGCAAAATCCTTTATGTATTTCAGAAACTATAAACACGGACTTTTCATGTGAAACAACCCAATACATGCCTTTATATTATACCCGGTATATATGTATATGTATTCCTTATTGCTTTTTGGGCTAGTTTAAGTTATCTATCTATCTATCAAAATTGGATTAAAGAATTTTGGCTACCCAATATCTATTTATTCCGACTGTGCACATCTTATAAAAGCAGTAAAGTTAATATTTTATTATAAGTAATAGCTTGTAGGATTATTTTCTTTAAAAGAGACACTGGATGGTGAGAAGGATCGAGACGGAAGGGGGAATTGGCTACAGCTCCCCAGGTAGTAGCCCCATAACCCGCCTCCAATACCCAGGATATACCAATATCGACTTGTACTTATAACATTTAAAATAAGTTTCAGTTATAATATAACATGAAGGTCAGAATTGAATAGTAAAATAAAAGGATTACTCTATTATTCTACCAATTTATTCATAACTTGTGACCGCCCTTGCTTCCCTCGGCTGCAATTCAAATGTGGTCTAACTCAAGTTTAAAAAAATTGGTGCCGGGAACAGATGACTTTCACTTACTCCGGCAGTTAAAATCAATTTAAGAACTAATAAATAAACTTAATAAGTTAATTTAAGTATAAAGTGTATAATATACATTATCCACACCACTTACAAACAATTTTTCAGCAATAATAAATTACCAAACCTCAGAATCTGGATGAAACAGCTGAACCGATCAGAAGCAGAAGACAACCTTCAAAAACAATTGATTCCAATGTAACATTTGCCCATCTACTTGGAGGTGGGAACCAGAACAAAGAGGCCCTGCCGGAACAACGCATACATCCTGAACCCCTTCCACAACCACCTATTCCTCAAAATTTACCCAACCCTCAAAAACCTCATCCGCATCAAATTTCTCATATTCCTCCTCCATCAAATGTCACAGACCTTACAAGTTTGATGACATCCTTCATCACTGAAATCAAATCCTTGTCATGCCGCTAATATCACTACTTACTAATCTCGTATCAAATTTAATCCCTTCCTTAAAAAATCCTTAAATGACTACACCTAATTCCTTGTCCATTCTCCTTTGGAATGCGAATGGTGTTAGAAATCACACTGACGAACTTACAGCTTTATTGCAAGACAAAAACGTTGATGTAGCACTTATTACTGAAACTAGACTAACCACTAAACAACTCTTTAAAATACCTCAATACGTAACATACCGTACAGAACACCCAGACGGAAAAGCCCATGCCGGTACTGCTGTCATTGTGCACCAGTCCCTCTCCCACCATATACTCCCAGTTCCCTCCTATGATTTCCTACAATGCACCGCCATAGTAATCAAGACTTTTTCTTTTCCGATCACCCTCGCATCAGCGTACTGCCCTCCTAAACATTCCATCTCCAACATTCTATTCGAATCCTTCCTTAATTCCTTAGGAAACCACTTCATTCTGGGTGCAGACATGAATGCTAAGAACCAACAATGGGGTTGCAGATCCACGAATTGTCGTGGGCGGAATTTACAGTCTGCACTCAGCTCTAGACGTTTCAACCTCCTGCCTCCTGACTCCCCTACCTACTGGCCAACTGATCCTAACCGTAATCCTGACATCCTTGACTTCTTCATTCACAGCGGATTAGGCTCCCTAAACATGTCGGTGACTCGCCTTGATGAACTGTCCTCTGACCATAGTCCATTGCTCCTTAAAGTATCCCTAATTCCTATTCCTAAACCCACCCCACCGTCATTTATCAGAGGACCAGTAAACTGGGACCTTTTTCGCCAAATCCTGACCAGTGATATTGACCTCAGAGTGAAACTCAAAACTCCAGATGACCTTGACGATGCCGTAAACTCCTTCACCATCGCTATTCAACAAGCTGTTTGGACTGCCTCCTCTCCCAAGCATTCCCAGATAACTCATAACCAAAATCATTTACCACAACACCTCATAGACCTCATCCGCACCAAACGCCGATCCAGATCCTTATGGCAACGCACCCGTCACCCCACAGATCGCCGCTCCTATAACTTTTATTCTAGACAATTAAAGAGGGAGCTGGCGACCTTCCGTTCCCAATCCTTTAGTTCCTTCCTTTCTTCTCTTTCGGCTTGTGACAATTCCCTGTGGAATGTCACCAAGAAAATTCTAAAATCCCACCATATTTCCCATCCCCTCCGTCGTAGTAATGGTTCCTGGGCTGCGTCTGATGAAGACAAAGCCGAGGAACTTGCCAAATACGTTTCCCAAGTCTTCACACCTCATCCAGAATCCAATCCAAACCACACTGCAGTAGTGGAACAGTTCCTTCAGTCTCCAATCCCGCTTTCATTACCTCCTAAAGCAGTTAATCCCTCTGAGGTCAAATATCTTCTCCGAAAACTTGCACTCCGTAAATCTCCTGGATACGATCTCCTCACTCCTCAGATTCTCAGACAGCTTCCATCTAAAGCCGTTATATTTCTTACATATATTTACAACTCCATTCTACGCACTACTCATTTTCCTCTCTTATGGAAACATTCCACAATAATTCTCTTCCTAAAACCAGGTAAACCTCCTAACACTACGACATCATATAGACCTATCAGCCTACTCCCAATCCTTTCAAAAATCTTTGAAAAAATCCTCCTCAAACGAATATTACCGTTATTAGAACCCCACACTATTCCTTCCCATCAGTTTGGATTCCGTTCCCAACATTCAACCGTTCAGCAAGGGCTCCGAGTCGTTGACCATATTTCCTCTGCCCTTGAGAACAAGGAGTACTGCTCGGGTGCATTTCTGGACATAACGCAAGCATTTGACCGGGTGTGGCACCCGGGATTGCTCTTTAAGCTCAAAAACCATTTACCCCTATCCTTATACCTAGTCCTCCGATCCTATCTATCAAACCGCTCCTTCCGAGTTCGTTGTGGTGCAGAATATTCCAATTATTATCCAGTCGAATCCGGTGTTCCTCAGGGCAGTGTCCTTGGTCCTATCCTCTATAATATATACACGGCTGATATTCCTCTCTGCCCTGATACCTTCCTGGCAACGTACGCTGATGACACAGCTATCCTATCCTCTCACTTAGATCCCGAAATTGCATCTACAGGCCTCCAAACACACCTTTCTCAAATTGAAGACTGGTGTAACAACTGGAGAATCAAAGTCAATCAATCCAAATGCAGACATGTCACCTTTACCCTTCGAAGACAATCCTGCCCTTCAGTTCTCTTTGACTCCGTTCCGCTTCCTTTCTCCGACACAGTCCGGTATCTTGGCTTCCTTCTGGACAAAAGACTAACTTGGAACCCACATACTAGACTTAAACGACAAGAACTTAATCGACGATTTGGACAATTATACAGACTACTGAACAGAAATTCTAAATTATCTATCGAGAACAAACTGCTAATATACAAGACGGTACTGAAACCTATCTGGACCTACGGACTTGAACTGTGGGGGACAGCCAAATTTTCTAACATCAAACGCATTCAATCCTTCCAATCAAAAGTCCTCCGAACAATAGTTAATGCTCCTTATTATGTATCCAACCATACCTTACACCGCGACCTAAATATTCCATTTATTTTAGACCTTATACCATTAAAATTCTCTAAATTCCATCAGAACCTTATCCATCACCCTAATCCCCTAGCTCAATCCTTATCCAGCTCCACACATCCTTACCATCCTCCTAGAAGGTTGAAACGGCAGTGGCCTCGAGACCTCTTGTAAAATGTATATTGGAGTTCTAGCATTGGCTAGATTCTCCACTCACGTGGTGTATGCTTGTGAATTGTATATAGGTATGAGTGACTTTTGTATATATTTTTATTGATTTTGTTTTGTATTTATTTATATTGTTTTATTATTATATTAATTTATTGTTTTGTATATATCGTGTGAATGCAGTATGAATGTTGTACTTTATCCCTATTAAAAATGTCCTAAATTGGACAGATTGTAATATTGTTCAAAAAAAAAAAATAAAAAAAAAATAAAAAAAAAATAAAAAATAAATAAATAAATAAATTACCGTTCTCATCTAAGCTATATGTACATAACGCTGTCTCCCGAGCTATTTTATGTTATGCAGCCCAGGTTTGGGGTTTTAGGCGTTTTGATAGAATAGATAAATTATCTGCCAATTTTTTTAGAAAATTGTTTTCACTTCCGCAGAGCACACCACACTATGTTATATATTTGGAAACTAATATTGACCCTATATTTTTATTTACCTTGCACCTAAATATTCAAAAAGTATTGATGTTACCCAGCCATAGACTGACTAAGATTTTGACAGAGGAAATTATTAAAAGAAATATATGGTGGTGTGATGATTTCCGATGTTTGTGTCGAAGATGTAACTGGCAAAATAATAATTATTTAGTAGACGGAAAGAAGCAATGTTTTAAAGGGTTAATGGAATATATAAGAGAAGACTTTAGAAATGGTTTACTGGTTAAAGTCAACAAATCTATTCACCATCAACTGTACAAAGAATTAAATTATGATTTAGGGGAGAACAGTTATATCTCTGATAGATACGGCCTGGGACTCATCAAATCAATAATTAAAATAAGAAGACAACTTCTGTACCTTACTTGTAATGTTACAAGGGCGGAAGAACTACATTATTGTAGTTTATGTAATAATAAAGACATAGAGGATATGAACCATTATGTAGGGGTCTGCTCTGTGCGGATGCCTTGGCTTGGCGGGCCAGTATTGTCCAGACAGGAATACATAAATTATCTAAACGGTGAAAATTGGGTAGCATTGTATAATTATCATTTAAGGGCCTGGAAATATAGATATATACTTATATCAGAATTCAATATTTAAATAAAGGGGAGAAAAGGGGGAAAAAAAATTCAGTTAGTTTTATGTTATAATTATTATTTATATAATATTTGTAAAGAATATTTTGTTAAGGCGCGCTATTCTGCAGATAGACTAAAGTCTATGCATAGTGTGCAATAAATATATATATATATATATATATATATATATATATATATATATATAGTAAATTTATGTATGTAAATGTAATCAATAATTATTATTATTATAAAGTGTATTCAGTTTCGTTAGAAACATATGATTTAGATTAAAGTACAATACTAAATGGCTGCGTATAATGAGTAATAATTTGATGCACTATTAGTCGCTTTACATTACCTTCTACAACTCACTGTATAAGATAATATCTTTTCAAAAAATCTTTATCTTTTCAACGGTATATTATCCGTCCATATTACTGTTCTTAATATCAAAAAGTCTGACCTTTACATACCTACCCATAGAACAAAAATTTTTGATCATTCCTTTCTTGTCCGCTCTGCTAATCTCTGGAATTCCCTACCTTCTCATATCCGCCATGCTTCTTGTATTTCATCATTCAAGTCTCAACTGTTCCATTACCTCCTGTATACCCAAACAGACGCTTAACAGCAATGACTTTTATATCAAATATCACATTTTGAATATAAAAAAGAAATATTATTTATTGCTCATACCTGACTTAGTTTATTAATTAATTTTAATTTTTTTTTGTTTAGTAAATGTATGTATCTGAAGAAGTTTACTTATTTTATTCTTTTGTTTTGCTGTATGTATATATATATATATATATATATATATATATATATATATATATATATATATATATTATTTTTTTTTTTTTTTTTTTTTTTTTTTTTTTCTTACTTCCTACACTATTTTAAATAGGAATTAATCATGATGATTTGGCCTTTTGGCCAGATACATTGTATACCTTAATTGTACATATTTGTTTTTCTTAAGGGATTTTGTCCCAGATTAAAGATTATTTTCTACAAAATATTTTTGCTCCTTTCTCTTTATTTTGAGTTTTAAATCTGTTCAACGTGTATATTGAGGCGTTTTTTTATCAATGTTAATAAGGGGACATGTTTTATTTTTTTGAATCTACAAAATTGAGGTTACTTTAGCGGGAAAAAATTCAAAGTATTAGCATTTAAGCCCTGTCAGACTATTTCAATCATAATGAAATTTATATCATATTAAAACCCATCAAATTTAACATAGATATATCCAGTTTAATTTAAATCATAAAATTAAATTAACTGTTTTTGTGAAAATCGAAAAAATGTGCAAAATGCAAGTTATAAAGTGGTACTTGTGGTTCGCCGATTCTGATATAAAATTTGCTGTAACATCTTAAACGTATAGTTGTCTTAATTATGAAATTTAAGTTTCGACAGACTTTCCGGTTTGATGCTGGACTTACAACAAACACACGGGCACATAAGTCAAAAAATAAAAAATGGTTTAATATATTTATTTGTTAAGTACAATGGTTCCAATTTCATTCCATATTAATAATATCTTATATTTCAAATGAATTTTCACATTTACTTACCTATAAATGAAATATAAAGTAAGAGAAAGTATTACGAACGTGAAAATTTTCGAATTTCAGTTTTGAACAGTAATACACGATTTCCTTGTGTCCAAATGACCGAGTCCCACAAAAAGGTCTGTGTTTGTGTGTGTGGTAGATGTAGCACAAAAACCGAAAAGTCGTATGAAACCGAAATTTCATATTTAAGACAGCTATCTGCCTAAGGTGTTGCACCATCTTTTTCATCAATATAATATGAATTTTGCAATTTTTTACAATTTTCTTAAAAACTCCCTATAAATTTGAAATTTATATAATAATATTTATTCTAAAATATTTAGCTTTCAATATATTATACACCTATGTTACTCTTTTGATGTTCAAAAACACAAAAATTGCATAAAAAAATAATTTAGCTATTTTCTCCTTTAGTTGTGCATCGAATTCGTTCAACTTATATATTTAACCGTTTTTATCAATAGATGGTTAAAATATAAAATATCGGCATTCATGCCGTGTCAGACTATTTCGTAGTAAAACGTAATGGTTTAAAAGTTCGACGTAAAATTGAATAGGCTTTAATATCCTGTAGGGTTCTTTCTGATTGAAATAGTCTGAACACGGCTTAAATGTCGATAGCATTTTTATATTGAAGATGAAAACAGTAATATAGGTGTGTAATATAAAGTTGGAAAGAGAAAGCTTTTAGAAAAAATATTATCTTATAGAAAAAATTGTAAAAGTTAACGAAAAGTAATAAAAAACTGAATGATTGTCATAAATAATAATATAATAGATTATTTAATAAAACACATGTTTCCATTATAATCCAATTTAAATCATACTTTAACAATTTATTTTCGTTTATAAATTTGTTTAAAAATTCTTGACTTGATATAAACAATGGAGGTAAGTGAATGTCGTGTGTTGCGAGCACCAGATTTGTTTTCTATATACATTTTTTTTTTTTAATTTATTTATTGGAATTTACAACTGTATAACAAATAATACAACATGTAAATTTGAATGAAATATAAAAAGGCATGAAACACATGTAGAGAAGCTCCCCAATGGAAGCACTCTAAAAATATTCTAAACTAGAAGGTCTCGGGGCCATCTCCTTTTCAGACGCCTCGAGGGATTGTCAGGAATTGAAGAGGAAGAAAGGATTGAAACGAAAGGATTAGGGTGAGAATGGAATTTGTCATGGAAGGATTGATACCTCGTACGGGCCAAAAAAATACATTTTTAAATTTTAAATTTAAAGTTTAATTTAGTTTCCATCCAGCTCTTTTGGTTTGCAGATTATGGTAAAAATGTTGTAATATCTCGGCCGTTTAGGTGTCCAAAGCATGAAATTTCAGTTTCGTAAGACTTTTGTTTTCGTACTTGGCTCCACACACAGAGACCTTTTCCCAGCTATATTAATGACAATACCTACACGACACTAAAGCACATTTAATTATACTACAATTGATTAGTTTAATCTTAATTTACGCACATCTAGTACGTGTGTTTTGAGAACAAAAGTGGCTTTAACGTCCAAGATATGTATTTTTCTAAAATATAAAGTTTTAATTTATTAAAACTTTCCCTTTTTGAGCTTAAATTACCAAATAAGCATTCAGATAATTTCACAGCACCGAGATATTCACACTCGGGAACCGAAAAAAAAACACTTTAAACTCTTCAATAATCGGTGGCTTATAACGAAGATTCCAAAAACAAGCATATATTTACTGGTTTAAATATGAAACTGAAACTTGAATTCAAAGCCAGTATTGTCCAGAGAATACCGATGTTCAAGGATCATGAGTATCGTCGGTTGTAAGGAGTGAAATGGATCGGTTAGGGATGGAACATTTCGGGGTTCCTCTAAAAGCATACAAGAGTACACGAGGCGAAACCTTACCCAAGGGAAACCCAGATTAAGGTGGAGGGATAATGTCCTAATAGATATGAGGCAGGTAGGGATGAACACTGCTCATACTGTAGCTAGGGCTTCCTCTAAGTACATTCAATAATTCTCGTATCATGTTGAATTTTGCTGGTTTTCGTTTCATTTATGTTTCTTTGTGCTATATAATCCTAAATATTGCCAATCCAGGTTTCAACAGGATTTGATTGTTAATCGAGTGCCTGACACAGCACAGAGTAGGGACCACCATTTCTCCTACAAATGAAGCCGTAATCAATGATATCTACTCCCTTTAGATAAACCTACAGTCATCTGTCAGGTTTGAACCTACAGCCTTGCGTATGTAAGGATGTTTTGCTAGCCACCAATATTTTATTTATTAAGGTGAAATAATTACATCCTTATGTACAGGAATAAATAAAGTATAAATGCAATAACATTAGGAGATTTGCCGGAGAGCAATGCACTATTCAATTAAATATAAACTGAAATAGAAACTAGAAGTGACGAATTATACTAGAAGAAAGAAGGAAAAAAATAAGAAAGCTCATAATCGTCACTCATTCTGATATTTATCCTGTATACAACAAGTATATCTATTCTTTATTGACTTTTGATTTTGTCAATTTCTTACTGTGTACTATGTTATGTATCTTTATATTGCTTATCGTGTAATTTAATATTGTATTAACTTGCCTTAATTTTATATCTTGTATATATGAATTTGTATTCCTTATTGCTTTAGGTTTAGTCAGTTACAATTTATTTCTGTGTACTGTTAACTGTTTCTTATAATTATTTTTTGTATTAATTAGGTATTATGTAATTCAATTTTATATTTGCATGCCTTAATATTATATCTTGTATATATGTATATGTATTCCTTATAGCTTTTAAGCTTAGTCAATTTCTGCTCCATACTGTGTACTGTGTTACTTTTTATTTATAATTGTATTTTTTATTCCTTATGTATTACATTGTTTTTGCTGTGTAGTGTGTTACTGTTTCTTTATAATTGTATTTTATATTTCATGTGTATTATATAGTTTTTTTTTGCTGTATAGTGTGTTACAGATTCTTTATAAAATTGTGTTATATTATTTAGGTATTGTATTGTATCATACTGTGTACTGTGTTACTGTTTGTTATTGTACTTTTATTGAATTGCCGCAGGTGAACTCCTTTCCCACACACGGGCTAGCCTTAGTGGGATAGTGACTTCTACTTGCACTGTAATATGTCTGTGTTTTGATTCGAATAAAGAAGTTAAAAAAAAACAAAAACAAAAAACAATATAACAAAGCAAGTGCAGTAAATTTTGTCGCATGACATATATAGTATATGAAGTATTGCGATCATGATAATTTTTGAATTGGAGTGTTCCCCACCAAATACACGTTTTAGGTTCCCCTGGTTCCAAATGACCTAGTCCCTCAAAAAGATTTGAATATGTGTGTGTCTGTGAGTGTACTAAAGGTCACCTTTTTACGATTTTCTCGAAAACGGCAATTAGGATTTTTTGTAAATTCGCTATATCGATGTAAAATTTAATATATTTTAATGTAATTTAGGTTGCATTCTAATTGAAATAGTCTGCCAGGACTGAAATGTCGAGTTTTTGAATTTTCTACGTCTAAAGTACCGTTAATTTTGTAGATCCAAAAAAATTGACCGTATCACTTTAAAAGTAATGACAAAAACGGTTAAAAGTACAGTTCAGAGAAATTGATAACCGAATGAAAGGAGAAAAGAAAAGAAATATATTTATTCAGGTTTTTCTTTTTCCAAAAATAGAAGTTAAACAAATGAATTAACAATAAAATGAAGTATTTACACTGAGAGAACAGGTTATACTATTATTTTTAGTAATAATTTCAACACATGTTTTTATGACAAAACAGTTTACAAGATCGATTATTTAAGACACTGTTGATTGCTTTGGGGGCTCCTCTGCTTCAGTTATATATCTATATAGATATATAGATGTATAATATTCCATTGAAAATTTAAAGATTTAAAAAATCTTATTTATAGATTAGTGGAAGGTAATGTAAACTGACAAAAAGGGCATAAACCTAAGCCATTATTGTACATAATTTTATCTAAACTATATGTTATCAATGAAGCTCAATATAATTTTAAAAAGGTAAGGTTAGGTAAGTTTTATCAAGTTCAAATTTCTGTTACTTTAAATTAATTAAATTTTAAATGTAGGTATAGAGAAATAAATAAATAAAAAATATCAAAAAAAAAATAGAGAACCAAAGAGGAAAAACAAATTGTAGATTAGAAATTTAGTAATAGAATAGACTATGAAATAAAAATATTAAAAAATTGAAAATGTATATTGAGTATACCCATGAGCGATTGATAAGTATGCTTTGTTATTTTAACAACCCCATGTATTTAGGCAGCATTTTTTCTCTTAAATTGCTTCTTTTTTTTATTTATTCTTTAAAAAAAAAAAAAAAAAACCTGTAATTCTACAGGATGAGTGAAGGTCGTGTGTTGAGCTTACCAGATGTATTTCTTGTAGATTTAATCAAGGATACATTTGATTGTTCAAAATAGGATCACTCATATACGAGCCGTGGATCAGGTCAACTTCCTTCTACATAAAACAATTTTCGTCCCCCGAATTTACATGAATCGGATGAAAAAAAAAAAAAAAAAACACGTTCAATCTACTGATTGATTACCATCCACTATATATGAAAAATAACAATTTCAAAGAAAAGTAATCAATATTGAATATATATATTTTTCCTTTCCTCACGGTTTTGGAATTGACAAACTAACTGACTGTGTACCAATTAGGCTAAAAGGTCAGTTGGCGGTAAGGGTATTGCCATCCAGTATAATACCCATCCTCTTGCTCTTCTAAATAAGCTCGACTCACGCGACATCTTCCCGGCTTCATTTACTTTCTGGCAAATAACACGGCCGGGGTCCGGCTTACTACTACTGTTGGGTTGTAGCACATGATATGTCCAATTTCTTAAATCTTAATATTTACTGGGGATTAAAGCGTTGTCTGTTGATTCCTAGCAAATATATATATATATATATATATATATATATATATATATATATATATATATACGCTTGATTGCCCAAAAGGGGAGCCCGCGGTTGTGCAGCTGGCGTGCTAGTCTACCACGCAAAAGGTTTTGAGTCCGTATCCCAGTCTCGGGGGGACTTTTTCAGGCATGAAATTAAATGGGATTCAACTGAAGCATATAAAACAAACAGTGAAACCCTGGTAGCAGCCGCAGGGATGAGGTCACGTTGACCCGGCTGAGGATAGGACACTCGCGGCTGACGCACTCTTATCTTTTTGCTAGGCAGCCGGTACCCCGATGCCGGAACTGCGATGGAACCCTTACCATTCGGCATATTTTTCAAGAATGCCCTTATTACTCATCACACCTGATTAAAATTGGACTAAGCCCGAATATTTCAGCGGTGCTGGGATGATAGTGAGGAAACCATTGAATTAGTTTTTGATTTTCTTAAAGAGCAGTCATTATTATCGAAATTATAAAGACCATTCCTAGTCAGTTTTTAATCAATACTTTTTTTTTATTTTAAGTATTACTATTATTATCTTTTTTATTTATCTTTTTAAACTATTGTTTACATAATAATCTTTTTTTTCTCTCAATTACTCATTACCTAATAGTTCTTTCTTATAAAGGTTGAATATGTATATAGTGTCTAGGCGTTTATGACCTTAGGGTTTTACGCCTTAAAACCAAAACAAACAAAGAAACAAATGAGGATTCACTCAGAACCTCCCTCGTGTTATGTTAGACGCGTCAGCAAACTACTGGTTTCTTACAGAAACAGGCGTAGGGAGTGATGACCATGTCCTATAAATCATCCTCGAGATTCGCCGTGTAGAATAATTCGGAAACCATACCGCGCGGGTGTCTCCAAGGCATTTCGCGCCAACGGGAAAAATATATTTAACTCCAAACAATAGTTTTTATTTCGCTAAAGTGCCATTAATTTTGAGGATTTGATTAACACAAATTAACAGCATTGATAAATCACAGGTAATTATATGATTTGAAGGAATTTAATATCCAACTAAAGCAGCAAAGAGCAATTTTTTTTTTGTTGCTATTTTTGTGTTGTTGAAGATCCGAACAGTAATATAGATGTATAATACACCGTTGGAAAGCTAAAGGTTTTAGATATATTATTTTTTAAAAAAGTGTAAAAGTTGATGGAGAGTGATGAAAAGCCGATATAAGTAACTGATTTTTGGAGATAATAATATAATAGATTACGTTTAGTGAAGTGATTATACCCATTACTCAAGTGCTGACATCTCTGGTAGAAGAATAGAACTAAAGCAAACTAGTTTTGACAGGTACTCCCCGTGCAGGCAGAGGACAGGTCTAATAAATCCAGGCTCAACTTATAGACAGTTTTTTATTGCAAGTTTTATTATCCTAGCATGCAGGAGTAGATAGCAGTGGCTAACATGGCAGAGGTACGTGGAGAGGGAGAGGAAGAAAATAAAACGCCATAAACTGTCCAGCTAACAGTATGTAATACATATTGTTATCATAGTTCATTAAAATTCATTATTGAGAGGGAGAGAGAAACAGTTCTTTATTAAGTAATATTACAATCAGTCCATTTAGGACATTATTAATAGTGATAAAGTACAATATTCATACTACATTCACACGATATAAACCAAACAATAAATTTATATAATAATACTATATACATATATACAAAAAAAATCAATAAAAATATTATACAAAACAAAATAAATAAAAATATTATACAAAAAAAAATCAATAACAATATTATACAAAAGAAAATCAATAAAAATGCATACAAAAGTCACTCATACCTATGTAAAATTCATTATTATAACAATAGTCAATGCAATAATTTCCCTTCATTCTTTCCATCGCATACAGTCCACTAGCCCTCAAAAACAGGGTAACCACACCAAAAGAGTTTTGTTGGTTATATCCCCACAGAACGGGATTGCTAACAAATCAGATTATTTAATAAAACACATGTTCCCATTAAAACATAATATAATTAATTATTTAATAAAAAATTGACCACGTTATATGATAAGTAATGATAAAAACTGCTAAAAATACTAGTTCAGCGAAATTGATAACCTAATAAAAGATTAAAAGACAAGAACTCAACCGACGATTCGGACAGTTATACCGACTACTCAACAGAAAATCTGAACTTACAGTTGAAAACAAATTATTAATCTACAAGACAATACTGAAGCCCATCTGGACCTACGGACTTGAACTGTGGGGGACAGCTAAACGTTCTAACATCAAACGCATTCAATCCTTTCAATCCAAAGTCCTCCGTACAATAGTAAATGCTCCTTATTATGTATCCAATTATACCTTGCACCACGACCTTAATGTTCCATTTATTTCAGACCTAATTCCATCCAAATTTTCCAAATTCCACCAGAACCTCATTCATCATCCTAATCCTTTAGCTCAATCCCTATCCAGCTCCACTCATCCATACAACCCACCTAGAAGGTTGAAACGGCAGTGGCCCCGCGACCTTTTGTAAATATATTGGAGTTCTAGCACTGGCTAGATTCTCCACTCAATGTGATGTATGTATGAGTGTGTGTATGTGTATATAGGTATAAGTGAATTATTGACTTTTGTATTGATTCATTATTGTGTATATATTTTATTGTAATTTTATGTTGTGTAAATATTGTATGAATGTAGTATGTTTGATATCATTCAGCAATACTATTAATGTCCAAATTGGGACAGATTGTAAAATTTTCTCAATAAAAATTGTTATTACTAAAAAAAAAAAATAAATAAAAGAAAAAAAAAATTATTTAGGTAATTTTTTTTCCAAACATAATAATAGTTAGATAGATGTATAATATATCGTTGGAAAGCTAAAGATTTAGATAAATTCTTATTTTTAGAGTTGTGGAAAGTAATGTAAACTGAGGAATGGGCTTAGACCTAAGTGATTATTGTGCATAATTTTATATTGCTATATTTAATATAAAACATGTGTTACCAATGAATATAATTCAGAAAGGGTGAGGTAAGGTCACTTTTTTTTCAAATTTAACTTTGTTTTTGCGCCCTAGTTCGGCCTCCACTGAGTCACACCAGTGCCGCGGCTGAGAGCGAGGCGCTAGGATCTCTTGGATTCCGCTTTTTCCTCCACAAGTGGAGGGAAAGGCCCTGTCTGGGGATGTTTATTTATTTGCCAACTTCTTATTTATCTCAATTATAGGTTGATGTTTTGATTTGTTTTTATATTTACTATTAATTAATTCTCTCTCTCTCTCTCTCTCTCTCTCTCTCTCTCTCTCTCTCTCTATATATATATATATATATATATATATATATATATATATATATATATATATATATATCAGTTATTTGTATTTATTATTTCATTTATCTCAATTATAGGTTGTTGTTTGTTTTTTATTTTGTATAGGATATATTATAATTTATTTAATTTGACTTTATCATTGTATACTGTATATATTGTGTGAATGGGATCTTATATCACTATTACTAATGTTCATATAGAAACAAATTGTAATATATCTCATTAAATAAAATAAAAAAACTTTGTTTTATATTTCTTAATTTTTTTTTTTTTTTATTCATTCTCTAAAAAAAAAAAAAAAAAAACCTATACCTTTACAAGAGAAGATAAAATGAAACTCAACGTAATTAATTCTTCCATTTTTCAACTCTGTAATTGAAAATTGTCAAGTCGATTTAAACAAGGAAGGTAAGTGAAGGTTACCGATCCTACGATCCTAAAAATGATCATTTCACGTGTTACAATCCAATATTTAGCCTGAGCAGAAATGGGATGAGGGTCTTTAATGGGGCTGAATGCTCCAGATAAATGGCTATTTGAGATTAAAAAAAAATAGTGTAAACAAGCCAGGGCATTTGAGAAGAAAGGCTCCTCCAAGGAGATTAGAAGGATAATACGCTATCTTTGAGGTTTTATCTCCTCCAAAAGTAAACACTTCTATTCAAAAGGATCAGAATAAATGCTATCTGAATCGCACTTCTACAGCCTTAGTTAGACACTTGGTTCAAACCTCGTCTTTTTAGTTGGATTTTCCTCCTCACGTTTTCATCTAGTCCTTCTTTAGACTAAGTTGTTGAATTAAGATCTCGGATAGATTGGTTGTCATACTCAATGGAGTGTTTTGAAGTGGCCAATTGAAAAGGCTGTAAAGGAATGAATTTTTGTATTCAGAGTCGACTCAAATGTTTTTTTTTCATTACTCTTTATCATTGAAAAAAATAAATTATCCATTAAGTGGGTACCCAAATTTGGAGAAAAATCCTGGCAGCTTCATCAGTATCATCTTACACATTTCACATGTTTTTTTTTCATTCCTTATTCATTGTTATTTACAACTGCATTATCCAAATACAATAAGTAAATATGCACGGTGAAGATATGTCTTAAGAAAAAACTACCCAATGGTAGATCTTTACTAGTTATTTTAAGGCAGCAGGTCCCAAAGCCACCTTCTTTTCAATCACCTCGGCTGGTTATCAGGAATATCCAAGGAAGATAGATTAAGGACATATAGGTTTTTGTAGGCAGAAACTTTAGAATGAAAAGAGGTATATATATCACGGACTAGGTCTGCAACAAATATTGGGATGTGTCGCATGAAATGTCCGTTTTCAAGGTAAAGGATTGTTATTAAAAATACGATATGAAAACCAGATAATTTTATTCGAAGTATTTACCTTCTTTATCTACACATTCTTCCCAACGTGACACCAACTTTTTTGTCCCCGAACTGAAAAACTCTGAGCTTTGAAGTGAAACAAAATCTGAAAACGCACTTGTCACTGTTTGTTTGTTTATTCGTTTAACGTCACTTTATGCTACTATAACTAATCGGACGATGCTACAGAGGGAGTCCTAAATTTTGCCTATCCAGGTTTTATTAGGATAGGGATCTTTAACATCTTCTGACATCGCACAGGCTCGCGACCGCTTTTTAACGTCCCCTCCGAAGGACGGCATAACTTTCATAATCCTAATTGTTTATTAATGCTAATTATAATAAGGAATTGACGTTTTTAGGCGACTTATGAATAAAATATTTTGCGAGGGAGTTTTTTACTTGTTTTTCCCTATATTTGTATGAGAAAATTTGAAAAATTAAGGATTAAAAAAATTTAATTATCTTGTATTATATTATATATGCTATTTAAATTAAATGTCATGATATATACCGCATTAAAATTGCAGCAAGCGCGAGTCACTAGTTAGGAAAAAAATATTTCTTATCCTATCATTTCATTTTTCCCCATTTACCATCAGAATCTTTTAACTTCTACCAATTATCTGTTATTATTTGAGAAATAAATATTTAGATGAGGATGTCGATATAAAACGGAATCCGGTTTACGAAGCAATTATTTTTCGGGATTTAAGGCTGAAGAATAAATTAGAACAAACAAGAGGAACATACTGTCGCTGTGAAGACAAACATTGGCGTTGCCTTGATATGAAACATGTTATAGTTGTAGCGAGGAGGGTCACGTACTCAGGCTAACGGCAAACATTAGAAATTGTGTAGGCATAGTATGCATTAGGGGAATTTCTTTACCTTCCAACACGTTGTCAATTCGAAAAAAGGGTAAACACGTGAGATGATTTTCGGAATCACATTAATCTTTCAGCTAAACGAAGGGTTTGATCAACGTTAACGACAAATTTAAAGCATGGAGAAACATGAACATGAAACAGTTGATGAAGTTATCAAGTCTATCTCTCTCTATCTCTCTCTCTCTCTCTCTCTCTCTCTCTATATATATTATATATATATATATATATATATATATATATATATATATATTTTTTTTTTTTTTTGAATTAATGTATTTAAATATATTATTGAAATTATATTAAAATATAATTTAAATTAAATTACTTTAATTTGAATGAAAAGGGTAATTAAATTAATCATAATATAATAATAATAGTAGAATCTATATTAATAAAAGTAATTTAACCCATTTTGACGTTTATTTGATAACGACAATAGCACCTAAAAGTATACTTAAATGATATAAAGAAGTGATGATCTAATATTAGCCTTTGGTTCAATAATAAAAAATATTAATTTCCAATAACATAGCATGCATTTCGCACATTTTTAGGTTTTTCTTAAAATTGGCTGTAATTATTTCAATTACACCCACCACAACCAAAACGTAGATGAAATAATACGTGTAAATAGGCTTTAGCTGCGTTCTGATTTTATTCTGGTTAATATAGCATAACAGGGCTTAAATTCCAATAGTTAAAATTGTTTGCTCTATTAATTATTTTTATTAAAATTAAATATTAAATTTTGCCTGCTAGTATTAAGAAACAATTGGGAGAATAAAATATAAGGAAATTTGATAAATAGAGAAAAAATGCCAAAATACCATTGCAGGATACATTTATTTACACGCCCATTTGAGTCTCCGCGATGCTATCAACTCAATTATATTCCCAGGGCATAAGCTCCGCAATTCCGAGTTGTGCAACCTTCTAAATTCCCTAGCGGCCTCATCTCTCTTAAGACCAAATTATTTTATGCAGTAACTTGTTTTCGAAAACCTTAATAGTTGTTCATCCTTCAAAGCAAGTGGCCATATTTTACATCTGTAAAGGACTGTCGGAAGAATAATAGTTTTATAAATTCTAACCTTTAAGTTATTAGACAGAAGCCGTGACCTAAGTGATTTCGCAACTGAATACCACGCAGTTTTATCCTGGATTTTATTTCCTGCTTGATTTATTTTTTATTTTTTTTTACTTTGAATCTAAATACCTAATTTTTTTTGGGTGTTCAAAAGTATGTCCTATTATATCAATATCACCAAGATCGTCACCGTTTCTAAATTTATATATATATATATAAATAAAATAAAATCCAGGATAAAACTGCGTGGTATTCAGTTGCGAAATCACTTAGGTCACGGCTTCTGTCTAATAACTTAAAGGTTAGAATTTATAAAACTATTATTCTTCCGACAGTCCTTTACAGATGTAAAATATGGCCACTTGCTTTGAAGGATGAACAACTATTAAGGTTTTTGAAAACAAGTTACTGCATAAAATAATTTGGTCTTAAGAGAGATGAGGCCGCTAGGGAATTTAGAAGGTTGCACAACTCGGAATTGCGGAGCTTATGCCCTGGGAATATAATTGAGTTGATAGCATCGCGGAGACTCAAATGGGCGTGTAAATAAATGTATCCTGCAATGGTATTTTGGCATTTTTTCTCTATTTATCAAATTTCCTTATATTTTATTCTCCCAATTGTTTCTTAATACTAGCAGGCAAAATTTAATATTTAATTTTAATAAAAATAATTAATAGAGCAAACAATTTAAACTATATGGAATTTAAGCCCTGTTATGCTATATTAACCAGAATAAAATCAGAACGCAGCTAAAGCCTATTTACACGTATTATTTCATCTACGTTTTGGTTGTGGTGGGTGTAATTGAAATAATTACAGCCAATTTTAAGAAAAACCTAAAAATGTGCGAAATGCATGCTATGTTATTGGAAATTAATATTTTTTATTATTGAACCAAAGGCTAATATTAGATCATCACTTCTTTATATCATTTAAGTATACTTTTAGGTGCTATTGTCGTTATCAAATAAACGTCAAAATGGGTTAAATTACTTTTATTAATATAGATTCTACTATTATTATTATATTATGATTAATTTAATTACCCTTTTCATTCAAATTAAAGTAATTTAATTTAAATTATATATTTTAATATAATTTCAATAATATATTTAAATAAATTAATTCAAAAAACTTCCTCAAAGCATTTTCAAATGTATTCATAAATTAACAGTGCATTTATCTGCACAAAATCTCAAAGAAAAAAGTATCAGTTAACTATTAAAATCTCCTCCTTATTTTTTTTTCTAAATTTAGTTATGGTGTCACATCATCACGCTTAGAGGTTTGAGGGTTATTTTGGTATAATCCAGTGGAAAAATGAATAATTATTTCATCAAGGAACTTCAATTAAAATGTTATTTTAAGAAAGGAGTCATTAGGGTAATATTTCTGTTTCATTAAGGGGAAATGCATAAAAATTCCTTTGACATATAATAATAATAATGATAATATAATAATATGAATTAATTTTAATTAACAGGAAGATTTCACCTAATTTAAATATATGATAGCGATATCACATAATTAATCTGTAAAATACAGAGGAATCAGATATCGTTTTCACTATCTTGCAGTGAGGTTCCGTCGATTATTATTGGAGCTTCTGTTGATATAAGATGCTCATCAGATCAACTTATTTAGGTAATATAGAATTTTTAAAAAACGGATATAAATTAATTGACTTTAATAGATCGTAAATTATATTCTTTGATCTAAAATACGTACTGTATTGCCATAAAAACTCTTATTGCTTTCACTTACCTAAATATAAAATATGTACCTAGGGAAAGTATTGCGATCGGGAGAATATTCGAATTCTTGTCCTCAACGGAGATAAACATTTTATGGTCCTGTGAGCCCAAATCTCCAGGTCCCGAGAAATAATCGGTGTGTGTGTAACAAGAAGAGATGCGTAACTGAATTTCATACTTAAAACAACTATATGCCTGCCACGTTAAAGCAATTATTTTATTAAACTTACGAAATTTAATAGTCTTTAATATGATGTAGGTTCTATTTTCATTCAAATAGTAGGACAGGGCTCTAATACCTAATTTTCAAAGTAATTTTTTAGGAAAGAAGATGGCCCCGAGACCTTCTAGTTTAGAAACGTTACAGGAGTGCTGCCATTGGGTAGTTCTTCTTCAAGTCTGTATCACGCTATTTATCTTTTGTCATCTACACATTTACTTGTTGTATTTTGAAGTACAGTAAATTTCAATAAATGATGTTATAAAAAAAAAATTTTTTTTTAGGTAACTAATTTTGTAGTTTCAATACAATTAACCATTTAATATTATGAGCACTGATAAAAAAATGAGAAAATGCTGTGGAGCTCTACTGAAGCATTCAATTCCTCTGGCATTCAATCCTTACAATCCAAAATCCTTTGCAAAATCCTAAATGCTCCTTATTTCGTTACGAATAAAATCATCTATAATGACCTAAATATCCCATTTGTCGCAGAAATAGCCCGTAACAAATATGCCTCTTTTAATTCCAAATTCCCGACCCACACTAATCCTCTTGTACGCAACTTATCACTCCCATCGATTCCTGATAACCCTCCGAGCCGATTGAAAAGACGATGGCCTCGAGACCTACTATAATTAAACTTACATTTAAGTGCTACCACTGGGTAGTTTCTTCACAAGACATTATCACGCCCATAAGTAGAAATTATCCCTTTTACTTGTTGTATGTACTTTAAGTACAGTTGTAAATATCAATAAAATGTTTGAATAAAAGAAGTGTAGTTTGAGTGTTGAGCCAATAATATTCTCACTTTCACTAACCTATTTATGAAATATGCACTAAGGAAAAGTATTCCAACAGTGAAATTTTTCGAATTCGAATTTTCGAGGACTGGAAAAACATTTTTTAGGGTATTCTGAATCAAAATTACCAAGTATCGCATTAAGGTCTGTGTATGTGGTCTAGTATAAAAACGAAAAGTCATACGAAACTTAAATTTTATATTTGAGAAAACTATACGCCCGAGAAGTTACAGCAACATTGTCATCAAAATCAGCTCAACAAAAGATCCACTTTATACCATGCATTTAGGACCTTTTTACGATTTTCCCAAAAACGGCTCTAACGATTTTAATTAAAATCGCTATATCCATGTAAAATTTTATAGGCTTCAATATGATGTAGCTTCTTTCTGATTGGAAGAGTCTATTAGCGCTTAAATGCCCAAATTTTAAATTTTCTGCTTTAAAAGTACCTTTAGTTGGTAGATTCGATAATAATAACCACATAATATTTTAGCATTGGTAAAAATAGTGATTAGTGAGTCTGAAGATGAGGCATATGGACCTCGAAATGTTGTAAATGTATGATTGATGAATTATTAAATAATATTTAGAAAGAAAAGACGGTTCCGGATAATTTATTTAATTTATAATATATTCTCTATGATTAGAAATCGAATCTGTATTGTTTTACTTAGAATGCCATAAATATTGAGAATTTTTCCTAAAAGTTTCAGTAAAATGGTCCTATGAACAATTTGATGAAACGAGGGTAGGTAATTAATAATAATTAAATAAAGATATTAATGTACGATGAGGATAACGATATTTCACATTATTGCTAAAGTATGGCAGACGATTTTATCAACTGAGGTAAATGAAATTCGTGTGTTGCGCGCACCAGTCTTTTTGTTAAACTGGTCATTCAAATCAATTTTTTTTTAATTTTCAACAAATTGGATACTGACCTACATCTCCATTGCAAGTTTCCAATCAATAGGCGTTAAAAGGAAATTGTGCCGTAGTTTTGCTAGGTCAACAGAATGAGTGAATACTTGAGCGGTCTAGTTCCTTGGGCAGATTGGTGTAGAAAGGAGATTGGAGGGTGTTGCTCTCCACTATACTACTCGTCATGAATAAATGATTCTCATCTACGATAAACCTATCTTCAATCGGACTCCTGCTGACGTTGGCTACAGCCCTCCTCTCTCCTTCTCTACCTCTCCATCTCCAACTAGGTTCTGGAGTTCTTACTAATTCATAGCGGTAAATAGCTGAATATTTCTAGCTCCTCAAACGGAATTTATTACAGAAAATCATAAAAATCTGGTGAGAGAAACACACGACTTTCATCTACCTACGTTGAGTTCTTTTTGTAAATATTTTTATTGAATTTTGCAACTGTATATTATAATACAACAAGTAAATATGGTTTATGGTAAAATACATGCTCATTGGTAGCACTCTAGCAGTCAATTTAAACAAGAAGGTCTCGAGGCCATCTTCTTTTGAAGCGCCTTGGAGCATTATCAGCGATCGAAGCCAGGATAGAAATTAGTGGGTTAGCGTGAGGATGGAGTTTTCACGGAAGGATTCATACCTGGTTCGGACCAAAAAAAAAACGTAGCGAACATCAAGGTCTTTGTGGATGAGTTTATTCGTGGCAAAGTAAGGAGCGTTGAGGATTTTATGAAGGATATTGGATTGTAAGGATTGGATACGAGAGGAATTAGATAGTTTTGTAGAGCCCTATAGCTTAATTTGAGATTGATGACATTCCTAGTAAAGTAATCGAGGTTTTTGGGGTATCGGGCGTTCTATAATATATATCTTAGTTAAAAAATATTGAAAAATTAAAAAAATCCCGATAAATAAAAATAATCAATACTTATTCCGATTCGTCTAAAGAGACCAACAACTTTCGTGGGATCTCTTTTCTCCCTATATGTTATAAAATCTCGTCAATCCTAATTACGGAATTCGTCGAGGAAATAATCGGAGACACGTAGGACTACCAATGTGGTTTTAGATCGTTTCGTTTGACTATTGATCAAATACTTTCCATTTGTTACATATTGGAGAAAAAGCTTTAATACAACTGTACAGTCCATCAAAAATCAAAAAAGGTTAAATACTTCATAGACTCTCAGAAGCAGTATATCCTGATTGAACAGGAAATATTGTCTTTTACAATAATAAACCATAAGAACAAGGAGAAATATAATAAAGAAATGATTCTGTTATGCATTTGAAGAAAAATAAATATGCATTTGGTACCCTTTTAAAAGAACTGCATTTAAACTCTTTTTAAAATGACTGAAGAAATGTGTGTGTGCGAAGGAGTGAAGTTACAAACACACATCCAGTGGAAGCTAAGAGGTGTGAAATCAAACATACTTCAAACTTTAATATATTTCTGTTATTTTTAATTAATTTGAAGTGCCTTTTTTTTCTAGTTACAAAATTTTACAATTCCGTCGTAACCTTTTTCTTTATTTTAGCCGTTCCCGATTAATTACATTGATATTTACGACTAGAAATGGTGCACGGGCTATTCTCACTTGTTTAACGATCTTCTGTAGAATAAAGTAGTGAAAACCTATATTATATTGTCTTTAGACTGAAATTTATATAGAGGTTATAAACAGACTTGTGTGATTATCTAGATATCGGTATATAAGATAACGGATTTCGATATAACTGAACGATTAGAACTGAATTATACTAACTTTTTTTTTTTTAATGTCCTTTCACTATCTTTTAGAAATCGGCGTCTAAATATTATTCTAAATGATAATTAAAGCAGAAATTGGTATAAATAAAACAAAACCGTTAAGAGTACTAGAAGAATTCAATCGAAGATCGGTGATAAATAATTTAAAACTATGAATTCCTTGTCGACTCGAATAAATAAAAATGACTGAACTGCACAAAACTTTTCTACTCACTAAATCTACATAAAAAAAAAAAAAAAATGAAGTCACTAATGTTAGTTCTGAAAATAAAAAATATATTATATAATTAAGAACACTCACCTCAAAAATCTTCATGAGCTTCACCAATATTTCTTACTTGTTTAAAAATTCTGTTGAATCGCGTTCTGCTTCTTTTCTTTCTGTTTTCTGTTCATCTTAACATAATTCACTCAAAAAACTCCAAATGAATTTCAACAGAGACGAAATTTATTAGTTTAAGTGACCTCTAGGTAAAATAAATCTGTAAATTTTCCTGTTCGTTTCATATTGATATCAACGTGATATTTTCTGTTTCTTTAATAGTATAAAAGGTAATATATTCTTTTTCTCTTATATCAAACAAGTTATAATTTTATTTTTCTCTGATATGAGACAAGGTAATACTTTTTGTTTCTTTGATATCAAACAAGTTAATATTTTATATCAATTATAAATTTAATTGTTTGATTCTGAGGTGAAGCAATACATAAACACATACTATATATGTATATATATATATATATAGTATGTGTTTATGTATTGCTATAGATAACATCAGCTGGCTCTTCTCACTTTATAATTCTTACTTCAAATACTAAAGAATTTTATCGTTGTTCCCAGTCTGTATTTAATAAACTTATAAATCACTAAAGATATTTAAAAAAAAAAAAATAGTAAGTACTTCTTTATCTACGGTCTTTTAAAGCTCTTCATTCTTCTTCTTTAGGGATGTCATACATTTCTACTGATTTATTTAGAATTCGTTAATAAAGTTCTGTGATGATATTATAGGTTATTAAATAAATACATGTACATAATAACTCAATGTATATTAATACAAGAAGTAATAAACATAATTTATATTTTTATAACTTCTTTTATCGTACAAGAAAATTGAAACATTATCATTCATAACAACAAATTTACCTTTATATCAAATGAAAATTATAGAATCCATAATTTTAATGTAATGTTTATTTCTTGAAGAAAATCACACCTAAAAACAATATTTTGTGTTAAAAAATTAACATTATCATTTAAAATAAATATAAAAAAGTTTATTTTGTAAAATTATAACCATGCAATTTCTTTTTTGAATATTATTTTAAAATATTTTAAGTACGAGTTCTGTATAAATCTGAGATAAATATTTATGATATGAGATAGATGTAATATTACTATATCATTAAAAAACACAATAATTTTCTTTAGCTAGGTGACCGACCAAATACCTTAAAAAATAAGCCTATTATATTGATTGTATCACTATTAGCAGAGGTGAGAAAAATAACAAGACGTGTTAAGAGGTTTAATGTATGAAACAAAAATATAGAGAAGATATTAGCAGCACTCCAATATATATTCTAAACCAGAAGGTGTCGAGGCCATCTTCTTTTAAGAAACCTCAGAGGATTATGAGGAATCCGAGACCAAGCAAGGATTGAAACAAGTGGTTTAGAATGGGAAATGAAGTTTGTCATAGCATTTGTAGTTAAGTGGGATGTTAAAAGGTTTGTCTCGTAAGTGTTGAAGTGGCCGGAAACGTTGAGCAGTTTCTTGTCTTTTATGGAAAAATGAAGGCCCCATAAAAATATTGCCTGGTTATATTATATATATAGTAAACAAATAAAAAAAAAAATCTCATCTAGCGTGCTAGTCTCTCACGCTAGAGGTTCTGAGTTCGAATCCCAGTCCCGGTGGGGCTTTTATAAGGATACAATTGAAATGGGGATACACTCACAGCCTTTCCCCCGAAAAAACAAAACAAAAAAAACCTCTATCTTTTTCATTTAATTAAAAATTGACTATTGTTTGTTAGGACTTCGTTATGTTATATTGGTTTGATATTTCATTTTTTAATTAGTACTTATCTTATTTTAAGGGCTCATAAAACGTTATTTAATTTGGATTCAGAAAAAAAAGAGCTTATTTATTCATTAATACCTATCCCAGTTTTAAGTATTAATGCCAACTGCGGCTAATAGTGAAAGATCAAGTTATAGTTATATTAAGTTATAACAGTTATAGTTAAGAATCTGGTGACTAAAGGATATTATATCTTGATAATATTTTTCAGAAATAAAATCATTCAACGGATCGAAACTGAAAACAATTTATTTTTTCAAATTTAATACCCCCAACCACCCCTAATGAATTTTTTAAAAGTAAGATATTCTGAATAAAAATACTTTCAACATTACAAAGAATGAACAAACAACTGGCATAGAAGTTGAGATATTTTGATAAAAACCTCCTGTAACCTCTCGGGCGTATAGTTGTCTTAAATATAAAATTTCAGGTTCGTGCGACTTTTTATTTTTGCTATAGTTATAACACACATAGACAGATCTTTCTGCGGGACTTGGTAATTTGGACTTAGGGGCCCCTAAAACATGTATTTTCGGGGAAACTGAAATTCGAAAATTTTCACGACCGCCTTTTCCTTAAAATATATTTCATAAATAGGTAAGTGAAAGTAAAAATAAAGGATAAGAATTAGGATTTGTGTGTGTTTTTTAATAACCAAATAATAGATAAATAAATAAAGGTATTAAGAACGCAAATATTTTAAACTTAAAATACTTTTAAATTTGTAAATTTGATGAACTTTAAAAAATTTTAACCAATTTATAAACATTATGTGGAAATTTTATTTATTAATATACCTTAGTTATTGATGAATTATGAATTACCTAAATCTAAGATCTCATATGAAATCTAGATTCCTGAACCCGGATTTGAATTAACCCTATTGTTTACATTTCATAATTTTGTTTTTCTTTTATACACATTTATCGATATACCCAGGTTTGTAACAGATTTTCATCTGTGTAAATATATGAAACTTGCATTCAGTAATAAATACGGTGAATCGTAAAGTAGAAAAGTAGAAAATGTAAAACTAATGAAAAGCTAGCATCTTAACATAAAAACCATCTTTTTCGGATTTCAGCTTTTCTTTTCTTATTAATGTTCATAATGAACCACTTTAAACTTATCGCATCAAAGAAGGTTTCACTTGATTTAATAAAATAGTCTTCAGCCAGGAAAACTCCATCAGAAGTTCTTAAAGAAAATTACTTTATGTAACCCAACAACTTAGTGAAATTTCCTAATTCGAAAGAATTCGTTCGGAACGTTTTTTTTTTTTTTTTAATGGTTTGTAAGTTTAGCCAAAGTACTATTTTACATTTTTTTTTTAAATGTTAGAGCCAAAACTTGATGGAAACGACTACTCTGTTTGAAGAGAAGAAACATTATTTGCTTTGTTAATATACTGCCTAGGCAGTCATTGATGATTCATAAACATGACTACCTTACAATAATTAAAATATTAAAAATTAACGCCTGTTAATGAACTAAGTAGCGTCACTAAACCCAGGGCCTTCTTTTGGAATTTTCGGTTACTTAAGAAAATAATTTCATAATATTCAGAACTTTCAATTTTTATATGTAAACTGCGATGTTAACTTTTTACCAAACGTCACTGACTAAAAGTTAATGCATTTCGGCCAAAACTGCAATTTGCAACATTATACGATTTTCTCACGAACGGCTCTAATAACTTCTGTTATATTCACTGTATAAATAAAAAATAAAACAATTCTCTTTAATTAAATGTAGGTTTGCTTATGATTTTTTTTTTTTTTTTTTTTGTTTTTTTATTCATTGAGCAATATTACAATCTGTCCAATTCAGGACATTGCTTATGATTGAAAAAGCTTGACAATGCTAAAATGCTGAATTTTATACATTATTTTTTTAAAGTACCTATAATTTTCTTGGTTGGAAAACTTCTTCTTGTAGGAATCGATAAAAAGTGGGGGACTATTGGGAGAATGTGCCTGTCAACTAAGGGATTATTATTATTATATGAGGGCGCTACAAACCGGTTACGGGTTTTGGTTTCCTCCAACCACTGAGAAGATTGCTATCTAGCTCCTTTTTTTTTTTTTTTTAAATTATTTATGTAGAAATAATACAATCTGCCACAATCTTGGGCAATGAGTATTAATGCTATAAGAAGTCATTCATTCTGAATAAGCCAGTGGAGACTGAGAGAGGGCGCTAGAGCCACAGACTCTCAGGCATGAGTGGGGTATTTAGCTCCTAACTCCCAGCGTCTGCTGCTACACCACCTTACTATCTCAGCCCTGGACTTCATATTCTTCTGATCCCATGGATCGGCTGAGTGAGCAATATTTTAGGCATTTCTCCATCTACCATCCTGGCAATATGCCTTGTGTGTCTCAAGCGCCTTCACTTTACAGCCCTGGCCACACCAGCTTTTCCAAAAGCATTGTAGAGGTCATGATTCGTGCGCCGCTTCCACTCCTCCAAGAATACATCATAGAACTGTTCTTTCAAAAATAAGGATTTAATTTTTCAATCGCCTTTGAAGTCGCCCAACACTCCGATCCATAAAGCACTAGAGGACGCACCAATGTTTTATAGAGGTAGAGCTTGGGCTGTCTGCAAAGTTTCCGCCTGCTTAACCCCAAGTAGCATTTGTAGGCTGCTATTATCCGTCTTCTTATCTCAATATCGAGGTTATTATCTTGAGTGATCACAGATCCCAGATATGTAAACTCTGAGACCTTCTCAAACTTCTGAAGCCCGATAGTGACACGCCTATCATGGGAATTTCTTCTGCTACCATATATTTTGTTTTGGACTAAATAATTTGCAGTCCAAGTCTGCAGACAGGACCCATCAGAGCCAGAAAACTATGTCAAGGCCTGCAGAGAGCGTCCCACAATGTCTATGTCGTATGTGTAAGCAAGCAGCTGAACAGGTTTGGTAAACATTTTCCCTGATCGTTCGTCGGAGTCCTTTGCCTCCACGAAATTCCTCGGATTTATCACGATTTACTCAAACCATACATCTCACATACATTTCGTAGTAAGCTTTATCAGGCATATTAAATTTTCTGAGGGCAATTTACAGTTCTTCACGTATAATGCTGTCATACGCAGGTCAACTAAAGGATAACCACAAAAACATTTTTATTTAATTTTTTTCCAAATAGAAATAGTATTATAGATGTATTATAGAGTGCTGTAAACGGGCAGTTTCCCTTCATGTTTTTTAACATTAACCAGCATATTTACTCGTTGTATTATAATATACAGTTGTCAATTTTAATACAAAATAATTAAACAAAAAACTTCAGATCGAAAATATGAAAAATACTATAATCAGCTAACAAGGCGGAGTTTTGGTCCTTTCTGCTCTAAAAAAAAAAGGATTTTCGGTGGATATTTTTTAACTGGACGAGAGCGTAGGCTGCATACAAGGGAAACATACATCCTCGGGAGAGATAGGGAGATAAGGGTCGAAATAGACTATACCATCCCTGGAATGAAAAATATTCCTCTCCTCAATGGAGAAAGCTTCCGACAACCGCCCACATCCCCCAGCCCGGATGGCCGACCATAAACCTTTCACTATAATACACTCCACACCGTCCTCTTTAAATTAATTAAGGCCAATCGTTAATTCACAAACAAGGATACTTTTAGCTATATTCAAGCAAAAAGTCTTTTGGGAAATTTTTTTTTTTTTTCATTAAATATCTTTCTTTTTATGAAGTATTGACAAACAGTTTACCTAAAGCAGTATTTAATAGAACCGAGCCGAAAGGGATTATATAAAATTTTGGTATGTCTATATAAAACAAAATTACATTATAATGACGGAGTTTAGTTGACCGAAGAGAATATTTGATGAGGAAAATGGTTGGGTGTGCGGTCATAAAATAAAAAACACTCATTGTATTTGTGAGCCGACGTTTCGACCTACATTGTGGGCCTTCAGCAGGATGACTCGGAAAAGAAATCTTGAGATACCTTCTTAGTCACCCTTATAAAGGCCCACAATGAAGGCCAATACAATCAGTGTTACTTATTGGTGTGTTGTATTCTTTTGATAATCGCATCCCCAACCATATTCCTCATAAAAAATTATATAATGTTGGGTGAATCTATAAGTTCGTTCAGTTTTAGTAAGTGATCCGAATCGTTCTCAAATATCTCCTGTTCAGTTTTCCTTATTTGACTATACTGATAGCTATCAGTACGATTAAATTCCACTATTCGAAACTGTTATGTTTGGTTTTATCGTCATTAGTGTTTTTGTGCTACATCACAGAGAATGTTCGTGTTTTTGTTTGTATTGAAAAAGGTAATCAAGCTCCAGAGGCCCTTTAGAAGATATAAGGTATATGGGGACGATGCCTTGACAGCACTTACTGCTCAAAAATAGTTTTCCATGTTTTTTTCCGTAGATTTTGGCAGATCTTTCATAATCCGAATTTCTTCCATGTGGAACTCTATTCCTTCTGATATCCGTAATGCTAATACCCTTCCGACATTCAAATAAATTCTATTCAATTCCTTTTTGTACATTCAATTTCCAAAGGATCCTAACTGACCCAGTTTCCTTGAAAATAAGGAAATAGAAGAAGTTATAGAAGTGTTTCGTAATTTTGTATTTTAGCCGAGGTTGTGTATGTGAACATGGTAATTATTTGTTTATTAAATTCTGTGTTCATCATTTATATTTTTTGACTAATATTTTTATAGCCATTAATTGTCGTAGCTATATATTAATTTATTATATCTTTATATATATATATATATATATATATATATATATATATATATATATATATTTTTATCACTTGTCTTATTTTTATTTTATTCTTTTTTTTTTACTTATTATTATTCACAGTATATTTCTTATTATTTTTATTATTCTTACTCTATGACTGTAAACTTCACACTGTTGTATTTTGTATTATTCTAAATGTACTAGTCCCAATTATTAAATAATTAAATTTTTTTTAAATTATTATTATTTATTAGATTTCAGTCACGAAGTTCACCTGGAGGGATCGGTCCAACGAGGTTTATTGAGGTGATATCATGGTTCTAAGCTAACAAGACAGTCTCAGGTGCGAGGAATTGCGGAGCTATTGGAAATTGATTTTGGAACCGTTCAAAGGCATTCAAAGCTTGGGTGTTATTAATTTGTATGGATACCACACAAGTTGAAAAAGTCAAACCTGTCCAGTCAATGCTATATTTACTAATTGACGAACATACAGGGCATTAAAGGTTTTGGATCCTAGGATCTAGAATTCAGGACCTAGAATCTGGGAAATCACAGCTGTTAAATTATATGAAAATAGAACTAAATTCTCACAAACTATGTTTTAAGATACTGTGTGTACTAAGTGATGTGGACACCTGAGTGTCTCTTTCTCTATTTCTATCTATCTTTATCTCTCTGGGTGAGAAGTCATAAAGAGTTAAAGGATTGAAATGAAGTAGGGAAGGGTTGCTAAGCTGTCGGGAAGCCTTTGTCTCTTTCTGCTTTCAAGCAGCATGTGGGGATGGCTGTATGTACTAAAAGATGGCTGAGAATATGGGAAAAAGGTTTTGCTCTTCATATGCTAGGATTGTCGCGGTGTGCTGTTTTACGAGTTTTTCCACAAGGAAAAACTATGACTCGAGAATCAGAATCGAACGCAGTGGTGTATTCCACCACGAAAATGCCAGACACTCCCCAATAACTAAACAGCAAATGATGGTGCCACTTGGGTGGGATGTTTTATTATACCCAGCGTATTCTGTAGACCTTACAATAACCAACTACCACTTTCTCCGGTCCCTCCAAAACTCTCTCAACAGGAAATAGTTCACTGATGAGAGAGATGTTAAAATGAATGTAGGTCTATTTTGCTGCTTAGAGCTAATTTTTTTACGAGAGGGTAACAATGCAATTTTTAAAAATATGGCTATTAATAAAAAAGAAAATACCTTATGTATTGGGTTGTGTCACATGAAATGTCCGTTTTCAAGGTAAAGGATGTTTATTAAAAATACGATATGAAAACAAGATAATTTTATTTGAAGTATTTACTTTTTTTCTCTACACATTGTTCCCAACGCGACACCAACTTTTTTATCCCCGAACTGAAAAACTCTGAGCTTTGAAGTGAAACAAAATCTTAAAACGCACTTTTCACTTGATCATCATTTTCAAAAAGTTTTCCTTTGATGAAGTTGTCTAAAGTCCTGAACAGGTGGTAATCTGTTGGAGACAAGTCAGGAGAATATGGTGGATGCGGAAGAACTTCGTAGCCCAGTTCTTAAAATTTTTGCACGGTATGTTTTGAAACATGGGATCTAGCTGCCGCTCAGTGAGATCTTGAGGTACCCATGTATCGAGCTTTTTTGCTTTCCCAATACACTTTAAATGTCTGGAAACGGTAGATGCACTTGCATTTAGTTGTGCTGAGAGTCATTTAACTGTTTGGTAGGGGTTTCCTTCTAATGTATGTTTGAGGGCATCGTTGTCTATTACGGAGGGAGGTCTTTAAACTCGTACAAAATTATTACTAGAAAATCGCATGTTTCCATGTTCATATTTGGAGGTATACTAAAAAGTGGGTAATTGATAGGGAAGCTAATGTTTATAATACAAAGGTAGAGGGTTAGTAACTGTTTACTTTAATTATGTAAACATTCGGAAGAAAACAACAGAAACCTGCAAAATCCTTTATGTATTTCAGAAACTATAAAAACGGACATTTCATGTGAATCAACCTAATATAATTTTTTTTTTTTTATTATAAAAAACAATTTATTTATTTTTGTCATAATTCACGACCAATGAAAATTTTAGAAATCTTAATTATCTCGAAATTCTTCAACTCTATGCAGTCCTGACCTTCCTCCATAAACATTTTCATATTTTTCGATACATATATCGTCTACTACTTTAAAGAAAAAAAAAATCAGGAAATCTAAGTGGCACTTCTGGAATTCGATAGTCATAAAAAAGTTAGTAGCTACAAGAAATAAAGAAACTGGCTAATATATACAAGAATCTAATTCATCGACCTTTTTATATTATAATTTTATTTTAAATAATATTAGTATAGATTATTCAGGTTTTAGGTCCTTAAACTATTACTCCTTCTTAATTTTCTTTATTTGATGTTTCGATTCGATGTTTATACATAGGATCCTTTTCAACACAAAGAATTTTATTGAGCACCAGCACACCACTCAGGCTACTACAAGGTACTCTGGTAGGTGTACTAGTAGGAAAAATAAAGTTATTATTTTGAATAAAAGAGAAAAAATTGAATAAATAAATATCCGATTCTCCCAGGTATGTTTTATTTTTAGAATCAGAAAACGTGAATTACAAAAAAAAAACCTACCCATAACTCGGTTGTTTATTAGGATGGAAACAGAATACAGGCAAATTTCAAAGTAATTAGTAAACATATAATCAAAAGAAATGTAAACAAGAAAAAAACATGTGAATGCTTTTTTTTTATTACTTTGGATAATAAAACATCGTAATCGACCAAGAAAAAAACAAAACAAATAACCTTTTAATGTAAATTATTATTATAGAGGAGTAAATATAATCATGAATGTAATAATTGGAACTATCTCTTCTCTTTCTTTATATTTTTATTTATTATAACATAAATAACACATAATTACTACGTTTCGAGGTTGTTGTTTTTTTTTGTTGCCTCATCTTCAGATTATTTAATAATTATCTAAAATACAATTTAATATCATTAACATATTTTCAACAACAACAAGCAAAATTAAAATTTCAAATAAAACAGCATATTTCCAACTGCAAAAATATAAATCTTACGGCACTTTCCAACCATAGTATAACTAATAAACTAAAATATACAAATTCTTAATACAGAACAAAAAACAAAAATTAGATACTAGAGTCAATATATATAACTAATACAGTCAATTACACAATAGATTCAAATATAATTAGTCAAAATTATGCAGATATAATGAATAAATTTAATTTCTAAATTTAAATTGTAAAAAAAAATATATATTTAGTTTCTAACCTGGATAATATTCGTTGTGGATACATAAAAACATTAACAAGTGGCAGAACAGAATGAGATTAAAGGTTACTTTAGTCGACTTCATACATGCATTTAATTAGCAGTAAAAATGTCGAAACTATTTGTTTTATGTGATATTGAAATAGAAAATATTTTTTTAACAATCATAGACGAAATGATTCTTATATAAATAAGAGATCATAATTATATGACCAATATTATAGTGCAATATGGAAATATTAGTAAGTACAATTTAAATACATTTATTTTAGAATATAATAGTGATAATTAAATTTGAAATTTTAATATTGCTTGTTGTTGTTGAAAATATGTTTATGATATTAAATTGTATTTCAGATAATTATTGAATAATCTTAAGATGAAGCAAAAAAAAAAAAAAAAACCTCGAAACGTCATAATTAAGTTTTATTTATATTATAATAAATAAAAATATAAAGAAAGAGAAGAGATAGTTCCATTATTACAGTCATAACAAAAAAACCTTATAATTTTTTATCCGGTCTTTAGAGTATGAACATGACTGCACAACTTGGCATAGAACTCAGAAACACAACTAACTTTATATACAAAAAAAAAAAAAAAAAAAAAAAAAAAAAAAAAAAAAAAAAAAAAAAAAAAAAAAAAAAAAAAAACCAATCTACAATAAGAAAAATCCAAAAACCCAATGTGTTATATTTTGACATAGGTAGTGACGAAGTTTCAAATAAAATCATCAAATCTCCTTAAAGTAGCAATACATTTTATTGATTGAAATTAATGATTAATATATCACAGATTCGGATAAAAATAAAATTAATTATTTGATTATAAACTCAACACCCAAACTATAATGTCATAATCATGCTTTTCAATGGATTTCCGATTGACCTCTGAGATGTTTGAAGAAAATACTGCTTCGGCATCTTCTATCATGAAGAAATTTGAAATTGACATAGAAATAGTTTCAAAAACGTCATCCAATACCCCATAAAAAGCATGCAATTACTTTAACATCGCAGTTGAAAATTGTAGTTTTTCCAAAAGTTATGAATTACATATTCAGTAACATTATGAAGTAAATTATTCCAATGAAAATTAATGAGAGGTTTTTGCGTTTCCTGTACAATTTGTAAATGCCAATGGCAACCGTCATCTCAAGTGCTTGCATTGGTATTTTAATGTAATACAAAAAATATATATTTATAAATGGATGATGCGTAATGTGAACAAGAGTTTATTCATCGCATAAATAAACTAAAAGAAATAACAGACGGAGCCATATGAAAAATATTATTCGAAAAAACTCGAAAAATAGTAGAAAAAAACAACAACTAAATACTGAAAAATCAGGTAGGAGAAAACATATAAGCGACAGAGAGTAGAGATGTTTAACTAAATAAATTAAGGTTCGTACTCTGGAGTTTTTATAATTGAAGGAGTTATTCCAGGAAATCCAAAATTAGGCAAAGTGAATAATTTATAAAACTGGTGGATGCTCTATGGAGCAAAGACCATGGGATTTAGATAAATTGAGGTAAATAAATAAATATCCTCCGGGAATTATGAGGAAGGAAAAAGGAAAGAAAAAGGAAAAAAAAATGGAATAAATTAATTTTTAAAGAATACACAAATTGTGCTTTTTTATTTTGAATGTGTTAAAACAAAATAAAAATGAAAATATAAATATATTTGGTTGGAGAGCTGCCAATGGGTAGTATCCCCACATGTGAATCCATGACATTTGTATCTTGTATCTCATTTACTAGATGTATATCATTATACAGTTGTAAATAGCAATAAATCTATTAAATATATTTGGTGCTAATAACCAAGAGGTTAAGCACTTGTTCCAATACCCCGACCCTAACCCATGGGATTTATCAACATGGAATCATTACTGAAAACAGATAAATAAATTCTGAGATTAATAATGTGAAAATATATAATATTAATGCATAACATATGAAGTATGAGAGCACAAAGTCCCTGAGGTATGGCAGCAAAAAAAAAAATTTACATTAAATGCAGCTTCCCTAATGGGAGATTAGATAATTTTAACATAGATAATTTTAATTGCGTTTCTAAACTGTAGGATAGGTAGAGGCAGTGAAGAAAGAATGCTAATAAAATAGGTGTTGGAGAGAATAATAAATGAAAAAAATCGCTTCCAGCTATTGATAGAAAATACAACTTGCGAAGTAGGCAAGCTTAATCCCCGACCAAAGAGAGGGTAGAGAAATGATGTGAGTCCATCGGATGTAAAGAGAAGTAAAGCAGGAAAAGATATATTGAGGCAAAAACTAATTGGAAATTGATTTTTGTTTAGGATAAAATTCACTTTTAATCACCTTTCGAAAATGTTTAAATCATGTAAAAAAGGAAAAAAAAAATGAACTTACTCATCACTTGAAGAGAAGAAAAATATAAAACGATGAAATTTCTTAATATTTAGTAGAACTTACCTGAAATAAAACAAAAATGATAATATAAATAAAATTAGAATAAATTTTATTCTGGGACGAATAGTCCTTTAAGAATGACACAAATTTACTACATTAATGATATTTGTCTATATTCTAATATTTCAGTACAGAAATTGATATTTGGTTTGAACGACTTGATTTCAACCATAGCATATCTTGGCAAGTTTCATTCCTTAGGATATGGAAAAATAATTAGTGTGTCAAAGTGGTTTACAAGGCTTTACGAATGGATATAGTCAATAAATTCCAAAATAGGGTAGTACGAATGAGAAAAGGATTTTTGATGTGGACAGATTAATAAGAGGGTTAATATATAATATATGTTTATAGGTTGGAATCTCGTTTTTAAAGAATGGGAAGAAGAGCATGAGGTAGGCATATCGAGTATATAAGAAGACAGGAACCGAGGAGGTATTGCCAACGGAAAAGAAGGGGAGGCACTTCAACTCGGTGAACCTGTTAGAAACATGAGAGCGTCTGCCAATTCTCTATATGGATCTAATAAAACCATCCGTTAGTCTCTTGATTCTCATGTTAAAATTTTCAGATATTCCGCCATAGGCAAAAGGGTTTGTGTAAAAAGCGTTGAAGTAGCCCAAAACGTTAGAAGTTTGTCAAGATGGAGTCCAAGGTAACGGATCTGTTTAACTTCGCTTGTTCAGAGAAGCGGAATATTATTTTAGGATACTGTACAATATAAATTCATAGGTTAACGTCGGACGGTGAAGGTTATTTGGGAGCATTTATTGTAATTGATTTCTATTCTTAATTCGGACGCCATACTTCAAGGTCGTAGATGTGGATGTGGAATTTGGGAGACAATTGAGGCGTTGATTTCCCAAAGGTACTAAAGGACTTTTTTTCAAAGTTGATATTTTCACATATTTATAATCTAACGGCTTAGTTTTATTCAAATCCGTCATCAAATTTTATCTAAAAAACATAAAAATACTTAAAAAAAAGTATTTGAAAATTGCATTTCATTCCAAAAGGTACTAAATACACATTTTATTTCATTCTAAAAGGTACTATATCCATGTTTCATTCCAAAACGTACTATATCCTATGTAAACAGGTATAACCTTTCCTTTCATTTCCTTCCAAAAGGTACTATATTTCCTACTATACGGCAGAAGCATCTCTCGTATCACCATTAATTTATTGTTTTCATCATTTTATGCATTTTAATTGGTTCATTTTGATCTCCGCTATTATTTCGATCACTGATTTTACCCTAATAATCAGTTTTTAGGCTATTTGAAACAACTTAGTTGCTCACTTTGGTTCTCTTAGGTTGTCAATTAAATTAAAATTTTTCATAGTATTTCTTCATGCAGCAACATAAATTTGGTTTAAAATTTTTCAGAAACTCACATTTTAATAGAATAATGGTATTTGATGCAGCAAATAGTTGGAATTAGCATTCCACGAACTTGCTAAATATGTGAAGAAAATCCGGGCCTGATCTAACTTTGTAGTCGTTTTCGTTATGTTAAATAAAAGCTCAAAAGTTATTATTTATCAGTATCTATGGTTAAATATTGTTTACACGTCGTTGATAATATAGTTAAATTTGCTAAATTCACACAAATAGTAAATACAAGTTCAAAACGATCTTCATAATTACATACTTTCTTATTATAGAGCCATAAATAGATAAATTGTCCTTTGAATATTTACTTTCTTTATGAAGAATAGATAATAATGTAATTAAACAACAAAGAAAGATATTTCTCAGGGAGCATAAGGAAATTTACAAAACTTAGTAATTAACGATATAAAGACGTTAGTTATCGGTAATGTTGTATCAGGAAGGTAATAGTGACTGTTACCAACTTATCGCACGTTATATTCTTCCAAAAAGTACTATATCCCTTTTAATTCTTTCAAAAAAGTACTCTATACATGTTTCGTTCCAAAAAGTTCTATATCCATATTATATTGTTTAAAATCTTCGGAAAAGTGCAATAATTTGGAAAAATGAGTTGGCAACACACTTAAAAATCAAATTTTGATAAAAAAAGAATCACGTAAATTGGTCCAATAATAAATAAATGACAGATTTTGCGTTTCCTGTAAATTTTTCTAAAGTAGATATAGTACTTTTTGGAAATCAACGCCTCAATTATTGGATCGTTCTTGACTGATGATACACAAGTTTCATCAGCCTTTGTAGAAAGAATGGTGCTAGGATGAGTTGGGATATAGCTTCATGGACTGTGTAAAGGATAGATAAAAGAAAAGAAAATCATAATAATGAAAAAGATTGAATTTTAAAATTAATTAAATGAGGACGATTTGATATTGAATGCAAAGATATTAAAGTTCACGCGGGACAGGGGTACTTATTGATATTTTTTTGATACAGTTTATATTTTGAATAATTGTACAGTTCATTGACCTTCCTTCGCACAACTCAAGGTAATTGGCAATTAATAAGAAATAATTGCAACTCAAACATTAAAAGATGTTTCCTAGAACGCCATTCGAGTGAAGAGTTCCCTCGTGGCTGGAACATATTAGTAAACAGCAGGTCTCCGTCACACGCGAAAACTTCATTATCGGGCGAATAAAATAACAACCACTTTTAACAATTTATCGCTCGGCTTAAATAACTCCCCTCTTGTAATTTATTGAAAAATGAAAATTCGACCCAGAAATTGATATTATCATTGGAATGGAATCTATAATGGGAGAATAGTTGTGTTAGTTGAGGAAGGAAATATCACGGTTATCGCTTATGGGATCTTGTAGAGCACGCGTGTGAGGCGAAGGCTTGGCAAGCTATGAGTCACAAACTGTCTCAGAGCTTGAGTACAAATATGGCGGCTATGAATATTACAATCAAGTTATTTTTAAAAATTGTCTATTTTATTAATGATTTTTTTGGTGTAAATAAAATCTTATATCCCTATTAATATTGTCCCCCTAAGGAAGGAATGAAATATCACGCGATAAATATAATTTTTTATAATATATTTTTATTGAAATTTATAACTGTACAAAAAAAAAAAAATCAAGGAAATATGCTGAAACGTTATAACACATGAAATAAACATGAAGAAAACTGCCCATTGGCAGAACTCTTTGGTAGTCAGTCTATACAAGAAGGTCTCGAGGTCATCTTCTTTTCAGACACCTCGGAGGATTATCAGGAATGGGAAAGTAAGCAATTTTGCATGGCAGGTGTGATACCTAGAACGGGCCAAATGAGCAACATATGGAAAATTAAGGTCATTGTGAATGATTTTATTCATGACAAAATAAGGAGTGTTAAGGACTTTGCGAAGGATATTGGATTGTAAGGATTGGATACGGGAAGAGTTTGATGGTTTGGTAGAGCCCCAATGTTCTACTCCGTAAGTCTAGATAGGCCTTATGATGGTCATGTAAATTAGTCTTTTGTAGTTAAGTGAAAGGTTAGAGCGTCTGTCTAGTAAGTGTTGGAGTAGCCGAAATCGTCGTGCAGTTTCTTGTCTCTTCAGTCTTGTATGCGGATTCCATGTAAGTCGTTTGTCAAGCAGGAGTTCTAAATATCGATCTGTTCAACCGGGACAAGCGGAATATCATTAAAGGACACTGTAGGACAGGATGTCGTAGGTTTTCGACGAAGGGTAAAGGTAATTTGTCAGGATTTATTGGGATTGATTTTAATTCTGCAAGTCTGACACCATACCTCAAGGTCTCTGATGTGGGAGTGGAGAGTTTGGGAGGCAATTGTAGGATCTTTATTAACCGATAATACGCAAGTGTCATCGGCATAGGTAGAAAGGAATGTGTTAGGATGGGTTGGGATATTAGCTGTATATACTGTGTTAACGATAGATCCTAGGATACTACCTTGAGGAACACCAGCAGACTGAGTAAAAAGGGATGAATAATAACTATTGTTTTGAAGGATCTTCCAGAGAGGTAAGACTGGATAATGAGATAGTATGTAGGAGGGAGGAATTTACGGAGTTTGTATAGCAGTCCCGGGTGCCAGACTCGGTCAAAGGCGATTCCAATATTAATTTTTTTTTTTTAAAGTAGTGCAATTTTAAGACTACACAAGAAAAAATAAATTATGGTAGCGACTCCTCTCTAACCTCCCTTGTAACAGCACACAAACAGTTTCAGTTTATGTGGATTTTCTTGAATTTTTTTTTTAGCATTTTCTTGGCTACTTAGGTAATGTGTTTAGAGGACAAAAATTACATAAAAAACATTCACCACCATTCTAGTTTTCGGTTGGGATCTTAAAAATGCAGAATTACCGGAGTTAATATTGTTTAAAGAAAACGTTAGTTTAACAGTCAAGCGAATATTATAACTCCGGAACCGGTTCAGTCTCAATTACCAAATTTATATCACATAAACTCATCGTATAGATGAGTAATATGTATATCATAGTTCACTCAGTCCCATGAGATTTTTTGAGATATTTTCGTGCAAACATCGTGAAAAACGCCAGTATTGAAAACTCATATACAAAAAAGGATTATGTTATCAAGATCGACATTTTTACATCAAGTAGGGCTGACAGAGCTATATAGGAAAAAATAGTTATAGATGAGTTTTATTAATTTTTATACTTTATTTCGCTAAAATTCTCGTTTTTTATTCATTTTCGATAATTTTTAAAACCACTTTCTTAACTATTTAGCTTATGAGTAGTATGGACAAAAAATACAAGGCATGTCTTACAATTACAAGAACTATACAGATTTTCCCAACACATGTATTTAGAGAGTTTTCTAATTCGAGTTTTACACATTTCGGTGTGATGACCAAACAAAGTGCTAAGTTAAAAAAGGTCTGTTGTTTTGTGGATGTGGTGAGTCTAGCTCAAAAAACATGGATTCTTACGAGACTGAAATATGATATTTAAAACAAGATATTCCTGTGATGTTGCAGTAACTTTTTTGCTGTACATGAAATATATCCAGGGACATGAAATGCACCTTAAGCCATGTATTTTGCACCCTTTTGCAATTTTTCAAATCTAACTCAAAATATTCCCAATTAAATTCCTATTTTTTTGTAAAATCCAATAAGCTTTAATATAATATAGTTTTTATCCTCATTGAAATAGACCGACAAGCTTAAATGATCAATTTTTAAAATGTTTTCTTCTCATGTACCGTTAATTCTGTTGATAAGAAAAAAACGATCATTTCTCCTCCTTTGCAGTATTTGAAAATAGGAGACTTAGTAATTTGAAGAAATTGTTAACTATAAAGAAGATATTCAGAAATACATTTTATGGTCAAACTAATTTTTTTGTGGAAGAAGAAAAGTCCAGTAATACAGATATAAAATATGCCATTAGAAATTTTACGATTTCAGTTAAAAAGTTTTAAAATATGCAATATAAACATATTGACTTATAAAAAAAATTCATTTTAAGTCAGCTTCAGTCCAAATAATCAAGTATTCTAAAATAGCACGTGGTAAGCCTAACCTATAAACGAAAGGTCATATGAATCTAAAAATGTAATTATAGCCCATAGTGCTACTTTATGACATGTATCCTGTGCATTTTTACGATTTTCTACAGAACTCCACCATCCATTTTCGTTTCATTCGTCACATCGAAGTCTAATTAAATTAAGTTCATACAGATTTTACATTAATGTCTTCAAAATTACTAATTTTTTTAAAACTACGGGGGGCGATTTTACAGTACTATCCATAGATAGCTAGATTAGATGCTATCTTACAGATAGTATGCTTGCAATACCTACTGGTCGAAACGAAGGGTAGAATCTACCCCGTGCCATTTTCGTTAAAGCACTCATCATTTACAATAACACACACACACATACACACACACACACACACACACCACACACACACACACACACACACACACACACAATATATATTACATAAAATTTGTGGAATTATGAATTATGAAGTTCAAAATTTATTATAACAAGGTAGGTACTTAAAAGTCGTGTGTTGCAGCGCTTACCAGATTATTCAATTCGCTGATTAGCGAGGAACAACAATATTTGAATAATATGAGTTATTTATAAATAGAAAAAATCTGCGGGCACCACACGACATCGACTATCCTTGGCCTTTAAAATTAATTCAAGAACTGTTAAATAAACTTAGAATTGAAAGTTAATTTAGATATAAAGTATATTGAGTTATGTTCGAATATATGACTTAGATTAAATAATACAAAAACATTGGGGAGCTCAGTGGCTAGCGCTCTAATCTATTAAGCCAAAAGGTTGTGAATCCGAATCCCAGTCCTGGACTGATTTTCTCAAGCATTTAATTAAGTAGGAATTTACTCACAGCCTCTCTTCTGGGTATGTGAGACCCGACAGCCAACTGGTGGCCACTCACAAAAATAGGCGTAGGGAGTGATGACTCTACCCTATACAATTTCATTAAGAAACGGAGTGTATTCTCTCAGCAAATTACACGGCGAGGCCAAGGGCCTACACCCCCTGTCGTGCCAACGAAAATGTAACAAAATTAATTTGTCAACTGTAATAATAATTATTACGTTTATGTCATATTTTCACTTTACATTACCTATTAAAACCTTGTATATAAGATAATATTTTACCTGAAATCTTTAGTTTTTGAACGGTGCATTATTATCAATGTTTTTTATGGTTTTCTTTTTTCTCCTATAGTTGGTAGTCGAAATCATTCAACTTTTATATTTAATCAATAAACAAACAATTAACCCTAAAAAGATAAAAGTCATTTTTTTTTGTTTGATTTTTTACAAATTAAAAGGTACTTGAGAGGCAGAAAATTTAAAATATTGGCATTTAAGCTTTTTTAGACTATTCCAATCGCAAATAAACGTACATGATATTAAAGCCCATTCAGTTTTACATCGATATATCGACTCTCATCAAAATCCTTAGAGTCACATTAAAAACAATCATAAAACAGTGCAATATGCATGGTACACAGTAGCACTCCCGGTCAGCCTATTTTGGCAAAAAAGTTGGTGAAATATCTTGTTTGTATAGTTAGTTAGTGACACAATACAGCCAAAGAGCCGACAGGACTAACCTAATAAAATAAACGAGATATGGAACACCGCCCTACTTATTCCCTCCCTTCTTGGCAAAGTGGTAAAAAGTATTTTTTTCAATAAAGAGATCGTAAATCCCAATTTCCCTTGACAGCCAATATGGAGTTAGGTGGAGATTTATATTGTTCGATGATCGGAAAATGTAATATAGTGAACTTGGTATACTTTCCCGCTTTGTGAAGACATGCTTTTTTCGATTAATTACAATTGCTTTGAGCCATCATTGTTTCATTATAACGAAACCAACACTTAACGGCGGCTCTGAAATTTAATTAACGCTTTTAAAGGTTCATTTGGAAACTTCATTGGTATGTACAAAATTCTCAATTAAAATAAATAAAAGCAGATAAATAATACGGTAAAACACCTTTGAGTTTCGATTTACTATTTATGTGTTTACTATCGAAATGTTTTTCTAAATTCATATAGTATAATGCATAATAATATGTTTAGCGAACTCAAAGATTTGATAAGGACATCACCAATTATGCAAAGACAGCCCAAGCTCCCAAAATTGAGACGTTGATTTCCAAAAGGTACATATGGACATTTTTACAAAATTGATATTTTCACAAATTTGTATTCTCATAATTTAGTTTTTTTTCGAATCTCCTATTTGATTTAATAAAATTAAAGCTCAGGTCCTTAAAAACTCTATTAAATAATGAAATTATTTTCTAAAGGTACTAATTATACACATAGTTTCGTTCTTAATCATACTAAAACATTCGATTTCATAACTTTAGAATGGTGTTATTAATATAGTGAAAAAAAATTCTAGATTTTAATGCACAAAGCATCAAATATGTTGGTTTAATAATATTCTAATGAGAGATTTTCGTGCTTCCTGTAAATATTTTTGGAAATCAACGTCTCCATATGTGCCAAGGTAAATATAATTGCTTATTTAGGAATTATATATACAACGATCTAAGTCATCTACATTTTTATTTATAATAATTGAGTGTTGGGTGTTAGATCTTTAAAAAACTTTAAAAACACCCGTTAAATGTTAGAAAAAAATTATATATATATATATATATATATATATATATATATATATATATATATATATATATATATATTTATATAACTATTTATATATTTATATAACAATAAAAATCATCGACCTTTTTATATTATAATTTATATTATTTATAACTATAAATTATAAATTAAATATTATAAATTTATTATTATAATTTAGGTCTTTGAATAATTTCACCTTCTTAATTTTGTTAACTAACGGTGTGTTTATAGTATCTTGCTGTAAAAAGTTGTTTTAAGTGAACTATTAAAAAAATTTAAGCAACGTTCAACATTCATATATAATTTGAGTTTTGAAAAGGATCTCATGTTTCTAAGGGGGATAGAAACGTCAATAACAAAATTAAGGAGAAATAATTTTTAAAAACCTACCATCCGACAAATTTTATTAAACAATTAAACACACACACATATATAAATTGTTTGACTAGTTCTTGACTATTGATAATTTAATTTTTATACTGGTCTTAGGTTTCGGTCAATAAACAATTTTATTTATGCAACGTTTCGAGAATTCATTGTTTTCATATACATGCCTTAACCGTGCAAAAACAAAAAACAGAAAATTAAAATTTGTTGTACGATATTTAATACATCATGTAATTGTTAGAGAGAAAGAAAAAAATGATTTGAACAAAGTATAGATATACAGTAGTAAAATAGATACTTCAATTAGAATTTACCTAAAAGATATTACTAGAAAGCTACATGAAATAGTGTCTTACATAGACAAATGTAACACCATAAACTTTTAAAGAACTGGGAAGCAAAGATGCTAGGGATAGTTTAGGTAGAGAGGATTTTCCAAATTTAGGTGTCCGAGGTTTTCTCCTGTTTTTTTATTTAATTTATTATTCGTGGAACAGCTGATGCGCTCGATAATAACAGTCATACGTTACTTCGTCTCTCAGATTTTTGCTCTTTTCAATAGGAATTCGCTTGAGTTCAGTCTGGAAAACATCACTAGACTTTAAGAAAACCACAGCAGTGAATTTTGGAGAAATATCGGTAAGCAAAGTTATAATTTACTTTGTAGAATCGCAAAAAGTGAAAGGAGGGTCACTGATCAGCTGATTGCCGCTAGCTCGGCAAGCTCGGGCTTGCTTTTCTTTAACTTATCTTTCTTTTATTATCTTTCCATCTCATTCTCATTTCATTATTTATCTATTATTTTTCCTTTTTTTTCATTTTTTTTTTTTTTTTTTTTTTAATCAATGAGATATTTCCATCAAGTTATGTCCTCAAAAGCTACAAGTAAAAGATCTAGATCTGCAGGTTCAAACTCGTCCCTACAAAACAGAGACCTCGCCGTGAAAATAATAAAAAAATGATTCCACCAGAGACTGCTTCAGCTACCTCTTTAGTATCTGAACCACAGCCTAGCACATCATCACAAGGATTAACTGATGAATCGCCGTTTTTTACACCGAACCCATTTCAGATCCTCCAAAATGAAAAAGAAACCATGGAATCTTCTCCTATACCCAGGGAACCACAACCTCCACCAATTTTTGTTAAAAATATTAATCATTTTCAACTACTTTGTGCGCATTTGAACAAATTAACCGATCCTAATAGTTATTCTTGTATAAGTAGAACCAATGATGCTAAAATATCCCCGACTACCGCCGAAAGCTACAGAAAAATAGTAAAATATCTGACTGAGACCAAAGCTGATTTTCATACCTATCAGTTGCGCCAGGAGAGAGCTTTAAGGGTCCTAATTAGAAACCTACACCCTTCGACACCATTTACAGCTATCAAAGAAGAACTGACGGAGATAGGTTATAAAGTGCGGCAAGTCACCAATGTCCTAAAAGATAAAATTACACTGCCTCTATTCTTCGTGGACTTGGAACCATCAGCAGGAGTTGAAAAAATTTACTACCTCAATAGGTTGTACTATACTAGTGTAAGAGTTGAGAAACCTTACACTAAAAAAGAAATAGTTCAGTGCCATAATTGTCAGGCATATGGTCATACGTGAACTTACTGCCACCACACACCACGCTGTGTGAAATGCGGTGAGCAACATAAATCAGAAGAATGTACACGATTATGATCAACACCCGCTGTATGTGCTCTGTGCCTCGAGGACCACCAGGCTAATCAAATACCTTGTCATGCCACTAATATCACTACTTACTAATCTCGTATCAAATTTAATCCCTTCCTTAAAAAATCCTTAAATTACTACACCTAACTCCTTATCCATTCTCCTTTGGAATGCGAATGGTGTTAGAAATCACACTGACGAACTTACAGCTTTATTGCAAGACAAAAACGTTGATGTAGCACTTATTACTGAAACTAGACTAACCACTAAACAGTTCTTTAAAATACCTCAATACGTAACATACCGTACGGACCACCCAGACGGGAAAGCCCATGCCGGTACTGCTTTTATTGTGCACCAGTCCCTCTCCCACCACATACTCCCAGTTTCCTCCTATGATTTCCTACAATGCACCACCATAGTAATCAAGAATTTTTCTTTTCCGATCACCTTCGCATCAGCGTACTGCCCTCCTAAATATTCCATCTCCAACATTCTATTCGAATCCTTCCTCAATTCCTTAGGAAACCACTTCATTCTGGGTGCAGACATGAATGCTAAGAACCAACAATGGGGTTCCGACGAATTGTCGTGGGCGGAATTTACAGTCTGCACTCAGCTCTAGACGTTTCAACCTCCTGCCTCCTGACTCCCCTACCTACTGGCCAACTGATCCTAACCGAAATCCTGACATCCTTGACTTCTTCATCCACAGCGGATAAGGCTCCCTTAACATGTCGGTGACTCGCCTTGATGAACTGTCCTCTGACCATAGTCCATTGCTCCTTAAAGTATCCCTAACTCCTATTCCTAAACCCACCCCACCGTCATTTATCAGAGGACCAGTAAACTGGGACCTTTTTCGCCAAATCCTGACCAGTAATATTGACCTCGGAGTGAAACTCAAAACTCCAGATGACCTTGACAATGCCGTAAACTCCTTCACCATCGCTATTCAACAAGCTGTTTGGACTGCCTCCTCTCCCAAGCACTCCCAGATAAGTCATAACCAAAATCATTTACCACAACACCTCATAGACCTCATCTGCACCAAACGCCGATCCAGATCCTTATAGCAACGCACCCGCCACCCCACAGATCGCCGCTCCTATAACTTTTATTGTAGACAATTAAAGAGGGAGCAGGCGATCTTCCGTTCCCAATCCTTTAGTTCCTTTCTTTCTTCTCTTTCGGCTTGTGACAATTCCCTGTGGAATGTCACCAAGAAAATTCTAAAATCCCACCATATTTCCCACTCCTCCGTCGTAGTAATGGTTCCTGGGCTGCGTCTGATGAAGACTTTTGTATATATTTTTATTGATTTTGTTTTGTATAGATTTATATTGTATTGTTATTATATAAATTTATTGTTTTGTATATATCGTGTGAATGCAGTATGAATGTTGTACTTTATCCCTATTAAAATGTCCTAAATTGGACAGATTTTAATATTGCTCAATAAAGAATTGTTTTAAAAAAAAAAAAAAAAAATTATTATTATTTAGACGTATTGTTGTTAAATAAAAAAAGAGAGAGAACCCCGGATTCCTGACGTCTTAAATTTGTAAAATTCTCCATACCTGAACTATTCCTAGCATATTTCCTTCAGTATTCATTCAATGTTTGTAGTTCACACATATTTCTATGTAAGACACTATTTTATATTTTATTTAACTACTGTATATCTATACATTGTTGTATGCATTCTTTTCTATTTCTCTAACAATAACATAATCTATTAATTATTGTATAAAAATGTTCTATTTTTTGTTTTTCCACTGTTAAGGCATGAATATGAGAACAATTAACTCTCGTAACGTTGCATAAATAAAATTCTTTATTTAATGACTGAAGTTCAATAGAAAAATTAGATATATATATATATATATATATATATATATATATATATATATATATATATATATATATATATTATAAACACATTAAATATTGTTAAACAATTAATTAAACGTATATTACTTGTAAATTATCATGTTATAATTATTTAACATTCCGTGGCCTTTGTGAATATACCATTTATGTAGTGTCACATTTTTCTAACCAGGGCAAGGTTAGTTACATTGGTGGCGTGTTCAACTTTTTTATTTGAGTCACGCAGTCAAATAGCGCCTCCTTACTTCGGTTTCGGTGTCAGAAGAAACAGTACGAAGAAAATAATAGATTTATCAGTCAGCATGCATTCTCATTCCTCGAATGGCTCGGCTGACTCTGATATTATAAATAATTACAGAATCAAATATAATACTAGAACTGCATGCAATAGAATAAATAAAGAGTAATACTTTTAAAATTTAAATTTTAGAACCTTGAGGTATGGTGTCAGAATTGGAGAATTAAAATAAATGCCAACAAATCTAACCAAATTACCTTTACGCTTCGTAGTAAACCTATGACATCCTGCCCTACTGTCTCCTTCAATAATACTCCTCTTGTCCCGGTTGAACAGATCCGAAATCTAGGACTGCACCTTGACAAACGTTTCACTTGGAACCCTCATACAAGACTGAAACGAGAAGAAACTGCTCGACGTTTTCGACTACTTCAACACTTACTAGAAAAACGTTGTAATCTTCCACTTAACTACAAAAGACTCATCTACATGACTACCATAAGGCCGATATGGACTTACGGAGTAGAGCTTTGGGGCAGTAGCTTCTGTGCTGTTTTCAGAAGTGGTTCTTCGGTGGTTAATTATTTATGAGTTTTATTCATCTTTTAGTCGGGTGTGGGATTGGTGTGACCCCACTATACCGTTAGTGTATTTTTTTAATAAGAAATATTTGATATTTTTTCAGTCGAAAATGGCATATTCACAGCGAAAATTGATAAATGTGTGACTCTTATCCTAGAAGTACCCCTCATCTCTTAGTGTCTTTTCTCATTCTCCTATGGATGCCTAGTATACGGGGGACTCAGTGGCGAAAACGAGATGAGGCTAAAAAGATTATTGAATAGATTTATAAGATTATGTGCGACCTCTTCAGACAGTCACACGTCTCACACTGGTATTCTGGTCAAGGGCGGCTCTATCCTGAATCCCGAAGAAAATACCTTCCTGGCATCTTCCTATTCCAATCCTTGCGAACCAGAAAACCTTCCTATATCTTTTAGCTTCTTACATACCCTAAATACAAGATCCCAGCCTACCGATCTATACCTACCCTCTCATAGGAAAGCACCCAAAGAGAAGTCCTTCATCATCCGTGCTACCGTACTTAGGAACTCTTTACCTCTCTCCAAACACCAATTATATAACTACCTCCTCGAAAATCAATCTTCTGCACATATTTGATAACTCCAGACTTTGATTGTACTTAACTAAACTCAGTTGATGTTGTTGTCTGTTTTTTGTTTTTTTGTATCTTTTATTCATTATTAACTTAATATAATTTACTTGACTAAATAATTATGTATCAAATAAAGCCAGGTAAAGCGGACTTCCTCTATTCGCTGTATATATTCCTAAGAGACGAAATGTCCCAGAATAAAAATGATAATTCATTTCATAAATGTCAATGATCTCAATTTCCAGAAACGACTGGACGATGCTACGAGCGATTCTAGAAGTGATCAGGTCTTTGATCAATATTTAAAAAGTGACCATGATCCGGATTCGGATATAAATACACTCATATGTGAATTATTCATCATTGCCGTAAAGCACACAATTATAAAGTTTTGATTTTATTAGAAATTTGACGAGCTAGCTGGTTGAACCACAACTTCAAAAACCAGAGCTTTTTGAACTTGAGAGCTTGAACCATAACTTCAATTGCACATTCCGCGTGATCTTCGAAAATCAATTGTTAGGGTGCTAAATTATTACATCCAGAAGCCCTTGGCGGAACCTAATAAAATAATAAGGTTTAGGAAGTGCATAAGAAGCAAGGGACAAAAAATAAAGGTTTACCGTGCTCATTGCAATACACCAATATGCCTGGTTTTTACGAAGAGTGTCTGTGAAGACTACGTGTAAAAGTGATAGTGATTTTTATAATTATCTCTTGTCCGATTTCCAAAATACCTTAAATAGTAAATGAAAGAAATCAATCAATATTTTTAATAACTAATGATCTACCTTAAATGTTTAATATTTTGTAATTTTAAGTTTTATAGTTTTGCCTATAGTTAAATATACTTTTCTATAGAATCGAAATTTAAATTTAATCTGTTCAATTCCATTTAGGTAGCTTAAGAAAAGTCTTATACTTGTAAAGAAATTCGTTTTTTAATTTTCATTTTATCCTCACACAAGACTGAAACAACAAGAAACTGCTAGAAGATATCCATTACTACAACACTTACTAGACAAACGTTCAAAACTTCCAGTATATTACAAAACACCCATCTACATCACAATTATCAGACCTATTTGGACATATGGAATCGAGCTTTGGGGCTCTACTAAACCATCTATCTAATTCCTTCCGCATCCAGTCCTTACAATCTAAAATCCTTCGCAAAGTCCTGAATGCTCCTTATTTGGTCACAAATCAACTCCTCCATAATGACCTAATAATCACATTTGTTTCAGACATAGCCCGTAATAGATACTCCTCTTTCCATTCTAAACTCCCTACTCATACAAATCCACTTGTCCGTAACTTATCTTCCTCAGATATCCCTGATAACCCTCCAAGGACTGAAAAGAAGGTGTCCTCGGGACCTACCTAAAGTGCTACCACTGGGTAGTTCTTGCTCAAGACATTTTCATGACTTTTTATTTTCATACTACACATTTACTTATTTTATTCTTTAGTACAGTTGTAAATTACTATAAATAAATTTAAAAAAATTTCGTTTTAATTGAACAATAATTTCGAACAGTTTAAATTAACGAATATTGGGGTCGAACTATTTCAATGAAGAAAAAGCGTACATGATACTAATACACCATTTTACCAACATTACAGAGAGAAAAATCTTTATGGTTTTTAATAAAATCATAAAAAGGTGTTACAAAAAAACAAAGCACTTTGTAAACTTAATCGATTTCAGTAAAAAGACGCTAGTCTCAAATAAAATGTCATAACATCAATTTCGTAAAAATATTGGGTTGTGTCAGATGAAATGTCCGTTTTCAAGGTAAAGGATTTTTATTAAAAACCAATATGAAAACAAGATAATTTTATTCCAAGTATTTACCTTCTTTTTCTACACATTTTTCCCAACGTGACACTTTTTTATCCCCGAACTGAAAAAACTCTAAGCTTTGAAGTGAAAAAAATCTGAAAACGCACTTTTCACTTGATCATCATTTTCAAAAAGTTTTCCTTTAACGAAGTTGTCTAAATTCTGAACAGGTGGTAATCTGTTGAAGACAAGTCGGGAGAATATGGTGGGTGCGGAAGAACTTCGTAGCCCAGTTCTTTCAATTTTTGCACGGTATGTTTTGAAACATGGGGTACAATATAACATTATATGCAAACAAGTATATTTTGTATCTTAAAATATTAAATAAAGTTTATAATAATTGTTATCTTAGAAAAATTAATGATAGTCCTATTAATTAGGAGACTTTAATTATAATTAAAATTTGTCTTTTATATATATGTATATATATATATATATATATATATATATATATATATATATATATATATATATATATATATATACATAATATTAATTGTTAATCGTTATTTGGTGTAATTTTTTAAAAGTTATTGTAGTAGCTGTGAGTAACCTATGTTTGACTGCTATAATTTGTAAGATTGGAGTAGACGGGTCTGGACTGACGGTCTGAAAGACCATAGTTTCACCATAAATATTTGTTATAAACTGTAATAGTTTTTGTTGTTATATGCTTAAAGAAATTTAAAAGAACAAAAGCCAAAAAAACAATTATCTATCTATAAACCTCATTAAAATAGTAATTTGGATGTATAATATACAGCTGAAAAATTAAAACAAATTGTTTATCACACGAAACTGTATAAGATACTGAAGAATGACAAAAGCTGATAAACTTATGATTGCTGCCGTTAATAGTTTTTATCCTTATATTATTTAGTATCGTAAAATGCTTTTTTCACGAAAATTTCATAATCATAAATGTCTAATTGTTTTTAAGAATATCGTAGAAAGAAGTAAAAAGGTTCGTATAAAGTGACTCTTCTGGTTGGCCGATTTTGATGGAAAAGTTACTGTAACATTTGAGGCATAGATCCTCTTAAGGTATGAATTTTAAGTTTTATATGACTTATAGTTTTTGTGTTAGACTTACCACGCACACAGACACACGAGCATTTTTTCCAAACTTGGTTATTTGGACTCAGGGGACCCCAAAACGTGTATTTCCGTTGAAAACTGGAATTATAAAATTTTCACGATCGCAATCATTCCCTTAGTATACATTTCATACATAGACAAGTTAAAGTAAAAACTGGACTATATGGATTTTATGAATGATGAAAACAAAATACAGTTGTATGAACGATTTTTAATATTGCTTTTATCTTTCCTTATTTATTATTATTATATATTATTATTATTATCTTTCCTACTATTAATATAAAGGTAAAAGGAAACATGTTTTTTATCTATAAGGAAATTATCTGGTACTTAACTCGTCTTAATGTCTTTTTTTTAAAAGGAAAAGTAAATCATTGTCTAACATACGAATCCGTAGAAGATAATGAAGAGTGAAAACGCATAAACTTAAGCGATTCTTGTAGATAATTATTTTTATTCTTCAAAGTCGTATAAGATGCGTTTTTTCCCAAAAATCTTTAAATTATAAATATCGAATTGTTCTGTTCAGCTACCGAGAAGGAATACAATATTACCGTAAAAGGGCTTGTATGCAGGTAAATTGAAGAAGGTAAAATATTCATTGGAAGTGGGTGGGGGTAAAGTTGAACGTAGTGGAAGGAGATAATGAAACAGGGGCCACCCCAAAATATTGTGGATATGGCTCCAGGAATATCAACCCTTAGGCAAATATTGTTTTCTCCAGTATCCACGCCTTAAAGTCTTCGGTGATCATTCTTAGGCCGAATAAACGATGAAAATACGAAGTAGCATAATTTAGTTTCGGCTGCCAAATCATCAACTCCAACTGTTGTATCCGCAGTCTTTAAATAGGATTCTGTATACCTTGTACATTTTGTATTAGTAGCATACAAAAAAATATAAATATATAAATATATATATATATATATATAAATATATATATATATATAAATATATAAAATAATTTCGCCATTGATGTTAATTTTTTTTTTTATTTCATTATCACATAAACTAAAATTGTTTCAATATTTGTGCTACTATTCAAATGCAAGTATGAAGCAGACTGAAATAAATAAAAAAAATAATAAAATACAAAAAAAATATTTAACAATCAATGGCGAAATTATTTCATATAAATGACATACATAAGTAAAGAGATCATGAAATATATGACCAATATCAGGTGTAATATGGAAATATTTATTTTTATTAGATAATCTGAAGATGAGACAAAAAAAAAAAAAAAAAAAAAAAACCTCGAAAAGTCATTTAAGTTTTATTTATGTTAAAATAAATAAAAAGAAGAGAGAGTTATAATTATTCCATTCATAATATTATATACTCTTCTATAATAGTAATTGACATTTAAAGGTCGTAGTAAAAGGCGTTTAAGTCCGATAGTCAAGTTTGTAAAAGTATCTGGGGATCTGTATGTGGAAAAGTCTCGTTAAAAATCTTTTGAAGATGGCTTCAGGAATATCCATCCTTAGCAAATATTGCTTCTCCGGTATTCATGCCTTAAATTCCCCTGTAATCATTTTTAGGCCGAATACACGATGAATATACAAATAGTTTTAGTTTTGACTGCCAGAACGCCAACTCCTAATAAGAACCACGTAGTCTTTTAATAGGGGTTATCAGTTAGGATTTTTTGATACTAATCTTAGTAACCGACTTGAGTTAACATTGGAGAATTTCAAAGTTTATTCACATTCTGATATTTCTAGCCAATCAGAAATCTTAATTACAATTTTTAGGAAGAACTATAACACATACATTTCCTAGCGGTGCAGATATCGAGTTTATTATATTGGGTTGTTTCATATGAAATGTCCGTTTTTATAGTTCTGAAATACATAAAGGATTTGTAGGTCTCTGTTGTTTTCATCCGAATGTTTACATATTTAAAGTAAACAGTTACTAATCCTCTACCTTTGTGGTATAAAAATTAGCTTCCCAATCAATTTACAACTTTTTAGTATACCTCCAAATATGAACACGCGATTTTCGAGTAATATTTTTGTATGAGTTTAAACTCGGCCATTCAGCAGCTAAGGCCGCTAAAAATATTTGCAAGGCGTTTGTAAATACAAGTGCATCTACCGTTTCCAGACATTTAAAGTGTATTGGGGAAGTAAATTAGCTCGATACATGGGTACCTCATGATCTCACTGAGCGGCAGCAGGACCCCAAGTATCAAAACATACCGTGCGAAAATTTAAAGAACTGGGCTACGAAGTTCTTCTGCACCCACCATATTCTCCCGACTTGTCTCCAACAGATTACTATCTGTTCAGGAATTTAGACAGCTTCGTTAAAGGAAAACTTTTTGAAAATGATGATCAAGTGAAAAGTGCGTTTTCAGATTTTGTTTCACTTCAAAGCTCAGAGTTTTTCAGTTCGGGGATAAAAAAGTTGGTGTCTCGTTGGGAAAAAATTGTTTAGAAAAAGAAGTTAAACACTTTGAATAAAATTATCTTGTTTTCATATCGTATTTTAATAAAAATCCTTTACCTTAAAAACGGACATTTCATGTGACACAACCCAATATTTATTTTTATTTTTTTTTGTTTTTACATTTTCTTTTTGTAACTATTCGTTTGTCTCGGGTCATCCCACGATTGAAACATCAGAATAAATAGCCCGCCTTAGCCACTTCAAACACATTAATAAGAAACATTCGTAAAATACTTAATGTTTTTATCATGTACCCTCTACATGACCCGTCAGACCTTTGAGACAAGCTATATTTTACATCAATTTATCTGTTGGAACTTTTTCGTTGTGCGGCACATAATACACAAAGAGAATAAAATCCGAGCGCCTAGATTTTATTCTCTTTGTGTATTATGTGGGTTTCACAACGCAATTCAACGGACAATTCATTCTTGTTAACCATTCTTATGGAAAATTACCTCAGCAATAAATTTTGTATACTTTATTATTATTTTTTAAAGGTATAATTGATCATTGTAGAATTATTATCTCGATGAGGCACTCATGACTTACATGTTTAGCGCCTTTAACATATAACAATCAAACAAAAATATTTTTCTTACGACTAAAATGATTTAAACCTATCCACCCATTGCCCCGAATCATTAATTAGAAAATATTTTTGAATGAAGCTTTCATGACTGAAATGAAAATATCTGATAAGGGAAGCACACCACTTTCTACTACTTCGGTTTCTTAAAATAAATTTAAGAACAAAAAATTGAAGATAAGAGTTTAAAAAAGTTAAATGAATTATATTTAGTTTGGATGGAATACACACTACTGGTCATGGAATACACACTACTGGTCAGAAATTTGAGACCACCCATGTTGTTGTTTATTTATTTAACGTCCCTTTATGCTGCTGTGGCTAATCGGACGATGCTACAGTGGGAGTCCTAAATTTTGCCTATCCAGGTTTTATTAGGATAGGGATCTTTAAGGAGCACCTGACATCGCACAGGGACCACCTTTTAACGTCCCCTCCGAAGGACGGCATAACTAAGGATTTTTTACTCCCATTAAAATCCTAGGGCTACCTGTGGGTTTGAACCCGGGACCATTGGTATAGGAGGCTTTTACGCTAACCACCCTGCTACAAGTAACCCCTTACCCATGGTTTACAACAATTAATGTTTGATTTTTTTTCGCGAAACGCTTGGATTTTTTTTTCTTTGTTTATTATGCGGGTTCCACCACGCAAATAAATTTCGTATTCCCGCGAATGAGGAAAGTAATATAGATATATATTATATCGTTGATTAAAAAAAAAAAAGAAAAAAAAAATGTATACGAAGGTTCAGAATGTAATAAAAAGTGACAAAAGGGCATAAAAGTGAGTTATTGTTGTAGATAATAATTTATATTGTTATATTTTTTAATATAAAATAAATATATTCATCGAAACTATATTTCTTTTTTCTATTCTCTCAAATAACTTTTTTTTTTTTTTTATTATAAAGTATCCCCTTTTAACTTCCAATATGCTTTGATTCATTTTTTTTTTTTTTTTTTTTTTGGTATACAATGTTTACCTGGTATGTCTGGTGCGGGCAAGAGACGACTTCCACTTACCATGGTTGTTAAAAACCACCTCCACAACTTTGTAAATAAGATCACGATTTTTCAAAATTTTCGATTTTCCAACGCTACATTATACATCTATATAGATAATTTCATGCTTTGAAAAATAAAATAAATAAATACAAACATGTTCTTTTCTTCTTTGGTTGTTTATCAAATTCTTTTTTATACTTTCATCTTGTATATTCTATAGTTTTTTATCAATGCTTATAAAATTATATAGTTGACTTTTTAGAATCTACAAAATGGAAGGAACTTAATATGAAGAAAATGTAAGAATTTAAATCTTGTCAAACTATTCTAATCAGAATAAAACCTACATGATATTAAATCTCATTAAATTTTAAAATAATATAACGAGTTAAATCAAATTCGTAAAAAAGTGAAAAATGCACGGTATAAAGTAGTACTCCAGGTCAGCCGATTTGTTGCTGTAACATCTCAGGCGTAAGTCTGCTTTAAATTTGAAATTTCAGTTTCGTTCTACATTTTGTTTTCGTGCTAGACTTACTAACTAGACTAGACCACCACACACTCACGTTTAATATATATTTCATATATAGGTTAGTGAAAGCAATATAAACACAATAAATATTTTTATTCAACATTCGTTAATGTTTAAATGGTTTGAAGTATATTATTTTTATCAATTATTATAATTCAATTCTTACTATTATTATCATATATTATTAACAATTACTAGGTATCATTGTCATCGTTAATTTTAATATATCAATGTTGCACTAAGTCAATTATTTATCTATCATATTAAGTCTCTCTGTGTATAATCAAATCTCTCGCCATTCGATTCAAATTTTAAAATTCTTACCCAGGAACGAAGTTATCAGAGAGGAATTGAAAGAGGTGGCACTGAGGGAGAAACTAAAACGCCAACTTGGTGGCCAACGGTGGTTTAGGCACGTGTGCAGGCTCCAAGGAGGAAGGAGAGTGAAATGGTTTATGGAAGCCAAACCAACAGGGAAGAGAATGGTGGGAAGACCCAGAACTACGTATATGCAATACCTGGAGGGACTCCATAAAATATAGCCATTCAAAGAGATGAGTGGAAGCGATGGACTGAGAAGGCTACTCCACCCTTAAAGGCAATAAGCACCTAGTATAAGAAGAAGAAATTAATGTTTAAATGGTTTAAAGTAATTTATTATTGGGTTTTGTCACATGAAATGTCCGTTTTCAAGGTAAAGGATTTTTATTAAAATTACGATATGAAAACAAGATAATTTTATTCAAAGTGTTTACCTTCTTTTTCTAAAAAAAGTTTTTCCCAACGGGACACCAACTTTTTTATCCCCGAACTGAAAAACTCTGAGCTTTGAAGTGAAACAAAATCTGAAAACGCACTTTTCACTTGATCCTCATTTTCAAAAAGTTTTCCATTGACGAAGTTACACTTTAAATGTCTGGAAACGGTAGTACACCTGAACAGGTGGTAATCTGTTGGAGACAAGTCGGGAGAGCATGGTGGGTGCGGAAGAACTTCGTAGCCCAGTTCTTTCAATTTTTGCACGGTATGTTTTGAAACATGGGGTCTTGCTGCCGCTCAGTGAGATCATGAGTACCCATGTATCGAGCTTTTTAACTTTCCCAATACACTTTATTTTATTTTATTTATTTAACGTCACTTTATTCTACTATGGTTATGGAGTCCTAAATTTTGCCTATCCAGGTTTTATTAGGGTAGGGATCTTTAACGAGTACCTGACATCGCACAGGCTTGGGACCACCTTTTAACGTCCCCTTCGAAGGACGGCGTAACTAAGGATTTTTTACACCCATTAAAAAATCCTAGGACCACCTGCGGGTTTGAAACCCGTGACCTTTAGCATGGGAGGCTGTTACGCTAGCCACTCAGCTACAAGTGATCCCCCCAATACACTTTAAATGTCTGGAAACAGTAGATGCACTTGCGTTTAGTTGTGCTGAGAGTCCTTTAACTGTTTGGTAGGGGTTTCCTTCTACTGTATGTTTGAGGACATCGTTGTCTATTACGGACGGAGGTCTTCCTTGTCGCAAGTTTTCCACGTCGGTATCCCCAGCTTAAAACTTGGCAAACCAACGGCGAATGGTCCGTTCATTAATACTCCCTTCCCCAAACGCCTTGCAAATATTTCTAGCGGCCTCAGCTGCTGAATGGCCGAGTTTAAACTCGTACAAGAATATTACTCGAAAATCGCGTGTTATTTGGAGGTATATTAAAAAGTGGGTAATTGACTGGGAAGCTAATGTTTATAATAGAAAGTTAGAGGATTAGTAACTGTTTACTTTAAATATGTAAACATTCGGAAGAAAACAATAGAGACCTGCAAAATCCTTTAGGTATTTCAGAAACTATAAAAACGGACATTTCATGTGAAAAAAACCCAATAGTATAATTCAATATCTTTAATACAATTACTTGGTATCTTTGCCATGGTTTATTTTAATATAGCAATATTCTTCATTCTTGATGTATCATATTGGCTCAAACCTCAGCTAATTATTAAATAATCGTTGACTTTTTTTCCTTATTATTTATGTTTTTTGTTTGGTGTTTTAATTTTAGTCTTGACAATGGGGACATAACCCCGAAACGTAGAAATATTTGGAAAGTTTTTTAGTAAAATCAAATTATTAAAAGGCATATTGAAGTTAAAATGTATAATTATTTCATCAAGTCAATTTAAATCCTAAATACAATAAGGGTGGATGGTTGTGTGTTGAGCGCATCAATTTTTTTCTCATTTATTACTTGTCATGCATGTAGTAAGACTTTGATTTTTTTTTACTTTCACTTACCAAATAGAATTGTGTATACCTTGCAGTAGCATACAATTTGTATAGCAATAGAGTTTTTACTTTCACTTACCAAATAGAATTTTGTATACCTTGTAGTTGCATACAATTTGTATAGCAATACAGTTTTTACTTTCACTTACCTATATATAAAATATATATTAAGGGAAAGTATTGCGAGCGAGAAAATATTTGAATACCAGTTTTCAACGGAAATACATATTTTAGGGCCCCAAGAGTCTAAATGAGCAAGTCTCGCAAAAAAAGGTATGTGAATACGTGTGTCGATGAGTCCGTGTGTTTGTCCAAGTCCAGCGCAAAAACGAGTCGTGAGAAACTAAAATTTCATATTTAAGACAACTATACGCTATCGATGTTACAGCAACTTTTTCATCAAAATCAGCTAACCAGAAGATCAACTTTATACAATGCAGTTCCCAAAAACGGCTTTATCGATTTTGATTAAGCTTGCTATATCTATGTGAAATTTAATGAGCTTTAAAATAATATAGGTTTCATTTAGATTGAAATAGTCTGACAGGGCGTAGGTGCCGAATTTTTGTTATTGTCTTCCCCACAAGTACCTTTATGGTTTACTTAGTCTTCCCCACAAGTACCTTTTGGTTATTGTCTTCCCCACAAGTACCTTTTGGTTATTGTCTCCCCCACAAGTACCTTTTGGTTATTGTCTTCCCCACAAGTACCTTTTGGTTATTGTCTTCCCCACAAGTACCTTTTGGTTATTGTCTTCCCCACAAGTACCTTTTGGTTATTGTCTTCCCCACAAGTACCTTTTGGTTATTGTCTTCCCCACAAGTACCTTTTGGTTATTGTTTTCCCCACAAGTACCTTTTGGTTATTGTCTTCCCCACAAGTACCTTTTGGTTATTGTCTTCCCCACAAGTACCTTTCATTTTGTTGATTCCAAATAAATACCTATACATAGATTAGCATTGACGAAAAACGGGTAAATATATAAGTTTTACGAATTTGATATCCAACTAAAGGAGAAAACCGCTAAAATTTTTTTTAATCCAATTTTTTTATTATTGAAAATAATAACAGTAATATACATGTATAATATACCATTTTAAAGCTAAAGCTTTATTTTCATCTCTAAATGTATTTAAAAATTATAAAATGGATTTAAATAACGGAGGTATGTGAAAGTAGTGTGATTTGTTTTCAAGTAGATATAGTTCTGTGAAAATGGATGAATAAATAAAGTATGCGGGTGGATGAGTACTAGGCCCTATGTCCGTCAGGACCACACCATTCCTTGCAGTGGCGGATTTAGGTCAGCAACTTGCAAGACCTCACAGGGTCTCTCGGTACTTACTGCCCTTTTGAATACAGCTGTTTCCTAACTATCTGCTTTTCATCTCTAATACAATAAATGGTTTATTACTTTCACTTACCTATGTATGAAATATATTGCGAATGTAACGTGAAAACTGAAATTTCATATTTAACACAACTATACCCAGTCCTTACAATCCAAAATCCTGAATGTTCCTTATATTGTTACAAATCAACTCATTCATAATGACCTTAACATCCCATTTTTTGCAGACATAGCCCGTGATAGATACTCCTCTTTTCATTCTAAACTCCCTGCCAATACAAATCCACTTGTCCGTAATTTATCTTCCTTAAATATCCCTGATAACCCTCCAAGGCGACTGAAAAGAAGGTGGCCTCGGGACCTACTGAGTTAAAATAGTTAGTGAAGTGCTAGCACTGGGTAGTTCTTTCTCAAGGCATTTTCATTACTTTTTTTTTTTTCATTCCTCATATTTACTTATTGTGTTCTTTAATACAGTTGTAAATTACTATAAATAAATATAAAAAAATTAAATAAAAAACTCTACGTCCTAGATGTTTCAGAAACTTTTTTTGTACGAAAATCGGCTAAACGAAAGTAATACTTACTACTATGCATTTTGCACATTTTTACGATTTTCCTAAAAACGACTTTATTGATTTTGATTAAACTCGCTATACCCATGTAAGATTTAATGGGCTTTAATATCATGTGAGTTCATTCATATTGAAATAGTCTGAGAGGGCTTAAATGCTGATATTTTATTTTATTTTTAATTTATTTATTAAAATTTACAACTGTATGTTCATACATCAAGTAAATATGCTACAATGATAAAACACATGAAAAAAAACAAAACATGAAGAGAAACTGCCCATTGGCAGCGCTCTATTAGTGAATCTACACAAGAAGGTCTCGAGGCCATCTTCTTTTCAGACGCCTCGGCGGATTGTCAGAAATTGAAGTGGAAGCAAGGATTGAAACCAGTGGATTAGAGTGGGAGTGGAGTTTCAATGCTATTTAATTTTTTTTCTACTAAAGTACCTTTAATTTTATAGATTCAGAAGAATTACTCCTATAATCTAGATAAGGATTGATAGAAAATGGCAAAGTGTAAAAGTTGAACGAAATGATAACCAACTGTAAGAGAAAAGAGCGAAAATATTCATTTAATTTATTTTTTGGTTTTTCGAACACAAGAACTGCAACATAGATGTATAATATACAATTGAAAAGCAAAAATTTTAGAAAAAATATTATCTTATATAAAAAGTAGTAAAAGGCGATGTAAAGTGAGAAATAGGGCATACAGTAATTACTGAAGTCATTCGTAACAATTATTGGATATTGCTATATTATTTAATCTAAATCATATGTTTCCAGTGAAACTGACAAAAAAAAAAACTTTTAATTAAAATTGACTTCAAAATTTGTTAATTTAAGTAGATTTAATAGTTCATAAATGGATTTTAACATCCGAGGTAAGTGAAAGTCGTGTGTAGCCCACACCAGATTTTTTAAATATATTGAATGCAGTTTTAGGTGCTGCATATTATTCTAAAGTAAATAAATAAATAAAAAAACCTACACCTCTAGAACCCACGAAGAGTCTTGGACCCAGAACATATAATGATGCATACTGTTTTTATGATGCTAACGGCCATGAAAGATGATGAATAGACCAAGATCATGCACGGCAGACTGCCAGGTTTGTTCCCCAATTTTCGGGTATCCTCTTTAAACAGGAGGGGTGCAGAAATAAATAATTATTCTAGATCAAATGAAAAAAATCATTTGTTTTATTAAAAATCTATTATATTATTATTATCTAAAATAATCAGTTAGTTGTATCTTCTTTTCATCACTCTCTATTAACTTTTAAAAGCTTAAGTATAAGATAATATTTTTTCTAAAATCTTTAGCTTTCCAACGGTATATCATACATGTATATTACTGCTCTTATGTTCAAAAACAAAAAATTGCACTAAAAATATATTTTTTCAGTTTTCTCCTTTAGTTTTTCAAATTCGCTCAACTTCCATATTTGCAACGACAAAACAACAAAAATTTTGATGGAGTAAAATTACAATCTGTCCCAATTTGGACATCAATAGTAGTGGTGAAAGATATCATACATACTACATTCATACAATATTTACACAGCATAAAATTACAATAAAATATATACACAATAATGAATCAATACAATAAAGTCAAGAAATCGCTTATACCTACATACACATACACACACTCAGACATACATAACATTGAGTAGAGAATCTAGCCAGTGCTAGAACTCCAATATATTTACAAAAGGTCACGGGGCCACTGCCGTTTCAACCTTCTAGGTGGGTTGTATGGATGAGTGGAGCTGGGTAGGGATTGAGCTAGAGGATTAGGATGATGAATGAGGTTCTGGTGGAATATGAAAAATTTCGATGGAATTAGGTCTGAAATGGATGGAACATTAAAGTCGTGGTGCAAGGTATAGTTGGAGACATAATAAGGAGCATTTACTATTGTACGGAGGACTTTCGATTGAAAGGATTGAATGTGTTTGATGTTAGTGCGTTTAGCTGTCCCCCACAGTTCAAGTCCGTAGGTCCAGATGGGCTTCAGTATTGTCTTGTAGATTAATAATTTGTTGTCAACTGTAAGTTCAGATTTTCTGTTGAGTAGTCGGTATAACTGTCCGAATCGTCGGTTGAGTTCTTGTCTTTTAAGTCTTGTATGTGGGTTCCAAGTCAATCTTTTGTATAACAGTAAGCCAAGATACCGGACTGGATCAGAAATGAGTTGAAATAAACTGACGGACAAGATTTAAAATAACAATAATTGAATTTGTTAAACTATTTATGATTATTTTATTTGTTTAATATTTATACAGTTACAATTTATTTTGCCTTTTATTATGTATTTGTTTTAGGTAAGGAAGCGTATTTTGTTTAGTACACTTGTAATAGATTTCTTTGATTTATGTTTAGCTGTTTTGTACAACTCAACTCCATTTGTATGGGCTAGCCCGAAAACAAATAAAGAGATTTATTATTATTATATTATTTATTATATATATATATATATATTATATATATATATATATATATAAAATATCTCACATATACTATAAAACATATCAATGAAGAGAACGGAGGCGAGAGGGCCCTGAAAGGTGAATATGTAGCCTGTAGCTGACAAGAAGCGATCATCACAAAGTGATTTCCACGGGAGAGGAGCAAGTTAGCAAGGAAGGAAATGGGGGGTGTATAGAGAGCCGTGTAGTCCTCAACTTGCTTCTAATCCATCATCAGAGATTCCCTCCAGCGGAACCGGCTAAGACGTTGATGAGATACCACCTGAGCAACACCTTACAAACACTGTCAACCTTTCATTATGGCATAGCCTACAGTATTCAGCAAGTTTTGAGTAGGTACCACTTATAAGTGATAAACGAAAAGAACTGAATTCAGACTATAAAGTGGAATTATATATACAGGCTGTTTTAGGGTTAAGTATTCAGAAATGGATAACGAACACCAAAAACAGTCTTTGGTTGTTGCAGGAGTTCTGCCTCTCTCGTATCGCCGCCAAAAGCTCACAGCTAAATGTATCACTAAAATGTACACACAACCAGACAGCCCTGCTTACAGTTCCTTATTCATTAACATGAAAATGCTGGAAAATATTAAAGATTGAAAAATTCCTCTCTTCCTCTCTGGTATCGAATGAGATGGGTTATTTCTGAATTGGTGCAGCATCATTTTACAAAACCAGAGAAAAAGCTACCATCATGGACAGTGTCACTTCCTCACGTCAACTGTGAAATGTTAAAAGTTTCTAAGGAAAAAAAGTGTTCCCCACAAGAAATATCTCAAAATTTCCTACAGAACTTAATAAATATCAGTATAATAAAATCATTTATACCGATGGTTCTAAATCAATTGAATCGACGTCATGGGCTGTATTAGACGGTGACCAAATTCACAAGTACAAACTTGATAGTACTTGTAATGTTTTTACTGCCGAATTGACAGCTATTCTAAAAGCAGTCTCAGAGCCATTTTCAATCCATTTTCAGCACACCCTGTTGTATAGGTCCACTTCGCAATCAAACAGTTGGAGGACTTCTCAAAAAAAGTAAATTTATTTTGGATTCCCAGTCATTCGGAATATCAGAGAATGAGGAAGTCGACAGAGCAGCAACAGAGACACATTCACTAGAAGAAATAACGCCCTGTTTTATCTCATCATCTGAGCTGTTTCAGCCAATAAACGCGAAGATCATAGACGCATGGCAATATTCTTGGACTGCTCTTGAAAACAACAAATTGAAAAATGTCAAACCGACCATCAGCTGCTGGGTCTTATCATCAAGAAAGAGCAGGCGTGAGGAGGTAGTTATAGGTAGTTTTTTTTTTGTATTATATATTTTTTTTTGTTGCTAAGAATCGTGTTTGCAGTTCCGATAAAATCGTAATGTTTATTATGGTTCCTATTGTTCTGTTTTCCCCCTCATCATCCCTCATCATAGGAAAGTTAATCGTCTTCTGAAGATGTTTTGGGCAATAATAACCACTCGCAGTTTTTTGCCCTTAAAACCAAAACAACAACAACAACGAACATCAAAACATGAAAAAGAAGAAGTCTTTTGGAGATGTATCCGGATTTGCGCAGTCAAGGAGCTAGAGTCAAAACCAAATGTTAGATTACTATTTACTATTTGTTAGGTTACTAACTGTACCTAATTTCCTCTCGCCCACGATGCATATATCCGATCTACTCCATATTTTAAAGTTTTCTATTTCATGTAGATATTGATTTCTTTTTATATTATCTTTTGTCATAAATTGTTATATGTTTCAATATTGACATCCTCTAGCTGAATAGTTTATAAAATATAGTATTTAATTTTATTGTAATTGTATTGGTTTTGTATCTTTTTAGCCCCGATGATGACCCACAATGGGGGTCGAAACTTTGGCAAACAATGAAGAGTTGAAACTATTTAATTGTTTTATTTACTGACCCCCACAAGGACTAATTCTTTCCAGTTATCCTCAACGGTAAAATAATATCCACTATTTAGAAAAATGTTATAATATAAAGGTACGGAGGACGTTTTAAAAATCAAAACTCAATACAGCTACCACAGGGAGCATTGTTTAAAGTTTCTTAATCGCACAAACCACTCGTGATAATTGCGCTGCAACAAGAACCCAAATGGACGAAATGGAATTGCAAAAGCTTCTTGGTGAGAGAGGGGTGCTAAGCGGTTCCTATGCGACCTCGCGACTCTACATGCGCAAAGATTTCACTAAAATTGTTTACGAAATTGCTTTTTAGTTTTAAATGGTGTGTGTTACTCAAGAGGAAACCTTCCAACACCCCCTCCTTCCTCCAGAAAAAGAGTTTTAAATGGAGTGATTTCAAACCTAGAATTCTTTTGCTGTCTGGCTAAAGCCAGAGATGATATTTTATTTTACTATCACTTACCTATATATGTAATAATTAGCAAGGAAAAGTATTGCGATCCTAAAAATTTTTGAATTATAGTTTCTTAATAATAATAATAAATAATAAATTTATTCTGGGACTATGCCCTCAAGAATAACAATATTGTATCCTACATATTAATACTCATGTCTGGCGGAGAAACCAATGCAATTTAGTTTTTATTTACAATGTGCCAAGAAAAATATAATACATATATATAACCTAAATGAAAAAAAATATTGATTGCAAGCAATCAAAGAAGGAAAGAAAGAAAAGAATTCTCCTAATAGACACTAGTGTTGAGGAAATTTAAAATAAACTAATCATTCCATAATGCTAGGATCAGAGCAAACTAGATAATTATATCTTGCATTAAAAATGAGGTAGTTGAGTTGTGAATTCACGTTTGTTCTGCGTCTATTTGGGATGCCAAAATATGTTGGATAAGGTGGGATTCAAATTAGAAAAAGGACAGGGCATTTTTTGTTCATTGTTTTCATCGGAGTCTATCTTAGGTTTTAGGTCAATACGACCAAGTCCCGCAAAAACGTCTGTTCGGTAGATCTAGCTCAAAACCGACAAGTTGTCAAATTTAACGAACTTAAACATCCTCCAGGTTTCATTCTGGGTGTATGATACAGTAAGTCATATAATAAGGAGCATTAACTATTGTTCGGAGGACTTTGGTTGAAAGGAAAGAATGCGTCTGTTGTAAAATTTAGATGTTCCTCACAGCTCAAGTTAGTAGATTTAGATATAGTCATCAAAATAGTCTGTTTGTGCTATTAGAATTCTATATCTCTGAAGTACCTTAAATTTAGTAGGCCTCTGTTGAACAGATTCAATACCTAGAACTCCACCTTGACAAAAGTCTAACTTGGAATCCCCATACAACACTAAATCGACAAGAAACTGCCAGATGTTTTCAACTACTTCAACACTTACTGTACCAATGCTCCAACCTTCAACTTAATTACAAAAAACGTATTTATATGATCATCATAAGATCGATAACTACTCACGGAGTAGTGCTATGGGACTCTAATAAACCATTGAATTGTTCTCGTATCCAACCCTTACAGTTCAAAAAGCTCATCCATAATGACCTTAATGTTCCATATGTTACAGAATCAGCCCGAACCAGGAATCAATCAATTCATGAAAAACTACATTTTCACCCTAATCCACTAGTTTCTATCCTATCGTCCTCTTCGATTCCTGATAATCCTGCGAGGTGTGTGAAAAGAAGATGGTCCCGAGACATTCTAGTTTAGAATATATTTAGAGTGCTGCCAATGGGTGGCGTACCTACATGTATTTCATGTCAGTTTACTATGACTATCACATTTACTTGATGTATATAATACAGTTGTAAATATCAATATATACGTTTTTTTTTTAATTTTTTGACTTCGAAAAACATCAACTATATCATCTTATTAGCATTAACCTGCTAAATATAAACGTAGAAAGAATTTGATGCCTAAAAGGAGAAAAATCTGTTTTTGCCAACATAGGAATCGTAAAATAGATTATAATATAATTTTGGAAAACTTAATGGTTCAGAAAATATCTTATCTTATATACAGAGTTGTTTAAGCTAATGAATGCACGGTGATCCAAAGTTGCCAAGTGATAATTGAAGTAAATGATTTCATTCTCAGTTTATTTGATCTAAAAAAAAATGTTTCCAAGAAAATTAGATGTAATATTTTTATTTTTTTCCACTATAACTTAATTTAAATGTTCTAAAATTGATAATAGCAACGGGAGTAAGTGAAAGTCGGGTTTTGTGCGCACTCGATTTTTTTCCTCTGCTTTAATTATAATAATAATAAATAAAATCTTTGCTATCGTGGGACCTGTCCCTTTAGTATAACATTTAACAAGAAAGAAAGTGCGAGTGACGGATGGATGGAGTAATAGAATTCCATCGGATTGAGAATGATTTTTTTTTTTCATGATAATGAAAAAAACAAGGCCCTATACCAACATATTCGTATATAGCGGTTGAATATATATATATATATGCAAATATTAGGCTCAGTACTTATTGAGATTCATACTGCGTCCAGGCAAATGGTTGCGTGCTAAGGGATTAGAACGAGATTGCACTAAACCGCCAGATTGTTTTCTCCTGTGTAAGCCACGAGCTGAAAAAATAATTACGCTGCCACTGCCGGCTTCGAACCATCGAACTCATACAACCAATCTTCGTGGAGGGTTGTAACTGTAGATAGAGGTGGGTGGATAGGAATTGTGCTAAATGATAAGGTTTTGATATAATTTAGAGTATATGGATGGTATCACGTCTGAAATAAATGGAATACTATAGTCGTGGTGAATGATACAGTATGTCATATGATAAAGAGCATTAATTATTGTTTGGAGGACTTTGGTTGAAAGGAAATAATGCGTTTGTTGTAAAATTTAGATGTCCCTCACAGCTCAAGTCAGTAGATTTAGATAAGTTTCACTTTTGTGTTATAGAATAGTGATTGTATGTCATATGTAAGCTGTAATTCTCTGTTAAGCAGTCTGTATATCTAGCCGAATCGACCGAATGGATATTAATGTATGCCTATATGATATGATCACCATTGTCATTTAGAATGTCAAAGGCGCACAAAATCGAGACACAATAAGTATTTTTTGCAAAAGAAACGATGATCATTCCGGTTATATCGGTGAAACAAGGTATACACGCTTGAGCATGAAAAAATCTAAAAATAAGGGTATATTAAAATAAAAAGTAAATTCAAGGCGTAATTAATCGTAGTTAAAAGAAGGGGTTGCATAGCATTTTTCATTTTTCTTATTTTGCGATCAGTGTCTAGAAACTTTAAAGTAAGAATTCTACTATATACTATTATCGTACTTAATGTGCGGGTGCGAAAGGTGAAAGCTATTGTTAGTAGAAAAATAAACCTTTATGACCTCTTGGAGTAAGATGTTGCATAAGTATCTGGTCTGAGGGTGGATGACTATGAAATTTAAACAACGTATAATTGCGTTTCGATTATTGAATTTTATTTCTAAAGTTGTCGGACTTGATAAAAAACTAATCTTTGAAAATTTAATAAACGAGTAGGCGCCTGAGGGTTTGTCCGAGGCGTAGGTTGAAGAGGATTGCGTCAAGGCCGATCTTAAGGTCTTCTGTTTGGACAGTGGTCGCTGGATTCTAAGTGTGTAAACATTCCCATCTTCGGCTTCGATAAGCCTTTTTATACATTTTCCATTTCTGACAAATCAATTTTTCTATGATTAGTTCAGTTACATATTTTTTTGAAAATAAAACTAGTTTTACTATTCCGTTATATTACGATTTGTCTCAAAAAAATACATTGGTAATAGTGCTTAGAGATCACATTCAAACGTTTGTATTTCAAAACTCGACTTTCAGTTGTTAAGATCAATTACAGAATTTTAAATTTTGTGCTGAAAGATTTTGAGTTGGCACCCCTGACTCCTTTGAAAACTTCATCCATTCCTTCTTACTGCATATTTCCTTTTAATCCGTTGCTACCTCACAAATAAAACCTTTAAAGTAAACCATAATTTTTCCATATTCGCTCAGCCCGCCGGTGTACCTCAAGATTGTATCTTAGGTTCAACCTTTGTATAGTTTAGACAGCTGAGATTCTACTTCATTCTACCACTGTGCTCGATACTCACGCCGATGACAGATGTGTGTTATCCGTACATAATGACCCAACCGCTGCATTCCGAATCCTTCAGTCCCACATCACAGCCATCGAGAAATGGTGTCAGAGCTGAAGAATCAAAATAAATCCTAACAAATCCCACCAAATAACCTTTTCCTTCCGTCGCAAACCGATGACCTCCCCCGCGGTATTCTTTAAAAACACCCCACTCATTCCTGTAGAACAAATCCGATACCTAAAACTCCTTGACAAACCTCTTACTTGGAATCCTCACACAAGAACTAAGCGAGAAGAACTGCTCGTAGACAACGAATAGTACAACACTTACTTTACAAACGTTCAAAACTCTACTATATTAAAAAAAAAGCTCATTCCTCCCACATCCAATCCTTACAATCCAAAATCCTATATGCTCCTTACTTCGTCACAAATAAAGTCATCCATAACGACGTTATTATCCCACTTTTTGCGTGCCTATCTCATACCGTACATACCACTTTTAATTCTTAACTTCCAATCCTAAACTATCAACCTCACATATTTCTGATAACCCTCCGAGGCTATTGAAAAGAAGATGGCCTCGGGATCTCCAAAGTTAAATAAACATTGAAGTTCTACCACTGGGCAGTTTCTTCAGAAGTCTTTTCAAGCCCTTTATTATAATTCAGCATTTTTACTAGTTGTATTTATTGTATATGTGTAGTTGTAAAATTAAAATAATACGTTAAATAGTTAAAAAAAGTAACTAAACGTTTGCTGAGTAAGCTAGTGTATATATATATATATATATATATATATATATATATATATATATATATATATATATGTGTGTGTGTGTGTGTTATTATTGTTATAACTATAAATTCATTTGACTATTGATCCCTGGTACAGTAGCCTAAGTGCTGGGAGAAAAGAGGGGGAGTGCATTAGAAGGAGAGGGAGACGGGCGTTATGGACACCCTTCCTCTGTGGATATAGCCGATGCTACTTCTCTTAGTTGATGTACCCTCAGGAATAGGCCAGGCAGAAAGTATCTCCAATGGATTCGTAAATACCCAGAGTACCACACTACCATCCGCCTCCAATGGACATTCGTTCAGATAGTAAAAGAGCACTTGACCTAGATTTAGTATAATTGACATTTTTTGTTTTGTTCGTTTTTAGGAAGTACAACAGTTAGGTCATCAACGCCCGAATAATTGTCATTTATTTAGATTAAACCTGATGTCGCTATAATTGGACGATCCCAAGCTGCTGAGGAGGAAGCATACTGCCAAACAGAACAGGTAGCAAAATTACTGGACTAAAAATAAATAAAAATAAAGATAAGATAATGTTCATTGTGATATTGATTATACTAGGAGGAAGTTGAATAATTTTATAGATATATTAACCAATTAGATACAATATTAAATAATTTTAATAAGAAACGAATTATTATTAATAAGACTTTTTCGGCAAAAGATGAAAGGACGATTAATAGCTCTTAGCACTTAAAACCTTAATTCTTTTCATTATTCTCTATTAACTTTTAAAAGCTTGAGTATAAGATAATATTTTTTCTAAAATCTTTACTTTCCAACGGTATATCATACATGTATATTACTGCTCTTATGTTCAAAAACAAAAAATTGCATTAAAAAACTATTTTTTCTGTTTTCTCCCTTAGTTGGGTATCGAATTCATTCAATTTATATATTTACCTGTTTTTCATCAGTGGTAACAAGATAAATAGTTATTTTTATAGAATTAACAAATTAAAGGTACTTCAGAAGAAGAAAATTTAAGATATCAACATTTAAGCCCTGTCAGACCATTTTAATGCAAATGAAACCTAAATGATATAAAAGCCCATTAAATTTTACATCATGTAGCGAGTTTAATCAAAATCGTTACCATCTGTTTCGAGAAAATCGAAAAAAGGTGCAAAATGCATGGTATAAAGTGGCTCTTGTGGTTAGCTCATTTTGATGAAAAAGGTTTTTTTACGTCTCGGGCGTATATTTGTCTTAAATATGAAATTTCAGTTTCATAGGACTTACCGTTTTCGCCCGGGAGTTACCACACACACACACACACACAGACCTTTTTGCAAGACTTGGTTATTTGGACTCAAGGGACCCCAAAACGTGATTTCCGTTGAAAACTGGAATTCGAAAATTTAAATATCGAAAAGTAAATATAGTTGTTTATTAAATACATCGGTTTTAAATTACAGAATTGAGGTAATGCATCCATCATAATGAAATATTGATGAGCTTCCTGTCATCAAAATCACACTAGTCATAACTCAAGTCCATCCATGATAGAATCCTAGTTGATTTCATTGGATTTTGTCGAGAGGGAAGTTGCTCGGGAAGCTCCCCCGTGGAATAGGGATGAGTTGCCGCTTGGAGCGTGACTCTAAATCAGCAATAGTACATAACACGCTATCTAACAAAAAAAGATAAATCCTTGCCCGATTTAGGCAGCTGTGGGAAAGGTATAGCAGCAGCTAACCACCTTCAAACCTCTTTTTCTTATTATTTATAAATCCATACCATGATCTTCGTGTACCGGGACTACCAGCCTAGGAAATTTTTCGCGATATATTCGAACTGCAGAAGCGCCGCTTCCATGTACCTCGCCATAAATTAAAAGCATGTCTGTTTGTTATGCAAAAGTGAATAAATTTATGGTTTCTCCCATGATAATCATAAATTGATCTGTGTCACAGTCACTCACACTAAAGCACAAAGAACTAGACCAACAGATGAGCAACTACTGTCATTGCTTATCGTTCATTTGTTTATCAGGTGATTAAAACCGGTTAGTCTTGAACTCGTTTAACTTTGTGTATCCAGTTTTATGTTTTTAATAACTATAATTGTTTTTTGGACTTCTTCTCCATCTTCCGATAAACTATATATATATATGTATTGAAAAAACCTTCCGGCAAAGTTCTGTGCTTTTAAAGTGTAGTAGACTCTTTTTAAGTCATAAAAAGCATTTTACATATACAGTATAACACAAAAAAATAAATTAAATTAAATGTCAGCCACTAAATGCCACTTTAACTAATAATAGAATATATGATTGATCATCGGGCATGTGGAATTGTTTTATAGGACAGCTGAGAATTCGGAAAGCATTTGATCGTTTAGTAAATGAGCAAGTTTGACATAGTTTGATGAGGAATGTGAATAGTTTTCTATGCTCCTTCATTGACCTACAAAACCCCTCCAAATTTTCTCTTCATTAACTTATTACTCCTGTCGTTAGATCTTAAATTAAACTTAATCCTAGTTCCCTCCAAGAAGGATAAAGTCAGCTTTAATTCCCCAAAGGTTATTTTTAGTAGAGAATTGAGACGTTGAGTTCCAAAAGCTCTTATTTCCATTCTAGAAGATTTTACAGTAAGCTCAAAAATGTCTCATTAAATCAAATTATTTCAATCTTTTCTCATCTAAATCTAGAACTGTTTTTTTGTTTGTTTTTTTACTATATTAACTTTATTTTAAATTTATGGAATAATATTTTAAAGTCTTTTAGTATGATTTGGAACGAAAATAAATGTGTAATTAGTACCTTTAGATAGCAATAACATTTCTCAATAGCTTTTTTAAATGACTTGAGTATCCATTAGATGCAATTAAATAGAAGATTTAGCTAAAATTATGTTGTAAGGATACAGATAGGTCAAAATATTCATTTCGTAAAAAATGTCATTTAGTACCTTTTTTGAAATGGTCGCCTCAATCGTATCTCAATGAAAGATAGAAAAGGTTTTAATTCAACTTTGCATGCTTTTACACATACTTAAGAAAAATTATTCAACTTATATAGAAATTCTTGAGTTTGTTTTTAATGTTTCCAAAAAAAAAAAAAAAAAAAAATTATTAAAATAGAAAACAGTGATCAACGTTTCGGGCTCATTCCTTCATCTTCAAGATTCTTAAACATTTTCGACAAATTCATTAAAAATATTTAATTTTAATATAAATAATTAAAAAATGCTAGCTAATTTAAAAAGATATTCAAATAAGGTATCTAAATCTATGATGTTACATAACAAAAATAAATATATTTCTGGTTTCTCTAACATCTCGGACGTCTCAAATATGAAATTTCAGTTGAGCAGAATTGCTTCGATTTCGCTTTCGTTCTAGACCCACCACCACACACACATACACACCTTTTTGCAGGACTTGGATATTTGGACTCATGGGAACTCATCATCAGAATCATATTATTATTGACTTAGGGACCCCTAAAACGTGTATTTCCGTTTAAAGCTATAATTCAAAAATCTTCACAATCGCAATACTTCCCCTTACTACATATTCATAGTTTGAATAATTAAAATACACTAAATAGCATATTTTGAAGACCTAGAACTAAAATTCATTACTTTCACTTACTTACAAACTAAATAAGTATCAACTTTTTCAACCACTGTTAAGGGAACACGGCCCTTAACCCATTTCAAGATATGGCATCTTGCATGCTGCAATACAACCAAGCGCACACAGGGCCATCTGGCGGCATAGGGAGGTACTCGGACTGAGACCAGAATCCTCTGCGAGTGAGACATAGCAAGAAAGCCAGAAAGAAAAGGACATCAATCTAAAGACGCAAACTTCTTCATCATATTTCACAAGTACCATCCTCATCCTAATGGAGGAGTAAAAGAATAGGCGCCGGCCGGCCCAGGAACGGAGGAAAAGACCGCCCCACCCCCACCCTTGCATCAGGCAGGTATGTAATAATAGAAATAATTTAACCTAAATCAAATTTTAATTTCCTTGTAATTCTTAATAGAATGTAATCTCATATCATATTATGTTCCCATATTATTCCATAATATATTCTATTTAAAATACAGTCCACTACATAGTTTTATCATCCAGCCTCATAAAAAATATTTAATATTAAGAGAACCCTGGAACGCCCCAGGTCTCGAAATATTTACAACCACTTTATACCTTGCATTTTGCAGTTTTTTACAATTTTCTCAAAAACAGCTCAAACTATTTTGATTAAATTCGCTATATCAATGTCCATTTTAATGGACTTTAATATTATAAAGTTTCACTCTGATTGGAATAGCCAGAAAGGGTTTGAATGCAGGTATTTTAAATTTTCTTCCTCTAGATTGCCTTTAATTTTGTACATTCCAAAAGAAATTACTATATCATCTTGCATTGATGAAAAACAAGTAAATATATGGGTTCAACGAATTCGTTATCCAACTAAAGAAAAAAAGAAAAAAAATTGTCATGCAATGTTTGTGTTTTTGAACTTAATAACATTAACATAGATGTATAATATACCGTTGGAAAGCTAAAGATTATAGAAAACAATTTTTTATCTTATACACGAAATTATAAAAGTTAACAGAAAGAACAAACTGATTTTTGTAGACAGAAAATAGACATCATTAGAACAAATAGGAGTAAGCTATATAATGAAAAAAAGTGTGTGTGTGTGTATAAAGTGATAATAAGAGTCAAGAGAATAAAAAAACCCGAAACGTTGAAAAACAATGTGATAGATACTAAAAAAAATCTGGTGCGGGCAACACACGACTTTCACTTACCTCCATTTTTAAAATTAATGAAAGAATTTTCAAATGCAGTTAGAGATAAAAATATGTGAAACTATTAAAGAATTAATTAAATTGAATTTCTATAGAAACATGTGTTTTATTTAAAAATCTATTGTATTATTATCTAAAATAATCAGTTAGTTTGATCGGATTTTTATCACCCTCTATTAACTTTTAAAAGCTTGAGTATAAGATAATATTTATTCTAAAATCTTTAGCTTTCCAACGGTATATCATACACGTATATTACTCTTCTTATGTTCAAAAACCAAAAATTGCATTAAAAAAAATATTTTTTTCTGTTTTCTCCTTTAGTTGGGTATCGAATTCATTCAATGTATATATTTACCTGTTTTTAATGAATGGTAACAAGATAATATAGTTATTTTTATAGAATCAACAAAATTAAAGGTACTTTTGAGGAAGAAAATTTAAAATATCGGCATTTAAGCCCTGTCAGAATGAATCCTACATGATATTAAAGCCCATTAAATTTTACATCGATATATCAAGTTTAATCAAAATCGTCGGAACCGTTTTCGAGAAAATCGAGAATAGGTGCAAAATGCATGGTATAAAGTGGCACTTCTGGTAAGCAGTTTCCCTTGAAAACTGGAATTGGAAAATTTTCACGATCGCAATACTTTCCCTTACTATATATAGTAAGTGAAAGTGAAAAGGAAGTTATTGATTGCTTATTTAAATATTAATAAAACACATGTTCCTAGTATTTAACCGTGTACTTTCACTTTCCTATATAGCTCATCTCATTGTATTTGAAAATTCTTAATTTGATTTTAATTAATCAGGTAAGTTCTAACCACTGTTTTACGATTATAAGGACATATGAATTTCTATACATTTTAAAAACTTAGGTTAACGTATACATAATGAAACGATGAAATTCAAATATTCCTCCTGGCAGGATGATTGCGAACCAGGTGAAATGCTGTCTTAAACTTATTCTAAAGTATAGGCCCAGCTGTCAGGGCTGTGGAGCAGTGAGGGGGGTGTCTAGGAGGTTTGAGGGAAGGTGTAAGGGGGGGTATAAGGGGGGCACACTTGGCAAATGGCCAAACCTGGCGCGACTCCTCTAACCAAATTGATGCTCACAGCAAACATACATCACATCCCAGTCCCTTACAGATGTCTCTTTCCTTTTCACTGAGCAAACCTGTAATATTGTCTAGGTATAATATTATCTTATGTATTGTCATATATCTAAATGTCATTTTGTTTATTAGCTATAATCCCTTCTGTAGCCTACTAAAATTGTTAGAACACATGTATCGTACTTAAAACGATTATTTAACTGCTTAATGCAATTTATCTTTGGGGTATCCAAAAAACTCCTGTTACCCGATTCTATGAAGAGTTAAAGTGGCTTTACTATTCCTATAGCCTGATGTACTCCCTGGCACCTTCCCTCTTCCAGGTTCTCCAATTCCACCGACTATCGTACATCTCGTCTAATCCTTCGACCACTCCCGCAACACTTGTTGTTCAGACCTGTATATAACGCCCATAAAACCGCAGCAGGGCACTGATGACCTTAGGGTTGGCCTAGAAGCCCCAACAAACAAACAAAACCGTAGCTTTCGAAAGATCATTCCTAATTATGGAATTCTATTCCTTCATATGTTCGTCACTCTGATTCTCTTCCAACTTTCAAGTCCCGTCTATTCAATCACCTTTTGGTCTTATTCCCAAGTTCCTAAATAAATATGCGAATATCTATAAAATTAGTAAAACCATAAAGAAACGATAATTTTATTTTAATATTTTATTTTGTGTTGCATATGCATATTATTATAAGTATATTATTCCATCATTATTCGCCAAAATTGTAAATCTCTTTTAATTAAAATGTATAATTAAGATTTGTTGAATGTGCACATATTTTTCTGTTTTATTTTTAGTTTACTTTTGTTAATAATTTTCTACATTATTATTATTAGAAGCTATCTTTAATCTATTAATATTGCTCATTATTCTTTTTTATTTTTTGTTTGTATTATTTTTTTTCTCTAAGCATTAAAGTTTTTTTCTTACTTTCACTTACCTATATATGAAATTCTATAACAGTATTCCGATCGCGAAAATTTTCGAATTCCAGTTTTCACCGGATAAATACATTTTAGGGTCTCCTTAGTCAAAATGACTACGTCCCGCCAAAAGGACTGTGTGTGTGTGTGTGTCTGTTTGTATGTGTGGTAAGTCTAGCACAAACACGAATAGTCGTATAACACTGAAATTTCATATTTAAGACAACTATACGCCCGAGATGTTACAGCAACTTTTTCATTGCAATTGCCAACCATAAGAGCCACTTTATACTATGCATTTAGCACCTTTTTACGATTTTCTCAAATACGATTTAAATTGATTTTAACAATGGAGGTAAGTGAAAGTCGTGTGTTGCCGCATCGAATTTTTAAATAATATTCTAAAAAGACCTGTAATTTAAGAAAAAATAAAGGATTTTTTATTATTAAGATCATAACCTTACCAAACCATCAACTCCCTTCACCCGTTTTATATACACAGCCTCCTACAATGGAAATCTCCAAACGCATAACATAGAATCCTCATACCAGACTGAAACGACAGGAAACTGCTTGTAGATAACAATTACTACTACACTCAAAACTCCATATGACATGGAAACATAGTAAACAAAAAAAAAATGTTCTAGGAAAAAAACACACATACATAAAATATTAAGATGAATATATATTTTAAATATGTTAAGGTAAGAACTTAAGTGTATAAACGTTGTCTGTTTTCCTTCTAATGCCTCCATTAATACTTGTCGGCTCCTCTACTTTCTGGAATTCTCTAACTACACATATCCGCCATGCTGCTTCTCTCTCCTCATTCAAATCCTAACTTTTCCAATACTTTTTATTATCCCAAAAAGACTTTTAAAAATTGTGATATATATATATATATATATATTTATTTTTTTTTTTTTTTTGACATCATACTTTAAATGAGGAGTAATATTTGTTAGTTATCTATATTTAAACTCTATTATCTATTAATTTATTCTAATTTTGTTCAACACAATTTTTTCTAAGAATTTTTTTAATTTTATTTGTTATATATGTGTGTGTGTGTGTGTGTCTGTATGTATACGTGAGTGTGATATATACACATGATTGTAAATAGCAATAAATTATGTTCCTTCTGCCCGTTGGCCAGACATGTTGTATATTTCAACAGTGCAAACCTGTTATTCTTAAGAGACCCGGTAGCTGAATAAAATTTGTTTTCTATTCTAATATAACCCAACTATTTTATTGAATTTCTTGAACTTCTCTATTTTTCCAGAATTCTTACTGTTGTTATAAATGATTTGATTGAAACTTTCTGAGGGTTCTGAGCAAAAATAAAAAACTGACATGATTTTGGCGAAATAATTGGTTAAATTTCTAAGACAAAAGCCTATCCGTAGGAGGGCCTAACCTTCCCCCAAGTCACTAATGAGATAAAGTTAGTTAGTTAGGAAACCTGGGACATCCGAGGATATCATGACGTCAATTCACTACGAAACCATTTTCGAAACTGGTTCCGAAACCGTAGCGAATATTGCTTCAGAATATCCAATCCAAAATTATGCTAAATAATAATTTGTTATACTTTCACTTACCTTAATATGACATACATGAGTAAGGGAAAGTATTGTGTTCGAATTGTAATGTTTCTTTGACTATGAAGAACACATTTTAGGGTCTCCTGACTCCAAATGACCAAGTACCACAAAAAGGTCTGAGGGGGTGTTTGTGTGGTAAATACATCTCGAAAGCGATAATTTGTAAAGTACTAAAAGTTCAAATTTTAGAAGCATATATGCCTAATATGTTACAGAAACTAGGGGTGGGCATAATCGAATGATCGTTATAATCGGATGATCGGACTTCGATGATTTAAATAATCGAATGATATGACGATATGTGACTATTGCCGTCTGTATAGTGGCTGAGCCTAGGTGCAAATATGCATATAATTTATGTGATGAAAAAAAAAAAAAAAAAAAAAGGACGTTCGATTGTCCTAGCTCCTTATAATCCCACGATTATTGTTAAACATTTCAGTTCGAATCATTCGCTAATACAAACTGATTAATCTGATAATCGATTAATTCGAATGATTCAAATAATCGAATGTCCGATAATCCTTTGATAATAATCCGATAATGATCGGACAATAATTTCCCTTACTTTATATTTCATATATAGGTAAGTGAAATTAAAATTGGAAAAAAAAAATGAAAACATTTTTTATTATCCTGGGACTAAAGTCCCTTAAGAATAAAATGAATTTACAGGTTTGATGACCGGAAAAATTGATCTTATAAGCTATGCACATATTTACAAAACAACCTCTTAAAAAAAGAAAAAAGGGATACTTCATTAGAGATAATTGAAGAATATAAAAACAAGAAAAAGTTGATTTTTCCAGCACCTGCAGTATGGTCATTGTCTGTTTGATGTAGTTCAATCAGAATTCGAATTAGATAACCTCGTTCGAAACCCAAACTATTTTATTTCATCAGTTTCTAGCCATCAAAATATTATACCACCATGGGGATGTTACTTAAGGGTTATCCAAGCTGGCCCTAACTGGGATATAGAGCTGTGTAACGAGCGAACGGCACGTGGCTGTGGATTAGCGCCCCCCATTCGGATGCGGGCACTCGTTCACTAATTAGTCGAGCGCTTGACCACAGCTGTAGATTCCTTACTCCGTTGACGAGGGCCAGGAAACTCTGTACCCATCTCAGTGGTCCACTCCAAGCAGCGATGTGCTGTGGTCAGGCTGTCGATAGTAGTGGGAATTGCTGCCAAACAATGAAACTTGGTTAGGACTCCAACAATGAAGCAGCATGGTCTTGTGGATCGAGCACTAGTCGAATCATTTAATCTGTCTGTTTTTTTCTATATATGTACACATTTTTGTAACTGAGTTAACATATAAGAAAGCATATTCTTTATATGATCCAGAGATTGCCATTTACTAAAGTATTGCCATGCCAGAGATTGAGATTTACTAAAGTTCTGTTGATAACTATCTGCAATTTACATCATGCAGTTATAAGACTAAGAAATAATGTATAAAATAAGTCATTTAGTCCGCAATATTCGCTGAATTCTTTCCATCATTGAGAATACAATACAATACAATAAAAAAGATTTTTATAATTTGTTTTTTTTTACAATGCCAAACCAGGTTCTTAAGAAATCTTTTTTTTTTTTTTTTTTTTTTTTTTTAGAAACAATTCTTTATTGAACAATATTACAATCTGTCCAATTTAGGACATTTTTAATAGGGATAAAGTACAACCTTCATACTGCATTCACACGATATATACAAAACAATAAATTTATATAATAATAATACAATATAAATAAATACAAAACAAAATCAATAAAAATATATACAAAAGTCACTCATACCTATATACAATTCACAAGCATACAGCACGTGAGTGGAGAATCTAGCCAATGCTAGAACTCCAATATACATTTTACAAGAGGTCTCGAGGCCACTGCCGTTTCAACCTTCTAGGAGGATGGTAAGGATGTGTGGAGCTGGATAAGGATTGAGCTAGGGGATTAGGGTGATGGATAAGGTTCTGGTGGAATTTAGAGAATTTTAATGGTATAAGGTCTAAAATAAATGGAATATTTAGGTCGCGGTGTAAGGTATGGTTGGATACATAATAAGGAGCATTAACTATTGTTCGGAGGACTTTTGATTGGAAGGATTGAATGCGTTTGATGTTAGAAAATTTAGCTGTCCCCCACAGTTCAAGTCCGTAGGTCCAGATAGGTTTCAGTACTGTCTTGTATATTAGCAGTTTGTTCTTGATAGATAATTTAGAATTTCTGTTCAGTAGTCTGTATAATTGTCCAAATCGTCGATTAAGTTCTTGTCGTTTAAGTCTAGTATGCGGGTTCCAAGTTAGTCTTTTGTCCAGAAGGAAGCCAAGATACCGGACTGTGTCGGAGAAAGGAAGCGGAACGGAGTTAAAGAGAACTGGAGGGCAGGATTGTCTTCGAAGGGTAAAGGTGACATGTCTGCATTTGGATTGATTTACTTTGATTCTCCAGTTGTTACACCAGTCTTCAATTTGAGAAAGGTGTGTTTGGAGGCCTGCAGATGCAATTTCGGGATCTAAGTGAGAGGATAGGATAGCTGTGTCATCAGCGTACGTTGCTAGGAAGGTATTAGGGCAAAGAGGAATATCAGCCGTGTATATATTGTAGAGGATAGGACCAAGGACACTACCCTGAGGAACACCGGATTCGACTGGATAATAATTGGAATATTCTGCACCACAACGAACTCGGAAGGAGCGGTTTGATAGATAGGATCGGAGGACTAGGTATAAGGATAGGGGTAAATGGTTTTTGAGCTTAAAGCTTAAGAAATCTGAACATAATAAAGAAAGAATATACAGAATTTACAAGAAAACAACATTATTTTCAAAGATGAATTTTCATTCTTTCTTTCATTCAACAGTAATTAGAATTTTTACATCAATGCTACGGTTATGGCAAGGGTCTTAACAACTATATGACTATAAGCAAGTTTTTTCTTTTCGTAAATGTGGTAAGCACATAGAATCTAAACATGCTTGATATACATTAAAATAACGTGAATACTTTGTTTGTACTTTAATGATGAATATTTTCACTTCTGTTCTAAATTTCTTAATGTTTATTAATATTGTTAAAATCTATTGCGTTTATATCACAAAGATTATATGCATGTAAACAATAAAATAAAAAGAAAAACAACACTACGGAATATACTATATAATATAGGTATATTTTTTGAAATATTTCCTTTTATATCTTAGGAGAATTTCACCTGTAAACCTAGGTTCCGTTACTTTCCCTGATCTTCATTCATCATAAATGGAGTGGCATGGTCTAGTAGAGCATTTAATGCTTGACCTCACTTAGGGGAGTCTCCCGGCGGGGAAAGGAAAGACGATTTTTCGAGGTGGCCACACTCAGCGGAGAGGGAAGGAAATTGCCTACCCCTGCTTACCTCCCTGGTGGCCAACCCCCTCAAACTCAAGGAAGAAAGAATAAAATTGAGTTTTTATTGAGCCGCTTTCGCGAATATCTCAGTAACTCTCACGATTCTCTGATTTTGTTGAAAATGTTTCTATAGCATTTAAAGCATACACGCTTTTAAAATAAGAAATTTCAATTTTATACAGCTTATCGTTTTTGAGCTATATATACCACAGACATACATAGCGGAACATGGTCATTTGGACCTAAGCACCTAAAACGTGTATTTCGGTCGAAAGTTGGATTTAAATTCTTTCAAGCAATAATTATCCTTATTTTATATTTCATATATAAGTGAAAGTAAAAAAAAGTTGTACATGTTGTAATAAGAGAAAACGAATTTTACTTACTCATCACTTAGAAGAGGTTAGTTATTTGGTAATCCTTACCTGAAAAAAAAAGAGAAAATATTAGGTAAATAAAGTAGATAAGAAATGATAAATAAAGTCGATTTTCATGTGAGATGCAAAATTGTTTGTTTTTTCTAGGATGTCAAGCCATTTTTGACGCACTCCTTTCCCTTTTAATATCATGTATGTACCTAGCAATGTTTTTGACAAATCATTTTAAAACGGCTGATCTGCTATTTGTATATTTATTGAAGGTTGTTAAAGACACAGTACATCTGGGAGCTGCCAGGAGTTACGTTTCCTACAGCGCATTTACTATGTACCCGTAGAAGTATTAATTTTTCAAATCAAGTTGAAACTTTTTTTTTTTTTTTAAATGTACATTATCCTTCTACTAATAATTGGTAAAAAGCTACAGAATTTCCACGCAAGTAAACTTGTCTCGCCACACACTTAGATCATTCTCTACAAAACCCTTCATCCGCCCTATTCTGATTGTTAGTTCTGAGACCTGAACCACTGCTAAAGCAGATGAAAGATACCTCCTTGCTATTGAAAAGGAAAATCCTCAGACGATTTTATGGTGCTACCTGTGAAAATTGACACTGAAGAAGGTATCCATAGCCTCTATAACCAGCCTGAAATTGTTAGAATTATCAAAGCGGGGAAGTTGTGGTGTTGTGACACCACGAACAGATGCCTTATGATTCAGTCCCGAAGAAAATACTAAGGGAGCAGCAGTTAGCCCGGCTCTATTTAGGTCGGCAATAAGTGCGGTGGGCGGACTGTGTCTCAACTTATTCAAGGATCATCGGAGTACGGAATTGGATGGCAGCAGCACATAGCAATGCTTGGTGATTGCTAGTGGAGGAAGCCATGACTAGCTTGCGATTTGTCGAGCTCAACTAATAATATTGTACATAAATGATTCGATAATCTGACATTTTTTCGAACTAAAACGGCATCGTAAGTAGAAAACCCTACAGTATATCAGCTGCCAGATGGGCCTAATTCATACCATAATTTAAGTTCCCGACAATATTTATAATAGAAGACCAAACTAAATTAAACCAAATATATTATTATATAATTAACTGCCTAAAAATGAGATCGTTCATTATCAACGAATAAAAACAATATGCTTACATTCGAAATCTAAATAACGCATAAACAAAAACAATAATATGTCAACAATAGTATATCCCCAATGACTGTTTTGATGTATATAAATCAATGATAAACGCATAAACAATAGTAACCAGTCTAACCGAGCTTTATCAATATTATGTAAAATTGCAATCTAAAAAGTCTTAAAAGATATCTAAAAAGATTTTCATTTATTTTTTTTTTTTAACTTATTTTGTTTTATTTTAGTATTATTTTTTAAAACAGATGTATTATTATTTTGAAAACATTTTTGTTTTTTATTATAACTCTACTATATTGAAAAAAACACAAAAAAAAAAACTTAATTTATCTTTATCAATATACTATTTTTTTTTTTTTTTAACAGATGTATTATTATTTTTAAAAAATTGTATTTTTTTTCTTTATTTATTTTATCTCTACTATATTGAAGAAAAAACAGAAAAAAAAAAAAATTTATCTTTATCCTTATCGTATTTATTTATTTTATCTTTTCAAACAGATGCATTATTATTTTAAAATCATATTTATTTGCTTTTTGTTTATACAGTTGAGTATTGAAGAAAAAAACAAAATAAATAAATAACTTAATTTATCCTTATCAACATGTATTTTTTATTTATTATTTTTTTATTTATTCTTTTTTTAGATTATTTTAAACAGATGTATTATTATTTAAAAAGCGTATATATATACACAACTTAAAAAATGTAATGTTAATAGCCTAGCCAGGCTCTATTTGTATGGGTAATACCCCAAAGACAAATAAAATATATCCTATTCTATTCTACCATCATTTAATAAGCAAACACAAAAAAGCCGTCTAAATCGAAAAACATTTCTAGCCCGCGTACTATTTTTACATGAATGTTGTGTCTCTTCTGTTGCAGTATTGTCAATATCAGGATCATAATGGATATCAGGGATGTTCATAATGTTGGGCCGGTAATCAGATTAACACAGTCAAAGGTCGGTTTAAATTTAACTTCAACACAGAGGGAGCCATTATTCACCTGAATCCATACTTTTTCATTTAAGCATTAATACCCTTCCGTTTGAATTCTAGAGGGTGCGCCATCAATGTCAATTAATCAAAATGTAAGCATGTCGTTTTCACGTTCTCTGACGTAGATCTATCGCACCGGTCCATTTTAAGGTAATTTTATTTTTCAGGGAGATATATGCAGCCTTTCTCCTAGACAAAAAACTAACCTGAAACTCATGTTCATACTAGACATAAAATCCAAGAGCTTAATTGACGTTTGAGGCCAGTTATACAGGTCCCAAGAGAGAACACCTCATTTGAATTTACTACAATCTATTATCCTCAAGGCGCATTGGATAAAAGGTGCAACATATGGACTTGATCCGTTTGGGAACTGCTTAATATTTGTCTCACCCTTTCGAACTATGATTAATGCTATAAATTATCAATGTGCTACAGCCATAAGCGCTGAGATCTCCTGACACTTGTTTTTCCTTTCACTAGGGAGGCACAAGCCTGGTTCGGAATTCCTGGTGCTATATGCAAATATTGTACGTAGATATTTTGTGGACTGCTGAACAAACTCCGTAAATTCCTCCATCCAACATACTTCCTCATCCTCCAGTCCTACCTCTCTGATAGAACCTTTAAAATCAACCACAATAGTTCCTATTCATTCACTTTTACTCAGTCTGCTGGTGTTCCTCAAGGCAGTATCCTAGGACCCATTCTCTACACAGTCTATACAGCTGATATCCCAACCCTTCCTAACACATTCCTTTCTACCTATGCCGATGACACTTGCGTGCTATCAGTTAATAACGATCCTAGTATTGCCTCTCAAAACCTCCAATCCCACATCAGAGACCTTGAGGTATGGTGTCAGAATTGGATAATTAAAATCAACTCCAATAAATCCCACCAGATTACCTTTACCCTTCGTCGTAAACCTATGACATCCTGCCCTACAGTGTCCTTTAATGATATTCCGCTTGTCCCTGTTGAACAGATCCGTTATTTAGGCCTCCTGCTTGACAAACGTCTTACATGGAATCCGCATACAAGACTGAAAAGACAAGAGACTGCTCGCCGATTTCGGTTACTTCAACATTTACTTGACAGACGCTCTAACCTTTCTCTTTACTACAAAAGACTAATTTACATGACAATCATAAGGCCTATCTGGACTTACGGAGTTGAGCTTTGGGGCTCTACTAAACCATCAAACTCTTCCCGTATCCAATCCTTACAATCCAAAATCCTTAACGCTCCTTACTTTGTCACCAACAAAATCATCCACAAAGACCTTAATGTTCCATATGTTGCTGATTTGGCCTGTACCAGGTATCACTCCTTCTATGAAAAACTCCACTCCCACTCTAATCCACTAGTTTCAATCCTTGCTTCCACTTCAATTCCTGACAATCCGCCGAGGCGTCTGAAAAGAAGATGGCCTCGAGACCTTCTTGTGTAGATTCACTACTAGAGTGCTGCCAATGGGCAGTTTCTCTTCATGTTTTTTTCATGTGTATTATCATTGTAGCCTATTTACTTGATGTATGAACATACAGTTGTAAATCTCAATAAATGAATTAAAAAAAAAAAAAAAAAAAGATATTTTGTGATTAACACGTTCATGTACTTTATCTTTTCACCACATGTTTTGCTTTTAAGACTTTACATATGATTCGTTTCGGAAAATATTGAGAAATAAATACATGTGAATGCAATATTACAGCCTAATTACATCACATATACATAATACTCCAAACCTATTCCATAAACTTAGATTATATATCGTCCTAAAACTTTTGCACCTATTTCTATGTACCTCTAATTATTCTTATAACGATCCTCACAGATTAAATGGCGTCAAACTTCAATACAAATATACTATCGGAGTTATCGCAATAGCTTCTCGACTCGAGTCTTTAAACACTGCGGTTATATTGCCCTCACTCAGTCACTAGTGGCTTCCATAGGATTGTCGTGGACTAACTGAGTAACACTGGGATCTCCTAGAGTTTATTTTTGCCTTTCACGTGTGAAGGACATTTCAGCTCTTATTTCACCTAAACAGAAAGTTAACATTCATATAGATAAGAACGTATTGTTTAATAAGGGCAATTTTATTCGCAATGAAATAAAAACCTAAATATGCACTGGACTGAGTAGCAGGCGTCCAAAAGGTATGGCGAGGTGTCAGCAGGAGGGTCTGATCTCAGTTTTATCCCTGGGATTCGGGCTTGAACGAAAATCATCGGATTGATTTAATATACAATCAATATTGGTTTCATTATAAAGCTGGGAAGGCTCAGTTGGGCTGGCCATGTCGCAAGGATGCAAGGGGAAGAAGTGCCCAAATGAGCTTTAGAAACCGCCATTCACAGCACCAGGCTGCGATGGATTGATGGAGTGGCGGCGGACGCACGGAGTCAGGAACTGGAGAGCGGCAGCACAGAATGACGGCGGCTTATTGAGGAAGCCAAGACCCACCAAGGGTTGTAGAGCCACGCAGATAAATAGATAGATTGGTATCTGCACATAATCTACAAAATCGTTATTATTATCTTAAAAATCTAATCGATAAGGGATCAAATTAGATTTTTAAAGATTCTTTAGCTACTTTTTTTAAAAGAAATATGTCATTGTTCATATGGATGTTCAGTTTGAAAAGTTGTTCGGAGTAGATGCACCAGATATTATTTTCATCATAGTATAATCTTCTAAGGTTACCTGTGGTGAAGTGGCTATCATAACAGCCTTCTATGCCTTAGGTCGCGGGTTCGAAACCGAACGCCTATCTCTATCCGTACAGACTCTCTTTCTTCCTTCTAACATCAACTCTTCCATTACCTACTCAAATCTCAATCTTCCGTTTCATTGTAAAATATAGGTATATATAGCATAAATATTTGTGTATAAATTGATAAATATATTGAATAGTTGATCTTCTATATTTTTAAAGTAACCAAACAAAAAGGATTTCTTTTGTTCATTATGTTTGTTCTAAGGGGACTTGATCCCAGAATATTTTTTTCATTTCAATAATTTTCCATTTGATTGTTTATTTCTCAATCAAGCATAGTAAGAATTTTACTACTATATCTAGTACTATTACCAACTAAATCCAAAAGCAGTGAAATGGCAACTTAAAACTAACTCTAAATTTTCAGTCCAATGGCAGATTTGCGTTTCTATTCCACGAATCTTCATTTTCATGGTTATTTAATAGTTTGGAAGTAAGTTGCGGAGTTCATCATTGATGCAGAAACTGGGAACGTCCATGAATGGCTTGATTTAAATATTGAGTTGAATATCATAGTGAAATTGTTGTTGGCTCATTGTAACGGTGGTTCTGGGATAGTTGAGATGCGTAATTTTCGGAGTAATACTAGCACAACTTTGGCCGTGGCTAAGCTTGGAATGTTAATGTTAATGCTTGTTAAGGCCCCCTCCCCAGCCTAAAGATTTTCCCTCGATTCCTGTTACTCACAGTCAATTATCAAGTTTTAGTTTAATATAATGTAATAAGCATATAACTAAATACTCTAAAAAATATATAATTATTATTAACAATATATGGATATGCATGTGTTTAAGATTTTCATTTATTAATTTCACTTATATGAAATACAGAGGAAGATTTAGTATTCCGATCGTGGAATATTCGAATTATAGTTCCAGGAAAGTTTTCGAGTTGAAGTTGGAATAGACGTTTTAGGGTCCACTGAGTCCCAACGACCAAGTCCAGCAAAGATGCCTGTGCATGAACACCTGCGTGTCTAGCTCGAAAACAGTAAGTTGTATTAAACGGAAATTTCATAATTTAGAAGCCTATATTAATGAGAAGTGACAGCAACTTTTTTCATTAAAATCGGCTTACCAGAAGAACAACTTCATACTATGCACTTTTTTAAGATGTTCTCAAAAACAATTCTGAAGATATTGTTCAACTCTCAAAATTTATTTATTTTTGTTTCATATATTATAATGATATTTACAACTGTAATTAAAAAAAAAAAGTCCATCAAGTAAATGGGATCATTGACATACGGGCTTGATATAGGCGTGCCAAGAAACTACCCAGTGGTAGCACTTCAGTTTGTTTAAGCCAGTAGATCTCGAGGTTGTCGTATTTTCAGCCTCTTCGGAGGATGATCAGGAATAGACAGAGATAAGAGTTTGCGGACAAGTGGGTTTGGATGGGCTTGTAATTTGGAGTGAAAGGGAGTTTATAATAATTCGTGCTAAGTCTGAAACTAATGGGATATTCAGGTCCTTATGGATTATTTTATTGGTGACAAAGTAAGACGAATCTTACGAAGGATTTTGGATTAAAAGAAGTGGATGCGGAAGGCTTAGTGGATCCCCGTTGTTCAATTGCATACGTCCAAATGGGACTAACTGTGGTAATCTGAATTAGTTGTGTGTAGTAGGTGGGAAGTTTTGAGCGTTTGTCAAGTAAATGTTGTAAATAAACGGGATCTGCGAGCTTTTTCTTGTCGTTTCAGTCTAGTCTGAGGACAACTCGTTAAATAGGCGTAAATGATTGAAAAATTCCGACAGGACTTAATGCCAATATTTTAAAATTTCTTCCTCTAATGTACCTTTGATTTTGTTGATTCGAAAAAAAAATGAACATATCATCTTAACTGTATTGATATAAAAAGGCTAAAGATAAAATTAAAACAAAATTCATAACCAAAAAATATTATCATTTATTTAATTTTTTCCGAACACAAAAGTAGTAATATGGAAAAATAAAAAAGTAAAGATTTCAGAAAGCAATGATATCTTATATAAAGTTTTGGGAGGTAATGGAAGGCACAAATAGGGAATAAACACAAGCGATTGTTGTCGACAACAATATTATAATGTTATATATTTTAATATAAAACAACATACTAGGTACTTTATATGCCTCATCTTCAGATCATTAAAAATAATTTGCTTCCTTATGTCCAATTAAAATTGTTTTCAGTTCCACATTTAATGTTCTCAATAGAAAGTACCTCGAAACGTTACATTGTTATAATCAAAATGTTATATATGTTATAATAAATAAATATATAAATAAAAAGAAGAGATTGTTCCAAATAATACATTCAGAATTGAAATTACTCTTCTATAATAATAATTGATATAAAATAATATTAATATGGAAATGGAGCACCATATGAAAAGAGCAAGGAGAACATTAAATGTGGAACTGAAAACAATTTTAAGTGGACATAAGGAAATGATTTTTAATGATCTGAAGATGAGGCATAGAAAGTACCTCGAAACGTTACGTTGTTAGAATCAAATGTTATAATAAATAAATATATAAATAAAAAGAAGAGATTGTTCCAAATAATACATTCAGAATTAAAATTGCTCTTCTATAATTATAATAGATATAATTTAACCTTATTATTATTTCCTTCACAAATAATATTTCGACGCTTTGTTTACATCATCAACTCATATTAATTTAAAACGAATTATTTTGTCTAGTGAGCATTCACCATTAACCTTTTTCTTTTATAGCGACAAAAGATTTACATAATGTTCTTCTTTTCTTTTTACTTTCACTTGCCTATATATGGAATTTATAGTAAGTCTTGAGATTTTGAAAATATTTTAATTCCAGTTTGCAACGGAAATACGCGTTTTAGAGTCCCCTGAGTTCAAATTACCAAGTTCTATAAATTTCTAGTAGCGGTTTTTGTAATATTGAGAATAATCCTATAAAATATATTTATGAATAGCTATAAACTGGGAAATTTGGGTGATATATGTACTGCACCGCATGGTTTTAACACTAATAACCTAATTTAATTTCTTGGTTATCGATTTGATTTAATAAACGAACCCCATTGAAGCACCCACACTCAAGAGCTTCCGCTGTCTGAAACCATGTAATCCTCAAATAACAAGGTTATTCCAGCAAAGGCCCATAATATGCCAAATCAGTCGACGTCTCACATCTTCAGGTTAAGATCAATGAATTATATATATATATATATATATATATATATATACTTATTATAAAATACTTTAAATAAATATGATCGAATAATAAAAAGAGCCACAAGGATCAGAGTAGGAATAGTGTTTGTCTAGAAAATATTTTTTTTTTTCATTTATTGAGATTTACAACTGTATTAGTAAATACATCAAGTAAATTAGCTGTCAGATAATAAACATGAAGATAAAATGCCCATTGGCATCACCCCACTAGGTAATCTAAACTATAAAGTCTCTAGGTCATCTTATTTTCAGTCGCCTCGGAGGATTGTCAGGAATAGAAGAGGAAGCAAGGATTGAAACTAGTGGGTTAGAGTGGGAGTGGAGTTTGCCATGGAAGGATTGATACCTGGTTCGGGCCAAATCAACTACAAGGTCTTTATGGATGAGCTTATTCGTGACAAAATAAGAAGCGTTGAGGATTTTTCGAAGGAGTTTAGTTTGTAAGGATTGAAGACGGGAAGAATTTGATGGTTTAGTAGAGCCCCAAAGCTCAACTTCGTAAGTCCAGAGAGGCCTTATGATGCTGATATAGATAATTATTTGTCGATAATTGGAAGGTTAGATCCTTGTCCAGCTAGTGTTGTAGTAAGCGAAAGTGACGGGCAGTTTTTTGTCGTTTCAGTCTTTTCTGCGGATTCCATGTTAGACGTTTGTCAAGTAGAAGTCCAAAGTAGGGGACTAGAAAATAATTATGCCTGAACTAAATCAGCAACATATGGAACAATTATGTCTTTATAGGTGAGTTTGTTCGTTTCAAAGTAACAAACATCGAGGATGTTACGAAGGATTTTGGATTTTAAGGATTGGAAATACGAGAGAAATTCTATGGTTAATTAAAGTCTCCCAGCTTTCCTCCCTAAGTCCATATCGGTCGTATGATAGTCGTCTGGATGAGCCTTTTGTAATTAGCTGAAAGTTTTTTTGAGCTAACGTAGGGGCAGTTTATAGAACGATACGAGAGGAATATTAGTAAAGGATACTGTAGTCCGTGTTGAGACTAAAGGTGGAGCCTGATTTGTGGGATGTATTGAAATTTATTTATTTCCTCCGAATCTGACACCATTCTTTAAGGCCCTACAGTGTGGGTTCGAAGACTTTTGGAGGCAATAATTGGATCTTTATGGATAAGCCAGAGTACTGATCAACGAATCCCGGTTTCGAACACGGCTGGTAGAAAAGTATTTAGTTTAGCCTTGGAGTGACACAAAGATAAGAACGCCATCTTGCAACTTATACGCCTTTATAAAGTGGCTACCCGAAATAAAGGAGGCCGGTCAAAGGCACATGATAAAGTTTGATGCGTGTGTGTGTGTGTGTGTGTGTGTGTGTGTGTGTGTGTGTGTGTGTGTATTATATGTATGTATATATAATATATATAATATATATATTATATATATATATAATATATATATATATATATATATATATTTATATATATATATATATATTATATATATATATATATATTTTATTTTTTTTTTTCCCACCTCAAACAAATATTAGGTATTTTGCAATAACAACAATTACTTAAATTTAATATGATGAATGCAAATATGTTAAAACTAAACCATAATTATTATCATGCATACGTAAATAAATAACACCCTCACACAAGACTGCAACGACAAGAAACTGCACGTAGATACCGATTACTACAACACTTGCTTGACAGGCGTTCAAAGCATCCAATCTATTACAAAAGCAAAAACAATTTACCTGCTATGAGTGAACATAATGGTGTATAATTCTCAGAGAATCGAGGACTATATTTTATTATACAACATACCCACACACAGAACATTTTTCGAGAGTTCATCATTTAGCCCAAAATATCAATTTTCGTTGAAAACTCGAATTTGGAATTTTTTTGGATGAGCCATTTTTTTTATCGAGAGTTCTTTTTCAACGAAGAGTAAAACGACGTTGTTTCCCGAAATCCTTGATTGAACAGCATAGATGTCTAGCAGGTTCTTGAAAAAATAAGTGGCTGTGGACTATAACCTAAAAGAATGGCAGCTAATCTTTTTTTTCGGATTTATACAAATATTTACAGAGAACGAGAGGAGGGCTGTTGGATTAAAAGGTAGAATGAGGGGTAAAGATGATCCTCGCGTGAGAAAACTATTTGAAAAAGAGCTTTTTCAGCAAGTGCGACAAAGGCACTCTCATGGGCACTTCAAGTTGCCCCATATCTCAAGAAGCCCTCCTAACAGCAGCCATGAAAATTTCAACACGACCTCTAGCACCTCCCCCGAACAATGTTAGAAACACTCACTTTAACTTATGTCCCCCAAAGATGCTTCAGAATCCGAACTCATATCAATGATCTTAAAATCACTAAAAAGAAAAAAAAACAGGGGAGCGCAACAGAAAAAATCAATAGAGATTATTTTGAAAAAATTAGAGATGAAAAAAAAAGCAAAAAAAATTACCTTAATCTACAACAATCACTTAGGCTTAAATATGGGTGACAAGGTTACGGTTTTTGGGGTATGCCGATGATTTGGTACTGCATGGTGAAGACACGGAAATCATACAATAAATACAAATGTGTTAATAAAAACCGGTAAACAAATAGGTCTCGAATTAATACCGATAAGACGAAATATATGATTAATAGCAGAAATGGTGGTGATCTTGATGATATTAATATTTCAGGGCATACTTTTGAACACGTTGAGAAATTCAAGTATTTAGGTTCAATGATCACAAGAAAAAATGAAATCCAGGAAGAAATAAAGTCCCGGTTAAAGGTGAGAAATGCGTGTTATTATTTAGTTGCTAAATTACTTAGCTCGCGGCTTCTGTCTAAAAACTTAAAGGTTAGAATTTATATAACTATTATTCTTCCGACGGTTCTTTACGGATGTGAAACGTGGCCGCTTACTTTAAAGGATGAACAACGGCTTAAGGTTTTCGAAAATAAGGTACCGCTTAACATATTTGGTCCGAAGAGAGATGAGGCCACTGGGGAGTTTAGAAGGTTGCACAACGCAGAATTGCGGAGTTTGTACCTAGTGAATATAATTGATTTGATAGCATTGCGGAGACTCAAATGGGCGCGTAAAGTTGTTGGGCTCGGTGAGGAACGGATTCCGAGAAAGTTGGTATCAGCTGAACTGACTGGTAGGCGTCTGAAATATTATAATACAACTAGTAAATATGCTGATTAATGATGAAATACATAAAAAAAAAAACTGAGGAAAAACTTCCCATTGGCAGCACTCTTTAGTAATGAGTCTAAACAAAAAGGTCTCGATGCCATATTCTTTTAAGACGCCCCGGTGGATTATCAGGAATTGCAGATTAAGCAAGGATTGAAAGTAATGGATTAGAGTGGAAGTGGAGTTTTTCATAGAAGAAGTGATACCTGGAACCAAATCAGAAACATATAGAACATTAAGGTCTTTGTGGATGATTTTATTTGTGACAAAGTAAGGAACTTAAAGGTTTTTGGATTGTAAGGATTGAGTACGGAAAGAATTTGATGGTTTGGTAGACCACCAAATCTCAACTCCGTAGGTCCAGATGAGCCTTATGATTGTCATGAAAATGAGTCTTTTGTAGTTAAGTGAAAGGTTAGACCGTCTGTCTTGTAAGTGTTGATGTAACCGAAATTGGCGAGCAGTTTCTTGTCCTCTCTGTTTTGTGTGTCCCTTTAACAAACCCTAGAAAAGGGTAACATTTTAGGGGACCTTTCATATAAGTTAACAGGAATCTAAGTTAAAAAGGATCTAAATTTTAAAAACATTATAATCATCCCCAAGGCTAAGTAAAACGTAGTGGTTAACTTAGTAGGATGAATTACACTTTAAAGTTTCCCCTACAATCTATTAATGGTCTTGGGTTCAGTACTTATTTAGAGTCTTAATATGTCACGACAAACGGTCGTGCAAGGAGGTGATTAGACCCAAATCACGCTCAGCCGACTGTTTTTTCTCTAACTTTAGGTACCCACTTTATAGAGCCAGAGTAAGCCCCATTAGGGTCAACATACCTCAGAATCGCTCCACGACTGAAATAGTAGAATAAATAATTCTGCCTCTGCCGGGATTTAAACAGGACTCGGAGCACAGTAGTCTTGTGCTCTATTCACTATACCACGCCACTCCCTATGCGCTTTTCGTAATTCGCAGCTTTCCACCGGCATCTTAATAATAAAAATAGGCTTACCAAACCCGAAGGTTCGATGCCGATACCACCAAACTTCGCCTGCACAGACTCGTCCAATGTTCGCCGGTCAAGCCCAAGTCCCCTAGATCAGCCTTAATGCAATCCTCCCATCGACGCTTCGGCCTATTCATCATTAATCAGCATATTTACTAGTTGTATTATAATATTCAGTGGTAAATTTCAATGAAAGTATATTTTAAAAAAGCAAAAATTTTGCCAGAGTTTGCAGCAACTTATTCATAGGAATCGACGAAGCAGCAGTTACTTTATACAATACAAGAGTGATGAAATGTTGGAAAAACTGTGGGATTGTTGTAATAATAATAGGCTTACCGAACCCGAAGGTTCGATGCCAATACCACCAAACTTGGCCTGCACAGACTCGTCCAATATTCGCCGGTCAAGCCCAAGCCCCCTAGATCAGCCTTAATGCAATCCTCCCATCGACGCTTCGGCCTAACTTTTGGACGCCTACCAGTCGGTTCAGCGAATACCAACTTTCTAGGAATCCGTTTCTCACCGAGCCCAACAACTTTACGCGCCCATTTGAGTCTCCGCGATGCAATCAATTATATTGACAGGGTACAAACTCCGCAATTCCGCGTTGTGCAACCTTCTGAACTCCCCAGTGGCCTCATCTCTCTTCGGACCTAATATTTTACGCAGTACCTTATTTTCGAATACCTTAAGCCGCTGTTCATCCTTTAAAGTAAGCGGCCACGTTTCACATCCGTAAAGAACCGTCGGAAGAATAATAGTTATATAAATTCTAACCTTTAAGTTTTTAGACAGAAGCCGCGAGCTAAGTAATTTAGCAACTAAATAATAACACGCATTTCTCACCTTTAACCGGGACTTTATTTCTTCCTGGATTTCATTTTTTCTTGTTATCATTGAACCTAAATACTTGAATTTCTCAACGTGTTCAAAAGTATGCCCTGAAATATAAATATTATCAATACCGCCACCATTTCTGCTACTGATCATATATTTCGTCTTATCGGTATTTAATTCGAGACCTATTTGTTTACCGGTTTTTATTAACACACTTGTATTTAGTTGTATGGTTTCCGTGTCTTTACCTAGCAGTACCAAATCATCGGCATACCCCAAAACCGGAATCTTGTCACTCATATTTAAGCCTTTCTCGGTACACATCACCTTTTCTATGACATATTCTAAAGCTATAAAAAAAAAAAAAAAAAAAAAAAAAATCCACCGTCATCTTTTACACCTAAACTACTATTCTTATTTCCATCATTCTTTAAAATTTTCCGTATTGCTTATTCTTTGGCATGTTTTTAACGATATTACTAACAATGACCATCATTAGACAGAACGGAGAAAGATTTCGGAAGAGGGCAGACCCTGTTTACATGTGCTCCCCCTAACAAGGTTCTGTTTGCTGGGCCTTCTATCAATCTTAGCAGCCCTGCCTTCTTTCCACCTCCGTCAACCTTTCACTCACATTCAACGATCCTTCTTCTGGTCAACGCTCATTCGTCAGAAACAAGTCGTAATTAACTTCTTCCAGCTCATATAAGGTCACGGTTTACACCCCATATTTTCGGCTTTCGGATGCACTATTACATATCACATGTTTTTCAACTTCGAGGCTTTATAGTCGTGTATGAATTTTAAAATAGAAACCACGTTTTTTTTTTATAAACGGATTTGTCTCTATCATTTAAATAGACTTTAATTTCCTATAGTTTTTTAATTCTGGTTTTAATGATATTAATATTGGAAATACGTTCGAACAAGAAGCAAAAATTAAGTATTTAGGTTCTGCGATAAATAAAAAAAAATAATAAAAAACTAAAAAAAAAACTGTACCACTACAACTCATGAAGGGTGTTGGCCTCAGTACATATAGAGATTCGTACTGTTTCTAGGCCAACGTCTGTGCAATGAGGTGATTAGGCCGAGATCACGCTCAGCCGTCAGTTTTTTTCCCCAAGTGGGAAACCATTTTAACAGCACCAACACTGGGGCTGGAACTGCCCCAGGAGTGTCTTCATACCCTAGGGTCGCCGGCCGACTGAAATAACAGAGTAAATAATATTCCGCCACGGTCGGGATTCGAACACAGGAGCCGGAGCACAGTAGACAAGTGCTCTATCCACTAGACCACGCCGCTCCCCTTAGGTCCTACGATAACTAGAAAAAAATATATTCAGGATGAAATAAATTCATGTGATTATTCAATGGCGAAATTACTTAGCAGTAGGCTTTTGTCAAAATAACTTATAGGTTGGAATTTATAAGAAATATTATTATCCCGATGGTTCTATACGGATGTAAAACGTGTTCGCTTACTTTGAAGGTTGGGCAAAACCTTAAGGTTTTCGAGAATAAGGTACAACGTAAGATATGTGCTCCGAAGTGAGATGAGCCCACTAGGGATTTTTATTTATTTATATTTTATTGAATTTTACAGCTTAATATACAATAAATACAACCAATAAAAGTGCTGAATTATAATAAAGGGCGTGAAAAGACTTGTGAAGAAACTACACAGCGGTAGAACTTCCGTGTTTATTTAAATTAGTAGATCCCGAGGCCATCTTCTTTTCAATCGCCTAGGTGGGTTGTCATTGATATGTGAGGTTGATAGATTGAGGAAAAGGGGTTTATGTGGGTTGGGTGTTTGGATTTGAAAGTGGTATATATGGTACGGGAAAGGTCTGGGGGATGTTAAGGTCGTTATCAATGAGTTTATTTGTGACGAATTAAGGAGCTTTCAGAATTTTATGTAGGTTTCTGAGGAGAACTTAGCAGGTAACAAAACGCGGAAGCACGGAGCTTATACTTTGTCAGTATAAACGACCAAGTACAAAGTAAGAAATATTAAAAACAAGATAAGAACAGTGAACCAATAAACAGCACTTTAATAGGACATGTAACAGTAGGTTAAATAATGCCATCACACTACATATCCAAACACAAGACCTACAAGATGCTATTGATCACCAAAAATTAACTATACTTATCCTCCTGGATTTCTCAAAGGGTTGACTATCGTATCTCTCTCTGTCCATCCTCGTTGCACACGCTCCAGGCCTACAGATTTATACAGTACGGCCCGCCGAACTGCACATCTCGACAGATCCTTTCTCATTCGATCCACAATCCTATGGAATTCCGTTCCTCTTTCCATCCGTCACTCCGATTCTCTTTCAACCTTCAAATCCCTTATATTTAATCACTTAATGAATATCCAGGCTCAATAAAATTGTAAATAAGCTTTTTTATTTTAGTTGTTGCTGTTTTCTTCTTATTTAAATATGTCTATTTTATATACGTTATTGTATATTATTAACTTGTTTATATGTTCCAAGACTCCAAAGCACTTTTGTACATTCTGTAAATTTTATTCTAAAGGTATATGTCCTAGGATGATAAAGAATTTATTTATAATTTATTATTATTAAGCTACAAAAATTTGTAAAATAAACGAAATGAACACTAAAGGTAAATTTATAGATAATTGCATACTATGGAAATTCTAATTTATGACTTTATGGAAATTAATATGTACACATAAAAAATGTATGTTGACTGTAAATAATTTTAAACTTTATTAAATAAATTCTAGGCTTCTTTGTATAATGAGAAGTGTACAGTCAAATGTAATGCACATTTATAGTATGCCGTTAAAATGCTTACGATTTTTTATAATATATTTTGAAAGATACAAAGTTGTTGAAGGTTACTGAAAGTGTCCAAAAGGAGGCAAACATTAATAATTATAAATATATAATTTTTTTTTAAATTATTTTATTTAGAAATAGTACAATCTGCCACAATCTTGGGCAATGAGTATTAGTGATATAAGAAGCCATTCATACCATACGAACAGTGAAAAAAAAATATTACAAATAATAATAAATAAACCTAAATGAAGAGAAAAATAAAATAAAATAAATAAATAATAATAATCTTGACCACATTTATCACATATATGCAATATTATGTTAAATAATAACTTTCATTTTTATACTGGCTGACCCGACTAAGGATGTCCTGCGTTAACATGACTTGGCGAAATCGCTCAAGCCGTACAAGCATTATGCGATTATTAAGAGAAAAGGGGATTCATTTTTATATATATATTATTTCATCTAAATATATTTTTATACCAAATATTTTTTTTTTGTTTTCTTCAAGCACAGCTAAAGCTTTAAAATTTATTTGAACCAATGAGATTACTGAAATCCGTGTATTGGGCACACCAGATTTTTTTCTCATGTATGCTGGTTCTGCGTTTAATTTGAGCCCTATAAAGCTCAATTAAAATAGTTTTTTTGGAATCGTTTTTATTGGTTTGTTTATAAATAATGCAGTAAGATACCTATAAACAACGTAAATAGAAATGTAAACCGATTTAGGGGGAAACGGTAGTTCATCGATATCAAAGAGAGGTAGAGAGTAATTGCGGCTTTGCAGTTGATGCTCTTTGTGAGCCCACAACAAAAAAAACAAAAACTAGATCAATCAATCGAGGAGTAAGATGATACTATAGCCCTACGCCAAAACCATGTCATTCACTTCCAAAATTATGGGTTGTCATTAACTTGATATTTAAACAACGGTTTCCTTATCTCTAGGCAAAACAAAGCATATATTATGATAATCAGATTTATAAAATTTACGTCATTTACCTAAATTCACTTTAATCTTTCTCTGAAGAAAAAAAAAAAAAAAAATTTCCTAATAGCTGTGTGATTCAATACAGTTGTAAATTTTATTAGATACTAATAACCAAAAACAATAATAATTACATTGAATTGAACAAAAAAAAATTGTAAAAAAAAAAAAAGTTTGGATAATAAACGATATTTTAAATACCTCTCAATTTTATATAAAATAATATATCAGTTAATCTTATGTCTTTTCAAACTTTGCAAATTCAAATAATATTTGGTGTTAAATTTAAAAATTTAATTGGAATGAATCAATTAACGTATTTGTCACTGAAATGAACAAATCTTCTTTAGGATTCTTTAAAAATCGAATGGACAGGAAGTTCTTAAACAGGGTTACGTTTTAAGAGAGTTTGGGAGTCCTGAATATAAGAAGGAATGGAGTTCCATAGGGATGCGGATAAGAAACGATCTAGCGAAAGCTGTGGTTCAATGGGACGTTTTATACATATCATAAGGCCGCAAGTGGGTGTTACGAATACAAACAGAGGATTCAAATTTAAGGAGATCCGAGATGTAAGATTTACACCATACCACACCAGATTGCATTGTCCGTCTCGAATGTAAAGTCCTTCCTGTCTCATCTATTGTCCTTCAAAAAGCGTTGAAATACATCAATAAAATATTAAATATAGAAGACTCCAGGTATCCAAAAATATGCCTCGCCTAACTCAGTGAATTAGCAGAGAAATTCCCCCAAACCACGAAAAAGAACTTGTGCAACAACTGAGACAACTAATCAGCAGACGGAACGAAGAAAGACACAAATACAAATTGTTAAGAGGCAAAAGACAGAAATAAGTAGAATTTAAACCCTTTTTCAAAAGTATAAAGATTTCCTTAAAATGGCCGTTTTAACCAAAAAGGAAATACCAAATTACTGTCCAAATTATAAATTATAGCTTCCCAATAAATTACCCACTTTTAAGTATACCTCCAAATATGAACATGGGAACACGCGATTTTCGAGTAATACTTTTGTACGAGTTTAAACTCGGCCATTCAGCAGCTGAGGCCGCTAGAAATATTTGCAAGGCGTTTGGGGAAGGGAGTGTTAATGAACGTACCATTCGCCGTTGGTTTCCTAAGTTTTTTAGCTGGGGAGACCGACTTGGAAAACTTGCGCCGAGGAAGACCTCCGTCAGTAATAGACAACGATGTCCTCAAACATACAGCAGAAGGAAACCCCTACCAAACAGTTAAAGGACTCTCAGCACAACTAAATGCAAGTGCATCTACCGTTTCCAGACATTTAAAGTGTATTGGGAAAGTAAAAAAACTCGATACATGGGTACCGCATGATCTCACTGAGCGGCTGCAAGACCTCATGTTTCAAAACATACCGTGCGAAAATTGAAAGAACTGGGATACGAAGTTCTTCCGCACCCACCATATTTTCCTGACTTGTCTCCTACAGATTACCACCTGTTCAGGAATTTAGACTATTTCGTCAAAGGAAAACTTTTTGAAAATGATGATCAAGTGCGTTTTCAGATTTTGTTTCACTTCAAAGCTCAGTTTTTCAGTTCGGGGATAAAAAAGTTGGCGTCACGTTGGGAAAAATGTGTAGAAAAAGAAGGTAAATACTTCGAATAAAATTATCTTGTTTTCATATCGTATTTTTAATAAAAATCCTTTACCTTGAAAACGGACATTTCATGTGACGCAACCCAATATAACTGGTTAAAAATATTTTCAAGAATCTGAAGTTTTAATTATAATCACGAGGACAAAACGCTACTAACTTATTTCTCAAGCCAGTATATTAACCTACCGATAAAAAAAGGATGGATATTTTGAATGTTTTGGTTTCATATAGTAGTACAACCAAATAACCTTTCATGTGAACACCTATATCTTATGAAATAAGATTCAATTATACCATAATCATTTTATTGATAGAGACAGAAAATTACAGAGTATTGTGTAACTGTTTGGGATTATGATGAAACAAGTATTTACTTCGTTTCAGCCGAAAGGGGGAAACGCTGGAGGTGAATGACGTCATAAGATAACCGTAACTCATTAGGTTAATGTACTCGGTGCGAGGCTCCCTATGTTATTTAATTTATACCTCTTTGGTCAGTGGCACCAATTGCCGCTACATTTAACTTCCAAAAGGTGCCCAAAGTAATTACATAAATTGCAAAAGTCATGAACTTAAGATTAAATTTAAAGCTTCCATGTCATCCATTGTTGTATCCTCCAAAATGAATTCATATAGTATAATTATATGGAGGATTTCTGTTCTTAGCGGAAGTAAAAACCATATTTAGAAATGAATTTTCGTTTCAAGATACATTACTCCCTTCAGATAAATAAAATACAGTTATTATAAAAATGACTAATTTCGCTGTGTAAAATATAAATATCGTAATATATAGCCTAATTATAAACATGTATGAATGAGGTCAAATTGATTTATGTTTAAAAATAAACCATCTGCTTCCTCGGTACACAACTCATTTCTAGGTCAGTAGAAATAATTTTTAGTTTATAATTTAAGTAGAAATAATAAAAAAAATATATTAATATTATATAAGAGAGAACGTTGGGAGACCCCGATAGGCGGGTCACATGGCGATGATGAAGGAAGATGAGATTCCCAAGAAGACATTGGTAGAGGAGCTTCCTGGCAACTGTTAAAGGAGGCCTTGACTCGGTAAACGGTTGCTGCGCCAACTATGTATGTATGTATGACAGAACGGGCTAAAAGAGAACAGTTGACCATGATTGCTGGAGTACATTGCTATACTATTTTCAGCTGGAACTAAATTTTCTTCCGACTAAATTTTTTTTCGACATTTATGGCAATTTACAAAAATAAATGATTACAGTAAAATTTAGAAAAATATTAAACGATGTCATGATACAAATATAGAGTAACTACCTATTGTAGGAATTTTACAAATGTAACTTTTAAAAAATAGTTCTTATGTAGTTATAATAATAATAATAATAGGCTTACCGAACCCGAAGGTTCTATGCCGATATCACCGAATTCCGCCTAGACAGACTCGTACAATTTTTACGGTTCAAGCCCGATCCCCCGAGATCAGTCTTGACGCAATCCTCCCATCGACGCTTCGGCCTACCTTTCGGACGCCTACCAGTCGGATCAGCGAATACCAACTTTCTCGGAATCCGTTCCTCACCGAGCCCAACAACTTTACTCGCCCATTTAAGTCTCAGCAATGCTATTAACTCAATTAATATTTACAGGATAATAGTTCCGAAATTTCGCGTTGTATATCCTTCTAAACTCCCCAGTGGCCTCATCTCTCTTCGGACCAAATATTTTTCACAGTACCTTATTTTCGAAAACCTTAAGCCGTTGTTCATCCTTCAAAGTAAGCGGCCACGTTTTACATCCGTAAAGAACCGTCTGAAGAAAAATAGTTTTATAAATTCTAATAAATCCTTTAAGTTTTTAGATAGAAGCCGTGAGCTAAGTAACTTAGCAACTGAATAATAACACGCATTTCTCACCTTTAACCGGGACTTTATTTCTTCCTGGATTTCATTTTTTCTTGTTATCATTGAACCTAAATACTTGAATTTCTCTACGTGTTCAAAAGTATGCCCTGATATAACAATATCACCAAGATGGCCACCGTTTCTGCTACTAATCATATATTTCGTCTTATCGGTATTTAATTCGAGTCCTATTTCTTTACCGGTTTTTACTAACACACTTGTATTTAGTTGTATGGTTTCCGCGTCTTCACCCAGCAGTACCAAATCATCGGCAAACCTCAAAACGGAATCTTATCACCCTTATTTAAACCTTTCTCGGTACACGTCAACTTCTCTATGACACATTCTTTATGTAGCAATAATTGTTATAATTTACTCCTAAGATATTGCAGTTTGTCCTGAAGACGGGGAATAACCCCGAAACGTTTATTTGAAATAAAATTGCTGTGGAATCAATTTGTAAAATTATTTAGAGCCAATTTGTTGAACCCTACAAATCTTGTATGAATAAGATAACTATTGAAGCCAGAGCTGTTGAAATGTAAATTATACAGTGGCGCTTAGGAGGCTTCAACGTTTGTGACATATAAAAAACTTTAGATACGAAATATATATGTTTACGTATGTATGTATGTATATATATATATATATATATATATATATATATATATATATATATATATATATATATATATATATAAAGACATTGCACCACTTAAAAAAAGAAATGTTTATAAAATGATTTAAAAAAATTTAAAATTTTAAGTTATGACTACTGTGGAATTGTATCACTGCTGTTTTTAAAGAAATTTGTTCCACTTCATGTAATCTCACCATGTTAATAGTTTTCGAAAGCAAAATACTTAAAATTTACGTAATTAAAAATTGTATAATAGTAGTTGTTAAAACTACTAACAAAGAACTAAGAAACTTTTTTTTTTTAATTCTTTATTTCCTGAAGGATGTAACATAAATAAGCTGACAAAAACAAAAATATTCTATGGGATCTAACTCATTACCTTAAAAAATTAAAGGATAAGTGATGCAATATCTGTGATGACTACGGCTATGTATATATATACATATATATATATATATATATATATATATATATATATATATATATATATGTATATTTACGATTTAGAAAGAATTAAAAGACTTTCCCTAAGGGCTTATGAAAAGTTCTGGTGATTTCAGAATTCTTCACGCCTCGTGTTTAACCCTTCAACACGCAAGGCTACCATAATTGCAATTAAAACTGACACCAGTGGTATCAGCTAGTGCGGGTTGGCTTCCATCTCACTAGTTCACTTTATTTTTTAGAGCATTAAAAAACCTGCATATAAATGTATAAATGTATGTATGCATGTGTGTGTGTGTGTGTGTGTGTGTGTGTGTGTGTGTGTACGAGTGTCTGTGTGCATATTTACTTAGTTTTATTAAATATTATATGTTATAAAAAAATAACAGAGGGTAAAACCTTTAGAAACTATTATTTCAGATAGCAGAAAATATTCGATTAAGTTCAAAATATCATCTCCGCATCCCCTTTTCTGTTTTACAGGCATATTATTATTATTTATTTCAGCGATGAGTAAATATATGTCTCGTTTTTTTGGGATTAGTTACAATGACAAGGTTATCAAAATCAGAGGTGCGGTTTAGGGGTGAGGCATGTTCTGGTAAATTTGAGGTAAACGGGTTCCGGGTGGAAATGCTGTATTTGTGTGGTTATATGCGCTTGGTGTATGGAGTGGAACACGGGGTGGGGCAAACTAAATTGGATTGTTTTAGGAAAGAGATGGAATTTTTTAATTTATTATTTTTTTTTATTTATTGCAAACGTATTTTTTTTTTTTTTTTTTTTTTTTTTTTTTATAATTCATTATTAGTTGTTTTAAATTAGGCGTAGATGAATGAAACGGCGATACACACACACACACACAAATATATATATATATATATATACACATATATCAAATTAAATTTAAATATATCTAAGAATATTCCAACATTTCAAGAAACTATTGTTGAATTGATATTGAAAAACTACTGTTTAGTTAACAGTTTACTATAATAAAGATTTACTATAATGCAAAACAATTCTACCTTCATTTGCCAATCGAAGATGCAAGGAGGCAAGAATTTAAAAAAACAAATAAAAATTTGTGCTAATTATGTGTTTCATAAATGTCTAGCCATCTATAGTTCTCATTGAGCAGCAAAATTTCAAAGTGTGTGTGTGTGTGTTTATATATATATATATATATATAATATATATATATATATATATATATATATATATATATATATATATATATGGTGTGTGTGTATGATTATGTATGAGGGATGAGCTTAGAATGTAAGTTATTTTTTTTAGTGTTAAAAATTTAATATTTTTTAATATTATTAATTTTTAATTAACTTTTGTATTTATTTTGTTTTGCTTAGTAGTTAATTCTTCTGAATGATGCGTTTTATGACAATAGCCATTGTCCTTCATGGGGCAGATTGTAATATTACTAAATAAAATATATCATTCGAGACTAAGAGGTTTCATCATAAACAATTTCATTCATGAATCCGTTTCTAGTGATTTAATCGAAGGTGAAATAGTAGAACTTCGACTTGTGGAATATAATTAATAAGAAATTGCAATGAACAATTTTGCTAGTTTTATAATTTCCCGTCCTATATAACCGGTGATAATTAATAGAACTTTTACTCAGCCACATTTATGCCTTCCCTCTTTTCCCTCAGTATGGATATATTAACTCCTTAAACTTTTTAGAGTAGGAAGAGGGTCCGAGAATTTAAATTTATTACTAAGTTTTGCTTCCTTTTAGAATAAAAAGGTATTCAAACCTTTTGGCTTTATTCCTCGAGGAAAGTCTTGCTACATCAGAAAATCCTTACTTTTTTATATTGTGCAACCTTTAATGATGGCTACTTATTCATAAAATAGTATATGCAAATGATACATATTTCAATTTATGAGACCGGTTTCTATAGATCTATAGGGGGACTAGAAGCATGTATTTTGGTTTATTATTGAAAATGATAAACATTTGTAATCGACCAAACAAATAAAAAATAAATAAATAAAAAATACAACCTTAAAAACGTGAGGGCTTACGTTCATGATACGTAGAACATATTTTTTTTTTTCTCTGGCGCGACAGGCCGTGTAGACACTTGGCCGCGTGGTATAGACTCCTGGGAGAATATACTCACGTTTCTCGATGAAATGTTTAGGGTAGGGTCATCACTCCTTACGCCTGTTTTTTCGATTTGCCACCAGTAGGCTGACGAGTCTCATTACCCGGGGAAGAGGATGTGAGTGAGTCCCCATTTAATTATATTCTTATAAAAGTAACGCTGGGACTGGGATTCGAACTCACAACTCTGGCGTGGGAGACTAGCGCGCTAGCTAACTCAGCCACCGGCTCCCAGAACCGAAATTAGGAATTTAAAAAGAAATCTGTTTTTCCGCCGTCCACCGTCCACGGTATTTTTCTCAGAACTACTGGACATTTTTTATCGTTTTTTTTTATTTTATTAAAAATAAAATTAAATTAGCCACAACTGGGATGGATTTCGGACAGACTTGGAAACCAAATTGGACTTAACTGTTCCACTAAAGACTAAAGTAGACGTTGACAGTGCCGTAGAAATACTTACAGACTCAATACGTACTAGTATATTCGATAACAGTAGAAACACAAACACCAACAACCCTCAACAAACTAACCTGCCACAGCATATTCGTATCTTATTAAGGGAAAAAAGAAAAGCAAGATCTAAGTGGTACAGGACTAGATATCCAGTAGACAAAACATATTATACAAAACTGACAAACCAACTAAAATCAGAAATCAAGAATCTCAAAACTCAACACTTACTGAGTATGACTGAAAAACTCACAACTACTGACAAATCCCTATGGACTACCACTAAGAAACTACTGAACTTCAAAGATTTTAATCATCCTCTCATTAATGAATCTCAATCCTGGACCAGATCAGATGAAGAGAAATCCCAAACATTCGCTCAGCATCTTTTTAAAACTTACAATCCGCATCCTGAGATCCTTAATCCGCAGCACCTTGAATTCATTGAAGCAGCACTGGGTATTCCACTCCAGTTGGCCCTTCCTCCTAAAGCATTTCATCCTTCAGAAATTTTGAACTTAATCCAAAAACTACCTTCCCGGAAAGCTCCCGGACACGACCTATCCACGACATAGTCTCTCAAACTCTCCAATCCCACATCAGAGACCTTGAGGTATGGTATCAGAATTGGAGAATTAAAATCAATTCCAATAATTCCCAACAAATTACCTTTACCCTTCGTCGAAAACCTATGACTTCCTGCCCTACAGTGTCCTTTAATGATATTCCGCTTGTCCCGGTTGAACAGATCCGATATTTAGGACTCCTGCTTGACAAACGACTTACATGGAATCCGCATACAAGAATGAAGGGACAAGAAACTGCACGAAGATTTCGGCTACTCCAACACTTACTAGACAGACGCTCTAACCTTTCACTTAACTACAAAAGACTTATTTACATGACCATCATAAGGCCTATCTGGACCTACGGAGTAGAGCTTTGGGGCTCTACTAAACCATCAAACTCTTCCCGTATCCAATCCTTACAATCCAAAATCCTTAACGCTCCTTACTTTGTCACGAATAAAATCATCCACAATGATCTTAATGTTTCATATGTTGCTGATTTGGCCAGTACCAGGTATCACACCTTCCATGAAAAACTCCACTCCCACTCTAATCCATTAGTTTCAATCCTTGCTTCCTCTTCCATTCCTGATAATCCTCCGAGGCGTCTGAAAAGAAGATGGCCTCGAGACCTTCTTGTTTAGACTCACAACCAAAGAGTGCTGCCAATGAGCAGTTTCTCTTCATGTTCATTCCATGTATTATAACATTACAGCATATTTACTTGATGTATTTTTTGTACAGTTGTAAATTTCAATAAAACATATATAATAAAAATAAAAAAAATTAGCCACAAAAATACTCGGGCATGCAACGATGATGCTAACACGTACGTTGATATCAGCAGGTTATTATAAAAATAGTGGCCGATCAAATGTGATTTAATTTTATAAATCAGTTATTTTTGAAGATAAAAACAAATATGAATAGAGTTTTAGAATCAGTAAAGCGCCAAAAACATTTTTAAAAAAAAGGAGAAGAAAATGGATCTATATATTGAAGTCAAAAATTATAATAGATGTAATTCTACAAAAACTCGGTTATTACTGAAGATACAAAAAACTTGAAAAGATTAGCAGCTTTATAAACAGTTATGTCCTAATATAGTTATTTGAAAATAATAAACCATTGTGTAATAATTTGCAGTTGTTTTTTTAAAAATTAAATAATTTAAAACAGTGATATTAAAATATGTCGGAATAAAGAAAATTTAGATAGTTTTAGAGAACATCCACGCAATACTGCCCAACATGCGGTTGCCCGGTTACTGTTACACACGTTTTGACAACATGTAGGGCTTATGATACTCAAAGAGCTCATATTACAATTGACACTGACTTACCAACCGTTTTACAAGACCACATACAGACAACTGCAAAACTTGTTGACTTCCTACGACAGACAGACTTGTACAATAAACTATAATATTTAATGGAAGGAATTAGTCCGGGTGGCGGTCATTAAATGAAACAACTAAATAGTTTCAACTATTTTATTGTTTGCCAACGTTTCGACCCCCTTTGTGGGTCATCATCAGGGCTAAAAAGATACAAAAGAATATAATTTCAAAGACATTATATACAATATTATATAACCTATTTAGCTGGAGAACGTCGGTATTGAAAAAATAACAGAAGAACTGTATATGTAAAAAAAAAACTTAATTAAAATACAATGACCATATTAAAATAATGAAAGTGTTATACAGAAAAAATAAAAATGTTCACTAAACAAAATCTACACAGGTATCAATAATTTACATGAAATATGAAATATAAAAATATGAAGTAGAGTGGAGATACGTACCGCATGGTGGGAGAATGGAAACTAGGTACTGTTTGGTAGATGGGGGGTAGGTAGGATGGAAAATACGTAGGAAAAGGTAGAATGGAAAATACGTACTGATTTATGGACAGGGTCTGACAACAATGACTAAAATTCTTAATACTACCATACAAAGAATCAATGAAATTTAACTTATGATTATAATAACGATACAGGATAAAAAATTATAATTTAATTCTTGAAATATCACCTATATAATAGTAAAAAACAGTGATGGAAGATGTATATGGAGAAAAAAACTGACTGTACCTCCCAACTTAATTATCCCTAATTCTGTTTAAGGTATCCAAAGATAACAGGGTGGAAAAAAAATTATAATGGAACATTGTAAAATATCATTAATTGACAAATCTTACAGGTTGATAAAAAAGTTAAATAAGCATAGATACAAGTTGGAATAAATTGAATAGTCAAGACATTTAGAAAATTTTAAATACATAAACAAAACAAAATAAATACATATATAATATATGATACCAAAGATAGATTAAAAATATAATATAAATAACGATACAGGATAAAAAATATAATAATGAAAATCAACATATATATGGATAGAGAGAAAATATGATAAAGATTTATATGGGAATGGAGGTAAATGATTTCTATTTGTTTTGGTTAGTAACAGGTGGAATTGGATTTATTGGAACGGAAATCACATTGACTCTTTCAGGTTTGGGATAACAATAATAAGCAGTAGTCAAGTTAGGAATAATTGAATATGATGGACATTTAGAAATTTTACATAAATCGAATACGAAAATGTTCATATATAGATTATAGGATATATATTGTTTAATATAATAATAATCACAACAACAGAAATTATAAAACAATAAACGATATATAGGGTAGACGTGAAATAGCTCTTTGAGTTTAATATGTGGATATGTGAGAATATTGTTCTGTGGTACAGGATTGTGGAGGTGATTGGACGGATTCAGCGATAGCTTTTCTTATGTTGGAGCTAATCTAAAAGGAGCAGTCGTCAATGTTAAGAATGATGAATGTATGAGTGTTCAGAAGTTTTAGGCTGAGGGTTTCGAGAGGTACGGAGAGTAGTGCGATATTCTGGTTTTTAGGTAATTTTGGTTTCTCCTAATGATCTCACATCTGACATGAAATTATAAACAATTTGACGATTATAGGAGTGATCGGGTCTTGTATTTGGTAAAAAGGTGAGAAAGCTTGTTCTGGGTCTTTTGTTAGTTTGGAAGTAAGAAAATTTAAGGATTTTTTTATATTCAGAAGTCGGAATGTAGGTGGATCTAAAAAAAATCATGGGTGAATCATGTCGGGATGTAGGGAAGTAAGGGGTTTGTGTTATAGAATCTATAGGTTTTTAATGACGTTTTGGAAGCTGTTTAAGGTGTATTTTTTTAATACGTTCGTATATAGGTGGTACTTTGGATCAGACAAGGATAGGCAACGGTGGACGAGATTCTTGGCAACATTTAATTTCTGATGATATGGGTGTTGGGAGAAGAAGTTGAGCAGTCTACCGGAATAGGTGGATTTGGTGTACCAGTCAGTTGAAATAGAACCGTCAGTGTTTCTAGTGATAAGTAAGTCTAAAAAGGGAATTGTCAAGTTGTTTTCTCTTTCTACGGTAAAACGGAGGCGTGGATCATATGAATGAAACGATTTTAGGATATCGGGGATTTTGTCTGGGTTTATTATAAGGAAGAGGTCGTCCACGTACTTTTTAATAAATATAATTTCATTTTTATAGGTTGCGGTTATAGAGTCGAGTAAGTCATTTAGTACGATATTAGAGAGGTCAGGAGCGAGTAAAGTAACTAGGGAAGAAGGTGTATGGGGAGTTTTAGTATAATGTTGAGTTGGGAGGTGAGTCAAAAAGTGAGTCCACTCTACTTCATATCCACAATGATAAAAAGAACGCGGGAACAACAAAAAGATACATCCTCCTCAACTCTCCGCCGCAGCGCCAGAATACAAAATCGCAAGCAGGACATACTATCTACATCTCAACAACATCAGGTATTCTCATCTCAACAAGCCATCATTTCTACACCTTCAGGTGACTCACGCTCTTCTCATCACCACATTTCCAGTTCTAAAAAGGTAACAACTCGATCACCACTACAACGACCAAACCCTCAGTCGACCGCTCTTTTGGATTCTTCTAGACCATCACACCGCTATCACACTAGGTTAAATAGTAATGGATTTTTACTCACCTCCCAACTCAACATTATACTAAAACTCCCCATACACCTTCTTCCCTAGTTACTTCTCATCTTTCAATTACTTCTCTGGATACATCTTTCTCCCAGACTCAAAATATATCCTCTTCAACCCCTTACCACCTTTCTTCAGTGATTACTAATAATGACCACCATCATATTTTCTCCTCACTAAAATCGCAATTCCCCCAAAATACACAAGCCTTTAACAATCTTTGCAACCTCCACAAACGACTTGCCAAAAAAACTGAACAAAGAATTTTCTTATTAAAATGTCGAACCCATTCTCTTTTCCCAAAATTTATTGAGAACTGCATTAGTCAAGTCCCTTTGTCAAATTCTCTTGCCTCCAAACTGACACACTCATTGGACAAATACAAAAGAACGCTACTGAACTTAAAAATTAGAGAAACCATACAACAAATTGACCACATAAACGACAATATACGTTCCTTAAATTCTTCTTTACATCCTATTATAGGCGACCAGAACATGGACAAACTGACTACAAGTATTCAAACAATTTTTGCTTTCACTAAAAAACAGACAAAACTTTCCCTCGTTAAAAAATTTAAAACCATTTATGAAAATAGTATTAATAAAAAACCGTATCCTAAAGGCTCTGATAATTGGATGAAAAATATTTCCTCTACCTCAGTCCCCCCTAATGTTAACAACATTTTGAGCTTAGGTCCCAATTTTTCTACCCCTTCTTCTAATCCTTCAAAAATGATTCCCCAACTTATCACGGATTTGGAATATATTTATAAAGATGATATTTTCAAAATAAGTGAGGAGGACAAGGAAATCTCCCGTTTACGTATTAGTAATATGATCTCCAACCACCTCCAACGCCCTCCACCTCAATCGTCTCTTTCCCCCCTCTTCTTCAAAGATCTTTCCTTCACTCGCTCATTCCTCAGATCCAATGAACAACTTATAGTTACTAGGGCTGACAAAGGTAACGTGACAGTTATAATGGACAAAACTGAATACGACGACAAAATAAACTCACTCTTATCAGACCGATCGACATATACACCATCTTCCCGTGATCCCACCCGCCCTCTCATGATTAAATTCAATCAACATATCAAAAATCTCTTAGAAAATAAATTCATCAACCTAACCACGTACAGAAACTTGATCTCGTACAACTCCTTACCCCCGCGTTTATATGGCCTTCCCAAAATTCACAAACCCGGCAATCCACTCCGTCCCATCATTTCTAACATCAACGCATCTTCCTCGAAACTTAGTAAATTCCTTCTACCTTCACTTAAAATACTTAGCCGAACTAACCCCTATCACATTAACAATTCCATTTACCTCCGAGAACAGTTACTATCATTGCATATTCCCCCCAACTACATTCTAACATCCTTTGACGCCGAAAGCCTATTTACCAATATTCCCATTGATAAAGTTATCCAACTAGTAGAAAAACACTGGAACATCATTGAACCCCACACCACACTCAATCTTCTTTCATATTTAGAATCATTAAAACTTTGTTGTAAAACCGGATATCTCACTTTTCAGAACAAATTTTACAATCAGATCTCGGGACTTGCAATGGGAAACTGTCTCGCTCCTGACCTCTCTAATATCGTACTAAATGACTTACTCGACTCTATAACCGCAACCTATAAAAATGAAATTATATTTATTAAAAAGTACGTGGACGACCTCTTCCTTATAATAAACCCAGACAAAATCCCCGATATCCTAAAATCGTTTAATTCATATGATCCACGCCTCCGTTTTACCGTAGAAAGAGAAAACAACTTGACAATTCCCTTTTTAGACTTACTTATCACTAGAAAAACTGACGGTTCTATTTCAACTGACTGGTACACCAAATCCACCTATTCCGGTAGACTGCTCAACTTCTTCTCCCAACACCCATATCATCAGAAATTAAATGTTGCCAAGAATCTCGTCCACCGTTGCCTATCCTTGTCTGATCCAAAGTACCATCCTAATAATATCGAACGTATTAAAAAAATACTAACCTTAAACAGCTTCCCAAAAAACGTCATTAAAAACCTTATAGATTCTTATAACACAAAAACCACCGTTACTTCCCCTACGAATTCCCGACCATGATTCACCCATGATATTTTTATATAGATCCCTACCTTACATTCCGCACCTTTCTGAAAATATAAAAAAAATCCTTAAATTTTCCTTACCTTCCTTAAAACTAGGACTAAAGACCCAGAACAAGCTTTCTCACCTTTTTACCAATACAAAAGACCCGATCACTCCTATATATCGTTCCAATATTGTTTATAAAATTTCATGTTCAGATTGTGATGTATCCTATGTAGGAGAAACCAAAAATTACCTAAAAACCAGAATATCGCAACATAAACTCTCCGTATCCTCTCAAAACCCTCTAGCCTCAAAACTTTCTGAACACTCCATACATTTCAATCATTCCTTTAACTTTGACGACTGCTCCATTTTAGATTATGTTCCAAACCATAAGAAAAGACTAATCGCTGAATCCGTCCACATCCACCTCCAATCCAATCCTGTTAACCACAAAACCGATAAACAATGCATTTCCTCCACATATTAAACTCTATTAAGTAGCATATTTTCTCTGTCTATCCCACCATATATATTGTTTTGTTTTTCATTATTATTGTTTGTTGGTTTTTATTTATATTTTTAAATCTATTTTAGGTATCCATATAATTCTATATATGTATTTATTTTGTTTTGTTTATGTATTTAAAATTTTCTAAATGTCTTGACTATTCAATTTATTCCAACTTGTATCTATGCTTATTTAACTTTTTTATCAACCTGTAAGATTTGTCAATTAATGTATTTTACAATGTTCCATTATAATTTTTTTTCCACCCTGTTATCTTTGGATACCTTAAACAGAATTAGGGATAATTAAGTTGGGAGGTACAGTCAGTTTTTTTCTCCATATACATCTTCCATCACTGTTTTTACTATTATATAGGTGATATTTCAAGAATTAAATTATAATTTTTTATCCTGTATCGTTATTATAATCATAAGTTAAATTTCATTGATTCTTTGTATGGTAGTATTAAGAATTTTAGTCATTGTTGTCAGACCCTGTCCATAAATCAGTACGTATTTTCCATTCTACCTTTTCCTATGTATTTTCCATCCTACCTACCCCCCATCTACCAAACAGTACCTAGTTTCCATTCTCCCGCCATGCGGTACGTATCTCCACTCTACTTCATATTTTTATATTTCATATTTCATGTAAATTATTGATACCTGTGTAGATTTTGTTTAGTGAACATTTTTATTTTTTCTGTATAACACTTTCATTATTGTAATATGGTCATTGTATTTTAATTAAGTTTTTTTTTTACATATACAGTTCTTCTGTTATTTTTTCAATACCGACGTTCTCTAGCTAAATAGGTTATATAATATTGTATATAATGTCTTTGAAATTATATTCTTTTGTATCTTTTTAGCCCTGATGATGACCCACAAAGGGGGTCGAAACGTTGGCAAACAATAAAATAGTTGAAACTATTTAGTTGTTTCATTTAATGACCGCCACCCGGACTAACTCCTTCCAGTAATTCTCAACGGTCAACTAATTACATCCACTATAATATTTAATCCTTGATTTAAGGCGAAAATGACCCAAGTGGTTTAAGCCTACGAAAAAAAAGAAAAAAAAAAAAAAAGGCGTAGAGATTTTTCACCTTAATTTAACTGGCATGCTCAAATTAGTTAACATATGATTGGGAAGCAGGTGTTGAAAAAAGAAGAGATTTGAATGGAGATTGGAAAGAAGCATGAGAGAAGTTTGATGTGAGAGTATTCCATGCATGCTCCTTCCCAATCTTCATTTAAATATCCCCTCTTGCTAGTTTTTTTTGTTATTCAAAGAGTTCAATAATTTGAGAGGTCGGAAAGACGGGATCTTGTTTCCTGAGAAAGGTTTTGGATTTAAATTGCAGAAGGCTGTAGGCGTAAAATAGAGGAACGATCCAAGAAAATATTACCTTCATATTTCAAAATAATCATATTCTGGTGTCCTAAAAACTGTACGAAGTTCTCAACCAATAACCCTTCCTGGGTTGAGAAGGTACGTTTTTTATTTTATTTATTATAGGTGGAATAGTCAGGAATCAGTAATTTTTTGAAAAGTTTTTAATTTTGCCAACGTTTCGGCCCAAGCTTGTGAGCCATCATCAGGGCATTATTGAGCCATGTCCAAGCATAAACTCTCCAGTAATGCCCTGATGATGGCTCACAAGCTTGGGCCGAAACGTTGGCAAAATTAAAAACTTTTCAAAAAATGACTGATTCCACCTATAATAGCTTCTACAGTCGACTATACATCCTCAATATATTTTATTTATTTATATCTATATTGTATGCATCTGTAACAGAAATTAATCCAGGAAGCTATAAGAAATATGTGTCAATATTTCATATTATGGTGCTAGTTAGAATAGGCTTCAAACCGTTGTATGAGGTAGAACGAAATGCTTGCTCTGTAAATGACAAGATAGACAACTACTACACTACTTTTGTCTAGCAATCAATTCTAGAAGCTTCCCTTTTGATTCTATTAACTATTTCCTTATTAACCCATTGTACCCATTCAGCCAGAACTAAGAGCATTATTTTTTATTATGAGTCTACTGATTATGTTTCACTAGTCAAGTCTAGAGGATTAGCTTTGATAATTCATTATTTTTTTAATGAATGAGATAGTAATAAAAAAAAATTAAATATATATAATTATAAAGGATAATATAAATCTAGGATGAAAAATGTGGGGTACAGGGAAGTACTGTACCTCTACAACCCATAAAGGTTCTCGAGTTCAATAGTAATAGAGATTATATAATAGAGCTAACGGCCGGACAAGTTAGTGATTAGACCTAACTCACCGTCGGCCGCCAGGTTTTTTCCCAATTTATGGTCCAACTTCATAGAGGCTGGGTATGCCCCAGGAGGGTCTCCATACCCCAGGTTCGCTACACCGCTAAAATAAAAGAAAAACTAATTTTGCCTCAGCCGGGGTTCGAACCTGGTACCCGGAGAATAGTAGCCTAATGCTCTATCCACTAAAAGACGCTGATCGCTACAGGGAAGATGAATGTTATTATTATATTAATAATATTTGATATTAAGCGGTATTTATATTATTAAATATCATATATGACCGAGCAGCTTGGTACAGTGGATAGGGGACAGAGTGGCTGAGTGGGTTAGCACGCGTTGCCTAATATTCACAGATGACCAATAAACCTAACACCAAACAATTACGAATTTGCGTCTCGGTGCTACACCCGCCCTCACACCCCTGAGAAACTTGAGCTTAAGAAAAATCTTGAGAAACCCTTTGTATAGCCTTCAAAGTCGAGGTAGGGGTTAAAAAAAACAACATAGGTACAGTGAATAGAATATTGGAAAACTGTTTTCCAGATAGCGGATTCAAAACCAACTGTGGCAGGATATTGTTATTTCAACCAATAGTCTTAAGGGCGGTGTTCTATAGAATACGCTATACCTCATCTATATCAATGGCATAGGCAACACACACACACATAAATTATTCAAATTCGCAGACGACACACCAGCTACTGAGCTTAATATCCAGTAAATACGAAAAAGTTAAAATGAACCTATTCTTGAGCAAGCGCGATTAAAATTAATAGTATAATCGATAACAAACCCTTGGTGACGCAGCTACTGAGCCTAATATGCAGTAAATACGAAAAAGTTAAAATAAAATGGTAATGTTTTATTCCAAGAGTAAAAAAAACATAATAATTTGCCCCTATATCGGTTCCATCGATTTATTTTTCCACAATAATCTATAAGCCCGCCATCTTAATAATAATAATTTACTCTTATCAATTTTTGTATGAAAAGGTTAAGATAAGCGATAATATGAAAGAAATGATGGTTTAAAGAAATTATTAATAGACCTCAATATCGATGAAACCAGTACTTAAGATGTAGGAGGTAATAAGAGAAGTGGAGACACCTCCCAGGCTGTTTAAAGATAATACAGAAAATGGTGGAAGAACCTGGAGGTAGAGAGAAATCTCAGTCAAAACACCTCCTTGCACTTCAATTGGCCTAGAATAGTGGAAATTGTACCGGACCTAGTTAGATTTATCCATGAACTGTGAATGAATAAAGTGAGCTGTGAAGTAAAGTTTCTCCGTAGTTAAAAAAAAAAAAAAAAATTATAAGATTTCAAGTTTTAACCATAGTCAGAACCCATTAGTGAGTCTGTCAGCGTCATTGGGATGAGAATGAACGGTAATAAATAATGGATTTCTTTCATTTCATTTCCATCCGACAGCTTGATCGTCTGTGAGCGGCGAGGATAGTGATCGCTTGAACGAGCCGTCACATGATCAAACTTACTGGCTGTGATAAGGCGGAGGTTGGGGGGAAGGAGGGTGGCGGAGGATTGCCACTTGTGCTCAGACCTGCCGGCAAAGGAACGAGCCGATATCTCTTCACCACTAAATGGCCGTTCCCTCTTCCAGTAATTATAACAGGAATGCATAATTCATACTAGCCCTTATCCTAATGGCAGTACTTTGGGAAAATGGATTTTTCAGCGACATTAAATAGATTAATACCGTTAATGGATTCTTGGCCCATTTATTCCCATGTATCTTTATGTAGAAGTATATTACTCGCTAATTTTTTTTTTTCTTCTACTTATAAAGTGAATTTTATTAAAGGTGAGAATGCTACCGGTTCGGTTATTTGTTGTTTAGCATTTAAATCTGTTGTCTTCTTTATCGTTTTTTTTTTTTTTTTTTTTTTTTTTTTTTTTTTTTTTTTTTTTTTTTTTTTTTTTTTTTTTTTTTTTTTCTGTGGCCCACGTTAAACTGATCTGATATCTTACAGAGAAGGGAAAAACCTGAAGGATGAGCATGATCTCACCCTGATCACCTCCTTGCTCGGCTGTTTGGTTTAAAATATGAATAATTACAGGTATGTATACAGTATATTAATTATATATTAGTATGGGAGTGCCGTGGTCTTGTGGATACTGTTAAAATATAGATGTATACAACACAGATCTCTGTTAAATTTATCATACACATAATTTGTGTGGTATGTAAAAGTTAGTCTTCTACCATTACTGGTCCCAGATATTTTATGTCTGTTATGTTATAAAACCTCTCGATTTTTTTTTTAATTCGGTGATCATTCAATATGAGGGAGTGGTGTGGTGTAGCGGATGGAGTACAAGCCTACTGTTCTCCTAGTCCCGGGTTTTGAACCCTGGCAGTGGCAGAATTATTTATTGTTATTTCAGCAATAGGTATAGACCCTGGGGTATAGAGACCCTAGGGCAGACCCAGCATCTTTAAAGTGGGTACCCAAATTGAGGAAAAACCAGGCGGCTTGGCATGATCAAGGCCTAATCACCTCATACCCGGCCGTTGGCCTTATGAAAGAACGAATCTCTATGTGCACTGACTGAACCCATGATGGGTCTTAGAGGTTAAGGTATTTTTCCTAATTATTTGTATATAAGATAATGAATAATAAACGGTCGTATATAAAAAATATATTACATGAGAAAGCTGATGGATGATATTCATAAAGGAAAATCTTTCGAAAAGACTCACTTGAAATAATTTATCTGAAAGGTATTCTTATGATTCCGTGAAAAAAAATCCTAAGTATTAATATTGAAAAAAAAAAAATCGATTTTATTCCGTTCAGGAATGGTATAGTCACTTAAAACATTATGTTATTTATTTATGTTGTTTATTTATCATCGCACGGTATTATAGTATTTATTATGTATATGTATATATGTATATATATATATATATATATATATATATATATATATATATATATATATATATATATATATATATATATATAAAGGCTACGTAGTAATTTTAAATACCGTATTGTACCAACGATTTCTTGAATTATCTTTTAAATATAAATTATCAAATTTAAGTTGTCAGCACCAGAAATATCATTAATATATTAAATTTGGAAATTGTTTGATAATGTACTCAAAATAAAAATAAGACGCACATGTTTGAAGCCATTCGAACAATAGTCCCAGCGATTTCCATCCCTTTTATATAGCGAGAAATTCCAATAAGGAAAGTTTCTTGTAGTTTGTTGACTCAAGTTGTTCAAGATTTCTTTTAGACCCGTACAAGTTCTTTATTTATGTAATAAGTTGGAAAGAAAGAATTGGTAATTGAAATACATTCCCATCGGGAAATAGAACAAGTTGAAGTAATCTGACGAGTTTATGTCCATAACAAACATTACAAGCTATCACATTGACTTATGAATCCCATTTATTTTCAGTTCTGCTCAAAATCTTATTTGTTTTATCTATTTATTAACGTAATTAACGGCTGTATTTAATACATTGAACAAGTAAATGTGAGCTATAAATACATGACGCGAAATGGGCATATGAAAGAAATTCCCCTCATGCATGTTAATTTTATGATAGTAGGTCCCGAGGCCATCTATTGATTTGTGTCACGTGAAATGTCCGTTTTCAAGGTAAAGGATTTTTATTAAAAATACGATATGAAAACAAGATAATTTTATTCGAAGTATTTACCTTCTTTTTCTACACATTGTTCCCAACGTGACACCAACTTTTTTATCCCTGAACTGAAAAAACTCTGAGCTTTGAAGTGAAACAAAATATGAGAACGCACTTTTCACTTGATCATCATTTTCAAAAAGTTTTCCTTTGACGAAGTTTTCTAAATTCCTAAACAGGTGGTAATCTGTTGGTGACAATTCGGGAGAATATGGTGGGTGCGGAAGAACTTCGTAGCCCAGTTCTTTCAATTTTCGCACGGTATGTTTTGAAACATGCCGCTCAGTGAAATTATGAGGTACCCAGTTATCCAGCTTTTTTACTTTCCCAATACACTTTAAATGTCTGGAAACGGTAGATGCACTTTATTAGTTGTGCTGAGAGTCCTTTAACTGTTTGGTAGGGGTTTCCTTCTACTGTATGTTTGAGGACATCGTTGTCTATTACGGACTGAGGTCTTCCTCGGGGCAAGGTTTTCCAAGTCGGTATCCACAGCTGAAAACTTAGCACATCAACGGCGAATGGTCCGTTCATTAACACTCCCTTCGAACTGAAATTTCATATTTGATACTAGTATCATGCTGAGATGTAACAGCTGCGTTTTCAAGAAATTGAAGACAAGAAGTGCCATTTTATACCATACATTAACGATTTTCTCAAAAATAGCTCTTGGAATATCCATAAAATCACTATTTGGATGTAAAATTAAATATGCTTTACTCTTATTTTGGTTTTATACTAATTGAAATAGTCTGACAGAGCTTTTATGCCGAGTCCTTTAATTCAGAGTACCATTAATTTTGTTCATATGAAAAAATTAACCATTTATCGTTCTCATAATTTATTGAAAATGGTATATATGGAAGAATTTAATGACCAGCATAAGCTGAAAAGAACAGTAATCCATATACAGGCTAGGTGCGTTCAATCAAGATTAGTGATACACGGAAAGCTAAAAATATTATTTAAAATAAAACTTTGTGGAACGTAATAGGGTCTGACAAAAGGTGCATAAACTCAAGTGATTGTTATATTAAATGATCTAAAGTAAACGTTTTTATTGAAACTCAATTTAATTTTTTTTTCAACTTTAACTTTATTTAAAAGTTCTAATATTAATTTCAATAATGAAGGTATCCTATTCAGACAAACCTTATGTTTTTTCTTTTTTCTTTTAATCTCCAGTTTAAAATAGTCCGACATATGCAATACTTGTTAACCCTTTTCTAATTTCTGAGCTCTAGCCCGCAATTACCCCGAAGAAACATAAAACCAGGGTTAAGTGGAAAACTCAGTTGTGAAAGAAGTGTGTATAATGAACACTTTACTCCAGCATGTATTGCAAAGGCAACAGCAGAGTCACTAATTATTTTTGTTAACATTTGCTCAATTATGTTCCATATATCAATTGAAATTGAAAATATTTATTTATTCGGATATATTACCATCTGTCACTATGGACAATAATAATATTGCTATAAGATTACATTCATACAATATTTACAATATATACATACAATAGGAAAGTCAAATTACATAAAATGAAACCAAAATAAATAAAGGCATATAATAACAAAATTTATAAATTAAATAAATATTACGGTTAACAAAGAAATAAACAAAACATGAACACAATCATACTTATATACAACATTTACAATTTGCTGGGGAACCCCGGAAGGAGTCCGCCTTCCCCCCTCTTGTGGAAGGACAAGCAGAATCCGAGAGATCCCAGCGCCTCCCTCTCAGCCGCATCACTGGTCAGAGCCAGCGGAAGCTGAGTGAGGGCGCCATAGCCACAAGCACACCGCACATGAAAGGAGAATCTGGCCAGTGTCAGAACTCCAGAATAGATATTTAGAAAGATCGCGGGGCCACTGCCGTTTCAATCTTCTGGGAAGGTTGTATAGATGAGTGGAGCTGGATAGGGACCGTGCTAGAGGATTAGGATGATGAACGAGGTTGTGATGGAATTTGGAAAATTTGGATGGAATCAGGTCTAAAATAAATGGAACATTAAGGTCGTGGGCAAGGTATAGTTCATATATCAATTAATTACTAACAAAACATTTTAAAAGATTAACCTCTGAACGAGAAAGTTTTAACTTTCTTCGATGGTTAGGCATGTATATTAATAATTTGAAAACTTACATAATATAATATATACAATATAAAAAAAAAAATTTCATTCACTCCCAAGAACTTATTGTTTAAAAATTGGCCTTCATCATATCATGGAATATATTATAATAATATTATATAAATAATTATTTCAGTATTATATATTCTAACCTACTAATATATGCAGAACCATCACACGATGCACGACTAAATTATTAAATTATGAATCTCATAAATAAATTAAAAAATTTAAACTGGAATAATATTTCTGTTCTTACCTATCCTGAAGTATTTAGAAGGGGGCGTGGAATGGTGATCCCTAGCATATACGATGTCAGCTTTATACATCTTATTAAATTCTAGCTAGATTTATCCTTTTTACATACACAGAGCATTTTACGGGACTTAGTTATTAGCCCTAAGGAGATCCTAAAACGTGTATTTACGGCCAATATTGGAACTAGTAAATTTTCACGATTCCAATACTTTCTCTTAATACATATTTCATCTACAGGCACGTGAGGAAAAAAGCAATTCCTCGTCTATAGGCGACAAAGAACTGTATAGAAGAGATCTTGTATAGTGTATCGACCTTTCTCAAGAGTTAAACTTTTAAAGCTATTTCATATACAGGTAAGTGAAACTAAAAGTAGGTGGAAGTTCTAAAGTAAAGCAACAACTTGACAAACGTTCAAAACTTCCCGCCGATTACAAAAAACTCATTAAAGTCACTATTATTAGACCTATTTGGCATCCGGAATCAAGCATTGGGGCTCTACTAAACCATCTATTGTACATCCTCCCGCATCCCAAACTTTCAATCCCAAATCCTGAATGTCTCTTATTTCGTCACGAACCAAATCATCCAAGTAACCTAGCCCGGATATACTTTTTTCGATTCCAAACTTCTAGCCCACACAAACCCACTTGTCCGTAACCTACCATCAGATACCTCTGATATACCTCCGGGGCGATTGAAAAGAAGGTGGCCACAGGATCTACTCCCATAAATTAGTTAATGAAGAGTTACTAAGTGGAGTCTATTTTAACATGGTATTCAAAATATTTTAGACCTTTCATTCCAGAAGGTTGTTAATAAGTTAATTGCAATTAACTTTTTCTTTGGAAGAAAAAATTAAATTTCCTGTAATCAAGTCGTTCAAGTTAATAGAAAGTTGTTGTCTAATGAACACAAGAAAGCCCATAAACTTAATAACATATTCTGAATGTTTTATTTGGAACAATCTCTTCTTTTTATTTATATATTAATTTATTACAATATATATAAAATTTGCTTCTAACAATGATTCGTTTCGAGGTACTTTCTATGCCTCATCTTCAGATCATTAAAAATCGTTTGCTTCCCTATGTCTACTTAAAATTGTTTTCAGTTCCATTCAGTAACATTGTTAGAAGCAAATTTTATAAATGTTATAATAAATAAATATATAAATAAAAAGAAGAGATTGTTCTAAATAATACATTCATAATTAAAATTACTCTTCTATAATAATAATTGATATAAAATAATATTAATATGGAAATGGAGCACCATATGAAAAGAGCAAGGTGAACATTAAATGTGGAACTGAAAACAATCTTAAGTGGACATAAGGAAATGGTTTTTAATGATCTGAAGATGAGGCATAGAAAGTACCTCGAAACGTAACGTTGTTAGAATCAAATGTTATATATGTTATAATAAAGAAATACATAAATAAAAAGAAGAGATTGTTCAAAATGATACATTCATAATTAAAATTACTCTTCTATAATAATAATTGATATAAATTAATGACATCATATGTTATTTGTAATGAGGGAGGTTATGGTGAATCATTGTTATCAGTGTGTAGTATCGTACAGGTTATATTCTCATTATTTTATAAAAAATAATCATACACAAGTTGTTAAAATAAATGGAAAGTTGATATAAACCCATAAATAACATTGTCATTATTTATTTCTACATGTAGATCACTTAATCAAAACAAATGTTCCACTATAAGCTTAATGGAAATCCAATGAAAAATAAAATAAAATTTTAAATTAAATTTAAAATAAAATTGGAACTGTTAAACATAACAAACTAAGAAACTGAACCAACTTTAATTTTTTGTACAAATTATGTTTCTAATTTCTGTAAATGATTGAATATAATAATGCATAAACGTAATAAAATAAACATAATATTTTCTTGTTGAATTCACATTTCGTAACCATGAACTCAGAATTCCAAATTAATAAACTCTTAAATTGTAAAACTAAACTTTTTACATATAATGAAAATGACACCACAGATGAATTGCAATGCAAATTACACAACAGATGAATTGCATTGAAAATGACACCACAGATGAAATGCAATGAAAATGACACCAAAGATGAATTGCAGTGAAAATGACACCAAAGATGGATTGCAATGAAAATGACACCACAGATGAATTGCAATGAAAATGACACCACAGATGAATTGCAATGAAAATGACACCACAGATGAATTGCAATGAAAATATGTAAATAGAGGGGATGTAAATAGGTGGCTCCGAACCTGTGCGATGTCAGGCACTCGTTAAAGATCCTTATCCTAATTAAAACTGGATAGGCCAAATTTAGGGCTCCTACTGCAGCATCGTCAAATTAGCCACCGTCGCATAAAGTGACGCTAAATAAAAAAAACAAAGAAACAAATAAAAAGTTATGTGTCGCGACAAATTTTATTTTTAAGATACGCCCAAATCAAGATTCTTTTTTTTTCAAGGGTAGCCGAAGTTTTTCGGAATTTCTAAAACGCCTTGTACCGTTGGAAGCTAGGTTCCGGATTTTTTCAAGATCCCAATACTTTCCCTTGTTGTATATTTAGAACGCATATAGGTAAGTGAAAGTAAAAACAAGGTTAATGCTAGGAGGGGGCAGGCAGGGGGTGAGTAGCTGATTTATAAATAAGCTGACGAAAAGGTCGAAGGGGGTGGGGGTGGAGGGAGGGTGCAATACGAGATTAGGCAACCCCGATCCCATCTCTTATTAATGAAACATCGGTTGAAGAGTTCTTTCATTCCTTTCCGGGGCTACATTCACTACACATAGATATATTTTCTAATTTTTCATAAATGTTAGGTGAGAATAATTTCATACGAGTATGATTGGTGGTCCTGAAAACAATGCAGGACTTTTTTTTAAAGCTGTTTATAATAGAACTGAAAATAATATTTGTTCTGGGAATAGGTCCCTTAAGAATAACAGGTGTGCACAGTTAAAATATACTACATGTCTGGCCATCAGACAAAATGAGCATAATCAATTGAGACGTATTCCAAAAAGTACTATATCCATTCGAGCAATTTTACAGGAGGCGCGGAAATCACTTAAAAATATATTTTTAAACTTGCTAATTTGATTCTATTCGCATTAAAATCTATAATTTATTTTTAGTATATTAATAACATCATATTAAAGTTATGCAAAGAAATACTTTAGTATGATTTGGAACGGAACAAAATGTGTAATTTAGTACCTTTAGGAAATAATTGTATTTCTAAATCGCGTTTTTAAAGGGCTTGCGTGTCTATTAAATAAAATCAAATAGAAGATTTTAATAAAACTAAATGATGAAAATAAAAATATGTAAACAAATCAATTTCGTAAAAATTGTCCTTTAGTACCTTTTGGAAATCAACGTCTCAATTACAGTTTGTTTGTTTTTTTAATAGATGTGATCCACATTTCCATTCAACATCTTTCACATTTTTCATCTCCAACGTTTGAGCCCTAGGCCATGCTCAAGGATTCTAATAACATCACTTTATTTATTTTTTATTTATAAATTAAATGATAATAAACGTTTTGTTTTCACACTATTATAAAATATGTTTACATACCCTTAATCTGTCATCTTCCTATTACATATACAATTATATCAATAATTATAAAAAAAAAGAAAAGAAACAAAATTAAAATTTTATTTATAAATACGCTTATAACTCTATATTTTTAAGGTCCTATGCTGATGACACTTGTGTGTTATCAGTCAATAATGACCCTACTATTGCCTCTCAAACTCTTCGATCCCACATCAGAGACCTCGAAGTATGGTGTCAGAATTGGAGAATCAAAATCAATTCCAACAAATACCACCAAATTACCTATACCCTCCGTCGTAAACCTACGACATCCTGCCCTACAGTGTCCTTTAATAATATTCCGCTAGTCCCGGTTAAACAGACTCGCTATCTAAGACTCCTACTTGACAAACGACTAACTTGGAATCCGCACACAAGACTGAAACGACAAGAAACACTTAACTACAAAAGGCTCGTCTATATTACCATCATAAAGCCTATCTGGGGCTCTACTAAACCATCAAATTCTTCCCGTATTCAATCCTTACAATCCAAAATATCTCGAAAAACCCTCAATTTTGTCACCAACAAACTCATCCATAAAGACCTTAATGTCCCATATGTTGCGGATTTGGCCCGTACGAGGTATCATTCCTTCCATTACAAACTCCACTTCCACATTAACCCACTAGTTTCAATCCTTGCTTCCTCTTCCATTCCTGACAATCCTCCGAGGCGCCTGAAAAAAAAGACGGCCTCAAGACCTTCTAGTGTAGATTACTTAGTGGAGTGTTGCCTATGGGCATATTCTCTTCATGTCTTTTCATTTATATTAGCTATATTATGAGCCAATTTCCTTGATGTAATTACTAATACTAACAGAGGAATCCATGCGTTTTTAACAGAGGAATCCATGATCCTCTGAGGTAAAACGCCCATTATTCGGAAGTAAACTAGTCCCCCGTTCGGGTCTCCGGGTGGGGACTGCTTCAGAGTAATCTAGGCGCAAGATGAAAAGTAGCCGGATGGACAAACTCGGAATCAAATAGATCATGTTTTAGTACAAAACAGATGAAGAAGTAGCATAATTAACGTGAGATCGTATCGTGGTGCAGAATGCGGTTCTGATCATGAATTAGTAATCGCGAAACTTCGACAAAAACTAAATACAAAAAAGGGAAACACCGAGCTATATTCGTCCCGAGAATTTTGATTTAGCTAAATTGAACAACCTCGAAATTGAAAACAATTCGCGATAGAAGTAAAAAATTGGTTTGAAGCTTTGGAATCTTCAGACGAGGAACACAAAGATGTAAACAAATTATGGGGATAATATTAAAAAGGTCGGTAATTTATGTCTTGGAAAAATCGAAAATAAAAAGAACAAACCTTGGTTCGACAGGGATTGTCAAAATATGTGCGAAAAAAGATAAACCGCTAAACTGAATTCCTTAAATAATCCAAGCGATAATAATGTGGCTTATTTTCGGTTAGTAAAGAATGAAACTTCAAAACTCTTAAAAAATAAGAAAAGAGAGTATCTTAAAGGCAAAATAATAGAAATAGAAAAACACAGAAACGAAAATAACGTAAGAGAGATGTACAAAGGTATAAACAAATCGCGTAAAAGATTTGAACCGCTATTGAATGCGGTTAAAGATGCAAATAACAATATAATTGCGGATCCTTCTGAGATATTAAATAAATTTAAACAACACTTTGACGGCATATTAAATACGGAAAATAATAATCAATCTCCTCTCTCTGAATATCAGAGCGCTGAACCATGGATAGACGCACCGAGTAAAGAGGAAGTCAAAATGGCGATAGGAAAATTAAAACGTTATAAGGCTGCAGGAAATGATAATATCACGAGTGAATTAATCAAGGCGTGTGGAGAAGCGGGCGTTTCCAAAATACATTTTTTAGTTAAAAAGATCTGGGAAACTGAAAAAATACCCGAGGAATGGAAAGAATCAATACTTATTCCGATTCACAAAAAAGGACCGAGGTCGGATTGTAACAACTATCGTGGGATCTCTCTTCTCCCAGTATACTATAAAATATTCTCGTCAATTCTAACGAGTCGAATCACGGAATACGCTGAGGAAATTATCGGAGATTACTAATGTGGTTTTAGGCGGAATCGCTCGACTATTGACCAAATATTTTTCTTACGTCAAATAGAGAAAAAATTGGAATACAACGGTGTAGTCCATCAACTTTATATCGATTTTAAAAAGGCTTATGATTCCATAGACCGTCAGAAGCTAATAACATCATGATTGAACAGGGAATACCTAGAAAGTTAGTAAACCTAGTAGAGATGTGTTTGTCGGAAACATTCCATAAAGTTAGAATCGGTCATAATTACTCCGAGAGATTTGAGGTGCGATCGGGTTTGAAACAGGGTGACTCACTTTCACCTGTGTTATTTAATATAGCTTTAGAATATGTCATAGAAAAGGTGATGTGTACCGAGAAAGGCTTAAATATGGGTGACAAGATTCCGGTTTTGGGGTATGCCGATGATCTGGTACTGCTAGGTGAAGAAACAGTGTCGATCTTGGTGCTATTCATGTATCAGGTCATACTTTTGAACACCTAGAGAAATTCAAGTATTTAGGTTCAATTATAACTAGAAAAAATGAAATCCAGGAAGAAATAAAGTCTCGGTTAAAGGTGGGAAATGCGTGTTATTATTCAGTTGATAAGTTACTTAGTTCGCGGCTTCTATCTAAAAACTTAAAGATTAGAATTTATAAAACTATTATTCTTCCAACGGTTCTTTACGGATGTGAAACGTGGCCGCTTACTTTGAAGGATGAACAACGGCTTAAGGTTTTCGAAAATAAGGTACTGCGTAAAATATTTGGTCCGAAGAGAGATGAGGCCACTGGGGAGTTTAGAAGGTTGCACAACGCGGAATTGCGGAACTTTTATCCTGTGAATATAATTGAGCTGATTGCATCGCGGAGACTCAAATGGGCGAGTAAAGTTGTTGGGCTCGATGACGAGCGGATTCCAAGAATGGTATTTGTTGATCCGACTGGTAGGCGTCCGAAAGGTAGGCCGAAGCGGAGATGGGAGGATTGCGTTTGAATGGTGAACATTGGACGAGTCTGTGTAGGCGGAATTTGGTGGTATCGGCATCGAACCTTCGGGTTGCTAAGCTTATTATTATTATTATTTACTAATACAGTTGTGAATTTTAATAAATAAAAAAAAGGAATATTTGAAGATAGAGAAAAAATTGTAGTGTTTTAGGATCATGAAACCGCAACTTTAAAAAAAATAAATAATAATAATTTGAAAAAAAGGAGATAATAGATAGTTATGCTTATTTATTTTCTTCTAAAGGAAAAAGAATTCACTAAAATCGGTTTAGAAATAGCAGAGGTATATAGTTTTGAAATTATCAGTAATGATTGAACATTTTCCTTTGAATCTATTGCTTTTTATACTAGTTAACTGCCTTTAAAAAGCTATATAATCAATAATATAGTTTTCCGAAAATGATAAACCATTGTGGAATATTTTCTTTATTTCTTGCTGTATCCGAAAATTCCTAAATTATATTTAGTAACGGAGGCATGTGAAAGTCAGATGTTTTTCAACTTTTATCGATTTAATTATTATTATTATCTTTGTGTATATCCGATGAACAGAATATCCCAGACCTAATGGTTATTGCCCTTCATTGAGAAAGATTTTATTATTGTCTTGAATAAACGAGTCATTACTTACTTATTATCCTCTGAGCTGTTTGAAAAGAAGATGGCCACTTGACGTTCTAATTTCGTATATTTTTGGAGTGACGGATTCTCTACTTGTCCTACCATTAGTATTTTACTCAAATTTACTTGAAGTATGTAAAGTTGAAATTTCAGTTATTATTTTTATTTATAAAAATAAATGATTATTGATTTTAGATATGATAGGCTTAAACGACAAGACCTCGACTGAAGATTTTTTTTTTTTTTTTTTTTTTATTTATTTTTTTATATTTATTGGAATTTACAACTGTATACAGGAATACAACAAGTAAATTAGATGAAATATATAAAGGCATGAAACACATGTAGAGAAGCTTCCCAATGGAAGCACTCTAAAAATGATTTAAACTAGAAGGTCTCGGGGCCATCTCCTTTTCAGACGCCTCGGAGGATTGTCAGGAATCGAAGGGGAAGAAAGGTTTGAAACTAGAGGATTAGGGTGGGAATGGAGTTTGCCATGAAAGGAATGGTATCTAGATCGGGCCAAATCAGCAACATACGGAACATTAAGATCTTTATGGATTAGTGTATTCGTGACAAAGTAAGGAGCATTGAGGATTTTACGAAGGATTTTGGATTGTAGGGATTGGATACGGGAAGAATTCGATGGTTTAGTAGAGCCCCAAAGCTCTACTCCGTAAGTCCATATCGGCCTTATGATAGTCATGTAGATGAGTCTTTTGTAGTTAAGTGGAAGATTAGAACGTTTGTCTAGTAAGTGTTGAAGTAGTCGAAAACGTCGAGCAGTTTCTTGTCGTTTAAGTCTTGTATGAGGGTTCCAAGTGAGACGTTTGTCAAGGTGCAGTCCTAGATATCGGATCTGTTCAACCGGGACAAGAGGAGTATTATTGAAGGAAACAGTAGGGCAGGATGTCATAGGTTTACGACGAAGGGTAAAGGTAATTTGGTTGGATTTGTTGGCATTTATTTTAATTCTCCAGTGCTGACACCACACTTCAAGGTCTCTGATGTGGGATTGGAGAGTTTGAGAGGCAATAGTTGGATCAGTATTGACTGATAACACACAAGTGTCATCAGCGTAGGTAGAAAGGAAAGTGTTAGGATGGGATGGGATATCAGCTGTATAAACTGTGAAAAGAATAGGTCCCAGGATACTGCCTTGAGGAACACCAGCAAACTGATTAAAAATGGATGAATAGGAATTATTATGATTTACTTTGAAGGATCTGTCAGTGAGGTAGGACTTGATGATAAGGAAGTATGTAGGGGGAAGGAAATTGCGGAGTTTGTAAAGCAATCCCGGGTGCCAGACTCGGTCAAAGGCTTGTTCTACGTCGAGGAATGCTCCCGTGCAGTACAACCCGCGCTCTAATGCAGACGAGACAACGTCCACCACACGATGACATTGCTGGATAGTGGAGTGGGAGGTTCTGAATCCAAACTGGTGATCAGGAATTATGGAATTAGTATCTAGGATGGGATATAAGCGTTTCAGTATAAGTTTTTCCAAGATTTTACCCATGATTGGTAAAAGTGAGATGGGACGGTAAGAAGATGGATTTTCAGGCGGTTTCTTAGGTTTGGGTATCATTTTGACAATGGATAATTTCCAGGAAGCAGGAAAGTATGTGGAACGGAGTACGGAATTATATATGTAAGTAAGATATAGGATAGCTTTTCGAGGAAGGAGTTTTAAAATATGGGAAGTTATAAGATCATGTCCAGGAGCTTTGCGGGATGGTAAACTCTGGATGATGTTAGATATTTCAGTAAGATGGAACGCTTTTGGAGGAAGAACCATTTGGAGTGGGATATCTAGTTCTGCTTCTATAAACTTAATGTGACCGGGATTATGAATATCTGGATGTGGATTAAAGGTTTTAAAAAGGTGCTGACCGAATATCTGGGCCTTTTCTTCATCAGATCTTGTCCATATATGGGATTCAGTTAGGAGTGGATGATTACATTCTTTGTACTTCAGTAACTTTTTTGTGGTCATCCATAACGATCTGTCTGTAATAGTTAGTTTTTCAGTAAAGTTGAGTAAGTTTTGAATTTTAACTTTTCTGATTTCTGATTTTAGTCTGTTAGTAAGTTTGTTATAATAAGTTTTGTCTGAAGGGTATCTAGTCCTATGCCACTTCGATCTTGCTCTGCGTTTTTCCCTTAATAAGATTCGAATGTGCTGTGGCAGGATAGTCTCCTGTGAGTTAGTAGTGTTAATGGTTGTTGTGTTGTCAAGTATACTACTGCTGATTGAGTCAGTCAGTTTTTCAACAGCTTTATCTATATCATGTTTAGTCTTTAGTGGTATTTTTAAGTCAAGTTTGTTTTCCAAGTCATATCTGAATCCGTCCCAGTCTACTCGTCCTGTAATCAGAGTGGGAATGGTGGGCTTAGGAACAAGGCTTGAATGCAAGGAAAGCAGAACCGGACTATGATCGGATGACAGGTCATTTAGGGATTTGATTGTGGATTGGGAAGAAGATATCTGAGAGGAAACAAATATGTCTAGGATATCAGGACGTTTTTTGAGGGATTGTATGTCGGGTTCATTGGCGAAAGGATTGTATAACAATGGGTGGTGGAGACTCGAGAAAGGAGATTGCCACGGGAGTTGGATGTTCGGCAACCCATCGCTGATGTTTCGCATTGTAGTCTCCTCCAGCAATAAAGCGCGGTCCTAGGGATCTGAACAGGGTTTCAAGTTGACTATAGGAAAGGGAGTTACCAGGAGGGCAGTATACAGCTGAAATTGTAAGATGGAAAGGACGAGTTGAAATGGATACTGAGGTTGATTGTATGGCGTCAGATGGAGTAGAAGGAATAAGGGAATGAGGTAAGGATTTATGAATGAGGATACATGACCCGGCATGGGAAGTATTGTCTGGGTGGTCTGATCTATAAGTGATGTAGTCACGTATGTAAAAATGTGATCGTCGTGTGAAGTGTGTTTCTGTCAATAGTGCTATATCTATGTGTTTGTCGTGTAGAAATACGTCCAGTTCGTCACGATGGTTATGCAGGCCATTAGCATTCCACAAGAGGATAGTTAGGGGCTTTACGCTCATAGTGGGAGATTGAATGGGATTTGGGAAAGGACTCTAGTTAGAAGATTGATAAGCGGTTGGATGGTATCTCTAAGATCTGAGAGAAAGGAATTTAGAATGGAGTAAATGTTGGATAGATCTGGGTTGGAAAACGGATGTGGATAAGCGTCGTGGGAAGGATAACTTATTTGATCAGGAGTGTTGGCTGAGTGCTGAGCCCGCCGTGGGGTACGAGGGTGTTCAGTCCTCTGGGTCACTGGAGGTTGAGGCTTTGGTTGACTAGGAGGAAGAGAAGGTAGTTCTGGAATTTTGTTAGGGTGCTCTGGGGGTAGTTTGACACGTAAGGGCAGATTATGGGGAAGGATCGGTTGACGGGAAGCTTGTGGTTTAGGGTGGGAGGCTGGAGGCCTGATTTGGGAGTTTGGAGGCGCCTGAATAGTAGTCTGTTTCTTCTTTATGGTGGTGACGTCGGGGAAAGTTTTTCTGGTTTCAGCAGTAGAATCCCTGACTGTAGATGTGGCAGGCTGCTGTTGAGCGAAGGTAGTTGCAGGCTTCTGAAGTTGAGGGAAGGCAGACAAATTGTTCAACTCTGGTCCCTGGGTGCGTGGTCATCTCTTTTTACATTAATGTAGTGAGATCTTTGTCGAAGATGGGTTTTGTAGACTGTACAACCCCGGTAGCTGGCTGGGTGACCTTCACCGCAAAGAGCACACTGAGCTGGCTCATCTCGAGCTTTCTGGCACGTTTCAGAGGCATGTGGGCCGGCACACTTGACACACCTAGGTGGGTGATAACAGTAGGACTTCGTGTGTCCTAAGGTTTGGCATTTGGTACACTGAACAATTGTCGTCTTTACCCTAGGCTCTTCGAATCGTACAGATGAGTAGACCAGTCTTCTCACCTGAAATATTTCTGGATTGTTTCTGGCTGGTTCGAGGTCTACGAAGAATAGTGGCAAGGGGTATTTTTGTGTATGGTGTGTCACTGAAGAAATGTTTCTTACGTGGTGTCCAATTTCTTCCAGGCCTTCTTTAATGGCTTCAGTGGGGGTGGATGAATGGAGTCCGCGTAAAACCACGCGATATGATTTTTCTTGTTTGAGTTGATAGCAATGAAAGTCGTAGTTTTTTGAGCTCAAATAACTCACGATTTTCTTGTAATTTTCTTTCGTGTATGTGTTTATTTTTATGTCGTTTGATCGGGAGAAACATTGGAAGTTTGGTTGTCCGATTAGATTGGCGATTTCTTTACCGAACGACATAAAATTACTAATATTTGTTACAAATATTGGAGGTGGCTCGGGATCGGAAAATCCTTGAGGTCCCGGAACTGTATTTGCAGTGTTGACTGTAGCGGCATGGCTAACGATAGATGAAGGAGGTACATTAGTAGGAGACGGAGCGGCCGAAGTAGATGGCGCTGTTGGTTCATGTTGGTTGGCTGCAGTGGTGCTGCGAGTTTTTGGTGGTGATTGTATTGTATTTGGCTGTTGCTTGGACTTGACCGATTTATTTTTTTTTTTGTTAGGAGAATTTCCTCCGGACCCAGTATTGTTCCTGTGGCGTTTTTGGCGTCGCGTTAAATACTTCGAGTCTGATTCGCTTATTTCAGAGAAAGGCGTCTCTTCCCCTGATTCATCGCATGACAATGTTCTATCGAGATCCATAACTCAATAGAATAAGAAAAAAAATGAAAAATAAAATAAACATATAAAGAGATCTATTTGAATTATATAGTGACGTACACTAAAAAAAAAATAAAAATAAAATAAATTTAAAAAAAAATACACTTATAGAGACTTATATAAACTAATTAATAGAAAATTAACCTAAAAGATCTTAAAACTAAACTATTTACAATATATACATAGACAACATACAATAAACAACCATTTCTAATTTAATAAAAATAAAGTCTTGAGAGAGAAAAAAAAAAGTCTTAGAGAAAAAAAAAAAGTCTTGGAGAAAAAATAAAAAGTCTTAGAGGAAGAGAACTAAAAGTTTTAAAAAGAATGTCTTGGTTACGAAGTCAGAAATGACAACACTTCCGACCGAGACCTTGTAAATAAAGAGAAGAGGATTAGCCTAGCCGTTATCTCCAGCCTGGGACGGCCACCAGTTTATAGGTGCCTATTTAACTAAACAGCACTCACCTCTCAATTTGTGTTCATCAAAGTATGTTATAGTGCTACGACTCACGATTTACAAAGTTTGATGGATATTCACGCAGTATCACACAGATAAAAAGGTAACTAACACAGAGCGATACGTAAATTGAACTGAGCTAGCGGCCATTTTTTCGGAACTTGACTGAAGATTTGGTCATTTTTTTTTTAAAATCACAACTTTCCCTCGACAGCGAACTACTTATTCATTAGACGAAAAACTATGTGGACTTGAACTATGGGGGACTGTAAAGTCGTCTAATATTAAACGCTTTCAGTATAAAGTTCTTCGTACAAGTGGCAATGCTCTAAACTATGTAACCAACAACACCCTCCACTATGACCTATATACCATGTTTCGTCCAAATTTGCAGCAGAACATTGTGCACCTCACTATGATTTTTTCATTTTTCGATACCAAGGACGTGACTGAGTGAGAAGCGCAGGAAGCTGGGTGTTAAGGTTGGTTCGGAGTTATCTAAATTTATATGCTAATTTCGTTTACAGAAATTGCTTCGCTACGTTACTTTATTTAATTTTACTCTATTTATTCAATATTTTTCTTTCTCACTCACCTATATATATATAATACAATCTGCCACCTTCTGGGGCAATGGGTATTACAGTTAAAAGAAATCATTCATCCCATATGTACATTGTAAATAAATTAAAAAAAAAAATAAAATAAAATATATAAAGAAAATAATAATAATCTTGATCACATTCATACCTATTTACAAACTGCCCCTGGGATCACCGAATTGAACCCCGAGATCCGCTAGTGGATGTCGAGGCACAATGCCAGGAGATCCCAGCGCCTCTCACTCAGCCGCGTGACTGGTCTTGAGAGCTAGTGGAGGCTGAGTGAGGGCGCTAGAGCCACAAACACTCAGGGCATGAGTGGAGGAGAAGCTAGCCATTGCCGGCACTCCAATGACATATTTACAAGAGATCTCTGGGCCACTGCCGCTTCAACCTACGAGGAGGGTTATATGGATGTTTGGAACTAGATAGGGAGTGTGCCAAGAGATTAGGAAGGTGAGTAAGCTTCTGATGGAAGATTCAGAATTTGGATGGGATTAGATCAAGGACAAATGGGATATTCAGGTCATGGTGTAAGGTTTTGTTGGTTACATAATATGGGGCATCGACTATTGTTCTAAGGACTTTAGACTGCAAGGATTAGATACGTTGATATTCGAAAATTTGGTGTTCCCCACAGGTCGATAAAGTTAGAATCGGTCATTAATACTGCGGAGAGGTTTGAGGTCCGATCGGGTTTGAATAAGGTGACTCCCTTTAGTAGTGTCTAAAACCTGTGAAAAATGTTCGCTCTCATGCGAGGTATCTTTTTTGGTAACTAGTTGCTCCAAGCTAAATTAACGCCGCGCTACACACTGAGAGAAGAGGTAGGTGAAAATTCGTGAGTGTGAAGTATTGTGAGAGTTCACGAAAGTACGAGGAGAGGAGGAAGGTATATTAAAAAAAAATCGGATAATAACATCAAATATTACTTTTTTTTAATTTATTAATTGTAATTTACAATTGTATTATACAGCACAATGTGTAAATATGCAAAGTGAAGAAAAGTTGTAAAAATGTCTTGAGAAATAACTACCCAGTGGAAGGCACTTCACTAACTATTTTATGGCAGTAAGTCCCGAGGCCACCTTCTTTTCAATCGCCTTGGAGGGTCATCAGGAATATCTAAGGAAGATAGATTAGTGTGGGTTTTTGTGGGCAGGGAGTTGAGAATGAAAAGAAGTGTATTTATCACGGGCTATGTCTGCAACAAATGGGATGTTAAGGTCATTATGGAGGAGTTGGTTTGTGACAAAATAAGGAGCATTCAGGATTTTGCGAATGATTTTGGATTGTAAGAATCGGATGAGGGAGGGAAAATATTACTTTTTAAAAGATCCTATGTTTTCATTAAATATTTTTTCATAAAATATATATAAAAACTAAATGAATATGTTATTTTTAAAACAAATAAGTGTAACATACACATAACGAAAGCATGTTTTTTTAAATGCAGAAACTCCATTTTAACAAATTAAACATTGTTATTAATAAAGTTTAAAAAAATAAATGATGAAGTTTTATAGACAATTGAATATTTATACGTTGAAACTATGTGAGAGTGTATGATAGATAATTTACTATCACCAAATCTGACGGATTGTCATATAACTATTATCTCGTATATATATCGTCATATATCTATAGCACAGCCTTAAAAAAAGGAGCGCACTTGGAAAACCTAGTTACAAAAAAAAAAAAAAAAAAAAAAAAAAAAAGGCGAGATGCCCTTCGTTAGAGCGACAATTTTTCACAGGTGTTAGACGCTACTTCTCTCTTTCACCTGTTTTCGTTAACTAATCATTAGAATATTTCAAAGAAATGTTAACTCATACCTATAAATGTTTACATGTGGGTAAACAAACTCTGGTTCTAGGGTACGCCGATGATTTGGTACTGCTGGGCGATGACGAGGAAACTATGCAGCTAACTGCAAGGACTTTAATGAAACCCTAAAAGAGATACCCATTAGACGAATATGATTATTCGTAGAAACTGTCTCGCCGATATTTAGATATCTGGATACGGAAGAAATTAAAGCATTTAAGTTCTATGATAACTGAAAAAGGCGAAATCCAGAAGTAAATAAAGTCTTGGTCAATTATAAAACTATTCTCCTCCCGACGGTTCTATACGCATTTGAAAGGAAGAACAGCGCCTTAAGGTTTTCGAGAATAAAGTACAACGAAAATTCTTAGTTCAAGGAAAGAAGAGCCCTCTGAGGAAATTATAAGGTTACACAACTCGGAATTACGAAGCTTGTACTTTGTCAGTATAAGGCAATTTAAGTCGTTGGGTCGAGAGAGGAACGAATTTCGAGGATAGAGAGGTTTTCAATAATGTTCTATAGGTAAATTAATTTTTTTTTATAATATTGATTTATTCAGAAATATTACAACCTGTCACTATCTTGGACAATGCGTATTAGAGCTATAGATCTAAAATAAATCATTTATTTCATATGTAAAGAGTAAAAAAATTAATAAATTAAGAAAATAAGTAAAACTAAATAACTAATTCGAATGAATAAATAAATAAAATAAAGTAATATAAATAAATAAAATAAAATAAATTTGAAAATTATGTTGTGGCATCAAGACATGTAGTAGCTAAGGAGATATAACCTCCATGTTTTTGTGTTACAGATACTTTTTTGTGTTTCGCAAACAATGTTATATGTTAATGTGTTCAAATAAAGACATAGCCCATTATCGATGTTGTTTATATGGTGATGGCACTACAAAGTAAATGCTTTAACTTATAAACAGCCTTTAACTACGTCTTTTATCCTAATACCTTTATTTTACAAGAATAAACAATTCTAGATGTTTCAGAATAAAAAAAAAATAAAAATGAGGTCTGGGGAGAGACCACACTTCACCAATTTTTAGACTATAAATACCAGTTAAAGGTTACGATAATACTAAAAATAGTTTTCTTTGCATGTCATGTGATATGCCACTTGTTTTGAGAATATGTTATCGTGAACAGAAGCTGGTCGCTACCACCTCCCCCCTGACAAGAAGCAATCGACTAGTGGCAAGAAATAAGGCCCTCCAAGAATCGAACTGATATACTTCCGCTCACGCTAAAACAGCATTAATCCAAAGGTGACAAAATAGGCTAGCCAAGTTGCACGGCACAGCTCCACAGCAGCAATTCCGGGCAATCAACCTAATCAACAATCCGATGCTTAATTTCCTTTCAGATGAAAACAAGCGAATTCAATAGGAATGGATCAAATGTAAATTTAAATGGCAGAGTTTCGATAAACTAACAAGGGGAGGATCCCAAACGTGCCTCGCCAATTTGGATGAAATATTGTTAGGTGAAACTAGAATTAGACGATTAGCAACTGCAAAATATTAGAATACAACGCCCCACAGTGGACAATATGACCGATTTAGGTGGAAAAAATTCTGAAACTTGTCTATATTTAACCTTCGGGGTCCCAAATTACGGAAAAAAACATTTTAAAAAATTATGAGAAAAATGATAAAACTAATTAATTTTTGACACGATTGGCGAGCGTACAGTGGTCAAACACCAAATTCATTTGCTAAAATCTAAAACTTCCCTATATTTTACTTTAGAAGTCCCAGAATACGGAAACAAATAATACAAAAAATTTAATTATGGCTCGTAGTTGCTAAAACCTGCTAATAAATGTATTTTATATCATTTAGGAAATTCTTAAAATTATAGATTGTAAAACTTTTGATTCGGAGTGTTGTGTCTGAAAAAAATTATGTATCACCCAAAACGCAAAAAATCGCAAAAATTCTTTGTAATATCTAAAGACTGGAAGGATTGATAAAACAAATCCTACAAACAAATCCTTGGGGTAACTTGGGAGTTATATTGTTTTTCGTTATTGAATAGGGGCATACATTTACAAATTTCTAAATTAACTCTACAAGTGAGGTTGCAATGTATATTCAACAACGAGTTTGGAAATATAATGTCTTACCTGTCTCAGCAATGTCCATTGTTCAATAAAAGCAAAAAGACTTTGCTCTAAATACACCTTGAACACAATAAATGACGATCGATTGAAGATAATACCACTGCCGGTTATTAGCCACTGTGAACGCGAATGATTCATTCATTTACTATTTATTCGTAAACACGGTATAGCGGGAAATAGTATGAAGGGTCTTGCCAACTAATAATAAAAAGGTGAAGCACTGAAAAATTCCAAACTTTTGTCCACCTAAATTGGGGATTTAGCCCACTGTGCGCCCTCTAAACGTCACGTAAAAAAATCAGAAATCTGTGTTGCGAAGAACAAATTTTATTTAATATCTCCGATTCTAGTGAAGGTATAAAAATAATTTTGGTGCCAAAATTAGTCTCTTTTAAAGCGGACTAATGAAAAAATAAATAAATAAGTCATTAAAATATTTAAGTTTTATGCTTGGTTATAAAATTATATAAGTAGTAATATTAAATATATTTTTTTTAAAATATATTCTTATTGAAATTTACAACTTTATATTATAATACAACATCTAAATATACTGATTAATGATAAAATACTTGAAAAAAACACTAAGAGAAACTGCCCATTGGCAGCACTCTTTAGTAGTGAGTCTAAATAAGAAAGTCTCGCGGCCATCTTTTTTTCAGACGCCTTGGCGGATAATCAGGAATCGAAGATGAAGCAAGGATTGAAACTAATGTATTAGAGCGGGGAGTAGAGTTTTTCATGGAAAGAGTGATATCTGGCAAGGGCCAAATAAAATTTTAATAAAATATTGTAATAAACTTATTTTTTAGGAGTGTGAAATCTTACTCTGAGCACTGTTTTTAATAAACCTTAATAAAAGTTCTGTTTTCACACGATTACTTATGTTTTTAGGGTTATAGCCAAGCATAATGCTAAAATAGCTTAATGCCTTATTTTTTTCATCATCTCGCTTTGAATAGAGAGATTTTGACGCTTAAATTATTTTTCTACTTTTAATAGAACCAGAGATATTAAATGAAATGTGTTTTTCGCACAAAAACTTTCCGATTTTTTCACGCGATTCCTGGGGAGCATTGGCCTCTAATATTTTGCAGATGCTAATCGTTTAATGTCTAGTTTAAAAAAAAAAAAAAAAAAAAAAAATCAGCTTTGGGATCATATCCTTGTACTCTCATGTACAACCCTTCACAATTTTTTTATAGGTATTGAGGCGTTGACCACCAGGGCCATTTCCCCCTATACCGCTATGGTAGAATTATTGGATATTTAAGTACAAGTATGTCGGTCCTAGGAAGTCAAAAAGTTTATTAGTTGTCTGCATGTTTTCTTGTAAGGGTAGTGTGTAAGTCAGAGGCTATTTTAAAGTGTACTCCCTGAGTATCGTAAGGCATACACTCCTTAAAAATGTGCCTCATGGTAATCAGACATGTTTAGCAGCTCGTTGGAGGTTGGCGTGTCATGAGACAGCCTTGTGTTAGTCGGCTGTATTTAATGCCTAGAGGCTTCAGGTAAACCTTTCCCCTTCGCTTTTGGCGTACAGACGAATGACAATGGAAGATGTCATTCTATGTCAGTTGTTCTGAGTCAGTCACCAACAGGCACTCTACGGAATGGAATGCCACTGCATGTTTTACTGCGCTATCTGCGAGTTCATTACCAACTTTACCACAGTGGCTTAGTACCCATACAAGTAAACTGAACTATTGAAAGCATTTGCGGACTGCAATGAGAAAAAATATTTTGAATGGGATATGGGAACCTTGACAATTGTTCATATTTTCCAGTAATGTCCTTTCTACATCAGACAGCTGGACCAAAAGGGTTGCATTAGGAAACGGTTAGGATAGAATTAATCAATTAAGGTGCCTCTTTTTACAAGAGGATTTGATAATTTATTTTTAATTATCTATTTTATATATATATATATATATGTATACTTTTTCTTCCTATAATATTACAAACTATTCATTTATTTCAAATTAACTTGATGTATATTTCTTTTTACTTTTACTTATGTATATATGGAATATTTACTAATGCTATCATATTCATTTTTAATTATTTACTATATACTTATAATAAAAAAGGATTAATTTAACTATTTTAAAGGATATGCCCGATTTTCATATTTTAAGGACTGTTTTAATTATTTTTTTTAATTATAAGTTAAAGTCGCCTTTCTCGTTGAAAGGATTCTTAACAATTGACATTTATTGTAACTAGGATACGGTTCAAAATTGAAGAGAACCACCATTTTTAACTAGATTGTCCTTTTAACAGGATACGAATCGAAATATTTCACTGGTAACTATGATTACTACTCTAAAAAGGACATTTTTTTAAATATAGAAACTCGGTCCGAAATAGCATAAGCCTGCCTATACAAGGGAGGTAGGGCGGGTTACGAACGAAGAGGACTAATTTTACTATTTCAAAGGATGTGTCCGATTTCATATTTCATAATAAATTCTTATTATTTGTTTTAAATTGATTTTCTAAAATGAGCGTATCTGGCACTGATGAAAAGATGGTTTGTTAAAAAAAAAATAAATAAAAATAAAACCTCATTCAAATTGCCCCTCTACAAAACAGGGGCGGGTCCACTAGTCTAAAATATATGTTTATATAGAAACAAAATTATGACTTTTTAAACAATGCCTTTATTTGAAAAGCTGACATTGATTTTAACTAGAGAGGTAAGCAAAAGTCGTTTTGTTTTGGAAGAGCTTGTTCAGGCCAACCTCTAATTTTACCGACACTATTATTGTTATAACCGGTTCCCTCCGCCATAAAAATTTCTGAATAGTGTTCCTTAAATGTCTACAAAAGTTATCTAATACAAAAATTAATTCTCATACACTGCAAAGAGCTGCGAATCCCGAAATCGAAAACCGAATTAGTTAGATTTGTTTTTAAACTTGTAGAGGGTAGCTGAGGGGTAAGAAAGCGGGAAGAGAAGCATTGGAAGGGAGCGATGGTGGAAGACTTGATGAAGACAATTGCTGGGATGGCCTTGGCTAACTTTGTCCATTACTATCCAAGGATTTCCCAAGCTCAAAGGAAGAAGGATATCTTCTTATACCCCTCACAACATCCACGCACTATCAACACCCAATTATAAATTAAATTCATCGCATTGTTTGTTACCAGATCAACCGATTCAAAGTCTTATGACAGTTTGCCTGATTGCGTAAAAAAAAATCTGGTGCGCTCAACACACGACATTCACTGAAAAATTTCGATTCGTATCCTTTTAAAAGGAGAATACAGCCAAAAAGGTTCTCGTCCATTTTAAAATCGTATCCTAGATACAATATATTGGGTTGTTTCACATGAAATGTCCGTTAGGTTATAGTTTCTGAAATACATAAAGGATTTTGCAGGTCTCTGTTCTTTTCTTCCGAATGTTTACATATTTAAAGTAAACAGTTACTAATCCTCTACCTTTATATTATAAACATTAGCTTCCAAATCAATTACCCACTTTTATATACCTCCAAATATGAACATGGAAACACGCGATTTTCGAGTAATATTTTTGTACGAGTTTAAACTTGGCCAATCAGCAGCTGAGGCCGCTAGAAATATTTGCAAGGCGTTTGGGGAAGGGAGTGTTAATGAACGGACCATTCGCCGTTGGTTTGCCAAGTTTTAAGCTGGGGATACCGACATGGAAAACTTGCGACGAGGAAGACTTCCGTCCGTAATAGACAACGATGTCCTTAAACAAACAGTAAAAGGAATCCCTTACCAAACAGTCAGACTCTCAGCACAACTAAAGTACAACTGTTTCCAGACATTTAAAGTGTATTGGGAAAGTGGAAAAGCTCGATACATGGGTACCTCATGATCTCACACTAGACCCCATGTTTCAAAACATACCGTGCAAAAATTGAAAGAACTGGGCTACGAAGTTCTTCCGCACCCACCATATTCTCCCGACTTGTCGCCAACAGATTAACACCTGTTCAGGAATTTAGACAACTTCGTCAAAGCAAAACTTTTTGAAAATGTTGATCAAGTGAAAAGTGCGTTTTCATATTTTGTTCCACTTCAATTAAAAGCTCGCAGAGTTTTATAGTTCGGGGATAAAAAGTTGGTGTCACGTGGGGAAAAATGTGTAGAAAAAGAAGTTAAATACTTCGAATAAAATTATCTTGTTTTCATATCTTATTTTTAATAAAAAACATTTACCTTGTAATCGGAAATTTCATGTGACACAACCCAATATATCAAGTGTTAAGAATCCTTTAAACGAGAATGATGACTTTAACATACTATAATAATTTAAAGAGTCCTTAAAATAGTAAAATTAGACCTTTTCATGAGTAAAAAAACTCTACATCATAACATTATTATTATTATTATTGTTTATTATATTTTAGTTTATTAGGACTTTTTGTGTGGTAATCATAGTTATCGCTGAAATATTTCGAATTGTATCCTTTTAAAAGGAGAACAAAATAAAAAATGGTTGTTCTCGTCCATTTAAAACGTATCCTAGTTACAAAATATGTCTATTGCTAATAATCCTTTCAACGAAAATTGCGACTTTAACTTAGAATAAAATAATTAAAAGAGTCCTTAAAATCTTAAAATCGGGCATAGCCTTTCAATGAAACTAGTATTTTTCGTTCGTAAAGCCAATTTAAGAACTTTTATGAATAAAGTGGGACTTAAAAAAGGTTAAATAATTACATTGGGTTTCGATGGAAACATATGTTTCAGATTAAATAATCGAACAACAGAAGTTATTATAAACAATAATTATTCAATTATTACCCTCTCCGTCGTTCTATATTACGGTTTACAGCTTTCTAAATAATCTAATTTTTTTTCTCAAATCTTTAGCTGACCAACGGTATATTATACATCTATATTACCATTCTTATGTTCGGAAAAAAAAACAAATGTACCTTAATTAAAAAAAAACAAATTTGCCTCTAAAAATATTGCATCTTATTCGCCCATTTTTTATCAATGCAACAAAGGAAATGGTTTAATTATTTCGTAACAGCGAACAAACATGAACTTAGGAGAAGGGAAATTTAAAATATCGGCATTTACAGTCAGGCTAATTCAATGGGAATGAAACCTACATGATATTAAAGCCTATCAGATTTACATTACATGGATATAGTGTTAAAGTAGTTTTTGATAAAATGCTGAAAAACGCAGTTTTTGGGATAGACAATAGAAATAGACACATACAAGCACACACACACAGACAGACATTTATGCGGGACAATAAATTCAGGGGACACTAAAAAGTGTATTCGCGGTGAAAACACAACTTTATATTTTATTTATAGGTAAGCGAAAGTCAAAAATAACTAATAATAAAAATCGATTCAGACTTGTAATGCGATAATCACTTATTTAGGAAACATTAAAAAATCTATTGCACGAAACAATCGAATTTTACGTATCTTCTTTGTTAAAATCTATTTAAGATTTCAATTTTGACCGAGTCTGGCACCCCGGATTGCTTCACAAGCTCCGCCTATTTCTCCCTCCTACTTATTTTCTTATTATACAGTCCTACCTTGCTGATAGATCATTCCAAATAAATCACCACAGTTCCTATTCCTCCCTTTTTTTCTCAATCTGCTGGTGTTCCCCAAGGCAGCATCCTAGGACCTGTCCTTTATACAGTCTATACAGCTGATATCCCAACCCATCCTAACAATTTCCTTTCTACTTATGCCGATGACACGTGTGTGCTATTGGTAGATAATGATCCATTTACTGCCTCCCACACTCTTCAATCCCACATCCGAGACCTTAAAAAATGGTTTCAGAAATGGAGGATTAAAATTAATTCTAACAAATCCCACCAAATAACCTTTACTCTTCGCCGTAAACCAATGACTTCCTGCCCCACAGTATCCTGTAATGACACTCCACTAGCCCCTGTTGAACAGATTCGATACCTCGGACTCCACCTTGACAAACGTCTGACATGGAATCCCCATACAAGACTGAAAAGACAAGATACTGCCCGACGTTTTCGACTACTTCAACACTTACTGGACAAACGCTCCAACCTTCCACTTAATTACAAAAGACATATGACTATATAATATCCCATATGTTACTGAATTAGCCCGAACCGGATATCAATCATTCTATGAAAAACTCCATTTCCACTCTAATCCACTAGTTTCAATCCTATCATCCCCTTCGATCCCTGATAATCTACTGATAATCCCTGACCTTCTAGTTTAAAATATTTTTAGAGTGCTGCCGATGGGTGGCATCTCTTCATGTATTTCATGTAAGATTACTATATCCATCACATTTACTTGTTGTATATAATTATACAGTTGTAAATATCAATAAATATGTTAAAAAAAAAAAAAAGATTTCAATGGAAATATTTATTACAGACACCTGAAGATAGACTATTAGCGGAACCGTTGACTTACTAAAATAAGTAGTAAAGATATTAACCAGGGTTTTTTGCTCACCTAATACATTCAACCTTCACCTAAATATATTAAGACTCAATAAAAAAATCTCTTTCCTTATTATTCCATGTATAGAGTCCACAATTTAACATCCGAAATGCAAAACATACTCAGTTAAGGAAACAAACAAAACTTGGACACTTTTCTGAAGGGTTGTAGCCTTGGAAGTCAATATTTGCATTAAAGAATTGTATGCTATACAAGTAGCAGTGTTATGCGGGATTTGTTGAAAGAGAACTGTTCGAGAACTTTCAGGAAAACTTAACCTTAGCAAATCGACCGTGGGTAACCACCTCAAGGTGATTGGAAAGATATATAAGCTTAAAAGCTGAGTTCCACACTCTTTGAACGACCTCCAAAACAAAATCAGCTTTATATTTGTCTTACTCCATTACCAAATCAAAAACGACCTTTTCTGCCCAGAACTATGAAAAATAGCTATTATTATCATATAAAAATGAAATTGACCATTTATCTCCGAGCCTGGGTTCACAATCGGTTATGGCAGGATATATATTTATTCTCTTATTTCGAACGTAGAAAGACCTTCATAGGGCAGGCCTAGCCTATAAAAACTGTGTACCCAAAATATGAGAAAAAAACTGGGGTACGAGTTTGATGCTGTCACCTTCTACTAAACCCAAAACCTTTAGATGTCGCGTTCTTTTATTTGGCTTATTTATTTTTAATGAACGATAATAGATTACCGTTGAGTAATTCAGATAGTAAAAACCTGGGATGGTAAAAAAAAAATAACAAATTAATTTTAAAACTTTTAAATATACTTCAATTTAAAAAATATTTTAATCATTTAAGTTTATTCATTTTCGTTGGAAACATATGCTTCAAATTAAGTAATATAACCATATTAATGTTAAATGTTAATCAGTAATAAGTTTATGCCCTATTCGTCACTTTATATTACCTTTACAACGTTAAGTATCAGATAATATTTTTTCTAAAATCTTTCTCTTTCCGACGGTATATTATAAGTCTAAATTACTCTTCTTATTATTAAAAAACTAAAAATTACATACAAAATAGTTTTGCTCTTTTATCCATTAGTTGGACATAAAATTCGTCGTAGTTGTATATTTAGTCGTCCTTGATCAATGTTATTAAGATGATATGGTTAATCATTTAGAATTTACAATATTAAAGGTAGTTTAAAAGAAGAAAAATTAAAATATCGGCATTTAAGCCACGTCATACTATATCAATCAGAACGAAATCTACATGGTATTAAAGCCTGCTACATTTCACATCAATATATTGAGTTTAATCAAAATCATTAGGTCAGTTTTAGAGAAAAACGTAAAAAGGTGCAAAATGCATTGTATAAAGTGGCTCTTATGGTTAGCCGTTTTGATGAATAAGTTGCTGTAACATCTCGGGCGTATAGTTGTCTTAAATGTAAAATTTCATTTTCGTTAGACTTTTCGCTTATGCGCTACTACACACAAGAAAACAGACCTTCTGTCGGGAATTGGTCATCTGGAAGTCCATAAACGTGTATTTCCGTCGAAAACTGGAATTCGAAAATTTTCGAGATTGCAATACTTTCCCTTACTATATCAATATATTTCATATATAGGTAAGTAAAAGTAATGATGTCAAAGAAAAAGTACGAAATAAAACAAGAAAATACAACAAACTATTTATTGCTTTGCCGAAGTTTTCCTTAACATCAATTCATATATTGAATTCGGTTTTTTTTTTTTTTTCAATAACCGCAAACTAATCAATAAAGGAACACTTTTTTTTTTAATTGGGTTCCGAACTCTGTAATTTGTCATTTATATTTTCGGTTTTGGAGATACGATCTGCGAGAGTAGGCCGTAGGGTGAGAATGAGGGAGACAAAAGTGCACTACTGGAGGACGGTCTTACTGGAGCGGCTAACTTTCCACCTTATCCAGATGCTCCAGTTGGAGAATGTTGCTGAGACCACAGCGGGTTCCTATCTCTACGCTGTCCCAACTAACTTCTATATACTCACATAAGTCCCATTCCTTGCGGTTTAGGCTCGACGGCCAGCGGAGATTCCGAAACGGTTCACAATACTCCATAGAGGAACATCCCTATCTTATCTACAAATTCATCCCGAATTCCACTAAGATTGGGGTATCGACACAAGTTAGCTCAAATTATCTTTTGTCAATTACAGACTGTTCTAAATTTCAAGATAAAACGAAATATTTAGTTAAATATACATTACCTATGCACTGATTTCCACAATCTCTTATTTTCTCAAAATGGTCTATGTTTACGTAAAGAACCAAGCTCCAAAAGTAAAATAATTAAGAACTGAAATTTAAGTAAGTATACAATTATAATATACCACTTAGCACACTTTAATAGTCACTTCAGCTTTCACTGAGTCACTAAAGAGAGGCGCTGGGATCCCTCTGTTTACGCTTCTCGGGGCTCTCCGGCAGATTGTATAGGTATGAGCGTATTTAAGATGTTCATTAAGTTGTAAACTTGGTATTTATTCTAACTGTATATTTGTTTCTTGTTTTCGACCAAAGAAATAAAAAAAATTATCCTCTCTCCCTCTCAAAATTTGGGGGTTTAGGTTTCAAGAAAAGTAGAATCCCAATAACAAATTAAAAAAAAAATTGTTTTTCCTAATTAATAAATACCAAATTGATTAGTATCTTAGTGCTATGACATTCTTAGTGTAATAGAGAACTATATTTTTTACAAAGTGAAAAAAGAATCACTGAAATTGTTTCTAGAACTAGCAGAAATATTGAGTTTTGAAATTAATAATGGTGAAATACCATTTACCTTTGAATTATTTATTGCATTACATTATAGCTAGCTGCCTATTAACAACTTTATAAACAGTTATATCTTAATTTAGTTATTTGAAAATAATAAACCATTGTTTAATAATTTTTTATTTTTTTTATTTGATGGAGAAGGTGATAAGGTGATGACCGCTCCGTTTTCGACTACTTCAACACTTACATGACAAACGCTCCAACCTTCCACTTAATTACAAAGTACTTATTTATATGACCATCATAAGGCCTATAGGGACTTACGGAGTAGAGCTTTGGGGCTCTACTAAACCATAAAATTCTTTTCGTATCCAATGCTAACAATCCAAAATCCTTAAGGCTCCTTACTTTGTCACGAATAAGCTCATCCATAAAGACCTTAATGTTCCATATGTTACTGAAATAGTCCGAACCAGGTATCATTCATTCCATGAAAAATTCCATTTCCACTCTAATCCACTTGTTTCTATCCAATCATCCTCTTCGATTCCTGATAATCCTCTGAAGCGTCTGGAAAAAAGATGGCCCCGAAACCTTCTAGTTTAGAATATTTTTAGAGTGCTGCCAATAGGTAGTGTCTCTAGAAGTATTTCATATCAGTTTACAATGTCAATCACATTTAATTGATGTAAATAATACAGTTGTAAATATCAATAAATATTTTTAAATAAAAAAAATAAAAAATTGTTTACATATTTTTGTCTATGTCTGTCTCTTCAGAGGTTTTTTTGTCAATTACTCCTCTATTATTTTACTTATTTATTAAATTATAACTTAATATTCTAATAATTGCTTACATGTAGAGTGTAAAAAAAGTCCATCCGGATTGAAAGATCATTATATCTGTGTAACTTCAAGTTGTATGTAACTTTAATTGACAATAAAATACTTATCATATCTTATCTAAATTCTCCTTTTATAACATGTAAGATAGTCAAGACAAATAAATAAGTATTAATAAACAGAATCAATAAGGTTTCATTAGCCTATTTTTATTCTCCGGAAACATATTTAAGAGCCTTTATCGGGGTATTAGGAACTTATTTTCAAATATATAAGTTGCCGCTCGACCAAGGGGATTACAGTGCTACTAAATTAATGTGTCATTAGTTGTAACCACTTATTAAGGGAAAAAGCTTGGTTTTCTTTTACACGCAAGGCTATATTTCAATTTAATTTCTCCAGTAAACATAATCTCCAGGCTTCTATTTATTTTAACCTTTTTGTTAGGATAATCTTGGTTATTTAGAGTCGTATAATTTTTCTTTTTATTCTACTTATGATTCCGTTCCCATGCTGGTTTTTCTTCTTTATCCTGTTTCGTTTTAAATATATATTTTATTTTTTTATTATTATTATTAATTGAAATTTAAAATTGTATTACATAACAAAACTATGTAATATACTAAAATACAATAGACCTTAAGCATAATTTCAGAAAAACTACCCATTGGTAGCACTACATTAGATATTCTAAACCAGAGGGTCTCTTGGCCATCAGGCCTTTTCAGAGGCCTTGGCGGATTATCAGGAATCGAAGAGGAAAGAACGATACCTATTTCAGTCCAATTTAGCAACATAAGAAATATTGAGATCATTGTGGATAACTTTATTCGAGACGAAGAAAGGAGCGTTGAGGATTTTACGGTGGGTTATGGGTTCTAAGGATAGTATACGAGAAGAATTTGATGGTTTAGTATAGCCCCAAAGCATAACTCCTTAAGTCAAGATTTATACTATAACAATCATGTAGATTTGACCGTTTGTCTAGTAAGTGTTGAAGCAAAGAACGTCGAGCAGTTTCTTGTTGTATAAGTCTTGTATGAGGATTCCGAGTTTATTCCAAGACGGATTTGCAAATATCCAATTATCAGATCTGTTCAGCAAGGACTAGAGTAGTTATAATAAAGGATACTGTAGGGCAGGAAGTTATAGGTTTAAGGGTAAAGGTTATTTGATGGGATTTGTTGGAGATTATTTCAATCCTCTAATTCGACAAGATTGCGCAAGGTATTTGAATGAAGAGTTTAGGATGCAGAAATTGGATCCTGTTATCAGCATGGTTTGGGTCCTAGGACACTTCCTTGAGGAATACCAGCAGACTGAGTGAAAATAAATACAAAGGAACTATTCCAATTCATTTTGTTTGATCTGTTTGTTAGATAGGTCTGGATTATGAGGAAGTATGCAAAACTTTAGGAGGAAAGAATTTACAGAGTTCGTTGAGCAAACCTATGTGTCAGACTCAAAGGTAAAACAAAAAATCAAATAATTTTTTTGTTATACATGCTTATCATTAATTTGATTATTATTTGTTATTTATAGCCTTTGCACCGTACAGTCCCCTCCCCTAAATATAACCTTCACTTATTTAGGTTTAAAAATGTCAAACTTTATAGCATAGGTTTTTTAAGATTTTTTTTCATATGTTTCGATATTTTCCTAGGTGTCTAGGTTATAAATATAGACAAATTAAATTAGAGCTTCAATGTCATAGAGTAATAAAAAAAAAAAAAAAAATATATATATATATAATATATATATATATATATATATATATATATATATATATATATATATATTATAAAATAAATAAATAAAAAGCAACAGAAATGACAAAGAAAATGTATAATAGTTATAAATTCATAGGCAGCTTCTTATAATAATTTAGAAAAACAAACAAAACAAATTAGACAAGAATAAAAAAATAAAAATATCTTCATATATACATTGCAAAATAAATTATGTATAAAATAAAATTCATAAATCTTTAATATACAAAATAAAATGTGATAAATAATCGTCTCTCTCTGCCGATTTTTATTGAAATTAGCAAATCACTTGAGGTCATTTGAAAATTGGATAGACAGGAAGTGTTTTAATAAACGGGATTTGAAGGTAGGGAGAGTATTGGAATGACGGATATAAGAAGGAATAGAATTCCATATGGACGAGGATCGGATAAGGAAAGATCTGTCGAAAGCTGCGGTTCGATGAGGCGTTATATACAGGATTGAAGACCGTGAACGAGTGTTGCGGGAGTGGATAGAGGATTCAAATGAAAGTATATCAGAGATGTACGATGGACGTTCAGATCGGAGAACTTGGAAGAGAAAGGATGCCAGGAAGTACTTAGAACGGTATGATGGGTAAAGCCACTTTAACTCTTCGTAAAATCGAGTTACAGAGGTGTCCCTGGATATCCCAAAGATGAAACGTACCAGACAGTTAAATAATCGTTTTAGTTTAGATCCCCAGAGACACCCCCATACACCGCGCAACAGTAGTCAAAGTGGGGGAATATTAGTGAGCAAACCAAAAGCCTGCGGGTTTCTAATGGAAGAAGGTGACGATGGTGATTTAGGAGTTTTAAGATGGAAATTGTGCGTCGAGAAATTTCGGAAACGTGGTTTTTCCAGGGAAGAGATTGGTCAAGGGTTACTCCAATGTTTTTGACGGTTTGATGGAATTTTATAGGTTCATTATTTAAAAACAATGTTGGGATTAAGGAAAAGGTTTTGAGGAGTGGATTGGAACCTATTACAATCGCCTTAGTTTTATCTGCATTTAACTTTAACTTGCTGTCAGCTGCCCAGGAAATAATTCGGTTTAAATCATCCTGGAGCTTTTCTGTTGCTAGTAATAGGTCCGACGGAGGGAAGGAGAGGTAAATTTGGAGGTCATCCGCATACAAATGGTATTGGGAGTGATGGATATGGGAGGAAAGGTCGTTTGTGTAGATAGCAAAGAGGGTAGGAGATAGTGATGATCCCTGAGGAACACCAGGTAGAGTCCTGGAAGGAGGTTGGTCTGGGACTACCACATACTGAGAGCGGTCGGAGAGGAAGGACTTGAACCAGTGCAGAGTACTGTTGGATAAGGAAAGATTTCGTAGTTTGGTAAGAAGAATTGTATGGTCAACTGTATCAAATGCCTTGGAAAAATCTAGCAGGATAAGGATAGTAAGTTGTTTATGTTCAACGGCAGATTGTAGGTCGTGAGTTATTTTTAGGAGAGCGGATTGCGTTGAATAACCAGGTCGGAAGCCGAATGGGAGGGGATTAATAAGAGATCGTTGTTCTAGGAAATTCGATAATTGATTTTGTACAAGACGTTATAGTGGTTTGGAGAGATTAGAGAGAAGAGAAATAGGACGGAAGTCAGACGGTGAGGTAGGATTTGGGATCTTATTTAGTGGTCGTACTAAAGCGGTTTTCCAATAAGAAGGGAATATGGAGTTTTGCAAGGAAAAATTGTAAATATGATATAAAACTGGTATAAGGACTGGAAGACAGGATTTTATTAGTTTTACTGGTATGTTGTCAGGTCCGTAATCGTTAGTGTGGGATTTAAGAATAGCTGTCAATAATTCGTCATAGGAAATATGGGTAAAAAAGAAACTTTCTGGATTAAAACTGTGGTGTTCAATATCGGTAGTGGATGATGGGTCTTGAGATAAGGATACGAAATGCATGTTGAGATCGTTTGGTGGGACAGGAATGGAATAGCAGTTATTGGATTCTGGAAGGGATAATTTTCGGAGGATTTTCCATTTGGATTTAGGATCCGGGGCATTGGACAAGGCACTGTGGATGTAGAGGGATTTCGCACGTCGCACTGCATCCTGTGTTCTGTTCCAAAGTTGTTTAAAACTAGCGTAGTCATCTGGAAAGCGAGTGCGGCGGAATTTACGTCTAGCTGCTTCTCTTCTTTTCATCAGATCCTTCAGTTCAGGAGTCAGCCAAGGAGCAGTGGGACGGTGCAAGATTCGGGTTTCAAGAGGAGCATGGGTGTCAAGTATGGTTTTTAGGTTTGAGGTGAGAGTTGATACCATAGGATCGATTGAATCATAGGAGTATATGGCATCCCAATGGAGTGTTTCGAGATATGTTTGAAGGGATTCGTAGGAAAGGATGTCCAGACTACTTTAGGAGTGAAGGATTTTATGGGTAGATCGTATGAAATCTCTATGAGGTCATGTGAAGATAGAAACGGGACCGGGTGCTGAGAGGATGAAAGGACCTTTACAGATGAATCGGTTATGTGAAGATCCAGCCAGCAGTCGGAGAATCGCGTATGATGGGTGGGGAAGTATGGAACTAGATATAGATTTAGGGGAAAAAGTAGGTTTACCAGGAAGGATTTATCGTGTGATTCAGAGATCATATTAACATTGAAATCACCGGAGATGATGATGTTGGAGTACTTGGAGACGAATTGGACTAGGGAAGATTCAAAAAGGGTATCAAATGGAACATGAGGAGGTCGATAAACAATAGCATACAGGAGAGGAGATGAAATAGTTGAGATTTTCACAAACAGGTATTCGATATGAGGAATATCAGGAGACGGGGATTGGAGAAGGATTTTGGCCTTGAGACTATCGTGTATATACAGCCCCACTCCACCACCCCTGCGATCAGATCTGTCATGGCGAAGAAATGAGTAATTGGTGAGGGATACATGGGAGGAAGGAATAAAAGGTTTTAACCAGGTTTCAGATACTGCTATGATGTGGTGAAAATTGTCAAGAAAATATTTTTGAAATTCATCATAGTGGGCAATAAGGGATTCCGCATTAATGTGACATGAGGTGAAAATATTAGTCATGACTGCGGAGGTGGGGATCGGAATAATTGTGAAAGGATTGGAAGTTAGGAGGTATGTAATTGCAATTTCTTAAGATGTACATCATTTCATAAGCATACACAGTGTATATAGCGAGCAAAACATAGTAAAAAGATAAAGCAAAGAAAAATGATAATTTTAAAATAAAATAAAAATTTATACTATAACTTTTTGAAGGAAATATAAAACACATACATAGACAGATGAGACATCTAGATAACCACTTGAAAGATAAAAATATTAAATAGAATATGGCAATAAAAAGAATGTAGATATAAATAAAAATATCCAATAGGAAATTTAATAATTTAAGAAAAAAAAAGAAGAAAATTTTAGACTAAAAATTTTAGAAAACAAATAAAATAATAATAAATACAGGCTGATAGAACAATAATAACGATTATAAAGATAAAAAGTAGATAGTAATAAGAAGAATGTGGATATAAAATAAAAATATCCCAAAGAAACTCAGACAATTTTAAAAGAAAATATAAATTTAGATTAAGTTTTAGAAAAGAGAAAAAATAGATAAAATAACTGCAGGCAGATAGAACATATAGATAATGATTATAAAGGTTAAAAAGTAAATAAAATATTAAAACTAGAATAGTGTGGATGTAAAATAAGAATACTCCAGGGCTAATTGGTAGCTTTAAAGTTGAATTTAAATATAGGCTAAAAGATTCATGAAAACTAAATAAAATACAGGCATATAGAACATACAGATAAATATAATAAAGGTAAAAAATAAAATAAAATAAAGGTAAGTGAAATATTAAAACAAAAAGATTGTGGATATAAATTAAATGAGAAATTGATAATTTTAAAGGAAAGTATAAGTTTAGGCTAAAAGTTTCAGAATGACATAAAATACAGGTAGATAAAGCATAAATATAATGATTATAAGGATTAAAACAATTAAATTGAATAAAACAATAAGAAAAATGTGGATATAAAATGAAAATATTCCAAACTAACAAACTAAAATTTGTAACTTTTAAAGAGCGAGAAAAAATAAACGAAAATAAAAGGTCTTTTAAAATAAAATAAAATAAATGTCTAACTATATATTGGTGACCTGAAATAAAATTTCAAATAAAAACATTTAAATCTGACGGGTTGTTTATTATTATCGCTGGGCACCCATCGGCACCTCACTCGACCCCCACTGAACCAAACATACTTTATTTTAGCAGACACCTTTTTCTGCCTCGCCAGCCAGTATAGATGTTTGTTAGTGGGTGTCATCGCCTCGCTGACGTAGACGGAATAGCTATCATTTTCCTCCCAGCCTAGGTGGCGCGTTGAAAAATTTCTTTTTATTCTTCTCTGCCGCACCATGTCTTCTTTCAAAGTCCGTCGAACGAAACGAGCGATAATGGTGCCCGGCGTACCAGGTTCTTTGGGCCTGAGACGTATCGCGTGATCCAGATCTGCCGGGTTGAGCTGGACGCCCAGGCCTGAGTATCGTTCCTACGACGGTCTCGCCCGGCCTCTCCGGTATGCCTCTTATTTCAAAAGCGTTACTTAGCTGGTTTTGCTCAGCGTTATTTAAACGGCTTTCTAGAACAACTATTTTTTCTTTTAAACAATTATTTTCAAGTGTTAATTTTTCCACCTGATTTTTTTGTTCTTCTAAGAGGTTTTCTATTTTTTGTAGCCTTTCCATGTTTTCAAAAGAAAACTCTGTTTGTTTTTGTAGGGCTTCCTTAATTTCCTTAAGCTCCTCTATCCCTTGAAGCTTAGCCTTCATTCCCCTGACCTCCTCTGCCAGCGCCTTCAGAAGGTCAAACATAGAACTAGGCTCAGGGGCTGGTGATATCTGTGATGATGCCTCGCATTCAGGACATATCCATGTTTTATAAGTTTCTGGGTCCGCAGATTCCAATTTAACACACTTCGTATGGAACGACTTTTGACAGGTTATACACTGTACTCGTAATTTGTCATCGCTGCCGGTTGACTTATTGCATAATTTGCAGTTAACAATTTTTACTAGGTTTATTATAAATTATAATAAAGGAAACTGAAATATATACAGTGTAATAAAAATAATACTCTGTATTTACGCCGAGCGCGATGGGATTAGAGCTAGTAAATAACGGATTGTCCCCACTACTAAATTTTTCTTCTTCTTTTTTTCTATTTCGGGATTTAGCAATAAAAAATAGACTATATGTTACCTGGTTGAGGTATCCTATGTTCAACAGAATTTCACTTAATGATAAACAATGTAGATGTGCAAATAGATGCAGAAGCTAGAGACACAAAACTAACAACCTTATCCTATCAGAGATACTCGAAGCAATATATATAATATATATATATATTATATATATATATTATATATATATTATATATATATTTTTTTTTTTTTTTTTTTTTTTTTTTTTTTTTTTTTTTTTTTTTCTTGTTTCACTCGAAAAATAGGTAATTTCCTATGATGGTTTGGATACTAAAGTTTTTGCATGCTTTGGAAATAAATAAAATAAGTACTAAGTATAAACTGTGTTTTGTAATATATTTTAGGTATGTGTTCACCAACACAAAATAAACAAAAAAATTAATATTAACAGATATCTCAAACTCATTTATTAAACATATATCAAAGGTTTAAGATTTATTATTTATTTACTACATTAGAACTGACTTTACAAAGTTTACCGTGTTTAATCCTAATACCAAGTTTCAACCAACTGATGTACAAATGAACGATAAGCAATGACAAAAGTTGCTTATCTGTTTGTCTAGTTCTGTGTATTTTAGTGTATCGTCGTTGTAATAATCATCATTTTTCTAGTTCTGTGTGTTTTAGTGTGAGTGAACACTATGACACAGTTCAATATATGATTATCATGGGAGACACCAAACATTTATTCACTTTTGCAAAACAGACATGCTTTTAACTTATGGGGAGTGATATCGAAAGACGCCTTGGGGATAATGACACGCTAAAACTTATACAAGTAAACGCCGCAGAGTGGGAAATATGACCGATTTAGGTGGACAAAATTATGAAACTTGTCCATATTCAACCTTAGGGGCGAAAAATTATGAGAAAAAATTATAAAAACTAATTACTTTTTTGACAAGATTGGCGAGCGCACAGTGGTCAAACATCAAGTTTATTTGCTTAAATCTAAAACTTCCCAACATTTTACGTTTGAAGTCCCAGAATACGGGAAAAGTAATACTTCTTCTTCTTTTGCATCACCCTGTAGTGCCTTTCAGCGTAGGGGAGCGTTTAGCCAGGATTGCCAATGTTCCCTGTTGTATGCTAGATTTCTGGCTTGGCGAATATTTTTATTTCGTTTCTTGCACAAACGGTCTACGTACTCCAGGTACGACATTCTTGGTCGGCCACGGGGTCTTTTACCAATGGGAATATAGTCCATGGTTTTCAATGGATCTCTGTGTCCCTCCATCCGGACAACATGTCCAAACCACTTGAGCTGCCGAGTTTCCAGGACATCCTTCATTGAGGGAACTCCTAACTCCTCTCTGATCCTATCATTGCGGATGCAGTCCCGTCTTGTTCTCCCTGCGATTCTTCGGAGAAATCTCATCTCCGCAGCAATGATTTTGCTCTCCATTCTGCCAGTCATCACCCAGCTTTCTGCACCATAAAGGAGTACAGGAAGGTACACCGCCTTAAAGATGTGCAGTTTCACATTTCTGCTGACTTCTCTCTTCCCGATCACTGTATTGCAGATCTGGTAGTATACAGCGTTGGCCTTGCTTATCCTGTTCACTATTTCTGAGTCTACTTTCCCAGATCTATGCATAACAGTGCCGAGGTAGGCGAAATCTGACACCTCTTCCATCGCCTCTCCATTGCAGTATACCAAAACATCTTCCTGTACCCTTCCAACCTGTAAGATCTTACTCTTGCTGGTACTGATGGTCATGCCCTTCCTGCGGAGCTCTTCATTCCATTCGTCAACTGCTTGCTGCAATTTCTCTACAGAATCTGCAATCAGGACAATATCGTCCGCATACAGGAGAAGCTGTATCACGACTGGAAGCAGATTCCTTCGCCCTAGGAAAGTCCTTTCTGTTCGCCTTTTGCAGATTGCAGCTATTTCATCCATATATAATGTGAATAGCAATGGGCTTAAGCTATCCCCTTGTTTAACCCCTCTAGCTATGCTAAAATGGTCAGATTCTTGCCCATTCAGTCTCACTATACCCTTTGGATCTTGGTATACGGATTTTATAGCTTCCACCAGGCTTCTTGGAACATTCTTGGCTCTTAGTGTTTCCCATATTTCGTTTCTTGGGACCGAGTCAAATGCACCTTGGAGGTCTAGGAAGGCAAGGTATAAATTTTTATCATGATCCCATGATTTTTGTATAATATTCCTTAGGGTGAATATATGGTCCTGCGTCTGACGTCCTGGCCTGAATCCAGCTTGCTCCTCTCCTATAAACGGCTCAACTAGAGGTTTCAGTCTATTATGCAGGATGGTTGTATACAACTTGTATACCACTGGAGACAGGCATATAGGTCTGTAGTTGGAGCATTCAGCCTGGCTGCCTTTTTTATGTATGGGAATTATCACATTATATTCCCATTCTGTAGGGATCTTTTTCTCATCCCAGGCTTTTTGAAAAAGTATTTGGAGAGACTTTATTAACTCCATTCCACCATACTTAACAAACTCTCCAACTATGGAAAAGAAATACAAAAAATCTAATTAAAAATTATGTATCACCCAAAACGCAAAAATTCTTTGTAATACATAAAGACTAGAACGATTGCTGAAACTAATTCTTGGGTTATATATTTTTTCGTTATTGAATAGGGGCATACATTTACAAATTGCTAAATTAGCTCTACAGGTGAGATTGCAATGTATATTCAATAACGAGCGTGGGAATATAATGTCTTACCTGCCTTAGCAATGTCCATTGTTAAATAAAAGCAAAAAGACTTAGCTCTAAATACACCTTGAACACAATAAATGACCATCGAATAAAGATAATCCCACTGTCAGTTATAAGGTAATTGTGCAAACAGGAATGATTCACTCATTTACAAATTATTTGTAAACACCGTAAGACGGTAAATATTAGTATTAAGGATATTACCAACTAATAATAAAAAGGTGAGGCGCTGAGAAATTCCAAACTTAGGACTTTTGTCCATCTAAATTGGTGATTTTACTCTGTGGACGCCGGTCGAAAAAGATTTGTTTATTGGACCTGTATGTTCCTTAGATAAAATCCGACGACGGACTTGGATACAAATAATTATAATATGATCATGTAGATTGGAACCTTTTCGAAATCAACATCTATTTAGAAAATATTAGACTTAAAATGTGTGTTTGTTGTCCCGTTAGGTTAAACTCACTATTGAGTGGTGATCTATCAAATTGCGAAACAATATTATACCGAACAATGCAGACTAGTTTACTGAGTATGAAAATTGCTGTTATTAATAAAAGATTCACGCCCTTCGCTGAGAGGATTTAGCCGGTGAATATTACTCGTATTGTGCCAGAAACAGAAAGCAATCAATCCTAAACGAGCATTAATTTGTTTACTTAATGGATTTTCTGTCGATCACACTCAGCATTTACTCAGTGTAACTAAGGTGACCCCTTGGGCAATCCACCTTAACCAAAGCCACCTTTGTCAATTAACCAATGCTCAACGGCCTCTTCCTAAAAACTCTAGGGTCGATTAAACTGTCTCTACTTCTAAAGGAAAGTAGCGCTCAGATTAAAAGACAATTACAAATCGATCTTTTTAATGAAAATCTAATAATTTTATCTTCTATTATTTTCGATTTAATTTTATCTAAATGGCTCTAAACAATGACGCGGCTGTGAAAGAGACCCTGGGATTCCTCGGATTCTGCTTTTCCCTGCAAGTGGGGGGGACAAGCCCTGGCTGGGGATTCTCAGGCAGATTTTAAATATTACATAGATTTATCCATGTGTTTAGAAAATTAAACAAAAAAAATTATCAGTTAAAGGAAGTTTTGTAGTGAAAGCAAAAATATCTCATTAAATTACAATCAGACCATTTTACTTGACATTTTTCATTAAAATATAGAATTTTGTTTTCAATATTAAAACTATTATTTTTACGCAACGGAAGGAAATGTTTAGAGTTGTATATACGAGGTATGTTTTTTAAGTAAGTACCGTTTTCGAATCAAGAAAAGACGTGCAAAGATATCACAATAATTTTATTTTTACATGAAAACCTGTACCTTAATCTACTTTTCTACATAATTTCCATGAATTTAGAGGCACTTGCCATAACGCGGCACCAGTTTTGGAATACCCTCCTTGAAGACGCCGACCTCCCAGTGCAGGAACGAATGGTAGTCGCTGGGCGCCAGATCAGGGCTGTATGGAGGATGATCTAGAGTTTCCCATTTAAATGAATTGATGAGATGTTTGGTCCGATTAGCCACATGTGGATGGGTATTGTCATGCAGCAAAACGATACCCTTACTCAACTTGCCACGTATTTTGTTCTGGATTGCACGCAAGACGATAACGAAGTCAAAACATTTGTGATGCAGTCGTTAACAAGGCAGGCGGCAGAATATTTTGAAGGGGGTATTCAAAAACTGGTGCCGCGTTATGACAAGTGCCTCAAAATTCATGGAAATTTCTTCTTCTTCTCTAATTCAATTCTTGCATCTATTATGCTATTTCTATTTTAGGAGTCTTGCCTGGTCACTCTTTTGGCGCTCTTAAGATATTAGCTTCTTTTCTACTTGCGCTGCATATTCTGCCACATCATTCTAGTTCTCCTCATTGGTCTTCATTACGGTACCAAGTTTTCAGGAAGAGCCTTATCTCCAAGTATGCTGCCTAGCTCGCCTCGCTGAAGATGTCTTCCACCTTGAACCATACAATACCTTTTCTAGGAATCGGAGGGACTTCTTGAATGAAATGGCCTTTTTTTGACCCAAATAGCTGCCTCACCAGAGCTGTTATAATCCCAAATCAGAGCCCACTGACATCTCATCACTGTTCCCAGAGTATGGCAACGTCTATATTCTTCTCCCTGTTTGCTAAAAGAGATCCTGAGCAACTTACCAATGATTTAAATTGAGTTGTAAAAATTTTATTTCCTGTTCTTTGTTGCTGTATCCAAAGCTCGCTGATAGGTCGCATGTCCTTTGAAATTCGGGCATATCCTTCGAAATACAGTAAACCCTCTTTTTAACGAACACGGTTATAACGAACTACCGTTTATAACGAACTATCATTGCGGCCCCTTGAAAAATGAATAGAAAACTATGCTTTTTCCTCGTTTATAAATAAATACCCTCTTATAACAAATTAAAAAACTACTTTTGTGGACCTCAGAATTGAATTTGTTCGGTTATTACGAAAAATAAAGAAGAAAAAAATTACGAAACGTATTAATTTCCAGTAAAGAGCGGCGCCTTTCAGTCCAAATCCTTACATCTTCCCTCTATTCAGTTCAATTATGTGATTCACAGACTGTGACAAGTTCTGGTTTCTAGTGCTTCAGCTAGTTTTTCTGTTTTTATTGCTATTATTACTTGCTTTAATTCGAGTTTCCTACGAGGTCAAGAAGAAATCCATTGATTTAAATACAAGGTTGGTGATTCTTCAAGAAGTGGATAAAAAAATTGAGTCCAAATCGAAAATTGCGGAAAAATACGGGATATCAAAATCTCCTCTATCAACGATTATAGCTAATAAAGATAAAATCGATGCCTCCGTTGCGTCTTCATCGGGATGTGCAAAAAAAAGATATATACAATATATTTTTTTTTTATCATTTCAACTTTATATGAATTGCTGTGATTTTGACATTGTAAGTTTCTTTTTAAGTTTTCTATTTTGAATGATGGTTTATGTTAATCTTAAAGTATTATGCAAAATGTGAAATAAGATAGATATGTGTACATAGTGCATAGTTTTAATTGCTTTTGTAGTTTCTAAATAAACATGTGGCTGAAAGCGAATACTGTATTGAAAATATTTCTTTTTAACTACCTGAATTTATACCAAGACATAAAATACACATACAATATATTTTTCGGATGTAACGAATTCTTTTATAACAAACAGAGAATTTTTCCGTCCCTTGGAGATCGTTAAAACGTTTACTGTAGTAAAACTAGTCTATTATATTATGTTGAACACCATTTATATTGATTCCATATATGTCCTATTCCATTTCTGATATAGAAATCTATATTATTATAAACTCAAAGGAATCTGCTAATAAGGGGGAATCCAATTGAGGGTTACGCAAGTGTGCTGAGCAGCCTCTAGTTTATCTAGATTCTACTTCATCAATAATAAGCCCTTGTTTAGGGTGTAGGGAAGGGTAGGGAGGTAGGGAGGATATATAAAGGGAGGGATGTGGATCAGATAGGGAGGCTGCCGGGAATATGGGAGAGATAAAAATCCCCTCCCTGGTGCACCAACAAATTGCGGGAGGGATGGAGGAGGAAGGGAGGGGGTATAACAGTGAATTTCTTATTTATAGGAGGCAGGATGAGAGGGCAATAATTGTCGAGGAAGGAGCGGTGACAAGGAGAGCAGGAGTTGCTAATTTATCCCCTCTCACTCGCCATTGTCCAATTTAATATCCTTCATATCGGCCCCTTCTCGACCATTTGTTTTTCCCCCGGGCTCCGATTCTTCCCCACCATTGTATAATTACATAATGAATGCTTGTTCTGAAATCGCTTTGTTTCATGAAAGGACCAATAGGAGCGGCACCGCAGGGCCTCTCCACCCCCTCAATAATGCTCATTCTACCTTATCCTCCAATATTGCACAGATTATAGAAGCTATGAGTTATGAGTTTTTTAATTACCGAGGAAGGAGTCAGCCCGAGGCAGTAATATCCCGTTTATTCCAGTTTCGAAATCATATTTTTCTTTGATGTAGAAGTACGGTCATCAAGAAACAACAAACTAATAAGGATTTTTTTAATATAATTTAAATTAATGTGCCGACGCTTCGGCCTACATTTCAGCCCTTCATTAGGACTTAGAAGATAAGATAACAACAATTAATAGTAATAATAATACATTCCTTATTTATACTGGGACAAGTCCTTTTATTATAAAATTACAGGAAAATTAAATTAGAACTTCAGTATCAAAAACAAAAAACAACAACAGAAATAACGAATAAACATTAATAATTACTGGAAGGAATTAGTCCGGGTAGCGGTCATTAAATGAAACAGCTAAATAGTTTCAACTGTTAAAACTGTTTCCATTCTCCCACCACGCGCCCTGATGATGACCCACAAAGGGGGTCGAAACGTTGGCAAACAATAAATAGTTGAAACTATTTAGCTGTTTCATTTAATGACCGCTACCCGGACTAATTCCTTCCAGTAATTCTCAACGGTCAACTAATTACATCCACAAACATTAATAATAGTAATAAATATAAAGGTACCTTCAAAACATAATAAAAAATTTGTACAAATATAAAATGTTAATGAAAATAAATCTGCAATGAAAGTGAAATTTTGTAGAATAATATATATATATATATATATATATATATATATATATATATATATATATATATATATATATATATATATAATAATAATAATAATAATAATAATAGGCTCAGCGAACCCGAAGGTTCGATGCCGATACCACCAAATTCCGCCTACACAGACTTGTCCAATGTTCACCATTCAAGCCCAAGCTCCCGAGATCAGCCTTAACGCAATCCTCCCATCTCCGCTTCGGCCTACCTTTCGGAACCCTACCAGTCGGATCAGCAAATACCAACTTTCTCGGAATCCGCTCGTCATCGAACCCAACAACTTTACTCGCCCATTTGAGTGTGCCAGTGGCCTCATCTCTCTTCGGACCAAATATTTTACGCAATACCTTATTTTCGAAAACCTTAAGCCGTTGTTCATCCTTCAAAGTAAGCGGCCACGTTTCACATCCGTAAAGAACCGTTGGAAGAATAATAGTTTTATAAATTCTATCTTTAAGTTTTCAGATAGAACCTGCGAACTAAGTAACTTGGCAACTGAAAAATAACACGCATTTCCCACCTTTAACCGGGACTTTATTTCTTCCTGGATTTCATTTTTTCTAGTTATAATTGAACCTAAATACTTGAATTTCTCTACGTGTTCAAAAGTATGACCTGATACATCAATATCACCAAGATCGACACCGTTTCTGCTACTAATCATATATTTCGTCTTATCGGTATTTAATTCGAGTCCTATTTCTTTACCGGTTTTTATTAACACACTTGTATTTAGTTGTATGGTTTCCGTGTCTTCACCTAGCAGTACCAGATCATCGGCATACCCCAAAAGCGGAATCTTGTCACCCATATTTAAGCCTTTCTCGATATATATATATATATATATATATATATATATATATATATATATATATATATATATATATATATATATATTTTAAAAACGAGGCAAAATGACGTTTAATTAATAAAAAAATAATTCCTCTGTTTGTTTTTTTTACTCTCTTTTATTTACAAATCTATTTATGGTAGGATCCGGGTGGTCAAGTGACAGAGCACTATTCCTACTACTCTCCGAGTCCCGGGATCGAACCCTGGCTGAGGCATAATAATTTATTTAGTTTTTTCAACTGTGGGGTATGGAGACCCTCCTAGGACACACCCAACCTGTAAAGTGGGTATCCGAAATCGGGAAAAAACCCTGGCGGTTGAGAGTGATCAAGCCTTATCACAACAAGAGACTCTTTCTGAGACTTCTGGCCTCATCTAAATTCTTCTGAAAAAAAAAAAAAAATCGAATCTCTACATGAACTGAACCCAAGACCGTTCATGAGTTGTGGAGGTCCAGATTTTTATTGAGTTTTCTTCAGAAATAGGATAGACAGAAAGTGTTTTTATTGACGGGATTCGAAAGTAGGAAGAGTATTGGAGTTGCCAATGTAAGAATGGATTTCACCATAAAATGGATGAAGTACTTTTTGGAAATTATTTTCTTCATTGTTAAATTGCATATAACTTGTATAAGATTCTACGGTATGTAATTGATATAAGTATTGATTTATTACATTCACTTACTATATATAAGTATTGCGATCGTGAAAATTTTCGAATTCTAGTTTTCAACGGAAATACACGTTTTAGGGTCCCCTGAGTCAAAATAACCAAGTCCAGCAAAAAGGTCGGTGTGTGTGTCTGTGTGAGTGTGTGTGTGTGTGTGTGTGTGTGTGTGTGTGAGTGTGTGTGGTAAACTGAAATTTCATATTAGAGACAAATGTACGCCCGAGACGTTACAAAACCTTTTTCAATCAAAACAAGCTTACCAGAAGAGCCACTTTATACCATGCATTTTGCACCTTTTTTCGATTTTCTCGAAACAGGTTCCAACGATTTTGATTAAACTCGCTACATCGATGTAAAATTTAATGGGCTTTTATATCATTTAGGTTTCATTTGCATTAAAATGGTTTGACAGGGCTTAAATGCCGATATTTTAAATTTTCTTCTTCTAAAGTACCTTTAATTTTGTAGATTTTATAAAAATAAATATATTATCTAGTTACCACCGATAAAAAAAACACATAAATATATAAGTTGAGCGAATTCGATGTCTAACTAAAGGAGAAAACTAAAAAAAAATATTTTTTAAATGCAATATTTTTTTTTTGAACCTAAGAACAGTAATGGGCATGTATGAAATTTTGGTGTTCGTGCTCGTTATTGTAAAAAAAAATATTTTATTTATTCAAAAGTTACAAAATATCGATAATAACACTTTAAAAGACAATAATGACAATCTTGATAATAACAATATGGCTATACTAGATCTGACATAGATTACGTACCGTAATTACTGCGAGGACTTGAAGAGAGTGTTTCCTGGGAGAAGGGACAGGGTATATAAAGGTTAATAGGACTGCTGAATAAGATTCAAGGAATATGGTGTGATCTGCAGGTGCACTATGGCCTCATGGTGGCGTGACTCCTCCGTCCTTATGAGAGTGAAGCCCACTGAACTCTAAATTTAAGGATTTGGGACGGTTTGTCTATTCTGTAAATATTGAAACCAAGCTCTGGCTCTGCCATCAAAACATTCAGGTGGTTGAGGATGGGTACTTGGATTATCATTTGAAGGATTAGAACACAGTAATTCCAGTTTACAATACTGACGATAAAGATTATAGCATAAAAGATATAAACATATTACATAAAATATATAAGAAATAAATTGGGATACAGTTATATCATAAGGTTCTAATTCTTCTATTTCTATATTACTTAAGTCTATTTGTTGTAATTCCTCAAAAGTAAAATTTGTTGATACAATAGTTTTATTATTAACAGAATGATAGGAAATAAAAGGAATATTTACATTGTCAACATAAGAAAGTGGTACATTTATATTTACAAATTTCTCTTTTTCATTAAGATTAAGGAGGCTAGTAGATGGTAGATGATACATTTGTGTGTTTGTTACACTAGTTGTTACATTGCTAATATTAAAGGTTAAATATTGGTGTAATGTGGGTATAAGTTTGATTATAGGGTTTGTTCTTATTTCTACAGCTTTACAATCATTTAATTCTATATTCTTACATAATTCTAAAATACATTTGTCCTTAATCTCTATCATGTCTTTACAGTAATGATGATTATTGAATTTAATACAATTTCCATTGTAAAACGAATTTTTAAATCTAATGATTAGTTGTTCTTTAATCTTTAGAGTAATGACTTTATTATTCCTTGTAACTGGATATGACATAGCATAATAAGTTGTTTTTGGCAATGATTTCAAAGGGATTTTAATAAAATAATAAATTAATCCTGTATCTGATAGGGAACAAAATGTGGAGCTAAGTAACCAGTTTAATTCTACATTTTCTGTGATTGGTTCTCCGAACGGTATGTTTAATTGTTCTAGTTCTCTAGTCGTTAATATGCTTGGATGGGTAATTCCTAATTTACATTGTTCTAAGGAAAATTCTATATCATTTAATTGATTTTCTACTAAATCTAATACGGCTAATAAATCATGATACATTAACTTAGTAAGAGCTAAATCTGTAAAATTATTTATTTTTTCTATACTATCCTTATATTTATTTAAAACAATTATTTCTTTATTAAGTTTAGATGTTAATTCTTTATTTAATCCTAATCTAACATTTTCATTATGCTCTATGTGATACATATTTCTCTCGATTTTATTTAAAATATTATCATACTTTTCTTTGTCATCGGCGTCCATATTGCCGGTGAGCCAACTAATAGCATTGCCTAGTCCGTTAATTAAACCTCTTTTTGATCGGTTATTCCGATTTATATTTACAATATGATTAATTTTTTCTAATATCTTGTTATATTTTTGTTCAATAATATTATGCAAAGTTTTATATTCATTACTAATTGTTAATACGTCAATGCTAATCTTAAGGGTTTGAATTTCTCTTGTTAAATTTGTAAGATTCTTATAATGTAAAAATGTGTACCAATCTTCAATTATAAAAGATGGATTAATTTGTACGATGGATGCTCCTGGTCCGTCAGATAAATCTTGTATTAGCAGGGTCTGTATCTGAACCGTAAGCGCTGCGATCAGAAGATACTTGAAACAATTCGTCGTCGAACTCAAAGTCATCTTGGCTGACTCCTGTAACATTAGACGTTTCTATTTCTTTTATGACATTCTCAATATCTTCATCAGTTATTTCTGGGTTTTTTTGACTTGTACTAGGTTTATTATTATTATTATTTGATTTCTTTTTCTTAGTGACCTTTTTCGGTCGTTTGACTTGATCAGGGTGGAGTTTTTTCTTTCTACCTTTATTTCTATTTTGAAATCTTTTATCAACATACTTTCCTTTTTCGTATTTAGGATCTATTTTCTTTTTCTGTTGTCTCTTTATATACACATCTTCCGGGATTTCTATGTCTTCTCTATTTTCATTTAACTTGCCTATTTTTCTCTCTTTATTTTGTTCTATACCTTTCTTAGTTATTTCGAAAAGCTGCTTCATTTTCCGATGGTACTCATGAACAAGATATTCTTTTATTTCCGGGGATTCATTATAAGTTTCATTAGTGATACCGAAAGTTATTTCGTTAGGGGTCATTTTAAGATCTTGATTAAGGGAATTATTATATGCTGTCGTTGCTTGCTCTAACTTATCTTCCTCTTTATCATCTTTGTTTTCTATGTTTATAAGTCTTAAAATTTCTAATAACGAAGAGCTTGCTCGATTAAGCAATCCAAGAGAGTTAGGGTGATTGGGGGTAGTATAATGTAATTCAATATTTAAGTAGTTTAGAAAATCTTTAAACAAGTTATTGTCGAATTCTCTTCCGTTGTCACATGATATTTTTTGGGGTTTTGGAAAATATGCTAAATATTTTTTCAATACTTTCATGCTTTCTATGGCATTATAACTCGTTGCGTAATAAGAAAATATTCTTTTGGAAAAAGTATCTACTATTAAATAAATGTAATAATTACTCATGTGTAAGGTATCAATCATTAAATCTGTAAAGGGTTTCTCAGGTGTGGGAGTAATTTTAAATTTTTGTTTTATAGGTCTTCTATCGTATTTGCCTTTTCCACATGTGTCACATTTGTTTATAATTTCTGTGATATGATCTTTCATATTGGGCCAATAAAATTTGGTTTTCAAAACTAAATATGTTTCATTTATACCTCTGTGGCATGTCTTGGCGATATGATAATCAAGGATAAGTAATTTCTGGTCTTCCGTGTTCTTTACATCTGGCAATAGTTTATAATATCTTTTAATTCTATTTGTGGGAAATTTTTCTCTAATGAGTGATGCAACTTTATTAAATAATGCATTATACCAATTATTTTCACTTTCTATAGAATCTGATATGGGTGAGCAGTATATGCCGTAAGTTATATTTGGTCTTAAGATTTCTAAAAGTTTTTCTTCTATTTCAAAATCTTTTTCATGATAAGGCCAAGTAAATTCAATTGTTGTTCTTTGCTTATTATTGAATATTGTTTCGCGTTGAATTTTCGCGTGTCCCTTTTTTATTATTATTTGATTTTTCTCAACATTTACTGGTCTAGATTTATCATCAACTATTAAGATTCTGTTATCGGAGGATTCTGTGGAGTGCTGCGTTGCTAAAGAAGATATATCATCTTGAATTATTTCTTGGTGTTCACCATTATTATTTTCTTCTATGTTTTCATCATTATTAATTCCTTCTAAGTTTTCATTGTTAGCTTCTTCTTGGGTTTCTTCTATTCCCATTTCTTGTAATAAATCTACGATTTCTTGTGAATAGTTATTAGGAGAATTTTCTGTATGAAAAATATCAAATTCTGGTTCTTTTAATTTCCTTTCTTCAATAGGGTAACGGGATAAATGATCGGCGACTTTATTAGCCTTTCCTTCAATGTATTTTATGTCATATTCGAAATCTTCTAACAATAATTTCCATCTAATTAATCTGGCGTTCTGTGTTTTACACGTTCTTAAATATTCTAAAGGTTTGTGATCTGAATATATGAAAAATTTTCTACCGTATAAGTAGGGTCGAAAATGATTGCAAGCCCAAATAATGGCTAAACATTCCTTTTCCGTTGTTGAGTAATTTTGTTCTGCTTTATTAAGTGTTCTGGATGCAAAACATACAGGGAGTTCTTTTCCATCTTTCTTCTGTGCTAATACTGCACCAATGGCGAAATTACTTGCGTCAGTTGTTAAGAAAAAGTCCTGATTGAAATCTGGAATTTGCAAAATGGGGCTACTACATACAAGTTGTTTCAATTTCTCAAAAGCGTTTTCATATAACTCTGGTTTGATTTCTTTTTGATCTTTTCGAAGACATCTCGTTAATGGGGAAGCTATCTTTGCGTAATTTGGTATCATTTTCCTATAGAAACCAGTTAATCCTAAAAAGCTTTTAATTTCTTTTTCATTTTTAGGGAGTTTAAAATCTTTTACTGCTTTTATCTTTTCTGGATTAGGTTCTATGCCGCGTTCGCTGATAATATGTCCGAGGAATAACAATTCTTTCTTGCAAAATTCTGTCTTATCGAGCTGAATCTTTAAGTTATGTTTTTCTAACTTTTTAAGAGTTTCTTCTAAATGTTTCCAATGATCTTTGTAATTTTCAGAAAAAATTATAATATCGTCCATATAGACTAAAACGTTAATAGAATCTGAAAAAATGATATTCATGGCTCTTTGAAACGTTGCTGGGGCATTACTGAGTCCAAATGGCATGCGAAGGAATTCAAAGTGGCCTTGATCTGTAGAAAATGCTGTTTTTGGGATAGAACTTTCTTCGACTTTTATTTGATGGAAGCCTGAGCAAAGGTCCATTGCTGTAAATATCGTCGCTTTTCCTAATTTGCCTAAAAGGTCTTCAATATTAGGAATGGGGAATTTATCCGGGGTTGTTTCTCGATTTAATTTCCTGTAATCAATCACCATTCGTATTTTTCTTTTCCTGATGCGTCTGGCTTTTTCGGGACAATCCAAACGGGAGAATTGTAAGGGAATTGCTGGGTCTTATTATTTTGGATTCTAACATCTTTTTAATTTCTTCCTTAATATTTTCTTTGAATTGGTGGGGATATCTGTAATTTTTCGAATATATCGGGTCTTCGGTTTTTGTTTTAATCTTATGCTCCAATAAATCAGTGGCTGAAAGGGGATCATTTTCAGTCTTAAATACTGATGGATATTTCGATAATAATTTAATTAAATTTGATTTTTCTTGAGGAGGTATATGGTCGGTTCTGATTAGTTGGGGGATTTGTTTTATTATTTCATGGTTTCCTTTTTTATTAGAATCTGTTAATTCTACTTCTTCTTTTTGCAAATAGTATAAAGGTAAATATATGGTTTCGTTAACTTTACTGTCGATTATTATATTTTGATCATAGATGCCAGGTTTAATTTTAATCTTATCATCTTCATAGTCAATAAAATATAGATTTTTATTTTGTTCTACTTTTATCTGATTTTCGCCTTCTTTCAAAACTAATTTTAAAACTTCGTCTTCCATAATAAAATCAAACTCTGTATAGCGAGTTTTTATTTTGTTGGTTTCGAAATCGATATTAAATTTCATTTCCCTCATTGTCTCATTTCCTAGTAGTATTTCGTAATTGGGACTGAAATTAAATAGATAAAATTTTATTTTTTCGGGTTTTTAAGAAAATTATTTCTGCAATAAACTGAAATAGATTCCGTGCCAAGTTCTTCTCCGGTTGCTGTTTTTATTGTAAAATTTTTTTTTCTCTTTACATGTGTACAATGTCTGGTCTTAATAATCTTCAAGATCGTATCAAAAGCCATTTAGATGCGTGTCTTTATAAGCATTGCTTTTCTCTCTTTTATGTGTTTTGATTGTCTGGCGGGCCTTTCTCTAAAAAAGAATTATTTGGATCTAATTTTTCTAATTTCTCTCTTAATTCTCTGATTTCTTGGTCTTTCGGGTCTTCTTGCTGAATTTGGAAATTAGGCTGTTTCGGTTTATTCCCGAATGCGCTAACTGTTCTCATGGATACAGTTGGATTTTCATCTTTCTTATTATTATTATAATTTTGATTCCGGTATCGACCTGAACCGTTGAAATACCTTTGTTGTTCTTGACGGGGCCATTGTTGGTAATAATTATTATTATTATTATTCTGCCGGTAGTCTTGTGGAGGTTCTTGCTGTCGATATTGATGCTCTTGTCTTTGATTATGTGGGTTATACGGGTTATTGGGATTTTGCCAATTATTAAATCGTTTGTGATGTTTTTTATCGAACTTTTTCTTATGGTCGAAGCCTCTTTTGTAATCATGTTCTCCGGGTCTTCTCATATTTCCCGAATTTATGAGGTCATCGAAGAGTAGATGGTTCTCATTCTGAATTAAATTTCTCAAATCATCTAATGTTCTTAACTTTTCTGCTTTAGTCATAAGATATGTTCTTATGTGAAGGGGCATGTTAGTGTAAAAAAAATAAAGAATACTTTTCTCTAATGCGCTAATAATTGTTTCTCTATTTGGTGTGTTTTCTATCCGATGTTTAGAAATTATTAAAGTGCGGATCTTATCAATTCTTTGAAGGAAATCAAGAGGGTGTTCCTTATGATGTATTTTGTTATTAAATAATTCATGCGATAATTGTTCAATTGAGCGGCTGTCTCTGAAGGTTCTTTCGAGATAATTTAGTAATTCTTCAACACGACTAAATTCGCACGTTGTATTTATATAATCAGCTTCATCCGTAAGTTTTGCTAAAAGTTTACTTAATAATCTTTGTTCGTTTAGTTCCTTAAACGAGTTGTCCGGTTTACACACGATTTGGTAAACTTGTCTACAAACTGTCACGAATTTTAACAGATTGTGTGGATTTCCATTAAAATTAGGGATATGATCGTAGTCTGCCGATTTAATTTGAAAGCTTGCCATATTTGTAGTTAATATTAAATTATTTACTCGCAGGATTAAAGAATTTAAATAATCATCAGACATAAAATTACAATAGTAAAGGAAATTAACTTACAAAAATTGAGTACGCTGTCAAAATAATCTTCGACGGGGTGTGAAGATCTGTCCTTGAGCTGGATACCTGACGACAGTGAAGTCCGGCCAAGGTTGAGTGCAGATAAGAGACTTTGCCTGCGTTGCGAGATGCTCGGGGTGAGTGAACTCGTCCAGAATCTGAAGATCTCGAAGTTGGTAGTCCTCGGTAGGTAAGCCAAAATCTTGAGTCTTCACAGGTGAGGAATCCTAGGCGGTAGTCCTAATTCTGGATTTGCGGAAAAAGTTCGGATCTGCGGAAACTCGGTTCTTAAAACTGCGATAAAAATATGCAGTCCCTGTTCGGGCGCCAATTTTGGTGTTCGTGCTCGTTATTGTAAAAAAAAAATATTTTATTTATTCAAAAGTTACAAAATATCGATAATAACACTTTAAAAGACAATAATGACAATCTTGATAATAACAATATGGCTATACTAGATCTGACATAGATTACGTACCGTAATTACTGCGAGGACTTGAAGAGAGTGAGTGTGTTCCCTGGGAGAAGGGACAGGGTATATAATAGGTTAATAGGACTGCTGAATAAGATTCAAGGAATATGGTGTGATCTGCAGGTGCACTATGGCCTCATGGTGGCGTGACTTGATACACCGTTGGAAAGAGCAAGATTTCAGAAAAAATATTATCTTATACACATGTGTTTAAAATTTAATAGATAGTGATGAAAAGCCGACAAAACTAAGTGATTATTTTAGATACTAATATAATAGATTTTTTAATAAAATACATGTTTCTATAGAAATTCCATTAAATTGATTATCTTTAATGGTTTCACTCATTTTTATTTCTTACTGTATTTAAAAATTCTTTAATCGATTTTAAAAACGGAGGTAAGTGAAAGTCATGTGTTTATCGCACCAGATTTTTTTTTTTTTACGTCTTCATAATAAGGTAATATTGGAAACGTTGAGGATTATGTATTGGATTTTTTCCATGAAATAAATTATTTGATAGGTACTTTTATTGCTCAATTTAATATATGGTTATTCATATAGTGAAAAAAAACCTCTTACATATTTTTTTTTCTAAAGGTAATAAGTAAACTCTAAACATTTCTTCCCATGTTGTAAAAATTAGAATATCGTGTATATTAATGAAAAAAAGATCAAATAAATAAAATGGTTAAATTATAATTTGATGAGATATATTTGCGTTTCCAGTCAAATATTCTAAAATGGATGGACTAACTTTTTTAAATCATCGTCTTAGTGTGTGTATATTATTAGTTATCGACTGTCCATGATTTAACTTATCTACGGGTCTCGAGGTTTCCCAACTAAATAAGCAATTTTTTGGGAGGCTACGTTCCGATAATTTATTGTTCTTATATTTTTGTGATAACGGTGGAAATATTAAAATTTGTATAGAATAATTGATATATGATGTTATTGTTAGAGAGACAGAAAATATTACTGAATAAATTTAAAAACGCATTGAACAATGAATAGATACACAATAGTTAAAGAGATATCTCAGTCAGAATTTACATTTTTTTAAACGTTATAAATACGTATAAAAGAAATGATTACAAATTAACTTACAATTTGAGACAGAATAGTGTCCTATATAGACTTTTCTGGATATTACAAACTATGAAAAAACACCGAAACCAAGAAGGCTAGGAAACAGTTTTAACAAGGGTATGGAGGGATTTTCCAAATTGCTGTGGCCCGAAAATCGAGCTTTAAAGTGCTTTATGGCAGTATTATTATTATTATTGTTATTGATACATATTGTTTATATGTGTCTATTAAATATGCAAATCATGAATTAATATTTTGTACACCTGATTTTTAGTTTATAGGGTGATTTTTATATTTTTCAATAGTAATTATTTCTTTAATATTTCGTTTGAAGCTGTTTTCTTTCATAATGAAAAATTTTGGGTGAATGAAATTTGAACGTATATCACATTTTTTCATAAATGAGGGCTGAGGACAGCTATATCTGGTTTATTAAGTTTTATTGTTATTAATGTACAGTTATATTTATGACTTTTCGAGATTCTACAGTATGTAATTGATATAATTGTTGACTTATCAATTTTATTAAAGTATTGGTAGTAGGGAAATATTGGAACGTCCAATATATACTGGAATGTTTTAGATGAAATAAATTATTGATGGGTGCTTGAATCGCTTACCTTCATAAAAGATTATTAATATAGTAAAACAATTCATGATTTATATGATACGAACAGGTTCAATAATAATTTAATAAAACACTTTTTGCGTTTTCTGTATGGATATTTTATTCCTTTCACTTACATATATATGAAATGGTGAAAATTTTCGAATCCCAGTTTTTGACGGAAATACACGTTTCAGGGACCCCTGAGTATAAATGTGGTAAGTCTAGCGCAAAAACGAAAGTCGTACGAAAATAAAATTACATATTTAACTATACGCCAAATATGTTATAGCAACTTTTTCATCAAATTCGGCTAGCAAAAAGGGCCACTTTATACCATGCATTTTGCTCTTTTTCACGATTTTCTAAAAAACGGGTATTCCGATTTTGATTAAACTCCCTTTATTAATGTATACTTTCAAAGAGCTTTAATATCATGTAGGTTTTATTCTGATTAAAATAGTTTTGACAGGGCTTAAATGCCGTTATTTTAAATTTTCTTCTTCTAAACTACCTTTAATTGTGTACATTCTAAAAGATTAACCATATCATCTTAATGACCATAATGAAGGACGGGGAAATATACAAGCTGGACGAATTTGACGACTAACTAAAGGATAAAAGAGAAAAAACATTTTATTAAGTTTTTTTTTAATATATTAAGAACAGTAATATAGACGTATAATATAGCGTTGGAAAGAGAAATATTTAGAAAAATATTATCTGGTACACGAAGTTGTAAAAGGTAATAAAAAGTGATGAATAGGGAATTTTATTATCTATTCTAAATGATATGTTTCCAACGAAAATGAATACACGTTTATTAAAATTAACTTATAATATTTTTTCGAATTGTAGTATATTCAATAGTTTTTTAAATTGACTTTAACAGTCGAGGTAAGTAAAAATCGTGTTTCGCCCGCACCTTTGGGAAATCTTCATCTTAATTGTCAAAATTACGAAAAATAAAATAATAAAAAAATGAAAATATGGTATTAGATGAACAAGTAAAGTCTAATGTATACTTTACAGGTTCCAGTAAAAGCATAGCATGGACAGAATAAGGTCTAGAAAAGCATATATACCTGTATCCGGAAGAGTAGGGTTGCGGTGTTAGCCCAAGTAATATTTGGAAGTGGCTGAGTCGATTTGGGGTCCAGGTCGCTGGAGACAATCACACTCCACCCCTCCAGTATTGAATATTACTAAATAAAAGACAATCCTCCTCTCATGCTTTGTAGCTCTTGGCCAACTTCTCCACAACTAACTTTCAGTCCCTTTATTTACTCAATAACCAACCCTTATTCATGTTTCTTTCCTTTTTTTTCACATTAAATATATTAGGTTGTAAAATATTAGGTTGTTTCACATGAAATGTCCGTTTAGATTGTTTCTGAAATACATAAGGGATTTTGCAGGTCTCTGTTGTTTTCTTCCGAATGTTTACATATTTAAAGTAAACAGTTACTAATCCTCTACCTTTGTATTATAAACATTAGTTTCCTAATCAATTACCCACTTTTTAGTATACCTCCAAATATGAACATGGAAACACGCGATTTTCGAGTAATATTTTTGTACGAGCTTAAACAAGGCCATTCAGCAGCTGGGGCCGCTAGAAATATTTGCAAGGCGTTTGGGGAAGGGAGTGTTTATGAACAGACCATTCGCCGTTGGTTTGCAAAGTTTTCAGCTGGGGATACCGACTTGGAAAATTTGCCCCGAGGAAGACCTCCGTCCGTAATAGACAAAGATTTCCACCAGAGATTTAATGTGTATTGGGAAAGTAAAAAAGCTCGATACATGGGTACCTCATGATCTCACTGAGCGGTAGCAAAACCCCATGTTTCAAAACATATCGTGCAAAAATTGAAAGAACTGGGCTACAAAGTTCTTCCGCACCCACCATTTTATCCCGACTTGTCTCTAAAAGATTACCACCTCTTCAGGAATTTAGACTTTGTCAAAGGATGATTAAAAATGATGATCAAATGAAAAGTGCGTTTTCAGATTTTGTTTCACTTCAAAAGCTCAGAGTTTTTCAGTTCGGGGATAACAAAGTTGGTGTCACGCTGGGAAAAATGTGTAGAAAAAGAAGGTAAATACTTCGAATAAAATTATCATGTTTTCATATCGTATTTTTTAATAAAAATCCTTTACCTTGAAAACGGACATTTCATGTGACACAGCCCAATGATTTCTTAGCGTTTTTTTTAAAAAAATGAAAATTAGTACGAAAGTTAAATTTTATATTTGAGACAACTACACGCCCGAGATTCTACATTAAATATTTCATTGAAACCAGCGAACCAGTACAACCTTATACCTATCATTTTGCACCTTTTTATCATAAACTATTGATGTTCATTAAACTTGCTACATAGATGTAAAATTTAAATGAGCTTTAATATCATATATGTTTCATTCTGATTGAAATAGTCTGATATGGTTTAAGTGCCGATAATTTGTATATTAAAAAAAAATAACTATATAAAAAACTGGTAAATATATACGTAGAACGAATTCGATATTCAACTGTAGGAGAAAAGAGCAACTTCTAGTTTTTTATGTTAGTTAAGTAACCTACGAATGTAAATATGGTGATAAAACCAGTAATTTTGTACGGGATGGAAACATCATGTCTCCACAGCCTAGAAAATTTACTGAAAATAGAGAGAAGGATCCTGAGGAGAATCTATGGGCCCAAAAAAACACAGGAAGGCTATAGTTTGAGACCGAACCAGGAAATCTGCAAGGGGATAAAAGACCTGGAAACCGAGATAAGAATCAGAAGACTAAGATTCTTTGGACACATGGTAAGAATGGACTAAGGGAGATTGAACAAGAGGATATTTGACCGAATCCGGGAATACAAGAGCGTTGGAGAATACATAAGGCAAATAAGAGAGGAGAAGGAAAAATTAAAAATAACGGACAAGCATTGCCTGGACAGAGAGCAATACGGAAAGAAATTGAAAGAGATCAGAATTCTTACGGGAAATAAAGAAAAACGGAAAGGTGCTGCGTGGTCGGAGGAAAGGAAGCAAAAACACGCAGAAATGATGAGAAGGTACTGGGAGAAGAGAAAGGCGAAAACGAAGAAGCAAAAACAGGCAGAAATGATGAGAAGGTACTGGGAGAAGAGAAAGGCGAAAACGAAGAAGCAAAAAAAACAAAACAACAATGATATTCGCGCGGTCTTAAAGGCCGTTTCGTGAAGAAAAAAAAAAAAAAAAAAAAAAAAAAAAAAGTAACCTAGAAAAATAATTCCTATTAAGACAGTCCAATTTTATTTTTACTCACTATTTAATCCGTTATTATTTGAAAAAAAAAAAAAACTAAAATTAATGACATGTGCCTTGATTAAATGAAGCGCACAAATTCAAAAGTCTAGAAAATGAAATTTCATTTTAAATTAATTATCGCTTAATAATCTGTCCCCCAAAAGTAGTAACTATATTTTTATTTAGTAGTTATATCAATGCTTAAATCTAAAAAAAAGATTAGTTAAGGTTCTTTTATGCATGAGTTTCAACCGAGATTCCTTATCTTTAAGTGATATTTTTCCTGCACAAAATGGAAGAGAAAAAAATTCATTTTCGTCATTTAATAATTTTTTAATTCCTAAAAAGGTAAATCCGCTCCAGAGTAGGTGAACAAAATTTATGGTGTGTATGGCCGTACGGTCCGTAAGTGGAAGGCTCGGTTCATCCTTCAAATGTTTAATTAAATGGAATAAAAAAATACCTGAAAGATATCAAGATATAATAGATCAATACAGGTCATACATAATTAATTAAACACATTTACAGGAATCTTAAGTTTTTGTTTATATCACCAAAAAATATAAAAAACGATACAAACTTATTTTACAGCCCAATAAAATGGTTTCCTGAAATACCCAATTCCTTAGTTTCGAAAGTAAAAGTTTCCTTTCAATAATACCAAACAGAGTTCGACGTTGTTTTTATATCATTAAGTAATATTATTTTTAAAAGAAGAATTTTTTCTAGTTAGCATTCACCATTAACCATTTTTTCGATATAAATCGATTTTATAAATTTTCGATTTCCAGTTTTCAACGAATACGCGTTATAAGGTCCCCTCATTCTAAATAACCAAGTCTCGCAAAAAGGTCTTTGTATGATAAGTCTAGCAGAAAAACCCGAAATCATACGAAACTGAAAATTCGTATTTAAGAGTACTAAACGCCCAGTAAGATCAATGGTTCATGACTTTGGCCATCATCAGCAGTTGAAGGATGACCCGAGCGTTTTGCGTCTTTCAATTCAAAATTTGCGGTTCTCGACCGAGCTAACACTTACGGACGATGCTGCTTTCTCCTGAGGCATCATTGTCATACACACCGTCAACTGATTTGACCGTCTTTGCAGTGAATTTACCTTTTCGGAAATAAAAAATCATTAAATGACAAAAATGAATTTTTTTCTCTTCTATTTAGAGAAAGAAAAATACAACTTAACGATAAAGAATCTCGGTTGAAACTGATGCATAAAAGCACTTTAACTAATTTTTTTTTTAGTATATGTAAGCTTTATTGACCTAGTAAATAAGATTTTATAAACACAGAGAGGATTAAATTGAAATAATAAAAAACACTACGAATCTATTTAACAACCCAATTCAAATTTAAAAAATATATAAATTATTGTTAAATCATATTTCTGTTGCTTTCTTTACCCTGGATGTATGTAAACTCCGATAATTTGAATATATCTATTATTTATTATAAATCTGAGTTCCTTAACAATACAAATTGTTGGTATTCTTATGTGTAATGAGATGATATAAATTATAAATACTTTTATAGCAAAATGTTCCGCATATGTTTACTTTAACATTTAAATGATGAGACATAGAGGAAACTAGAAGCTAGAAAAATATAGTAAGGGAGATGAGTAATCATGACAGCGTAAAATTCTATGGAATAAAATGCGGGGCTTAGAGTATAATAAGAAAATCTATTTTATATCTTTTCTAGAATAATAGCTCTAACTACTTTTCCAAGGTTATTATCTCCCTAGAGATAGCCTAGATGCAGTTATCTATTGCTATGTATTCCTGCATGTCTGAGATATATAACTCATGTTGTTTTGTTTTTTAATTATTCGAAAGTCTTTATGTCAGACCATACTTGGTCGGTTTGGAACAGGCCTAAAACTTGTATAAAAATAAACCTAAACCATTAGGAGCAAGCAAAAAAAAAAAAAAAAAAAAAAAAAAAAAATATATATATATATATATATATATATATATATATATATATAATTTACACACACAAATATTAATTATAGGGGAACTATGTACCATAGAACTAATAAGTAAAAATATTGTCACTCCTTTTTGGGGGATAGATTATTATGAGGATATTAATTATTTTTATTATTTATTCAGAAATATTACAATTTATCTCAATGGACAGTAATACTAGATTACATAAAAAAAAATAAAAATTGAATAAAAAAAGGTATATAATAATTAAACTTATAAATAAAAGAAATACAAATGAACAAAACACGAACACACTCATACCTATTAATTTACACTACACATATTAATTTTCTTGACCTTTGAATTTGTAAATTTGATGTAGGGACTTCATGTAATTGAATCGTATGTCATGAATTTCAGTTTATTTTTATTTTTTTGGTTTTATTTAACAATTACTAACCAAAATAATTCTAAAAAATAAAAATGGCAAAATATAAATTAAGAAAGAACGGTCTGAATGGGAGGTATTTTTTTCAGTTCACACTTTACATTACCCTATAAAAAATTTTATAAATGAAAATAAGAACTTGATATTTTTTCCTTTATTAAGATATTAAACTCATTCAAATTATATATTTACCCGTCATTTATCAATGCCAAACAGATGATATAGTTGATTTTTTTGTAATTAATAAAATTATTGAAATTAAAGGAAGAACATTAAAAATTTCGACATTATGCCTTTAAATACTATTTCATTCAGAGTAAAAGCTATGTGATATTATGATATCGATATATTGAGTTTAGATAAAATCAATCTAAAAAAAATAAAACTATAAGTTTATGTAATAATTCTTTAATCGATTTCAACAACGGGGGTAAGCGAAGTCGTGTGTTGCCCACACCAGATTTTTTAAATTTTTTTAATATATATCAAATAACTATAAGATTTGGTTGATTATATGACAACGATTTGAACGAAATACTTATTTACTTAATTCGAGAATTACTTTACCGCCAAGTATTGTGAGTGGCTATTGAACGAAATACTAGTATGATACAAAACTTCCAGGTACTGATCCAGATAAATGCGACAATGGTTTTATCAGATTTTTTTGTTTTGTACAGTTTATATGCGTATTAAATAGAATACTTTTGGGAGATATTATACCCAGAGTTTCACTAGTTTCTGCAAAAATTGAGAGAATTTACATACATTTGCATTTGGCGCCTGCTGATTGTATGAGGGTTCCGTTTTGGCATGGGAATTCCCTTGTTACAACCAGGTAAGGACTTCGTTGTGTATTCTTACCCTCTTCACATACTTTTAAAGAAATAAAATGGGGGGGATGTGTATTAATAAGAAGAGAAAGATGGAAGAAAATCTCCCCCATGTCCTCAAGATAATATTCATAAAAGCCTAGGCCAATTAGAAACAGAGGCAATAACCCAACGTGTACGTGTATAATCCTTTCTAGTATCGCTCAATTTACTGTTTTATTCCATTCCTAATATATCAGCAATTATTCCCTAACCCTAAATTCAATAGGGTAACATTATATCCGTTTAATTGTCAGTCGGACAGCATACAATTTTTAATAGCAACCTTCATGTGGCACTATTAAATCGGTTCTAGTCAGCATCGCAAATAGGAGAATAATACAAAAACTAGCTTTTTCATTCTACAGCAAATAAATTATTATTTTGGGGGCTATCGTGTCCTAGTTTCTTGTGACGAAACCTAGCTACACAAGTATAGGAGAAAAGGTTTATTCAGACCAATATATAACAAAATACTTTTCCTATGAGGACAAGTATAATAAACTGATTTATAGCATTTCCAAGTCAATTGTAACCTTTTCCAAGTCAAATGTAACTTTTTCCAAGTCAAATGTAACCTTTTCCAAGTCAAATGTAACCCTTTCCATTTCAAATGTCACCTTTTCCAAGTCAAATGTCACCTTTTCCATTTCAAATGTTACCTTTTCCAAGTCAAATGTTACCTTTTTCTTCACTTCTAGCCTTAAATATTCCGTTTTATTTATTTATTTATTGAAAAATAATTAGTTTAATTAACATTATGACTTTTTTAATAATTTTGGCATATAATAAATGATATTTTTTTTGGGTCTCTTAGATATTTGATATCAAGTTCTGTTTTTTACTAGCTAATATTTAAAAAAATTAATTATCGTTTATTTAGTTTTAAGATAGTTGTTGATTTTGATTTTTTAAATAGGAGGGGTAGTTTTTTGGAATAATTAATTGTTTTCGGTATTATAATTAAATTTTTCAGCTGTATTTTTGATCGCTCGTGCATTTTCGATTTATGTTTTTATGATATAGGATTAATTAAGTGTTTCGGGTTATATAAACGTTTTTCGAGCTGTATTTTTTATCGCTCATGCTGTATTTAAACTCGCATTTACTTTTAATGTTTTTTTAATTGATATGGGATTAATTATTTTGCTTTCGGGTGGTTATGATTACGTTTTTCGAGCTGTATTTTTTATTCGCTCATGCGTATTTCAACTCAATTTACTTTTATATGTTTTTATTGATATAGGGATTAATTAATGTTGCTTTCGGGTGGTTATGATTACGTTTTTTGAGCTGTATCTTTTATCGGTCATGCGTATTTCAACTCATATTTACTTTTAATATTTTTTATTGATATAGGGATTACTTAATGTTCTTTCGGGTGGTTATGATAAGTTTTTTGAGCTGTATTTTTTTTCGCTCGCGCTTATTTTAACTAAAATTTACTTTTTATGTGTTTTATTGATACAGGGATTAATTAATGTACTTTCGGGTGGTTATGATTACGTTTTTCGAGCTGTATTTTTATCGCTCATGCGTATTTCAACTCATTTACTTTTAATGTTTTTATTGATATAGGGATTAATTATTTTGCTTTCGGGTGTTATGATTACGTTTTTCGTGCTGTATTTTTTTCGCTCGCGCTTATTTTAACTAAAATTTACTTTTTATGTTTCATTGATATAGGGATTAATTAATGTGCTTTCGGGTGGTTATGATAACGTTTTTTGAGCTGTATCTTTTATCGCTTACGTATTTCAACTCGCATTTACTTTTAATATTTTTTATTGATATAGGGATTACTTAATGTTCTTTCGGGTGGTTATGATAGGTTTTTTGAGCTGTATTTTTTATCGCTCTCGCTTATTTTAACTAAAATTTATTTTTTATGTTTCATATTGATTAGGTGTTGAAAATTGTGTTTTCGGGTCCTTAATTATGTTTTTTTAGTTTTATTTATTTATCGCGATTTTAACTCGAATTTACTTTTAATGTTTTTTATTGATATAGGGATTAATTATTTTGCTTTCGGGTGGTTTGATTACGTTTTTTGAGCTGTATTTTTTATCGCTCATGCGTATTTCATCTCACATTTGCTTTTAATATTCTTTATGATATAGGGATTACTTAATGTTCTTTCGAGTGGTTATGATTACGTTTTTCGAGCTGTATGTTTTATCGCTCATGCGTATTTCAACTTCTATTTACTTTTAATCTTTTTATTTTTATAGAGATCTATCCTTGTGTTTTCGCGGGGTTATGAAAATGTTTAAAAGCTTTTTTATTATCACTCGTGCGGATTTCAACTCGCCTTTATTTTTGATATTTTTTATTGATATTGGGATTGATTGTTTTGTTTTTGGTTCTCATTATAACGTTGCTGGAATATACATCGTTTAGGTTTTTTTATTTTTTTTTTATTATTATTATTTTATTAAAGGATTAGTTGTAGTTCCTTTCTAGCGTCCTGAGTAATTTTTTTAACTAAATCTTTTGTAAAGGATCCGCTTCTACTTTGGTCTTACAATTATTTGATAATTTAATTGAGGAATCGTTTTATTCTATTTTCGGGTGTTCTGATAACATTATTTGAACCAAATTTGTTATCGTTCTTTACTCATTTTAAGTTACTGTTTCTATTTCATAAATATTCGATAGAGGGATCGTTTATAGTGTTTTCGGGAATACTAATAGAGTTTATGACATTTATTTATAGCTAGTGCACATTTTAACTTAAATGAAAAGTGATCTAGAAGAATGCGCAATCGCGATGTAACGTCCAAATCAAAAATGTAATCAGATCCTGCAAAAAAACAATAAATAATTTTTACATCATATTATAACATAATACCTACAGTTTGTTGAAATTCCCAAGCGCATTAAAGAATAAAGTTCAAAACACATTATGAAAATCCCCTTAAAACTAAAAACAAGAAAGACACTGCAAATTGCAAGTTTTAATGAGAGCTAGCGACATATAAACAGCTTAATTAACGTTTTAATGCCCGAATGTAATTCAAACTTGTCATTCAGAGTTAATAAAATCTAAGTTAATCGTTTTAGGAATATAGCATAACGATAAATACGCTCAAAACGTTAATATAACCACCAAATATATTTTAATTCTCTATATAAATAAAAAATTAAGTAATTCGAGTTAAAATCGGGAGCGATATAATAAATAAAAACATATTTAGGACCCGAACATTTTCAACTATTCATATGAACTAAGTAAATTTTAGTTAAATAACGGGAAAATAAATAAGTCAAAACTTATCATTAACTAAAGAATTATTAATCCCTATTCATAAAAGATTAAAGTAATATGATTAATAGCTTGACTAAGATACACTATGAAAACGTATCTAACCAAAATTAATTCATCCATTATGAACACATTACTATCTAGATCAATTTATTAATAAGTTAAAATGTGCACTAGCATAAATAAATGTCATAAACTCTATGTATTCCCGAAAACATATAAACCATCCCTATCGAAATTTATGAAATAAACGTAACTTAAAAGAAGTAAAAGCGATAACATTTGGTTCAAATACTGTTAGCGAAACAAAAAAGAAAAACGATTCTCTAAATTATAAATAATAAGACCAAAGTAGGAAGCGGATCCTTACAAAAAAATTAGTTAAAATAATAGCAGTAAAAGCAGAAAGGAACTAAAAATAATCCTTAAAAATTTAATATATAATAAAACAAAAAATAAAAAAAACTTATCCAAATAAGTTACCTCCAGCAAACGATATAAAATCAACCAAAACTAAAACTAAATCCCAATATCAATAAAAAATTATCAAAATAAAGCTGAGTTGAAAAACGAACTGATATAAAATAAGTACCAAAAAATATTTTATACCCTCGAAAACAAAGGATATCTTAAAAAATAAAGAATTAAGTAATAATTAAATACATGACGATAAAACATACAGCTCGAAAAACGTAATCATAACCACTCGAAAGAACATTAAGTAATCCCTATATCAATAAAGAATATTAAAAGCAAATGTGAGATGAAATACGCATGAGCGATAAAAAATACAGCTCAAAAAACGTAATCATAACCACCCGAAAGCAAAATAATTAATCCCTATATCAATAAAAAACATTAAAAGTAAATTCGAGTTAAAATCGCGATAAATAAATAAAACTAAAAAAACATAATTATAGGACCCGAAAACACAATTTTCAACACCTATATCAATATGAAACATAAAAAATAAATTTTAGTTAAAATAAGCGAGAGCGATAAAAAATACAGCTCAAAAAACCTTATCATAACCACCCGAAAGAACATTAAGTAATCCCTATATCAATAAAAAATATTAAAAGTAAATGCGAGTTGAAATACGTATAAGCGATAAAAGATACAGCTCAAAAAACGTTATCATAACCACCCGAAAGCACATTAATTAATCCCTATATCAATGAAACACATAAAAAGTAAATTTTAGTTAAAATAAGCGCGAGCGAAAAAAATACAGCACGAAAAACGTAATCATAACTACCCGAAAGCAAAATAATTAATCCCTATATCAATAAAAAACATTAAAAGTAAATGCGAGTTGAAATACGCATGAGCGATAAAAAATACAGCTCGAAAAACGTAATCATAACCACCCGAAAGTACATTAATTAATCCCTGTATCAATAAAACACATAAAAAGTAAATTTTAGTTAAAATAAGCGCGAGCGAAAAAAAAATACAGCTCAAAAAACCTTATCATAACCACCCGAAAGAACATTAAGTAATCCCTATATCAATAAAAAATATTAAAAGTAAATATGAGTTGAAATACGCATGACCGATAAAAGATACAGCTCAAAAAACGTAATCATAACCACCCGAAAGCACATTAATTAATCCCTATATAAATAAAACACATAAAAAGTAAATTTTAGTTAAAATAAGCGCGAGCGAAAAAAATACAGCTCGAAAAACGTAATCATAACCACCCGAAAGCAAAATAATTAATCCCTATATCAATAAAAAACATTAAAAGTAAATGCGAGTTGAAATACGCATGAGCGATAAAAAATACAGCTCGAAAAACGTAATCATAACCACCCGAAAGCACATTAATTAATCCCTATATCAATCAAAAACATTAAAATTTAATGCGAGTTAAAATGCACGGAGCGATCAAAAATACAGCTTGAAAAATTTAATTATAATACCCGAAAACACATTAATTATTCCAAAAAACTACCCCTCCTATCTAAAAAATCAAAATCAACAACTATCTTAAAACTAAATAGACGATAATTAATTTTTTTAAATATTAGCTAGTAAAAAACAGAACTTGATATCAAATATCTAAGAGACCCAAAAAAAAATATCATTTATTATATGCCAAAATTATTAAAAAAGTCATAATGTTAATTAAGCTAATTATTTTTCAATAAATAAATAAATAAAACGGAATATTTAAGGCTAGAAGTGAAGAAAAAGGTGACATTTGACTTGGAAAAGGTAACATTTGAAATGGAAAAGGTGACATTTGACTTGGAAAAGGTGACATTTGAAATGGAAAGGGTTACATTTGACTTGGAAAAGGTTACATTTGACTTGGAAAAAGTTACATTTGACTTGGAAAAGGTTACAATTGACTTGGAAATGCTATATATATATATATATATATATATATATATATTATATATATATATATATATATATATATCATTCATATCTGCTGGTGTTCCTCAAGGTAGCATCCTAGGACCCGTTCATTATACAGTCTATACAGCTGATATCCCAACCCATCCAAACACTTTCTTTTCTACCTATGCTGATGACACGCGTGTGGTATCAGTAGATAATGATCTTTTTACAGCCTTCCACACTCTTAAATCCCACATCCGAAACCTTGAAGTATGGTCAAATCCCACCAGATAACATTTACCCTACGTCGTAAACCAATGACTTCCTGTCCTACAGAATCCTTTAATCACACTCCACTAGCCCCTGTTGAACAAATTCGATACCTAGGACACCACCTTGACGAACGTCTAACATGAAATCTCCATACAAGAATGAAACGACTAGAAACTATCGTTACTTATGTTATCTGTCCCATAATATCCCATATGTTACAGAATTAGCCAGAACCAGGTATCAATCATTCCATGAAAAACTCCATTTCCACTCTAATCCACTGGTTTTTATGCTATCATCCTCTTCGATTCCTGATAGTCCTCCGAGCCGTCTGAAAAGAAGATGGCCCCGAGACCTTCTAGTTTAAAATATTTTTAGAGGGCTGCCAATGGGTGGTTTCTTATGGTATTTCATATCAGTTTACTATGTCCACCACATTTACTTGTTGTATATAATAATACAGTTGTAAATATCAATAAATATGAAAAAAAAAAAAAAAAAAATAGGTTCATATTGAGTGGTATTGGTAGCAATGCATTTTACCTATAAACCTTCAAGAAAGAGTGTCCTAAATGGTAGTAAAAACTGTATGAAAATACGTCCAGTGATTCAGGACTTCGCGGAACCAACATTGCGTTACGATTTTATATATACACACTTAGATATAGAGATATCCTTAAGAAATCGAGTTTTTTTAAAGTATAAAATAATATGGCTGATTTAGACTTTAATATCATGTAGGTTTTATTTTAATAAAAAGAGTATTATAGAGGTCAATTGCCGATTTTATAAAATGTCTGCCCTTTTCTCAAATTCGTCTAGCATCCAATCCTTACAATCCGAAATCCTTCAAAAAATCCTCAATGCTCCTTACATTGTTACCAATAAAATCATCCCTAAAGACCTAAATATCCCATTTGTTAAAGACTTGGCCCGATGTAGATACACCTCTTTTCATTCCAAACTCCCTGCCTACTCAAACCGGCTTATTCCTGACCTCCATATTTATTCCCGACAATCCACCGAGACTCCTCAAAAGAAGATGGCCAAGAAACCTCCTACCATAAATTAGACATTGGAGTGCTGCCAATGGTCAGGTTTTTCACAGGACTACCTTGTGTTCTAACCATGTATCAATCATATTTACTTTTTGTATTGATCTATTACAGTTGTAAACGTATTAAGTAAATGAGTACCTTTTATTTTGTAGATTAGAAATAATAAATCATTTAATGTTTACAGTGTTAATAAAAAATAGGTGAATATATATGTTGAGCGCATTCGATATCCCATTAAAGGAGAAAAGAGCAAAAATATTTGTTTATGAAATTTTTGTGTTTTTTAACATAACAGTAGTATAGATGAATATTACACCGTTGGAAAGCTCAAGATTTTAGAAAAAATTATACTTTATACAAAAAATTGTAAAAGGTGATGGCGACTGACAAAAACCGTATATATTTAAATTACAGTCGTAGACAATTTCTATTTTTACGCAATTCGATCTCAATTAATATATTTATCGAAATTCTATGTACATGTTACATGTAACCAAATTAAAGAGAAAAGTGCCGAAATATTAAATTGAGTTAAATTAAACTATTGTTGGGATATGTATTGCTATATTAGTTTTACTATTAGTTTACGGTATAATAGTTTTACCGAAAGAAACATATAGTCATGGTTAATAGTTTTCGATTCTCCCCCCCCCCAAAAAAAAAAAGGATAACAATTTTATTTTGAGCTGGGGCTTTTCCCAAATTTCACTACTTACTGTCTACAAAGAATAAATACATAGATGGCCGTCACCAAGAATGGGCCTCCTCACTTCAAACAATGGCCAGAAGTGGCAGTTTTACAAGTTCCAAAACGTACTTGTTGCCAAAGCATATTAATAGACTAGAATAAATTAGGATGAACAAGGTTTCTCAGCGGGTGAACCTCATGCAGTACCACATTTAACCGAAGCCTTAAGACTCGAACCCCAGGTAGGGGTCATCTCAATGTGGTGACCCCACATCTACCTGAGCCCCATTACCTTCTTCCGCCTAATGAGAAAGTCCTCTGATCAAGGAAAGGGACTTCTCCATTGTCCATTCTTGTAATTCCCAAATGAAGTCCACTCCTTCTCTATTTGTCTGAGCACTAGTAAAAAAACTTGGGTCGAGAAAAGAAGAGAGTGATAGAGTATGGGAGAGATTTAAGAATTAATATAATCTAACTACATAATCCCCTGAGACTGCAGACTCTCAATGAACATAAAAAAATAGTAATGTGTCAGCCGAATGATTCCAAAAAAATCTAGTCCGAGCAACACTGTTGTTACTATTTGTTCTTTCAATTAAGTTTGACGAAGTTAGGGTATAGTCTCATACAGAGTAAACTTCTAGAGATAATATTTTAATACAATAAATACTTCTAAAAATCGAAAATGAGGGCAAATTTAAATGAGAACAAATAACTAACTAAAAGTTAAAATAAAATAAAATAATCTAGAGCGGACAAGACACGATTTCCACTTAAGAACTATAAATCAAAGTTTTTTTTTTGTTGTTTTTTTTTTAACATAATTTATTGAAATTTACAACTGTACTTCAAGATACAACAAGTAAATGTGACAAAAGTTAAATGGCGTGAAACAAACTTGAAGAAGAACTACCCAATGGTAGCACTCCTGTAACTTTTCTACACTAGAAGGCCTCGAGGCCATCTTCTTTTCAGAAGCATCGGAGGATTGTCAGGAATTGAAGAGGAAGAAAGTATTGAAACGAGAGGATTAGGGTGGGAATGGAGTTTGTCATGAAAGGAATGGTATCTAGATCGGGCCAAATCAGCAACATACGGAACGTTGAGGTCTTTATGGATAAGTTTGTTCGTGACAAAGTAAGGAACACTGAGGATTTTACGAAGGATTTTGGATTGTAAGGATTGGATACGGGAAGAATTCGATGGTTTAGTAGAGCCCCAAAGCTCCACTCCGTAAGTCCATATCGGCCTTATGATAGTCATGTAGATGAGTCTTTTGTAGTTAAGTGGAAGATTAGAACGTTTGTCTAGTAAGTGTTGAAGAAGTCGAAAACGTCGTGCAGTTTCTGTCGTTTCAGTCTTGTATGAGGGTTCCAAGTAAGGCGTTTGTCAAGGTGCAGTCCTAGATATCGGATCTGTTCAACCGGGACAAGAGGAGTATTATTGAAGGAGAAAGTAGGGCAGGATGTCATAGGTTTACGACGAAGGGTAAAGGTAATTTGGTTGGATTTGTTGGCATTAATTTTAATTCTCCAGTTCTGACACCATACCTCAAGGTCTCTGAGGTGGGATTGGAGAGTTTGAGAGGCAATAGTTGGATCAGTATTGACTGATAACACACAAGTGTCATCAGCGCAGGTAGAATGGAAAGTGTTAGGATGGGAAGGGATATCAGCTGTATAAACTGTGTAAAGAATGGATCCTAGGATACTGCCTTGAGGAACACCAGCAAACTGACTAAAAATGGATGAATATTAATTATTATGATTGACTTTGAATGATCTATCAGTGAGGTAGGACTGGATAATAAGGAAGTATGTTGGGGGGAGGAATTTGCGGAGTTTGTAAAACAACCCTGGGTGCCAGACTCGGTCAAAGGCCTGTATAAATCAAAGTTAAACTTGAAAAAAGTTTAAAGACTTATTATCTTAGAGTTGAAAAAACTGTAAACAATTATATTCAGTTTCGTTGAAAACATGTGTTTAAGTTAAATAATATAGCAATATAAAACTGTTATGTACAGTAATGCATATTTGGAACAGTAAAATGCATAATTAATTTTTAAAAAAAACGAAACTTCCTCAAGTTTATTGTTTTGAGGATGTATAGTCGACTGTAGAAACCATTATAGGTGGGATAATCAGGAATCAGTCATTTTTTGAAAATTTTTAATTTTGCCAACGTTTCGGCTCAAGATTGTGAGCCATCATCAGGGCATAACTAAGCCATGTCCAAGCATAAACACGAGTTTGAGTTTATGCTTGGACATGGCTCAATTTATTAATTTTCAGGATATGTAACGGAGAAAGATATGAGTATGGAAAGAGGTAGAAAGAAATAGGCAATGAAAAAAAGATCCTAATCAATAAGAGAAAAGATACATACTTGACTCTGAGACGGTGTCTAAAGAAGTTATGTTTTTCTGTTTAAAAACGCTCATTGCGTGGAACGGAAAATATGGGAACTAGAATCTTCGTTAGAGCTTTTCCAAGAAGCTATGTTATGTTTACTGATTCGATTTTTTGTTGAAGAAAAAAACTAAAGGATTGGCTAATGATACATATTAATAATATAAAATAGCACTTGTTTTACATGTGTGTTTCTAAATTATTACCGCACCCCCAACCATCTTCCTCATCTAATTACACTCAGAGGGTGCAATCTTCTGCATTTCCCAGTAGCCTCATCTCTTGTCGGACCAAATATTTGACGCAGTACCTCATTATCGTAAACCTTTAAAAATCAGCGGCCACGTTTCAATACCGTAAAGAACCATCGCAGGAATAGTTTTATGAATTCTAACCTTTAAGTTTCAAGATAGAAGCCGCGAGCTAAGTAATTTCGCAACTGATTACACGCACTTGCTAAAGATTTTAGAAAACAATTTAACCTAACATACAATGTGGTAGAATTTAATGAAAAGTTACAAGAAAGAGCATTAAACTAGGTGGTTGTAGTAGATTTTGATTTATATTGTAGTTTTTCAATTGAAACTCATCATATTTCTCTTATACTCAACTTTAAGGTTTATAAAAATTTTAAAATATATTTATTATCTATGCGTGGACCAAATTGTGCTGTTTCTACAACAAAAACTTACCACTTTATTTGAGATATATTCGTAATAAGCGAGAAATTTTAGGCGAGGTGTTACAGTTTCCAATTTTTTTTTTTTTTTCCAGTTAGATCCCTCATACGTCCCTGGGTGTGCGAGGCTGGAAGCTGGATGCCCGGACCTTTATCTCATTGGTAAAATATGCCCTAAGGTACAGCGGAGGGTAAGGAAGGGAAAAAATTACAGACACTGGGGCTGTGTCTACAACGCAACCGCGGAGCTTCAAAGGCATGGAATTACTTAGAGTGCTTATTTTTTTTATTTTATTTTTTTTTTTTATGGAGGGAAAAAACAAGCAGAAAAATTTATGCACTGTTAAAATAAATTATGTTCTTCGAATGTTTGCTTATGTACAACAGGTTGCTGATAAAATAAAATAACTCAACTGATATTCATAATTTTGGTGAGGCTTTTATCTTAAATGTATGGTCAATAAAAGAATTCATTAGAAGTGCGCTGACATCTGTAAAGCCTTATAGGCTCCCTCACACGATCCTTCATTTCGTCGTTCCAGTCCATCGGTTCAAAGGAAGGAACGTAGTGGGGGAAAAACGGTTGCACAGTGGGCAATGTGACCGATTTAGGTGGACAGAATTCTGAAATTTGTCTATATTTATCCTTCGGGGTCCCAGATTACGGAAAAAAATATAAAAAAAATTATGAGAAAAAATTATAAAAACTACTTAATTTTCTGACATGATTGGCGAGCGCACAGTGGTCAAACATCTATTTTGTTAGCTCAAATCTAAAACTCCCCTATATTTTACGTTTGATGTCCCAGAATACGGGAAAAATAATATAAAAAATCTAATTATGGTTCGGAGTTGCTAAATCCTGCTAATAGATGTATTTTAAATGATTTAAGAAATTCTTGAAATTATAGATTGTGACACTTTTGATTTTGAGTGTTGTTTTGAAAAAAATTATTTATCACTCAAAACGCGAAAATTCTTAGTAATATCTAAAGACTAGAAGGATTCGTAAAACAAATCCTACAAACGAATCCTTGGGGTAACTTGGGGTGAGATTGCAATGTATATTCAAGAACGAGTTTGGAAATATAATGTCTTACCAGTCTCAACAATGTCCATTGTTAAATAAAAGCAAAAAAACTTTGCTCTAAATACACCTTGAACAAAATAAATGACCATAGAATAAAGATAATCCCACTGCCGGTTATTAGGCACTTGTGTGAACAGGAATGATTCATTTATTTACTATTTATTTGTAAACACGGTGTGGCGGGAAATATTAGTATTAATGGTCTTGCCAACTAATAATAAAAAGGTGAGGCACTGCAAAATTCCAACCTTTTGACTTGACTTTTGTCCACCTAAATTGGTGATTTCGCCCACTGTGGGTCGGTTTTGAACAACGAACCGAAGCACCCTCACACCATCGTTCAATTTCATCGTTCTAAGCCATCTGGACCGTATCTTTAAACGAATATATCGCAGTCATTCTAAACAGTTGCGAATGGAATTGTTTATAGTGTATAATCAATTAATTGTTTATAGTGTATAATCTATAATTTAAGTGGAGAAAAGTAATTGACGCGACTGTAGCTATTAGGTGTTCCTCAATGAACTCCAAAAGTCGATCTTTTTTCTTCTAACTACACATGTTTATTTTTTAAAAACACATTACATTTTCCATCAGCTGTTGGAAGTACACTGAAGTCGAAATATTTTAAAATTCCTTTCGAAAGGGAAGGTGGAGGGTATTACGTTCCTAGAAATGATAGGAGACGGTGGATTTAAACTTCTAAATCGATCAATGATACCTTATTCCATTATTAAACAGGATAATAAAATTCATAAGATATTATGTTAATTTCACATTAATTATCTTAATAACGATTAATAAAATAATAATTAAACTATATAATTCTGAGGACCTATACTAAGTACAGGGATTTAAAATGAACACCAAAAAATATTAAGATTGGTTTTATATCCATTGATTTTTATAATCTTTAAACAATTGATCTTTATATTTGGTTGTTTATAAATTTACATGATACAATCTAAATTAAAAAATTATCACTATAATTACTTAAATTCTAACAACAGCGCCATATTCGTTGGTTAAAAAAAGTGAAGAACAGATCATCTTTGAAGGTTTGTTTGATCAAAAAAATAATAATAATAACTTAATAATTATTATTTGTTTTAATGAGGAAGACAGAAAATAAGTTTAAAATGTTGTTTTATAAAATATATTGCTGTAATATTTCTTCAGTTAAGTTAAATATTGCTTCAATATACTTGTTTCTCATTACAAGTGCGACTATAATTTTTCTAAATTAATTCACTTAATTTTAATAGTATTAGTTGCATGACCATCTTATTTAAGTATTTAAATAAGTAAAAAAATGAAGAATTATCATAATAAATTTATTTATTGAAATTTACAACTGTGTGTTCATACACCAAGTAAATATGCTACAATGATAAAACACATGAAAAAAAAAAAAAAAAAAAAATGAAGAGAAACTGCCCATGGGCAGCACTCTAGTAGTGAATCTACACAAGAAGGTCTCGAGGCCATCTTCTTTTCAGACGCCTCGGCGGATTGTCAGGAATTGAAGTGGAAGCAAGGATTGAAACTAATGGGTTAATGTGGGAGTGGAGCTTGTCATGGAAGGAATGATACCTCGTACAGGCGAAATCAGCAACATATGGAACATTGAGGTCTTTGTGGATGATTTTATTGGTGACAAAGTAAGGAGCGTTAAGGATTTTGCGAAAGATTTTGGATTGTAAGGATTGGATACGGGAAGAGTTTGACGGTTTAGTCCCCAAACTCAACTCCGTAAGTCCAGATAGGCCTTATGAATTAGTCTTTTGTAGTAAAGTGAAAGGTTAGAGCGTCTGTCAAGTAAATGTTGAAGTAACCGAAATCAGCGAGCAGTTTCTTGTCTTTTCAGTCTTGTATGCGGATTCCATGTAAGACGTTTATCAAGCAGGAGGCCTAAATAACGGATCTGTTCAACAGGGACAAGCGGGATATCATTAAAGGACACTGTAGGGAAGGATGTCATAGGTTTACGACGAAGGGTAAAGGTAATCTGATGGGATTTATTGGAGTTGATTTTAATTCTCCAATTCTAACACCATACCTCAAGGTCTCTGATGTGGGATTGGAGGGTTTGAGAGGCAATACTAGGATCGTTATTAACTGATAGCACGCAAGTGTCATCGGCATAGGTAGAAAGGAATGTGTTAGGATGGGTTGGGATATCAGCTGTATAGACTGTGTAAAGAATGGGTCCTAGGAGTAAACAAATTTTTAAAAAAAATGTTAAAAAGTTATGAAAAAAAGTTAAAAGGTTAATATACTAGATGCAAATTATTTCCAGTTTTCTTTAAAAAAAATGAACAAAATAACATTCATTTTCAAGAATGATAATATAAAACTAATACCAAAAGTACGTAAAATAATTTGAATAGAAAACATGAATGTGTTAGCAAGATAAGCTGATATAATAGAATGTTCTTCATCAACTGAATGACTCGATCACTATCGCTTAATGCCTTTAGAGACTTTACGCGGTACGCCACATTTTACATATTCTCTACTGTAACGAGAATACTTCAAAAATGTGACACAGTGAGAGCCACTTTACACAGTTGACATTAAGTTGGCCTTGTTTATTCTAATATGTCCTAGGGTAATAGTATAGCAATAGTTAATACTCGGATCATATATCGTATTTCATATATACACCCAATCAAAAAGGTTTTCATACACCCCAATATAATATGATAAATGCAAATAAAGGAATTTTTTAT